>CAWUFW010005179.1:0-1385209 GCA_963921515.1 Calotriton arnoldi
GCCCATGACGCACACATAATGCAGCAGCATCTTGCCACGACTGATGTCCAATATGCAACAGGATCGTGGCTGTATTGTCGGTGAGTATGTGGAGTGGTGTAGCGTGCTGGTTGTGCGATGCTGTCCCCTGTCCAGTTGGAATAGCAACGGTTCTCTGTGTCCCTCACACCCAGGTGACTCTGCGTACCCGAATGGGGCATGGCTGCTCAGTCCATTGAGGAATCCTCGCACCCCAGCAGACGATCGCTACAATGAGGCACATGGGAGGACCAGACGTGTGGTCGAGCGTACCTTTGGCCTCCTCAAGTCCAGGTTCAGGTGCCTGGACCGCACCGGGGTGCGCTGGCGTACTCCCCACAGAAGGTGTGCCGGATAGTGGTGGCGTGCTGCATGCTGCACAATCTGGCCATTCAGAAGCAGATCCCCCTCATCGTGGATGACGGAGATCAACCAGGGCCCCAGCCCGCAGACCAGGACAGCTCGAGTGAGGAGGACAGCGGAGAGGAGGAAGCTGGTAATGTGCGGCAGCAGCTCATCGCCCGCTACTTCACTTGACGGTGAGTGTCCATGTACGACGGCTGATGTGGCTGTATCTGTGCAGGTGTGTGTGTGCTGTGTCAGGGTGGCCGTTTGTTCACTGCGTGCTGTGTGTCAACGCTCCATGGCCAGGGTAGTATGCCACTGTTGGTGGCTGTGGCATTGTGCCCTATTGCTCTGTGCGATGTGTGTACATTGCTTGTAGTTGTTGACATGTACTGTGTGATGGGTGTGTGACCCACTCATTGAATGTGCTCCTGTTCTGTCTCCCACCCCTAGGTCCCTACAGGCCCTCCGGATTCCATTGCCATGCCACGCATCAGGTGCCTTTCCGCCCAAGGTGGCCGTTGTATTCCGTACAAATAAAACACAGGGCACAAACAGCAGTTAGTGTAAAAGGTGCATTTATTTCAAACTGTGACATGTGATTGTGTGTAAGGTGATGACAAAAGTGGTGCGTGCAGTGACAATGAGCTGTCGGTCATGGCTGCGTGATGCTCAGGGTGTACCCACTGGTTCTATGTCCATAGTCCAACACACACATGCCATCCAGATGGCTGTGTGGAGTGGGATCGTAGTCCAAGTCAATGCAGTGGCTGGTCAAGGAAGGCTGGTGGAAGGCTGGCTGGCTGCCTCACTTGCGTTTGGAGCGTGCAAAGTCCTCCCGGGAGATCTGTTTCCACTCCGGACGGCCCCTTCCACGTTTGCGAGGGGGTGCCTGCTTGCGACATGCTGGTGGTTGAGGTGTGCTCACTGGCTGTGGACGCAGGGGAACTGGACACTGCTGCTCGACCCTGCGCCCCGGCAGGTGGTGGCGGAGGGGGAGCTGCTGTCCCTGGCTGTGACCTCACCGCCACCACCAGCTGGCCCATGAGGTCCACGAGTTGGCCCATACGGGCGTCCATGGACCTCAGCACCCCCAGCACCTCACGCGTGTCTGAAGCAGACCGGACCCATTGTCCTTGGGCCTCTTCATAGGCCCCAAGGACTCTGGCCATTTGAGGCAGGGCATGGCTCCCAGGGGAGGCTGGCGTTTCCCTGACCCTGCTCCTCCTACCAGTCCTGCTGCCACCGGCCTGCCCACTAGCCACATTGCTCACCACGGTCCTCGCTGTGGCTCCCAGGGTGGATCCAGTCGGCCGGGCCACCACCTGCGCTGGGGCTGGTGCCAGCGAAGACGTGGTGGTGGTGGCGGCGGTGGTGGTCGGTGCGGCGATGGTGGCGGTTGCGGCAGTGGTAGTGGCCACAATCACCGTGGGTGTGGCCGCAACGACAGTGGCAGCAGGGGGCTGGGAATGTTCAGCAGCACTGGATGATGGGTTGGTGGGTAGGAGGGGTCCTGGGGAGCGGCTGGGCCCTGCCACACCAGATGGGCCTGCTTGGTGGTCCGTGTCCGAAGAGGAGGACAGATCGTCCAGATCCGTGTGTCCTCGTTGGGGGCTTGTAGGCTGGCTGTGCTGGCTGCTGGCTCCATCCCCAGCATCCAGCAGTTCGTCACCTGTGGAGAGAATGAGATTTGTTATTGTGTTGCACCTGGCGAAGTATGTATTTGTCGTCTGACATTAACAGTTCGTGCAATCTTGTACATGGGTTTCCCGGAGGCGTGTGTGTGGCTGTAGCATCTGTAGTTGTGTGTGCTTGGCAATGGGACTGTGTGCTGTGCACATGTGGCATGGGACGGATTGGCCATGCCGATAGGTGTGTTGCTGTGCCCCTACTTATTGTGACTCTGGTGTATGCGGGCTCCTGGCCCATCCTGGGTCTGGTTTGTACTTTGCTTTTGGTGTTCAGATGGGACGCTTAGGAACGCATATGGCAACATGGGGGCCATGCCCCAGATTCGCATTTGGGAGGGAATATGCTTTTGGGGTTCAAATGGAACGCTTAGGAACGCATATGGCAACATGGGGGCCATGCCCCAGATTCGCATTTGGGAGGGAATATGCTTATGGGGTTCAAATGGAACGCTTAGGAACGCATATGGCAACATGGGGGCCATGCCCCAGATTCGCATTTGGGAGGGAATATGCTTTTGGGGTTCAAATGGAACGCTTAGGAACGCATATGGCAACATGGGGGCCATGCCCCAGATTCGCATTTGGGAGGGAATATGCTTTTGGGGTTCAAATGGAACGCTTAGGAACGCATATGGCAACATGGGGGCCATGCCCCAGATTCGCATTTGGGAGGGAATATGCTTTTGGGGTACATGCTGTGAGCCATGGGTGCCGAACGTGACATGTGTTGTGGCAGCATGACAGTGCATGGTTTGAGGTGTGTGCATGCTTGACATGGCCTGCATATTTGCTGTCTGTTGTGATTACTGGACATGGCATTGGACGCATCGTTATGAGTGAGTGATGGTTGTGTGCCAGCCAACGTATTGCAGTTGTCCCATCTCCTTGGTGTGCGTGCTGCCCTGTGCCATGTGCATCACTGCAGTGCTCGGGGGGTGTGGCCCATGTTGTGTGTTGTTGCTCACAGTGTGTCGTGCGCTTCATTGACTTCTGGCACATGGTTGGTCATGGGCATGTATCTTAGCGTGACTGCTGTATGTGTGGCAGCTGTGCGGATGACATGCCTTTCATGAGACTGGGGCTGACGGATGGGATGGATGGTATGTTGTATGTGCATGGTGTGTCTGTGTGTTTGATGGGTTCAGTGGTGTTCGTGTGCATTTATGTTGTTCCGCTCTGTTGCGTCTAGTGTTGTTTGTCTTACATAGGCGTAGTTGTGGGGTGTGTGGTTGACAGGCAGTAGGGGCTACATGGACAGGACTTCAATGGTGTTTCGGTTGTGTGTGATGAGTTGCACAGTGGCTGCCGTGTGGTACTATATTCAGTGTGGCTTGTGCATGCAGACGTGGCTCCTTGGGTGTTGCTATGTCTGTGATGGGTCATGTGGGGTGTGAGTCTGTTGTTCATGTCCGTGTGCACATTGTTCACTTGTTCGTGACGGTGGGCGGTGCTGCGTGTTCGTCTGCTACGTGACATGTCCCATGTGTTGGTCGTGTTCCGGTCCTCATGCCTCCAGTAATCCAGCCCTGTCCAGTTTCCCACCTGCAAGTTGTTCGTGCGTGCACTGTACTGGATGCCACATGGCTCTAAGCGGGGGTGCTCCATGTTGCAGGTCTGTGGGGGTGGGGGGGTGTTGTGGGTCGTGGGGGTGGCTGGACACCCACTGACACCGATTGCTGTGGACCGTGATGTCTGCCTTTCGGCTGTCGTTGTGCACTGCGGTGGCTGACACGTGGCTGTGGGGTGTGGGGGATGCTCCTCCTTGCTGTGCTGTGGGACTAGGGGCCTGGTGTGTGTTGTACTTGGGCTGTCCACCGTCCCACCCACTGCACTTTGTGTTCCTGCCACTTACCTGTTACTTGTCGGTTAGTGCAGCTGTGGCGGACACATGGGTGTGGTGGGTGCTCGTTGTGGCGCTTCTGGCATATTTGGGGACCTGTTGGTGGTTACGTGGCTGGCTGAGTGTACACATGTCCCCACGTATCTTACAGTTGTTCGGTTTGGGCTGTGTGTGGTGGTGTCTGTTGCATGTGTGTGTGTGATGTGTTGTGTATTGTGTGCTGGACATGGGGGTGTTTGTCCCTGGGAGCTGTGGCATGGTGGTAGTGCATGTGAGTACATAGCGGTGTGCTGGTATACATTAGTTTGTACTTACCAGCCTCCACTCCCCCTGCTAATCCGGCGAGGATCTCCGGATGTATTATGACTCGCACCTTCTCCTCCCACGCTTTGAAGGTCTTGAAGAGCGCGGGATTCCCTCCGCCAGTGACGGCAGCCAGCTCTCTGTTTTTGCCCTCCTTCTTCTTGACCAGGCTCTTGACGTCATTCCAACGTTTGTTTATTTCTCCTCTGTTCCTGGGCAGGGTCCCGACTGCATTGACCTGGTCTACGATCCGGTTCCACATTCTGTTTCTGGTGGCTAGTGGTGTGTGCTGGACCATGTTCCCATAGATTTGTGGGTACACCTTGATGATCTCGTCGACCATGACCGTCAGCTCAATGGGCGTGAACTTGGGCATTCTTTGTGGTGCCATGGTGTTTGTGGTGCTGGTGCGGTGTGTGTTGTGTAATGTGCAGGGGGTTTGTGGTGCAGGTGTTTGGTGGTGGTGGTGGTGGTGGTGGTGGTTGTGATGTGTGCGTTTCTGTGGTGTGCTGCTGTCCTTGCTGTGTCACTGTGTCCTCTCCTCTCCTCTCTGGTTTGCAATGTTGCAAGGGGTTGTGGTCTGTGGGAGTGCTGCTTTTGTACTTACCTATGTGGGTGTGTCCTCATGGTCTGTTGTTTTCAGGTGTGTTGTGTCTGGGGTTCTGGCCTTTGTAGTTTTTGTTTGTCCGGGGGTGTTTTCGGGATGTGTACTGTGCTTGTGTATTTGTGCGTGCCTTGCTGTGTGGACTTGTTGGCCATGTTGTGTGCTATTGGTTTTGTGAGCGGATGGTTTCTGTGCAGGTACGTGGGCGCCATGGCTTCTGCCGTGTCGATTCTCATCGGCGTTGTTTGCGCTGGCGGGCGGTATATTTGTAGTTTTCCCGCGCTCATGGCGGTGCGATCGTAATTTCACGTGCGGTGTGTCGGCCGTGAGGGCGGGCGGTTTTGTGTTGTCGTGCGTGTTTCCGTCCGTGGCGGGCGGTTTGACTCCGACTCGGACGTTGGCGGGCGGTATTTTCTGTGATTTTTCCGCCGATGGCGGTTTTCGGTTTGTGTAATCGTAATGGCGTGGTCGGTGTTCAGACGGTGTGTGCGGGCGGATTTTTGCCACTTCCATGCCTGGCGGATTTTTTTACGCCGGGTATCGTAATGGGCCCCTAAATAATTAATTTCACAAATTTTTGTTTTAGGAGAGGGATGTTGGGTTTATAGGGGTTAAGGGTGGGGAGTGTTTTAAAAATTTTGAATTTAAATTTTAATACATTCGAAATTTATTAATTTAATTTAGATTTTTTTTTAATGACCGGGTTGTTAGGTTTATAGGGGATAAGGGTTGGGAGTGTTTTAAACATTTTCAATTTAAATTTTAATAAATTTGAAATTGATTAATTTAATTTGGAAATTTTGGTTTTAGGAGCTGGATGTTGGGTTTATAGGAGATAAGGGTGGGTAGTGTTTTAGAAATTTCGAGATGAAATTTTAATGAATTCAAAATTTATTATTAAATCTAAAAAAATTTTTTTTAGGAGCGGGTTGTTAGGTTTATAGGGGATAAGGGTGGGGAGTGTTTTAAAAAATTTAAATTTGAATTTTAATAAATTCGAAATTAAATAATTTAATAGTTTAATAATTTAATTTAGAAATTATTTTGTAGGGATCGGGATGTTGGGTTTATAGGGGATAAGGGTGGGTAGTGTTTTAAAGTAATTGTATACATTTTTGAAATTTTTAGACATTTAAAACATAATTTAGAAATTTATATTTTTGGAGTGTAATGTTGGATTTTTAGGGTATAGGGGTGGGGATTGTTTTAAAAAAAAAAAATTTTTAAATGCAAAAAAAATTTATAATAAAATATAGGATATAAATAGGAAATATTTCTTAAAAAGATGGAATATAATTTGGAAATAGTTTTAATAAATAAAAATTTCAGAAAAATGTTTGTCTTTTACACTATTTTAAAATTGTATAAAAAATGTTTATTTTACATTTTTGTGGGTGGACACAAATTTAAAAAACAATATATATATTATGTGTTTATAATGGATAACTTTAATTAAAGTAATATTAAAAATAAGGGTCTACTATTACATATAAATATTTAATTATGAATTAATGTTATTTAATAATCAATAGACATGTATTATTATCTTTTAATAAATATATATTAATTATATATTTAGATATTTAATATATATATACAGAATATAAAAATAATTATTATTAATTAAAATTTTCTAATACTAAATATATAATTAAGTATCATGTATAGTAATTAGAAACTATACTATTTAGATGATATAATATATAAAAATTAAAAATTAATAGTATATTTAAGAATATTTTGAATATTATATTATTATATTTATATGTTTTTAATTATTTACACATAAAAATATATAGTTTAATTAATTGTTGTAGTGCATATTAAAGAAATTCTTGTTTATGTAGAGTCTAGTTAGTATTGTTATATTAATTGTATTCCTAAAATTAATTTAGATATGTTTAGTGTCCAGCACTTATTATGACTTTATACTATGTCCATTGGTTTTCTGTCATGTCCATTGGTTTTCTGTCAATGCGGATGTTGGGGTGAACATATTGCAAGAAGCCATCATTATGATAAGGAGAGTGAATTGGGTGGGCAAATCCAGAAAAACATCTCGGGGGGATTGCATTGTTGTAAACTTTCGGGATTGTGAATTGGTGGGTGATTTGCTGAATGCTTTATCAAATGATGATATTGGGTACATTCCTGAAAATGCTAATCATATAATGGCTGTCCCACTGGGATATTTTTATAGGCCTAGTCATAGCAACGCCTATGTAAACATGAGTCAACGTCAACGCTTGCCACAATCCATACCACTGCACAATAGATATGCAGCATTAAGAAGATGCAGTGAAGTAGATTATATCATTAAAAGAGTGTGGAAGCCGCAGATGTTAATATGATTACACAAAGGGAGGCAAATTTTGTGGATGGTACCCTGGATAGTTGCGAGGGTGATATTGATATATCTAATTTTGTGATGACTGTAGAATCTGACGATTTAATAGTACCATCGCAAAAAGGTAATCTGGATAAACATATGAATTGCAATATTGATCATTTCCCACTTGTAACACAAGTAAAGCTATTCCGGCCATTTACCAAAGTGAATCCCTAAACCTTATGACATGGAATGTCGCAGGGATCAAAAATAAAATTAATGATGAGGCTTGGCTGAAAACGTTAGATGGGTGTGCGCTAGCTCTACTTCAAGAAACATGGTCTACGGAACCTTTTTTATAAATGGTTATCAAACTGTTTGTACAAACGCCATTCCATCTAGGGTGGGACGAGCTAAAGGAGGTTTAGCTACTTTAATTGCTACCACATCGCCCATGAAATTAATGAAAATACATTTATCATCAGAATATTATCAGTTTTTGTTGCTACAATCAGAAGGAAAGCAGGTTGTCATTGTAATAAATTTTTATAATAATATATTTGATAAACCAAAGAGTAAAGTAATTGGGCTACTTGAAAAAGATTTGGATTATTTCCTTGAGGGGTAGGTGGTGACTATGCATTAATATGGGCAGGGGATTTTAACTGTGTTAAATGTACCTATGAAGCGGGGAGCCCTGCGGATATTGTGACCACCGAGGAGACAGGATACCCCACTTCTCCCATGATCTATATGGGGAATCCATTAATAATGTGGTGCATAAATATGATTTGGTGATCTTGGATCCCACCCTGTGGGAGGGAAACTAGCCTACCAACATTTGTAGGAGCAAGGTCATCCTCAAATATAGACCACTTTATTGTTTCAGCAAACCTTAGCGAACTGGTGGAAAATGTATTGATTAACACCAGTTTATTTAGCGACCATCATCCCTTAACAGTATCATTAAGACTAAAATTGACCCAAAAGAACAGGGTAAGAGATTGGAAAATGATATTAAAATGCAGGGGAACAACGGAGTGTCAATAAAATGGTCAGGTTTAAACCCGGTCATATTCATGTCAAAACTTAAGGAAAAAATACAAGATGATATAGAAATTTGTCTGGATAGTTCTGCCCTGAGCCAGGAGATTATAACTGCTTTTAATAAAATTATATTTGAAATTGCTGGCGATCTAAGTAGTAAAAGACAGTATAAGGCGCGTGATTCTAATCCTAGATGGTTTAATCATGAATGTTCTAAGCTGAACGGGGATTTGAAATTGGCTTTAAAGCAAATACCTAGAGATAGTGCAAGCATTTGTACTCTGCGGAAATTATGCAAAAATACCCTGAAAGAAAGAAAAAGGGAGATCCAGCGAAGGGGCGTGGGAGAAACTAATCCAGGCTGCAGAATTGAAAGACTCAGCCCTTTTTTGGAAAACAGTTAATCACCCCTTTTTCAAAGATAATACAACAGTAAATATTGATAGTGTGGTACCCCCAGAAGACTGGGTTGCCCATTTTGAAGGCATTTTTAACCCAGATGGTGCAAAAATAACTGAGAATATAAAAGGAAATGTTATAATGGTAGAACCCGTCAATTCTTTACCAATATCGCCAGAAGAGATTAAATTAGCTTTACAAAAATGTGCGAATGGTAAGGCTGCCGGCCCGGATGGGGTACCAATAGATGTTTTTAAGCAGGATATGGATTTCTGGATACCCATTTTAACGAATGTTTTTAATGCCACTATTGGGGGCTTTTTACCAGCTACCTGGGTTGAAAGTATCATCGTACCGATTTTTAAAAAGGGTGATAGAGGAAAGCCAAATTGCTACCGCCCAATATCTCTTCTTGACTCCACGTCAAAATTGATGGGCCGTATAATGCTGGAAAGACTTGAAATTTGGGACAACGAGAAAAAAATACTGACCGATGTACAGTATGGTTTCAGAAGAGGAATTGGGACGGTAGAGCAGTGTTTAAACTTAGAGTTGATAATAGGGAAGTATACTTTAGCAAAGGAAGGGCGCTACACCTCTGTTTCGCTGACCTTACTAGTGCCTTTGATTTAGTCAATCACAGCAAACTATGGCAAACACTGAAAGGGTTAGGGGCCCCCATTGATATAATTACATACTTATCACAGATCTATACCCATTTAACATCTAGGGTACGGTTTGGAAAGAGGGGGGAATGTACACCTGACTTCAGTGTAAGGAGCGGCATCAGACAGGGTTGTGTATTAGCGCCCCTTCTTTTCTCTCTATATGTTAACAATGTAGACCCCTTTTTACAAAATCTTAGTGTTGATGCTCCGAAAGTTGGGACTCGTTCTACCCCCGTACTGCTTTATGCAGACGACGCTGTCCTTATATCAAGGACAGCGAACGGCCTACAAAATCTTATAGAAAACTTTGCCCTATACATGACAAAGAAAGATTTGAAATTAAATGTAAAGAAAACTTTTGTAATGACATGTGGGGGCAAAAAGCCTAAAAACAAACAACATCATGTAGGTGGAGTTTTAATTAACAGAGTCTCATCTTTCTCTTATTTGGGGTTGCTTTTTAATAAGAATGGTACATGGAACTCCCATACTGAATTATGTAATATGAAATTTTTAAGATCAATAGAGAGCATTTTTAGATTTTCGGCGAAGATGGGTAATAAGCCCATCCGTGAAATCTTAGCACTCTATCGGAGCAAATGTATTTCAGGGGCCTGTTATGGAGCTGCTATTTGGGGTAGGTCTAACATCACCTCCCTACAGACCCAAGAAAATAAATTCTTAAAGAGATTATTGGCAGTCCCCAATGGGACCGCAAACTACACAATTCATAAAGAACTATCAGCTCTGTATATTAGTGATACAATAAATGTTGCAGGTCTTACCTTTTGGTACGGCATTTGGTCTAAGGACGAAACAAAATTCACAAAAGAATTAATTATGGACTGCCTAGCACTCGATCAGAGTAGGAAGATTCCATGGCTGGAGCATATTCACAATATTTTAAAACTTTGCAAACCTGACATGGATAGAAGAGACCCCCTTCTATACAGGAGCTTAGTAAACAGGAACTTAAGCACAAATATTTAAAAATAATGGAAAATGAAAGAGAACAGTCTGTCAGTCAAAAATACACTGTCATGTCATATTGTGAACGACCGCTTGTGAGAGGCCTACAGCCGTACTTAATATTGGTGAAAAACGTACAACAGAGATTTTACCTTACAAGGCTAAGGATGGGTGCGTTACACCACCTAGTTGCTTTCCCTAGAGTGGAAAAATGGTGTCAGAAACTTCCGAATTGCCCATGTGATGGAAAATCTATGCAATCCACGATGCACTTTATTCTCTTTTGTAGTTTTTATAAGGATATCCGGAAATCAGTTTTAAAACCTCTTTTTTTATCAAACATGCTTTTTAATTATAAATATGCATTCAACCTTGTATGTAGTCTAGAAAATGTGAAAATTATAAGTACTGTTATTCGTTTTATACAACTTGCAGTTAGGAAACGAAAAGATTATTCACATCTAGATGCACTGATATATGAAAATTTAGATGATTATTTTTAATACCGTTCTTTTTAAGTATGTACTGCTTGCCAAGATGTTCACTTTGTATTCTAGGTTTTACTATGTACTTCTTGCACTAGCACTTTATTTCCCACGATCGAATGTATTTACTCTTGATCAGTTTGTAAATCCTTAGTCCTTTCAGATCACCAAGAATGATTAATGATGGTCATATGGATTTCAAAAATATTCCAAAAATAATTTATAAATGTATTTTAAATCTTTTTAAATGATCCAGAACGACAATGTACATTTAGGAATGTTTTTATAGTATGCTTTTATGGTGAGATTTGTTACACCGAATAAAGCTGATTTTGATTTTGATTTGATTTGACTTTATACTAACTGGAGTGGGAATACTAAATTAATTAGGTTCAGTGTCCAGCATCTACTCTGAGTTAATACTAAATGGATTAGGAATAGTAAATTAATTAAGTCTAGTGTCCAGCACCTATCCTGACTTAATACTAACTGGAATTGGAATAGTGAATTAATTAAGTTTAGTGTCCAGCACCTACCCTGAATTAATACAAACTGGAGTGGGAATAGTAAATTAATTAATTTAAGGGTTCTGCACCTACTTTGACTTTATACAAAGTGGAGTGTGATTAATTAATTAATTAAGTTTAGTGTCCAGCATCTACTCTGACTTAATAGTAACTGGAGTGGGAATAGTAAAATATTTAAGTTTAGTGTCCAGCACCTACCCTGACTTAATACTAACTGGAGTGGGAATAGTAAATAATTAAGGGGCCCATTAGCATGGCGGGCGGATCGCCACCGCCCGACCAGCGGTGGCGATCCATTGCCAACACACCCCACCGGATGGCCTTTTACCCCCGCCACATTAGCATGGCGGAGGGTACCGCGGCGGACGGAAAGACCGTCCGCCGCTTTTCTGCCGGTAGGCAATCGTCCCGATTGCCTACCGGGTGGAAAAGGCCCATAATATGGTGGCGGTGCCTTGCAGGCACCGCCATCCATATTAGCATGTGGCATTTTCAATGCCTTTCCATGGCGGAGAGTTCGCCATGGAAAGGCATGCAGTTTTCACTTCGGGGGCCCGTTGCAGGCACCCAGGGGGGGTGGGGGGGTGGGGGGCTGCACTTGGGGGGTACCTATGGTACCCCCCAACATTGGCATGGACAAGGTGGCAGGCACCGCGCAGTGCCTGTCACGTTGTGCATGCCAATGCACAACATGCATATATTGCATGTGGCAGGTGCTGCTTACAGCACCGCCCGCCGCAATGCAATATATGCGGGATGCCACCGTGGCGGTGGCATCCTAATTGCCATTGAGGGACCGCCGCACCTCTTGCGGGCGGTCCCATTTGCCGTTGCGGTGGCGGGCGGACACAGTCCGCCCATCATCGTAATAGACCCCTAAGTTTAGTGTCCAGCACCTACCCTGACTTAATAGTAACTGGAGTGGGAATGGAGAGAGGTACATAGTAATGGGGTACTAGTACATCTAAGTACAGGTAGGTGGGTAGTGATATAATTAAAGAACATATACTAATGAAGGGGGAAACACGTGAAAGTAGAGAGTAAAATATTGATCAAGATAGTCAGACAAGTTACAGTATGTGTATTTAGGGGCCCAGATATAGAGTGAGAAACTCAATAATACAGTGAGTGAAATATTACAGTAAGGACTGTTACACATATGTGTCTATTTCTTTTTTTTTAAAGTTTTATTTATCATTTTCACAAAAGCCAATAGTACAGTGAAGGTCCATGTTCTACAAAGTAGCTAACACATAAAACAACATCTTCTGTCCTGTTGCAATTGAGAGTACACAAGATATTTTATTATAAACAGTACCATGCATGTAGTGATGGGAGCTCTACTTAGTGAGTGAGTGAGTGAGTGAGGGGCTGTTTGGATAAGTGAGCATGTGCATGGCTGTGTTGGTGAGTGAGTGCATGTGGCAGTGGTATATGGGTGAGTAACTAGTTATGTGAAAGGCAGTATAGGTGAGTGAAGGGGTATGTGAGTGATTTTATGGTTGAGTGAGTGAATGTGAGAGTAGCTGTATGTGTGATTGTGTGCTTATATCAGTGACTGTATTGGAGAGTATGTGTTAGTATCTATATGAGTAAGTGAGTGAGTGTGTGTGTAACTGTATGGGTGAGTAAGTGGCTATGTTATTGACTGTGTGGGTGAGTGAGTAGGTGTGTGAGTAACTCTATGCGTGACTGACTCAGTGTGTGAGTGTCTGCAGGGGTACATCAATGGATATGTCAGTGGCTATATTAGTGAGTGAGTGGATGTATGAGTGGCTGTACGGGTGAGTGAGTGGATGTGAGTGTTGATCTATAAATCAGTGAGTAGCTGTGTAAGTACTGGATTGGGTGTGTGAATGGGTTTGAGAATGGTAATGTGGAAGTTGGAATGGTTGTATGAAAGGTTATATGGGAGTGTGAGTGGGTACATCAGAGATTCTGTGGATGATGTCATCAGTGATGTCATTTGAGTTGTCATCAGTGAAACACTGATCATGTCATGAGTGATGTAATATGTGAAGTCATAGGCAGTGGATTACGGGGGCGCAAGTTATAGTTAACTCAGCTAACTATAACGGTTGAATTTCACTGGCTTTGTACCAGGTAAATCTGACCCTAACTAAACCATCCCTGTAACATTTGTCTTTTTTAGTGAATTTCTAAGGTTTTTTTATTCTATTTGCTAACTATAACATCCCTGTAACCTTTGGTTTTTTCAGTAAATATCTAAGGATTTTCAAATTCTCTTTCCTAACTATAATGTTCCTTACCCTTTGGTTTTTTAAGTGAATTTCTATGGACGCCACATTACATTTGATTGGATGGTGTAAGTAATGTAGTGAGTAAAACTAGGTTGTGCACTAAATTTAAAGTAAGTACATGTGTGATTGGTTATGAGGAGCATGTTTGTAATTGTATACACTCAATCACATCTGCAAAATTTGACTTGGGAGTTAGCATGCTACTGTAGAGACAGTTGTGAACGTCTGACATACAGCTTGCAGAGAATGTTACATTTTTGGTCACCATAGAAACAGAGCTATAGGAGAATGAAGGGGGAGACTAGAAAGCCTAGAATGTAAATGTCAGGAGAGTGTATTAATAGAAGAAATGGTGAATATTGAATGTTTGGGGAACATTTCGGCATTAATAGGAAGCGGTGTGTGTGTGAAAGTGCTTATAAATAGTTTGAAAATAAAAAAAATGTTTTACAGCGGAAATCAGGTGGATCCGCTCTCAAAGTTACACTGGGGGCCTGGCTGGGCCCCCCAAAAGATCTTCGGATCTCCCCAAAACTCCTACCGAATGGGCTTTCTTTAGAAGAGTATAATAAAGGGTTAACAAATCTGACCATTCAGAAGGAGCTGTATTATTAATAAAATATAAAACCAAATTTCTATTTGTTTACAGCCTGTGTAACCTTGAAAGCAAAGTTGCCATTACTGGTTGCCTTGTATGGCAGTGGTGATTAATTCTTGTGCCTAGTTTTTGTGTGGTTTCTGAGACAGTCTTTTCAAAGTGATACTGAGAAAGAGAAATACTGACCAAGAATTGCATTTCACAAGTATGTAAATTAAGCTGTAGTACAAAAAAAACATAGAAATTGAGCGAGTGCAATAAATTGAAGGTAATATTAGTAGTGGTTATATAATGAGAAAAAGGAAAATGTAATGATGAGGCAATGACAATACATAGTTGTGGGGAGAACCAGAACACAGGTAGATAGTAATGTAGGCCCTGAGAGAACAAGTGAACCATTAATGTATGCAATGGAATAGGTAAGTATTGTTGTATGCATATACTTGTGCATTCAGATATAGAGTGATTAAAAGATGAAGACAATCTGCCTTATCCTGATGCTTATACTAATACAGCGAGGATAGTAAACTATGGATTGAGATATTAATGTATATACTATCCATGCAGTAATGGAGAGAGGTACGTAGTAATGGAGTACTAGTACATCTAAGTACAGGTAGGTGGGTAGTGATATAATTAAAGAACATATACTAATGAAGGGGGAAACACGTGAAAGTAGGGAGTAAAATATTGATCAAGATAGTCAGACAAGTTACAGTATGTGTATTTAGGGGCCCAGATATAGAGTGAGAAACTCAATAATACAGTGAGTGAAATATTACAGTAAGGACTGTTACACATATGTGTCTATTTCTTTTTTAAAAAGTTTTATTTATCATTTTCACAAAAACCAATAGTACAGTGAAGGTCCTTGTTTCACAAAGTAGCTAACACATAATACAACATCTTCTGTCCTGTTGCAATTGAGAGTACACAAGATATTTTATTATAAACAGTACCATGCATGTGGTGATAGGAGCTCTACTCTTCATCCCGTGATGTTCCTGCCTGGGGAGTTTGTTCCGTCTGTGAACTCACGGATGTTTGAGCCAGCAGGTATGATCGGAAAGGTTAGAAAAGAACCAAATGGAATCCGCGGGTCTAATCAGGCTTAAACAAGCTAAGGAGCACAAACAGTATTAGTTTTCAAATTTTTCCTGAATCTAGGAGGAGTCCTTTATAGAGGACGGAATCCCATCACCCACCGGTGGCATGCTTCATCATCTGGGACCTCCTCTTGGTTGCAAAACCTAGTGCAACCAAGGGCTACAACCCCCTACCTAGGAGGGGGGAGCTCAGGGATGTTTTAAAGTAGTCAAATCTAGGATCTACTAAATCCACTAGGAGCGAAGCAAAATAGATGTTTTCTAGGGTGATGGTTGCAGGGCATGCAGTGATAAAGTGAGAGGTGATTTAAAATTGGCTACCAGGAAGAAAAAAACCTTTATTATGACTACCCTGGTGTCAAATCTAAAAACAGTGCGTATGCAGCTTAAAAGAAATAACTGCATTAGTCCGAAAAAAAGGTCTACATGTTTCAGCCGTATCGATCAGAATATGATCTCGGCCTTCCTCAGGACCTAGATAATCAATCGCTACTGCAATAAAGATTGTGAAAAATAAATACAAAATATGTAGATATCCAATTAATGTGGTTGGATTCGATACAACCTACATTATCCTGTGTCTTCGTGATAATTGGAAATGTTACAGGAGTTTGGGCGAAACCCGTTGTTTTACGGGTACACTCCTCACCTCACCTGGCCACAGCTCAGGACGTGAGGCACCTCTCTGTCCGTCGGTACCCCGGGCTGGACACGAGCTGGAACCGGAAAGGTTGCCATATGTCAAGTGGTCTGGATGTTGGGGGTTGCAATTGAGCATAGAGATCGCGATTAGTGTTGCAGTATGACATGCTGAACATTCAGCCTTTTAACGTCGGTGGGTGTGTACTCCCCCAGTGTAATGCGACTTCTTGCTTTGCCAACAATAACGCTAATGCACAGAAGCGCCGAGAGGATTTGGGGAGATCTTGTACATTTCCTAGCAATGCTTGTAGGGGTGAGGGAGAAATGTTCATGTCTGTCATGTCAGATAGATTGTTAAACACCCCTATCTAAAATTGGGCCACCTTATCACATGTCCATGTCATGTGTGCTAAATCTGCCATCAGGGTGTTGCATCTGGGACATGTGTGCGGGCGTGCAGGATCTATTTGGTGTACCTTAGCAGGGGTGATGTAAGCCCGCCGTAAAAACGTATAATGTAATATTTTATGTTTATGGTTAAAGGAGACTTTGCGATTTAGTTCCAAACAAAAGCGCCACTGAGTGTCCATGAGGGGTTGTCCCAGGTCCTTTTTCCATGTCAGTCGTATCCCCTCATCCCTCGTTGGGACCATGGCAATGGCGGCTCTGTACAGTCTGGACATTAGATGTTCCCCACCACTGTTCTTTATAAGTAGCGTCAATGGGCGGAAGTCAGGGGGTTCTAATGGGTAGCTGGTAATCAGTGATCGGAGCGCCCTCTGCAACCTGCATAATATAAACTGATCCATAAATGTGGCTTCTCTGAATCTGGCATCTTCTACACTGGAAAATACGTGCCCGCTGGGGAATAAGTTCCCGAATGTAGCCAATTTAAATTTAGATAAGGTACGCTGCACTGTTTTCTCCTGTGTGATGGGTACCCAGAAGTTCCCTGCTAGGGGAAGTGCCAAGGAATAAAGAAGTTGCGCCCCGGTCTCCCGAGTAAGCTGTTTCCAGGCCCAGCTAGTCGTCGATAATGTCTGCAGATCCTGTGGATCCCGGGGCAAGGCAATCGGCAGCAATGCCGACAGGGAAGTGGGATGGGAGAGGTCCGCCTCTGGTCGTAAGTAAGGGATCCGAGAGTCAGAATGAAACCAGTGTCTCAAAAAGCTGCACTGTGCAACCACGTAATAAATGCGAAAATTCGGGATCCCGAACCCGCCACGTTTGTATGGAAATGTCAGGCCATCCCAGCAGACCCTGGGCTGCCCACCCCCCCACACTAGTCATATTAGATGAGAGCGGAGCGTGGCAAAGAAACTCTTGTACAAAGGTATTGGTATGTTCTGAAAGAGATATAGAAACTGTGGGAGAACGACCATTTTAATCAGGGCGATTCTTCCCGCCATAGTTAGAGGTAGTTTCAACCAGCGGTCAATCTTGTCACTCAGTTTCTCCATTGCCGGGCCGTAATTGAGTTGAAGAATTTGCAACGGGTCTTTATGAATGTGAATGCCTAAATATTTAACTGAGTCTTCGCACCACTTTAGTGGGAACTCTGTGTTCCGTTCACAGTGGGCTGCGGTCAGAGGGAAGACCTCTGACTTAGACCAATTAATGTGCAGGCCCAATAGGATGCTATAATGACTGACCTCCCGCAGAATAGGCCCTAGTTTTCGTCCGGTTGCCTCACTTAGAGAATTATGTCATCCACATATAACGTGATCAAAAGAGGGCCCGTCTTAAACTGTATACCTGTGTGGGAGTAATTATCTTGGAGATAACGTACGAGAGGGTCCATTGCTGTTACAAATAGCAACAGGGAGAGTGGACAGCCCTTGCGGGTCCCCCTCGACAGCATGAAGGGGGCTGTTAACGAACGATTCAGCCGCACACGTGCTACCGGGCGTGTGTATAGGAGGGATACCACCGCTATAAACCTCGGCGGCAGCCCTAGCTTGATTAATGTGGCGCGAAGGAAGGGCTATTCTAACGAATCAAATGCCTTTTCGGCGCCCAGGAGGACGGCCACCGCTAGGAGTGTGGGTGCGATCCTGTGGAGGGTAGCGAACAGTGTACACAAATTCAATGCAGTGGATCTATGCAGGATGAATCCTGCCTGGGCCGGAGATATCATTTGGTCAACAATCAGGGACAACCTGGTGGCTAACATTTTGGCCAAAGTTTTGTAATCAAAATTCAATAATGATAGGGGACTATATGAGCCGCATTGTAGTGGATTTTTGCCTGCCTTGGGGAGAAGTGTGATAATTGCTTCCCGCAGTGTCGGTGGAATTTCACCAGTATCTATGGCTTCCTGATCAACGTCAATTAAGTGAGGGGCTAGTGTTTTCTTGAATGCCTTATAAAAGCAGCCCGAGAACCCATCAATTCCGGGTGCCTTCGAGCCATCCATGGCTTGGACAACATTGTCTACTGTGAAGGGTTCAGCTAAGAAGTCCCTATGCATATCTTCCAGCCAAACCATTGCAACTTCATCTACGTAGCTGTTACTGGCCGAGGTTTCTGGAGAGACCATAGTAGAATACAGGTCTTTGTAATATGCTAGTACCCTGTCTTCAATGCTTGCACAATCTGAAATAAGCTCGCCAGCTTCGCCGAGTAGGCTTGTGATGTACGTTTGACCCCTGTTAGACTGTATGAGTCTAGCTAGTGTGTGTCCCGGGCGTTCAGACTCCCCGTATCTCCTGGCTACCACATGTTTCCACAGGAAATGGGATTCACGTTCTGCCGCTTCATGAAACTCGGCAAGTAGTGTCGCCCGGTGTCTCAGATCCGAAGTAGTCCGAGACGTAACCTGGTCGGCGTCCACTGTCGCAAGCCGGTTCTCAATCCGTGACAATGTACACCTTAGATCTTTAAGTATCCCTGCACCTTTGGAAATATAAACCCCCGTATATACGCTTTGAATGCTTCCCATAGCAAGGCCTTAGTTTTCACTGAGTCTGTATTGATCTCGAAATGCTCTTCTATAGCTAAATTTAATTCCGCCTTGAAAAACGGATCTCGGAGGGCCATCTCTGGGAATCGCCATTGTCTCGCCCTTCCTCCCATCCCAGGAACCCGCAGCCCAATTACAACCGGAGCATGATCTGACAGTGTGTGGAAGGTGGTTAATCTCGCATAGCCACGTAGTTACGCTGGGGGTAAGCAGCCAATAGTCCAGACGGGTCCATGTATTGTGAAGGGTGGAGTAGTGTGTGTATGCTGCTTTATCTAGATACAAATGGCGCCATGCGTCTGACCCTCCCTCAGACTACTCAGTGTGCACCTAGCCTTGGGCTTCGTATCTGGCGTTGTGGCTGTGCTATCTAAGTTTGGGTCTAATAGAATGTTTAAGTCGCCCCCCAAGCAAATTTGTTCTACCCCCATCCTGTCCATGCGCGAGTGGAGCTCCATAAAAAAATCCGGATCATCCACATTGGGAGCATATATATTAACAAAAAGTATATTGTACCCCTGGAGCCACCCTTTCACCAACAGGTATCTGCCCGCCTGATCGGCATATACCTCTACTGCTTTAAATTACAATCGCCTGTGTATTACAATCGATACTCCTCTTGTGTATGTACTATAGCCTCCACATATCGATTTGAACCCCAACTTGCTGAAGCCCGGGGACGAGTGAGCAGGCAGATGCGTCTCCTGGAGAAATGCTATATCTACCTGGTGGCGTTGTAAATAGTGCAATACTTGTTTACGTGTATCATTAAGCCCACGTGCATTCCAGGACATCAGTTTGATGTTTTCCGTGTGGTTAGTTCTACCTACCATAATTAACACTTAGTTCTAATCTACATTGTGGACCAGCAGTGAAATTGTACAAGTTTAATATAAGTCTACAAATGGAACATGAAAATGAGTATATTAGCACCCTACTCCTGCTCCACCCCCCTTCCATCCCCTTATTTTCTTCATAGGGGAAATCCCAACTCCCAAACATACTTGTGAATGTTTGTTACTTAACTTCCTAAATAATCCAGTAAAGTAAAGGTGCCTAAGCACGAGGGGGAGGCAATGCTACGCCTCTTCCCTGGTTGCATTAGATATATTACAAACGAATAATTATGTCGGCCACAACCGTGGCATTCAACAAGCTAACAGTTACAATGCAATGTGAAGCACAGATAATACTTATCAGAGCATAGTAATACGGTTAGTCCATCAGCTGGCAGGAGAACAGCTCCACACTCGTGCCTGAGTCCGGCACCCAGGGGGACCCATCTGGAGAGGAGGATTGTCCAGGATGCCTAGCAGCACCTCGCGATCTGAGGAATTCCTGCACAGCTATGGGCGAGTCAAAAATCCGGGATCTACCATCTGCATCTACTTTCAATCTAGCTGGATACAACATCCCATATTTCATGCCTGCCTTGCACAGGGCACTTTTAACCAATGCGAACTTCCTACGAGCCTCCTGTACCATTACAGTGAAATTGGGATACAGTGCAATCGATGAGCCCTGCCATTGCAACGTTCCCCTTTCCCGGCAAGGCTGTGTCCCGATCTCTGAAATTAAGGAGTCGTGCCAAGATAGGATGAGGAGGACAGCCAGGGTTCGGCCGGGGTCCCAGGGTTCGGTGTGCTCTTTCAACAACGAACGTTGCAGTGAATGAGTCCCGTCCAAATAGATCGATCAGGAGGCCCTCTACGAATCCGTCCAGCTGGCCAGTATTCGTGGATTCCGGGATTCCCAAGATGCAGACGTTGTTTCATCGTCCCCTGGCCTCCAAATCTTCATTCCTAATAGCGATGGTCTTAAGTACCTTCTCCATTCTCTCCAGGCACTTAGTAGCTTGTGCAGAGCCATCCTCAAGGTTTGAGATCCTGCCCTCCGCAGTTTCCAGCCTCCCCTCATGTTGATCAAGCCTGGCCCCCATCTTGTCCAGTCTTCTATCCAGCGCATCAAAGCGCATGTCCAGCGCCTTAAAACCAGCCCTCAGTTCTGTCATGAGCGCCTCGCTGCCTTGTGGCTGAATCTGAGGAGGGGCATTGGTATCACCTCCCTCCGCCATACTGCCACCGGCTGTTTCAGCCCCTCTGCCAACTTTTTCAAAGGGTAGGTTCCGTTGTTTGGGGTCACCCTTTGAAGGAAGTGGCCCTTTGGGGCCACCCGGGTTATTTACAACCAACTGCTATGCCTTCCCAAGTAATGAAGAGTCGGTCAGACAGTAGAGAATACAAATAGGCTTTTATTAGCAATACTCTGCAGAGGAGTCCAATCTGACCTGCACCCTAAAATGTCTGCCAAGGGACGGGCTCCCCAACAGTCTGCAACACCTAATCATTCCTCCAAGAACCTCCAACCACGCCCACAGTGGAAAGTTACCAGCTTAGGCCAGACATGAACAAAGGAGGCACAGAAGGATGGCTACCACCTGCCAGATGGGTAAAGGCTTATCACAAATTCAAGGTTACCGTGCTGGGTCTCAGCATCTCCTAACGTGGGAGCAGAACTACAAACTTGGATAGGTATGTGAGGGCAGAATGGTCTATTCATTAGTAAGCCGGGAAGCAGCCTTGAACAGAGAAGAAAATAATAACTAAATACAGTGTTATGCTGAGGCAAGCAATACAAATAATGAGGCCTAGTTCAGGCACAGCCTAATAGGGATTACGAAATACAAAATGGAGTCACACTCGCTAACTAAAGCTTGCACGTTGCAGGGATAACTCAGTGGGTTGCATAACGTGAATACAAATGGTGTCTATTTAGCCACACACTGCTAACCTAATGTAACATGAAACTAGTGTATAGCAAGAATGGGGTTTTAAAACCTAACACCTTGCCCATTTCCAGCTTGGAGAGAAACTGCCACTGGTAAAGTGCACTATATCTAAGCCAGAGACCTGCCGTGGACAACCCCCTAGCACTTCGCCTTCAACTAGCTAGGTAAAGCTGCGGACTTTCTTTGTCGGTTACCACTGCTCACTCGTCATCCATGTAGGGCCACACACATCAGCTCCCACCCTTAATGTGCACGGAAACAAGGCTAAAGCCGGACCCCATCCAACATACCAAGCTGTGCACCCCGTGACCAGGCGATTTTTTGGAGTATTCGCCCCTTGAGGTATCTTGGAGAGTCCATTCAGTGCGAATGATCTGGCAGGCCTGGTTCCTGATAAAGCGTGCCCGTGTGGGATCTGGGCGCGCCTCAGCGGTGGTGGCTAATGCGATCGAATCATGTCGGAGGATCGGTAGGAGCCATTGTAATCTGCAACTGTCCGGCCGGGCAGCTGGCCCCCAGGCTCACCCATGGTCCCTGTCACCACGGGGCCTCTGGGGGACACCGAACAGGCTAACCTGCGTGCCGTCTGGGGCACCCACCGATCCGATCCATCCACTGTCCGCCACCCTGCTGTTCCGGCCAGCAGTGCCGCTTGAGGGTGCGCCGTCAGTCAGGTCGCTTTTGTTAATGGGCCGCCGGTCCTCGATTTTAGTGGATTCCGCGTGGAGCCACCTGATGTCTGCCCAGTGGTGTACTCGAGCCCCTGGCTTCAGCCGCCATCAAGGCCCTCCGCGCTACTCTACGCTCCTGCAGTTTCCGGGGCCAGTTTCCATTGTTTTTGGGACCGCGGCCAACCGTTCCTGGGGCATATCCGCTCCCCCAGCCAACAATGCTGCTGCGCCGTTGCCGCCCGGGCGGCCGGATCATGGGGAAACTCAGCAGAGCTCCAAACCTACTCGGCCATCTTGGTCTGTAGCTTGGCCACGCCCCCCTATATGTGTCTATTAATATATAGAACAATATAGTCACCATAACAGTCATACTTATGAAGAAGAGAGGTAGATGTTTACATAGTGACATTACCCTACTGAAGAAAAGAGAGTACAAGAAAGTAGGAAACAACATTTTCTACAAGTATTTACAAAATATAGAGTAGTTACTGACAGAATCATACATAAACTCTCACAAACTCTAATATACCTATACACAGACTCTCATACCTTCTCACATACCCATGCAGACAATGTCACGCCCATCCACATACCCATATAGAGTCTCTCATACCCTCTCACATACCCATACAGACACCCTTATACCCATTCACATACCCATACAGGGACTCTCACACCCTCTCACATACCCATGCAGACACCCTTATACCCATTCACATACCCATATAGAGACTCGTACACTCTCTGACATACCCATACACAGACTCTTGTATCCTCTCACATACCCATACAGACAGTTTAACACCCATCCACATACCCATATTGAGACTCTCATACCCAGTCACATACCCATACAGCAGCTGCGGTCCATGCAGGTAACAGCGGTGGGGCGGTGGGGCCACGTGGGAGCGATTTCGAGGGACGATGGTGAGAGAAAATGAAATAAATAATTTATTTTCCTTTGGCATCGTCCCTCGAAATCCCCCCAACTCGGCCCCACCACACTACCGCAGTTACCTGCATGGACCGCAGCTGCCTACAGACACCTTATACCCGTTCACATACCCATACAGAGACTCTCACACCCTCTCATATACCCATGCAGACACCCTTATACCCGTTCACATACCCATATATAGACTCTCACACCATCTCACATACTCATACAGACACCCTTACACAATTTACATACCCAGACAGAGACTGACACATCCTCTCACATACTCATACATAGGCTATTACAACCTCTGACATATACATACAGTGTCACACCCATTCACATACCCATATAGAGACTGTCACACCTTCTCGCATACCTATACAGATGCTCTTCCCATTCACATATCCATACAGACAGTCTCATACCCTCTCACGTATACATATATAGACTGTCATACCCTCTCACATACCCATACAGACACCATTATATCCATTCATATACCCATACATAGACTCACACACCCTCTCACATACCCACGCAGACACCCTCATACCTATTCACATATCCATACAGAGACTCTCACACCCTCTCACATACCCATATGTAGACTGTCACACCCTCTCACATACTCAGACAGGCACCTTTATACCCATTCACATACCTATAGAGTTACTCTCACACCCTCTAACATACCTATACAGACACTTTCCTTTGCATTAACATACCAATAAAGAGACTCTCACACTCTCTCACATACCCATTCAGACCTCCTATATTCCCATTCACATACCCATACGGACAGTGTGACACCCATTCACATACCAATACAGAGACTCTCAGACCCTCTCACATGCCCATACAGAGACTCTCACACCCATTCACATACCCATACAGAGACCCTCACACCCTCTCACATACCCATACAGACACCCTTATACCCATTCACATACTCATACAGATAATCTCACACCCTCTCTCACACCCATACATAGACTCTCACACCCTCCCACATACCCATATATATACCCTTATAAACATTCACATACCCATAAAGAGACTCCCACACCCTCTCACATACCCATTCAGACCTCCTTTATTCCCATTCACATATCCATACGAACAGTGTGACACCCATTCACATACCCATACAGAGACTCTCAGAGCCTCTCACATACCCATACAGAGACTCTCATACCCTCTCACACACCCATACATAGACTCTAACACCCCCTCACATACCCATACTGACAGTGTCACACCCATTCACATACCCATTCGAAGACTCTCACACCCTCTTACATACCCATACAGACACCCTTATACCCATTCACATACTCATACAGATACTCTCACACTCTCACACCCTATCACATACCCATACAGACAGTGCCACACCCATCCACATACCCATATAGACTCTCACACCCTCTCTCATACCCATACACAGACTCTCACATCCTCTCACATACCCATACTGCCAGTCACACTTATTCACATTTCCATACAGAGTCTGTCACACCCTCTCACATACCTATAAAGACATTCTCATACCCATTCACATACCCATACAGACAATCTCACACCATTTCACGTACACAGACTATCACACACCTTCACATACCCTTACAGACAGTGTCACATCTATTCACATACCCATACATATACTGTCACACCCTCTCACACACCTATAAAGACACTCTCATACCCATTCACATACCCATGCAGACAGTCTCACTCCATCTCATATATATAGACTGTCACACCCTCGCACATACCCATACAGACACCCTTATATCCATTCCGAACCCATACATAGACTCTCACACCCTCTCGCATACCCATGCACACACCCTTACTCCTATTCATGTACCTATACCGAGAGTCTCACACCCTCTCACATACCCATACATAGACTGTCACACCCTGTCACATAATCATACAGGCACCCTTATACCCATTCACATACCCATACAGTCTCTCACACCCTCTCACACACCCATACTTAGACTGTCACACCCTCTCATGTACCCATACAGACAGTGTTACAACCATTCAAATCCATATACAGATACTCTCACACTGTCTCACATACCCACTCAGACCTCCTTTATCACATTCTCACACCCATACAGACAGGGTGACACCCATACACATACCAAGGCAGAGACTCTCAGACTTTTTCACATGCACATACAGAGACTTTCACACCCTCTCACATATCCATCCATAGACTCTAACACCCCCTCACATATCCATATGGACAGTGTCACACCCATTCGCATACCCATTCATAGACTCCCACACCCTCTCACAGACCCATACAGGCAACCTTATACCCATTCACATACTCATACAGATACACTCACATCCTCTCACATACCCATACATAAACTCTCACACCCTTTCAGATACCCATACATAGACGCTCACATACCCATACAGGCACTGTCACTGACATTCACATACCCACACAGAGACTCCCACACCCTCTCACATTCCCATACAGGCACATTTATACCCATTCACATACCCATACAGATACTCTCACACCCTCTCACATACCCATACATAGGCTCTGACACCCTCTCCAATACCCACCATACATAGACTCTCACACTGTCTCAGATACCCATACCGACAGTGTCACACCCATTCACATACCCATACAGAGACTTTGACACCTCTCACAAACCCATACATAGACTAAGACACCCCTTCGCATACCCAAATAAACAGTAGAACTGTGACAACAAATGACATACTGATAGAGACAGAGACATAGCCATGCAAAGATTTGTTGGTATAGTTAGATTTGTATAGAGATTCTGTTATATCTAGAAACCTAAATATTGTTTTCTATTTAATATGTTGTATTGTTTCATGAATACACTAGTTACTTAGTAAATTAATAATTAGGTGATTTAATCTTGACCTTAATGTATTGTTTATTACTTTTCCAGGTACACACTTTTGATAGAGAAGAAGAATTACAATGCCTGACAAAACACAAAAAAGAAAGAAACAGAAGAAGCAGTATTATCAACTTCAAACTGAAACAGAAAAAGAGGTGCTGGTAAGAGTACTAAGCAGTGTCTCAAATAAATATGTCATAAAATGCAGAAAGAGAGTACAGTCTTATCTAAAAATGAAATTTACACATCAAGTGGAAAAAATCAAGGAGTACGTGTTTCAGAAAGTAAGAAATGTCCTAAGAAATCAGGGAGTTTGTCATGGAGACAGAAACAGTTTAAGGAGTTAAGAGCTAAAATGTTTTGCAATAGAGCAATACAAACTTTGCTACAAAGGATGAAGAGATATAAGAGGAGAAGTGATGCATATAAGCAAAAGCAACATATTGAGAGTGTTGTGGAGAAAGCATTTGCTTTGAAGAGGAAAGTCTTTATATTAATATTGAACAGAATGATTACACTAGATAAAACGGTGTTAGAAAAAGGCTTATTAATATAACTCATTTTTGCAAAATATTTAAAGGTGAGTGAAAGCACACGTCTAGTACAGAACCTTATTTGAATGAGGAAAGCTATTTCCAAGAGAATACACTAGTGCATGCAGTTGATTTAACTGGCCGTTGTTATAAAGTAAATGATGGTACTCCTGTTGCAAAAGAGGAGATGGTTCCTTGGAATGTAGAGGAAGTGATTGCTGAAGAGGTGCAAGAAAGGTGCAGACAGACTCCAGTATACTAATGGAATTAGAGTACTATTTGCAATATTCGTCAGGAATCAATAGATTTATTACAACATTTCATATGTGACTTTCCATGCAAAACTCTGAAAAATATCATTACAATTTTGCATTGATCAGATCCATACAAAGTGAGGAAATATAGTAATTTTCAGGGACAATCACTGCCATGTCTTTCAAGGAAAGTTTGTGGAAGCACCTTTCATCATTTCAGAATGTTAGCTGTTCACCAATCCAAAATACTAATTTTGGTTAGACTTTACTACGTAAAAACTCCTGCTTATTTTATTGTATGGGACACTAGCAGAGGTATAGAAAGTTTGTGAAGATATTCAGTTTCAGTTGTTTAGTCCAGAGGAAGAGTCTATGAAAAATGAAGAGTTGGTTGGTGGAGGAGTAGAACAAGAAACAGAAATTACAACTGAAAACTTTTCTCAAGACATTGCAAAGTTTAACAGTTTCCTCGGAAAACCCAAACTGTATTTGTAGTTGTAGTCGATGCACCCACTACAAAACACAAACTCAGAATGTAGTTGTGCACTCTAAAAGTGAACAAGAGAACAATGATAAGTGGCAAGAATTTGATGCATATTTATTTGTTGAGGAAAGATTTTATTTGTCCACACAACAGATTATCTGTAAGTACTGCTATGATACGTTAGAGAATAATAAAATGACAGCTAGAGCCATACATTACAAGTTAGAATTGGTATCTATTCCACAGAAGCTTAAAGCATTAAATGTTTATGAATCAATTCTTATACAACACATACATCCTTTTCAAGCAATAGTTCATATAGAGCCAAAGACAGGGAAATTACCTCCAACTGAGCTCAAGAGAGGACTAAAAGGAAGAGTTGTGTATTTACCTTTAGATTTCAAAAAAGAATATTGGAACTGTAGAGGTAGATAGAGAGATGGAAGAACTGATTATCATTTTAGTCAATGGGGTTCCAACCAAGAATAGAAAAATCTGGCAACAATTAGTAGATGATAATAAAGTTAAAAAAGCAACATTATCACTCATTGAAAATAATATTTACTATACTAATGTTGATGCTGCTGAAACTGAAATTTGCATAGAGGATGACACCTTACCATCATGCAGACAGATTGAAAAACTGGATGGATATAGATCAGAATAAATTGATGAACACTACAGCATCCACCCTCTGCATTCTAAAGACGTAGTTGGTGATGCTACTGAACTGTTTCAAATGAAACAAGCAAAAGGAGCTCTCTTGAGTGTGTGGGAAAAAAAGCTTAGAGGCTCTCTGTTTTCCCCAAATGTTTCCCACTGGAGTAGGTGGCCTCTATGATGACCACCCTGTACAGATACCAGCAACTAAAGACTGATCAACCTAATTATATAAGATTTTGCCAGTGCATTCCATACATATTCCGTGTTCTGTTTGAGAGTGACTTGTCTGGACTTTCTTACACTGTGAATAATATACTGAAGACAGGAGAAATTTTCAAAATCTCTCTGCAAGAGAATTTGTTGCTAAAGTTCAAGAAAAAGTTGAAAACTTGGACTATAACAAAAACAATTTGATGGCATGCATTGCCAACGTGGAACCAACGAGTATTGGTATCGTTGTCATGAAGAACTCAAATAAATGTTGAGAAACCTAGGTGCACCTACTTGGTTTGTTACACTTAGATTTGCTAAATATGTGTGGGATGGCCTGCTTGAATTTTTGAGACAGGCAAATTCAAATATTGAGGAGATTAATGTGAAGACAGCAGGAGAACTTTGCTCTTTGAATCCTGCTAATGTTTGCAGATATTTTAACCACAGGTTCCAAGCCATGCTGTCTTTCATCTGCAACAAAAGCAATCCTCCTCTTGGTGAAGTAACTGATTTCTTTTGATGTAAAAAGTACCAAGCAAGAGGTGTTCCTCATAGTCACATGCTATTGTAAATTAAAGATGCTCCAAAATTTGGAACAGAGATTTATTAGTGTGTGCTCTCTTTCATAGAACAGTATGTGACGTGTGCCATCCGAAACACGCTACTGACAAAGGCCTGCGACAACAAGTTTTGTGTTTCCAAACACATAGATGTGGGAAATACTGCAGTCGAAAATAGAGATCAGAGGGAAATTTTGATATAAGATGTCGATTCGGATTCTCACGACCTGTTATTCCACAAGGAAGAGAGTGAAGCTTTTTGTCAGCAGTGAGACATACAGTGACACGAAAGTGACTGAAAACACATATAATCTGAGAACAGAGGTATCAAAATACATTAATGATTACAATGCGATCATTCTGCAAATGTGAAATGCAAATATGGACATACAATTTGTTGCAGATAACTCTATTGCTGTTGCTCGGTATGTCACTACATACATTACAAAATCGGAGAAGACTGAGATGAAAGAGAGGTGGCAGGAGATTAGTACAGAAAAGAGTTTAACGAAAAATGTTGTTGCATAGGGAGATTGGTTCTTATGGATGCTCGGACAGGTTGAGCTCGGTGAGTTTGTACTCTAAGTCAAGGGGAATAATTGGGTAAGTCTAGACCTTGCAAGTACACAAAATAGAATGTTAAAGTAATTTCGGAAATCAAGTATCTAGCAGAATTTGATCTTGAAAGTACAGAAATAGTAAAAACAAACATGTTGGATACATACTACCCAAGAAGAAGTGTGCAAGTGGAAAACATATGCCTATATGAAATTTGTGGCGAAGTGAGCTAAAGAACGATGATGGATTTAACCCAGATCTGTGACTAGGGGTGAGTGTCTGAAATGTTTCAGCGCTCCGTCCATCATCTCCTTGTGTTTGCTTTATATGAAATTCATCAGCACAACAGATACAGAAGCAATGTAAAAGGGAACATAGAAGAAGGCAAATTTGCAGTTCTCGGATGTGATGGTTGTTTAGTGAGGCACAGAAAAGGAAATCTAATTAACCACTGGAAACTTAGGGGCTCATTAGGATGGAGGAAGGACCGCCACCGCCAGCCATGCGGTGTTGGTCCTTTCGTCCTCCGACCGCGATTTTCCCCCCGCCAAATTAGGATGGCGGGGGGAATCTCACCGCGACCGTGGCGGTCGCAAAGACAGTCTGCCACGGAACCGCCACAGGCAATCCTTATGATTGCCTGGTGGAGCGGTCCTCATCAGTAAAATGGCGGCAGTGCCTAGCAGGCACCGTCCGCCAAATTACGATGATGGCTGTAGACAGCCTTTCCATGGCGGTGGAACTGCCATGGAAAGGCTGGCGGGGATTGTGTTTTGGGGCCCGTTGCGGGCCCCCCTTGTGTTGGGTGAGGTGAGGGTGCACTTGGGGGATACCCATGGTACCCCCCTACATTTCACAGCACTATGTGGCAGGCACCGTGTGGTGCCTGCCACATAGTGCTGTGAAATGCACAACATGGCATTTTAGCATCGTGGCGGGTGCTGCTGTCAGCAGCAACCGCCGGAATGTTAAAATGCAGGATCCGACCGCCACAGTGGCGGTCGCATCCTGATCCGGTGTGCTGCACTGCCGCATGCATGGCGGACGGTCAAGGTTTACACCAGGATGGCGGACGGACTTGAGTCCGTCCGCCATCCTAATGAGTCCCAAACTCAAGAGAAAAAAGAGTTTTTCTATTTGGCACTTCTTCAACTTTTCAAACCTTGGAGTGTAGAATCTGAATTACTTGGAGCCTATGATTGCTATGAAGATTCATTTAATGCTGCGAAAGACAGTATTCAGCGTTCATTCTTCCAAAATTATATGCAAATGTTAAGTAACAAGATTCAACAAAAAGAAGCAATTGCTGTAGAGGTACCTAGGGAGAGTTCTCAAAGCAGCTAAAGTTCTGCACCACTCAGTCAAGCTTCTCTTGGAGCACCTATTATTGAAAATGAAGCTGCAGTAGCAATGAATGAGGTGAAAACTGCAATGGAACAAGCTAGATGGGAAACTGAAGATCTGGACATGTTAGTTACGCAACTCAACAATGAACAGAAAGAGATGTTTATGGAAGTAAAGAGAAGTAAAGAGAAAGTAGAACATGGATTTCTCCACAGCAACAAAAAATGCAATTGCTCTTCCTTTAAACCAATTCTGTTATACATTAGTGGTCTAGCTGGCACTGAGAAAAGCTTTTTAATTAAACTGCTGACTGATTACCTACAGAGGACAACGCAATCAAATGTATCATATGTAGTAACCGCGCCAACTGGATTATCTGCACACAACATTAAAGGAATTACTCTACATCAACTACTAATGCTACCTGTGGAACATGACAATAAACCGGAATACCAGATGTTATCTGGTGGAGCGTGTCATGAGGTGGCAAGAGTTTTGAAGAAAATGAAGCTTTAATCATTGATGAGGTAAGCATGGTCTCAAACTAAGTGCTTACCTTCATTCACTTAAGAATGCAGCACATTTTAAGAACAGAGTACGATGTTCTGTTCGGTGGAAAGCATTTAATTGTGTTTGGTGACCTCCTGCAAACAACCTTTGTGAAAGGAGAGCCTGTTTTCAAGACCCTTCTCCATGATTAAACATGTAATTCATTAGAAAGTATTGGAAATGTGAACATATGGCTGAATTTCCAATACATGGAACTGTTGAAAAATATGTGTCAAGCGTCTAATGAGGTATATGGAAATATTCTGAAGGACATTTGAGATGTAGTTCTGACCAAGGAAGGTAAGAGTACCTTAGAAAGTCGACTTATCAAAAAACTATTCTCCTCTGAGAAGACACCAGCACAGCTCATGTTCAATGCGATTGAAGATGGGAAATCAATCCTCTGTTTAAAGCCTACACTTCAAGAGTGCAGCAATTTCAATGAAGAATTTCTTAAACTGGGAAAAAAGAAATGTTTCAACTAACAGCTATTGACACAATGGAGCACCAGGGAGTAACAATACTGCTGACTGAGAAACTGCAAGTAAAATTGGATTCTTAAAAAAATTAGTGTCTAGGACTGCCGTATTAGAAAAATCTTTACGTGTTTGTAGAAATTGTAGTGATTTTGCAGCAAAATTTATATGGTTGAGGAAGGTTTAGTAAATGATGCAATCTGTAAAGTTAGTGATTTCAGTAATTTTCCAAATCGGAATGAAGTTGAATATGTGGCTGTAAAGTTTGATCAGATTGATGGCATGAAACAGATTAGCCGATGTGTTGTACAGTTTTTGCTTTTGAAAGACTTATATGTGAGTCGGCACCAGTACCCATTCTCTCTAGTGTATGCTGTAAATATCCATAAATCTCAAGGTTTAAGTGTACATGCAGCTTTTATAAATATTGGGAGTAGTATATTCAAAGAAGGTGTGTCATACGTTGCATTGTCATGCGCTAGAACATTGTCCGGTTTGCCTTTAGTTGAATTTGATTAGAAGAAAGTTAGTGCTGATACTGGTTGTGTTAGAGAGTATAATCGGTTGAGAAGTGTATATGCTCTTCACTTTGGACAGTATTCTATTAATGAGAACAGACAATCTGTCCTAAGCTCAAGCCTACTTAGCACTCAATGATGTTGTGCAAAAGAAGGATAACGAAGATAACAATAAGAAAAAAACAGCAAAATGAAGGAGAAATCGTAGGGTTTCACTTGGAAAATAGAAATGGTATCAACTGCTATTCTCATGTAGTTCTGAATTTTGCCTTTCATTTACATCATCTTGTAAATGCAATTGAGCATAAAGGAGACAGCAGGTTTTGCTCTGAACTATATCGTTTGGTGGTAGGACTGTACTACATTCTGCTTCAGGAATACGACGTGTAGTGGACACAATCAGTGGATCTGTAGTATTTTCTCAGAACTCTCAACGAGATGCACAAGAGTTTATTATAGATATCCTTGGACTTTTGGAACAAGAAGAAGTGAATATTGAAAATGTATTTGATCTAAGTTACATGATTGTGTGGATTGCTCTTTTATATCTGCTACTAACATAAATTCTGAAAGGTTTATCTATTTGACATTAGCAGATTTGAAATATTTACCATTTGACAAGCTGATGATAAATGCGAACCAGAATATGACCTGCCCAAATTGTAGATCTGATTGTATGTCTACAGTGCAGATACAGAGAAGTGGCAAATATATTATATTGATGCTTCAATGATGTAGAGTAGATGGATCAAAAATAGAAACTGACACTTCAAACTTTAAAGCAGGACTATCTTCAATTTCTGGAAGAAGGCACACATCACTGGCTATCATTTTCATGAAGGACTTCATATAACTTCAGGACACTACACTGTGTACTTGAAAACTCTAAGGGGCATAGTACGAGTCTGGCGGTCCGAGGACCACCAGACTCGTGGTGGCACAGTGGTGCGGTGACGCTAGTGGTCGTGCCGTCCTGAGACTGCCAACTTCATCACCGCCAATGTTTTCATGAAGGTCTTTCATCCATGAAAACTGTGGCGGCGAGGAAAGAAAGGGGGCCCTGCAGGGCCCCCTGGTTCCTCACGCCTTCTGGATGCACACAGGGGGGCACAACATTTGCCCCCATTTGTGCATGCACAGAAGTTCCAGCACAGTATCAACTTTTCAGTCCATGCCGTGCCGGATCTTCCGTTGATGTTCCCACTGCGGTACCTATTTTATAGGCACCGCCATGGGAACACCAAAGGAAAAGCCAGCCAATGACTTAAAAAATCATAATAGGGTGGGCGGTCTCCACACTGGTTTGGCAGTGCTGCTGCGGGGCGGTCCCACCACTGCACCATCAAAGTCGCAATAGGGCCCTAAGTGGATGGACGGAATGCAATTACAGTAAGCTGACATTTCAGCATAAACTGCCTTTAAAACTTCCAAATTCATACCTTTCATTTTTTAAACCAAAGTTCTGAGGAGAATTTCTGTTTAAAAAGTGGTTGACTCTGTTTTTACTTTATGTATTATTAGTCTTTAAGACATCATTCGGCCTACTAAGGGTAATGTCTTCAATATGGAGTCTTACATTTGAATATGTGTTACATCTATTTTCATAAATGGACTACTTTAATATCATACTATGTTTTTTGTCTGGGAAATGTTTATTTATCGTACGTGAGTAGCTACAAGTAAAATGATTTTTTAGCGCTTTGTAGTGAGTGCATGCATAGTGTCACATATTTATAGTGTTATACTGTGCAGGTCTGATTTTTTTATACAATCTATATGAATGTTTTTTTCCTGCTGTTCAAGGATGAAACTTCATACGATACATTGTTGAAGTTGTACCCGTATGAAAGCTGAGAACAGCAAAAAAAGGAAAATGAAATGTTTAAGATAAATGTTTATTTGCTTCAGAGAGTTGCAGCTCTGTAATGTTCCTTTATTAACAAGACTATTTATATTTCAGAAACGTAAACTTTACTATTTAAATTTATACCGTGTAACATTAACTTATATTTATCTTTTCTCTGTTTTATCACAGATCAAAAGAATGATTTATTGCAGTAATGTAGATGCCTAATTAAATCATTAGCATTTATAATACTTCCAAAAAGACAAAACAAGCAGACATTGATGCATGGATTGTGAAATCCAGGCACACACTGATAAAGATACTAACACACCCAGACACACACTAAGACATATACTGACACACCCAGGCATTCACTGATGCATACACTGACACACCCAGACACACACTTAAGCACACACAGACACACCCAGACACACAATGACGTATACACTGACACATCCAAGCACACACTAAGACATACACTGACACACCCAGGCACACCATCAAGCACACACTAGAACACCCAGACACACAGTGATACATAGACTGGCACACTCAGAGACACACTCATTGATACACAGCCACACCCAAGTACACAGTCACTAATGCACTAACACACCCAGACACCCTCTTAAGTATACACTAACACATCCAGGCACACACTAACACATACACTGACACACCGAAACATACATTGGTGCATACACTAACACACCCAGACGCTACGACATAAACTGATACACCTATGCACGCACTGATGCATATACTGACACACCCAGACACACTTATTTAAACACTGATATACCCAGTCACACTCTAACATATACACTGACACATCCAGACACACACTGATGCACACAATGACACACCTAGGCACACACTGACATATACAGTCAAAAATACCTAGGCACACACTTATTTAAACACTGACACACTGAGAAACACACACTATCACATACGTTGATACACTGATGCACACAATAATGCATACACTGATACAGCCAGACACACTTATTTAAACACTGACATACTCAAGCCCACACTTACACAAACACTGGCACACCCAGGCCCACACTGATGCATATACTGACACACCCAGGGACACACTGATGCATAAACTGACACACCCAGGCATACACTGCTATATACACCGACCCACCCATGCACACACTCTTTAATGCACTGCCACATCCAGACTCACACTAAGACATACACTGACATACCCAGGCATACACTCATTCATATAGTGACAGACCCAAACATACACTTACACATACACTGACACAACCAGGCACACACCTACGCATACACTGATACACCCAGGCACACAGTGATACAGAGACATACACACCCAGGGACACACTCATTGATACACTGACACACCCAGCCACACACCTATGCATGCACTAACACACCCAGGCACACACTGACATATACAGTGACACACCCATACATACACTCATCCATGCACTGAGACCCCCAAACACACACTGACACATACACTGAAACACCCAGGCACATATCAATACATACACTGAAACACCCAGGTGCTGTTGACAAATACATTGACACACCCAAGCACACATTCATTCACTGACGCATACACTCACACACCTAGGCACACACTATCACTTAAACTGATGCATCCATGCACATACTGATGCATATACTAACACACCCACACACTTATTTAAACACTGACAAACTCAGACCCACACTAACACATACTCTTACATACCCAGGCATATAATGATGTATACACTGTCACACCTAGTCACACAGTTATTTAAACACTGACACACTGAGACAGACGTATTTATATACTAACAGACTCAGGCCAACACTAACACATACAATGCCACACCCAGACAAACACTAATGCATACACTGACACACACAGGGACACACTGATGCATACACTGGCACACCTAGGCATACACTGACACATATACTGACACATACATGCACACACTCTTTTATGCAGTGATACATCCAGACACATACTAAGACATTCACTGACACATTCAGGCACATACCTATTTAAACACTGACATACCCAGGCACACACTTATCCATACACTGACACACAGAGGCACACACTGATGCATACACTAACACACGTAGCCACACACTAACACATACACTGACACACCCATGCAGACATTCATTCATACACTAAAACACTATTAAAAAAATCTACTGTTTTAAAACAGTAAGAAAATTAACAATGGAGACTCTTCTGTCTCTTGAACATGATGATAATGTCCTCTTATTTTTAAATGGCAACATCTTGGGACTTCACAAAATTAACAGCCACTCTTTTAACTTCAATGCAGGTTGATGAAGTTTTAATATTCACACGGTTGGCTGTGGGTACATGTTCCTGCTCCTCCGTCTCTTGAGGAACTTCCAGTCTCCTTTAGAACTATAGCATAAGCACACTTATGGTTCCTGTTCATGTGCTTTGAGAAAGATGACGTGGCAAAATAAACAAAAAAATTAACAATAGTGTCGCTTCACCTTTTCCAACATGGTGATAATGTCGTCTTTTTCTTTCAATACACGCTCTTGGCACTTGGTGCAATGAGCGACCATTTGTTTAAGCTCAGAGCAGATTGGTGGAATGTTAATATTTGCGTGTGGGTGAACAAGAACCAATATAAATGAAGCTTTGAGTTTTATTATCGAGTGACTCAGCGGATTCCGCCATGTATCCTCGAATTCATGCAATGATAAAACAGCTCATCAAGCAGGAAATAGAAAAAAACATTTAAAAAGTTTTAAATATGGTGAGCATAATAGTAGAATGTAATTACAAACTTCCTATAGGCATAAATTAATTTTGGGGGATTTTGGCGAATCCCCAGGTTCAAATCAAATCAAATCAGGGGCATTTGTACAGCGCACACATCACTCGAAAGTCTCATGGCGCTAGCAGACGGCTCTGAAAGGAAGTGAAATGGCTCAGATGTCAAAAAGCCATGTCTTCAGCCTTTTGCGAAAAGAGTTGTGATCAGAGACATTTCGCAGATGGATAGGAATTTTGTTCCAGGATGATGGGGCGAGAAAGGACAAAGATCGGCCTCCTTTTCTGGCAGTATGTATCTTGAGAGGGGTGAGCAGAAATTGGTTGCTGGATCTGAGCGCCCTGCGTGGTTGGTACCAACATATTTTCTTGGTCCAGTATCTCGGGCCTTTTCCGTACAATTGTTTGTGGATTAGACAGAGGACTTTGAAAAGGATTCGTTTTCTGACTGGTAGCCAGTGAAGAGATCTTAAGCAGGGTGCGGAGGAGGATCTGGGAGGAAGATCCAGGACCAGCCTTGCCGCAGTGTTCTGCAAGATCTGTAGTCTGTCCAGAAGGTTTTCGTTGATTGAAAACAGTAAGGAGTTTCCGTAGTCCATTCGGTTTATTATCAGCCCTTGGACTAATGGTTTCCTGGCCTCCGCTGGTATCCACTTGAAGACCTTCCGTAGGCTACGCATTACTCCAAAACACGTGCCGATGATATGGTTGATCTGGTTCTTCATGGACAATTGGTTGTCCATGTGGAAACCTAGGTTCCGCACTGTCAATTTGGGGGTGGGGCAGAGGCCAAGATGGGATGGCCACCAGTCGGTGGACCAGTGCTCCTGTGCTTTGCCGAAGAGTATGACCTCAGACTTGGCTCCGTTTAGTTGTAAGTGATTGGAGCTCATCCACCAGGAAAGGACCGATGAATGGCCATGATTTTTTCTTCGAAATATTCGGAGAGAGTCGGTCCAGGTTTGGGAATCAGGTATTAATGGCTGGTTGGTGGGAGCTGTGAATTCTTTCAGAATTTTATAGAGTTCTTTGCTTGAGTTTTCTGCCAGGTTTATCCTATTTAGGAGAAAAAGTTTTTGTTGCCAATTTGATGTCAGTCATGTAGCCATGATGGATATTTTTATATGTTTCGCGGTCAGCCGTACTTTTGCGCCATTTGCGCTCCACAGTCCTACACAGAAGTTTTGTAGTTTTTAGTTGGTCTGTGAACCAGGAGCAGACCTGGGCTTGATTTTGACCTGGGTGAGGGAGCAATTTTGTCTAGCGCGAGCCAGGATGGCTTTGTCAAGGTCTAGTGCCGCCTGATGTATGTTGGTTTCTGTCCCTGAAAAGTCCAAGCTAAGATGCTTTGAGAAGAGGGGCAGGGTGATTTTTCGCCAGGGTCTTCGCAATATTGACGTGTTATTAGGGCCATTTTTAGTCATTGTTGTAGGAATAGTGAATTTTAATAAGTGATGGTCTGTCCATAATAGTGGCTCAGGGGGTTCGGCAGTGATTCCTGAGTAGTTTGTGAAAAGGAGGTCAAGTGTGTGGCCTGCTCTGTGGGTGGGGCCGGTGATCCACTGGACGAGTCCGAGGGTGTTCATATTTGAGATCAGCTGGTCAGTCTCCACGTTGGAGAGAATCTCAGCGTGGAGGTTAAAATCTCCGATAAGTAAGAAGTTGTCAGAGGCTAGTATATGAGGCGCAAGGGTCTCTAGCAACGTGTCAGAGAAATCACCTTTGGGACCGGGGGGGCGATAGATTAAGGCCCCTCTCCAAGTTCCATTGGATAGGCTTTCAAATTTGAAGATACAGAGTTCTAGATGGTCTGAAGTGATAGTTTCTAGGATTGTAATATTCAGATCCCCGGTGGAGGCTATTAATAGACCTCCCCCTCTTCTCTCCTTCCTGTCTAATCTGGTGATTTTGTACTGAGGAGGGAAGGCGATGTGAGCGTCAGGGGAAGCATGTTCATGTAGCCAGGTTTCCGTGACGAAACATAGGTTTGGAGCGACCAGGTCTAACAGGCTCCATATCTCAACAGAGTGTTTGGGGATAGAGTGTGCGTTCAGATAGATGGCATTAAGTAGTTCGGGAAAGTCTGGTTTGCTAAGGTCGTTAGAGGTTGTGATTTTGGTTGAGTTGGGATCTCTCTGTAGAAGGGAAATGTCGGGATGTCTGGATAGAGCCTCTTCTAAGATGGCATTAGGTCCTATGCAGGGTTTGTTTAGCTCTTTTAGTTCCCTGTTCGTATACTTTAGAATTGCCATGTTACCTGGGACGGTGGCGACAGCCTTGGAAGCAGGGGTCCTGGCCTCTGGTGTCGGTCAGGCACGGACGGGCGCAGACGGGCTTGCCTTTGGCGTGCCGCTGCACGCGTCCGCTCTCTGCCCTGCTCTAAGTAGGGTATGGTGCGGGAAGGGCTGGAGCGCTAACTCGGACTTCCGGCTGGCAACCGGAAGTTGTGCTGGTTGCCGTGACGACCCTCCGTACAATCGGCACAAGCCGTGACGGACCAGGGTCTGCGGCAGCTGTCTGCAGGTAGGGGAGAGAGATGGAACCAGAGGTTGGAGATTCTCATGAACATACGGCGTAGTTAAAAGTTTTTTTAAAAAGAGCACAGTTACTTTCAAAGTGCAACAGGGCTTCTTGTCACAAAATAGCGTGGAGGCGTGGTTCAGTTCAGGCACCGCTGCGCGCGTCCGCTCTCTGTATCTTGTATCACAGGTTAGTTTCTACCACATTATAGAACTAAAAACCATAGAGTTGGAAACGGGGCGGCTCCTCCTGTTCCACGGGAACTCTGTGGACCCAAATTTTTATTTACAAAAAATAATAATAGAGTTATAATAGCTACATTTATAATATTAATGGTATTCAATTGTTTTATGCAGATACATTTTTTATCATTCTTTTTATTTTGCCGTAATTGTCACTCCTTTGTCATCTATTTTTGAACTCTCTGTGCTGCATTGTTTCCTACCTTTTCCATTATTGTTACTGCTTTCACCTTACTGTTTTTGTAGTATTTACAGTACTTTGTGATTGTATTTTACCAAAAATGTAATACCTTCTCCTTTCTTTTTGTCATATATTGCATCTACATATTCATTCTTTCTTTTTTCAATACTGTGTGAACTAATATTCATGCAGGGGACTTGGTCACTGACTGTGGTTCTAGCAGAGCTCCTCTGAACAATCTACCACAGCATTAACACACTATAAAATTGACTGAAAAATAAATGAGAGGGACGTTATAATTAAAAAACAATAGTAATTTAGTGAAAAAAACAAAGGTTACAGGGAATGTTATAGTAAGGCAATTTAAATTGTTTTTAAAACAAAGAAACTCACTGAAAAAAACAGAGATTACTGAGATGTTATAGTTAGAAAATACCATTAAAAAAACATAGAAATTCACTGAAAAAACAATGGTTACAGAGACGTTATAGTTAGAAAATAGGATTAAAAAAACATTAGAAATACACTGAAAAAAGCAAAGGTTACAGAGACATTATAGTTAGGCTCAAATTTCACTCATACAAAACTGACTGTGGTTCTAGCAGAGCTCCTCTGAACAATTTACCACAGCAATAAAAACTATAAAAATTGACTGAAAAAATAAGAGGGACATTATCATTAAACAGCTATAATAACAAAGGTGACAGGGATGTTATTTTTAGGCTAGATTTCACTCTTACACCCACTCGTACACTCACTCACATACCCATACAACCACTCATATATATATATATATATATATATATATATATATATATTCACTGAAAAAAACAAAGGTTATAGGGACGTAATAGTTAGTCTCAGATTTTACTCGTACAAAACCAGAGAAATCTAGCAGTTATACTTATCTGTGCTTACATCACTCATGACATGGTCAGTGACATCACTCATGATATCTCAAATTACATCACTGATGAGATCACTAATGACATCATCCAGTGAGTGTAAGTGGCTCTAAGTGTATGGATGTATGAGTGGCCATATAAATCACTTTATGGGTTAGTAAGTGGCTGTTACAGTAACTATATGGGAAAGTGTGTGACTGGATGCATTGGGTGAGTGAGTGGTATGTGAGTGGTTGTATAAGTGAGTGATTGGTTTTGTTAGCGACAGTATTGGTGACTGAGTGGGTGTATGAGTGGTTATATGCATAAGTGAGTGGCTGTGTCAGTGACTGAATGGCAGATTTTGTGGATGTGTAAATAGCTGTATCGGTGAGTGAGTGGCTGTGTCATAGACTGAATAGGTGAGTGAGTATGGGAGTCGCTGTATGTGTGAGTGAGTTTCTCTGTCAGTGACTGTATGAGTGAGTATGTTGGTGTGCAACAGTCTGTATGTGTGAGTGAGTGTGTGTGTCTGATTGTATAGGTGTGTGAGTGGCTGCATGGGTCAGTGAGTCAGTGTGTCAGCAACTATATCTGTCAGTGAGTGCCTGACTCAGTGAATGTTTATGGCTCACTTAGTGGGTGTCTCATTGCCTGTATGGGTGAGTTAGTGTCTTAGTCACTGACTATATAGCTCAGTGAGTGGCTGTGTGAGTAGGGGTATGGCTAGGTTAATGTCTGTCTTAGAGTGTTTGGAGTAGTGAGTGTCTGAGTGGGGCTGTGAGTGAGTGTGTGAGTCGCTGAGTGGGTCATGAGTGGGTGCATGAGTGTGTGAGTATGTGTGTGAGTCTCTGAGTGGGTCTGTGAGTATGTGTGTGAGTCTCTGAGTGGGTCTGTGAGTGGGTGAATGAGTACTTAAACAGCTCTATGAGTGGGTGCATGAATGTCTGACTGTGTCTGTCAGTGGGTACATGAGTCTGAGTGGGTCTGCAAGTAGGTGCAGTAGTGTGTGAGCGGGTCTGTCAGTGGGTGTGTGATAAAAAAGTTGGGGGCACATGGGAGCAGGTCCTCATGTCAGCTCCCCCTGTGATGGTCCTCTTGTCCAGCTTGCCTGTAGTCTGCTACCCTCTGCTGCCTTCAGGTTTGTGCCTCATCTGATTGTTTTCTGCTCCTTTTCCTGCCTCTTCACTGCTTGCTCTTGCCCTCTGTGATGCCTCTTTCTGCTCGTTATTTTTCTTCTTTCTGCTTGCTCCTGACATGTACTCTGCCTCTTGCTGCTCGTTTCTCACCTCTATTTTGCCTCTTTCTGCTCATTCTTCCCATTATTTTGCCTGCTCCCTTCCGACCTTTATTCTGCCTCTTTCTGCTCGCTTTTCACCTTTAATTTGCCTCTTTCTGCTCATTGATGACTTTTATTTTGCCCCTTTCTGCTACATTCTGACCTTAATTCTGCCTCTTTCTTCTAGTTTATCACCTTTATTTTGCCTCTTTCTGTTCATCGCTGACCTTTATTTTGCTCCTTTCTGCTTGTTTCTGACCTTTAGTCTGCCTCTTTCTGCTCATTTCTGATCTCTATTTTGCTTCTTTCTGCTCATTTCTGACCTTCATTCTGCCTCTTTCTGCTTGTTTATCACCTTTATTTTGCCTCTTTCTGACCTTTTTTTCTGCCTCTTTCTGCTAGTTTCTGACCTCTGCACGTTTCTGACCTCTATTCTTCCTCTTTTCTGACCTTTATTTTGGCTCTTCCTGCTCATTTCTGTCCTTTATTCTGCCTCTTTCTGATCATTTATGACCTTTATTCTGTGTATTTCTGCGTGTTTTTCCCCTTAATTCTGCCTACCGCTGCTTGTTCCTCACCTTTATTTTGCCTCTTTCTGCTCGTTTCTGACCTTTATTCAGCTTCTTTCCAGTCATTTCTCACCTTTATTCTGCCTCCTTCTGCTTGTTTCTCTCCTTTATTTTGCCTCTTTCTGCTCATTGCTGACCTTTATTCTGCCTCTCTCTTCTAGTTTTTTCTTTGTCTCTTTCTGCTCATTTCTCACCATTATTTTCCCTATTTCTGCTTGTCCTCGTTTCTGAACTTTATACTGTCTCTTTCCACTCATTTCTCATCTTTATTCTGCCTCTTTCTGCTTATTTCTCTCCTCTATCTTGCCTCTTTCTTCTCATGGCTGACCTTTATTTTGCCTCTTTCTGCTCATTGTTGACCTTTATTCTGCTTCTCTCTTCTAGTTTTTTCTTTGTCTCTTTCCGCTCATTTCTCACCATTATGTTTCCTATTTTGCTTGTCCTCGTTTCTGAACTTTATACTGCCTCTTTCTGCTCATTTCTCACCTTTATTCTGCCTCTTGCTGCTCTTTTTTGACCTCTATTCTGCCTCTTCCTGCTCATTTCTGACCTTTATTCAGCCTCTTTCCCCTCTTTTCTAACTTTTTTTCTGCTTCTTTCTGATCGTTTCTCACCTTCATCTTGCTCCTTTCTGCTCATCGCTGACCATATTTTGCCTCTTTATGCTCGTTTCTCACCTTTATCTTGCCTCTTTCTGCTCATTACTAACCTTTATTCTGCCTCTTTCTGCTCATTGCTCACCTTTATCTTGCCTCTTTCTGCTCGCTGTTGGCCTTTATTCTGCCCCTTATAGCTATTTTCTCACCTTTATTTTGCCTCTTTCTGCTTGTTTTTGAACTACTTTAATTCTGACTCTTTCCGCTCCCTTCTGTCCATTCCCCCGGGACTATGGGGGGACCTTCAAGGTCCCTGCAGTCCCAACCGGTTTCCCGCCTCTTGCAGGAGCAGGCACTGCTGCTGCACGCAGGGAGCTGCTGGAAATGCAGTTTCCAGCGTGCAGGAGCAATACTTTCATTTCTTTTCCTGCCCGGATGTCTGCGAGTAGGAAAAGAGATGAAACCTCCACTTCCAGCAGGCAGGAGCACTTTGACAGCTCCCTCCCACTGGAACCAGAGTGTTTGCTTTTGATTCGCAAAAGCAAACAGAAGAGCAAAGGTAGGCAACTCGGGACACAGCAGGAAAAGGGCCTGGGGGTGCGGCCCACCACGTTTAATTTAACAAAAGCCCAAGGTAAGTGGTGGTCTCCGGGGCTCAGGGGTCTGCGCGCCCCCTATTCATTTTATTTAAAGCCCCATGGAGGTGGTGGTCCCAGGGGTCCAGGGGGGTCCGCGGGCCCCCCCACATTAAATTAAACATAAGCCCCCGCGAGGTGGTGGTTCCCAGGGCATAATGCTCATGGAGGGGAGCCCTATGAACCCCACTCCTTTAGTTTAATAAACTCGGCATGCTCCCAGATCCTGGCCCACCCAGGGGCTTAATTTAAAACAAGCGCAGGACACCTCGCTTGTATTTTTTTTATTTTTGCCGCAAATTCGCTGCAATGCTTTTTTGCCCTGCTAAGGGCTTGGGGGACAGGGTATACCTACCCTGCCCCCTTTTCTATTTTTTTAACTTTTTTTTGGGACTCAGCAGAAGCTGAGTCCCAAGATGTCTGCCAACACTTCCTGGTTGAAGTGGTGGCAGCCAATCAGAGCTCTGCAGTTCTTTGCACTAGCTCGTTATTATTCGCAAATTAGCCACAATCACAGATATCCTAATTTGGATTTGCTTAAATTCCCACTGAACGGATTTACACCAAATAGGTGAAAGCATGATCTGCATAACCAAATCTACCTTTCTGCCAAATTTGATGTAATTCTGTCCAGCGGTTCAGGCTATAGTCATGTTTGAGCTCCTTTGGGAATTAACATGGGAAACACACTTTTTTTATACCCCCACATTTTCTCGGCCCCGCTTTACTGATCACCCCGAAACTTTCCATATGCAACAGTAATCACAGAGGCACTTTTGGAGGGAAATTTTGTTAAGATTCATCAAACAGCACCAAAGATATAGGCAAGTCAAAAGAGGCTTTTCCATACTATGAAAACATGGTCCTAACTACAACTTCCTACTCGCATCCACCAGTACGTAATATCTGGATGCAATGATTTTAACCGGTGCATCAGAAGTTTGCTCTAGAGTCCAGTAGTTCTTTCTTTAAGAAATGTTCCACAGTGAAAATCTTCAAAACTGATAGCAAATGGTCCACAAGATTAAAATGATTGGCCATTGGCTGGTCAAGATTCTTATTAATTATTGCTGATTTATGGTTCCTGCATCGTATACAGAGGTCATTCACTGTTTGACCAACGTATTGCTTTTTACAGTTTTGAGGTTGGTAATTAATCACATAAATAATGCATGTTGAGCAGCATGTAAGATGCTGATTCCATACGTCCTTCTCATAACAGAACTAGGACTAGTTACTGATGATGGGGCTGATTCACAGAACAAATCTGAGACAAAATCCTAAACTTAATACTTTTGGTATTCACAGAAGGCATTTAGTAGTAGTAAAGTTAGGATTCCTAACTTTACTACTACTAAACTGAGACAAAATCCTAACTTACGACTTTCGGTATTCACAAAAGGGATTTAGTAGTAGTAAAGTTAGGATTCCTAACTTGCTTGAGTTCAGCTCTCACAATAAGAGATCATAATTTGAGAGCTTTGCAGTAAGCAATGACTGGTGTTTTTGAAATACCTTTTATAATTTTTCACTAGTGGATACGATGGGACTTTTTTTTGCATTATGTTTCTGTAGTTGGGAGCTGATAGATGATAGTGAATAACAAATGGAATTCTGTCACTTTTGTTTCTGCTGTTGGTATTCAAATAATATGATATATAATATAACCTATTTATTTATATAATTGATTTTTTATGACAGAAAAAATGTCCAAGACAGACTCAAAATCTGCTACTCATGACAGTGAGGAAAGGTTCTCAGATAATCAAAGCATATCAGCATTTCTTCCCGTCTGATATATTGGTGTAGCGCAAAATCCGTTTTTCATTGTAGGGGTGCATTATAATCACACGGGTGGACTGCATCCGCATATAATCTTTTGAAGTGTTAACCTAAGTGTTAGGATCTTGTAATGTAATAACATGAATGTGATGTTTTCAGGCCAAAATGTAGAATATGTGTAGAATTTATGTTGAACACTAACAGAAAACACTTGTGTTGTGCAACTGACAACCATTTATTATTGAATGTGTTTATTGATCATGTCATTTTATATGTAGGTTTGAATATCAATTAAATGTGCCTTATATTCTATGCAACTTCATAAAGTTCATGTTCCATTTCTCTTATGATAGCTGAATTTGTAGGCCTGAAATGTATTTTCCCTGGAAGCACTTGCATTAGAATAAATAGTTGAATTTCATGTGCATGTTAGATTCTGTCCTTTCTCACGTTTGTGTTTTAGGTGGAAGAAGCGTCCTTGTTAGTTAGAATAACGTCTTTGTTTTAGGAGTTAGGCAAGGAGAGAAGAGGATACATTGGGAGCTACTGCTGATAAGGAGAACTGTCCGATTATCTCACCAGAGAGGGCTTGGAATCAAGGTCATCTTGTTCTTGTTTGGGAACGATTGCCATCCGGCTAAAATCACCTATGAGAACGTGGCCTGATCGGATGGCGTGACCTGAAAGGAATCATGGGAAGACACCTGTGATATTGGAGGATTGCAAGTAGGGAAAGAGCCCCACTTCTTCTCTGACTTTGGAGAGAGAGCATCTTAGAACGAGCTCCTTCTCTGTAGCTTCATGCTACATGACCCATTGAAGTGGAGAGAGTTCTAAGGAAGACTCCACACGCTGACACCTTAACCTATGCTGCCCCGAAGAATGCGGAAGAATGCCTAATATAAGGATGTCACGTTAGCGTTAGTGTAGGGATAGATTAATGCTTTATTTCCATCAACCTTCAATGCAGGGGAATTTGGACTCATGTATCTTGATCTTTTGAATCCTGATTCTTGAATTAATTGTCTTGTGCATGCTGCACCATCTCAACCTTATTCGTAGATTTGGCTTTATGCTGGTTCCAATGTATTTCTACACCCTCATCTTGAGGTGTCTATACGTCCAGTTGTCTTTGGCTTTGCAATAAATCAACCAACTTTATTTATTAGTCTGTGATTATTATGGGCCTAGAGAACTGCAATTGAATTGGTTGGCATTGTTAATGATTTCTCTCCCCTCCACGCTCTCATGCTGAGTAAAAGTACCATCGACTTGAGGTTCTAGAGCAGATCTAGAACATACAAGCTTGGCTCCTTCAGTTGGCAGCAGTGTAGGATGTTTCTCACATAAAGCGACAGGAGAATCTAGAAAATTCCAGTAAAGAGACCCAGAACCCTAGAGCCCCAAAATAGAGCCCAATGATCAAGAAATGAGAGCGACGGACTTTGGCGGAGAGCAACAGAGCTTGATGGTGTGGCGAGAACAGTGGCAGACAGAGGAGTGAGTATCAATAGCGATGTGTTGTGTGATAGATTGTGGGAATGAAAGTGATTGTATGATGTCTGGTGGACTTTGTGTGAGAGTCGAGTGGATGTGGTTTTGGGCCGGACGTGGTCCAAGGATTGAATTTTGAGTTTCAGGTCCCTAAGTGGCAAGCCCGTCTGCGCCCGTCCGCGCCCAGTCGTCGCCAGTCGCCAGAAATGTTGCCAGTTCCTGTAGAGAAAGGTTCTCCTACTCTGCAGCAGATCTTGTTGCCATCCGAGTGGGCATCCACCCCTGTAGTTATCCCATAGGTGTTATGCCGGAGGGGCCTTTCTGCTGTTGGCACTGTAGGTTCACCTCCTGGGCGCTCTCTGCTCCTGCCCCCTCAGGCTCCATCATTAACCCCAGCCACAGGGTAAAATTGCTCAGCTTGAACTGCCGCTCTCTGGTTAAACATCACGCTGATAAATATGACTTATTGTTGGACGCTCTATTTTTAACAGAGACATGGCTATCTGAAGAAAATGTGGCAGAACCTAGATTAGCTCTTCCTCCTGGATTTAGCATCAAGATCCTCAATAGAGGGTCCAGGGGGGGCGGAATCGCAGTTATTTTTAAATCTCTCTACCTGTGCTCCTTTGTGAGGGAATCTCTGGCAGGGTGTGAAGCTGCGCGCTTTGGGATTTCCCTCAATGTTAACTACACCCTGTCAGGCCTATTGATTTATCGCCCGCCTGGACCCTCCAAAGAGTTCATTGACGCTATAGGGCCTTTAGCCATGAGGGCTGCCAACTTCAGCATTTTGGGGGATCTGAATTTGCATCTCGATAATCCTTATGATGTTGATATAGGTAACTTTCTGGCGGATCTTGAGGCCTACCAGCTATGCCAACTGGTGCTGGGGCCTAAACATTCTGCAGGCCACCTGCTGGATCCTGTTTTTACCAACTTGGCCCTCCTGATGGTCCACCCCCCTCCCCGTTGTACTGGTCAGATCATTATCTTATTTTGATGACACTCTCTGGGGTGGTACCGATGAGCAGGTTGCCTCACAAGCCTGTACTTAGGCACCCTTGGCACAAACTTGATGCTGCGCATCTTCAAGAGCTTCTCTCCTCTACTCTACCTAGTCTTCCAGCAGATTGTGACTTGGCTGATAAATCAATGTCGGTCTGGATCTCCGAGGCGCTTGATTCCCTTGTCCCAGTAAAATGGACGAAAGGCCGCAGCACTAGGTCTAGTCCCTGGTATAACACCAAGCTTGCTTCCATGCGTAAAGAGTGTAAGAGGCTGGAGAGAGCATGGAGAAGGAACTATGACCCTAATTTGAAAAAGCCTTATGGTGTAGCCATTAAGCAATACCATGGGTCTATCCAGGTGGAACGGGCCATTTATTATGCGGAGGAGATCAAGAGCAGCACTAATCCATCTAAAAGCATCTTCTCGATACTGAAAGTGCTGCAATCATCTACAGCCCTGACTGCCACCCCGCTGTCATCTGATGATCAATGCGATGCCCTGGCCTCCTTCTTTGTGGAGAAGGTGGAAAAGATTTATCAATCCTTCCCCCAGGTTGCATCAGTTTCCGTCCCCATGGCCCGGTCCCCCACTTCGTACATGCTGACTACTCTCCCCGCCATCTCTCAGGAGAAACTATCGGTGATATGTAGGAAGGTCAAGTCCGGTTCTCCGTCTGACCCACTGAAGCCGGCCTATGCGATGAGAATTCTACCTGTGCTCATCCCCCCTTTGTGCCATGTGATCAATCTTTCCCTTTCTACGGCGACTGTGCCATGCACTTGGAAGCATGCTAAAGTGGTCCCCCTACTAAAGAAACCTAACCTGGACGCTACTAAGCTGGAGAGTTTCCGCCCCATCTCCCTCCTGCCCTGGGTCTCAAAAATTTCTGAGGTTCACGTTAATACTATCCTGACGGAGTATCTGGAGGCAAACAATCTCCTAGACCCATCTCAGAATGGATTCCGTCCTGGTCACAGCACGGAATCTGCTCTTCTTGCTGTCACCGAACATCTGAGATGGGCCCTAGATGCCGGTCGTACGCGGCACTGATTCTGCTTGATCTCAGTGCCGCGGTTGACACGGGTCTTCCACCAGATTCTGCTCAGGCGCTTGGAGGAGATAGGCATAGCGGATGGCGCCCTGGATTGGTTTGCCTCCTTTCTTTCTAGGAGGACCTTCCAGTTGACCGCCCGTCCTTTTTCGTCTAGAGTCTATGCCATAAAGCAGGGGGTTCCTCAGGGTTCGGCTTTGAGCCCCACCCTGTTCAACCTGTATGTGCACCCACTGGCAACGGTGGCAAAAAACAGAGGGCTCACAGTGGTGTCGTATGCAGACGATACCCAGTTGATAGTCACTCTCACCGATGACACTACTCGAGACGCGTGCAAGTTTTGCAGCGATCTTGAGGCTGTCTCAGGGTGGATGAATGCCAACTGTCTACAGCTCAATGCTAGTAAGTCTGAGGTTTTGTTAGTGGGGAGAGACTCAGAGTTGTGGTGTGAGCACTGGTGGCCCGCCGCACTGGGGTCGGCACCCGCTCCTAAACAGGCGGTAAAACACCTGGGGGTCTGGCTTGACACTGCCCTTAACTTCAGAACTGAAACTAAGAAGGTGGCAGGGACGTGCTTCGGGCTACTGCGGGGGCTTAGACCCTTGCTGGGCTTCTTTGACCCTTCAGTCTGGCAGGTTGTCGTCCAGGCCTTGATTCTGTCCAGACTGGACTATGCCAGCTCCCTTTACATCGGGGCCAATCAGGCTGAGATTGTCAGACTACAAAGGGTCCAGAACGCAGCGGCCCGAGCGCTCCTTGGCTTGCCATGGCGGTGTTCTATCTCGAATGCAATACGCCGCCTTCATTGGCTGCCTGTTGCCAGGCGTGTAGAATTCAAGGCCCTCTGCATTACCTTTAAAATCCTCAACTCTTCATCGCCTAGTATTCTGTCAAACCTACACTCTTTCTACACCCCCTCCCGCCAACTCCTCTCTATGGGACAGAATTTTGTGGTTGTCCCCAGGGTGAGGGGGCTCGTGCTGGTGGCCGTTCCTTCTGGGTGCTGGCTTCTAGACTCTGGAATTCCCTTCCTATTTCCATCCGCAGCCTAAAGCTTTATCTGCCCTTCCGTAAAGCTATTAAAACGTTTCTGTTCCCTTCGCTATAAGGTGTTCTGTTGTTACCAGCTGCGCTAATCTGGTTTTAGCGCCGGGACGCCCCTTTGCTGGGGCAGCCGCGCGCTTTATAAATCAGCTTAACATAACATAACAGAAGACAACAAGGTATTGTGATTGTCTGACCGGATATTTGAGTAATTGTCATGTCACAACAGTTCCACCTAAGACAGGGAACTTTATGTGAATGGGATGTATGGGAATCGTTTGGTAAACCTTGTGTGCTGAGGTGAACTATACTGATTCGGGTGACCATCGCAGGCCGAGGGTTGCCATGTGTGAATGTTTTCTTGGATGATTGAATTCTATTGATCTTGTAGATGGCAAACAATCACGGAGTTCAAGATGATTGTGTGAGTAAATGTGGATGGAGAAATTGTGAAGGAGGGTGAACTGCTGTGAGGAGTAAAGGTGACTTCAGACTGCGCCGTGCTGCGATAGGTCAGTTGGTGTAACGCTGCACTGCGATTGGTTGGTAGTCATCAGGAAGTTGTGATTAAGGAAAACTTGTCCGTCAAGAGAGAAATTTTTGATTAAATCATGCGATGTTTTGGGGTTTTGCGAGATCTGTTCAGGGGTGATCAGGGAGTCGTTACTCGAGACTTGAAGAAGCGCCACCTGAGGATACTTCGGGACATTATGTGGAGACAAAAGTAGGACTCCTTAATATAATTTGGCTTCAAAATTGGCACAAGATTACTGAGAAAGAGGGGGATTTGGCATTTTCACGCTATGGTTCATTTTGGTTGGAGGTGTTGCACCAGTTGAGAGGAGTGATCTCTGCGCTCCGGCCTTTATCTAGGCCAAGACAGTTCGAGGCATTAGATGCATGAATGCGAGCAGCACATGCAAAGAACAGGGAGAGATTCCAAGGAAAGAGGAAGAAGGCTATGAGGGCATGTCAGGAAGAATGAAGAGACGCACAACTTAAGAGATGGAGAAGAGAGACCATTGAAGGAAATAGGTTGTATCCAATGCTAGTGAGAGAGGGAGATTTTCAGAATAGGAACGGAGGAGAAAATAGAAATGATGGGAGTGATACGGATGGCAGCTTGTTGGATAGGTTGTTATCAGAGCGTCCTCCACCTTACAATCCACACTCAGAGGAAGGAAGGTGAGAGTTGGCGAATACAGGGAACATGGAGAGTGTGTCGGTATCTCAGACAGGTCCTAGTGCAGGAGTAGTGTGAATGATTTCCACATGCATAGGGGGGATAGGAGTGTCCGCTTTGGACAGAACCAAGTATAGCCAACGCTGCTTCAAGGCTACCAGAATCTCTTATAGTACAGGTCACCATTGGTCCTGTTGTCTCTGTGTATGACCCGAGTTCATTGGGATACTCTAGTCAGCAACAGCTAGTGTTGGCGGAGGGAGCTGGATCAGGATGGACAGGGAACACGAATGGAAACGGTCCATCCTTAGTGCCTGCGGAGTCCAGTACCCCTTTACCAGCTACTGCTGATCCTTCAGGAATACACATTGGTTGTAGTACTATATGATCTATACCCATGGTGAACACAAGCTTAGACTTAAGGATGTGTTAATGTTAATGTTAACGAGATTTGTAAAGCGCACAAATACCTGGAGGCGTCTTTGCGCTGAGGACACAGTGCGCCCGCTGTAACGTCTAATTCATGAACAGCCAGGTTTTTAGTTCCTTCCTGAAGGTGGAAAGGGAGCTCGCAGCTCTGAGCTCATTCGGAAGAGTGTTCCAGAGTTTGGAGGTGCCGTAGTGAAAGCTGCGACCGCCCCAATGCAATGTTCGAACTCTGGGCACTGCCAAGAGTCTGGCCCCTGTTGAACGGAGGTGTCTTGTTGGTTCATACCAGACAAACAGGTTTTGCAAAAAGGAAGGACCTGTGTGGTTCAGAGCTTTATACGCCAAACAAAGAGCCTTGAATTTGATGCGTTGTGACACCGGAAGCCAATGCAGGTTACGAATCTCTTTAGATACAGAGTTTCCCTGGGGATGTCGACCAATAAACGTGCTGCTGAGTTTTGAACCATCTGAAGCTTTTTAAGCACTGTTTCTGTATGTTCAAGTAAAGCCCGTTTCAGTAATCCAATTTAGACTGGATTAACGAGGTTACCACAGTTTTCCTGGAATCTGCAGGGATATAAGGAAAGATCTTCCTTATTTTCTTAATAAGAAAGTGGGAGGCAGATACAGTTGAATTTATCTGCTGAGAAAGCGATAGTTTGTTATCAAACCAAACGCCAAGGTTCTTAGCCTTGACCGCTGGTTTTGGTGGTTCTCCCATCTCTGCGGGCCACCATGGATTACCCCAGTTTGGCTGCATATTGCCAAAAATCAGGACCTCAGTCTTTTCAGAGTTGAGTCTGAGACAATGTGTACTCATCCATCTGTTTATGGTGCACATGCAGTTCTGAAATTGTTGAAACGGGGAAACCTGGTTTTTGTAGGCAGCCACCACTATCTGGGTGTCATCGGCATACGATGTCAAACTAAACCCAAAATCCCAAATCAAAGGAGCCAGTTCGGAGATGTAAATATTAAAAAGAGAAGGGCTCAGGGAGGAGCCCTGTGGTACTCCACATGGAAGTGTATAGGGCTCTGAATGATACCCATCAACCAAAACTGTTAATCTCCTGTCCTTAAGAAAGGAGGACAGTAGGGCTAGTGCGGTGCCTCTGACCCCCAGACCCTCCAGTCACTGTTCCAGGAGAGAGTGGTCAACCGTATCAAAGGCGGCTGACAGATCGAGGAGCACGAGGGCAGCTGTGCCTCCTCCATCCCTCACTGCTCTGATCTCCTCAGTGGCTTTGATAAGTGCTTGGCGAAACCCAAACTGGGAGTGATCCAACAGATTATTTTCACGAATAAATTGTGTTAGTTGAATGTTCATGATTTTGTCTATTATTTTTGCTGGCAACGGCAAACGTGCTATAGGACGATAGTTCTTCAGGTCAGCCGCGTCCAGGTTGGGTTTTTTTAGCAGCGGGAGGATGGAGGTATCCTTCCACCTGGAAGGAAAAATGCCATGTTCAAACATGGAATTAAAAATTTCTGTGAGCCCGGGACTCACCAGATCTGCTATTTCTGTCAGAAATGTCGGCGGGCATGGATCGGAGGGAGATCCCGACTTAGCTCCTTTTATATATTTTTCCACTGCTTCAGATGAAGTGGGGGAAAAGCTGCAAAGGGTAATGTGTTTAGGAACAGGGCTAGTCGGAAGAGTGGTAGGGAGGTAAGCTGATGCGTCCTCAAAGATCTTGAAAATGTCTAGGACTTTGGTTTTAAAAGCAGCTGCAATGTCGTCACAAAACTTTTGACTGCCCCTGAACTCTGTATTTTTGGGTATCGTAAGTTTGTTTACTGCTGAGAAAAGTGCTTTAGAGGAATTTTTGGCGTTTTCAATCTGTCTGGTAAAATAATCCCTCTTTCCTAATATCAGTAAATTTTTATATTGAGTTAGGGCCGTTTTGTACGCTTTCCTCTCAGGCGAGTGATAGTTTGCACGCCAACACCTTTCTAGTCACGGCATTTTTGTTTTTCTTTCCGTAGTGTGTCAGAAAACCAGGGACCAGAGGGGGTGCTCCTATTCCCTGACGATTTCCTGATGGGTACTGAGGCATTGACGGCTTCATTGAGCCAATCAGTATATTTGGTGGGAAACTCCAGTGAGGGGACCAGTAGGTGTGACGTCAGAAGCAAGTGCAAGTCAGGGAATAATTGGAAACCAACATGTCCTAGACGCCACAGATTTAGAGACTTGGCTGAGAGATCATAATAACAGTAAGGAAGGTCAGAACAGTACATCGAGTCAGGAAACAATCAAGGCTGCAATAAAGGTGAAACTATTGGATGTGATGAGATTGAAGACTGAGGTAGACAAAATAATTAGTGGGAATTTGCCTTTGGAAAGAATAGAGACCTATGAGCCAGATGAGCTATTTTTTTTAGCGAAGGATGACACCCGCAAAGCGAGCCGAGCACATGAGACATTATGAGACATTATCAGAATTGGCTCAGAGATATGATGTAGACTTGTCTCGAACGAAAATGCTACAGGGAAACCATAGGCTGAACTACAGCGATCATGAGCTAGAGGAGAAGAGGGTCACAGGACTGAAAATACACATCCGGGAACTGATTATAGGGAAACTGGCTTAGAGTATACTTGATAAGTGGCAGGAAAGGTGGTCAAAAAAGAAAAGCGCCAGGAGAGTCACAAGGGAAACGCCACCTCCAGGAGGGGGAACACCAGGAGTTGAGGCTTATCTATTGTGAGAAGTGCCTAGTGGAAGGTTATGTGCATGTTTCTTGGCGTAGGAGTTATCTAGCTACATTCACAAATGATTTTCCTAGGTTGAGGGGAAGCCTGCTGAACAGTATAAGCAAGTCTTTATTAAGATCTCAAAGGTGTTGTGGATTGACCTGAATACGCTGTTTGGAATTATGGTGCCTAGTGATCTATGGTCTGCATATAAAAATGCTATTGATTGGCCTGATGCTGAGCCAGAGAGGGATCCTGTAACTCATGGCCCATCACCCTTGGTCATGAAAAAGTACAAACAAGTGATTACATGGTTGCAGTCCAAAATAGCCCAACAAGACATCGATTGGGTCAAGATAGATCGAACAACACAGGAGCCTAAAGAGTCAGTCCATGCCTATTACGAAAGGCTTTTGCAAGCCTTCAAGCAATACACTGGGCTACATACACTCGACCCCAAAGACTCGGGCCAGTTTGTCTCAAAATTTGCAATGGGATTGAGACCGGAAATTAGCCTCATGATCCAGCAACACTTGATCTGCTGGCAAAATAAGTCCATGGATGAAATTCTACGGTATGCCAGATATTGAAGTGATGAAGTGGATTCCAAGCATAGGAGGATAAAGGACAAGTTGATGCTGGATCAGGCACAGGCAAATGGAGGAGCAATAGGTCGAAATCAGGGGAATGCCCAAGGAGGTGCTCAGAACACCCCGGGTACAACTGGACAGGGACGATGAAAATGTGTCATTATAGATCACAAAACAGGAATAGATATTGCCACGCTGAAAAAGACAACCACTTGCCATTTTTGTCACAAGAGTGAGCATTGGAAGCGCAAGTGTCATTTGAATCCAGCAAATCATATGCAGGAGGGAGACTTAGTGCAAGTGCCAGATGTGCTAAATACTGTGACAAGGCCAAGATCTTACAACAGGGGGAATCAAAATTAGTGCAAGTGCCACAACCTCCGAGAATTTTGCAGAATAATCAAATCAGATGCCCTTTATGGAAGCACTAGATGAATTCGATAAGGGCCCGTCCCAATGAGAGGAGAGGAAGACTGTACTCTTGGAGCAGTCTTAGAAGTAGACCAGAGTGGACAGTATGTGGAGGCAGATGTAGGTGGTCATCCCATTACATTCTTGATTGATACTCGTGCTACCCGTTCTACTGTGAGATCTGCATTAGTCTCAAGCCTACCCTTCTTGGGAAAGTCAATCTTGGGATAGTCAATCCAAATCATAGGAATTGCCAACAAAAGAATGACAAACCTTTGGCAGAAGAGGTGCCGGTGAAAATCGGAACCTTTCAGGATCTCCACCAGTTTGTGGTGTGTGATTCGAGTCCAGTCTGTTTACTAGGGTGTGATCTCTTGTGTAAATTGAACTGTACCAACTATTGTACGCCAAAGGGAATTGAGCTTCAGACTAACGACGATGACATCACTTTCAAGTTAGCAAATCAGAACCATTGCATAGATATGTTTTCTTTACTGACAGGGGAAGACCTGCCGCTGGACTTGAGAGACACTGTCTCTCCAGTGGTGTGGGACTTCACAGGAGAAGAGATAGGGCTGATTCGAGGAGTTGAGCCAGTCCGCATACAGGTCAAGCCAAATGCAGAATTCCCAAGAATGCCTCAGTACAACCTGACCCCGGAAACGGTGGCAAAAATTACAACAGTGATTGATTCCATCATTGCGCAGGGCATACTGAAGGAGATCATAGGAATTCCATGCAATTCGCTCAGGATGGGATTGCAGAAGCCAAGCAGAAAGTATCGCACAGTTCAGGATCTTAGGAAAATCAACGCCATTGTGATTCAATATTGTCCCGTGGTACCAAATCCATCGGTGATCCTGTTTCAGGTCCCTTGCGAAGGTGTTTGGTTCATTGTAATTTATGTGTGTCAAGCATTCTTCTCAATTCCACTGCATGAGGAAAGCCAATTTTATTTGCTTTCCGTCTGGAGAACCATGTCTTAACATGATGTCATATGCCTCAAGGGTATACTGAAAGTCTTTCTATCTTTAATCAAGTTTTGAAGAAGAACCTTGAGAGCTTGATTTTGCCCCAGAATTCTGTGCTAGTTCAGTATATCGATGACCTCCTAATTGCATCTGAGACATGAGAGGCTTGCAGGGACGTTGCCATAGCCTTACTGAACCATTTGGCCGAAAATGGACACAAAGTGGCACCGAACAAGCTTCAGTACTGTTTGACGGACGTTCAGTACATGGGTCATCGCACTGAGAAAGGCAAGAGGAAGGTGTCACCAGAGCGAGTAGAGGCGATCATGAAAATGAATCCACCTACTACACAGAAGGAAGTCAGGATGTTTTTGGGCATGGTTGGATATGGCCGACAATGGATCCCGAACTCAGATGCTAACCCACAAAGATGTGAGGGATCTGGTACCCTGGGACAATGACTGCTTGATTGCCTTATTGGAGCTGAGGGAGTGCCTTTGTCACGCTTCAGCTTTAGGAATGCCTGATTACAACAAAGCGTTTTTGCTGTTCTGCTGTGAGAGGGAAGGTTGTGTTCTTTATGCACTCACCCAGATGCATGGGGGTGTACATAGACCAGTGGCCTACTTCTCAGCTACAATAGATCCTGTAGCATCAGCATAGGCCGGATGTCTCAAATTAGTTGCTGCAACGGGTGTCAGCAGTGAAAGATGTGAAAGCATTGTGATGGGCCATACGCTTACTGTATGCGTTCCACACTCAGTTGAACTCCTGATGACGAGAACCAAAACACAGCATCTGACTAATAACAGGTTGAAAAGGTACGAGCAGATTCTGCTTGCAGCAGAGAATGTCACCTTGAAGCAATGTTCTGTGTTAAATCCTGCTACCTTGTTACCTGTTCCAAATGTTGATGGGGAGGATTGTGAAGACCATGACTGTCTGAATGTTACTGAGCTTTGCACCAAACCGAGACCTGACATTGTTGATGAACCATTGTCTGATCCTAAACAAGTCCTTTTTACGGTTTTGGCGTAGTTCATGACTTAGGACAGCTATGGTCGCAGAGAGGTTTCTTAATGTCATCAGGATCTCCCATACAGAATAGGGAATATGTGAGACAATTGTTGGAAGCCTTACAGTTGCCAAGGGAAGTGGCGGTTGTGAAATGTTCTGCTCATGGAAGGGGGGACAATTTTGTCACAGTGGGAAATCGCTATGCAGACGAAATTGCTCGTTTTTGTACCACACACGAATGCATCTTTAATGGGGAATATGTTGGCAAGATAATAGAGAAGACCAATCTCAGCATGATGCTAGCTATTGCAGAAACATGGGATGAGGCCAGGCGGTTACAGTTGGAAGCAACTGATCAGGAACAAGCCAGTTGGATCAGAGCAGTTTGTGAAAAGGGAGAAGATGACATTTACGTTTCAACTGACGGTAGAGTAGTGCTACTGGATTGTTTGTTGAGTCCAATGGAGAGACAGATTCATGGAGCAGCTCACATAGGGAGAAATGCAATGGTGAGATTGTTCAGGCAGACTTTGTTCAACCCGAGAATCCGTGTGATTGCTGACACAGTGTGTCATCGGTGTGTCACATGTCAACTAATGAATGCTGGAAAGAAAACTGTGCTTGCCTTGAGTCACATTGGGAGATCGGGGGTCCTTTCAATCGGATTCAGTTGGACTTTGTTGAAATGCCTGTGTGTAATGGATTGAGATACATTCTGGTTGTTGTGTGCATCTTTTCACGGTGGGTGGAAGCCTATCCGACTAGAAGGTGTGATAGCCTCACAGTAGCAAAATTGTTGTTGAGGGAGTTATTCCATGATTCGGATTTCCAACTTCATTGGAGTCGAATAGAGGAATGCACTTTCACAACGAGATCATGAAGCTGCTGTGTACCGCCTTAAATGTTATTCAAAGACTGCATTGCAGCTACAGGCCAGAGGCATCAGGAATTGTGGAGCAGATTAATGGGACGTTAAAGGCAAGAATAGCAAAAGTGTGTGTTTTAACATCCTTGAAATGGCCTGATGCGTTGCCTTTGGTTCTAATGAGTTTGCACAGCATTCCTGATAGAAGAACTGGGCTATCTCCGCACGAGATCCTCATGGGAAGAGCGATGCGCTTACCTGCAGTGCGGTCCTCAGCACTAATTATCATAACAGATGATTTGGTCCTTTATTACTGCAAAGGATTGTCTGATGTGTTTCTTTCTGTGTCTCATCAGGTTGAAGCTGCGATTGCACTGTGACCTCGAAAGACCTCTACCACGACCTGAGTCCCGGAGATTGGGTGCTGGTATGAAAGCACATAAGAAAGAACTGTCTTGACTCACGGTTACATGGATCGTATCAGGTGATCTTGGTGAAAAATACCGCTGTGAAGTGTGGAGGCCCGCCAAACTGGATACACGCCTCACACACCTGATGAGTCTCAGGGCCCTCTGAAGAAACAGCTCCTCTCCCAGAAGCAACTCCAGCTGTGGTTGCAAGATCACTGGAGAGGGAAAGCCAAGCTGAGGGGGGTCCTGAAGAGGTTGGATACCCACCAGGTCGAGCTGAGGGGAGTCAAGCTTAAAAAGGCCGATGTATAAACTCTGAGGGAGATGGTAACATTGCAAGTGGTATAGGGTCTGACTCAGCAGAAGAGACTGGTGTGGAGATTGGTAGTGTACAGTCAAGGTAGAAAGAGGTCGCAAGTGAATCATGGCCAGTGAGACAGAAAAGGTAAAACCTGAGACTTGCGTCTGAGAAAAATCTTGCACCAATAACTGAATCATCTGAATCTGATCAGAGCGAGTCTGAACAAGCTCAAGGGAGCATGAGGGGATCGAGGAGAACTAGAATGCTGTGTCAGAGATACGCCTCTCCTGAGTGGCCTTATCCAGCTACAAATGCCAGGGAGAGTGAGGTCCGAGACGTCGATACTGATTGTTGAGATCCTGCTGAGAGTTCCTGGAATGGGGGCTAATGCAGTTTTGTCAGTGACTGTGCATTATCCACCAAGGTTGAGTGGCTTAGGGACTCTGATTTTGGAAGACATTGAATTCCTGAGCTTTGGAATCAGCCACTGCCTCAGGAGATTGCAGCATTCTGAGCTGGACTGTTACAGCAAGTCATCTACGAAATTGGCTCTGACCTCATATGGGATGTAAATTGAACTTTGAACTGTAAATAAAACATTTTGCTTAAAGAAGATAACCTAGGCCCGAAGAATAAAAATAGGGATTCTTCCTTCAGAAGAAGAAAGAGGGCTATGGAAGTCTTCAGAGCTGTGTAATTACTGTGCCAGAGACTGTTAAAAGAACTTTCCAAGATCCCAAGGAAAGCTGTTCAAGGAATTTGTTGTACAGAATAAGAGGCAAAAAGAAAGAGACTTTGTGTTGGTGCTCTTACTACTACAGTCCGAGCCAACTTGAAAATGGAGTCTGGAAATTTGAACTGTAGGCACAAATATATAATAGGTACAATTATTGTAGGAGTAATCATAGTGATAGCTGTAGTCATTACTGAGTCCATTATAAGTGCACACAAAGCTGAGGTACAGGGAGTGGAGGTACCTGGGACATCCACACCTACCACTACCGCCTCATTAGAATCCGATAGTGGCTTAATAGAGCAAACTAGTCACTTGCTAAATGTAGATTTATCTAAAGGTGATTACACGCTGAATGCTTTTGCCAAACTGTTGCATGAGTATGTGGACACTATGGATGTGAGAGACTGTTATGTGTGTATGCAATTGCTTGCTTCGGTCGAGGAGGGTATAAGGTACTACCACCTGCCTTTGACGTACGGAATTAGTTGCAGTCTGCTTCTTAGTATGATTTATGGAAAGGGTCACTATGAGTACTATTTCTCAAATCATGATTTGGTGCTTTCAGAAGTTCCAGTTTACAAACACCTGAATGAATATGATTATTACAAGCAAGAAGAGTGGGTGGGAAAGTATTTCATACACACAGATGCAATAGGCACTGCTAATGGTCATAGACACAATTTAACTTGCACACTAATAGATATAGAGAAGAAATTTGTAGATCAAGTAGAATATAGACATAGGGGACTAACAGTTAAGCTTAATAGTAGGGAGGAAACTTTTGAGTGGACCACGGAGGAACTAGCTCACAAGGCTAAAGGAAGTTATGGTCCTATAGCTCTACATTGGGAACAATGAGGCAAGCTTTGCATTCAACAGGTATAGAAACGCTATGACACCATTTTTATGGGACAGAGTGTGTGCAAACATACATTTCTGATTGATGCTTCTCCGAAGGAATTCTTGCAGGAAGCTGTTCAAGTGGTGCCAAGTGTGTATTTTGTGTGCGGAAGAAATGCATATGTACAGCTTCTGAACAAATGGAATGATACTTGTTATATGGCTGTTGTGTTTCCAAAGCTATATCATGTGGAGGATTTGGAGAGTTTGGAAGGTAAGTCAGTTTATTGAGAGAAACGTGGAACGAGTGCTGGTGAAATTATGGGCGATATATTTGGAGCAATGATACCTGGTTTGGGAGTGGTCTTGAATGACATCAAGATTAGAAGGTTATCAACTATTTTGTCAAGCTGTCAGTTAATACGGCTCAGTCACTGTTGCTTGTAGATAGAGAGATGGTTTCGGTAAGAGCTATTGTAATGCAAAACTCTCTTGCTTTAGACGTGTTATTAGCAAAAGAGGGCAAAGTCTGTAAAATGCTGAAGGTCCAACAGTTTTGTACTTACATACCGGATAATAGCAATGATCTGAGGAAATATATAAGTAACATCACTGAGATACATAATCTGGCAACTGAGGGAATTTGGGATAAGATTGGGGAAGGATTTGGAAAAGTTGGAAGTTGGTTTGCAAATCTCAGAAAGGGAATTCTTGGATATATTTTGAAGCCAATAGTTATTGCTGAGGTCTGTGTTATCATTTTGTTGGGCAGAATGAGGGCATACAAATGGCACAAGTCGAGGCATTTGGAGAATTCCATTAGAGAGAGAGAAAAGAGAATGGAAAGACTACAGGACAGTCATTATGAGAATCTCAAGTGCTTGGAACAATTCAGACAGAGCAGATTCGCTACGACATCAGTTTACGTCGGTCTCGTCTACTGGGAGTTAGAGTATTGTGATGACACAGATCATCAGAGGGGGGGACTGGTGATTTGCTTAAATTTCCACTGAACGGATTTACACCAAATAGGTGAAAGCGTGATCTGCATAACCAAATCTTCATTTCTGCCGAATTTGGTGTAATTCTGTCCAGCGGTTCGGGCTATAGTAATGTTTGAAGCTACTTTGGGAATTAACATGGGAAACACACTTTTTTTATACCCCCACATTTTCTTGGCCCCCGCTTTACTGATCACCCTGAAACTTTCCATATGCAACAGGAATCACAGAGGCACTTTTGGGGGGAAATTTTGTGGAGATTCATCAAACTGCTCCAAAGATAGAGGCAAGTCAAAAAAGGCTTTTCCATAGTATGGAAACATGGTCCTAACTACAACTTCCTACTGGCGTCCACCAGTAGGTAATATCTGGATGCAATGATTTTAAACGGTGCATCAGAAGTTTTCTCTAGAGTCCAGTAGTTCTTTCTTTAAGAAATGTTCCACAGTAAAAATCTTCAAAACTGATAGCAAATGGTGCACAAGATTAAAATGATTGGCCATTGGCTGGTCAAGTTTCTTATTAATTATTGCTGATTTATGGTTCTTGCATCATGTACAGAGGTCATTCACTGTTTGGCCAACGTATTGCTTTTTACAGCTTTGAGGTTGGTACTGAATCACATAAATAATACATGTTGAGAAGCATGTAAGATGCTGATTCCATAGGCCCTTCTCATAACAGAACTAGGACTAGTTACTGATGATGTTTGTAAAAGATATTCACATGTGATGCCCCTTTTAGAATCACAATAATAAACCCCTGCATTTGTTACAGCTTGCTTGAGTTCAGCTCTCACAATAAGAGATCATAATTTGAGAGCTTTGCGGTAAGCAATGACTGGTGGTTTTGAAAAACCTTTTATAATTTTTCGCAAGTGGATAACATGGGACTTTTTTTGCATTATGTTTCTGTAGTTGGGAGCTGATAGATGATAGTCAATAAACAAATGGGATTCTGTCACTTTTGTTTCTGCTGTTGGTATTCCAAATAATATGATATATAATATCATATATTTATTTACATATTTGTTTTTTTTATGACAGAACAAATGTCCAAGACAGACTTAGAATCTGATAATCATGACAGTGAGAAAGGTTCTCAGATAATCAAAGCGCATCAGCATTCCTTCCCCTCTGATATATTGGTGTAGCGCAAAATCCGTTTTTCATTGTAGGGGTGCATTATAATCACATGTGCAGACTGCATCCACATATAATCTTTTCTCATGTTAACCTAAGTGTTAGGATCTTGTAATGTAATAACATGAATGTGATGTTTTCAGGCCAAAATGTAGAATACGTGAAGAATTTACTGTGAAAATCAAATGTACCCAGCAGAAAGCAGTAACAGAAAACACTTGTGTTGTGCAGCTGACAACCATTTATTATTGAATGTGTGTATTAATTGTGTCATTTTATACGTAGGTTGGAATAATAATTAAATGTGCCTTATATTCTATGCAACTTCATAAAGTTCATGTTCCATTTCTTTTATGTTAGCTAAATTTGTAGGCCTGAAATGCATTTTCCCTGGAAGCTCTCACATTAGAATAAATAGTTGAATTTCATGTGCATGTTAGATTCTGTACTTACTCATGTTTATGTTGCAGGTGGAAGAAGCGTCCTTGTTAGCTAGAATAATGTTTTTTATTTTAGGAGTTAGGCAAGGAGAGAAGAGGATACATTAGGAGCTACTGCCGATAAGGAGAACTGTTGTATTTTCTCAGCAGAGAGGGCTTGGGAATCAATGTTATTGAGTTACTGTTTGGGATCGATCGCCGTCCCGTGGAAAATCACTTATGAGAACGTGGCATGATCAGATAGCGTGACCTGAAAGGAATCATGGGTAGACACCTGTGATATTGGAGGATTGCAAGAAGGGAACGAGCACCTTTTCTTCTCTGACTTTGGAGAGAGAGCATCTTAGAATGAGCTCTGCCTCTGTAGCTTCATGCTACCTGACCCATTGAAGTGGGGAGACTTCTAAGGGAGACTCCACAAGCTGACACCTTAACTTATCCTGCCACGAAAATACATAATATAGGGATGTCAGGTTTGCGTTAGTCTAGGGGTAGGTTAATGCTTTATTTCCATCAACCTTCGATGATCTTTTGTAACCTGATTCTTGAATTAATTGTCTTGTGCATGCTGCACCGTCTCAACCTTATTCGTAGATTTGGCTTCATGCTGGTTCCAATGTATTTCTACACCCTCATCTTGAGTTGTCTGTATGTCCAGTTGTTTAGGTCAAGCATTCAAGACCTCTTGTATATACTTTAGTATATACTTATTATATACTTATATGTGTATGTACTTTGTGGGCTCTGGAGATCAGCCCTACCACTTGTCTGCTTCCGCTTAGGGACTTATTTTTCTGTTCAACTGCCTCTATTTAACTGTCTGGATAGAAAACAACCAGCAGAGGTCAGTAAAATACCAGAATTGCTTTCTGCTGAGGGACTTTCTTTTTTTAATTTTTCTGGCAATTGCCTCTATTTAACTTTCTTGATAGAAAACGACAAGTAGAGGTCAGTAAAATACCAGAATCACTTTAGCATTCTCTAGATTCCAGTCCATAGAAATTGTCTTCCACTAGCACCCGTAGACAATAATATTTTTTCCAAATCTTGTATTTTCAGTGATATGACCACCGAAGGCCCTGATTTTATATTAAAAACAGAGCTTTGGACTATACCATTTCCCGCTGAAAGGCAATATTTCTCTCCATGTGTTCCCATACCTGGCGTGTCACGCAGTTTGGTGCTTACTTTCCCACCATGTTAAAGAACAGTAGATGTTTTAGCACCCAGGCTAATGTGCTACATAGCTAAATACATATAAGGTCCGAAAGGCCAGACCGATTGCATTGCAAATGCTTGTTCTATTGAGTAATGCAGTCTAGTGTGAGCGTGATTGCCTTCCACTGCCCAGATCTGCCTCATTTTACCAGGGCTACAGTGTAGCGTCAGCCTTATTGTCTGGCACTGCTCGCCTGCCCAGCTCTGCCCCATTGCTCTACCCAGGGCTGCAGTCTAACGAGAGCCTGACTGCCTGGCACTGCCCACCTCTGCCTCATTCTATCCAGGTCTGCAGTCTAGCATCCTGACTGCCTGGCACTGCTCACCTCTGCCTCATTCTACCAGGTCTGCAGTCTAGCGTGAGCCTGATTGCCTGGCACTTTCCTCATCTGTCTCATTCTACCAGGTCTGCAGTCTAGCATCCGGGGCGCCTGACACTGCCCACCTCTTCCCCATTCTACCAGGTCTGCAGTCTAGCATTCTATCATGTCTGCAGTCTAGTGTGAGCCTAACTGCCAGGCACTGCCCACCTCTGCCTCATTCTACCCGGTCTGCAGTCTATTGTGAGCCTGACCGCCTGGCACTGCCCACCTCTGCCTCATTCTATCTAGGGGTGCAGTCTAGCATCCTGGCCGCCTGGCACTGCCCACCGCTGCCTCATTCTACCAAGGTCTGCAGTCTAGCGTGAGCCTGACTGCCTGGCACTGCCCACCTCTGCCTCATTCTACCAGGGCTGCAGTCTAGCGTAAGCCTGTCCACCTGGCACTGCCCACCTCTGCCTCATTCTACCAGGGCTGCAGTCTAGCGCGAGCAAGTCCGCCTGCCACTGCTCACCTCTGCCTCATTCTACCCAGGTCTGCAGTCTAGAGTGATCCTGTTGCCTGGCACTGCCCACCTGCCCTCCACTCGCAGAGCCACTGCTCCTGATCCGTGCAGATGATGCCACTGTTGTAACCCAGCTGAGTGCCTTTGTTCAGCGAGCCCAGCTGTGTACCGGAGAGGGCGGAACATGTAAACACCTCACACTATTAATATAGCATATTAATGTGTGCCACCTCCCTTCTGTAGAAAGGGAGCGCTCGGCTCGAACAGATGTACACGGGGGAGAGCCGTCCAGACATGCCTTCTATGCCGCAGGCAGAACTCGGGCCTGACGCGGGCCCTTGGACGTCACTTAGGACCCAGGTCTCACAACTTCTACCCATGGTACCCCTGGCCTGTCCTCTGTGACCCCGGGGTCTGACCTTGACCCGAGTCTTGCTGGGCACAAGGGAAGCAGGAATTAGAAACACTGACTTGCATTTAGAACCCCAACTAAAATATAGCCTGCTGCAGCTGAGACCATCCCTCCCTCCCTCCCTGCCTTCCATAAAGCACAGCCCACCCTGCACCAGGAAGTGAAGCCAGGGCCCTACTACAGCTGGAGTGTTTTTATTAGGCCAAAGATAGCAATGACATTACGCAATGCCACACTGCACACTCAATTCAATTCTTCATCTTTATTTGGTCAAAAAATATTAGACCATAGAAAGCACATTAAGCATCAACAGACGTATATAATAGATAAAACAATACATTATCAATCCCATTTCATTACTGTTTCATTATCACAACAATTTGCACACATAATAATACACGGTAGCTAAAAACTAACAATCCTGCTTCATATTTAAAAACAATTCATTCTATACCCGTCCAAAAATTCATCTATACCGTATGATAACTTATGTCCGTTAAAAAATTCGAACAGTGTAACAAAATAAATAATACAGGAAGGTAAGAACCTCAAATCTGGGTCCGCCATACGATCCTATTTTCATGTATTCACTATAACGCTTGTTAATAAAATTGTGTATAAAACAACAATAATAAATATATTCAGTATAAAATGTGTCACACATCAGATTTCTCGCATGGTTCTTTTAACAACTGTTACCCCGTCCATCGGGATTGTCTGTATCCTCTAGCAATATGGTCTTCCTTGCATAAAAAACACTCCATAAAATGGATGACATTCTTGCACAGATATCGATTGTGGGTAGGGACTGTAGAAAAAGGTATGCCGGGCGACATTGAGTGAAATCTAGATGTTTTAAAAGGCGTGATATATAGAATTTCCTCCACTTTTTATAAAATTTACAAAAGAATACCACATGCATTGTAGTCTGTGTTTAAACATTATCACAAGGACATTTTGACAGATTAGAGGACCAATTATTTTGTTCAGGGAAGGTGACCATGCGATGAAAAATGTCCATTCTAAAACGAGTTAGAATATATCTGTGTTTTTGATGAGGTACAAATCTAAGGTATAGTTGCATACCGTAACTGGTTAGAATGAGCTGGTTTCTTAAAACAGTTGGTTTTAACAGTTCTACAGACATCCTAACGCTCTCTAAGTGTGCTAGACAGTCGGCCCTCAGATCTTTCCTATTTAATTCAACCAGACATTCCGGGTTAGTGAAATATTCCGGATGCCCCAATTCCTGACAAAAGCATTCTATATATTTCAACCATGGGATACGTAAGTACAGGGTTCACCTTAGGCAATCCCTTATAACGAGCCGGTTTAGGGCGGTATACTCTGACGACCATACCTTGTGCAACAACAGAATGGGTTGGATCTTAATTAGGTCAACAAGGAACGATACCCCCAACTCTGCGTGACACACAAAGATTGAGGCAGATTTAGGTGAGGCGAGCAGGTACCTTAAGAACTCATTCTCCATTAATTGTATTGCCATACTGTTTGCGTAACCCCATATGCCAGCCCCGTATACTGCTTTGCTTACACATTTTGCCTTATAGATTGTAAGCATTTCTCGCGCCAGGTTTGTACCTAGTCTTATGGCAAATTTACGTAAGGCCATACAGGCACTTCTGAAAAGCAGTGTCCTGGTCTTGATGGCGGGGGTCCATGTTCCGTCTTTATCAAATAAGACACCCAGGTACGAAAAAGTGTCGGTACAATCAATGCTGGATTCCCGGATTCTGATACTGCGGCAGTTGCCCGAATTCCTACCGCACTTCATTATAAATGTCTTGGTTTGATTCACATGCAAATCAAGGTCCTGCATATAATTAACAAAGTCATTCAATACCAGCTGCATGGAGTTTGGGGTGCGGGCCATCAGGACAGCGTCATCAGCATAGAGAAGGGCGGGCACAGGACGGTGTCCCACCTGAGCCAGATCTTTTGGTTTTAATGTCAGGGCAGTGCCTACGTTATTTATGTAGAGCAAAAATAGGAAAGGTGCAAGGACATAGCCCTGCCTCACCCCCCTTTCTATGCTGAATGGTTTTGTACATTCGCCCATGTTCTCATATTTGATCCTAGCCTTAGTACCAGAGTATAAGTCCCATAGGAAAGAAATAATAGCGGGGTCCACACCCATATCACTCATAATTAATTATCCATAGCTTTGAGTGGTTAACACAATCAAAGGCGAAAGACAAATCTACGAACCCCAGGTACAGGTTTCTGCCTTTGATCTTCGTATATTTTCCTACTAAGATGCTCACGTTAAGGCTTTGTTCGATGGTCCCCACCCCAGTACGAATCCCATATTGGGTATCCACCAAAAAAACCCTATATTCTGCCCACTCTTGGAGTCTGTTCAGGATTAATCTCCCTGCTATTTTGACTAGTGAATCGAGCAACGAAATTGGCCTGTAACAGGCCGGATTATGTCGATCCCCTTTTTTATATATGGGTACTATTATTGATTCCGCCCAAGTCGGAAGAAAATCTGCAATGCAACAGGCCCTTAGGACAATGGTTAAGATGGGCCCCAAAGGAATATTGGCTTTGCACAGGTCTACCGGAATGGCATCAGGGCCAGGTGCTTTCCCCCTTTGCTAGAAGTTATAGCGTTAGTAACTTCGTTTAAGGCAAATGGGGTGATGTTAAGCGATTTTTCATGAACTGGGTTACCATTGATGTTAAGAGGCCGAGTACCATCAGATTCAGGGATCTGTGCAGAGTAGATGGCAGTGAAGTGTTTGATCCAGTCATCCTCAGGTATTGCAACCACGATTCCAGGCCCAACATCTTCTCTCAGCGGGGGGAATTTACTATTTTCCAAAAAGTATTGTTATTATTCTTACTGCTTGCTTCACATAAAGCGACCCAAGCCTCTTCCCTTAACTGACTTTTCCGCTTTTTCTGGGCCTCTCTGTAAGCAGACCTGCATTGCTGGACCTCAACTCTGCACCTGGGGTTTCTATGAAGTGCCTCTTTAAGTCTCTTGTTAGCCTTGGTACACTGTGTATCAAACCAGCCATGTCTGGCTTTATTTGTTTTCCTAACCAATTGCAGGTTCTCCTTCACAGACCTACTAATGATTAAAAAAGAATTTATAATCTCCATCGGTTGTGAATTTTCATCCAGGCATATCTCAAAGGCTTCCCCCGCATCACAAATTAATTTTCCCCAAAAACCCTGTGGGGTGATCTGATGCCATCGCAGTGAGAAACCGCTGAGTGTGACTAGCTCTAATTCTCTGCTAAAAGACCCTTTGTGATTTCTTTAGATTGAGGATAATGGTCACTTAATAATATAGAATGGGTTTTGAAGTTAAAAACATGGGAACTCAGATTATTAGAGGTTAAAACACAGTCGATGATGCTGTGTAATTTTTGCTCCCATTAAAGGTGCACCTGAACGGAGCATACGGTAGTGACGTTTTGTTTGAAAATGATAAATCCAGCATATAGATAAGTTCATTTAGTTTGTCTGCATAGCAGTTATGAGCAAAATGCGATTTATTAGTACCGTCTAGATTATTCATGCCACATACTTTCTCGGTATCAAATCAAATCAAATCAAATAAGCTTTATTCGATTTTCAAGTCAAAAACCATAAAAACGTACAATTTTAAAAACAATTGACACATTACAATACACTGTTAAAATCGATCTTAAATCATCCACATTATAAAAAGAAACTAAAATCAATTGACACTAAATCCTAACGATTTACGTTATATGATTTCAATTACAGATGGTTTTCCTGCACTTAATTGTACTTTTTAAAAATAGGGCAATATATCGTGAAAAACATTCATTTTCTAACAGTTGCAGTGCAAAAAAGGCTGGGCGGCATTGCTTCAAGCCACACAGTTTTAAAATAGGTTTAATTCACCTCCTCCTTTGTGCAATATAGAATTTACAAAATAGTACTACATGCATTGAGGATTGCGGAGACACTTCGTCGCACGGACAATTGCTTAGAGTTTTGGACCAGTCATTTATGGTGGGGAAACTAACCAAACGGTGAAAAGTACCAAGTCTAAAACGAGTCAGGACGAGTCTATCATACCCGCTTGGTATGTTAATTAAATAAGGCTGAATACCAAAGGTACTTAGGAGCATTTGGTTGGATTGTACCGTGGGTCGTGATGCCTCGTCGGCAAATCTAATTGCCTCCAAGTGCGTCATACAACATTTTTTAAAAGCCTTTCTAGAGATAGAGCACATGGAAACAGGGTCATCGTAGTATTATGGTTGGCCCAGGGCAGTCATAAAGTCTTTTATATATTTTAGCCAACAAATCTCTAGTGCAAAGTCTGATATGAGGCTGTCTCTTACGACGTCACGATTAAATGCAGTTTTAACTGAGGACCAAATCCGATGCCATAGCAGAACCGCTTGGGCTTTTATTATATCTGAAATATATGGTAATCCTAGTTCTGCATGGCAGATGTAAGTTGAAGTGCTACATGGAACCGCCAACAAGAATCTTAAAAAGGCGTTCTCAACCTTCTGGATTTGTTTTACGTCACAGTATTCCCATATTCCGCACCGTATGTGGCCGTACTAACACATTTGGCTCGATAAATATAGAGCAGCTCAACTGGGGGTCTTCTACCTAGTTTCCTCGAAAAGTTAACCAGAGCTGCCGTTGCTCTCATAAAAAAAATTCTAATCTTGACGGCCTGGCACCATGATCCCTTTTGGTCGAATAAGATCCCTAGATAGGGGTATGTGGTGGTGGTTTCCACCTTTTTGCTGTCAATGTAAATATCTCTGCACTTCTCGGTAAGTGAACTACACAGTTGGATATTGAAGTCGCCTCCCCACACAATCGATAACTTTTTCTTGTTGTTATCATCCAACTTTTCCAAATACTTGTATAAGTCACCCAAGTGTGTTATCACATCTCCACTAGCAGCGTTGTTATACAAATTAACCAGTACCAGGTTTGTCGAACCTGACCCTTCACATACAATCACTTGATAGTAGGGATTGGTTAGTTCTTTTACTAATTTTATAGGTGATAAGCTATTAGAGGCAAAGATACATAAACCACCTTTAGATCTACCATGGGTCCCTGGGACAGCAGAGACAAGAAATGTTCTAAAACCGTTCATATGAAGAGGTTCCACCAGCCAGGTCTCCTGGAGACAGATAAAATTGTAACCCTCTACAAAATCTATCCTCTCCGGGTTATTAATTTTGTTACGAGGCCCTGCCACATTCTAGAACAAGAAGTGTAATTTACAACACTTACACATCTTCTTCACTGCACTATTTATCACTACATTGAAGACGTCACAGGCCAGTCTCTTCCTCTGATATTTACATTCTAACAAGCAGTCGCAAAGGCTCTTTATTGCAATGCAATAGGTCTCGCATTTGCGAGAGTTTAAGCTATTAGTATTGTAAATGACAATGCCTTTTATTTATGTTTCAAAACCCAAAATATAAATAAAAGGCATTGTCATTTACAATGCCAATAGCTCAAACTCGCGTGAATGCGAGACCTATTGCATTGCAAATGCTTGTTTTGGCTTTTTAATAAATCAACTAACTTTATTTAGTAGTCTGTGATTATTATGGGCCTAGAGAACTACAATTGAATTGGTTGACATTGTTAATGATTTTTCTCCCTTCCATGCTCTCACGCTGAGAAAAAGTACTATTGACTTGAGGTTCTAGAGCAGATCTAGAGAATACGGGTCCAGCTTCTTCAATACTATGCTCTTTAAATAAAGCATTAGATTCAGTGTGCCATTTTGACTTTTTTTCTGTCACAGTTTTCATATACAGCCCACTGCTGCATCGGGGGTTGCTGCACCTTCAGCCTGCTGTGGCCCAGTTCCTTCCTCTGCCAGTATTGGGGGAGGGATTGCAGTGTCGAAAAGAAAAATAGACAGACAATGAAAGAAATGTAAAATTATAGCACAAGAGCAAGGAAACTTCTGAAATTGAAAATGAAGTTTGAAACATGGGAGAGGTGGACACAGTCCTGCCAAGTACCACGCCTCAGGCGTTAGACTAACGCATTTCAGTGCGGTGCTCCGCATCACCACACTGAAATGCATTGTCACACATTATAAGCATAGCGCCACAGCTGTCACTCAAGTCGTTAACCTACCTAAAACTGTTAAACTGGAGTGGCAGCTGGAAGCGCCCGCTGCTCCAATATCATGCTTAGGGCTCCCTCCGCTGGCTGATTTAGCAGTAGCAGAAACACTGAGTTATGCGCAGTGAGGACCGAACGTCACGTCCTTCTGCAAGTTGACTAGGCTACTTTGCATCAAATCATCTTGGTGTGTGTGTGTGTGTGTGTGAGTGCGTGCGTGCGTGTGTGTGTGTGTGAATAATTAATTCCTTGAGGCTGCGCGCGATCGCCAGCTGCCGCAGTCAGCAGGTGCCGGTCGTGTACAAAACTCACGGTAACTCACAGAAGTTCTGTAGTGTCCAGGCATGGCTGCATGTTCCACTATTGCAATTTTGTTTTTGCTTATATTGACCATGATTGAAACTGTTCTTTTGTAAGAGGGGGCCCGGGATCCCTGGAGGCAGCAAGGGCGTGGGAGGCACTGGTGACAATACTGAAACACCCTGAGGCCAACTCAGAAGATGAAATGCAGGAGACACCCTAAGGCCCCCGTTAAGGCAATGACAAGGCTATGAACCCCTGGCACATAGAGCAGCAATAATCCCCAATTCAACACATTAGTGCAGTTTGGAAGGGGATGCAACACACAAACCAGACTAATCCACTGACCCAGGATATTAGAATGTTACACCCTATAAGGGGACTCCAACTTCTGTCATGGCACGCCTAGCGGGAGGGGGAGGGAGAGGGGAGAGAGCTGTTTGTTAATTGTTGGGTGTTCGCTTTATACGACCAAGGCAACAGTAGGAAGCGAATTATGTATATCATTGACTAGAGCAACAACAGAAAATGAGATAATCAACTAGATACAGCAGCTGATGGAGGAAAAACAAAATGTCGCACTGACCCTGATTTTGTAAAATGCTGCCTAACAGTCGAAGGGATGCTAGCTGTGTGAATGAGACACTCATCATCGGACTGTGCTAAGGATGTTGCCATAATGCCAAATGTACTATGATATATGAAAATGGTTAATAAAATGTGTTAAAAAAAGAAACTGTTCTTTCCTCTGCCTAATTGGGATGAAAGGCGGAGTGGGCCTCTTTCGATTACAAACGTGGGAGTGAAATATGTAATGCGTTGATGTTATGGCGGTGATGTAGACACCCTTTACTATGTAAATAATCTAATTTTACTCTGCTCCATGGCTGAAAATATGTCCCAAGTGTATTCACACACGCCCCGCTGGATTCTCCCCTGAAGACTTTCCCTAATCACTAACATTCCCATGCCCAGGGGGAGGCTCAGTGAGCAGACCTGTACACCCGAGCACCCCTCCAGTGCTCCACGCCCCTCCAGTTCTGCTTCGCAGGTGCAGAGCCGATCAGGCTGCACTCTGGTCCTGGGGCTGTCTGTCACATGCCTAGAATTGGCAGAAGCTCTCAGCCCTGGAAGTCTCCCGGCCCCTCTGCCTTGTGCTAAAAAATATAATAACCGGAGAAGCAGAGACTCTGGGTTTAGTCTGAGGGTGTGTGTCTGCCAAGGCGGGCCAACTGATGCCTGCACAACGCCTACCTGTCACCCTGCTACTGCCCCCTGCCACCCCCACAGGGCTGCAAAATGTTTTTTTAATGCATGCAGCATGCTTTTCGAAAGAATAGGCATTCTGTGGTCTGGTAACCCTGGACGTCTCTCTCAGAAGCTGGGAAAGAGCTCAGTGCGAGAGCAATTTCCACAGGCTCGGAGGAGAAGAGTCTGAAACTCAGACTGCCCACTGTCTCTTTAAATGTAGAGCACAAAGCGAACATATAAAGGATTACTTGTCGCACCTGAACCATTACTGCTCACCGCTCCCTGGCAACCTCAATGTCCAGAAGCATTTCGTTTATCCTAGCATGCGTGTACAGTGGAACCTGTGGGGCACATAAAGACGGGGTCCCTCAGCAAAGGTGGACTAGTTGCATGACTCACTTTTGGGGGTCCACTGACACTACTTATCACTGTACTCAGAAGGTGCAGGGCGCTCGCCAGCTTCCAGGCAACAGTACAGTAATTCACAGCAGAGTACATCAGTTTTCCATCCCATAACCTATAGCTTATCTCTAAATCAACTGAGCTGGGCAGTGCACGTCTGGTTATATTTACTTGCTGCAATAGTCATGTCAATTGCCTCACATTTGCGTTTCCCCTTCCATTTCTGCTTTTGCCCATCTCTCTCTCTCCTCGAATCTCACCTATACCCCTTCTTTTTTTATCTCTGTCCCTCTCTCCCACTTTTGTCTATCCCCTCTCCCTACTCCCATTGTCTCCCTCCTTCCCTCTCTCTCTCTCCTCTCCCTCCTCCTGTTGTTTCTCTTCTTCCTTCTCATCCCGCTTCCTCCACCTTTTAGAAATGTATACATACATAGGGCCTTATTTATGAGGCCTTGCGACACTTTTACGCTGCTGTTGCGTCACTTTTGGTGATGCACCGGCCGCTTAAAAAATGCACCACGTTGCGCCCTATTTACAAAGTGACGCATCTAAACAGATGCGTCACTTTGTAAAGCCCTGTGCTACATTATACCTGCGTCAGGTATAATGTATGCAGGGTGGGCGTTCACCCGCAAAAAGCTTTGTAGAAGTGGTGCAGTGAAATCTATCAGATTTCACTGCGTCAATATCTTACGCAGGCCTCACAGCAGGCGTAAGACTGACGCAGGCCCTTTCACATGGGGCTTGCTCCATGTGAAAGGACGCATTGCTGGAGTTGCGTCTGTTTTCAGACACACCCCCGCAATGCGTCACTTTTGCCTCGACAGATACATCAGTAATACTGACGTATCTGTCATTCCTTGTGACATGATGCGTTATACAGTAAATATGACGCATCCATCATGTCGCAAGGAGGGCGCAGTAAAAACTGTTGCATCGCTGTTTTTACGCAGCGATGCAACCGTTATCATAAATGAGGCCCATAGTCTGCAGTGAATGTCATGTGACGTCTTAATGAACAGCCTGTAACCTACCGCATGTTAAAAACCGGACATGTTCAAAACAGGACAGTATGGTATGCACTGTCATTGTCCCTGTGACTTTAGTGCTAAAAGAATGAGAATAGCTATGACCAAGGGGTCGATTCCGATTCGGGCCGGAAAAAGCACCGACCGACTCGGAGCCGGAAAAATTACCGACCGACACGTACCCGTGGCGCCCGACACGCCAAGTACGATGCAAGCCGCGATAAATCCGACCGACACGTAAGGAAACCAAGTCGACCGACCGAGCCGCACGGAAAATAGCAATCCGGCCGGAAAAACACGCGAATCCAACCGACCGACACGCACCCGGAACAAATCCGACCGAAACGTACCCGCCAACTCCAAACCGCAAAGTACGATGCAAGGCGCGAAAACCACGACCGAGTCGGACGGAGGACAAGCCGTACGACCGACACGCATACAAAACCGAGCCGAAGCAACACAATACACCGCGACCGACGCGTACGCAGCATAGAAAACTGCACAAACACAGCGTGAACGAAACGGAAAACACCGTACGAGACCAATGCAGGGTCCGACTCGGTCACAAGAACGTTTCCAACATACACAAACAACACAAAGGAAAAATCACCCAAAAAAAGGCCAAACAAGCAATTACCAAGCCAATAAATACTGGGGGGGTGGGGACAGAGAACAAAGACACACCCACAACTCCACCTATATAAAGGACACAAATCACTACCATGAGCCTTTGCAAATGCCATTCCACTGCCAGCACCCAAGAGAAAGCAACCACACACCCACAGCTCATCCCTCACACAAGCCACACACCAGCAGCACACCAACAAATACCTACCTCACATACACCCAGCAAAACACACACTCACACACCCTCACCTGCACACCAACACACACATCACTCACCATCACCACCCATCACCATGCCCCCCAAGAAGAATCACAAGTTCCTAGATTGTGAATTGGAAGTCCTGGTAGACGAGATCCTCAGGGTAGAGCCACAGCTGTTTGGCACATTGGTCCAACAGACCCCCATGTCGCAGAAAACCAAGATGTGGGAGAGGATCATCAACAGGGTGAACGCACAATCACCATGTCTGCGCACAAAGACCGACATCCAGAACAGGTGGTATGACGTGCGCAGGAGGGTCCGTGAGCTGCTCAAGAAAGACTACCTCATCAGCCAATACACCGGCAGTGGCCCTCCTGCCAAGCCAGTATACCTCAGGCCCTGGGAGGAGAAGGTGCGGGCCATCCTTCCGCCAGTGAGCGTATATGGACTAGAGAACATCCCAGAGCCTGGTGAGTACACAACAAATGTACACAATATACTGCCACAAAACACACACACATCACTGTCAAGGGGAGAGTCAAACCATGCACTCATAGCAATCACACAGCAACCAGAACAGAATCATCCCAAAATGTGTATGTCAGTCAGAGAAACACAACACATGCCATCAAAAAAGTCACATCCAACTGTGCCAACACATGTACAAACACAACCACAACTACAGCTAGGCAGTGGCACAAATAGAACTAACAAACACATCCACACATGTAGCCACCACAACAACACCAACACACAGTGAAGACCACTCAAAGGAAGGAATTCTGTGTATGCTGGCCAAGTCAGTGTAGCCAATAGCATCATGGGAGTCGCAGTCACACATATTGCCCGCACTCAAAACTGTCCCATCAACACCACCCTGAACCATGCTCACATCACAGGGAGTGGAGAAGGACTCACAAGATGGCTGACACTGGCTACTGCTGTGGAGAGCACAAGGCCCTGCTGCCAACTGTGCACCAACAAACAGCAGGACACCACTGACTGACATCCTGAGAGACAACTTCCACTCCCTGCAATGCAAGCACGTTCCATGGTGGGATATCTGGCTGGCTGGGTGGGAAGGGGGACGTGCAGCACTGACTATAGTCACCAGCACCTCCCCTCACACCCTCCCCAACACAAACTCCACAGTACCCACCTGGTAGAATGCAATGCCCTCCATCCTAACACAAGATCCCACAAAGCACCACCACCCTGGGTTATGTTGTGTGAAGCACAGGGACACTCTTGGGACTCTTAGCCAAACAACTGCCAGGACAACACTCCCAGCCATCCTGTCAGCACAGCCAGCCCACCCCACAGGGAAGCAGAGTCAAAAGGAAGGAAGCATGGGCATGCTGGGAAGGGGGAGGAGGCAATAGCATGATGGGAGTCGTAGTCACAGACATTGCTCAGCCTCACAACTGGCCCATCAACACCACCCTGAACCATGCTCACATCACAGGGAGTGGAGAAGGACTCACAAGATGGCTGACACTGGCTACTGCTGTGGAGAGCACAAGGCCCTGCTGCCAACTGTGCACCAACAAACAGCAGGACACCACTGACTGACATCCTGAGAGACAACTTCCACTCCCTGCAATGCAAGCACGTTCCATGGTGGGATATCTGGCTGGCTGGGTGGGAAGGGGGACTTGCAGCACTGACTATAGTCACCAGCACCTCCCCTCACACCCTCCCCAACACAAACTCCACAGTACCCACCTGGTAGAATGCAATGCCCTCCATCCTAACACAAGATCCCACAAAGCACCACCACCCTGGGTTATGTTGTGTGAAGCACAGGGACACTCTTGGGACTCTTAGCCAAACAACTGCCAGGACAACACTCCCAGCCATCCTGTCAGCACAGCCAGCCCACCCCACAGGGAAGCAGAGTCAAAAGGAAGGAAGCATGGGCATGCTGGGAAGGGGGTGGAGGCAATAGCATGATGGGAGTCGTAGTCACAGACATTGCTCAGCCTCACAACTGGCCCATCAACACCACCCTGAACCATGCTCACATCACAGGGAGTGGAGAAGGACTCACAAGATGGCTGACACTGGCTACTGCTGTGGAGAGCACAAGGCCCTGCTGCCAACTGTGCACCAACAAACAGCAGGACACCACTGACTGACATCCTGAGAGACAACTTCCACTCCCTGCAATGCAAGCACGTTCCATGGTGGGATAACTGACTGGCTGGCTGGGTGGGAAGGAGGTCTGGCTGTCAACCAAACACAAGCAATGCAGACCATGTTCACACCCCAGAAAATACATAGAAATGCCCAAATAATGCAGGACAATGTGCCACACCAATATCAACCCCTGACTGTGACGACTTAGGACAATGCAATGTACAGGCCCGCACCCAGAGGCACAGTCACAACTGTCAGGTGTGTCAACCACTGATGCCTGCAGAAACATGACATACATTGTTTGTGTCTCCCAAAAACAGGTGATGATGGGGACACAGCAGCAGACGCTGAGGAGTCCCAGTCCCAGGCTCAAGAGGATGCCGAGCTCACTGGCGTCGTACAGCCTCTGTCCTCCTCGGACGATGAACAACCTGGCACATCCGGTGCAAGTCAACATGCAGCACCAGCAGGACCACCAGCTGCAGCACCAGCAGGACCACCAGCTGCACTCCCTGCACCCACCCCTACAACGACTGTCACCACGATTACCATCCCTGCCGACATGGACAGAATAAGGAGCAACACCAGCGCAGTGACCCTGGACCAACCTGGGGCCATGGACACCACCACCACCACCAACCCCCAAGGTGGACCAGGGTTATCTGTGCGTGCAACTGCACACACTGCACATGTCAGCAGGGGTGGTGGGAGGGGTGGGAGACAGAGGTCGCTGCTTGCAGACGTTGCTGGTGTGCATGAAGACCCACAACTGGTACGCATAGCTGATGCGTACCAGTCCAGCACCGGAGAGCTCAGCCAGGTAGTGGGGCTCCTCAGAGACATCAAACAGCAGCAGGCTGCCCATCATGCCCGCTTGGACTCCCACATGTCCCACGTGGAGTCACACATGTCACGTGTGGACTCACACATGTCCCGCGTGGAGTCCAAGTGGGATGTACTACATGAGATGACGGCGGTGCACAGGGACATTTTACAATGCCTCCGCCAGATGAACAGCAACCAGTCCACACCTCCCTGTGTGCCAACAACATCTGGTACCGAACAAACTGCAACTGCCACAGGGAGGGAGGAGGACTCTGGCGGAGAGTCCCCTGCACCGCAGCAGCCTGCACTTGAGGGCCCCCCCCAAGAAGAGGGGTCGTCCGAGGAGGGGAAAGTGAGAGGCTGATGGCCAAGCGCAACTCCCAGGAAGCCTGAACCTGTTCTGGATTTTCGCCTTTGTGCACAGACTGTTCACCCTGTTGACGGCAACACTACTCCCACACATTGCATGGGGAGTACAAGTTGGACCAATGTGTCAGACAACTGTGGCCCCGATACTGGGGATCCTGTCTACCTGGACTTTCAATTCACCTAGGAACTTGGGATTGCAAGATTTATGTACAGCACAACCCATCCTATGCACTATTAACACAAATGTATCACAATAAACACACTAATACACCATACTTGCCTCTGTCGTGATTCCAACGTGGGTGCTGTTATGGGGATGATGAACTGCAAAATTACACTGTGTATGCGAACTGCAACAGCAAGGACAACACAGGCATGTGAGTACAGGCAACGTGACACATATGAGGGAGACACACCACCAGGGCTACACAACACATACACACCTAGGCCATCTGACTCATTGCCTACACTGATGTTGCCAGGGAAGACGGTGCAATGCACAGACACCACACCCATTCCCAGTTGTAGTCAAGTAGCCCACAGGTGCAGTAAGCAAATGGCAGTCAAATGTGTGACCACAGACAACGCACATCACTAAGTGAAGCACAGGTTTATTACACAGTAGCAACATGCCGTAACCACTACAGATGCAAGGTAACCCCACCTGGTAGCGGGCACACAGTCAACAACTGTAGACGGAAGGAAGTCCATGGGTGTGGCGCACATCACCTGTAGGGACACAACAGCTACCAGCCTGGATGTGCAATCACGTCGTCGGTGGACACAGTTGACCAAACGAATCTGAAAGTACCCTGTGAAGGACAGAAATGACACACAGTCAAAAGCAATGCAGTACAGGACAGAACAGCAAAACTCATGCACAATACATGTTACAAGATACCCACCCAGAACCAAGTTAGCATGTCAACACTGTTGGGGAGTACAGCCCACCTGTAACCACACATCGCAACACACATCCAGTCAAGTAGCCCATGGACACACTCCAACAGCGCCAGAGCCCCACCCACACATCATGCCAACTCACATCATTCACATGACACCTCAGGATACTCACATTCAGCTAAAGAAGTTGGTGATGAGCTGTGTGCGGACATCACCATCACCATCATCATCATCATCGTCACTGGCATCGTGGTCCAGGCCAGGATCCTCCACAGGTGGCGGATGTTGGTCATCGTCATCCTGGATGAGAGGCAACTCCTTCCGCACTGCCAGGTTGTGTAGCATGCAGCAGACGATGATAATCTTGCACACTTTCGCAGGGGCATATGGGAGGGACCCTCCGGTCTTGTCCAGGCAGCGGAAGCGGCTCTTCAGGAGACCAAAGGTCCGCTCAATCACTCTCCTGGTCCGACCATGTGCCTCATTGTAGCGCATCTGGGCAGGTGTCACAGGGTTCCTGAGGGGTGTCAGCAACCACGGCATGTTGGGGTATCCCGAGTCACCTACGGACAGACAAGTGCACATCAGCTGACTTGGAAAAGTGGGCGGAATACTACAGATCAGATCACACACAATGGCACAAAGTCAGTACACACCGACAAGCCAGGCACGCTGGTTCTGCATCTGTGCCATCATCCTGGGGATGCGACTACTCCTCATCACAAAGGCATCGTGTGCTGAACCAGGGAAACGGGCACACACGTGTGTGATGGTCATGTCTGCAAGACACACCACCAGTGCATTGACCGAGTGGTAGTGCTTGCGGTTCCTGTAGGCCTGCTCCTGGGCCTGTGGTGGTACCAAAGCCACATGTGTCCCATCAATGGAGCCAATGACATGCGGCATCCTCCCCAGGGCATAAAAGTCACTCTTCACGTCAGTGAGTCGTCGCAGTCTAGGGAAATAGATGTACCGGTTCAGGAAGAGCAACATTGCCGCCAAAACATCGCGGAGCACACGGCTGAACATGGTCTGTGACATCCCACCAGCAGACGCCACAGTATGTTGGAAGGTACCGGTGGCAAAGAAGTGTAGGGCTGCCATCACCTTCACCTTGGGGGTCAGCGCTGTAGGATACGGCCGGCCAGGCTGCAAATGTGGGGACAACTGCACTGCCAAATCCTCAATCAGCTGCCTGGTGAAGCGGTACCGTCGGATGCTGTCCCGTTCCACCATCGTTGCCAGGTCTGGGAATGGCCGATGGACAGCAGGAGCCCTGCAGTGCAGAGGAGAAGTAAGCAAGATCGTCAGTCACCCCACATATGCGGCATTGAACACACTCAAGATCCCAACATACATCATCATGAGGCACAACTACATGAAGTGTGCAGTACCGGAAGGACATGTATGGTACATACATGGCCAACATCTGTCAACACGGTCCTACAGGTGGCATCAATTTGTCCCAGGTTGGCCCATTGGATATCATGATGCCGTGTCACAGTCACCCCCCACAGTGACATGTGAGGACAGATGTGCCCCAGGCACCACAGCTCAACGACAGGTACATTCCCAGGGACCCTGTAATGCCACATGGACACTGGCATCACCTGGAGTATCATGTGTACACCACAGCAAAACAAACATGACCCCCACAGGTAGTGGCCCCACTTGCCATGGCAGGACAGACATGGACGTCTGTGACACACACGCACAACATCAGAGTCCATGCACACACAACGTGGATGTGGAGACTGTCTCCCATTGTGCACATGAAATCAGAGACATTGTAAACACTACATGCACAAAGACTGTGGAGGGCCATCACTATTGTGCCACTGGGACACCCTGGCTCAAACATACCGTCCCACATGGGACTCACGGGGTATGTGACATGACATACACAAACACCACTGTGAAATGTGACCATGACACATGCACAGATATGAACAGTTGCACATCACAGTGGTCACGTACACGTAACACCCAGGATCCTGTCCCCATGAACACGTGCACAGCCTGGGGGTGGCTGCCCACAGGTGACACCCACAGGACAACATGTACACCAACATACACACAATAGGAAATGCAGCCTTACATGCCTTATGATAAGGTTTGGACAGGCTGTCGTGATGTAGGTGTGCCCCTCACTCCCTGGGAGCTATCTGTGGCTGGCATATGTCCATCTGAGACAGGCATGCTGACCTATGCCAGTCACATGTACAGTGATGCGTTGTACCGCAATGGACCGATCGGTGCCTCCGGCCGGCCCATTGCCTTCAATGTGTGCGGGTACGCGTTGTACCCCTGTGCGCGTTGAACCGCAATGGACCGATCGGTGCCTCCGGCCGGCCCATTGCCTTCAATGTGTGCGGGTACGCGTTGTACCCCTGTGCGCGTTGTACCGCAATGGACCGATCGGTGCCTCCGGCCGGCCCATTGCCTTCAATGTGTGCGGGTACGCGTTGTACCCCTGTGCGCGTTGTACCGCAATGGACCGATCGGTGCCTCCGGCCGGCCCATTGCCTTCAATGTGTGCGGGTACGCGTTGTACCCCTGTGCGCGTTGTACCGCAATGGACCGATCGGTGCCTCCGGCCGGCCCATTGCCTTCAATGTGTGCGGGTACGCGTTGTACCCCTGTGCGCGTTGTACCGCAATGGACCGATCGGTGCCTCCGGCCGGCCCATTGCCTTCAATGTGTGCGGGTACGCGTTGTACCCCTGTGCGCGTTGTACCGCAATGGACCGATCGGTGCCTCCGGCCGGCCCATTGCCTTCAATGTGTGCGGGTACGCGTTGTACCCCTGTGCGCGTTGAACCGCAATGGACCGATCGGTGCGCACCCATTGACAATGGGCTTGCCTGGCAACGGACGCGTTTTCGAATTTCGAACGAGTCGGTTGCTGGGAATTCAGTTGGTCACCCACAACAATGTTGCAAAATCATGTATGTCATGAAGTTGAAGTTTTGAAGGATGCTGTGGGCGTGTTTTGGTGCTGCTATTCCATGGATTGGCCAGATTCAGAAGATGCAAACGACTTGGACCTATCACTTTGGACACAAGGGACAGTATCTGCCTCTCCAGCACATATATATTGCTGGCTGTTCCCCTGAGAGCCCACTTGCCTGCACTACATGCTCCAGGACGACATCTGCCACTGCACTGCTGCTGTCTCTGCCCCTCTGGACCCTGCAATGGCACGTACTGTGGAGAGAGCCCCAGCCTTCAGCCTTGAGGAGAACCAGGCCCTGCTGGACAGCCTACTTCCACAGTACAGCAAGCTGTATGGGACACCAGGGGAGCAGGTGAGTGTCCTGTGCACTGCCTTTCTGAATGTGCATTTTGTCTGACTAGCAAGGCTGAGAGTCTGCACGCCACTGGCTAGCAGGCTCACTGAGTAGTTGTCACCCCCCATAGTGTGTAGTGACTTGCACTGGACAGGTATGGTGCAGTGACAGTGCTTCTGAACAGGGTTTTACTCCCCATGCAATGATACCATGTAGTGACTTCTGGAAAACTGTCCATGGGCAGCCGTGCACTGCCTGTGTACACCATGTGCCCCTGTGATTGCGACATGTATATGCAACTGTGTCATGCACGGATATGTTGCATGTGTAGTAATGGCCTTATCACTTTGTCATCCTGACAGGCTTCTGCCCATCGGAAGCATGAGATATGGAAGGACATCGTCCGGGCTGTCCGGTCCGTGGGGGTCTACAAGCGCCGGATCCGCAACTGCCAAAAGAGGTGGCAGGACCTTCGGGGCTGGACCCGGAGGATTGCACGGGTCCAGCTGAAGCTGTCGCCTCCTCGCAGGAGGGGCGGAACACGGACCCTGACCCCCCACATGCTCAGGATCCTGGCGGTGGTCTTTCCAGACCTGGATGGGCAGCTGAAGGCCAGAGAGCAGCAAGGAGGGGGTGAGTCAAAGACTGCACTGTGTACTCTGTCTAACATGCTATGTGCCCTCCTCGGGCCTGGTTAAACTGCCACAGTACAGCAGTCATGTTGTCCAGGAGCCATGTCCCTCTATTGTGCACTGCCCACTCCTCATCTGATACCCAGGTGTGGCCCTTACATGCAGGGAATTCTGTCACTTAGGACTGTGTCCTTGCAGTTTGCTTGACTCAAGGTGGGAGACAGCATCTGTTTCCCTGACTCTGTGGTGGGCATCATGGGTGGGTCCATTGCTTACACAATGCCTGTATTCTGACATGTATTCAGCGTGTTACTTTGATCTGTGGTCCAATTGCTGAGCTGATCCACCACATGTGGCTGGGGTATCTGGCACACACCCATGCTGCGGGTGGGAACAATGTTTGGGCCCCAGGAGTATGTATATGACGTGTGTCACACATACTTAGCCAGCTGCCTACAGTCCAGGGCTCATCCCTCATTCATGTGGGGCTGGACAGTCATGCCTACTCCAGGCCATACAATACACTCTGTACTCCCACTCCCGTGTATCAGCTGACACATTGTGCGCAGTGATTTGACCCCTCAGGTGTCTGCCTCTGTGTCAGTGTGCTGTGGATTAGTCGCCAGGACTGCTGTGGAGTTTCTTGGTAGGGGCTCAGCATGCCACTGGAGATGTGACCATAGGAGACGATACTTGTGTGACACATAGGTGTCTGATCAGCTGCCCATGCAGACTGGGGCATGTGAATGTGAAGTTCAGGCAGCTGTTCCCCATGCACAGCAGAGTGTGAGGGGCTCAGGTTCAGAGGGTAGTGTCACAGGTCTACCATATGTCCAATAGGTATGACCTGGACAGATGAGGGTTAAGAGGATGTGTTGTGGGGGGATGTACATGTGCACTTGTGCAGCTCCAGGACTTGCATTCCCCATGACCTACTATTGTGACACAGTGCAGAGTGTTGTTGTCTGGCTGCAAAGTCATACATCACTGAGACAGTGATGTATGACTTTGCAGTCATGCCTCCGCCATGGCATGTGTCTACTGATTGGTGAGCCTGCAGGGGAGTGACATGTGCTACATGCACACCATAGTGGCGCTGGCTATCAGGACATGGGTGCATCATGGTGTCTGTCGCTGGTATGCATCACATGCATTTCCTATTTGACTCTGGGCATCCCTTTCATCCGGAAACCTGTACTGACTCACTGGCAAGAGTTGTGATGTGTGCATGTCCACATGCCACACCGTGTCCTCTGCACTGTCCAACTACTGTGTACTTGGTGCATGTGTCAACACTGGGGTGTTGCAATCCAACAGACACCAGACAGATGGGTGCAAGGCCATGTGGGATGTGAGTGCCATGCTTGGCATCAGACTGACAATTGACTTCTCCTGTTCAATTAGGGCACTTTTAGCAATGTACAACTGATGATGCCAGGGCTTGCTCTGTGATGTGCTGTGCTCACAGTGGTGTGTGCGTTATGTGCAGGTGACTGATGTCTGTCTGTATCCCCATTGTTTGCAGATACATCCACGGCCACGGAAGGGGACAGCTCCACGGACCAGGAGGAGCCAGAGAGCCAGACTGGGTCAGCAGCCGAGGAGTGGTCGGAGGGACCCAGTGGCACGGAGGGCGAGGGGAGCCACACCGAGGAGTCCTCAGCAGCATCCACCTCAGCTGAGGACCAGAGCAACTCGGAGGATGACTCCCTTGTGGAGGCGGGTGTCAGCAGCCACCACACCCCAGCTAGTGTTGCTGTCCCCGCCACCACCAGCACCACCACCGCCCTCCCATCGGCTCCCATTCCCCAGGTCCGTGGAGGCTCCCATGTCCGGGAGCGTGTTTCCTTTGGGCCAGGCACCGCACCCCCTGCCCCTGTGTCCCCTGCTGCCCTGAGTGAGGAGTCTGTGTACCTCCTTCGCCAGCTCCATGTAGGGCAGACAGCCATGCTGAGTGTCCTCCATGCGCACACCGCGCTGTTGACTCAGCTGGTGTCGTTCATGGAGGGCATCTCATCGGGCATGTCTGACCTACAGAGGGGCAATAGGTCCATGGACTCCTCCCTGACGGCAGCAGTGTCCCTCCTCAAACGGTCCCTCACCCCTCCTGCCTCTGCTCCATCCACACTCCCCAGCACCTTACCCGTCCCAAGCACACACACACCGGCACAGGCACACACCAGCACACACACATCCAGCACACTGACACACACGCCAATGACAAAACGCACACGCACGCACATTCAGGGGACTGAAGCCAGACTCACAGGGGATGGGGCCCTGGAACACACACACGCATCCACATGCACTGCGCAGTCCTCAGTTCCCTCTCCCTCCAAAGCACCCTCCCTTGCCTCACATGCAACCCCAAAGTCACAGCAGCTCTTCCTCTGTGACCTCGGCCTCTTCCCCACCGATGAAGCTGCTCCAGCATCCCGGGGGAAGAGGAAGCCCACCCACACGGAGCAGAGTGCCCCTCGCCCCCGGACACCCTCCCCCAGGTGCAGACGGACTGAGGCCCCCACCCGCAAGTCCCCCCGGAGTGGTAAGAGCAAGACCCCGCCACCGCCCTGCAGCTCAGGCACAAGGTCTCCGTCCTCCATCCCTCAGGCCCCCACTGCACAGGTGCCCCCACCACACCCTGCCCCAGGTTCCCCCACCCACAGATATACCATCCCCAAGAGGATCAGGCCTTCTCCCCCTGCCACTTGCTCTCCCAGCACCACACCCCCGCTGCGCTTGTCTGTGCCACTGATGTGGTGAGGGTGTCCTCCCCCTCTGTCCAACCCACCTTGCCTGTTCCCCATTCTCCTCCCCTGGAGGTAGGCACTGCAGTGGAGTCCACTACCGCCCTGTCTGACTTGGGCACTGCAGTGGCGGACCTGTCCACCCCATCTGCAGGGTCCACTGCAGTTGTGCCGGCACCCACGACATCTGAGTCATGCCCCCCAGTTGTGCCGGCACACACCATGTCAGACACCTCCACTGCAGTTGTCAGTGGCTCTCCAGCACCCACCACCCCTTCCCTGACTCCCCCTGGTGAGCCCTGATCCTGTCCCTGCGGTGCCTGGCCTGCCCCCCGGTTGCCCCTCCTAGTGGATTGTCCCTGGTTTTGTGCAGGCATGCGTAGGGTGACATCTGCCAGTGTCACCCTGTTTGAACTTTGACAATGGACTGGCCATTGGCCTTTGCTCTATTTTTTCTGGACGTCGTTTTCAAACAACACATATGCTGAATAAAGCAACTTTCTTTTCTCTAGTGCTCATGCTTCAGATGTACATGTTGTTGGTGCTGCTAACCATGCCCTTGCTGCAGTGATGGTGATATCTGGTCTCATGATTATGAAGTGTTACTGTGCAGGAACCCATGTGGTCCAGGGGGAATGTGTCCTATCATGTGGTGTATCCATGTCATCAATAGCAGCATCTGAGGGTGTCATGTGTTCAGTATTTGGCAATGGGTTTCCTACTTACATTGGCAATTTCATATCTGTGGCTTCCACCCCTGCACATCTGTTGTGCCTGCCATCGTTGCATTTGTCTACTTCCCTGACCGTGTTGCCATCTCCAGTGGACATGCAGGTTTGGGCATCAATGGGGAAGGACTCATCCGTGTAGTCAGTGCAACATTGCTACACAAGTGTGTTGGATCTGTGCTGATGATTCCGTTGGCACATCCATGACCAGGCTGATGTGATGGGAGCCCTCATTTGGTGCTAATTGTTGATTGTGTGACCAAGTGCTCAGCTGAACATGATGGGGCCCTACTGAGGCAACATATGGCACAGCTTTCCTCACACAGGAGTGGAGTCCCCTCATGGCAGTGTGTACACGTGTGACATTGCCTGCGCCCAAGGTGTGTGTTGTATGTGCATGTCTGTGTGTTCACTTCCATTCATCTGCGCATGCTGTGATCCCTAGTGTTGTACCTGTTTGTGATGCTTGCTGACTTGAGCTATGTTCCCCCAAAGTCTTCTCCCTGTGTTCTCTGTGATGTGGGTGCATGGCACATTACTGGTCATCAGGGTGTCACCCATAGGTGTGTTTTCGGTCAGGGCTGAGTTTGTGTGCAGACGCAGATGGGTCACAGTCAGGTTTCCCCTTGGCACTTGTTGTTTGCCCCTGTCATGTGATTTCCAGTTCGTGTTATCTTTCAGTGATTGTGACACGTTGTGTGTGTGACTGCTGGCACTCCTCAGGGTCCGGGCTGCAATGTTGGTTGTTGTCTATGTGTGTTCTTTGTGGGTGACCTTGGCTTCTTCATTGGTGTGTGACTGTGGCTGGGATCCCATTGGTCGGTGTGGTATCGCCGTCATGTCCATGTACAGCGTAGTGTGCAGTGTGTCAGACATTCAGGAGTCTTGTTGAGTGTCCATGTGTGATGTGTTTCTGCACCTTGGTTCCCACCCACCACCCTGGAATAGTCATGGGTGCATGTGCAATGTCACCAGTGCATGTGTACTTCACTGCTGCACATTGTCAGAGGTCGAGGGGTGTGGTCTTGAGTGTGTGCAGATGGGAGTTGTTGCCCAGCTAGTCCCCTGCCTCCATGTTGGCCTTGGCTTACTGGCCATGCTGATTGATTTGTGCTTGTGTAGGTGTGATGGTAGTTTGTTGCTCAGGACACCTGACTGTGGTTCACAGTGTGAACGACATTTAGCTTTGTCATCACAGTGGGATTTTTATTCAGCCCAGGGTCACCACATTGTGGGGGCCCTGGGGGTGGTGCTGTGGTGTGTCTGTGTCATGCTGTGTCAGTTGTTGTTCCTACGTGCCTGTGTGACATGTGTGTTTTGTGCTCCCTCTCACCTGACAATGCCTGCTTGCCCACATAGGGGATTTGGATCCATGAGTTACCTTAGTGTGGCAGTGTATGCACATCTGTATGATTGGTATTCAGCTCTCCTCATGTGTTGTGTGGTTGCCTGGGGACACTGGCACCCCCACCCCTCACCTGCTGTGTATGATGACAGTGTTGGTCTGCCTGTTTGTGTTTGTGCATCTGCACCACTGCATTGGCATATCTTGGGTGTGCCATTGGCTGTATGTTGTTTGGTGTGTTTCCCCTGCTGTCCCTGGGACTCCTAGGTCATCGGTCAGCACAGTGATCATGGTTTGTGTGTCCCATTGCTGCCATGGTATGGTATCTGTTCACCTCACATCTGCTGTCTCCACAGGATATCTGCATTTGTGTGCCCATTGGTGCAAATATGTGGTTCTGCATTCTGATGGTCACTTCTGTCATTGTGTCATTGATGACTGTTGACGGTCTCAGCCCCCATGGGTGTTGTTTGTCTGCACATGGCCAAAGGAATGTTTCATTTGCACTGCAGTATTTGGCTCCCCCAATTTATGTTGCAATGGGACACATACACTACTTTGCCACAGATGAGTTTTTGGTTCTGTGACCAGGAATGATCCATGCAGTTTGGCAGTTGCAGCTCTTTCTTTGTCAACAATGACCTTTTGGTCACTGTGATGATGAGGGTGTAGACCCCATTGCCACAATGGTCAAAATGTGCTTCAGCTATGGACCCCACACTTGCCTTTTGGTCACTGTGATGATGGGGGTTTAGACCCCATTGCCACAATGGTCAAAATGTGCTTCAGCTATGGACCCCACACTTGCCTTTTGGTCACTGTGATGATGGGGGTTTAGACCCCATTGCCACAATGGTCAAAATGTGCTTCAGCTATGGACCCCACACTTGCCTTTTGGTCACTGTGATGATGGGGGTTTAGACCCCATTGCCACAATGGTCAAAATGTGCTTCGGCTATGGACCCCACACTTACCTTTTGGTCACTGTGATGATGGGGGTTTAGGCCCCATTGCCACAATGGTCATGGGCTGCTTGCATTGTGGGTGCCACACACATATATGTGTGGCACATGTGCTAGGGGGTCACATTGTATGTTCAAAGTCATGTTCGGTGTTGTAGGCATTTGACACAGCCTACACACGCTTGTCATGGTGGTGGGGGGATGTCTTAATCTTGCATTCCCTAGGTTGTGGTGTGCTTGTTGTGTCATGCATTGTCCATCCTATGAGTGGGGGTGGTAGTAGTGGTAGGCATCCAGCCCCCCTGGGTGAGGGTGGTAGTAGTGGTAGGCATCCAGCCCCCCCTGGCTAAGGGTGGTAGTAGTGGTAGGCATCCTGCCCCCCTTGGTGAGGGTGGTAGTAGTGGTAGGCATCCTGCCCCCCTGGGTGAGGGTGGTAGTAGTGGTGGGCATCCTGCCCCCCTGGGTGAGGGTGGTAGTAGTGGTAGGCATCCAGCCCCCCTGGCTAAGGGTGGTAGTAGTGGTAGGCATCCTGCCCCCTGGGTGAGGGTGGTAGTAGTGGTAGGCATCCAGCCCCCCTGGCTAAGGGTGGTAGTAGTGGTAGGCATCCTGCACCCCCTGGGTGAGGGTGGTAGTAGTGGTGGGCATCCTGCCCCCTGGGTGAGGGTGGTAGTAGTGGTGGGCATCCTGCCCCCTGGGTGAGGGTGGTAGTAGTGGTAGGCATCCAGCCCCCCCTGGCTAAGGGTGTTAGTAGTGGTAGGCATCCTGCCCCCCTGGGTGAGGGTGGTAGTAGTGGTAGGCATCCAGCCCCCCCTGGCTAAGGGTGGTAGTAGTGGTAGGCATCCTGCACCCCCTGGGTGAGGGTGGTAGTAGTGGTGGGCATCCTGCCCCCTGGGTGAGGGTGGTAGTAGTGGTGGGCATCCTGCCCCCCTGGGTGAGGGTGGTAGTAGTGGTAGGTATCCAGCCCCCCCTGGCTAAGGGTGGTAGTAGTGGTAGGCATCCTGCCCCCCTGGGTGAGGGTGGTAGTAGTGGTAGGCATCCTGCCCCCCTGGGTGAGGGTGGTAGTAGTGGTGGGCATCCTGCCCCCTGGCTAAGGGTGGTAGTAGTGGTAGGCATCCTGCCCCCCTGGGTGAGGGTGGTAGTAGTGGTAGGCATCCTGCCCCCCTGGGTGAGGGTGGTAGTAGTGGTGGGCATCCTGCCCCCTGGCTAAGGGTGGTAGTAGTGGTAGGCATCCTGCCCCCCTGGGTGAGGGTGGTAGTAGTGGTGGGCATTCTGCCCCCCTGGGTGAGGGTGGTAGTAGTGGTGGGCATCCTGCCCCCCTGGGTGAGGGTGGTAGTAGTGGTAGGCATCCTGCCCCCCTGGGTGAGGGTGGTAGTAGTGGTGGGCATCCTGCCCCCCTGGGTGAGGGTGGTAGTAGTGGTAGGCATCCTGCCCCCCTGGGTGAGGGTGGTAGTAGTGGTGGGCATCCTGCCCCCTGGGTGAGGGTGGTAGTAGTGGTGGGCATCCTGCCCCCCTGGGTGAGGGTGGTAGTAGTGGTGGGCATCCTGCCCCCTGGGTGAGGGTGGTAGTAGTGGTGGGCATCCTGCCCCCTGGGTGAGGGTGGTAGTAGTGGTAGGCATCCAGCCCCCCTGGCTAAGGGTGGTAGTAGTGGTAGGCATCCTGCCCCCCTGGGTGAGGGTGGTAGTAGTGGTGGGCATCCTGCCCCCTGGCTAAGGGTGGTAGTAGTGGTAGGCATCCTGCCCCCCTGGGTGAGGGTGGTAGTAGTGGTAGGCATCCTGCCACCCCTGGGTGAGGGTGGTTGTGGTGGTGGGCATCATGCCACCCCTGGCTAAGGGTGGTAGTAGTGGTAGGCATCATGCACCCCCTGGGTGTGGGTGGTAGTAGTGGTAGGCATCCAGCCCCCCCTGGGTAGGGGTGGTGGTGCGCATTCAGGCCCCTGTGTGCATATGTGGCATTGGTGATGGGCATCCCGCCCCTATGGTGCTGCTGTTGCTGGTGTAAGTATATTCAGAATCCCCGTGTATGTGTGTGATGTGTCGTGTACGTGTTGTATGTGTTTTGTGGTTGGTGTCTGGCTTACCTTCTGCGCCGTACGCGTCCGTGCCTGTTCCGGTAGTAGATGTAGAATATTGGTATGATCGGGACGAAGGGATTCATGGTTGGTTCGTGTCGTTCGTCCTTCTCGTTGCTTCGCGTCGTCCTCGTCGCTTCGCTTCGTCCTCGTCGCTTCGCGTCGTCCTCGTCGGTGCCGTGTTCGCCTCGTAGCCGTGGATCGTGTTGTGGCGCGATTCGGAGCTTATGTGCGCCTCTCCCGGATGCTTTAACGTGCCGTGCGTAGCGACAGGTTCGGCGCGTACGGGAAGCGCATCGTACTTGTCCGGCCGGACGGGGCTGCATTTTTCCTTCCGTGCGACTCGATTCGGCGTTTCCGGATTCGCCTCGGTCGGAGAACAGGACCTGGTTTGGGTGAGTACGGCTCGGCCGGAATTTTTGCTGTTGTGCGCATCGTACTTGCTCGTTCGGTGTGCTGTACGGATCGGTCGGGAAACAGGCTTTCGCATGGCTTTTTTCCCGACCAAATGGTATTGGGTGCGCCTCCGACCGAGATCGGAATCGGCCCCCAAGTGTGTGTTTCTGTGCCTTCCTTTACGTTTGCAGTTTATTTCTCGAAACTGCTGGGTTAATTTAAAACAGGTTTCTGATAGCCATAAGCTATCATTTATGTTGTATGGGAGATTTCTGCGCCGACCTCAGCCTGTTAGGATAACGCAAAATGGGGTTTGACAGCCTGTCTGTGCGCGTGTCATCTGTCAGCTGACATTTAGGAAACTGAGATAGCTCCATGGGTAGCTTGTTCATGTTGGGGCCTCACATATCCTTCCTGTTGGCCTGGGTCCCATGTGGACAGAGACCATTTCTGGTGCTTTGCAGCAGTGTTAAGATGTTCTTGGAGTTTCTTGTTGCTCAAATGGGTGTGATTTCTGATATTTATATGTTTCCCTCATCTTCATTGCTTGATTTTGCTTGCGAGAAAGTATCACTCCTAGGGGCAGATTTACAAGCCCCTTGCGCCACTTTTGCGTCACTTTTCCCATGTTAAAAATGACGCAAAAGTGGCGCAAGGGGCTTATAAATCTGCCCCCTAGTTGTTGAAATGTCACTCATAATTACACTGAATTACATTTTGAAAATGTCACACATAGCAATCTGAAACCTTGGCAGCTATGTGGACAGGAAAAGAAGTGATGGGACTAGATTAAATGGGGATCACGAGGTAGAAAATCTAGGCAGGAGCCTGCTGGAGTGTCACTTCCAAAACAAAATGGCTTCACGGATTCATCAATCCGTCACGCCATTTTGAACTATTTTTTAAACATGGAATTCATCTTGGCGTCTTTTATTGCATGTTGAGAACTGCATTTTGCGCAATTCTGCATAATTTGGGGCATTTGGGGGGGAATTGGACATTATCAGGCTAGCGGTAATCACCCGAATTTCACGCACCCTAATGTAGCTTTTGTTTTAGTGTTCAAAATATTTAATGAGTTTTCATAATAAACACTAAACAAGAGACAATACAAAAAATATTACCGAAAAAGTACCCAATTACAATTGAAAGATAATGAAAGAACAGCCATTAAATTACAAGAGGTAAAAACAGTAAATACAATATTCCTAGAAAAAACAAAAAGGGAGGGAAAGGAGCACAGATGAAACTATATAATTATGATAATAAATAGAACTACTATAACATGAAGACTAGATTATTGTAATAGCAATAAACAACTGGAAATAAATACGTATTTAAAAAGATAAGTATGTATCAACAGGTTTCCAAAAAGAATGATAAGAATTAGAATTATGATTAATGCCATTCAGAGATAACTGAACTCCTCTTCTAGTAAAAATAATCCATGACCACCAAACATGAACAGATAATAATGAAACGTCTTTCCAACATGCTGTAATGGATTTAAAAGCTGCTGATAATAGAAAATTGAAAAGTTTACCTTCTAATTCATTTACTTTTTGTGAGAGAACAACAGATTTACAGATTAACAGTTTGAATGAAATATCATCATGAATATTAAGTACCTTTTTTATAATATCCCAAACTTCGATCCAAAATTTAAAAACTATAGGACAATCATAAAGCATATGTTGCAATGAACCAGTATGTAAATTACAGTGCCAACAAATTGAAGACGGTAGAAGTTTTGCTTGAAATAAACGTAGTGGAGTCCATAAACAGTTATATAAAATATATGAATTAGTTTGATAAAGCTAAACAGGTAACCAACCAGAATACTATTAAGCCAAATAACTTTCCATGTATCACTAGAGAAAGAGGTTGAAAGTTCATTATTCCAGAATGTTGAGATCATATTAATGTTGGTTCCTTGAGAGATAGACATTTTTTTATATAATATAGAAACGCTATGAGATAAAGTAGAAACAGTTTGAATATAAATTGATAAATCTGATTTAACATTAGAAGGAATATTATGAGGAAATGAATCTAAAATAGAATTACATAAAGATTCATATTTGAAAAAATCAGAATGAGGTAAAAGAAATTTTGTTTGTAGAGTTTCAAATGATATAAAAGCATTATTGCAATAAACATCTTTAAGGTAAAAAATGCCAGCTTTCATCCATGAATTCCAAAATCTAACATTTCTATTACGTTTTATGACTGGATTATACCATAATGACAGATCTTCAGTAGTGGATATGGGTGATTGAAAAATTAAATCTAAATCATTTAAAATTAGTTTGGTGGATTTTAAAATAACAGATTTATGAAAAAAATTGAGATTTATTAGACATAGTTAGCAAAGTGGGTAGAGGAAAAGGTTCTATTAAAGTTTTTTCAATAAGAAGCCAAATAGGGGGATTACTCAAAAAAGAGTGAGTAAACCAAAGAGAGCTTTGTTTTAAAATAAAAGCTTTGTGATAAAGAAAAAAGTCTGGTAATCCAAAACCCCCATTACATTTGGGCATTTTTAATTTTTTGTAACTGATACGAGCTGATTTGTTATTCCAAAGAAATTTGGAGAGGAGTTTGTCTATTGTTTTATCAAATTTTAAAGGAAATTGAGTAGGAATCATAGCAAGGGTATAAAAAATCTTTGGTGCAATAGACATTTTTATAGAGTCCATTCTGCCCACCATGAAAGATGAAGTGAAGACCATTTGGAGATTTTATCTTTAATATAATTTAATATGGAGTCACAATTCATAGATATTGTTGATTTCATAGATGAGGAAAACATAATACCAAGGTACTTAAATTTATCCTTTTGCCAAATAATTTCATTCAAAGGTAACATATCAGGAGTACAGTAAATATTTAGAGGAAAGAATTCAGTTTTATTGGTATTTAATTTGTATCCAGAAACAATGGAATAAAACGAAATAATTTCTATTAGGGAGGGAAAAGAGGATAGAGGATCACTAATAAATAAAAGTACATCATCAGCATAAGCTAAAGTTTTAATAGTAACATCTTTGATATTAATTCCAATAGTTTTGTCACATTTTCTTATGGAAGTAAGTAAGGGTTCGATACCGAGAAGAAACAATAGTGGGGAAAGGGGACAACCTTGTCTTGTACCTCTGAAAAGAGAAAATTGGTTTGAAATTTGGCCATTAATAAATAAACGAGCAATAGGAGAAGAATATAAAGCAGAAATCATACGGATAAACATGTCACCAAAGTTAAATGATAACAAAGTACGAAATAGAAACTGCCAATGAATTTTATCAAAAGCTTTCTCAGCATCTAATGCGAGAATTTCTGATGGTAGAGATAAAGTAGATCCTTGTTCAATAACATGTAACAAAGTTCTTGTATTATTAGCAGAATATCTATTCTTCATAAAACCAGATTGATCCGGATGTATAACAGAGTCCAACACAGAGGATAATCTAGTAGCAAGTATTTTGGCATACAACTTACAATCTTGGTTTATTAGAGAGATCGGACGATAATTTGACACAAGAGTAGGGTCTTTATTAGGCTTGGGTAAAACAATAATTAAAGCCTCAGTGAAAGAACCAGTAATAATTCCAGTAGAACCAAAAAAAGTAAAAAGTTGAAATAAATGAGGAATAAGCTGTCGCTGAAATTCATTATAAAACTCAGCTGGAATACCATCTGGTCCAGGGGATTTATTTTTTTTAAGAGATTTTATGGCTAATAAAATTTCATCTTGAGTAATGGGCAAGTCAAGTTCATTTTTATCAGATTGGGAAATTTTGGGTAATCCACATCTAGCTAAAAAAGAATCAATTAACGAGGTATCATCAAAATTAGGTTTATTATATAAAGTGGTATAAAAATCTAGAAATTCATTAACAATATCATTTTGGGATAAAGCAATTTTTCCGTTAGAGCCATGAATTGAATTTATTTGTGCTTTATCATTTTTAATGCGTAAATAATTGGCTAACAATCTTCCAGATCTGTTAGCATTAAAACCGAATTTGGCTTTAGAATTTGAAAGTTGAATACCAGCTCTTCTGCTAAGGAGTGAATTAAATTCATATCTAAGTTTTTGCAATTTAAATCTATATTGAGGATCATTAGATGTAATAAAAAGTCTTTCATATTTTGCGATTTGTTTATCTAAATTTTTAATATTTGCATTAAAAAACTTATTTTCATGGTCCATAAGAGAAATAGAAACACCTCTAATATAGGCTTTAAATGCGTCCCATCTATTCACCATGGAAGGAGAGTCTTCTGGATTAAGAAGGAAGTAATCATGAATAGCATTTAAGAGTTTAGGTTTATTTTGTTCATTAAGAACAATACTAGTATTCATTCTCCATCTAGATTGCGATGTAAAATTTGAATTCAATTTCAAAATAAAAGAAATTAAGGCATGATCTGATATATCAATATTACCAATAATGGGAGTGGCAACAGAGTTAATTAGTTGTCTGGAAATTAAAAGATAATCAAGCCTGGAGTGAGAGTTGTGTGGGTCAGAAAAAAATGTAAAACTTTTTTCTGTAGGAAAGTGTAATCGCCAAATATCAACTAGCTTTGTAGTTTGAAGAAAGGATTTAAAAGCAAAAAAAGCTTTAGGAGGTCGAAACTTAGTGAGAGATGATCTATCCAATAAGGGATCAGATATAATATTGAAATCTCCTCCAACTATAAGAGGAACTTTACCCAATTTAAGAACTTCTGTTGTTAGAGTGGACCAAAAAATAGGATCATCAGCTGTTGGACCATACACATTTAGAAAAAACACAATTGAATCGTGAATCTTAATTTTAGCAATAACATATCTGGCATCAGAAAATTTACTCAAAATTTGGCAATGTAGCCTCTTTGCAAAAGGATAGCAACACCGTTTTTTTGCCATTTGCAGGAGAAGAGACAATACTATCAACCCACTTTTTTTCATATAATCTAAGATTTTGTCTTCAATATGAGTTTCTTGTATAAAACAAATATCTGCTTTACAACTGCCTAAATAATCTAAAAATGTTGTACGTTTAACTGGATGACGTAACCCCTTGACATTTAAAGAGACTATCTTGATATTATGAACATTAGCCATCATAAAAAGAAGGAAAAAGAAGATCAAGAAGAGGAGAAAAAAGTAAAGAAAGAGTGTGAAAAATAGTAGTTCCAGAAACAAGTGGAAAGGGGAGAATAGGTAAAAAAGAAAACAAACAAAACATGGAAAAACGACAAACAAGAAACATTAATAGCAGTAATGAAACGCACACACTCTTTGCAAGCATAACCGGAACCGATGGAGCCCTATAAGAGAATAAGCCATAAATTTTGTCAGAAATATTTGTAACTTTAATATTCAAGTAGCAGAGTCATGAGTATCCATTGAATGCTGCGAATGTTGATGCAGGAACAGCCTTAGTTCTTCAGTACGATGGAAGGATTTAGAGAAATTATCTTTCCAAATCCGCATTGTTGATGGGTCAAAAAGACCATATTTGAATCCAAGACTTCTTAGCTGAGGAGGAAGTGCAGTGAATTCCTTGCGAATTGAAACAGTCTCCTTAGCAAAGTCTTGGTGAATAAATATTTTATTTCCATTGACCATCAATGAAGGAATTTCTCGTGCTGCTTTTCTGATCAAGACCAAATGGTGGTGGCGGAGCACTTTGAAGATCATTTGTCGAGGCTTTGTGTGATGAGGGTTGCGATGAGAAGGAATCCTATGAGCCTTATCAATTTCAAAGTTTTCTGGAAATTTGATGCTTAGGAGGCCAGGAATCAGATTTTCTAAATAGAATCTGCAATTGGACCCTTCAACATCTTCTGGTAAATTGAAAATGCACAAGTTATATTGTCTGTTACGATTTTCCAAATCCAAAAGGAGTGTAGACATGGGTGATATTTTTGCCACAAGTGGAGCAAAAGCGTCAATTTTAACTTTATTATCTTGTATTTTGATTGAATTATCAGAGATTTTCATTGACATACTAGCCATGTCTTTGCGCAAATTTTTAATCTCTGACGCAGTTGTAGCCGTATTAGCACGAAGTGCCTGAATTTCATCAAGAATTAATGTCAGAGAAGATTCAGTTGACTCTACCACTTTAGATTTAACTGGAGGTGGAGAAACTTGCTGTCTCCTTTTATTATGAAGAGAATGCGCATTCTTATTTTGCATTTTCTTGTATAAAGAATTAAAATTGTAGAGCAAAATAACGTAAAGGAAAAGGTAGAGTATTGTTCGAGAAAAAAGCCTGAAAATGACTGGTGCAGCAGCTAGAATAGACTGTGGGAGTGGTTAGGCCAAAGCCAGGCCCTCTCTTGAAACCTAACTCCGCCCCCCTGACAGACAAGCTGGGCAGTACCTCGATGCAGAGCTGGGTGCTGGAGCAGGACGGAGGAAAACACCACTTCCACTGACCAAAAACGCTGGAAAAACCTCACAGCAGCAGGTAATGACTTCTAAATTACAGCGACCTCATGTAGGTAACGTTTCTGACAGAAAATCGTCGTTTTTAGATCGAAAAACAGGCGAAAACGAGCAGAGCTCACCGGGAGGCGGCCATCTTGTTCGCGCGCTCGCGCATCTCCGTAGATTTTGTTTTAATGGGCTGTATTTTATTGCTGGCACTAACTCTTAAATATTGCAAGGTGTGACATGTCAACCTTAATGTAATAAGGTCCTGGTGTTTCCTTGAATGCCTCTTGTGTAAATATATAAGCCAGTACTGCTGGATGCCCGAGGTTCCTCTCCCTGCTGTTAAGAAGTAGTATATCTCCCTCTGAAAGCTTTTAAGCGTGGCTCAGCAAAAGTTAGATGCATAACATGTCTGTGCAGCTCTTGTATATTTACGGGGCCTACAGCGTAGAAAGTCTTATTTAAAGGATAAAATAAAAGCTACAGTGGAAGTAAATAAACTGAAAACGATATATTTTATTAGAATTAATGGGAAGAATCCCAGAGAGAAAACAACAAAGGGCAGGTACAGGATTACATGTTGTGATGGAGTCACCATGCTGAGAACAAGCAGCTTTCACTCAGTATGCCTTGCACTGTTTGAGGCTCTTGTTTTGTCGCTTCACTCTGAATGTACATTTTCCTCGTTCGATTCTGAATCAGTATGAGTGCAATGACAATTTCTTGAGATTTTCACGGTTTTCAAAAGTATGACTTGCTAGCTATTGGTTTGCTTATCTTGGATTAAAAACTGTTAGTGCTACAGTGTTTTTTCCCAGTGAGATTTATTTAAGACATAACATGCGGTGATGTTCTGAGTGGTTAACTCCTGCCCAGGGTTAAGGAGAATGTCACATTGGCAGTAAAGAACAAGCATTTGCAATGCAATAGGTCTCGCATTTGCGAGAGTTTAAGCTATTGGCATTGTAAATGACAATGCCTTTTATTTTTCTCTTTTGAAGCCCACACATAAATAAATAAAAGGCAGTGTTATTTACAATGCCAATAGCTCAGTCTTTCACAAATGCGAGACCTATTGCTTCGTTGTATATAATATTGAAAATGCTTCAGTTCTGACATGATGAGACTATGAAATAACTACAACGAGTGTCTTTGAAGTTACATCAAAGGCAGTAAAGGGCGGTACTGCTGCAGAGTTAAAGACTTTTTTTTCACACTGAGGGTGAGGGCAAAAATGGAGAGACCGATAGGAACTCGTCTCAGCACCTGCTCTTTAAAACTGCTGGTGCTGAGCACAGAAAAGACCCGGGCCCACTTAATGCCCTGAGTGAAGTGTTTTGTAAAAAAGATTGCAGCATATTGCCTCATAGGTACCTCAAAGACGCGAGGAAGTATCACTACAACCGCCCCTTCCGCCAACTATAAAGAACACATGCCCAGGATGCCTGGGTTATCACAGGGGGCGGGGAGGTATCTCTTCATCTACCCCCCCGCCAAGTTTACACTACACATGCCCAGGCTGCCTGGGTTATTAGAGGGGCGGGGGCGTATCACTACACCCCCACACACACAGTTTACCCTACTCCACTCCCGCAGGAGCCACTTCAGTGCATTGTCACCACAACAATAAACCTGGAAAGTGAGATCACGCCCATCCCTGGTGCACCGGTGTGTGCAGGCCCGGATGGGACACAGTGCCACGTTCATTACAGCACAATGAAGCTTCATCGGCATGACTAAGCACCCGGGATCACCACAGCTTGGAAGGGAGCCCGCCCCCCCAGAGCACACCTGCCGGGGAGGGAGGGGCGGCCTAGGTAGAGTGCACTGCACGGAACGGGAGGGCACAGAGAAGGAGGGGCGGTGTGTGTGAAAAGGGGGGGCAGGGACTTAAAAAGGAAAGAACATGTGGTGAGGAGAGAATTGCTACAGAGGATAAAAAAGGCGGGATTAGGTGGTGAAGGGGGGGCTGGCGGGGGTAAGGAAGGATTAAGTAAACACTGAAAGAATTATGAAAAGAAAGGCGTAAGAATGAGAAAGCAGAAACGGAGTTGCTAAGGAGTGTCGGGACGAACTAAAAGCAGAAGACAAACAGGAGGGAGTAGTAAGGGAAAGTAAAAGGGAAGTATGTAGCACATGTTCACCCCTGGGTATCCAGGCGCTGCATAACAGATGTTTATTCTAATTCCACTTAACGGCGGTTATTGTATTTGTATTTACTATAGCACGGACATCACTGCGGGGTTTCAGGGCGCTGTACATAGGTAGGTGTGAAAAAAACACCAGGCAGAAGTCGACCATGAGTTGACTTGAGACAAAGCAAATATTTCCTCCTTTACATCGTCTTATAAGAACACACGGGATTTGAATACAGTGATATATATGTATGCTGGGCAGTGGGGGGTTAAGTGCCGTGTTTGATTAATTACAGAGGATTTATTGACATTGGGAGGCTGATGAACCGAGCGGACCGCACGGATTTGAGCCTGTGACCATCGGGTCTAACACACATCCCTGCAGTCGGTAAATGCATTCGTTCGCTGAGCCATCAAACCCACGGGAGGTAGAAGGAAGCAAAAAGGGTGACTGGATCGAGAAGAAGGGAGAGGGGGAGTGCAGATGGCTGTGTAGAGGAAGGAGAGATGGAAAGGAGGAGAGGTGAGTGGGGCGCTGCAGTGGAAGGAAGCAAGAAGGGATAGTTATTAGCCAGCGAGGGAATGGCGGAGCCCAAGAGAGGGTGAAGGGGGAAGTTACAGTAATGACTGCAGTTGAGGAGTGGCTGCCCTGGCATGAGAGAGGGAGTTTTAACCCCAGTTCATTCACCCCACCTATAGAGGTAAAAATCTGTTCGTAGGAGTTTATAAGGGTAATCTATTGTAAAAAAAAAGAAAATCATGTTTATCTGTGCACTGCCCAAACACTTACATTTCCAGAGCATTTAACCTCCAGTGAAAAGAAGCAAAAGAGGTGTAAAGCTCACCTGGCAGGCGAAGCTGTGGGGCTGTTTCTGTCCTGCCTGGGCCCCTCATTGGCAGAGAGAAACATTTCATGGGTCTGGACTGTAACACACAGACAAACAGACATGCACACACACAGATACACTCGGGCACACACACGTAACCAGCTTTTACAGTCCCAGGTGCGTAGAAGAATTTATCGGGAAATACCTGCCACTGTTCAGTATTACTACTCCTCGTGAACCTTGGAGAAAACAAAAAATCAGCCCCAACCGTCCATCCCTTTCAAAGCACGATAACGGTGTCCCAAAGAACCAGTCAAATTAGTGTATACCGTGTTCAGTATTACAGACAATATTGTGAAATAGAGGAATCATCGAGATGGTACTTTGGGCAGGGTTAGCAAAAGACGTGAACGCGTTCAAACTCGTAACATCGCCTTGGAGTAGAACCAGGCTAGTAGTAAATGGCAAGGACTACCCAAAACGCACGTTTCACCTTAGGGACCAAATTCCTTGTAAAGCTAGAAGATTAGGTGACGTGCATTTGAGTTCCTTCCAACTAATACACACAGAATACAAAATCTGAAGTCTGCGGGATACAAAAAAAATTACAACAAATAGGGTACCATGCTAAACTATTGAGAGAATTAAAAAAAAAAAAACGGGTTATACAATGGCAGCACTTGCACGGAAATGCGGAGTTCTTGGATAAGTGGCGCAGGCCATGAAGCGGGTGGTTGGGGAAAGCGTGGCCGAGACAGCACCTTACAGACAGGGAGGTCGGCCTGTTCCCTATGCTCCCGGAAGCCGCGACGCCAGCACAAGGGGAGCTTGAGAGCCAGCTCCGGACATGAAGACAACTGGTGACAAAGGTGAAGAGCAGGTGATTCTCAGCGGCAGATCACACTAAAGAACCAAGTGTGTGGCTGATAGTCCCGTCCGTGTGAGTCTGCCTTAGTGACGAACCTACTTACCAGCGATAATCTCTTCCACACCAGCCGCTGCGGTCTTCTGGATGCCCACAGTTAACAACTAGTAAAGAGTCAGCATCTCTGCACCCATTTCGCTGGGGCCAGCCCACCGACGGAAGGCGGGGAAGTGCAGCTGCTAACTGCTGTGCCAAGGGCATGTGCAGTGTCTGGGCGCCGCACTCATTAAAGTAAAAAAAAAAAGAAAGAGCGCGGTGTCCGTGAAGCGGGCGCCGCGCTCATTACTAAAGTTAACAAGCATTTGCAATGCAATAGGTCCAATTGCATTGCAAATGGTTAAGTTTAAAACTGTGGGGCATATTATCAAGGAATAGCGATATTTATCGCTAACCGCGCTTAGCGCGAATTGTTTTAACGCCGCCTATCGCTGGAAAATATCGCTGAGATAACACCCTATTAACAAGGTTTATCTCCATAGCGATAAAATTTCCAGCGATAGCGGCAAAATGTGAGAATATCGCTGGAAAAGCAGCGATATTCTCGCATTAACGCAAGGATGGATTTAGCCTGACAATCCACCTCCTATACTTTAAACAGGTAAGTCATACTCAGTAGCAGGTGTTAAAATCTAGCGATAAACGCGCTTAGCGCGATTTATTTTATCGCTTCGCCTGCCTTGTTAATAGGGGTTAGTTGTGTTAGCGACTGTTTTCAGTCGCTATTAGTGGGGAACGCCTACCTTGCATGTCATTAGCGATATTTATCGCTGGCATGCAAGGCGATGGTAAACCCGGCCGCTAACGCATGAAAGCTGTCGCTAACGCCTGTTAGCGACAGCTTGCTGATAGGGCGATAAAATTATCGCCGCTTTAGCGGCAAAGTGCCGCTAAAGCGGCGATAAAGCCCTTGATAATATGCCCCTGTGTGCGGCGCCTCTTCAAGGACACCGCGCTCGGTTTCTTTTTTTCTTTTTTATAACTTTAACACTGAGCGCGGTGTCCTTGAAGCGGGCGCTGCGCTCCCTGCTAAAGTTAAAAACATATATAAAGAAACCGAACTCGGTGTCCTTGAAGCGGCGCCGCGCTCAGTTTTAAAGTAACAAAAAAACAAACACAGCGCGGTGTCCCTGAAGTGGACGCCGCTCTCAACATAAATGTAAAATATAAATAAATAAAGTGAGCGTGGTGTCCCTAGTGGGCTCCACACTCATTAAAGTAATTAAAAACATACAATTTAGAGCTCATAGTGCTGCACCCGCCATTGTCCCCATCAGTGTCCATTTTCAAAATAGTGCTCCCTCACCAGATAAAGCCCACCGCGTAACGCCGCAAGTAAACGATCCAGTCCGGATGGGAGGTCCCAAAAGGAGACAGGGCGGTAACAAAGAAGCCTCATTTTCAATCAGAAGCCAGCATTTACCATAAACAATGACGCCAGCCAATAAAAAAGATGGGCGGGGATTCAACTCCACTTCTAAAACCTACCCTACTACAATATGCCTCGCAGAGCGAGCAGCGCATGCGCGCTGCAACGCTATGTCTGCGAGACCTTAAAAGGGCACAGGACAACAAGAAAGACACCTTTGTAAAACATGACTAATGTGTCTGGAAACGGATACACTTTAAATGAAGTAAAAAAAATAGATTTATTAAATTACAAAATTTTGAGTTTTTCCTTTGTATGTTTTTAAGGCACAAATGCAAAAATACTTCAGCACCTTTATTATCAGCTGGGTCAGAACAATGCAGTAATTATTAATTCAAGTAAAATTTGAATACAATCAATACAATTTGTTGAGTAAAGTTTAGTGCGTACCATTTCTAACACACTCAGCAAGCATACTCAATATGAAAAGAGACAATTGTCAACCACTGCAGTTCAGTCATAATTCCCTTTTTATTTTTGTGTGTGCATTGCTTCAGTGATTATGTTAGAACTCAGAGATGCCAAAATTTAGAAATGAAGACACATGTTTTGCCTTAGCTTCATCAAACCAGTCTCAAATTGTCATGGTATTCATTCACTGGCAATAGGACTTTATAAAAGATCTTAAGAAAAAGGAAAAAGAATGAGATAAACAAGATATGCATAAAATATTGTCACTTTTAGGGTTGATTCACATGCTAATATTAAGTTACATTAGTAGTGCACTTAAAAACAACACTCAAAGATGCCCATATTATCCAATAAATGTAATCATTTTCACCTTTTAACTAGAACTATTTTAAATCATGTTCCATTAATTTTCATGGGACGTTTTCCAGCTATGCATTTTTGATATGGCTAATAATCAATGGTCATGCATTAGTTATTCACCACATTTGTTACACTAACCACATATCATTCACCACTCATTTGTGTTTTAGTAATTTCATCAGTGAAATTCTGAAGCCACTGACAATTGTTAGTTTCACTGTCCTATTATGTATGTACTAAATAAGAATCTCTGTTGCCCAGTTTTAACTGATCAAGTACTACTAGTGGTTTGCGGTTGTGCAGTTGACGTAATGTACCATTTGAGAGTGTTGATCCTGTAAATACAAGAATTAATTTCAATACATAGGACTAGGAGTATCTGACTTTTCATAAGACTGAGTGCACGCCTAATGAAATAAACTAACTACAGTCAGAGTTCCAGGTCAAACCTTATAGGTTCATTCAACATTAAGGTCATTACATAAGGCAAGAAGTGTTTAGTTAATCAATACCAATCAGTATCTCAGTAGTATGGCCAACACTACAGTGGGAATGCAAGCATGCCTTCAGGCCTACCAGAGTAGCCCAAATGTAGCAGTGTAAAAACTGCAATTCAGCCTGTCAAAATAAATGCTTGAAGAGGTCAAAACCTCCCTTTAAATACTAGTAAGTCACCCCTATGCAAGCTTTGTGGCCCACAAGGCTGGATGCATGGTATTTAAAAATAGGACATGTCGAAACCTAATGTAACACCTTTATAGTGACTAGCATCCAAAAGCTATTTTTACTGTGGCAGGTGTTCTGTGTAGAAAACCAGAGTACAGATTGAAATCCTAATACTGTAACTGGGGAATGGGACAAGCCAGAAAAAAAATTAAACAAAGGTTGTTAATAGCTTTTTTAAATCCAATTAATTTGTGAAATCAGATAGATATTAAGGTAAAGTAGCTTTTAGAAAGCTACCTTTCCCTGCCTGAGATTCCTGGAGGCTAATTTGCATTTGCTCTCAAACTTCTCCCAGCCAGAGATTAGCATTTGGATAGGTGCAAAAAAGGTGTGAAATGCCTCTCAGGAGCAAACAATAAGCTCACCTGAAAGGGCAGAGATGACTCCTCTGAAACTCAAAGAATGTGCAGGGTGGAGACTATCAGCATCCTTGTTAATATTAGTGTCAAATCTTGCTTGAGTTTCAAATCCTGCTTGTCAGGTCTGCTGGATTTATAACTACCACTGGGGGCATACTTGAAAGGATGGGACCAGGATGGCAAGAGAATTCTTGTGTATCCACTGTCTGGTTTCATGGAAACCAACTTTTGTTCTACCAGACTTCTGTATCTGGGTTAATTCAATTAATTATCGTCAAAGTACAAATCTGACTCATGAGGGAGGATGAAAGAGAAGCGCCTGAGATCATGAGCTAACCGCTCCCAGGTTCACTCTACAACCTTTGTTTGTGCTTGGGCATATTCCAGTAGTGGGCAGGCAATAAATGCTTGAAATTAAATACCAACAAGACTGAGGACTTCATTGCTGAAAATCAGGATGAGACTGTCCATTCTGCCACTTTGTTTTCTTGGTTGGACCGCAAGCAGAGGGGCTGTTTCATTGTAGGTTGATCTGTGTTGACCCAGCCTTCTTCCCACTGCCCCATATTATTTGTGGCCTCTTGCAGAGATTTGAACATGTTTTCAAGGGTATAATTTGGGTTTTCAGTCTGACCCTGCTGGTAACAAAAAATGTAGGTCCATCTGTCCTTAGTCTTGGGTGATGCCCGGTTACTCACCGGTAATATTCATTACTCCGAGTCCTGGTCTTCCCGTCCCATTCCTTACAAGTGAGCAGCTAGTCTGCTCCACAGAAACCTATTACCTAGCCGAGCTTTTCGCACTTCCCCCAACATGGCGCCACCATCAGGTGACAATAAAGGGGGAAGTGCGTCAGAGAAACATCCTGAGAATACCAAAGAAAAAAACCCAGAAAGGAAAACAATCACCCAAAAAAAAAAAAAACAGGGAGGGAGGGAAGGGCTCAGGAATGGGACGGGATGACCAGGACTCGGAGTAATGAATATTACCGGTGAGTAACCGGGCATTACCTCCTCGTCCTGTCTTCCCGTCCCATTCCTTACAAGTGACCCCATACCCAAGCACACGGTGATTGTAATAAAACAGACCAGAAAATGCAAGAAAATAGGTCCATTTAATCAACAGAAAGAAGTACAAATCATAAACCATGTACAGCAGACAAAACATGCGAGCCAAAGGCAGCCGAGGCCGCCATCCCCAACTGAAGACGATAATGGGAAACAAACGTATGGGGAGAAGCTCATGTGGCAGCATTACAAATGTCTCTCAAGGAGGCCCCCTTGAACATGGCCCAGGAGGAGGAGACGCCCCTGGTCGATCTACCCTGAACAGAAGAGGGGAGAGGGCAGCGGGCGGAATCGTAGGCCGAAACCACAGCACCCTTGACCCAACGAGTTAAGGTGGACAAGGAAGGACGAAGACCCCGCCCAGAGAGGCCGTAGGTGACAAATAAGGAATCAACCTTACGGAAACTAGAGGACCGATCCAAGTAGATGCGGAGAGCCCTCAGCACATCCAAAGAATGGAGGACCAACTCCTCCGGAGAGGCAGGTTCCGAAAAAAAAACAGGGAGAACAATATCCTCCTGACAGTGGAAAGATGACAACACTTTGGGCAGAAAAAACTGACTGGGACGGAGAATGACTTTGTCAGCGCAAAAGCGCAAAAAGGGGGGTGAAGCCATCAAAGCCCCAATCTCACCAACCCTCCGCCCAGAAGTAATGGCCACCAGGAACAGAACCTTAGCAGAAAGGAACTTAAGGTCCACCGAGACCAAAGGCTCGAAAGGGGGACCCGTCAAGGCCTGGAGAACCAGGGGAAGATCCCAGGCCGGTACAGGAGAGCGAGAGACAGGACGCTGAAGCAAAAAGCTCCGCAAAAGGCGAGCCACCAACGGGGAGATAGAGGACACAGAGGAACCACGAAAGGCAAGAATGGCAGCCCACTGCGCACGTAGGGAAGAGACAGCGAGCCCCAAGACGAACCCATCCCGCAAGAAGTCCAACACCCTCACAGACTCACAGGAGGAAGAAGAGAGACCCTTCCCAAGGCACCAGGAGGAGAAGTTCTTCCAATGACGGTCATAGGACTTCAAGGTGGAAGGGCGCCGAGACAACTGGAGGCACTGGGCAACCTCAACCGAGCAACCCTGACCCAACAAACTCAACCTCTCAAGTGCCAAACCCCCAGCCGGAGGCGGCGCAGGGAGGCAACCCTGAGAAGAGGAGCCCGCAGAGGGGAGGGACACAGGGGAAACCTCCAATGGGGGCACACAGACAAGGTCAGAAGCAGGGGAAACCAAGACTGACGAGACCACTCCGGCACAACCAGAAGAACTTCCGCCCGGTCCAACCGAATCTTCCGGAGGACCCGCGGAATCAAAGCAAACGGAGGGAAGGCAAACAAGAGCCCCAGTGACCACAAAATGGAGAAAGCGTCGATCGCCCACGCCAACCGGGAGGGAACGAGGCTGCAAAACCGAGGAAGAAGGGCAGAATCCTCCGAGGCAAAAAGATCCAGCCAAGGAAGGCGGAACCGGAGGACAATCAGATCGAACAGATCCGGGGACAGACACATAGTCACCGAGGAGGGGAACACCCTGCTCAAAGATCCGCAGGCCCATTCTCCTTCCCCGGAAGATAGACTGCCGTCAGAGACAAGAGATTCTGCTCGGCCCAAAGCCCGATCATCCTGGAGAGGAGAAACAGAGACCGACACATGCCCCCCTGACGATTGACATAAGCCCGAACAACCTGGTTGTCGGTCTGCACCGAGACAGCATGGCCCAGAAGGAGAGGAGCAAACCACCGAAGAGCCAACCAAACCGCTCGCAACTCCTTCCAGTTCGAGGACTGGAGAGACTCGAAACGGGACCACCGACCCTGAGCCTTGGAGGCACCCATCACAGCACCCCAACCCACGGCACTGGCATCCGTGGACAACACAACCACATCCCGAGGAGGAAGAAGATTGAACCCCTGGGAAAGAGACAGAGGGGACAACCACCATTGGAGATCCACCCGAATCCCAGGAGAGACGGGAATCAGGGCCTCGTAGTCCAGGGAGGCAGGATCCCAGTGCGACAGGACATGATGCAAGAGGGGATACAAATGCAGCCGGGCCCAAGGGAGGAGATGCAAAGTGGACGCCATCTCCCCCTGACTTCTCAACCAGAGACGGGCAGACACCTGGGACTGGGACAGAACCCAAGAAAGGTGACGAAACAAAGTCAACTGGCGCTCCTGGGAGAGGAACACCATCCCGAGATCCATGCGGAAGAGAGCCCCCAGGAACTTCAGGGTCTGGGAGGGCACCAGGGAAGACTTCCGGTGATTGATGAGGAACCCAAAGGATCCCAGCAGATGACACACCTGATCCACATCCGACTGAGCCTGAGAAAAAGAAGGAGAAACAATCAACCAACATCCAGATAGGGAAAAACCAGCAGACCTCTGGAATGAAGAATACCCACCAGAGGGGCCAAGAGCTTTGTGAAAACCCTTGGCGCCGACGAAAGGCCGAATGGAAGCACCCGGAATTGGAAGTGCTGGGAACCCACAGCAAACCGGAGAAACTTCTGATCCGCAGGATGGATCGGGACGTGCAGATAAGCATCCATCAGATCCAGGGATGCCAGGAAGCTCCCAGGAAGCAATAGATGCAGGATGGACAACAAAGTCACCATCTTGAATGTACGACGTGGGATGAAGCGATTGACCCTTTTCAGATTCAAAACAGGGCGCAGTTCTGAAGTATCCTTCTTGGAGACCAGAAAGAGGATCGAATAACAACCCTCGCCCCTTTCCAAAGGAGGAACCTCCACGATAGCCGCCTTCTCCAACAGAAGGCGCACACCTTCCAGCAAGGCCTCCCGTCGCAGAGGAAGACGGGGCAGGGGAGTCACAAGGAAGACTGGAGGGGGAGGAGAGGAGAACTCGATCCAATAACCCTCCGACACTGTCTGAACCGCCCAGGCATCCGGAACCGTCAACCACTGTTGCAGGAAATATTGAAGGCGACCCCCAACCGGCAAAGGCAGACAGTCATTGCGAAGAGGAAGAAGCGGCGGCAGCAACACCGGCAGGGGCCCGGGGCTTGGCACCTCCAGGGGCCCCCCGGCCATGACCCCTGCCACGAAAGGGCTGCGAAGCACCCGAGCAGAAGGCCCAAAGGCACGCCGGTAGCCAAAACCGCGCCCCCGAGAAGGAGGGCGGACCGGAGCCACAAGCTTGCGGTTCTCCGCCGACTGTTTCACCATCTCTTCAAGTTGAGGCCCGAACACCCTGGAACCCACAAAGGGCAACTTAAGCAGGACCGACTTCTGAGAAGACTCAGCCTTCCAGAAACGCATCCAGATATGACGCCTCGCAGCAATTGAAGCACCAGAAGCAGCTGCAGCGGCACTCAAATTGTCAAAGGAAATATCTGACAAGTAACGCACCTGCAACTCCATGAGGGACAAGAGAGAGGAGGCATCCTCCCCATCCTGCAAAAGAAGAGACAGGGCCTGAAAATCCTTGAGGAGGGACTGGACCATGTAATTAGAATAGGCAGTTGCCCTGACAGAAAAATTGGAAGCAGCATAGGAACGCTTCACCGCCCCCTCAACACGCTTATCCACTGCGTCCACAGGAAGGGCGTCATCCGACAGGACCAAACCCTGAGAGGAAAGACCAGCCATCAAATTGTCAACCTTGACAGCCTGTGGAAATTCAGCAGCAAAACCCTCCAAAGGATAACGCTTAGACAGAAAGCGAGGGAAGGCGGATTTATCCACCTCCTTCCACTCATGATCCAGCACCTTGCGCACAGCACCATGCAAGGGGAAGGACTCAGGAGTCGGCTGGTGATATTGCGTAAAGAAGTCATCCTCCAGGACATCGGACACAGGAGTAGTGAACCCCAAATTATCCCGCACATGGGCGAACAAGTCAGAGAGCTCCGCACCCTGAACAAAGCGTCCCCGGACACATTCCTCATCATCAGGACCCATCTCGCCATCAGGAGCGTCCAGCGGATCTACAGACCCACGAGGCACCTTGGCAGGAGGGCCAGCAGCCTCCCGAGCCCGGAAGGCAGCAGCCACCGCCTCATCAATCAACAGGCGCAGGGCATCAAGAGGAGGAGTGGATGAAGCGGCACCCGAGTCCATGACAGCAACCTCTGGGATCGGCAACGCCCAGAAACACAGCAAAAACGCCACCAGAACAGGCACCCTCAGAGGACGGGTGCATGAGGAAAAGGACCCCATTTAAATAAACGAAGTCCCGAGGTCCAGAGCTCACGCGGGACCAGGAAAAGGTGTTGGCGCCTAAAAAAGCAGCCGGCCTGCCAAAATTTGCCCGAGAGATTGCAACAACAACGCGGACCACTCCCGCCGCATGAAAACACCGCCGCAACCCCGCCCGCTAACGCAGGGCTTAGCGGGACCGGCAGGAAGGAACACGGCCGCTAAGGCAGGCCGCGGAGACATCCCCCATCAGGTGAGCACAACCGGCACAAACGGCCGCTAGAGCGGACCGCGACCAAGGCAGGCACAGCAAGCAGCACAAGCGGAGGGTCCAGGGCATAAACACAAAAGCAAGAAGGCGGCCGCTAAAGCAGGCCGACCAAACAGAAAAGAAAATAAGGGAAAACTTACCCCACAGCTCCGCTAGGCACACAAAGGAACTGCGAATGCAGAAAAAAAAGAACAGGATGTTTCTCTGACGCACTTCCCCCTTTATTGTCACCTGATGGTGGCGCCATGTTGGGGGAATTGCGAAAAGCTCGGCTAGGTAATAGGTTTCTGTGGAGCAGACTAGCTGCTCACTTGTAAGGAATGGGACGGGAAGACAGGACGAGGAGGTAATGTACCCTATCCCCTCCCCAACAGGACATCTATCAAGATTGCCCCTGATCCAGATCTCAGGTTTCCTCATTTTAATTTCACTGGTTGCTTGTGATTTTACATGTTTTGGCTTCTCAAATGCACTTTACTATTTCTTCTGTAGGAGCATCATGCCCTAGTGGTTGATGCATGTGCTTTGTCAATGCTAGATAACTTTAATAGCTGCTCTCAGGGACTACCAGTTTATGCACTGACAAATCTGCAGCATGTATACTATGCAGCAGTTGACCTCATCTGTCATCTTGAAAAGTGAGATCACATGTTGTAGGCTCACAGGGATGTCCACTGGGTTCTAGCAGAGCAACACATCTGCTTTAAGTGCCCTGCAGCATGTGCAAGGATTTCTACACATCTGACTTCACCTGTCTGTCTGCTTGGTTCTGTTTGTATGTACCATCACAGGCACTTAGATCTGAATGTCCCCCTCTTCTGAGCATTTACACAATCAAATGCGGTCAGATGGGTAGGAGATTGCATAGAATAAACTCTGGAACAGATTGCCATTAAAAGTGAGAAAAATCTAGATGCACTTTTTGGTAAAGCACTGAGAACCTTTATTTTGCTAGCACCTCCTTGTAAGTGGTGCTCTTGCTTCGCTACTCATTGGTTTAGAGCAGTGTTTCCCAAACTGTGGGTGCCGCAAGTTGATTTTTGGTGAGTCACTGTTAGAAATGGCGGTCTCTAGTTGGCAATGGTTTGCACCTTGTCCAAGTAGGGACCCTTCCTTCTAGTCAGGATAAGGGAGTTACACTCCTAAAATAACCCCTGCTCGCCCCCTTGGTAGCTTGGCACGAGCAGTCAGGCTTATCTTAGAGGCAGTGTGTAAAGCATTTGCACATAACCAACAGTAATACAGTGTAAGCACTACAAAAGGACACCACACCAGCTTAGAAAAATATTCAATATTTTTATATACTTAAGACAAGACCGAAAACGATAAAAATCCACAATACAGTACTTAGAAATCTTCAGTTATCAAAATAACCTTGAAAAACAGTTCCTTGAAGTCGATATCTCCCTCTGGGGCTATCACGGCGTCGTGAACAAACAAATCCAAACAGTTCTGGCTGACCGCGGCGTCGCAGGCCAGCTACGGTGTCGGGGAGACCCGCAAAACAGTACCTTTAGAAATGCAGGGCGTCTGCGACCTCTCGTTGAGCTTCCGAAAGCACGGCGTCCGCAGGCGTTGGTTCCGGAGGTCGGTGCAGGCGTCGTTGGGCCCTTGAAGTCACACGCATTGCAGATCAAACTCCTCGCGGTTGAAGTCAGGAGCACTGGCATCAGCAGGCATCGTGTGCTGCACTGCGAAGTGCAGCAGTGCGGCGTGCGATGCCCTCAGGTCATGGTGCGAGCAGCGGCTCGGTGGCGGCGTCAGATGGCGTCGTCGGTAAGACCAGGGCCGTGGTGCGAAGTGATGTGTTGCTCGTCGCGGTGCTGGCAGGTCACGGTGCAAGCAGCAGCGTCGTCTTTGCTGAAGCGCTGTCGTCGGCTGACGAACTAGAGCCAATGGCGTCGGCATCGGTAGGCCAAGACTGCAGAGCGGGATGAGGGCGGTGCGTTGTGTAACCTTACGAGCGGTGCTCTCGAACCACGGTGCAAGCGGCGGCGTCGATTTCGGCATGGAGCGGCATCGTCTGGGATACCAAGGCGGCGTCGTGAGGTGAGGCGATGCGGAGTGCGGTACCCACAGGTCGCGGTGCGAGCAGCGGCTCGGTGGTGGTGTCAGCAGGCATCGTCGGTGAGACCAGGGTGGCATTGCGGCGGTGCCCTCAGTGGTTCCTTCAGGACACGGAGTCTGCAGCGGCGTCATAGACGGCATCGGGTTGCAGCACAAAACACACAGTTCCCAGTGCTGAGGGCCGAAGAACTTGAAGTCTTTGCTGTTCCTGAGACTTCTTGAACAGGGGGCAAGCTCTACCTCAAGCCCTTGGAGAAACTCACAAAAATAGATTGCAGAAAGTTCAGTCCAGTCCTTTCACTGCCCAAGACAGAAGCAGCCACTGCAGGCCAACACAGCAAAGCACTCAGCAAAGTGGTAGTTCCTCCTCACAGCTTCTCCAGCTCTTCTTCTTGGCAGTCTTCTTGGTCCAAAAGAGTTCTAAAGTTCTGGGGTCTGTGCCCCAATATTTATACCATCAAATCCTTTGTTCTCTGAAGGCAGAGAGTGTCTGTACCCAGCCAAAACCAGTTCTGTCCTCACTGGTGCAGCTTCCTAGCAGGGGGTGGAGACGGCATTGTGCAAGGCAGACCAGGCCCATTCAGGTGCAAGGAAATCTCCTCCCACTACTCTAAATGCAACCCTGGTCTATTCAGCCCAGCCCTGACCCATCAGACTTCTGGAGCCGCTGCCCCTCTCCAGCCCCTGTCATCCAAAAGCCAGACATGCAATACACAAACCTAGCAGAGGCACACTGGATGGTTAGGCAAGTAAATACCTACTTTCTAAAAGTGGTATTTTCAAACACAGAATGTAAAAATCACCTTCACTAAAAGATGCATCTTTAGATAGTGGAGAGGTGTGGTGCAGCGGCCAGGGCAGCTGACTTCGGAGCACAGGGCTCACGGTTCGATCCCCGGCTCCGGCGGCAGCTCAGCTCAGCACCATGTGACTCTGGGCAATAGCTCACTTAATTTCCACAACGGCCCCCAGCGCCTTGAGACCCGTAAGGGTGAGTAGTTCGCGCTTTACAAATACGGATTTATTATTTATTTATAGATTCTGAGTTCAGGCATACTAAACTTTATTTTTCTACCTTGTTCCTAGGGCCAGTTATGTTTATAAGATGTTATAAACAAACTTCACATTCTGTCCTATGGGAACAGGTAGCCTTGCAATAGTGAAAAACGAAATTGGCAGTAATTCACCATCAGGACATGCCACACACACCAGGGCATGTCCTATCTTTCACATACACTGCACCCTGCCCACAGGGGTACCATGGGCCTACCTTAGGGGTGACTGACATGCGAGAAAAGGGAAGGTAAGGGCCTGGCAAGTGGGTACACTTGCCAAGTCGACATGACAGTCCCAGACTGCCCACAGGCTCTGCAATGGCAGGCCAGAGTTACATTTACAAGCTGTTTGTGTGGGTGGCACAATCCAGTGCTGCAGCCCACTAACAGCATTTGATTTACATGCCCTGGCACACTCAGTGCACTTTACTAGGGACTGACAAGTAAATCAAATATGCCAATCATGGAAACACCAATCCATAATACAGTTTACAACAGTAGCACTTGCACTTTAACACTGAACAGCAGTGAGAAAGTGCGCAGAGACACTAAGCCAGCAAAAACAGAGTGAAAACCGGGAGGTCAGAAAGCAAAAACTCAGGAGAAACACTCCAAAAGATGCCAAGTCTAACAGTCGCTTAGGTCCAAACAATAAATGAAGCTGTCTTTAAATCTGCATTTATCTTCTTACATTTTCTGTGCTTCAAAGATAGAAGTCAAATGTCAGGCTATGTCTTCCGGCAAATTGCAGCTTGTTTTCTTAACAGGTGACTGGTGTTTACAAACTCATCTCACCTTGCTGTCAGAGAAAGAAAAGTAAAGTGAAATATGTTACAATCTTGTTGGGGTCATTGAGAGTGTGAAAGCAAAGGCTGTATGATGTCATTTTTTCTAACACACAACAAAATGTAAATGCCTGTAAATGAACTGTACACATTCAGCAGTTAGTAAAGCAAAATGAAGCACATTGGTTGTAATTCTTAAGTGTGATGGACACAAAGATTTTATTAGGATCAAAACAAATGAAGGCACTTTAGTTGGTGATGCACAAATGATAAATATTCTTTAAACCCGATTTCCACACATTATCATTTGTGTAAAAAATAGTTTTATAAGCAAAACTGTATGTCTATGCAAATTTAGTACCCATTTCAATGGAAAATATGCTATTTGTAAATGACAGTGCGCTACCACATGATGCTTTAGTTACATTAAAAAATCGCCCTTCTCATGTCCATTGAAGCTAGATGAGTTGCAAAAGTTTGTTGTTCTAAAAATTTGGTTGTGGTTCTCAAAAGTTTGAGAAGCACTGGTTAGAGCACTATTGAGTGAGGTTATTGTTGAGATGGAAGGAGGAGAGCTGGGAAACAGCAGTATCATTGAAGGTACCCCATTGAGGCATGAGATCGCCTACAATATTTTAAACAAAGATGGTAGCAGAGGTTCTGTGACAGTTTACATTACATTTTCAACACAATATGGATTATTTGTGCTATATAAAATAAACAAACAAATAAATAAACAAGCAAACACATAAACAAACAAACAAATAAATAAATAAACATCCCTTTCCATCCTGGACCGGAAAGTCATTTACCATCATTATTTCATTCTTTAACAAACTAATAACTCAGCTCCTATTAGGATCTTTACACCCCAACATTTTTTACAAGCCCTGCTATGTGTTGAAGACTACCATCATCACTTTCCTGCCCTTCCTCTTTTCTCATAGTCCCTTCCATGGTATGGTTCAGCGGAAATATGTTGACCCAAAATAAACCAGCATCCTCATAGGTAGCACATATACTTTGATCTCTGAAAAGGGTGCCAGAATGTTCACTTGTGACTTCTCCTCCTCTCTTCTATTACCATAAGTCTTCTCTTTTTTGCCCTACAGTCACCCTTTGCTAAAATTATGAGTACCATGTAAGGTGTCCCTTCCTCCCAAATACCATACAAATTAATTGTTAACTCCAGAAACACCATGACATTTAACAGGACTAGGTCACTTCATCACACAAATCTCTGTGTGAGTCTCCCACTGCCTTTTACTCCGTCCTTCCTTTACTGTTCTTACCAAAGCTAAATCTAGGCTTGCACTTTAACACCTGCATCCTAGCTTTATCAGCTTTACCTTCCTTGCTTGGCCCACCTCAATAGTTATTTTACAATTTTACATTTGAGTGTGTGCTCAATAGTAACTCTGTCCAAATATTCGCCCAGTGTTTTGGTTCCCTTGTAACCAAGCTTCCGCTCTTATCTCACCAGTTCTGCAATTCAGCATTAAGTAATCTATATGGGCTCCTCATGTTGAGCATCAAATACTTGAATGGAATCTAAACTTCAGAGGACAGTGGTATGTTCTTCCATACTCTCCCAAAGAAAGATGAAAGTCTAAATGATAAAGTTCCTATATCATGCTGTAACTTCCATATACAGCCTAAAGTTGTTCAAATCTTCATTAATTTTATCACTGCTGTTGAAGTTGGAAGCTGTTTCAAAACAGTCATCCCTTCCAAGCACAGACAGAGAGATAATTGTGCTTTCTTTTGTTCAACAAAAACTTAATGAGTCTGTACCAATTGTGGGTCTTCCTTTGACTCATTTCCACATCACTGGTCCCTGTGTCAGAAGACATTTCCTTCCTTAAAGGAGATACCTCTGAATAATATCAATCATAAAGATACTCCTTCAGAAATTTCAGTCAGAGACACTAGACACTGAAAAATTCTCCTGAGATAGGATGCACAATTAGATCACATCATGTCACATAATACCACACCCCTTCATTAAGGGTTCTTCAGGTGCCTTATGTCCCCCTCAAATACCAAGGCACTACTAGTTCTACAACAGCTCACAAATCATGCGAAGTTACGCCAGAACCACTAGAACTGTGTAAATGGCTTTTATTTCAGTGGTGCAATCTTGCCTCTGTGATTAATGTTGATGCTTCACTGCTTTGGTGTGGATCTTACAAATGGTTCAAAGGTTACAAGAGTATCGAGGGGAATTGTTTTACACTTGCCAATATTTTTTTTTAACACATTTTTTTATTGAGTTTTCCAAATATGTTAGCAGAGTAAAGATACATGGATCAAGTTAAATGGCATCCATTCTTTCATAATGTATTCATTCCGCTCCCGTCTGGTTACTCTGCAGGAGAAGTAGCCACAAAGATGATAGAAGATAAGGAATAACTCAAAATGTTCTGATCTCCCACCTATATACCAGTAGGTGGGTAAAAGGGTGGGATAGAGGGTGTAAAGATGAGGTAAGGGAGGCGGTGGAAGGGGAGACCATTATGAGAGGTGGCCGAGGACCTTGTGATGCTGGCGGGGAATCCTCCTACCAAGCTCCTCCCATGGGGTTGCAGTGGGATCCATGAAGTCAACCGGTGGAGGCGGCAGTATAGTGCCCAGCTGGTGCTCTGTGTTTGTGGATCGTTGGTGTTTGGAGCAGTTTCAGCTGGTGCTATTCATAAAACCTAAGATTGGAGGGGGTCTGCTTAATAGAGATGCCAGGGATGTACGGTACTTTAATACCCTTGCGGCGGACTAGGAGGCATTAGGACTTTGTGAGTTCAAGTTGGGATCTTGGCGTGGAGTAGATGTGTTATTTGTTGAGGGGGGAGGGGACTGGGATCCCACTGGCAAGGAGTCTGATGTTGATGCCGGAGGTGGATCCGTCAGCCTGGAGAGGAGCGCCTCCCAACTTTGGCCTATTGGGCGATGGTGTAGGTCTCTGGCATCCTCTCTATGTAATGCGATTGCTTTGCCCTTCACCCATCGGGTGGATATGCTCAGCCAATGTTCCAAAATAGATGGGGTTGGATATTTCTCTCTTGGGGAGAGAATGTAGTCTAACGGCTAGGGCGGTCGACCTCAGAGCTGGGGAACCGGGTTGGAGTCTCGGCAGTGACGCTCAACATTCTGTGATTCTGGGCAAATCACTTAATCTCCCCATGTCTAACAAAAATGAATGCGTCCATCTGTAACGTAACTGGTGCTCATGTAAAGCGCTCTGATACCTCCGGGTCTAGTTTGCGGTATATAAAACTCTCCACATCTAATGCATGCATCTGATGTGCCCGGGAATATCCGGGCCTACACTTGTCAATATGATGGAATTATCCATAGGATATTTGTGTGTGTGTGTATTATTCCGTAACCACTAAATGGACAGTCACCAAATTTTATGGTACAGTGGCCAATTAGCCTATCAGTGATTCAGTGCGTTTACTTCAAAATCTGGTTAGCCGTTTTGGAGATTTATACTAAAATGTGAATGATTGCCCAGTGTGCATAATAAAGTATGTATATTTGTCAAAAAGTTACTAACATCCAACTGGGCATGTACAGATAATATGAACCCCAGAAACTTGCAAAACTCTTTGTCCACACACTATACACACTCCGAAGTGTTTGCCTTCCAGTGATCCCAAACATTGGGAGGAAAAAAAGATGTTTGAAAAAAGTAAGCAGCACAACAGGAATGCCTATGTTACAGTATTCATATGTGTGTAGATAAGAATGGCAAGATTTTAATATGTTGTCCTGCTTGAATGACAGGCCAATCTGAGATGAAACAAAAGGCCAGTGCCACCAAATCCCATGTTTTGGCCAGAACCAGGAGCTAATCTTACAGGAGTGGGTGCTGACACTCGTCCCTGCACCTTGTTCACAGGTAGGAACAAGGCACGGGGCAAGTAGCATCTGAACCAATTTTTCCTGGCTCATAGCATTGAGTGACCCACTATGGAGTAAGTTAACTGGCACTTGTTGGAGCACCAGGTTTCAATTGAGAATAGGACACAGAAGTAAGTGCCAGGTCACCAGTGCCCTTCCTCCTGGCATTTTTTTGTATATATCTTTTTAAAGCCAATGGTCAACCTTGGCCAAACAAAGGGCAGAGGTGGTCTTTTACCGCCCTCGCACTTGGCCAAGGAGAAGGGGTGTAGCAAATTCAACCACTGCCCTTGGATAATGTGTGAGTATGTGTTAGAAATGGGGTCTCTAGTTGGCCGAGATTTGCACCCTGCCCTGGCAGGGACCACCACCCTAGTCAGGGTAAGTCAGACACACACCCTAAATTAATCTCTGCTCACGCTCTAGTAGCTTGGTACAGAGCAGTGAGGCTTAACTTAAGAGGCAATGTATAAAGTATTTGTGTAACACTTAAATTACAGTAACTCAATGAAAACACAACAAAAAGACTCCACACAGGTTTAGGAAAAAAGAGAATATTTATCTGAGTAAAACATAACCAAAACTACAAAACTCCAATCAATCAGTAGAAGTCGAGATATGAATTTTTAAAGAGATAATGCATAAACAGTGCTTAGAAGTCAATAGCGCTAAAGGTTACTAAAGGTCGTGCCTGACCAGGGCAAATCTGAAATGTCAAGCTGACCACGATGGAGTGCGGGTTGGATATAGTTCCAAACACATCCAGCTGAAGTTTTACCTTCTCACGTTGAGAGAGGTACCCCGTTCGTGAAGATGGGTCACTGGCAGAAATCCGCGGAGCGTGACGAGCTACTGGGTGTCACGGGCAGACAGGCTGGGGCTCGTGGTCAAGAGTGGTGATGCTGCAGTGTGAAAAGACGATCCTGCACCCGCTCATGCTGATCCTTGATTTAAAGAGCTGTTGTGCAGGAAAACCCACTTCTAGGACCCTAGGAATGGAGGGGAACCTCAGGGAAAGGCAGGACTCACTGATGGCAGAGTCCAGCAGCACCAGAAGAAGATGGAGGAAGTATTTTATATCCCTGAGGCTTCCAGGAACAGGAGGCAAGTTAGCAAGCTCTCCGAGTCACTCTGGGTTCAAGTGGGTGGCTGCAGTCCTTATCCTAAGCAGGGCAAGATCAGCAGACAGCAGGGCAGCTCAGCAAAGCAGGGAAGCAGTTCTTTGGGACAGTCAGTCACAGCAAAGTGACAATCCTTACAGCTCAGTAGTCTTCACTCCAGCAGAGTTCTTCCCCAAGTCCACTAGTGTACTGATTTGATAGGGCCAGAGCCCTGGTACTTATACCCAAAAGTGCCTTTGTTGTAGGGGGTGACTTCAAAAGAGTTCTCTGAAGTGCACAAGGGTCCCTTTCAACTCAGCCCTGGCTCCAGACTACAAGTAGGGGGTAAATCAGTCCTTTGTGTGAGGGCAGGACACCACCTATTCAGATGTCAGTATGAGTACCTCTCTCCCTTCCTGCCCAGGAAGGCCATCAGTATGAAAATGAATGCAGATGTTTCCCCTATCACACCCAGCACTTCCTGTGTTGTGGCTGTCTAAAGAGAATGCACAAAGTGGAGCTGTCACCCAGCCCAGATGTGTATTGTAAACAGGATGCAGGCACACAGAGCAAAGGTAAGAGCAAATAAATGTCCACTTTCTAAAAGTTGTATTTCGAAAATGGTAATGTCAAATCCAATTTTACCATAAAAGAGGATTTGCCACCACAATTCCAAAGATATTAAACATGAAGTAGTTACTCATTTCCAATCAGGAATTACAGCTTAAAGGGTATTTTAAAGAATCCCCAATGCTAGTCTATGGAAGGAGTAGGCCTCACAGCATTGAAAAATGAATGTAGCTGTTTGTCACTGTCAGGACATGTAAAACTTAAAAGCACATGTCCTACCTTTTAGTTACACAGCACCCTGCCCTTAGGGTCACTTAGGGCCGGCCTGGGCGGTAAATTCCGCTCCGCTCGTGGAATTTGCGGAATTTTGGCAATTCCGTGTTCCGCGAAGAACGCGGAATTGCCGAAAATTCCGCGATCCGCGGTGTAGCGGACTTTTTTCCTTGTTCGCGCTTTCAAAATGCATGTTCGCGCGCGCGGGAGCAACTTACTGGGATCCCTGCGTTCGCCGACGAGTTTTCCTATCCGTTCGCGTGCGCCACGAGATTTTGGTAGCCGGCCGCGCGATCCCGCGAGAGTGTGTGATCGCGAACACGTCATTCGGACACGCCATCGGACATCCGCGTTCGCGAACAGGAAACATGCATCGCGAGCGGGCGGGACAAGTGAAACAAGATGGCCACGCCAATTGGCGACCGCCTGGGCAAGTTCGCGAGATATTCCCCCCCGAGCACGCAAACAGCGTCCCCGAACAGGAAAAACGCATCGCGAACGGGCGGAACAAGCAATTCCGCGTGCTCACGGAATTCTGCATAGCTCGCGGAGATTTTTTACCGTTTCGCTGAACTTTGTGTAACGCAACTACGCAAATTCCGCCCACCCCTACCTTACGGGTGACTGATGTGTAATAAAAGGGAGTTTAAGGCTTGACAATTGGTTTTAAATGCCATCACAAATTGGCAGTAAACTGCACACACAGGCCTTGCAATGGCAGGCCTGAGATAGATTTGAAAGGCTGTTTGTATGCGTGGTACAACCAGTTCTGTTGGCACACTTGTAGCAGTTAGATTACAGGCAGTGAGTACATGTTATACCACCATACAAGAGACTTACAGGTAACTAAATATGCCAATCAGGTATGCACCTGTTTCAACATGTTTAGTGGAGAAGCACATGCACTTTAGCGCTGGTTAGCAGTGGCAAAGTGGTCAGAGTCATAAGGCCAACAAAAAGATACAGCAAAAAGTGGAGGGTAGCAGGCAAAAAGCTGTGGGAAGGACCACCTGAAGGATGACAGGTCCAACAGTATGTATTAATGAACAACCTCTCATCGCCATTGGGAAAAACATGGGGCAAAGGAAATCTAAAAGGATTAGAGGGATGTTACGGAAAAAAACCTAAACATTCCTGGGTTAAGCTTTTTTATGTTTGTGAACAACAGCGGAAAAAAAAAAAAAAAAAAAACATTAACGCGGGAGAGGGAAATGTAGTACATTGATGAGCAGGGGCAGTAGAAGCATGCACGGGAACCGGGGCATAGAGAATAGTTGTAAGAAACTGGGGGCACATAGATAGGAAGTGGAATGCAAAGAGAGGGTCTCCAGTAGGGTAGGGATGAAACGCAGAGTACAAGCAGTGCAGGGAGGCACGATGGGGCTGCAGAATGACAGGTCATGCATCGGGGCTGCAGTAATCCACAAACAGGGGATGCAAGGGAGTTGACAGCACATAACAGGACAGCACAAAGTGGAGGGGCACACAAAGGGGTTCTGGGGTGGGGTAGCGGCACATAAGGACTACTTGGGGAGGGATATACAAAGGAGCTACAGGGAATTAGAGCACATTGAGAGGATGTAGGGGTACATATAGTGGCTGCCAAGGATAGCTAGAGTTAAGGGACGTGATGGGCATCGCCCTGCCACCCTGGGGGAGTAATAAAAGTATAAGAAGGAACACTGAGCAGCTAGCAATAAATTGTGTTGGCTGCTCAGTGAGCAAACATGTATAAATCTGTTTATTTTTGAAGGGGGAGGATAGCCTTTGACCCTGCGCATGCTTTGGCTGGGTGAAGATTGATCTGGAGGCATAAATCACGGCAGTGATGACCCACTGGTGGGCGTGGTGTGTGTGTTACTGCTGAGAATAGATACACATGGCCCTGGGAGGAGTCGGAAGACCTCCATTAATCTCAATAGCTGGGGGCAGGGCAGGCTGTCTGAGACAATGAAGGAGTCGGTGTGTCGGTGGTAGTTATACCCAAAAGTTCCTTTGATGTAGGGGGTGACTTCAAAAGAGTTCTCTGAAGTGCACAAGGATCCCTTTCAACTCAGCCCTGGCTCCAGACTACTAGTAGGGGGTAAATCAGTCCTTTGTGTGAGGGCAGGACACCACCTACTCAGATGTCAGTATGAACACCTCTCTCCCTTCCTGCCAGGAAGGCTATCAGTATGAAGATGAATGCAAATGTTTCCCTTATCACACCCAGCCCTTCCTGTGTTGTGGCTGTCTAAAGAGAATGCACAAAGTGGAGCTGTCACCCAGCCCAGATGTGTATTGGAAACAGGATGCAGGCACACAGAGCAAAGGTAAGAGCAAATAAATGTCCACTTTCTAAAAGTTGTATTTCTAAAATGGTAATGTCAAATCCAACTTTACCATAAAAGAGGATTTGCCACCACAATTCCAAAGATATTAAACATGAAGTAGTTACTCCTTTCCAATCAGGAATTACAGCTTAAAGGGTATTTTAAAGAATCCCCAATGCTAGTCTATGGAAGGAGTAGGCCTCACAGCATTGAAAAATGAATGTAGCTGTTTGTCACTGCCAGGACATGTAAAACTCACAAGCACATGTCCTGCCTTTTAGTTACACAGCACCCTGCCCTTAGGGTCACTTAGGGCCTACCTTACGGGTGACTTATGTGTAATAAATCGGGAGTTTAAGGCTTGCCAACTGGTTTTAAATGCCATCACAAATTGGCAGTAAACTGCACACACAGGCCTTGCAATGGCAGGCCTGAGATAGATTTGAAAGGCTGTTTGTATGCGTGGCACAACCAGTTCTGTAGGCCCACTTGTAGCAGTTAGATTACAGGCCATGGGTACATGGTATACCACCTTACAAGAGACTTACAGGTAACTAAATATGCCAATCAGGTATGCACCTGTGTCAACATGTTTAGGGGAGAAGCACATGCACTTTAGCGCTTGTTAGCAGTGGCAAAGTGGTCAGAGTCCTAAGGCCAACAAAAAAATACAGCAAAAAGTGAAGGATAGCAGGCAAAAAGTTGTGGGAAGGACCACCCTAATGATGACAGGTCCAACAGTATTTTTTAATGACTAACCCCTCATCGCCATTGGGAAAAATATGGTGCAAAGGCAATCTAAAAGGATTAGAGGGATGTTGTGGAAAAAAACCTAAACATTCCTGGGTTAAGCTTTTTTATGTTTGTGAACAACAGGGAAAAAATGAAAAGAAAAAAAACCCATTAAAGCAGGGGAGGGAAATGTAGTACACTGCTGAGCAGGGGCAGAAGAAGCCTGCACGGGAACCGGGGCATAGAGAATAGATGTAAGAAACTGGGGGCACATAGATAGGAAGTGGAATGCAAAGAGAGGGGCTCCAGTAGGGTAGGGATGAAACGCAGAGTACAAGCAGGGCAGGGAGGCACGATGGGGCTGCAGAATGACAGGTCATACATGGGGGCTGCAGGAATCCACAAACAGGGGATGCAAGGGAGTTGACAGCACTTAAAAGGACTGCACAAAGTGGAGGGGCACACAAATGGGTTCTGGGGTGGGGTGGCAGCATATAAGGACTACTTGGGGATGGATTTACAAATGAGCTACAGGGTGTTAGAGCACATTGAGAGGATGTAGGAGTACATATAGTGGCTGCCAAGGATAGCTAGTGTTAAGGGACGTGATGGGCATCGCCCTGCCACCGTGGGGGAGTAATAAAAGTATAAGAAGGAACACCGAGCAGCTAGCAATAAATTGTTTTGGCTGCTCAGTGAGCAAACATGTATAAATCTGTTTATTTTTGAAGGGGGAGGATAGCCTTTGACTCTGCCCATGCTTTGGCTGGGTGAAGATTGATCTGGAGGCATAAATCAGGGCAATGACGACCCACTGGTGGGTGTGGTGTGTGTGTTACTGCTGAGAATAGATACACATGGCCCAGGGAGGAGTCGGAAGACCTCCATGAATCTCAATAGCTGGGGGCAGGGCAGGCTGTCTGAGACAATGTAGGAGTGGGTGTGTCGGTGGCCTCTGCCTCTTCCACCGAGACCCAGCAACTCTTGTTTATTTTGCAATGTTAAGTGGGCTGGGGTCTGGGGGAAGATTCCATCAGCTTCCTTCCAGTTTCTTGGGTTAGTTTGTGCCATTGCAGTCCAGTCACGAGGCCCAGGGAGAAGTAGGTCATGTGAGAGTTTTGCCTGAGGTTGTTTTGGCCTGCTGCAATTCACCCTGCCTTCCCTCAAGTCCATGATCTAGCAGTATAGGATAAGCTCCCTCTGTAAGATATCCTCTGCTTCTCCTGCTGGCCTTCCCATTAACTCTGACCCTCAACCCTTGCTGCCATGTATCACTAAGGTGCAGCGCTCTAACACGGGGTGGGAGTCGGAAGCCACCAGGCAGAGATCTCTGGGCAGAGCCATTTTCTGCCACCTAATGCATAAACTGTACAAACTCTGCAGCGTCCATCCTTTCGTTTTGGATACTTGCTGTTTTGGATTCTAAAAGGCGCTCAAATACACAGATGAAAAAAATTGTGTTTGAATATGGTCATGGTGGTTAAGACTTGTTTATCTGTGATATAGCCAAACGTTTGTTCAAACTAAGCTCCATTTCTGATATTCGTGGAACCGTTTCATGCTCAGTCAGCTGATGTGTTCTAGCACCTTCACTCGAGGTAGTTCACCGGGAGCATTGCAGATATGTTCTCACGACACTCATGTCTCACTCTGAGTAGGAGAGAGTCAGTGGAGAGGTGCCTCTGATGTGACATAGATGCACCCTTGAGTAGGTCAGACGGGAGCAATTTTCCTTGGGTGGGGGAGGATTGCACTTGTAGGGGACTATGGGGGAGATTTACTAAGCTTTTGCGCCGTGTTTGCATCACAAAAGTGACGCAAAATGACGCAAAATCTTTTTTTTGTAATTTACTTTTCAGCGCTAAACTTGTTTAGCGCTGGAAATAACGTAAAACTAATGCGAAGCAGCGCATTGCGCTGCTACGTGTTACTTTGCGCCATGGGGGTGTACCAAGGGTGGTTCATGGGCGTTCCAATGCAACCACCCAAGGTTTCTCATGCTAAACCCAATTTACTAAACACAGTTGATTGGGTTTAGCGTGAGAAAACTGCGCCCTTTTCAGCTAGGCGCAAGGAAGGAGAAATGCTTTCATTTCTCCTTCTTTTTCCGACTTTGCATGCGTGCTGCACTGTGCAACATGCATACAAAGTGGGAAAAGCTTTCCCTTGTGTCAAGCATAGTATTTTGTACAGGAAGGGTACCCTTCCTGTACAAAACCTATGCTGGACTCATGCACACACCCTAGCGCTGCGGCGCTAAGGTGTGTGCATGGCGCACAGCAGCTGTAATCAGCGCCAGCGCAAGGGAAAGGGGAGGAGATAGCCATATCTTTGAAGATATTGCGCTCTCCTGCTCCCTCCCTGTCGCGCAACGCAGCGCAGCCTCGCGGGGGCTGTGCTGCGTTGCGTGACTTTTTCGTAAATCTTCCCCTATGTGGTGTCCAATGACAACAGCAGTGCTTGGAAAGTGCCCCCCAAAGAAAGGGCCTCTGTACCCTCAATGCTAAACTGACCCTTTCTGTATAGAGAGAAGTTTTCAGATTCAGGGCACCACATCTTGCCACATGCTGACACATCATGCCCCGTCCACAATTCAATTGCATCAGAAGTTCAGAACAGGTTATAATAAATTTACCCCTCCTAGCCTAGCAGGCAGCACCCTCAGACCCTCTCCAAACTCCTTTGTCTCCGCCACGAGCAACCCCAGGCTCCTTACTAGTTGGTGGAGCACCTCCCGCTCCGATTTCCTTCTTGGCCATTAGTAGGGACAGGCTGTAAGTGCCCAGGTTCATGGAGCCCATGGTGGCCCCATGTCCAGAGAAGACGCTCTCTGCGGCCTTCACTGCAGTTCTCTGCCTGCCCTCCTCTCGGTCCACTCTCCTCTCTTCTCCTCTTAGTCCAATCTCTTCTCCTCTTCTCCTCTCAGTCCTCCTATGCTCTCTGCCCTCATCCAGTCCTTTTCAGCACCTCTGCTCTCCTTCCCTTGTCTCTCTCTGACCCCTTATTCAGGGCTTTAAGTGCACCGGGTCCATCCAGATCTCAGACCCGGTAGTACAAAAAATAAACTTTGAAATGGGCCTCTTGTGGGCCCTGTATTCATGTCCTAATTTCACAGACAAAACCAATCAAATATATTGATTGATTTCTGAATGAGTGTAAAAAGCGTTAAGGTAATCCATGTCGTTCCTCTTCATATTTCACTCGCTTTACTTAGTCTTGCATTGCCTAAAACTGTTTCATATTTCCAGGATGTAGTGTTGCGCTATTTTTTTCCAGGCAGCATATTACTCTTGTGTAATGCATACTTGGAACTAAGTCACCTCCAAGTGTTTCTAATGGACCATGATTGAGTTGTGGCTGAATGCAGTGCTAGTTTCTCACAGTGTCTGTCAGTGGATCAAAAAGGTGTTCAGAATGCTTCCTTTTCCAATTCTTGGCCTCTGCAGAGTACAGAAAGCAATGGTCATGAATGCCAGTTGCAGTTGAGTGGGTACGGCGGCACGCCACGTGAAGGTTTATTTATTTTTTTACAAGTTTAAGCCACACGCCTAATTACATAGGCCACGCCCTTTTTAGGGACCCTCCACTTTTCTCATCCCACTTGAAGCCTTGCCCTTGTTCTCTCCCTTCTGCCCCTTGAGGCACTTCTCACACCCCTTGGCACACAGATGCTGCCAGCAGGACAAGGCTGGCACCGAGCACCAGGCACATCTCACTGGGCTCCAGTCTCAGCCTTGGCTCCTCCTCTGCCCTCTGTGCCCTCCACTGTCTTGCAACCTTAACCTTAACTGTCTGATGTTGAGAGAGGAGAGATGGAGAGAAGGGTGGAGCTGTGAGAGTGGATGGGAGTGAGGTTATGTGAGATGAAAGAGGGATACTGGAGATAAAGTGGGAAGGAGGAAGGTGCGGAGACTGGAGGGGGAGAGAGTTTATGTGAGAGGAAGGAGGGATGATGGGGTGGATGGCTGCAAGAATAAATAAAAGGGTCTCTTGGAGGGTAGGGGCTATGGTGAATGGGAGGACAGTGAACTTTAGGAAGGAGAAAGGGATGGCTGGAATAACTTGCAGGAACATCGGAGAGGGGGAGGAAGGGTGGGACTGGAATGGAAAAGTGAGTTATGGAAGATGAAGGAGTGCTACTAGAGAGGGGATAAGAGATGGAGTGGTGAATGGACAGTGAGTTTATGGAATACGAGAGGGATGCTCATAAGCAAGGGGAAGGACAGGAATAGGAGAGGGAGAGGGCTACAGTGAATGAAAAGAGGGCAAGTTTATGGAAGTGAAGTGGGGTGAATAAAAGAGAAGTCAGTTTACGGACGGGAAATAGAGATGTTGGATAGGAGAGAGCCGGGGTGGACAGACAAGTAAATGGAGAGGTAGTGAATTTATAGGTAGGAAAAGGATGCTGGAAAGGACCAGGGTCAATTTTTGGGCCTGTTTTGTGTTCTGCTGGCATGGTTTTTACCTTGTAAAATACCTACAGAGCTTCTGTGTACAGGTTCAAAACCATCCCGATTTACAAACGTGGCTACTTTTTAGGTCTGGTTCGACAGTGCAGCCGTCATCAGACATTATGTGATCCACCTAAAAAAGAGCTTTCAGGAGTACTGCAAAGAGGGGCTTTGGCTCTGCCCACATGCCGGTGGACAAGAGTACATGTCTTAATTGGACAGAAGTAGCGTGCCTCTACAGAAAGTGTGCGTCTTTCCTTGTAGCTGTGATTATCTTGTTTTTTTATCCAGCTGCTTGAGCCAGCAGTAGTATGGCTGCCTACAGAAGACTTGCTAACACTTAAAACACGTAAGAAGGATCAAGGTTACAAGAGGATGTAGCTGGAACATTCAGGGGCAGGCACATGGCTCTGTGGTGCTGTTAAAGGGTCTGAACAGCCATCAATGTTACATCACTGACATCATAGGCTTTTGACCTTGCCCCTGAAAGGGCACATAAATGGGGTAGAGGCATTGCAATTTCGAATGCAGATGACTTGGATGACTCTGCCCCAGCCTCTCTGACTTTTTATTGGCACTCGTCTTGGAGTGCCAGATCATCTTGCCTGTGCCCTACAAGTAAACCAGCCTCTGCGCTAATAGTATGAGTATAGCCCAGCTGTATCTGGAAGAGATCTGCCCTTCCCAAACTTGTAAGACTGACTTGGCCACAGCTCCCAAAAGAGCTTTCCCTTGCTAGCATGAATCATGCTCTGGAGGGTATGTCAGTGAGACAGTAAAAGCGCTTTTGGACAGTGATTTAAGCTGGTGGAATCACCTCCAGCCACCAGGGGTTTATAGCCAATTCTTCATTTGTTGTCCCGATCCAGTGTCTCACTGATGCCAGGAGGAAAAAGCCAGGGTAACTGAGTCTGGCTGAGCCATAGCACTCAATGGACTAGAGTCTGACCACTGAAGCCACACTAGGGCCCATCTACCATATTTCTCATTGTTTTATGCTATAGTGATGCCGATTGGACACAGTCGATGTAAGCCCACCCTGTCCAGTCCTGGCAATAACGAATCAGAGCCCGATAACTGTAACCAGAAACATACCCATCCACCATGTATGCCAGCTTCTCAGTCTTGCCAACGATGCCTGAAGATGAGCAGGGTATGTTGTGCAGTTTCTACTTTCCAGTAGGAATTTCGTGTTTATTGGGCAACATAAACTTTGGGATGGTGCCATACTGATTCCGAGCACCCCTGCAGGAGATGTTATCCTATATGCCAATTAGCTCACAGTGCCACCATAAGCCCCCCTAAACCTAGACAGGAAGCAAATGGCTTGGGCAACCACAGAATATGACAACCCCAATTCCCCAGGAATTGTGGTAAGATATCTAGAACCCTTTCGCTAAGTCACTCGTGCTCTTCCTCTGAGAATCATACAAAGAATGCACAGAGGGGTGTTTTCCAAATTTATTGAATCATCTTGATTCTTATATAGAATATATCTGCTGTGATGATCAATAGCCAGAAGCAGATAAGAGCAATTAGCAGTATAAGGACAGTGAACAGAATGAACAGTTCCACCATCTTGCTAAACAATGTATATATGCGAGCATATAAAAACAATGGGGCAGATTTACAAGCCCCTTGCGTGACTTTTGCGCTGCAGTTGCGTCACTTTTTTGATGCAACAGCAGCGCAAACAATGCGGCCTATTTACAACGTGACACATCTAGGGAGATGCGTCACGTTGTAAAGCCCTGCGTCACATTATACCTGCGTCAGGTATAATGTATGCAGGGTGGGCGTTCCCACGCAGGAAGGCCTCGTAAAAGTGACACAGTGAAATCTACAAGATTTCACTGCGACACTTTTAGGACGCCACTGCGTCAAAACCTTACGCCTGCTTGAAGCAGGAGTAAGGAGTGACGCAGTGTATTGGTAATAGGCCTCAACACGCATTGCTGGAGTTGCGTCGTGCTTTCGACACGACTCCAGCAATGCGTGACTTTTCCGCCAACAGATGCGTCAGAATTTCTGACGCATCTGTCAATCCTTGCGCCATAGTGCGCCGTATTGTAAATACGGCGCATCTATGGTGGCGCAAGGTTTCTAAGGGTGGCGCAGGGAAAGTGACGCATCTGTACAGATGCGTCACTTTCTTGTAAATCTGCCCCAATATATATAAATAGCGTACTGTGACTTTGCGTTGCTAACCTAAGTGTCTAGGGTGTGTGTGTGTTCTGCAAAGAATCCCCCATCCAATGATCCAGCCATGTTACCTGGAAGGAAAGTATGTAGGTCCCTGTCTTGGTCACAAGTTGGACAATGCTCCTTGTGGAGAGATCAGCAAGTAGATGGGCTGTGGTTTCAGTGTGCAGTGACCTCACAAATGACAGCAAGTGCTCCTCTGTCTAAACCCTCAGAAATGCTTATTTATTTTTAACAAAAGGCATCCATGCCCTTGGCTGAGATTCTGGTCAGGATGCCATTGTTTCTGTTCTATAGATAGCTAGGTTTCCGCATGGGTGAACAAAAAACAACATTTGCACAATGTATGTTCAGACCTTGTAATGTTCAAGGTGTCATGTTAGTGTTCTTGCGAAGTTGAATTTGTAAGCAGGTTTAGTTTCATGGAAACTAATCTGCATTGTCACACATGCAAATGTGTGTCAAGAGTCATTGTGTGAAGGGGAAGGCAACTTAGGAAACATGTCTACATGTAAAATGGCAGTGTTTCCCACTAGACCTAATCGGAACATTTGACAGCCACTCAGCGAACATTAGTCGGCTCTTATGCTATCTAAATGGCAAGAAAGATATGGGTAATAATGCATCAGCATATGCATATAAAAAAAAGTTTTATTAAAATTAATCTAAAAACCATTAAAAAGGCAATCATGTGGAATACAGGCTGCACACTGTAAAGCCAAACAGGTCAAAATGATAAGAACCAATGCTCATTTGGTTCCCGAAGCAGGGGTGCGCCACAGCAATGCACCATGCACTCTCGGCATAGTAGCACATGTGATAGTGCCAGCTCCATTTGATCTTGAAATAGGACATCCATTGTGAAGCAAAAATATTTAAATCACAGTCCTGACAATCAGGGACGAGTGGAAAACCTCCAAAGATGCTTCCAAGCACGGAGTGTATGAAGGATGGAATGACTCTGAAAACTGTCTGGAAGGTGCTAATCAACCCAGAGCCTATACTTTTTTTTAAAGTGTGCTATTCCCTTTGTACTAGACATGTTAAAAATAAGATTTACCAGCTCTCCAAAATGTTGTGAGAAGTTAGGGGGGTTATCACCTGTATCTCTGAAAAGGGCCTTGCAACTTGAAGATCAAAAGTCTCCTTAGCAGAAGTTAATGCCACATCTTTTTGAAATAATATGGATTTCAGTTTTCTCAAGGTGTCAAAATGCACATTAGTAAGATTTATTGAGGTCCAAAGCGTCTCCTCCCTAACTGTACAGCCAGGTGTAAACAGTACTTGTGTACAACACATGACAAAGAAAGAAACCATCACAGATAGGTAATCCCTGGTTTCATTCTGCAGCAACCTTGACTGTTCAGCATCAGGTAACTCCTGTTAGAGAGCAGTCTGAAAGCTTGAAGTATCACGGCTGCTGTGCAACCTTTAAAGTATGAAGATAAGTTTGCCACATAAGTATTACAGGCCCCGTGAAGTGAAACATCCTTGCAGACTAAGGACCCACTTAAGGTATTTTTGCAGTCTGAACCACTGAGAAACACCAGTCTCCCTATTTCGTCACCAAAATTTGAAAGGTAATTCCCAATACTTGTGTACAAACCCTTCCCCCAACACTTTGTATCTGCCCACTTGGTGGTACTGCAGACAGTACTGAAATGTAAAGTCGAAACCTGTATGGTAATGTACCAATGGATTATCCAATCCACAGATGGTGTTTCAGCAACGGTGAAAGGTAACTTCTTTAGCTTTTCAATGTGTAACATAGTGTATTTTGCATCTTTGTGAGCCATGAGCATCTGCTCTTTTGTAAGGTGGTAAGGGGCAAATGAGCTAGTGACATTAATATGTCACCATGGCATGTAGCTAGACCGTAGTGTTTGTAGTGTCCAGCTCAAGAGCATGATAGACCTAAACTGTGACTGCCTATGTTGTAATGCGGACAAGTCTTGTTGAATAATGTCTATTGCAGATGACACTATGTTTCCCAACAAGTATATTCTGAAGGACAAGATGGTCATACCATTGTCAACCACTGCTACTGCTTTCTCTAAATTGACCCTGTCAATTTCACGCAGTCTTTCAGCAGGTTCCTGCTGAGAAACTTTCCAAAGTTCACTGTATATCGTATACAAGAAGCATTCTTGACAGGGGTTTCAAGGACCTAATAAAAAGTCCCTGAGATCCAGGTATTCAGATAAAAGGGACAAATGCTGTTTTATCTGAGACAGTGTTGAAGTTTCTAGCCAATCAGGAAACACCTTCTCAACATTGTATTTTGTCACCACCCCTGAATGTTCAGACTGTACGTACCTCATGGCAGGCCTGCTTGTTTTGAATCCCTCACTATAATCGGACCTGATATTCTTTCATGTCTAGTAGCCAAACTAACCATCCCTTCCAATTGAGGTCTGATAAATTGTATGTGCCCTTACGTAGCATGGCTTCCAATGTATCCTCACTCTATCTTGTAAGCTGCTGCCAGTTCACAAAATGTGTAATGTGTGAATTTGTGGTGTGTTCAAATCTTTCATTTTGGCTAATCCAAGGCATGTCGTTTGTTGCACAGTTTTGTTCAGGAAAATCATTTGTTGTGGAATTAGGCATGCTCTAAACAAAGCCTCAGTTACCTGAACCTACCAATCTTTTATTTCCCCAAATTGTTTTTTGCATCAATAGTGTCCCTCCAAAAGTAGAAACCTTGGACAGACAGCTGGGAAAGAAAAGAAGCAGAGTATATCAGCTTGGTATCAGTCAGCACATTTCTCTTTGCAGATGAAGGTGCAAGCCTATAGTAAAAGGAGGCAGGGTCAGATGTATAATACCTAGAAAAATAAACAAACTTTTGTGCAACTGTTTTTGAACTACTCTTTAGTGGTTTAGGGCAATGTTCCCACTGAGTATAGTTGAAAACAACACATGGAATACTTGCTTTATGCACAAAATGATGCCTGTAATGTTTGAAACAAAACATTTCATCAAATTGGATGTACCATCATACTATATATTTGAAGAAAACACACTAGAATGCTCTAGATCTTCCAGCATTTAATGCACTGTAACAATATCCCACTCGTCAGAAATAGTGTTGGGGTAATGACATCACTCAATGAAATTTTAAAAAAGTGTGGAATTTGTAAAAGTTCAGTGGGGCCATACACATCATACAATACCATATCTCTAACATTCCCGTCAGGAACGGAAACAGCTGAAATGTTCACCAGGGAAAGGTCTCTTCGTTCTTGGTGTGACGATCAGTGACATTTAAGAATTAAGTTCACCAGTTGTACTGCAGAGCGTTCTGGGAGATAATGTCCATTCAGAAGTAGGAAAAAGACTGTCACAAAACCAATCCAAAGGACCAGGAAAAATAACAAAATTGTAATCTAAAGTTGTAGCCATGGATAAATAAAATATGTCTTTTTCAGCCAAAGGTAGAAGACATGCACTAAACATTAACCCCTTCTATGCTCATGACGGAATGGTTCCGTCATGAGCACAAGTTCTAGTGTGCTCATGACGGAACCATTCCGTCATGAGCATATGCTCAGGAAATCCCTCTGCTGCAGACAGCAGAGGGATTTCCCATTTTTTTTTTTTGCCTGGGGAGGTGGGGAAGAGCTTCCCCAACCTCCCCAGGCATATTTTTGATTTTCGTTGCAATGACGATCGCGCGCATGGATCCCTGCTTGGGTGTCACCCCAGGAGGGGGATCCCCAAGCAGGGATCCACCCACTAGCCACCAGGGAGGGAGGGAGCGGCCCCTTGGGCAAGGGCCTTTGCTCCCCCCATATTTTTTTGTTGGCAACAGTCTTTCTGCCCCCCCCTGGGGGGCGGAAAGCCCACTAGAAACCAGGGATAATTTTTTTTATTGACGTTGGGGTGGGGGCTGCCCAAAAAGGGCATGGCAATGCCCCCCCCCAGAGAAATGTCAGTCTTTCTGCCCCCCCGGGGGGGCGGAAAGACCACTAGAAACCAGGGATTTTTTTTTGTATTCATGTAGGGGTGGGGGCTACCCAAAATGGGCATGACAATACCCCTCCAGAGAAATTCCAGTCTTTCTGCCCCCCAGGGGGGCATATGGGGGCAGTGGCCCCTGATCTGCCCCCGGGGGGCAGAAAGCCCACTAGGCGCCAGTGATTACGCTGGATTTGTTTATGCATGGGGTGGGGGCTGCCCAAAACGGGCAAATCAATGCTCCCACCCCCCCCAAAAAATAGCCACAATCTTTCTGCCCCCCTTGGGGAAATATCGGGGCAAACTCCCCCCCCAATTCTCCCCCAGGGCGGCAGAAAGTCCACAAGGCACAGACTTATTTTTAGCAATGTGCCTTCCTGTGGATTTTGGGCCCTAGCACAGCCGGCACATAGGGAAACCAAGCAAACCTGTACATTTTTTAAAACTAGACACCATGGGAAATCCGGGATGGGGGGATTTGTGTGCCTCTCACCAGGTTCTGTTACCCAGAATCCCTTGCAAACCTCAAACTTTGTAAAAAAAACACATTTTCCTCACAATTCTGTTGTGGGAAAGTTCTGGAATCTGCGTGGATCCACAAATTTCCTTCTACACAGCATTCCCCTAGGTCTCCCGATAAAAATGGAACCTCACTCGCATGGGTGGGTCAAGTACCCACGAAAGGCAAGGGCCCAAAACCTAGTGAGGCGACATCAAAATTACCTATCACAAACCAACCTGGTTTTCAAGGGGGGTCCCATGAGTTTTTGGCCCCGGGCTCGGCGGCCATCTAGGGAAACCTACCAAAACCCACACATTTCTGAAAACCAGACACCCGGGGGATTCCAGGGAGGTATGGCTTGCGTGGATCCCCAAACGTTTTCTTACCCAGAATCCCCTGCAAACCTCAAATTTAGCTGAAAAAATCACTTTTTCCACACATTTTTGTGTGGGAAAGTTGTGGCATCACCGGGCTGATACAAATTTCCTACCACCCAGCGTTCCCCCAGGTCTCCCGATCAAAATGGTGCCCCACTCGTGTGGGAGGTCCAAGTACCCGCGACAGGCAAGGGCCCAAAACTTATTGAGGCGACATCAAAATTGCCTATCACAAAACGACCTGGTTTTGCAAGGGCGGTCACCTGGGTTTTTTGCCCCGTGCTCGGCGGCCAGCTAGGGAAACCTACCAAACCCACACATTTCTGAATACTAGACACCCGGGGGATTATAGGGAGGTATGGCTTGCACGGATCCCCCAACGTTTTCTTACCCAGAATCCCCTGCAAACCTCAAATTTAGCTGAAAAAATCACTTTTTCCACACATATTTGTGTGGAAAAGTTGTGGCATCACTGGGCTGACACAAATTTCCTACCACCCAGTGTTCCCCAGGTCTCCCGATAAAAATGGTGCCTCACTCGTGTGGGAGGCCCAAGTACCCGTGACAGGCAAGGGCCCAAAACATATTGAGGCGACATCAAAATTGCCTATCACAAAATGTTTTGGGCCCTTGCCTGTTGCGGGTACTTGGGCCTCCCGCACCAGTGAGGCACCATTTTTATCGGGAGACCTGGGGGAACGCTGGGTGGTAGGAAATTTGTGTCAGCCCGGTGGGGGATCCATGCAAGTTATACCTCCCTGGAATCCCCTGGGTGTCTAGTTTTCAGAAATGTGTGGGTTTGGTAGGTTTCCCTAGCTGGCCGCCGAGCATGGGGCCAAAAACCCAGGTAACCCCCTTGCAAAACCAGGTCGTTTTGTGATAGGCAATTTTGATGTCGCCTCAATACGTTTTGGGCCCTTGCCTGTCCGGGTACTTGGGCCTCCCGCACGAGTGAGGCATGATTTTTATCGGGAGACCTGGGGGAACGCTGGATGGTAGGAAATTTGTGTCAGCCCGGTGATGCCACATTTCCCACACAAAAATGTGTGGGAAAAGTGATTTTTTTTCAGCTAAATTTGAGGTTTGCAGGGGATTCTGGGTAAGAAAACATTGGGGGATCCACGCAAGCCATACCTCCCTGGAATCCCCCGGGTGTCTAGTTTTCAGAAATGTGTGGGTTTGGTAGGTTTCCCTAGCTGGCCGCCGAGCACGGGGCCAAAACCCAGATGACCCCCCTTGCAAAACCAGGTCGTTTTGTGATAGGCAATTTTGATGTCGCCTCAATACGTTTTGGGCCCTTGCCTGTCGCGGGTACTTGGGCCTCCCACACGAGTGAGGCACCATTTTTATCGGGAGACCTGGGGGAACGCTGGGTGGTAGGAAATTTGTGTCAGCCCGGTGATGCCACATCTTTCTCACACAAAAATGTGTGGAAAAAGTGATTTTTTCAGCAAAATTTGGGGTTTGCAGGGGATTCTGGGTAAGAAAACATTGGGGATCCACGCACGCCATACCTCCCTGGAATCCCCCGAGTGTCTAGTTTTCAGAAATGTGTGGGTTTGGTAGGTTTCCCTAGCTGGCCGCCGAGCACGGGGCCAAAAACACAGGTGACCCCCCTTGCAAAACCAGGTTGTTTTGTGATAGGCAATTTTGATGTCGCCTCAATACGTTTTGGGCCCTTGCCTGTCGCAGGTACTTGGGCCTCCCGCACAAGTGAGGCACCATTTTTATTGAGAGACCTGGGGGAACGCTGGGTGGTAGGAAATTTGTGTCAGCCCGGTGATGCCACAACTTTCCCACACAAAAATGTGTGGAAAAAGTGATTTTTTCAGCTAAATTTGAGGTTTGCAGGGGATTCTGGGTAAGAAAACGTTGGGGGATCCATGCAAGCCATACCTCCCCGGAATTCCCTGGGTGTCTAGTTTTCAGAAATGTGTGGGTTTGGTAGGTTTCCCTAGCTGGCCGCCGAGCACAGGGCCAAAAACACAGGTGACCCCCCTTGCAAAACCAGGTCGTTTTGTGATAGGCAATTTTGATGTCGCCTCAATACGTTTTGGGCCCTTGCCTGTCGTGGGTACTTGGGCCTCCCACACGAGTGAGGCACCATTTTTATCGGGAGACCTGGGGGAACGCTGGGTGGTAGGAAATTTGTGTCAGCCCAGTGATGCCACAACTTTCCCACACAAAAATGTGTGGAAAAAGTGATTTTTTTAGCTAAATTTCAGGTTTGCAGGGGATTCTAGGTAAGAAAACGTAGGGGGATCCACACAAGCCATACCTCCCTGGAATCCCCCGGGTGTCTAGTTTTCAGAAATGTGTGGGTTTGGTAGGTTTCCCTTGCTGGCTGCCGAGCACAGGGCCAAAAATCCAGGTGACCCCCCTTGCAAAACCAGGTCGTTTTGTGATAGGCAATTTTGATGTCGCCTCAATACGTTTTGGGCCCTTGCCTGTCGTGGGTACTTGGGCCTCCCACACAAGTGGGTGGTAGGAAATTTGTGTCAGCCCGGTGATGCCACAACTTTCCCACACAAAAATGTGTGGAAAAAGTGATTTTGTTCAGCTAAATTTGAGGTTTGCAGGGGATTCTGGGTTTGCTAGGTTTCCCTAGGTGCCGGCAGAGCTAGGGTTCAAAATCTACAGCTAGGCACGTTGCAAAAAAAGTGTCAGTTTTCCCTGTGAAAATGTGGTGTGTCCACATTGCGTTTTGGGCCGTTTCCTTTCGCGGGCCCTAGGCCTACCCACACAAGTGAGGTACCATTTTTCTCAAAAGACTTTAGGGAACGCGGGGTGGGTGGAATTTTGTGGATCCATGCAGATTCCAGAACTTTCCACCACAGAAATGTGAGGAAATTGTGTTTTTTTTTACAAATGTTTAGGTTTGCAAGGGATTCTGGGTAATAGAACCTGGTGAGAGCCAGTCAAGTCACCCCAACCTGGATTCCCCTGGGTGTCTAGTTTTCAAAAATGTATAGGTTTACTAGGTTTCCCTAGTTGCCGGCAGAGCTAGGGTTCAAAATCTACAGCTAGGCACTTTGCAAAAAAAGGATCCGTTTTCACTGTGAAAATGTGGTGTGTCCACGTTGCATTTTGGGCCGTTTCCTGTCGCGCGCACTAGGCCTACCCACACAAGTGAGGTACCATTTTTCTTGGAAGACTTTGGAGAACGCGGGGTCGGGGAATTATGTGGATCCACGCAGATTCCAGACCTTTCCACCACAGAAATGTGAGGAAAATGTGTTTTTTTTTTACAAATTTTTAGGTTTGCAAGGGATTCTGGGTAATAGAACCTGGTGAGAGCCAGTCAAGTCACCCCATCCTGGATTCCCTGGGTGTCTAGTTTTCAAAAATGTATAGGTTTACTAGGTTTCCATAGGTGCCGGCAGAGCTAGGGTTCAAAATCTACAGCTAGGCACTCTACAAAAAAAGGGTCAGTTTTCACTGTAAAAATAAAGTGTGTCCACATTGCGTTTTGAGCCGTTTCCTGTCGCGGGCACTAGGCCTACCCACACAAGTGAGGTACCATTTTTATCGGGAGACTTAGGGTAACACATAATTGTAGAGCAACTGTTATTACCTATTGATTTTCGATGCATTTCTGCCTTCCAAATGAAAGACAATGTGTAAAAAAGAAGTCATTTTGAAAAATGACCTATAATTCTCATGCTAGTATGGGTACTCACAATTTCGGAAATGTGCAAATATCTACTGTTTCCAAATTCTATATTTTGTTCCAATTTCAGAAATACATAGGTGTCTTTCATACCGATTTTTCCATGTATATATTTTCCCAAATTAATTGCTATATACCCGGTACATAATAAAAAACCATTGCAAGACGCTGCTCAGTTATTGGCTCTGGGTTCGTCGGGTTCTTGGTGAACGTAAAAGTCCTATATATCCCCACAACCAGAAAGGTCCAGCGGATGTAACGGTATATTGCTTTCAAACAGCTGTCATAATTAGAAGAAGTTACAGGTGAAAACGTTGACACAAATGGCTGTTTTTTTCAACAAATTTTCAATTTTTCCTATATTCAATGGTTAGTTTCTATAAAGAAACCTTGAAGGATCTACACAAATGACTCCTTGCTGAATTTAGAATTTTGTCTACTTTTCTAAAATGTATAGCTTTCCAGGATCCATTATTGCTTTTATACCCATTTCTACCATTAACTGGAAAGAGGTTGAAAGCACACAAAATAGCACAAATAGGCTATGTCCCAGAAAAATGCCAAAACTGTGTACAAAATGTGGGTTTTCTGACAAAAGTCTGCTTGTCCCTGAAAGCTGGGAAGATGGTGATTTCAGCACCACAACCCCTTTTTTGATACCATTTGCAGGGAAAAAACCAGACGCTTTCATCTGTAGCCCTTTTTTCCAATTTTTCCCCCAAAAAACTAAATTTAGCTGTATTTTGGCTAATTTCTGGGTCCCTTCCAGGGGAATCCACAAGCCCTGGGTACCTTTAAAATCCCCATGATGTTGGATAAAAAGGACGCAAATTTGGCGTGGATAGCTTATGTGGTCAAAAAGTTACAAGGGCCTAAGCGCGAACTACCCCAAATAGCCAAAAAAAGGCTTAGCACAGGGGTGGAAAAGGCCTAGCAGCGAAGGGGTTAAAGGTGGCGGTGGTGCTGGAGGATCGGCCAAATCATTGTCGATGAAGTAGCCAGAGGCAGTCTGATCTATTTATGGCAGCTCTGCAGGGCTTGTAGAACTGGAAGGTGACTCGGTCTGTGGTACATTGACATAGACCGTGTTCTTTTCAGGTTTCTGAATTGAAATCTGTTTTTCTGTACTAGCTGACTGTTCAGTTGTTGTTCTAGCAACAAGTAAAAGACTTACCTTGTTGTCTCCTGCTGGAGAGAGGGCATTTCATTAGTTATCAAAGCTTCCATCTGAACTTCCTGGATGGTAGTGAGAGGACGCAGGTAGTTACTCAGGAGCCCACGTGGCTCTCTGTTGAGAATCAGCCAGACAGTGTGGTTTGATCAGGTCAATAGAGACAAATCTCTTGCCTTTTTGACCGGCAAAGGACGGAAGAAGTACAGTTCTGGTAACTTCAACAGCCAGAACAGGTACAGGCACTCCATAGACTGGCCTAAATTATTTTTTGTCCGCTATTTTCTCCCTGACCAGGTCACCAACTTTTGGGACGCAGGCAGGTCTTGCCAGCACTTCCTTCACTTCCCCAGTGGTGGTGTGTTTTACTTGGACGTTGCTATGTTCATCCCTGAAGTCATTTGGTTCCTGCAAAATAGCTAAACACTCATTGATATGAAATGGTGTTTCCACCACCACTGATCTAGTATTATCGAGATCTGTGACCCACATCTTTACCTCAAACAGGATTTCATATGGAGTCGACCACCCAATGATTTTCTAGGCAGGTTGCTGAGTGCCCTCTGGACCCCATATGAGTGAGGGTCTCAAACTACGTCCTGAGCTCAATACCCTAGCTGTTAAACACTGCATGGTTCTTTCTCCACCACCGAATTTCCCTCAGGATAGTAGGGAGACTTCCTATGATCTCTTTGTAAGCCCTAGAGCTAAACTCCGGACCCCTGTCAGAATGTAATGTGCCAAATGCTTATGTCCCTGTTGGACTTGGCCCTTTTTGCAGGGTCATCCCTGAACTTTTTGCCGTCCTCCTAGCCTTTTTTCGGACATGGTGTTGGTGGTTCTAGGACTCTGGGCACTTTAGCACTGCTGTTCAGTGTAAAGTGCGTGTGCTCTCTGTGGTAAACATGGTAAGATTGGTCTACACCTGTTTGGCATATTTAATTTACATGTCAGTCCCTTGTAAAGTGGTATCTCATATACCCGGGGCTGGTAACTTAAATGCTACTGGTGGGCTTGCAGCGCTGATTGCGCCACCCACCAAAGCAGCCTTTCAAACCTATCCCAGGCCTCTGCCATTGCAGGGCCTGTGCGCGCAGTGTTACTGCCGCTGTGGCGTGGCACCTAAAGTGTGTGCCATGTCTGTGACCCCCCTTTTACTACATGTCAGTCACCCCTAAGGTAGGCCCTAGCTAGCCCTATGGGCAGGGTGTATTGTAGGTAAAAGGTAGGACATGTACCTTAAGTGCGTGATATGTCCTGGTAGTGACAAATAGCCATTTTGGTTTCTCACTGCTGTGAGGCTGCCCTCCCATAGGAATGCATTGGGGATTCCCTGATAAGTGTTTCAGTGGTAATTCCTGATATGAGAGGAGCAGCGTGGTCAAGTATGATATGGTTGGAATAGTAATAATAAATGCTGCGCAATGGTGTGCGCAGATTTATTATCACTATTTTAGAAATGCCACTTCTAGAAGTTGGCATTTCTGTGTGCTATGTGTCTGCCTGCCTGATGTGGATTGCAGGTCTGGCTTTGGAGTGACAGGGGCTGGTGAGGTGTGTGTGGCTCCAGGGAGGACAGGGTGAGTCAGCGCTAGGCTGAATAGGGGATCTGCATTTGGAGTAGTGGGAGGAGTAGTCCCCTGACCCTGAATAGGTCTGTGCCTGCCTAGGTGAATGCTGGCTCCGCCCCCCTGTGGTGTGTCTGATGACGAGCCCCCACCTGACAAAGGGGAAGAGGAGCCTTGTCAACAAAGTGCTCCAAAACCCCCAGAACCAGTTCAGGCTGGTTCCCCCCAAGCCCTGTGCCAGGGCAGACAAAGAAAATGTCCTATAAATATTGGGGCTGTGACCCCATGAATGGTGTTCTTTCTTGCGACTTGGGGGGCGACTTGCTGCTGCTGCTGGGCCCCAGGAGGAACCTGCTGGAGGGCCCTGTGAGCTGGCCTGCCTGGGCTCAGCCTTGTGCCCCCACCCTGGAAATTCTGCCTGAGTGCCTGGGGAGCGCTATACCTTTCTCTCCCAGGACGAGGAGAGTGCTGGGGGCTTCGCAGCACTGAGCTGCGCCCTATTTGGAGGGAATCCCGACGTGGGGATTCCCCCGCGTTTGTGCCCTTGTCAGCGGGAGCCCACCCCGCATTTGCGAGCAGTACGAGCGGGAGCCCACCCCGCATTTGGTTATATTCTGCAGCATTTATATTTATCTAATAGCGGGAGCCCACCCTGCATTTGTGCTTACCTGGCGGGAGCGCACCCCGCAATTGTGTGTACCCGGAGAAAGGAGCCGCCGAGATGCAGCCGCCAGCGCGAACCGGAAGCCAGGCGAGGAGTGCCTGACCCGGGGCGTGGCCAAGAGGGAAGGGCTGCGCCGGAGGAAGTCAGGCAACACGGCGCCTGATGTGAGGCGGGGCTCCCGTGAGCTGGAAGAGAGCCCCGCATGCTGCCAAGCCTGACTGGAGAAGTGAGGGAAGCCCTGCGGGCCTTCACGAGGAGAGACGGAGCCTGGGGATGGCTCACCACCACTGCCCACAGCCGAGGAGAGGTGGCGGGAGGAGGGGCCCGACCGGAGTCTCGCGGGCTCCCAAGGTGACTGCCTCCATACAGTAACCGGCGTCTGCCCCAAAGGAGAAGCCCCGGTGACTGGGGCTATAAATGAGCATTCTTTTTCTTTTGGGGTGCCGTGAGTGGCACCAGGAGAGCCCCGGTGAGGGGGGCACCTTCAAGGCACGATTGGTGCCACAGCTCATTTCTCAGCTGCACCTCGAGAGCGCGGGCAGCTGCACCGAGGGGCAAATTGTTTGTAGAAGTCCCAGTGAGGGACTCAGGAGGCACATTGGTGCCAGGCCTGATTTGCACGGCTGCACCGCGAGAGAGAGGGCAGCTGCAGGGGGCATTTTCTTTTAGTGAGAAGGAAGGGGTGAGATGCACCCCACGCCTCAGCACACTGCGCACCTTGGCTTTGCTGCTTTTGCAGCCATAGGGCTACTTGAAAGGCCCACAGTTTATGCCCTGACATTCTGGACAGAGGACATTGTGAGCCCCAGTGAAAGGCCAGTTGGCCTGGGGGTCATTTTGGATGGTGATTTATGCCTGACCTAATGTGTTTAGGCCAAATGTCATACTGGGTTTATGCTTCCGGTTTTATGCTAATGTGTTTATGCCTACTGTGATTGCCTAATATGATTGTGGCATACTGTGTTTTAGGCTAATGTTATGCTCAGGATTTATGCACCATGTGTTTATGTTGCTAATATGATATAATGCTGAGTACAGTATTTCGCCAGTAGTTACTGGTTGTGATATTATTTCTACTGCTTGTGCTTGTGATGGTTCTGACAGTGGCCCGATTGGCCCTGTCCTCTGTATATAATCCCCTGTAAATATTGCCTAGTGCCAGTTGGCACAGTGTATATGTGTGATGATAATTCTAATGTGTTTTGGATAATACAAAGGCTATTTTTATATAACCTTGTGTGGAGTTTCTTTTGTAGTGTGCCTAAAGGGTTGCTGCTGTGTGTGTGTGTTGCGCAAACGCTTTACACATTGCCAGTTGGCACAGTGTATATGTGTGATGATAATTCTAATGTGTTTTGGATAATACAAAGGCTATTTTTATATAACCTTGTGTGGAGTTTCTTTTGTAGTGTGCCTAGTGGGTTGCTGCTGTGTGTGTGTGTGTTGCGCAAACGCTTTACACATTGCCTCTGGTATAAGTCTGACTGCTCGTGCCAAGCTACCAAGGGGGTGAGCAGGGGTTATCTTCGGTGTGTAACTCCCTTTCCCTGACTAGAGTGGTGGTTTCTGCCTGGCTTAGGCGCTTGCCCTAGCCAACCAGAAATCCCATTTCTAACAGTCTCGATAAAGACTCACAGATTCTTTATAACAGTTCAGTCATCAGCCGACTGCTATGGCCATACCCCATAGGAATTGAGAGCAAAAATCCACTGCTACTGATATATTTGTAAGCCACATCTAATGACGAAGGGCTGCAATGATCCAAATAAACACAAGCCAAAGGCTTGTTTGAAATCCAGTGGCGTAGCAAGTGGGGGTGGAGGGGCACGGCCCGGGCGGCATGAGTTTTGGAACCCCCCCGCTTAGGAAATCAGTAGAGGTGTCTGGGGTGGACGTGCCATGGTGGAACCTTTCATCTGCTGGCAGATGTCACATTTAAGGGCAATGTCCTTGGTCTGTTTATAAAGACCTGGCCACCAGTAGTGTTGGTGCAGTAATGTAATTTAGGAGCCACCCCTGCATGTGCAGATGCCAGACCCTCATGCGCAGCTAGTATTTAACCCATTCTACAATCAGTGTTTGGTATTACTCTATCCCCCACTCCAGGAATGTGAGCATATGGTATGTTTTGTGCATCTGACTTGTAGGAGGACTTGAGTGGAAAGCCTTTTGGCAGGTGATGATGTCTCTGTATATCCTCGTACTTGACGAGTGATTTTAGCAACTGCAGCAGTGCAAACTGTTGCTTTTACAGCTTCATCAGCCATAGAATTTCCTGAAATGTGAACGCCAACACATTGATTAATCAATGTGTGTATCAAATGAGTCTGTGGCAAGGATTCTTTCAGCTTTGCCTCCTGTTACCAAAGCAACTTGTGCTTTATTCTGCAACCATTTAAATCCCTGAATCCAGTCTGGCTTCAATAGTGTAGATATTCCTTGTAAGACTGGACACAGTAGTACGAATCACACACAATAAGTGTGGAGAATCTGGGGTCCAAATTCTCCAGTGGCAGAATAGGAGCCTTTAGTTCAGCCAATTGTGCCGTGTGGCCACCAAGCGACTGCGTGTAGGTTTTCTCAGGATGGAATTCTCCATCATGCATGCGCCCTTTTACAATTGTGCATGCTGCTGAGTATTGGTGCTTAGTCCCTACTGTAGGCTAGGCAGAGCCATCAGTATATATGATGCAATCATAATGTTTGGAGGCATGACTTCATTAGGCAGAGGATATTCTTGTTTGTACTTGTCAGAACGACCATTACACTTGGTCTTGTTGCGCAGGAGCAGAAAGATGCTAAGTCCCAATTCCCCTGCTATTTTCCCAGCCAAATTCTGGATAACAACCTGGCTGAAGAAAACCAGCGGGGGGAAAGGGGTTTGGGATAAAGAAGAGACTGCTACTTTCGTCTGGTTCTTCTCACTAGGAATATTTCTCGTCTGGGTAATTCTGCTGCAAAGAAATATTACTTTTAGACTCTTATTAAATGTATACTTTACAGTGTTTGTGCTTGCCTTATGATAATTCTCTTACCCTAGTATTTAGTAGCTATTGCCTCTCTTCTGCTGTGTAATAGAGATGCTGATAGGATTGTCTGCACATCTAGAATACATTCTTTCTTCTTTCTTCTGCAGGAACTAATCTGATGGAGCACAACGGGAATCCTGGAGCGCTAGTGCGAGGTAAGTGTGAGGTATTTGATATTTTAAATTATATGCACAAGCACCCAGGATCAATATTTCTCCTCAGGAAGTCCTACAACTAGTATGACACTGTAGATATGTTCCTACCCTATCAGCGCCTAAAATAACTGGTACCGAAAGAGGGAAAAGGATAGCGCTGACTTCCCTCAACACTTTGCCAACTTCATAATTCAAAATACCACAAATGTAATGTCCGCAATAACCCTTGCCTTCAATTCAGACTCAGAGTAGGGCTAGACTGCACGAACACCATGTGCTGAAGTAAGTACTCAGAACTATCAGCGGAACATAAGCGCACACGAAAACAAGGCTCAGAGAATCTCGACACAGAACACTATGCACTAATAGCGTTTGCCGTCATTCCTGTCAGGAAACCAACCTTGCTGCTCATGCGCCTAGCGGGAACACAGGTTCGTCGCTAAGTAACCAGGACTCCAAGAACAACAACATAACAGACTCCAAGAAGAGCTCTGGAAGGAATAACCTAATTCCTCAATAACGACTACGAATAAGTCTGAAGCAAATTGTAATTAACGGAATTAGAATTTCTAAGATTCTTCACACACTCAGGTTCTAATACGCGCCGCAATGCTAAAAAACGCGACGAACAGGAAACGTCGAGTTCTACCTTGACTAACTAAAACGCGCCGCACTGGAGCTTAACAAAATCTAACCTGAACCTTCAAAATTCTCAGGTGAAGTGCGAGGATTCTAATGCCTCAACTGTCTAAATTCCACTTCACCCTTCATGACTTCTTAAACACTAGAATGCTCACTCTGCATCCATCTTGTCCTTTTGTCGGCCATCTTAGGTTTCCACCAAAGAGGGCTTTGCACTCTTGCCACACCATTCCTAACCTTGCGTAATGCCTGATGGGAAATTACACTGATTGCCCATTCCTTTCTAGTGTTAGTAACTCGGGACCTGACAGTACCCCACTGCAAGGAGGGCCTTCCCATATTTGGTTTGTTTGGATGCTTTAAATGAAAGGATTTCACCAAACGTGGGGCGTGGACTTCAGCTGCTAACTCCCATGACCTCTCTTCTGGCCCATAACCCTTCCAATCAATTAAATAATATAACTGACCTCTTGTCACTTTGGAATCTAGAATTTGTTTCACTTCAAACTCATCTCCCTCATTAGTTTGTATAGGTTGTGGAGGCAATTCTTCCTCAACCCTTCAGGGACCTTTTTCAATAATGAGACATGAAATGTTGGGTGAATTCTTAAGTTTTTGGTAGCTTCAATTTGTAAGTAATTGAGCTTAACTTTTCTCAATTTCATAGGGCCCAATAAATCTTGGTTGGAATTTCCTATTCCCTTTTAACCGTAAATTTTTTGAATTTAGCCACACCTTTTCTCCTACTTGTAGATCTGGTTCCTTGCGTCTTTTTTTATCAGCATAGTACTTATAACTCTCTTTTGCCTTAACTAAACTCTCTGTAGCTGACTTGTGAATCTTAGTTAAATGCTCCACTAGATTTGTAACTGCTGGAACTTCTGCCTCTTGCACACTAACTGAGAGATTAGGATGTCTTCCTGTATTTAAGAAAAAGGGGGAATAACCTGTCGAAATGTTTTTGCGTTATTATGTGCAAACTCTGCCGCCCACAGGCATTCTGCCCATTCTTCGCCTTGATGTAACAAATTTAACCTCAGGTATTGTTCGAGTTCTTGGTTCACTCTCTCAGTCTGGCCATCACCTTCTGGGTGATAACTCGTGGTGTACCTATTTTCAATACCTAATTTCTTGGTGAAAGCCTTCCAGAAATGGGATAAAAATTGTGAGCCTCTATCTGAAACCAAAACTTTCGGGATTCCATGCAAACGCACTAAATTCTGACTAAAGGCTTGTGCTAACTCCTTAGCTGTAGGTAACCTTTTTAAGGGAGCGAAGTGAGCCATCTTGGTGAAGGCATCCACACAGACCATTATTGTGTTATATCCCTGACTTACTGGCAAATCTACGATCAAGTCTATTGTTACTGTATGCCACGGGTATGGAGGATTGGGTAATGGCTGAAGCAACCCTTTTTTAGCTTGTCTCTCAGATTTTCCTCTGGCGCAGCTTTCACAAGTAGTGACATATTGATAAATGTCGTCAGACATCTTTGGCCACCAAAATCTTCGTCTGACTAAATCTGCTGTCTTTTGAATTCCTTTGTGACCAGCCAAAACGTGATCATGACACTCTTTCATCGCCCTTTGTTGCAATTCCGCGGTAGGTAAGTACAGGGCCCCTTCATGAAATGGTAGATGGTTTCGGATTTCTCTGTTAGGCTTCTGTCCCGCCCATTCTTCCATTTCCTTTTCACCCATGGCTTCTTTCACTGCATTTTCCTGGGTGCTCTCTAAAACCGCTGCAAGGACTCTTCCTGCTTCAATTATGCTTTGGTCCTCCAGTTCTTCCGAGACTCCTTCTGTTCCAATTCTAGATAAAGCATCCGCCTTGCCATTCTTAGTTCCTGGCTGATAGGTTATCACGAAGTCATAATCTGCAAAGTACAGGGACCATCGGAGTTGACGTGGTGTCAGGGTTCTGGCTGATTTTAGGAACTTAAGGTTTCGATGATCCGTGTAGACTGTAACTGTATGTTTTGCCCCTAACAGATAATGTCTCCACACTTTGAAGGCGTCCTTGATTGCCAATAACTCCTTTTCCGTTATTGTGTAGTTCACTTCCGCTGGAGTTAGCTTCCGGGATCGAAAGGCTACAGGATGGAGCTGTCCTGTCTTTTTGTGTCTCTGTGATAACACTCCTCCCAATGCCAGATTGGAGGCATCCGTTTCCACATAAAAGGGTTCTTCTGGGTCTGGGTGTAACAGCACAGGAGCAATGGTAAAGGCCTTTTTAGAAGAATAAACGCTTCCTCCGCTTCTTCCGACCATGAAAACGAAACTCTTTTCTTTAATAGTCTTGTAATTGGAATCAGTCTCTTGGAAAACTCAGGAATAAATCTCCGGTAGAAATTTGCAAAACCAAGGAAGCTTTGCACTTCTTTAACTGATTGTGGGGATTTCCATTCAATCACCGCTTCCACCTTGCTTTGGTCCATCATTATTCCTTCTGGTGATAACACAAATCCCAAAAATTCTACAGTGGTTACTCCAAAGGCACATTTCTCCAGTTTTATGAAAAGACTGTTCTCCTGTAATCTCTGCAATATTCCTTTCACATGTTTCTCATGTTCTTTCAAATTATCTGAATAAATCAAAATGTCATCTATGTACACAATTGCACACTGATCAATAAATTCCTTGAGGACATCGTTTATAAAGTGCTGGAAGGCTGCAGGGGCATTGCAGAGACCATAGGGCATGACCTGGTACTCGTAGAGCCCAAACTTGGTCCGGAATGCCGTCTTCCACTCATCTCCCTCCTGGATACGGACCAGATGGTAGGCTCCCCGTAGATCCAGTTTGGTATAGATTCTTGAACCTTTGACTTGATCCAAAAGAACTGATATTAATGGCAAGGGATACCGATTTTTAACTGTAATCCGATTGATTGCTCTATAATCGATGCAAGTCCTCAATCCGCCATCCTTCTTTGGGATGAAGAAGAGCGGAGAGGAGACTGGAGATTGAGACGGTCTTATGAACCCATTTTCCAAATACTTCTGTAGATAGTCCTTTAAATGAGCGTTCTCTTTTTCTGTCAACGCATAAATGCGACTACATGGCAAATTGGCTCCTGTTTCTAACTCTATTTTGCAGTCGTAGGTTCGATGAGGAGGGAGCTTTTCTGCCTCTGTCTCACTAAAAACTTTACTGTACTCCATATATTCTTCGGGCAATTCCACGGTGTGTATCACACAGACTGTAGCTCCACTTTCACAAAGGTGCGTGGCCAAGGAATCTCTTTTATCTTGCTTCAAACTCTGATAACAATTTTCTCTACAAAAGTCAGAATCCATGATTATTGTTCTGGAACTCCAATCTATTGTAGGATTATGCTCTGTGAGCCATGGCAATCCCAAAATCAACTGAAACTGCGGGGCATCTATTAAATTGAATTGCAATTTCTCACAATGCCCGTCTGAAGTTTCCAACTCCACCACTTCAGTGTGGCTCACGATGGGTCCTGACGAGAGATTGGTGCCATCCACTGCTCTGACGGCTTCGCTTTTTTCTTTCTTGATGGCCCGCACACCAATCTTCTCTGCAAAGCGTAAATCACAAAAATTGCCCGTTGCTCCGGAATCCACCATGACTGTGATTCCGTCTAAACTCGTCTCCCTAAATTTCAACTTCATATGCATTATCAGATGAGGTGACGACGACTGTAAAGTGTTGGCCAAGGTATGTTCTTGAGAATCCTTTGGAGTTGCAATCTTCTCTGCATCCACCAGTCCAACTCCTCCTACTGGTGGTGCCGCCAGTTTTCCTTCGGCAACTGCTTAGGCTTCTTAGGGCAATTGCGAACGAAGTGTCCCCCACTCCACAATAGAGACACTGTTTATTAAGCCTACGTTTCTCTTTCTCCTCTTGAGAGAGAGGACCTCTTATCGTTCCGATTTGCATTGGCTCTGTTCCGTGTTGACTGTCTACAGTTCTAACGCCTTCTGACTTAGCACGATCATATCGGGGAATACTTGGTCTGAAGTCTCTTCTTTTTCTCCTTTACGCTCATTTTGTCGAAAATCCAACTCCAACACCAAATCAATTAAAGCAGAAACCTGGGTAGGTCGATTGGGCACCTGAGACAAAGCATCCTTCAACTCTTCTCGTAGTCCCCTATAAAACACCGCTGCTCGCTTCTCCTCTGGCCAATTTGTCTCCACCACCAATTTGTTAAATTGTGCCAGATAAGTTATTAATTCTCGACTTCCTTGCCTGAGTTCAAGCAACTCATTATCCGTGGCTTGAGACACTCTTCAACGATCGAAAATTCTGTGAAATTCCTTTTTAAATTCCTCCAAATCATAAAGGATGGGATCATTCCTGGTAACTAAGGGCATGGACCACGCTGCTGCATCACCACTTAAATATGATAACATGAACGCCACTCTGGATTGGGCATCTGGAAATACAGCGGGTCTACACATAAAATGTAAAGTACATTGAGTCCAAAAAATTTGAGCCTTTTGGGGGTCCCCTGTGAACCTTTCTGGAGGCGCCAGGGGAATAACCGGAGACAGTGAGTGAATGACCTGGGTGGTTGCTTTGGCCGATGACGTGACTGGGTCCCTAAATAATCCTTCAGAGGATTCTGAATACGTAGTTTTGGGGTCTGTGATTAAACTATTCATTTTAATTGCTAGCTCGGTGGTTTCTCTTCTGGAAGTAACTAGATCTTGTTTTAATTCTCTGTTTTCCTCCCTTACTGCTAGGATTTCTTTTTGTATTCCCTCTAACACTTCTCCCAATCTTTTTAAGTCTAAACCTTCAGCCATTCTGCTCAGGCGCAATATTACAACTTGGGCACTTCACTCTGTCAGAACGACCATTACACTTGGTCTTGTTGCGCAGGAGCAGAAAGATGCTAAGTCCCAATTCCCCTGCTATTTTCCCAGCCAAATTCTGGATAACAACCTGGCTGAAGAAAACCAGCGGGGGGAAAGGGGTTTGGGATAAAGAAGAGACTGCTACTTTCGTCTGGTTCTTCTCACTAGGAATATTTCTCGTCTGGGTAATTCTGCTGCAAAGAAATATTACTTTTAGACTCTTATTAAATGTATACTTTACAGTGTTTGTGCTTGCCTTATGATAATTCTCTTACCCTAGTATTTAGTAGCTATTGCCTCTCTTCTGCTGTGTAATAGAGATGCTGATAGGATTGTCTGCACATCTAGAATACATTCTTTCTTCTTTCTTCTGCAGGAACTAATCTGATGGAGCACAACGGGAATCCTGGAGCGCTAGTGCGAGGTAAGTGTGAGGTATTTGATATTTTAAATTATATGCACAAGCACCCAGGATCAATATTTCTCCTCAGGAAGTCCTACAACTAGTATGACACTGTAGATATGTTCCTACCCTATCAGCGCCTAAAATAACTGGTACCGAAAGAGGGAAAAGGATAGCGCTGACTTCCCTCAACACTTTGCCAACTTCATAATTCAAAATACCACAAATGTAATGTCCGCAATAACCCTTGCCTTCAATTCAGACTCAGAGTAGGGCTAGACTGCACGAACACCATGTGCTGAAGTAAGTACTCAGAACTATCAGCGGAACATAAGCGCACACGAAAACAAGGCTCAGAGAATCTCGACACAGAACACTATGCACTAATAGCGTTTGCCGTCATTCCTGTCAGGAAACCAACCTTGCTGCTCATGCGCCTAGCGGGAACACAGGTTCGTCGCTAAGTAACCAGGACTCCAAGAACAACAACATAACAGACTCCAAGAAGAGCTCTGGAAGGAATAACCTAATTCCTCAATAACGACTACGAATAAGTCTGAAGCAAATTGTAATTAACGGAATTAGAATTTCTAAGATTCTTCACACACTCAGGTTCTAATACGCGCCGCAATGCTAAAAAACGCGACGAACAGGAAACGTCGAGTTCTACCTTGACTAACTAAAACGCGCCGCACTGGAGCTTAACAAAATCTAACCTGAACCTTCAAAATTCTCAGGTGAAGTGCGAGGATTCTAATGCCTCAACTGTCTAAATTCCACTTCACCCTTCATGACTTCTTAAACACTAGAATGCTCACTCTGCATCCATCTTGTCCTTTTGTCGGCCATCTTAGGTTTCCACCAAAGAGGGCTTTGCACTCTTGCCACACCATTCCTAACCTTGCGTAATGCCTGATGGGAAATTACACTGATTGCCCATTCCTTTCTAGTGTTAGTAACTCGGGACCTGACAGTACTGCATAAAGGCATAATATGGTAAAAAGTCAGGCTACAAGATGTTTATTCATTCATAAGTGTTGGGAGGAATGATATGAGTCATGCCAGTAAATTGTGATAGTCAAGAGAGGTGAGCTGTGGCAGGAATCCTGACAGTTGTATTGTATTTTTTCTGCGCTATGTTGTTCATTAGTGCGGCACTGTGTGCATTTTGTAATGCAAATGTGCGAGTGTCATATTTAAGTTTCTGTAGTCTAATACTAGATGATATGAATGGTCTAGTTTCATTACTGGAAACAAAGGATTATTCATTTATGAAGTGCAACTTTCTATTACACCTTGGTAGTCAAGTTGTGGAGGATTTCCCTAACTTGTTTTTGAGCTTCATGCTTAATTGGGTATTGTCTTTGAGGTTGTGGGGTCATCCTCAGAGGTATATCATGGTATGGCGAACCATCATCCCACCCCACATGGTCGCATGATAACGCAGGAGCTAGCGCTAGTGCCCATCCTTGGCATATGAATGTTTAACTGATCCTGGGACAAGGTCGGAAAAAGCAGGTAAAATTGCTGTTTTACTGTTTGGACAATCCAATACGAAATCAGGAGGCCAATCCTTTTCAGTCAAAAGAATATCGTAACCTTGAGTTAAGTCCTCCCAAAAGAGAACATTGATGTCCCTAGGTATGTTCCCCTATAATTGGAGCTAAATTTCGTATAGACGATGTGGGGCATTTACCCTAGTATCAGGTGTTTCCACCATGATATACTCACTCAGCGCTACTCCCACCAGACAATCCATCAGGCTCTGGTGAACTATTGTGACTTCTGCCTAGCTGTGCAGCATTGTCACTGTCCATTCCCCACTCACACGCAGTGTCTTCAATATCCGGGACATGCCTAACCTTTAGTCCAGCCACCTTCTTCTGTTTGAATTGAGGCTTGGAAGCTTTAGGTTTGTCTTCCTGTTTAATGATCAGATGAGAATTGTGAGTCCTTGTTCGGTTTCACATGCTACTCCGATCGGTGCTCTGAACATCCACCACTCCGAAAGTTTATCGGATAAAAAGGAATGAGACAAATGTGTATCAGTATCCTGATACCTGTCAGGCAGTCTAATGTCACGGTTACGCAAATTATTGCGCTTCTCAGTGGCTTCCTTTTGAGGAGACCCACTCGTGACTTTATCTTATCTTTATTTTTCCTATTGTCCCACTTCTTCTTTGTGGAAGAGTCGGGTGCTTGCTTAGAGTTATCCTTCTCAGAATTACTCTTCAATTTAGATCTCCCAGGTCTAGTTTCCAAATAATCTCTACCCTGCGTAGAATGGGTTTGTTTGATAATTTTAGGTAATTTGTGCTTCTCTTGTGCCGGAGCCAAATCCCCTAGGAGTTGGCATATAGCTAATGCTGCTGTTTGCCCCTTTATGTTACTTAACATAATGGTGGATACCATGGCATAATTGCCCATCAGCTTCATCCCCAAGTTCAGGGCAGGTGCTGCCCCATAAAAAAATATTTGCAATTCTCCTATGTTGCAATTCATCCACAAGATGTAATTAATGTAGATGAAACCAACATAGTGACTGTGCTGGTTTTTATCTAAATGAATTACATCTTGTGGATGAATTGCAACTTAGGAGGATTGCAAATATTTTTTGTTTCATGCTTAAGCTTCAACAACTACTATGTTTTCCTAAATAAATGCATTGTACCATTGTTATAAACAAATAGGTTCTTTCTTTTTCTTTGAACTACAAATGACTGCATTTCATTTCAAATGTTTGTGTGCTCCAGACATCAGTGAAATATTGTAGGAGTCATTGCTTTGGCAGGATGCAGTCTATGGTATCACTGTGTAATATCATTCCCATTGCTGAACATATTTATAGGGAGATTCTTGTGTGGTTGTCAGTTTTTCCACTGCTGCCTCTTTTTCTAATAGCAGGCGATGCCCTGTAATCATTCTGAATCTGTTCAGCACTTCAGAATAAACAGCCAGTGAGGGCATACTGTGTGTTCTGGTATATACTGCAGCAAAGTCTGTACCCCAAGTTGAGCAGTCTTCCACAGGGGGAACCATCCCCATCGGCAAGCAAATAGCTAATATTCTGTGTGTTTCCTGCGGACCTGTATGGGGAAATACCATATAAGCTAGGCCTGGTTGTAGTTCGCAAAGTTTCTGCGAAGTGACAAAAAAACTCTGCGGAGTTCCGCAAGCAGCAAAGTGCGGCGTGAAGTGTCATTCACGCTGATCTTCCTGCTGCTCGAGTACAAATTCTACCCGAGCGGCATATCGCTCTCGCCAACTTACCGTTGGCAAACACGAGCGAGGAAAAAACTCTGCTGCGCTACGCACAGCAGAGTTTTTTGCACCCCGCAAATGGAAAGAGTTCACTGCCCAGGCCTAGTATAAGCTAACTTGTTTTTTGTGCAATCCAGAACAGAATCTCGTACTGTATGATGGGAACCTTACCCATGACCGCATTCAGTGTTTGTGGGCTGGCACCTGGGGTAACTAGTTGTGGTTGTGCAGATTGAGCAGTTTGTGCAGGGTTAAGCATAAGTGTTCACATCACGAACTGAGTCAGGCATCTGTACAATGTTACTAGATGTTTATATAGTGTTCTCACCTGGCTGTTGATAAATTATCAACATTAGGATGCCTGTATATCCGGCTAAGACTGGCCATGTCACTCCCTCCTTGCTAAGGGGACCGAGTCTAATGTTTTCTGTTGTGTGTGAGAGGTTGCCATTAAACCAATTTATATGTGTTTGGTATGTTAGAGGTATCTCTATTTCTTCATATGGTGTATAATTGTCTGGTGCTTCATCTTCATTGTAAGTGTGAGATAACTGTGTCATGTTATCTGCACCATGTTGTAATAGTTTCTGAATAACCGCATGTCTGCAGTTCTCAGCAATGTTAAGTGCTGGAGGCCCTTCATCTCCAGACATTATTTTTTTATTTTTTATTTTTTCCTCATTTGCCATTAGATACTTAGAGCTGTTGAATTTCCTCCTGTGGCCTCCCTCTCAACTAGCACCAACTGGAGAGCTCCATATCTAAATGGTAATGCTTTACACAGAGCTTCTCTACATACTGTTCTGTATAATCCTGGGCACCCAAACAGAACTAGAGAGATGAAGTAAAAACAAGTATAAAGGCTTAATCATTGGACTGATTTTCAAGAGTGACCAACCATTCCTCGCATGGAGCCCAAAAATCTATTCTAATATCCCAATTATTTTTAAATTTTTCTAATTTAACTCTATCCAACTTCATTGTATATTTAATTGAGATCACCCAGTCTAAAAAGTTGGGGAAATAACCTTTATCCACTTTTTGCAAATTTCTCTTCTTGCAAGCAAAATCAAATATAAACATAACTTTTTTTCCCCCCTGGAAAATGACTTATAATCTGAAAACAGGCCAAAAAAGACTAAAACTATGCTTACCTGGATATTTAGACCAAAAATATCATCCATACCCTTATTAACCTCTGCCCAGAAATGTCGAAGCTTGGGGCAAGTTAAAAACATATGAACATCATCTGCATCCACCAGAAGACACTTTGGGCATTTAGGCGCTGGACCTTTCGAAAACTTTGAGAGCTTGAGGGGAGACCAGTACACCCTGTGAACACAGAAAATATGATTCCTTCTTAAATTTGCAGGTTGTACTGTAGTATACAAGATGTCATGAGATACTTGCCATATATCTTCAAGATGACAGCCGGGCAAGCTCTCTCCCCACAGCTTCGTCTGTAGTTTGAACTCTCCTTCCTCCAGGTCCAACATTAACCAATACAAAGTCGTTACCTCTTTCTTTTTTCAATTTTTCTCCAAAGTACATTTTCTAGTTCATTGGACAAGCCCACTTCGGTCCCCATAGTTTGATACCAACTTTTTATTTGCCAGTACTTAAATTTGGAAAGCCGATTGTTTGTAAGTAAACTTAGCTCGTCCCAGGATAGCAGAGACCCTTCCGATATTATCTGTTCCCAATGCATAATTCCTGCCTCTATCAGAGGAGTTGACAGAGAATCTTTAGTCCACCCTGGCGATCCTGGAGCCTTCCAAATAGGAGCAAGCGCGCTAAAGTAGTTAATCTTCAGAGTTTTCTTAATCTTAGCCCAAGTACCAGCAAAACCGCTTAGTATTTTTAAGCGAACTTTCTTGAAGAATCTCGGGTCTCCATATTTATATAGAAAACCCTGACTCCCACTCTCAACATCCATGAGCATCGCCTTAAACATCACACCCACATCCGAATCGTCTGGTATGTCCATGAGAATTTTACCTGCCCTCAGTGAGAATGTCCTTGCATACAAAACTAAATCAGGTAAGCATAGTTCCCCCTTATTCTTTTTCCTACGCAACTTCCTCCACGCTATTCTAATACCTTTGGAGGCCCAGATAAAAATATTTAAATTTGACTGGAGAGTCCTCAAACTTTTTTCATTGAATACCAATGGAATGTTCTGTAATATAAAACTTAACTTAGGCAGCAGCATCATTTTTATTAAATTCACTCCACCAATCAGAGTCAAAGGTAAGTAGATCCAACCCAATAAAGAGTTATGTATTTCTTTTGTGATCTTTTGGAGATTTGTTTCTGCGATCTTATCTATATTTTGGGTAATCAATATTCCCAAATACCTAATCACCTTTTTCATTGGATAAGCACAAGTGCCCACATTCCATGCCATACATTCAGTTTTTGTAGCATTTATTTCATATCCCGAGACACTCCCAAACTTCTTTGCTTCTTCATATATTAACGGAATTGAAACATTTGGGTCCGATGTATATACCAATAAATCATCGGCATATAATGCCACCTTCTTTTCCAAATCCTTAAATTTAAAAGATTGTATACCTGAGTGTATTCTAATTTTTTCAGCCAGAGGCTCAATATATAAATTAAAAAGCATCGGGGATGAAGGGCATCCCTGCCTAGTGCCTCTCTGGATTTTAACAGGAGCAGTTAAATTACCATTTACTAAAATTCTCGCTATAAGGGCTTGATATATCCGAGAGACTGACCTACAAAAGTTATTCCCTAAATTATATTCTTTTAATATGTATTTTAAGTAGGCCCAGCTTACTCTATCAAAAGCCTTCGTAGCGTCTATTGTTATTATAGCTAGCGGGATTTTGTATACAGTTGCTATATCAATCGCCCCAATCAAATTATAAGTAAGCTCCCTTATTCCTCTCCCCCTAACAAATCCCTTTTGGTCCCTATGGAGAAGGCACTCTGATACCCCACTCAACCTCTCTGCCAATATTTTTGCAAAGATCTTGTAATCAATATTGAGCAGAGAGATGGGCCGATATGAATCACAAAATCTTGGTGATTTAGAGGGTTTAAGGATTAGCGAAACCGTTGCTTCATTCCACGAGGGTGGAATATCTCCTCCCTCTTCAAAGATATGGGCGAATAGTGTCATCAAAACCGGGGCAAGAACATCCCTTAAAACTTTGTACAATTCCGCAGGTAACCCATCCGGGCCTGCAGCTTTCCAAGATTTGCCCAAGTCAATGGCTTTTTCAATCTCAGCTCTAGAGATCGACATATCCATATTATGGCTCTCCAGACATTATTGTATAATGAATTACAGAGAGGGTAACACAAATGGAAAATAGGTCCTTTGAATAGTTCAAGCTTGAACAACCTACAACCAATACATAGGAATACCTAATCAGCTGAGGAGTATAGTCCCTACCACCACAGGCATCTCCAGTTAGGAGGTAAGTATGGGTCACGAGTGCACAAGAAAGCTAATTGGGTGAAACATTAAATAATAACCCATTTATGGCTGTGCCATGTCGTGTAGTTTCCACTTTTCAGTAGGAATTGCACATTTGATAGGCAAGATAAACTTTGGGATGGTGCAAGACTGAATCCAAACACCCCTGCAGGAGATGTTGTCTTATAGGCCAGCTAGCTCACAGTACCACCACAAGCACCCCTAAACCTAGACAGGAAGCAAATGGCTTGGACAACCACAGAACATGACAACCCTGACTATCCAGGAATTGTGGCAACAGATCTAGAACCCTTTTGCTCGGTCAATCATGCTCTTTCTCTGAGAATCATACAAAGACTACACAGAGGGGCATTTCCAATATTTATTGAACTATCGTGATTCATGAATAGAATATATGTGCTGCAATGATCAATAGACAGAAGAAGATAAGAGTAATTAGCAGTATAATGGTTAGTACAAGCTCCAAACGGAGCCGTGAGCCTCTTTTCAAAATTTGCATGTGATACAGATAATTGTGGGAATTTCTAGAATTGTTTTAGATGGGATTGCTTAACACTGTTTTAATTCTGGATTTACCTGATCACTTGTTTGTCCTCCCGGTCCGCCGCAGGTTTTCCCCGATTTAGCGGAGGTAGACAAATTGCCCTCACTTCCGCTTGCACTTCACCATTAAGGAGGCAGCGGTCTAGTTTGCCGCACCCCCTACTTCACATCCAACTTCATAAACAGATGAAGGGTGGGCCGCACAATGGTTAGTACAAGCTCCAAACGGAGCTGTGAGCCTCTTTTCTAAATTTGCATGTGATACAGATAATTGTGGGAATTTTTAGAATTGTTTTAGAGGGGATTGCTTAACACTGTTTCAACCTTTTTTAAATTCTGGATTTACCTGATCACTTGTTTGTCCTCCCGGTCTGCCGTGGGTTTTCCCCGATTGAGCGGAGGTAGACAAACTAATTGCCCTCCCTTCCACTTCCACGTCGCTATTAAGGAGGCAGCGGTCTAGTTTGCCGCACCTCCTACTTCACCTCCTACTTCATAAACAGATGATGGGTCGGGCGCACAGTAGAAACGCGCAGCAGGCGCGCCTGCCTATAGGCAACCCTGTGTGCGTCTGTCCGTGCCTGTCCACGCCCGACCGTTGCCTGGAGCCAGGACCCCTGCCACTTCCCCTGCCATGGTCAGTCTTACTAAGATTACCTATTCCTTTAAGACCCTTTTTCAAAATATGAGAAAGCTGCAGTGTAGGACTTGGCCCTTTTTGGCTAAAGTTCCCTAAACTTTTTGCTTTCCCCCTAGACCTTTTTTCTGCCATTGTGTTGCCAACTTAGATGCTTTGGACACTTTGCCACTGCTAAACAGTGTCAAAGTGCAAGTGCTCCCTGTGTAAAGTGTAATGGTAATTGGTTGTCCATGATTGGTATGTTTGCCTTACTAGTAAAGTCCCTAGTAAAGTGCACTATGTGTGCCAGGGCTGGTAATGCAAATGCTACTAGTGGGCCTGCAGCACTATTTGTGCCACCCACACAAGTAGCTTTAAAAAGGAAACTCAGGCCTACCATTGCAGGGCCTGCGCGCAGTTTGTTAAACTGCCATGTTGTCTGACAAGTGCACTCACTTGCCAGACCTTACCCTTCCCTTTCTATGCATATCAGACACCCCTATGGTAGGTCTAGGATACCCCCTGGGCAGGGTGCAGTGCATGTGAAAGGTAGGACATGTACTAAGGTATGTACCATGTCCTGACAGTGAAATAATCTCCATTTCGTTTTTTACTCTTGAAAGGCCATCTTGCCCATAGGACAGAATGGGGAGGCTGTGTAATATGTTTTCCAGCCTATCTTCCCAAAGGCTTAAGATGGAAAGGTGACGTTTAGTATGACTGAACTCACAATGTAATAACACATCTTTTTATGAAGATGGTTTTTGCATTGTGTCTTCAGAAGCCACTCTTTTAGAAGTGGCTGAGTTTTTGTGCTCTAACATTTCTGTGTGTCTCTGCCTGGCTGTGGATTGACTGTCTGGATTTGAAAGCGATAGGATCTGGGGAATGTCTTGTCCCAGGGGAGGAGGTGAGACAGCAACAGGCTGACCTGCATCTGGAGTGTAGGGGGAAGAGTAGCCCCTAGAGGTGAAGAGGCCTGGGTTGCTGCTATAAAACAATTGTCCCATCTCCTGCTGAGTGATTGAGAATCCAGACCCCCACTAATCAAAGGATAAAGGTGTCACTGGCAGGGAGGCACCCAGAACTGGTTTGAACAGGGGTCAGTGCCCCCTGAACACAAAGACTTCAAAGCCATTGAGGGGTATAACTATGAGAGCTGAAGCCCCTGAACTTTGGAGAATGGCTTGATCAAGTGTGAAAAAGACTGGAGCTACTTCGTGGTAAAGAGGACCTTTGCCAAGGAAGAAACAACTGAATAGACTGAAGGATAGGACTGACCCTTGCTGTGTGTTCTGGGGCTGGCCTACAGTTTGCTGTTTTAACCAAGGAAAGGCTAAAGGGACTTTGCTGTGTGCTGTGTCTTCCTGCTTGAAGGACTTTGCTGTGTGCTGTGTCCTGAAGTAACTTATCCCCAAGGGCCCGAGGTGAGCTGGCTCCCTGTTGAGGAAACACAGGAACACAAAAGTTTCCATGAGAGTTTCAGCGGCGCTGTGTGTGCGTGCTTGTTGCAGCCTGAGACCCTCGTAAGGCGTGCCCTGTGATCGTGGGCACCTGGAGTCCAAGCAAGGATCAGCGACGCTGTGTGCGTGTGCTTCGTGCAGCCTGAACCTTTTGTGCGGATTGTCCAGTATCGTGTGCACCGGAATCCAAGTGAGACTCATCGACGCTGTGTGTGTTGGGCACTGTGAGACCTTCGTGAGGATTTGCCTTGTTATCGTGTGTACCGGAATCCAAGTGAGTCTCATCGACGCTGTGTGCGGGTGCGTTGGGCACCATGAGACCTTTGTGAGGATTTGCCTTGTTATAGTGTGCACCAGAGTTAAAGTGAGTCTCAGCGACGCTGCGCGCGTGATCTTTGTGCAGCCTGAGACCTTCGTGTGGAGTGCCCAGTGATCATGCACTCGAAGTTCAAGGAAGACTCAGCGACGCTGTGTGCGTGTGCCCTGTGGCAGCCTGAGATCTTCGTAACTGTAGCGGCACGGACCGGCAGCCCTGGAGAAGCTGAGCCGGCGGCCCGAGCCCGCCGTTGCCAATTGACAAAGATTGCATTGGAGGCCCAGCCGCTGGACGAGGAGAGGAGAGTGAGTTTGCGCCCCCCAGGTAACGTGTGTTGACTCCTGGGGCGGGGTGCGGGCTCGGAGGCAGACGCTCTCTGCCTCTCTCTCGTTCCGGCAGCGCGAGCCACTGCTTCGGCTCGTATCGCGGCCCGTATTGCCAAGGGAGTGGCAGTACAGGGGCCGGAGTGCGGAGCTGCACTTTTTGGTTACATCGTACCTGTGTTGGGGGCAACTGTTGAGAGTCTGACTGCAAGTCAGAAGGAGAGGCGGAGAGACCGCCTACGGCACAGTGATCGGTGCCGGAGTGTATTACGCATTATTCCATTACTGCATAACGGAGTACCTGACTGTCGTACTACACATTTCATCATTTCTGCATAACGAAGTACCTGATTAGAGTATTACGCATTGCACTGTTGCTGCATAACGAACTACCTGATTGTCGTATGACGCATTTCCTTGTTTCTGCATAACAAACTACCTGATTAGCGTATGACGCATTGCATTATTCCTCCATAACGGACTACCTGATTGGTGTATTACGCATTGCCTTACATCTGTATAACGACGTACCTGGTGGTTATGCTACGCATTGCATTATGTTTACATCGCAAAGTGCCTGATTGTTGCATACTCATTGCATTATTTTTACATTGCAGCAGTACCTGATTCTAGCATTACGATCTGCATAACAGGGTGTTAGGATTAGAGTAGGATGTTTAGAAGTGCCCATTAATATCGCCAGAACTGATAAGGGCTGGCTGGCCTAACAACCGGCCAGGAGGAATATTACAAATACGCATATGTTGGATTTATATCGTGTGGTCTGATCGTATATCTTTTGATATAAAATTTATACTCGTTTTATAAAACTCGTGTGGAGTCTATTTGTGGTGTCATCATTGGGTTACTGTGAGCGTGATTGCAAATACTTTACACATTTGCCTTGAAGATAAGCCTGGCTGCTCGTACCAAGCTACCGAGGGGGTGAGCGGGGCTATCTCAGAAGGTGACCTTCCTTTCCCTGACCTTGGAACGCGGGTACCTACCTCAGCCAACCAGGGGATTTGAACCCCGGTTCTAGCATCTGCGTGGCAGAGGTAGGGGATTTGAACCCCGGGTCTAACATGCAGGCTTGTATTTTCTTTGGACCACATCTGCTTAAATAGTTCTCCTCTAGTGTTAGGGTGCCTGATGAGCTCTATTAAGTGTAAATACTGCTGCAAGCTTGATGCCAGGAGTGACATAAAGTCAAATGATATGGAGTCTAGCAACTCCACTACTACAGCCAATGGGAAGGCTTGTACTGTACTTCAGCCTCAGTCTCTTCAGCCTTCTCATTCCACTCATGTTTTTAAGAATTTCCTATGTAATGTAAGATCTCTTCCTAAACATGCCACTAAATGTTGGGACCTTCTTTCCTCCCTTATGCTTGATGTCGGTTTTCTCACGGAAACTTGGCTAAGTCCAAGTGCAATACCTGCTATTACTCAGGCCCTTCCTCACAACTATCATTTGATTAAAGTAGATAGAGGAGGGAAAATAGGAGGTGGTATTGCTCTCCTCTTCAGAGACTCCATTAAAGTCTCTCTTTTTGACTCCCCCATTAAGGACTGGGTTGAAATGTGTACTTTTTAAATAGAATTCTCACTGAATAATCACTGGAAAGGCGCCTTGATCTATCGCCCTCCGGGGCCCCAAAAGATTTTAGTCATCACCTTTTTGAGAATATTACACTCATGTGATGTTTGCCCAAATGTTTTATTATTGGGCGATTTTAATTATCACTTAGACGATCCTTCGGAAACTGATACATCCCAGCTTCTAGCTGACTTAGAGACCTTGGGCCTTCATCAGAAAATCTCGCAGGTCCATTCGCTCAGCAGGCAATACAGTAGATCTGATTTTTACTAATTCTAATAATTTGCAATGTGACCCACCTCTTCCCCTCACGTGGACTGACCACGCCTTGATTGGTTTTCAGATTAATAATTCAGATAAACCAGATTTGAAACAAGTCAGTAATAATGGTACTAGAAGATGCTAACATCGTGCCTCCCCTAATTCCTTCTCTAAAGTCTTTCCTCCACCAGTTATCAGGCTAGATTCAGAAGTCAACCAAATGTTGGCGGAATTTCAGGCTGCTCTAAACTTAGCCTTCGATAATTTAGCACCCTTAAGAACTAGGTCAAATATTTCACACAGACCTCTTGCACTCTTGTATACTGCAGAATTGAGAGAGGGAAAGAGCTTTTGTAAGATGTTAGAGAGACACTGGCTTCGCAGTTATGATCAGGAGGACAAAACTGCATATAAGGAGGCCCTCTAAGTATATCATTGCAACATCTAAAAAGCTCGCAAAATGTATATTTGCAAACAATTTAGTCAGGCAGACAACTCTTCCAAAGAATTGTTCAAAATTCTTAAAGACTTTACTCATCCTTCTGCCTGTTCCCAGCCACTCCAAGCCTCACAGGAATTATGTGATTCTATTGCTGACTACTTCGAAGATAAGATCAGTTGATCTATCAAAACTTCCCGTGTATGTGCCATCAATTGACTGTGGAGCAAGTGGATTCCACTTCCATTAACAGGTGCAATATGCGGGATAACTTCCAGACTTTTGCCCTGGAACAGGTGCAATATGTGCTCAAAAGAGCTAAGTCTGCTTCCCCCATGGACGCTTGTCCACCCAGTATGGTAGCCCTACTGGCTAACCAGATTGCTGCAGCAGATCTCTACTCAACCTCTCCATCGAGTTGGTAAAAATTCCTTTAGCGTAGAAATCGGCTCAGATCATACCGATGCAAAAGCAGAAGAATTTGGATCCCTCTATTCTTTCAAATTACAGACCCATCTCTTTACTCCTGCACTTGGGTAAGAAGTTGGGAGGCCTAATCAATAAACAACTGGCTGAATATTTGGAACTGAATAAGATCATAGATCCTTCACAATCAGAGCCGCGCATAGCACCGAGTCGGCATGGGTTGCCGTGATGGATACTATCAGGCACTCGCTGCCCCTGCCCCTGCCATGCTTGTGCTCTTTGACCTATCCGCAGCATTTGACACTGTTTCCCATGTCAAGTTACTTCAAAGACTACAAGAGATAGGGATTAATGGGTCTGTCCGGGCCTGGTTCCAGGATTTTCTGAAAGATAGAATGCAGGGTGTCTCGCTGGGACCTTTCAAAGCCAGGCCTAGGCTGGTCGATCAAGGTGTTCCTTAGGGCCCAGCCCTACATTGTTAAACATGTATGTGGCAGCTCTGGCTAACGTCATCAGAGCATATCGTCTCGAAATCTTATCATATGCTGATGACACTCAGTTGGTTATCTCCATTGATGAGGATCTTGACAAAATGAAGAACACCTTTTTGACTGGAATGAAAGCTATCACCAAGTGGATGGTGGTTGACTTTCTCCAGCTGAATCCAAGGAAAACAGATCATCTTATTTGGGAAAGCTCAAGTCCTGTGGACTCCGGACTGGTGGCCACTGGAGTTAGGCAAGGCACCATCTCCTAGCAAGATTGTAAAAAATCTTGGAATCGAGTTAGATTTTGAGCTTAATATGAAAGCACAAGTTCTATCTACAACCGGCACTTGTTTCCATATGCTATGATTACTGAAGAAAGCTATGCCATTCCTCCCTCTAGATGCCAGAAAGGCCCTGGTACAGGCACTTGTTGTGAGCCGACTGGACTATGGTAATGCTCTGCTGGCCGCTGCCAATGAGTCATTATTGTCAAAACTGCAGGTTGTACAAAACACGGCAGCGCAGTTGATTTGCAACCGACCGCCTGGTACAGCCTCCACTCCTCTCTTATAATAATTACATTGGCTCCCAGTAAAGAAAAGAGTTGTATTCAAAATGTGCTGTCTAACCTATAAAGCTCTGCAGGGTAAAGATCCCATATACCTTAGCCAGAGACTGAAACAATATCACCCCACTAGGAATCTGCATTCCAGTGAGAAGGAGTTATTGGTGGTCCCTAGTATTAGACGTGTTAGATGGGGTGGCAAATCCTTTTCTTACCTGGCCCCCACCCTTTGGAACAAATTACCATTCTCAGTTTGAACCTGCCTGGATTACAGTAAATTCAGGAAAGATTAAAAAACTGCACTCTTTTGGGATTTAGACTCTATGTCCAGCCTTTTGTACTAACTGCAGCGCCAAGATACCCCAGTTGGGGTGATTTGAGCGCATTATCAAATTAAATCATTAATTCATTGAAGGACCGTAAACAGAATAAACAGTTCCACCATCATCCTAAACAATGTATATATGTGAGCACATACAACGATATATAAATAGTGTACTCCTAGTATGTGTTCCCTAACCTAAGCCTCTAGGGTGTTTGTATGTGTTCTGCAAGAATCCCCCCACCGGATGATCCAACAAGTTACCTGGAGGGAACGTATGTGGGTCCTGTCTTTGTCACAAGTTGGGCATCCCTCCTCGTAGAGAGATCAGCAAGCAGCTGGGCAGAGGTTTCAGTGGGCAGTGACCTCACAAATGATAGCAAGTGCTCCTCTGTCTAAACCCCGGAAATGCTTGTTTATTTATAACAAAAGGCATCCTTGCCTGGGCTGAGATGCTAGTCAGGCCGTCATTGTTTATGTTCTATAGATAGCTGTGTTGCTGCATGAACGAACGACAGACAACCACATTTGCACAATGTGTGTTCAGACATTGTACAGAAAGTTCAAGGTGTCGTGATAGTGTTCTTGCGAAGTTGAATTTCTAAGCACGTTCAGTTTCATGGAAACTAATCCGCACTGTCACGCATGCAAATGTGTGTCAAGAGTCATTTTGTGAAGGGGAAGGCAACTTAGGAAAAACGTGTACATGTAAAATGGTACTGTTTCCCAATAGGACTAACCAGGACACATGATAGATATCCTGGACCAATGCAGTTATGGCTCTGATCACTGTACCCACAGTTAGACCTATCCCTCATGCATGCCAGTGTGTGTGTTTCAGTGTATAGAAACAATTAGGTTTTGCATTGTGCACGTTACTTAAAAACAATGGCACAAACATAACAGAGGAAGTCCTATTTACTAACTAACAAAGGTCATAAATGGCAGCAAGAACTCCTTGGGAAGTTACTTCAGGTTGAGACCTTTCTCTTTATCTTCTTTGGTAGTCCATTCTGTAATCTGTGGTGTCTCGGATATGAAAATTCAGCGTATTTGTTTTAATTAGAGTTTTCTCAGGTGGTATGGATCTTCTTTCTGTTACTTGCCACTGCTGAAAAGTACTGGACAGACGAGGTGCCTACCCTGTCGGCCTTGTTCAGTATAAAGAGTTGTTAGTTTGATTGTTAAGGTAGTACTTTCCCTGTTCTTCAGTCTTGACACCTTTGCTGCATAGACTCCACTGGATCCATGTTTGCAAAGTTCAGTTTTACCTAGTTTTATGAAACTCCATAAGCCTGATTCCACTCTTAGGTTTGGTATCAGAGCATTACATAGCCTAGTGCGCTCGACTTCCAAAGCTCTGCATCCATGTTTCAGCTGGTTGAGGAGTCGTTGGGTGTGGCAGAAGAGCGCAGACTCCTGGTTGGTGTGTAGTGGGTGCCTGGATATTATTTCCATCGATTGGATGTGCTTGGGCACATTTTTTATTTGTTTCCAATGTTTTGGCAGACCAGGGCGGCACATAGAGGGCATTGGGTGGGCAGAGGCACAAAAGGAGCTGTAGGGCTTGCAGGACCACAAACAAGGCATGAAGGGAAGACAGTAAAAACAAAGAGTGTTGAAGGGGGCAAGGGTATACCCACCATCATACAAAACACATCCACCATAAGAGGCCAACATACTCACCAATATATCCCTTTTCATATGTCCACACAGCCACTTCCATACATAATCTGAAGGTAGCACTTTAACTAATTGATTACATGACTTTACAGTTTTATGGCAATAGTGCTTTTTAACCTGTAGGTCAATCTTAACTCCCTTTCAAATTTAGGGGCATATTAGCAAGGAAGTGGCGATGAGAGGCGATAGCCTCCTTGGCTTAACGCCTCTCATCGCCATTTCGGAAGTGGCAGGCTGCACCATATGTGTGCTGCTTCATGCAGCACACATGTAAGTTACAAAATGGCATTTTAAAAAAAGGTTTGTTTATGTACAGGAAGGGACACCTTCCTGTACATAAACAAACCTTGGCATTTTGCTTTTTCCATGTGTGCTGCACAAGGCAGCACACATGTAAAAAGCAAAAACGAGGAGAAATTAAGCATTTCTCCTCGTTTCGCCACCTGAAGACCAGGATTTTCCTGGTCTAAATTTCGGCGCTGCCACCTATTATCGCCTCTCTTGATAATAGGTGGCAGCGTCAAAGTGAATGGGTGTTGCGGTGGAACACCCACCGCAACACCCACTGCACGCCCCTTTCACGCTAATTTTAGCGTGAAAGGGGCCCTATTACCAAGTCAGCGTTAAGCCACTTAATGTGGCTTTTAGCCACGTTATGTGGTTTAACGCTGCCTTGGTAATAGGGCGCTGACCCTATCGCCACCACAACGTCACAAAAAGTGACGTTGTGGTGGCGATAGGGGCTTGATAATATGCCCCTTAGTTTTTTTAGGGAATACATATACTTCAAATTCCTTGTCAACTCATTTTTTTTTCCGGAGTTTTATATAGCGCGAACTTGACCCAAAGGTATCAGAGCGCTTTACATGAGCACCATTTACGTTACACAAGGACAAATTCATTTTTGGTAGGCACGGGGAGATTAAGTGATTAGCCCAGGATCACAGATTGTTGAGTGTTATTGCCGAGACTCGAACCCGGTTCGCCAGATTTTAGATCAAACGCCTTAGACGTTAGGCCAGATCCTCTCCCCATCGTGTGAAGTGCAACACCTGGTAATGGATTTATTTCCTCCAAATGGGGGATAAAGTGCTATGCAAAAGCATTTGCGCTTCAGTACAATTATACACCTTACTTAAAGCAAAAGCTCTTACTCTCTCGATAAATACTGATGATGCTGTGATATTGATCAATTATTTGCAGAACTCAAATTCATTACCACGTCATTTAAGTCAATCCTAGATTCTAGGAGCTTCCATTGATATGGACACATTACAAAGAATTCCATGACTATTTAGTAAATAGTACATGTACTATATAACTCCAAAGTCTTCTGTGTGCGTGTCATTAAATTATCTAAATCTACCTTGTTTGTGATTGCTTTAAAAAACTGCATTGGCTGCTCTTGTCATATTTACTGTATCTATAGTATGAAAGGCTGATTGATGGCTCTTCACAGAACATAAAACAGAATGTGCAAAGCATATACATAAGCTGGGGCATGTATATTTCATTTGAACGCATGTGAAGTGCTCTATGGAGAAAACAACAAAAGGGAGGTAAAGGCGTGCATGTTTTGATGGAGCCTTCGTTGTGGGACTATCCGGCTTTGACATAATGTGCTTTTCACTGTGGCGGGCTCCTGTTTTATCTCTTTCCCCGGCTTTTCTTTGCGCCAACACTGATGTGGTGAGGGCGCGATGGGAATGTGTTGAAAATTTCATGACGTACTTGAAAAGCATGCGATGGGAGCCATAGACCTGTTTACCTTGCATTAAACCTCCCTAATGCTCCAGGTACCTCTTCCCTGGGATATTCATCTTAGACTTACACGCTGTGACCTTCAGAATGGGTCATTACTGCTGTGGGGCAAGATGCGTACCAACCCAACCCTTAAAGACAGAGGTCACTGACCAGCAAGAAATATACATTTATTAAAACATGCCCTTAAAACACACAAGTGATATACTATACTAAAGCAGTGATAATATTTACTCAACTAGTAATTGTTCACTTTTTACTTTATTTTTTATTTTTAGGCCACAGATGCAAAAATAGGGCAGGCATTTTATGTGAATTGTCTGTGTTGTCAGCCAGAATCATAAGCAGTGCAATCAATTTCTATAGTTCTGCTACCCAGTTAATGGTCATATCGGTATCAGCAGCTGTTGGTATTCTGAACAAATACCAGGAAAATGATACATTTCTTCCAATGTTGGTTTTAGCTAATATTTCAGTCTGTCTACAAACCATAAGCATGTCTGGTAAGAAGGGGAGGTCAAAAAAGGGGAGGGACTGAACTAAAATAGGACTATCAAGTATTGTTTTTTAGACCATAATAATATTAGCAGATAAATGTCACAGAACTCCTATTCAACCATCTCTCAAGCACCTTGACAGTGTCTTCTTTCAATTTCCTTGGACCATGAGTGGGTTTCTGACTCTTTAGGGTGAGCTGTCTAGAAGGGCCAGTGCGGGCTCATTCTCCAAGAACATTTCTACACTTGTAGTTCATTGGCGGACGGTATTTTTACCAGGGAGAGGGGTGGGGGCCACACACGCTCACATACACACTCACTCACACCCATGCGCTCGCACACGCACACACACACACCCACCCACTCATTCACAATACTCACTAACAAATACACATACATTCATGCATACATTCACCAAACATAAAAAGAACATAAAACTTACCTTCACTGTAGAGAGGGAAGCATTGGAGGTCCCAGGAAAGTTGGGATTGCTGCCTTCCCTCAGTGATTCAGGGCTAATAAAGGTTGGTATAGGCCTTCTTCTTCAGCATTCCACTGTTTGTCTTTCTCCCTTTTTAATTTAGAACATTCTGCCCTCAGTTGCTGGAAGGTTCTAATAGACTTATAGCGCTTCTGTATAGGGCATACCAGTTGTTAAAGGCCCGCTACCTCATGATAGGCCTTTGTATGAGGCTTGGGCCTATAACTCAGAATCAGGACCTTTAAAAGACGATAACGTCCTCAACAGCAGGCTATAAGGCTATAGTAGATTTGTCCGTCCAGCTGCCAGTCACTCTTTCTGTCAATCCAAAATTATTTATCCCTCCATCACATACGAAAAGACATGTGACATTACATCTATGCCAGATTCCAGGCAAAAGACTTATAGTGAAAATTTTACAATTTTGTGCCCTACAGACTCACCCACTGTCTATCCTATGCAACGTCAATTTCAAATAACATTTCAGCTCTTTGTGTTTTTTTAATTTTATTTTTATGAAACTCAATACTGTGCGTGGGCCTGCTTCTAATCCCCACCTTTTTTCAGATAGGGTTCTCCGGAGACAGGTTTATTCAGCGTTTTGCTCAGGATCAGAAAATGTTTTATTGTTCTTGTGATGAAAAATATGATCTCACAACCTCAGATTGTTTCTTGGTTACCTTTCCAATGAGGTGCTCTATTGTAAGCGATTATATAATCCTCTCGTGTCCTTAGCTGACATTATCAATGGAACTCTACACATTCGCCACGCACTGACTATTGTCTTGTTAATTCTGTTAACCATTTTAGAATGCCAAGAGTAAGAAATGCAGTTTCATAAGATGAAGTATAAATAAATGGTATTAAAAATAAATCTACCGGTATTAAAAGCTATTATTTTGTTCTCTTCCACTTCCAAATGGTTTATAATCCTCAAGCAAATAACCAAGTGCATTTTTATTTACATACTGGGTGCATCAGTTTGTTCTACTAATCTGTGCACTTGAACATCACTCCAATTGCCCTTGGACAACATTGGCAGCTCACTGCCATGTGCCTTGTGCCGAGCACAAAAGCAGCTCAACAGTGTCATCTTAAGGATTTTTGGGGCCTTGGGCAAGGAACATTTTGGAGAACTCTGTTTGAAGCAGATTTTAATTTTATTACCTAATTGATATTATTGACTTTTCTGCTAATTCAAGTCAGCATAAAGCCACCTAATATTGAATTATACAATAAAGTTTCAGAAAAGGTATCCCACAAAAATTGCTGAAATATTTCTTGCCCAGGATGCCAAAATTCAGTTTGAAGACAGTGGAGAGAGAGGGAGACAGAGTGAGTAAGGCTGAGAGAGAGAGTAAGGTTAAGCAGGGACGTAGCTTGGTCAGTAAGACTGGGTGGGGGTGTGAGCTTCGGATTTCCCAACAATCATGCTGGTTAAAATACATTATAGGAGAAGCAGGGCAGGAGGGCGGCCTTAAAGAGCAGTAGAAAGGGAGAGGAATGCGGATTGTGAGGGGTACTTATAGCTCAAAGTATTGTAAAATAACAATTTTTAAGACCTTTAAAACAGAGACAAGAGAGAGAGAGCGAGAGTGTGTGTGTGTGTGTGTGTGCGTGCGTGCGTGCGTGTGTGTGTGTGTGTGTGTGTGTGTGGAGTGTGGTGTGTGTGTGTGTTGTTGTCTGCATCTGCATGTAAAAATCCGAAGTGAAATTCGACAAACACTTCACCATACCAACTTAAAGCACCTGTACTTCACCATTTACTACAGAATATATTTATTAGGGGGTGTAACCCCCCAAACAGCCCCCCTGAAGCTACGCCCCTGAGGTTAAGCTAGAAAAATAGAGAGAGTTGAGATAGTGAGAGAGAAAGATCACTTTTTCAACAAGGCCTCTTAGAAGGTGGGGGCCATGGACAATTGACCACGTTGCCCTTCAGATCACTGGTGCGTTCCTTATGCCAAATGCAAAAGTAGTTCCCTGCTGTATACCTTATGCCAAACACAAGGGTAGGTCACTGCAGCATGCCTAGAGATAGGCGAACCAAATAATTAACAGGGAAAGCCGATCCTGAGCCAAACCAAGGGTCTGTCTTGCCTCTGAGAGCCCTTGGATGAACTTAGCTATGAAAATATTTCGTAAATAAAACTTGAAACAAATATCGTGTAACATATGCTAAGGTCTCTTCAAACTTTAAAAAGGTGTATTTTTTTTAAAGGCAGAAGTGTTTTACATTAGTACATCAGATCATATCACTGTATTGTGAGCCGTTAATTAAAAGTGACAGTTTTTAATCATAAAACATTCATGACCCCACCCTGAGGACAATGCCAAAGGGTAAGTATGGTTTATCCTGCGCACTCCATACATGGAATGAGTTGTTATTATACATGTAGCAACATTATAGCGAATTAGAACAAACACAAGAGAGGTTTTTGTACAGTGCACATATGGAACTCATGTATTTCAGGGTGTTTTTATATGTAACAATGAAGAAAAAGGAGGCACTGTGAAATAAAATAATTGCCAGGATCACCCAATTTGGTCAAGCAGGGAAGCTGGGATTGATACTTGGGGCCTCGTTGTGATGTCAGGCGGAAATCCTCCACCCGACAGTCGGAATTTCCTAGACCGCTTCGGAACCCTTCCGACCAACTCGGTCGGTTTACAATCCGCCCGACCGATTACGATGTTCGTGGTCGGAAAGTAAACTGCGTGGTTATTCCGAATCAGTTTCGACTGGCTCTCGGAGTATTCGTGTCGTTCGGAACCGCATTGTGCACCTCTACGAACAACATTTCTGACCGACTGATTATGATATTGATTTCCAACAGCCTTTCTGAGTTGGCCTGTCTGACACGAAAAAGACTGTCGGAAAGTGACAGGGCCCCCTTCATCCTGAGCCCTCCAGTTAGGGGCGGAGGGGGTACCTAGGGGACCCCCCCTGTAAAATTCTGCACTGTGCGGCAGGCTCCATGGGGGGCCCACGACAGGGTGCAGGGTTTTACACACACACACCATTTCCCCATTGGAGCCTCTGTTGTCAGGCAGAACACGGGCTCACATAGGGAACAATGGGACTCCGACCGAACAGTGTTCGGTTGCATCATAATCGGTCGGGTGGAACCGCCGACCACGAGTCGGTCGGTTCATGAATCTGAGACAGTGTCGGGCGGAAACTTTCGTAATGAGGCCCTAGGTTTTCTGGTTTCATATTTTACAATTTAGCCACTCAATGGATATCACTTTCTCTTTCCTGTTCTGCATCAACGGTTAATGCTTTGTCTTCAATTCCTGGTGCCTGGATGGTAGGCAAAACGCACATAAAAGTTTGACTTGGCATGCTTTAGACCTGAGGATCCAAGAGGACTCCTAGTTGAGCCAGAGCCAGACATCTGGCTCGAGCATGGCTTAAGCCTTTCATGGCTTGTCCAAGTCGTAGGGTATTCAGACAAAATATCAAGTCAGTAATATCGACTGACACAATTATCGAATTGGAAATATCGTGACACAGAAATATCGTGAGCAAGAATATCGTGGACAAGAATATCGATTTTAAGGTAAGTAATATCGATTTTTAAAATATAGAAGTCATTAATATCGTTTGCAAAAATATAGTTGTTTAAAATATTGTTTTTTAATTTTTAGTGTTATGTATTTTAATATATATTTTAAAAGTATTTGATGTAATTTTTTTGTATAAGTATCGTTTATGTTTTTTAATATATGTGTTCAATTTTTAGTATTTATTAAGGGGAATAGGGTGGGAAGTAATTTAATTATAATAAATTACTGATAATGTTTTATTTAATACTATTTATTTAATTTTCTATTTAATAGTGTTAATTGTGCTTTTAATTTTTGGGTGGTAAATTTTATGTGTGGATTGTGGGGTTTATAGAGGTAAAAGGTGGGAAGTTATTTATTTTTAATTAATTAATAATTAGTTGTCAATTAATAATAATTAATTACTTGATAATTAATTATGGTAATTGTGCAATTTTTTTAGGTGCGGGTTGTGGGTTTTATAGGAGTAAAGGGTGGGGAGTCATTTATTTTTAATTATTTAATAATTAGTTGATAATTAATATTAATTAATTAATTGATAATCAATTATGTTAATTGTTTAATTACATTTTTTTGGTGTGGGTTTTGGGTTTATAGGGGTAAACGGTGGGGAGTACATTAATTTTAATTAATTCATAATTAGGTGTTAAATACTATGAGTTATTTAATTGAAAATTGATTTTAATTGTGTAATTACATTTTTTTCAGTTTAATTTTAGGTGCAGGTTCTGGGGATTATAGGGGTAAAGGGTGGGAAATTAATTAATTTTAATGAATTATAACTTGACTTTCAATTAATAATATTTGTTTAATTGATAATCAATTATGTTAAGTGTGCAAATCCATTTTTGTTTAGATTTTAGATGTGGATTGTGGGTTTTGTTGGGGTATGGGGTGGGCAGTAAATTCATTTTAAGCAATTAATACTTTTTTAAAATTAATATTAATCATTAATTTAATAATTAATTGTGTTGTGTGTATTGTGGAGGTATATTGCGGGAAGTACATTAATTATAATTAATTAATATTTAATAAACGAAAATTAGTTTGTTGATGAATATTTATATTAATAGTGTAAATAATTTTTTAGGTGCAGGTTGTGAGTTTTGTGGTGTTATAGGGTGGGATGTGTTAATAAATAATTTCTAAATAAAACATGATTATTTGCATGAAAATTATTTCTGTATTTCATTTATATTAATATTTGTAGGTATTTTTGATATGTATTTAACATTATAATATGTTTTTTAAATGTTATATTAAATATATTTTTATTTTATTTTTCAACATATTTATATATTTTTTTCTTTACTTAGGGGCCCATTACGATACCCGGCGTAAAAAAATCTGCCAGGCATGGAAGCGGCAAAAATCCGCCCGCACACACCGTCTGAACACCGACCACGCCATTACGATGACACAAACCGAAAACCGCCATCGGCGGAAAAATCACACAAAATACCGCCCGCCATCGTCCGAGTCGGAGTCAAACCGCCCGCCACGGACGGAAACACGCACGACAACACAAAATCGCCCGCCCTCACGGCCGACACACCGCGCGTGAGATTATGATCGCACCGCCATGAGCGCGTGAAAACTACAAATATACCGCCCGCCAGCGCAAACAACGCCGATGAGAATCGACACGGCAGAAGCCATGGCGCCCACGTCCCTGCACAGAAACCATCCGCTGACAAAAACAATCGCACACAACATGGCCAACAAGTCCACACAGCAAGGCACGCACAAATACACAAGCACAGTACACATCCCGAAAACACCCCCCTGGACAAACAAAAACTACAAAGGCCAGAACCCCAGACACAACACACCTGAAAACAACAGACCATGAGGACACACCCACATAGCTAAGTACAAAAGCAGCACTCCCACAGACCACAACCCCTTGCAACATTGCAAACTAGAGAGGAGAGGAGAGGACACAGTGACACAGCAAGGACAGCAGCACACCACAGAAACGCACACATCACAACCACCACCACCACCACCACCACCACCAAACACCGGCACCACAAACCCCCTGCACAGTACACAACACACACCGCACCAGCACCACAAACACCATGGCACCACAAAGAATGCCCAAGTTCACGCCCATTGAGCTGACGGTCATGGTCGACGAGATCATCAAGGTGCACCCACAAATCTATGGGAACATGGTCCAGCACACACCACTAGCCACCAGAAACAGAATGTGGAACCGGATCGTAGACCAGGTCAATGCAGTCGGGACCCTGCCCAGGAACAGAGTCGAAATAAACAAACGGTGGAATGACGTCAAGAGCCTGGTCAAGAAGAAGGAGACCAAGAACAGAGAGCTGGCAGCCGTCACTGGCGGAGGGAATCCCGCGCTCTTCAAGACCTTCAAAGCGTGGGAGGAGAAGGTGCGAGTCATCATACATCCCGAGATCCTCGCCGGATTAGCAGGGGGAGTGGAGGCTGGTAAGTACAAACTAATGTATACCAGCACACCGCTATGTACTCACATGCACTACCACCATGCCACAGCTCCCAGGGACAAACACCCCCATGTCCAGCACACAATACACAACACATCACACACACATGCAACAGACACCACCACACACAGCCCAAACAGAACAACTGTAAGATGCGTGGGGACATGTGTACACTCAGCCAGCCACGTAACCACCAACAGGTCCCCAAATATGCCAGAAGCGCCACAACGAGCACCCACCACACCCATGTGTCCGCCACAGCTGCACTAACCGACAAGTAACAGGTAAGTGGCAGGAACACAAAGTGCATTGGGTGGGAGGGTGGACAGCCCAAGTACAACACACACCAGGCCCCAGTCCCACAGCACAGCAAGGAGGAGCATCCCCCACACCCCACAGCCACGTGTCAGCCACCGCAGTGCACAACGACAGCCGAAAGGTAGACATCACGGTCCACAGCAATCGGTGTCAGTGGGTGTCCAGCCACCACCACGACCCACAACACCCCCCACCCCCACAGACCTGCAACATGGAGCACCCCCGCTTAGAACCATGTGGCATCCAGTACAGTGCACGCCCGAACAACCTGCAGGTGGGAAACTGGACAGGGCTGGATTACTGGAGGCATGAGGACCGTAACACGACCAACACATGGGACATGTCACGTAGCAGACGAACACGCAACACCGCCCACCGTCACGAACAAATGAACAATGTGCACACGGACATGAACCACAGACTCACACCTCACATGACCCATCACAGACACAGCAACACCCAAGGAGCCACGTCTGCATGCACAAGCCACACTGAATATAGTACCACACGGCAGCCACTGTGCAACTCATCACACACAACCGAAACACCATTGAAGTCCTGTCCATGTAGCCCCTACTGCCTGTCAACCACACACCCCACAACTACGCCTATGTAAGACAAACAACACTAGACGCAACAGAGCGGAACAACATAAATGCACACGAACACCACTGAACCCATCAAACACACAGACACACCATGCACATACAACATACCATCCATCCCATCCGTCAGCCCCAGTCTCATGAAAGGCATGTCATCCGCACAGCTGCCACACATACAGCAGTCACGCTAAGATACATGCCCATGACCAACCATGTGCCAGAAGTCAATGAAGCGCACGCCACACTGTGAGCAACAACACACAACATGGGCCACACCCCCCCGAGCACTGCAGTGATGCACATGGCACAGGGCAGCACGCACACCAAGGAGATGGGACAACTGCAATACGTTGGCTGGCACACAACCAACACTCACTCATAACGATGCGTCCAATGCCATGTCCAGTAATCACAACAGACAGCAAATATGCAGGCCATGTCAGGCATGCACACACCTCAGACCATGCACTGTCATGCTGCCACAACACATGTCACGTTCGGCACCCATGGCTCACAGCATGTACCCCAAAAGCATATTCCCTCCCAAATGCGAATCTGGGGCATGGCCCCCATGTTGCCATATGCGTTCCTAAGCGTTCCATTTGAACCCCAAAAGCATATTCCCTCCCAAATGCGAATCTGGGGCATGGCCCCCATGTTGCCATATGCGTTCCTAAGCGTTCCATTTGAACCCCAAAAGCATATTCCCTCCCAAATGCGAATCTGGGGCATGGCCCCCATGTTGCCATATGCGTTCCTAAGCGTTCCATTTGAACCCCAAAAGCATATTCCCTCCCAAATGCGAATCTGGGGCATGGCCCCCATGTTGCCATATGCGTTCCTAAGCGTTCCATTTGAACCCCAAAAGCAAAGTACAAACCAGACCCAGGATGGGCCAGGAGCCCGCATACACCAGAGTCACAATAAGTAGGGGCACAGCAACACACCCATCGGCATGGCCAATCCGTCCCATGCCACATGTGCACAGCACACAGTCCCATTGCCAAGCACACACAACTACAAATGGTACAGCCACACACACGCCTCCGGGAAACCCATGTACGAGATTGCACGAACTGTTAATGTCAGACGACAAATACATACTTCGCAAGGTGCAACACAATAACAAATCTCATTCTCTCCACAGGTGACGAACTGCTGGATGCTGGGGATGGAGCCAGCAGCCAGCACAGCCAGCCTACAAGCCCCCAACGAGGACACACGGATGTGGAGGATCTGTCCTCCTCTTCGGACACGGACCACCAAGCAGGCCCATCTGGTGTGGCAGGGCCCAGCCGCTCCCCAGGACTCCTCCTACCCACCAACCCATCATCCAGGGCTGCTGAACATTCCCAGCTCCCTGCTGCCACTGTCGTTGCGGCCACACCCACGGTCATTGCGGCCACACCCACGGTCATTGCGGCCACACCCACGGTCATTGCGGCCACTACCACTGCCGCAACCGCCACCATCGCCGCACCGACCACCACCGCCGCCACCACCACCACGTCTTCGCTGGCACCAGCCCCAGCGCAGGTGGTGGCCCGGCCGACTGGATCCACCCTGGGAGCCACAGCGAGGACCGTGGTGAGCAATGTGGCTAGTGGGCAGGCCGGTGGCAGCAGGACTGGTAGGAGGAGCAGGGTCAGGCAAACGCCAGCCTCCCTGGGAGCCATGCCCTGCCTCAAATGGCCAGAGTCCTTGGGGCCTATGAAGAGGCCCAAGGACAATGGGCCAGGTCAGCTACAGACACGCGTGAGGTGCTGGGGGTGCTGAGGTCCATGGACGCCCGTATGGGCCAACTCGTGGACCTCATGGGCCAGCTGGTGGTGGCGGTGAGGTCACAGCCAGGGACAGCAGCTCCCCCTCCGCCACCACCTGCCGGGGCACAGGGTCGAGCAGCAGTGTCCAGTTCCCCTGCGTCCACAGCCAGTGAGCACACCTCAACCACCAGCATGTCGCAAGCAGGCACCCCCCCTCGCAAACGTGGAAGGGGCCGTCCGAAGTGGAAACAGATCTCCCGGGAGGACTTCGCACGCTCCAGACGCAAGTGAGGCAGCCAGCCAGCCTTCCTTGACCACCCACTGCATTGACTTGGACTACGATCCCACTCCACACAGCCATCTGGATGGCATGTGTCTGTTGGACTATGGACATAGTACCAGTGGGTACACCCTGAGCATCACGCAGCCATGACCGACAGCTCATTGTCACTGCACGCACCACTTTTGTCATCACCTTACACACAATCACATGTCACAGTTTGAAATAAATGCACCTCTTACACAAACTGCTGTTTGTGCCCTGTGTTTTATTTGTACGGAATACAACGGCCACCTTGGGCGGAAAGGCACCTGATGCGTGGCATGGCAATGGAACCGGAGGGCCTGTAGGGACCTAGGGGTGGGAGACAGAACAGGAGCACATTCAATGAGTGTGTCACACACCCATCACACAGTACATGTCAACAACTACAAGCAATGTACACACATCGCACAGAGCAATAGGGCACAATGCCACAGCCATTGACACACAGCACGCAGTGAACAAACGGCCACCCTGACACAGCACACACACACCTGCACAGATACAGCCACATCAGCCATCGTACATGGACACTCACCATCAAGTGAAGTAGTGGGCGATGAGCTGCTGCCGCACATTACCAGCTTCCTCCTCTCCGCTGTCCTCCTCACTCGAGCTGTCCTGGTCTGCGGGCTGGGGCCCTGGTTGATCTCCGTCATCCACGATGAGGGGGATCTGCTTCCGAATGGCCAGATTGTGCAGCATGCAGCACGCCACCACTATCTGGCACACCTTCTGTGGGGAGTACGCCAGCGCACCCCGGTGCGGTCCAGGCACCTGAACCTGGACTTGAGGAGGCCAAAGGTACGCTCGACCACACGTCTGGTCCTCCCATGTGCCTCATTGTAGCGATCGTCTGCTGGGGTGCGAGGATTCCTCAATGGACTGAGCAGCCATGCCCCATTCGGGTACGCAGAGTCACCTGGGTGTGAGGGACACAGAGAACCGTTGCTATTCCAACTGGACAGGGGACAGCATCGCACAACCAGCACGCTACACCACTCCACATACTCACCGACAATACAGCCACGATCCTGTTGCAGATTGGACATCAGTCGTGGCAAGATGCTGTTGCGCATTATGTGTGCGTCATGGGCCGAGCCTGGGAACTTTGCACACACGTGGGTGATCACCATGTCCGCAAGGCACACCACTTGCACATTCAGGGAGTGCGTGTGCTTCCTGTTGCGGTACAGGTGCTCAGTGGCCTGTGGTGGAACAAGGCCAACATGTGTGCAGTCAATGGCTCCAACGACGTGTGGGATTCTGCCAAGGGCATAGAATGCACCCTTCACTGCCGCCAATTCACGAGCCCTGGGGAAGCGGATGTACCTGTTTCGGTACAGCATCATGGCTGCCAGTACATCCCTCAGCACCTTGCTGAACATGGGCTGGGACATCCCTCCTCCACTGCCCACTGTGTGCTGGAATGACCCAGTGGCGAAGAAATGCATGGCGGCCATCACCTTAGCCGTGGGGGTGACAGCTGTCGGATACACCCTGCGGGGACGGAGATGGGGTTCTAACATGGCACACAGTCGATGCAGGGTTGGCCTGTCCAGCCGAAACTTCCTAATGACCTCTGTATCGTCCATGTCCGCCAGCAATTGGTATGGGCGGTCAATGTTCGGTCTCCGCCTAGGGAAAATGGCAGTGGACACATGTCAAAGCAACACGACACATAGCAATTTCGCATACACATCACTGACATGACTGAGCAAGCACATGAGCCACAGCCCAGCTGTCAAGCTGGGACGGCACGGCCACAATACACTTACACAGGTCTCCCAACAATGGCAATGGCTAGTGATACAGACCACTGCCATGTGCATGCACATGGGGATCTAGGCCCCAATGACTTGCGGGGCGTGCTGATGGCGACTGACTGCATATTCGTCAAGCGGCAACGCCACGGCAACATGAATGTCTGCTGAGCATGGAACTGCTTCCGAGGCTGGATGAGTATGGCACACGACGACGACGATGTGGGCACAGGCTGAGCGGCCAAAACAAGTGGGACCTGTGGCACGAGGGGATATGAGACAGTAGTAGGTGTCAGCACTGCACCCTATGTACAGCACTGTACGGATCACACCTCCCGAAACATTGACAGGTGTCCACATTGACAGCCCCATGCCAAGACGGCTGTGTGCTTGCAGTCACACGTCACAGGTGAGAGGTTACATTGCACGTGCCAGGTGGCAGACGTACATAGTGGGAGCTGGCATGTGTGTGCATGTGTCTCCTGTTCAGGATCCACCAGATGGGCGCTGACTCTGTACTGACCATTGGACACAGCATGTTCCGTGGAAGGCTTGTGTGGTGGGATGGTGGCACTGGATGTGCCTCCGTTGGGTGGGGGCCATGCACAGGGCGGGTACGTCGATGATTGCGCATTGTTGGTCACGGTGGGTGCACCCACTAAGATGTGTTGCCCTGTGTTCAATTCCTATGTCCGCATGATGATGGACTGTAGATGTGGGCAGACTACACATTGGTCGATGTGCTGTCTATATGCATGTGCCTTCACACCAGGCACAGCTGCCCCTGCACATGTGACCCCTGCTGGACTCGCTGCTGGGTCTGTGGAGCTGATGCACCTTCTGTGCGTGGGGCGGACAGCTCTCCTCACTTCCCTCATTGCGCATGTCATGACTTTGCCGCAGGTGACATGGATCATGGAGGGCCCACATGTACGCGTGGGTAGGCTACACATGATTGTTCACTGGTCGCCACCCCCAGTCAGTGTTTCGAATGGGAAGGTTGTCGTGCTGGTGGTATGTTCGATGTGGCAGATGGGCGGGCCTAGGTGCGGGCTTACATTCCGGACATGGGGGGTAGTTGGATTGGCGACTAGTTGCAGTACACACGGGACACGTCTCTTCCTTTCCACATCTGGGTCATCCCTTGTACTCACTGACAGTGATACAGTCATCTTCGCCCCAGCCCTCATGTCCTCCCCTCGCTCCCCCAATATGCATGTGCACCTGCGAGGCTAGCGCCTGCACAGGCAGCCCCAAGCTCGCACCAGAGAGGGCAAGGAGTGTATGTGTGGGTCCAGTTGCACGAGTGGGCTGTCTCAGGGTATGATGTGTTGCGGGACGCCGTCCACCTGCGTGGTGCCCCAAATGGAGACCCGGCCTGCATGGACTATGCATCACAGTCTTCGCCTTCCGGATCCGCCACCTGCGACACCCAGTGGCTGTGGCTGCCCTTGCGGCCAGGCCGCGTCCGTCTGTGACTGATGGCCCACACATTCACTCTTTGGCCTCTCTGGGGAGGGCTCGGGGGTGGTGGCGCACGCGCTTGCACTTAGTCGCAATGGCATGTGGCGTGGTTGGTATAATGGGCAATGGATGGGATGGTGCGAGCCACCTCCCGTGACGTCAGTGCTGCTCGTGCTGTGGTGCGTCCCCCTACACTTCCATTTGACTTGTGCCATGCTAGACGTTGAGGTTCTATTGCCTGCGTGATATGACCAGGAGGAGCGCGAGGAGACCTCTCACACACCATGCTCCACTGCCATCCCGTGCCCTGTATCGCCTGTGCGGATTGACTATGTTGGGGTTACACCTGGTCGACTGGGGCTGTGTGTGCCTTGTCAAGGGGCATGGCGGGCGCACAACAGGATCCAGCTTGTCCACAGAGGGTGGGCTGAGGTGCGCCTGGTACCGCTTTGTACGTGTGCCCGGCTGCTGTGCACACACGTGTTCACTCCCCCCGACAGGTGTCCTCTCACAATGCCCAGGGAAGCGGTGGTGTACTGTTCATGACCCCTCCCAACACGGCGTGCTCCAACTTGGCATGTGCGCATCTACCCGTCACACCCACCCACCTGAGCACTGCGTCCATACGACTTCACACGACACATGTGTGTCTTCCACAGTTGTGCTACTCATTTGCGTTGACATCCAATACCAGTGGACTACATGGTCATGTCACGACTGCCGTGTACTTCACATCCTCTCATCCTCTCTCATTCGTACTTGTGAAATGAGTCAGCGGAGACAGTTTTGGTTTCAAACATTATATTGAGTCTTCTGTCCTCTGTGATGCAGTATAGTGGACACTACTGGCAGCGGAATACATGTTGAGGATATACTGAGCATGATTGCAAATGGGATAGGGTGTGGGGTTACATGTGATTGGCTGTTGCATGTGGGATGTGGGCTTCAGAGTGACATCTGCTTGGCCAAGGCTGTGCTAATGTACATTTACGTATAGCTGCGGAGCTGCGGACTTTGACACAGACGGTATACATGTAGCCTACCAGACCGCTTGGCATCATGGGCACAGTCCATCTCAGTTCCATGTGACAGGTTTGCTGCGGTTGTTCCTCATGCACGCGTGCATGTGAGATGACATCAGGGCATGTGCTTGCGTGCATGCAGCGGCGTGCCACTTGTTGTTGCACTGTGGTGGTTACTGGACATGTCACAGTCACTGGGGTCGTGTTGTTGTTGTATGCACTTGTCGTCCATGCAAAGGTCCTGGTATGGGATTCCCGGGGCGGGGGTGGGAGGGGTGCAGCACCCACAGACTCCAGGCGACCTATTCATGTCCACTGAGCGGTGTGTGTGTCCATGGGCGCTGGATCCATGTCGTGTCCTGGTTGTTCGTGCAGTTCCGTCCATGTGGGTGCGATACACAGACCCCATGCCACTGCCTCCCACGATGCATGCGGTGTTCCTGGATGTGATGGGGAACAGTGTGCATGTCCCGGTCATATCCGATGTCATGGCGATGTCGTTGATGGTGTGGTTACAGTTGCCGGTCGTTTGGTATGGCTGTTGTGGTGGTGACTGGCCAGTCCGTGCGGAAGCTAAGCATGGGTGCGGGGTTGGACATCATAGGTCAATCGGGGAACCTGCGTTGTGGTCCGACGAATTTACAGGTTGTCAGGTATGCGATGCCGTCCAGCAGGGCTTCCATGTCATTGGTGGTGTACATGTTTGCCAGCCAATGTAGCGGATGGTGGCTGTCAAGGTGTTGTTCGTAAGTTGTCCCTTGGAGGACCATGATGGGGCATGCTGGGTGACATTCGATGTAGCTGTTCTCGATGATCCGTCGTGTGGAGGCACAGTGGTCCCATTTCAGTGCGGGTGCGATGTTGGCCACATACGCCATGCCCCCATAGGCAGAGCAGGCCCTGTCGTGTGCGTCCAGAGGGAGGAGTAGTGGTAGCAGGTCCGCCTTCAGACATGCCGGGTTGGAGAGGCATATCTCCACGGGATGCTGGTAGGGACACCTCCGACAGTAGAAGACGGGCATGACGCAGCTGAACAATGTGATGCGGTAAGTCAGTCGGTAACTTACGTTCAGCAGGGACAGGAGATCGCATCCCAATATATGTATCAGGTTGGTTTTGTACAGCTTGAGCTGTTCGGCGTAGTTGGGTAGGTGTGTTGCGGTTGCCATTTCGCAGCGGTGCGTTGTGGTGGCGTGCTCCGGCTGTGTGTGCAGTCTGCAACGTGCACGCTCCGAGGTTGCTGTGAGCTCTGTGTAGTCGTAGGGAGACAGGACTTGTGTTCTGTTGGCTTGTTTGGAGGACACGGGCCCTCATCCCACATGCTTCTCAGACAGTTCAAGGTCAGTGATGTGTGACTCCTTCCAATTAACTTGCATGTGGCCGACATGGGGGAGTGTTTTCTTCTTTCTTCCCCGTCTGTTGTGTGCTTCTGTGATATGCGCTATCTGCCCTGTGGTCGGTCTCCTCGGCATGCCTGTGTTGGTCTATTCTTGGACAATGGCTGTATTCACCGGCTTCTGTCGTAGGGCTGTGGTTTCGGAGTTGGAATGGAAGGTCATTCAGTGCTGTCTGCTCTCCCTTGTGTGGGCGGCAGGCTGCCTTTCCGCTCTGCGTTGGGCCTTGTGTGTGAATGTTATTCTTGGGCCACCTGTTGTCGGTCCCCGGGCTCTTTGGTGTTCCGTTTTATATGTCTTGTTCATATGTGCAGGGTGGTATGGGTGTTTCAGTGTGGTACTGGCGTTCCTCTTCCCGAAGGAGCCCTGCTTCTCCTAGTTGGTGTTGCCGCCGCTGTGTGCTACGCCATGTTTGTTACACTGGGGTGTGTCCTGCTGTTGCGTGACTTCACTGACATGTGTGCGTCGGTTGTGTGGCGTTGGGTGTTGTCCGTGAATTGGGCGTTGGGGACATGTCTGTGGCAGGCCTGTCACGTGTCATGTGCGTTCGGGGTGGGGCTGATGTGTGTGCTGCTTGGTTGTGTCCCTGTGTCTGTGTGCGACGCATGCATGGCGCTGCGGTTGGCCTCTGCGTTGTGCGCATGTGTGGCGGCGTCATCGCCGCTTTGGGGCCGTGACGGGGTGGTTGGTTCCTAGTCCCAGGTGGTGTGTACACATGTGTTACGCGATGTTATGATTTGGCCTGTGTGTCATATGTGGATGCAATGGTGGATGTGTAGTGTACACGCGCTGGTGGGGGTTGTCCGCTTTTCCGCCCTTGCACTGTGTGCGCTGTTTGCGTGCACTTGTTGTGTGTGTGCCTACCTGCGTCTCCGCGGTACGTTGCGTCCTTGGTGGTGCATCAGCAGGAGCATGGGGAGGGCCTGCAGTGCTGGATTCATGCTCGGGGAGCCGCTTCTTCGTTGTCCGTGCTCGGCGTCCGTGTTACCGCTTCGGTTTGTCGTACGGTATCTCTTGGCCGTGAGAGCCGTTTGTTTGCGGCATCGTAATTTATACGCCGGGCGGGACGTGTTTCGTCGGACGGTGTGTGTCAATTGGGCTGCGCCGCTACGTGTGCGGACGCACTTTGATGGCGGACGGTGTTGCTGGCTTGCCGGCGGTGTTTGGCCTACTTTTCGCATCGTAATTGGGCGGGCGTGTGGACTGCTGCGTGCCGGCGGTAACTGGTGGTTTTTGCATCCGCCAGCACGGCGGTTGTGCTTCCGCCCGCCATCGTAATGAGCCCCTTAGTTTTTAAAATAATTTTATTTGGTTGAAGATATTTTGTTTGTTTTTTATGTTGAACTGACTGGAGTTTATTTATTGGAGTGGGAATAGTAAATTTTACCCCTCCACATTCCAACACTTTCCCTACTGTTGCACTTATTGGATTGGGAATAGTAAATTGTACCCCTCCGCTATCCAACACTTTCCCCACTGTAGCCCTTATTGGAGTGGGAATAGTACATTTTACACCTCCGCAATTAAAAACTTTCCCTATTGTTGTACTGACTGAGGTGGGAATATTAAATTTTACCCCTCCGCAATCCAACACTTTCCCTATTGTTGCACTGACTGGAGTAGGAATAGTAAATGTTATCCCTTCGCAATCCAACACTTTCCCTACTGTTACACTCAGTGCAGTGGGAATAGTAAATTGGACCTCTCCACAATCCAACACTTTCCCTACTTTTGCAGTTATTGGAGTGGGACTATTACATTTTATTTCTCTGCAATCTAAACTTTTTATTAGTGTTGAATTAATTGTTATGGGAATAGTACATTTTAGTACTTTTCAATATAATATTTTATCTAATTTTGTATTTATTGTAGTGAGAGTAGTACATTTTACTTGTATGTGATGTAACAATTGTATTACTGTGTGTGTGTGAGGTGGGAGCAGTACATTTTATATAATATTACTATAAGAATTTGTTTATTTTTGTTGTAGTGGGAAATTTATATGTATTCATTATACATTTTAAGAACTTATTTTATATTGTTTTAATTTATATAATTATGCTTTGGTTTCTTTAGAAGAAGAATATTTCTCACTTTTAATATTTTTTTGTTTGTAAATTATTTTTATTAAATTGTAAAAAATGTATGATGTTTAATTTTTAATTTTAATTAAAGTTTTTTATTTTAAAAATATTTTGGGGTCGATTACAATGTGGCCCGTAAAGGTCGGAGCCTTCAGTGCCGCATTGGAATGGGCTGCTAGGTTTACTTTCTGACCACCTCATTATGATGGAGGCGGTCAGAAAGTAAACCAGCCGGTCATTCTGGCTGGCTTTTGACGGGCTTGGCAGCTGGCTAGTAATCTCAAGGGCAGGCCTTTCTGCCCTTGAGATGATGATGCACGGTTTACGACATGGCTTCATGCCGGACTGTCCAACATGGAAAACATGTTGTAAAGCGGGTTTGGGGGCTCTCACCAGGGCCCCCTTTGGTGCATGGCCTCTGGTTGTGGTGCCTGCCACAGGGTGCAGGGATGAACTGCACCTCCCTTTCCTCCATGGGAGCTTGTGTTACATCCGGTTTACGGCCGTAACATAAGCTCCTATTGAGGAAAGGGAGCATGCGACCGAACAGTGTTCGGTTGCATCAAAATGAGTCGTTCGGGACCGCTGACTGGGTGTCAGTCAGTCCCAGGACCGAGTCAGTGTCTGGCAGAATCAATTCACCCACATCAAAATAAGCCCATATATGTTTTTATATATATATATATACTTATATATACACATATATATATCCATACAAAAACCCCTCCAACAAAAGAGAAGCAAGAGGCCACTCGGGGAAATCCTTTGGAAGCCTTTAATTAGACAGCTTGGGCATGATGCATTTCGGCGTTCATAGCCTTCGTCGGATGCCGCTGTAACCAGGATGCTGCTCCACCCACACCTTTGAGTATCCTGTCACATTCCCATTGGTTGGAATGCTCAACCCCCCGGTCACCTGGTCGCACACCCTCTGTAGTTCAGTTGTCAACTACAGTTCCCAGAAGTCACTGTTCCCGGGTAGGTAGTGCGTGGGGGAGGCAAAAAGATTTTCGGCCCGAATGGGCATTTGCTGTTCAGGGCAAAGGTGCGGTGTGTCCGAATGGATAGTCCTGGTTTGAATGTATGTCCTGGGGCTTCCTTGGGTCCCCTTGACGATCCAGCCTCTAATGCAGGTGTCAACCCGGCCGCGGGTCAACATTACAGTGAATTTCGGCTCCTCGTGAAGTCACGAGCTGCTCCTGGCAGCAGCCCTTGGTTTGGCCTGCACTCCGAGGCGGGCCGGTGCTGTTCCAATCCCTTGGACAAAACAAAAGCTGCAACAGCTGAAGCCAGTAACGCACCGGCCACTTTGAAGAACGGGGCCTCTTTCCACGCCTCTGGCTGGCGTGCATAAATCCATACAAAAACCCCTCCAACAAAAGAGAAGCAAGAGGCCACTCGGGGAAATCCTTTGAAAGCCTTTAATTAGACAGCTTGGGCATGATGCATTTCGGCGTTCATAGCCTTCGTCGGATGCCGCTGTAACCAGGATGCTGCTCCACCCACACCTTTGAGTGTCCTGTCACATTCCCATTGGTTGGAATGCTCAACCCCCCGGTCACCTGGTCGCACACCCTCTGTAGTTCAGTTGTCAACTACAGTTCCCAGAAGTCACTGTTCGCGGGTAGGTAATGCGTGGGGGAGGCAAAAAGATTTTCGGCCCGAATGGGCATTTGCTGTTCAGGGCAAAGGTGCGGTGTGTCCGAATGGATAGTCCTGGTTTGAATTTATGTCCTGGGGCTTCCTTGGGTCCCCTTGACGTTCCAGCCTCTAATGCAGGTGTCAACCCGGCCGCGAGTTGACATTACAGTGAATTTCGGCTCCTCGTGAAGTCACGAGCTGGTCCTGGCAGCAGCCCTTGGTTTGGCCTGCACTCCGAGGCGGGCCGGTGCTGTTCCAATCCCTTAGACAAAACAAAAGCTGCAACAGCTGAAGCCAGTAACGCACCGGCCACTTTGAAGAACGGGCCTCTTTCCACGCCTCTGGCTGGCGTGCATAAATCCATACAAAAACCCCTCCAACAAAAGAGAAGCAAGAGGCCACTCGGGGAAATCACATATATATATATCAAAGCAAATTCCTGTCCCTCCTTCTACAACGAGAGGGAAACACAGCAGGTACGGACCAGCAAAGCACTCCGAAGATCAAGGACGTAGGTTCAAAGTTGCATAAGTTATTTATTCATAGAATCACCACATGAAACAGACGAGTGTCCGCCCCAGACTCGTTTCGATCGCCACAGCGATCTTGATCACCTGACGCACTGGTGACGACTCACTATACAAATACCCAGTGCAACCAATCACAACAAGGGACAAGTCAAAAGTCAGTGCTAATAGACATAAAGAGCACACTGTCGTATGAGGCTGATAGCTAAAAACAGTAATACTGGCAATGTAAAATGGTCTGTCTAGTAAATGTTTGAATACATCAATAAACATGTTATGGAGAATACATTTGTCCTGGGCAGAAGTTCTACTGTGAGGTGTATATTAACATAGAGATAAATAGACAAAAAATGCGCCATGTTAACACAGGCATGAAAATTATAAATTGGATTATACTTGGGATAAAAACAGAGTCAGAGCACAAATATCACTGAAGATTCACGGCAAGTGCCAACATTAGATAACGTGCGGAAAATATGTAGATCCACTGATTCATACAAATATCCAAAAATGTTATCTTCCTATATTTAAAAGCAACACATTCAAAATACACCTTAAGATCTTAAAAGAACAAATCTTAATAACATCACCAATTACAAATATCTCGTAAAAACAGATTTCATCCAAATACTAAAAGCTCCATACTTGAGACATGTGCAAAATTGATAAAAAAGTGATAAAAAACAGATAAAAAGATCCCCTATATACACTGGTATATACTGAGCTGAGAGGCTGTGCAAATAAGCAAAAATAGTCCTATGTGGACCTAACCCAATGATTATAATCCAAGTGCAAAATACTTAATAAAGTGTCGGTGCCTAGAAAATACAGTACAGAAGATATCAATTTGATAAGAAGAGAAAAAAATGCAATATAGATTCATAAACACAGTAGTTAAAAGCGGTCAAAATACATGTAAACATTTTGAAGGTCAGGAAGAGACAGTGAGTCAATGACCCACGAACAGATCAGATAACCAAATACTAAAACCAGAGCCACTACAACTGTCACTATTATAGGTAGTTGTGCAAGTCTTCACTGGTGTTTAACCCGTTGGGCATCTTTGTATCGAGGGTCATAATAAAAGAGGACTCCAACTGTCGCAGCTTCCTTTCTCTATTACCACCTTGCATAAGCGGGGGTACCGCCCCAATCACAGAATATTTCAGGTCACTGACTTTGTTTAGATGGATGGCTTTAAAATGCCGGGCAACAGGATAGTTGGGGTCCGAGTTAATTATGGCTCGCAAGTGCTGTAAAATCCTGTTGAACACCGGGAGCTTAGTACTGCCGATGTACTTAAGATGACATGAGCATTCAAGCATGTACACAGCGTACTCAGTGCGACAAGTGTAATGGTCTTTTATCTGAACTGGAGTATCACTGAAAGCTGTAAGATATTCAGACATGTTGACCCCAAACTTGCATGTGCGGCATGTAGAATATTTAAAAACGCCAGATTTAGAAAGCCAGGTGGACTTAGGAGTTAGTTCAGGACTGGATCTAACCAGGGCATCCCTCATAGAGGGAGCTCTCCTGAATGTGATTGCAGGAAGACTGGGCAACAGTAATTTTAATGTCAAATCTGTAAGTACTATAGGCCAATGTCTGTAGATAATTTTTCGAATTTGTTTGACCTGCTTACTGTACATTGTAATTAATCTACAAGATTGTGTATCACTCTTCTCTTCATCAGATGAGAACTGAGATGACAATTCAGCATTGCGCTCTTTTTTGGTTTTGAGGTAAAACTCACGAGGTAGGGAATTGGCCTTATCCAAGGCCAATTGTAAATCAGAAAATTTGTATCCGCGAGCCAGAAAACGGTCAAGAGCCTCAGTTTGACACTGTTTTAAATCAGACTCAAGACTACAGCTACGGCGTAGGCGAAGAAATTCGCCATAGGGTATACTGCGAATAAGATGTGGGGGATGAGAACTCGTGGCGTGAAGCGTAGAGTTACCCGCCATAGTTTTTCTATGCAATTTTGTTTGAATATGATTATCACAGATGTAAACCTCCACATCTAAGAACTCCACCCTATGTTCACTTATGGTGGCAGTAAAGTGGAGATTCAATAAATTATCATTGATAGATGTAACAAATTGTGCAGCTGCCTGTATGGTGCCCTCCCATACCATAAATATATCGTCGATATATCGACCATAATACTTAATGTGGGTGTCCCAAAGGTCCTTGTGGGCCACCTTGAGGACGTGCTCCTCCCACCATCCCACCAAGAGGCAGGCATAGGTAGGGGAAAAGCACGCCCCCATTGCAACCCCTCTCAACTGTTTATACAAAACTTTATTGAACAGAAACAAATTATTGTTGAGGCATAGGTCAATCATTTTCAACACCATACAATTATGATCGTGTAAATAAATGGCACGGTTATTAAGGAAACATTTGACTGCTTCCAGACCATGAGTGTGATGTATGCTAGTATATAGTGAAGCTATGTCCATAGCTATTAACAGATGGTCAGGCTGCCACTGAACTTCAGCAATTTTTTTCAAGAAATCTCCAGTATCTTTAAGGAAGGAGGGCAGACTGATCATATGTGGATGTAAAAAAAAGTCAACGTACTTTGACACCGCTTCTAACACATTGTTCCTCGCTGATATAATGGGTCTACCAGGAACAGGAAATGTTCCCTTATGCACCTTAGGGATAAAGTACAGGATAGGAGTCGTAGGATAATCATTTTTTAAAAAAAGAAATTCATTTTTAGATAGTAAGCCCTGTCTCTTCCATTGATGAAGATGTTTGAAAACCTTCTCTTTCACCTGGTTCAAGTACTGACGATTAACAATGGAATAACAACTAGCATCTGAGAGGTGGCGTTGGGATTCTATTAGATAGTCACTCTTAGGCCATAAAACAATATTGCCACCTTTGTCAGCGCTGCTGACAATGACCTCATGTTTTTCTTTTAGTTTCTTCATAAGTGCCCAATAACTTTTCACACTGTAGGTATATATATTTTGTCAATTGTTCCTTTGTTCAAAGAAAACATGCTGCAGCCCAATTCCTTAAGTGTGAATATTTATTTAATACAGCGAAAACGCCTGACGCGTTTCGGAGCTGACCGCTCCTTGTTCACGGGTCAATTACGTTTGCTGTCTCCATACGTAAATACCTGTGCACTTTTCTAAAACATTAAAGTAGGACTACATGATCGTAAACATCATACTGCAATTTAGCGGCCATTTTGGAAGGACCAATTTCTATTAAGAAAATTAAGCATAACATTTTTTCATGCTTATCATTGAAAACCTTTGATAATACATTGGTTGATTTTTGAAAATTTCAAATACATGATACAATTATACAGCATTAAGCCATAATAATTTATAATATGGACAAAGTTCTTCCAGGTTTACCTCTTCTCTTAATCTTTGATTCACCCTTCAGATTCAATATTCATACCCCAGTGGGCAATTAACCTCAATTACCCTCGGTATTGTCCATTTTTCTATTCAATTTTTGCCCCATTGGGCCATGTATCATAAAAAACAATCTTAACATTCAACCCATTTTATGAACTTCGTCAACCCACTATTCAAAATCAACCCAGATATTCCAGCTCTTTTGCATTCCTCTTCTTCACATAATGATCGCCATGTCTCCTACAACAATAAAACAGAGTGCATGATCTACCCTATTGCCATTAAAACCAACAAACTTGAAACTTAGAGATGCATTTAAAATACACAATTACAAAATTACTCTTCTAAAGATGCGCTTACTTCATTTCTAAGGCTTAACCTAAGTGGACAGATAGTTCCTCGTCTTTATTCAAACCTATAGGATGCATTGTCTCACATTTTATAATCAGTCTAGACTCAAGACGTCGCAATTCCCGGACTCTGTTCCCTCCTCTCTCGTAGATAGGGATTCTGTCAATTGCACAATTTTTGAGTAACCTTGCATCCTCATCATGGCATTCTTTAAAGTGTCTCGCTACGGGATATAGTTTGTCTTCTCTTGTTATTGCTCTCAAATGCTCCAAAATTATTTTCTTTACTTTGTGGATTATGCTCCCGATATAAATCAATGAACATATACATGTTAGCACATATACACAAAAATCAGAGTTACATGTTAGATGTTTTGTAATCACATAAGGTTTCTTATTCTTTGATAATTCAATTAGTTTACAGTTGGTACTGTGCCTACACGCTTTACATTCCCCACATACAAAAAAACCTTGTATTGTATTTGTGTTACTCTTTGATTGAACCATACTGTTACTTAAAACATCTTTCAATGATGTACATCTTTTAAACGTGACCTGTGGGTTCTCGCCTGCATGTTTAGTCAGAATCTCATTAGTTCTCAGAACATGCCAGAATTTCTTGAGGCTTCATTTTACCTCCCATGCCTGGTTACTGACTGATGTAATAAATCTAACTGATTGTTCTTCAGTCTTATCCTGACCTTTCACAATCAGTAAGTCATCCCTTTTTCCAGCTCTTACTTTTTTACAGGCCTGTTCGATAACTTTCCCTGAGTATCGCCTTTCTTTGAACCTCTATTTCATGTTACTCATTTCATAACAAAAGGCAGCATCTGAGCTGCAGTTTCTTCTTGCTCTAAGAAGTTCACCGTACGGTGCTGTTAATCAGGTTTTTTGGGTGACAACTGTCTGCATGCAACAAGCTGTTACCAGCTGTTTATTTAACGAAATAATGTCCTTTCCAACCTGTTATTGCAAACTTTTATCTTAACATCAACATGCACTTCACTTGAAAATTTAAGATTCCACTCATTCCTGTTCAGAATTTCCACAAATCTAAGGGCTTCCCTCTCTGCTCCTCTCCAAATACAGAAAATATCATCAATATATCGAACCCAGAGAATGACATGTTGCTCAAAATTGTCGATGTTACTGACCACCTGCTCCTCCCACCAGCCAAGGTACAAACCAGCATAACTGGGGGCGAAGCAGGTCCCCATCACTGTCCCCTGGGTTTGTCAATATATCTCATGATTGAAAATGAAGAAATTGTTGGTCAGACATGTATACATCATGTCTACCATCATCTCAATGTACAATAGATATGACATTGACCGTGCTCTTAAGAAATGTCGACATGCTAGCATACCTAACTCATGCGGTATACAGATATAGAGGCTGTTTACATCCAAAACCATCAATAACAAAACATCCTCCCATACTAAATTATTAATTAGCCTAAAAAAATCACCAGTATCTCTTATATATGATGGAAGAGATTGTACAAAGGGTCTTATATAATTTGGAGTATTTTCATGCAAACTTCCTCTTGAGGAGACTATGGGTCTACCGGGAGGATTATTTTTATCCTTGTGTATCTTAGGTAGCATATACATTGCTGACAGTTTGGGAAACACAGCACAGAAATTTGAACTCCTCTCTTTCTTATCAGACATTCATCTCTCCATCTCGTCAGGTTTGTTCTATACCTTTCATTAGTTTCCTCATATGTACTTCTATCAGTTTTCTCATAGTTATTCACATCATCCAACTGTCTTTTACCCTCTTTCAAATATATCTCTAAAGGCCAAACAACTACATTTCCTCCTTTATCAGACTTCTTGATCACTATTGAATCATTATCTTATAATTCACTAATCGCACTATATTGTTGTGCAGTTAGATTTTTGCGGATAAAGCTTTTTTCTTATCCAATGTCTTAAACTCATTATTTACCCCTCTTTCAAAGACTTCTATCACTTCGTTGTGTATCTGGGGTAAGAAAATAGATTTTGGTCTAAACCCACACATACTTGCTTGATCTATTTCAAGTTCTTCACTTGCTAAATTCAATATTGGATCATCTACCCAACCTTCATTGCCTTCCAATTCTCCCATTGTATGTAGAATCTCAATGTCCTCTATGGCAAGATTTGATGGACTCATTTTTATAGACTGTAATCCCTCTGTTTTATTTGCATTCCAACCTTTTTCAATTTTAGTTTTCTTGTAAACTGAAACAAATCAATCCTACTATCTGTGTAATTAAATGTAGCAGTCGGGCAAAAGGATAAGCCCAGAGATAGACCATCAATCTGACAGTCTGAGAGTATATTATCAGATAAATTTACCATTGTAAATCTGTCCTTAATTTTGCTGCCGATTGGCCTCTTGTGGTCATTCCCATGTAGCTTTCTAAATTTCCTTGTTTTTTGCACCTCTCTTGTTGCCTCCTCTGACACCTCGTCCTCGACCTTTGTGCTCCTGGGATCCTTGGTTCCCTTGTGCTGCCATTCTTCCTTTCGCCATTCGGTCGAATTCCTTTAAAATTTTGGATTTTACTCCAACTCTTTCAGATTGCACGGATGTATCACTTTCGCTAGCATCACTTTCAATCTGCTCTCTTTGTCCTACATTGATGCTATTAACTTTGCTTGGTCCTGCTGCGGTCGCCCCCACCGGTTCAATTTGTTGCACTGTTCCTTGTTTTTCATGACTTGTTTCTCTTAAATGGTCAAATCTTCTCCCAAATGTGAAAATTTGTCCCTTTTCCTAGTATATTTGATCTCTATGGAACTTTCGTTGTTTTTTTATTTTAATCTCCTCCACTGCTTTTGCTAATCACAGGTTTAATTTATTCATCTCGGTGTCAAACTCGTTGTCCGCATATTTTTCTTTCAACATGTTCGTTAATTTTTTAATTTCCGATGACAGCCTTTGCGTGCCCTTGATCGCATACTATATTAATAGTTTTAACGTAACAGTAGAACAACTGTGACTATTTATAGCCCATTCTTCAATCAGTTCTGGATCAGGGTTGTTAAATGTTGGGTTAATGAAAATTCCTAAACCTCTTGGAATTCTCTCACAATCCACATATTTTTGTAAGGCAGTTGCCTCCCACCATTTAGTTTGTTCTTGCTTTGCAGCCTTCCACAATTTATCCCATAACTGCTTTTTTGTTTGAAAATCACTCGTACTACTGCCACTCGGCTTATCACACTCTACCGCCTCTTTCTCAGCTGCTTGTCTCCTTTTTGCATCTCTATTCGCTGCCATACTGGCCAACTCTGTTTAATTGTCCAATTCATATGCTTGTTTTTCATGCAAATTGCACATTCACACTCTCTTTCGACTGTAGGTGAACTAATTCAGCTAAGTCGATTCCGCCAGCCAACCTGCGATTTCTAATGTGGGCACACTCGGTATTGGTAATAATTGTATCATATATTTGAAATTTTCAAAAATCAACCAATGTATTATATAAGGTTTTCAATAATAAGCATGAAAAAATGTTGTGCTTAGTTTTCTTAATAGAAATGACCCTTCCAAAATGGCTGCTGAATTGCAGTATGATATTTAAGATCATGTAGTACTACTTCAATGTTTTGGAAAAGTTCACAGTTATTTACGTATGGAGGCAGCAAACGGCATGTTTTCTTTGAACAAAGGAATAATTGACAGGTTCGCTATCTCGCCGTGAGCCCGTCGCCACAAGAGGCAGGATAACCAGCGATTTGTAGTGATATATATATATATATATATATATACATATATATATATATATATATATATATCATGCTCCAGAGGTTACCACACAGTAGGGAAGCACTCGAACAACAGGTAGGTTCACCTCTTAAACCTTTAATCTTTGGTACAGGCGGGTTCAGCATGCAAGTAACCTCTGGAGCGTGATATATATATATATATATGTATATATATATATATATATCATCCACAGAAACCGGTAAGGGTAAAAGGCTGTCAGTCGGGGCGGTCCATGTTCAGGGTACCGGAAACCCTGCAATATACCAGCACAAACTTCTGTTTGAGTGCAGTCAATAAACACCTTAACTGCAATCTTCCAAGGCGTCCGTGCTTCTTTCTGGAGAAACAGAAGTTTGTGCTGGTATATATATATATATATATATATATATATATATATATATATATATATATATATATATATATATATATATATATATATATAATTATATTATTTAAACAATTTTAAGTTATAATATAATTTAGAAATATTAGTTTAATTATATTTTTTAAATAGATATATGTTAATATATATGTATATATGTATGTATTTAAGTTTTTGAAAGAACCTTTATTTGTTATATTTGTTAACATATATATAAAAATATTTTATTGTTATTAAATTAATGTTAGCATTTAAGATATTTTATTTTTAATATTTGAATGTGTATATATTCAAACATCGATATTTAATACAGCTATATTTTTGTTAACAATATTTTTTTTTCAATATTTTTGCATTCACCTTTTTAAGTATAGGTAGTCAATATTTTCGTTGTCAATATTTTTGCCCACGATAATTTTGTAGGTCGATGTTTTCCTAGTCGATATTTTGTCAATGAACCAGTCTGAGTGCATAATGACAAAGGCAAGGGCAGTTCACTGCTGTGTGCTTTATGTCATACGCTATTGGTTCTCGATTGCCAACACTCAGCTCCACATGTGCATAAGAAGAAAGAGGAATCAGCAGGATTATACTAATTGTAATTTTTTTTTAAATTTCATTGATAGGAAAGTTTATTAAGTTAGATTACTCATTACTTCACTGATTTCCTATTGTATTAGCTTGTCTATGTAGCTGATTTGCCCATTAGTATAACGTCAGATAAGGGCATAAGTTTACACATTTATGATTTTGCACAATGGAGGGGTGAGAGGTTTGTGTAGCTCCTCCAATTGAAAATTAAGTTAACATTCTGGTTAGAAGAGATAATACAAAAATCCAGGAGTTTGGCACAATATTCTCAAACATGGAGCAAAAGTGGAGGAAAGTGGGACCAAATTCACTAATGAGACAAACTGCTGATTCTGACTTGAAGTACCGTCAGTGTGCAGTACAAATTAGAGGATATGTTCAGTGCTATTCGCTTTGCTCATACTTTAGTAGCTGAACATTGAGTAATTTAATGACTCCATCAAAGTAGACCAGAATGACCAAATGTGTATGTGGAGGTGGTAGAATCGCCAAATACGTAAAGAAAATTCTGCAAACATGAATTACAACTGTATTTAAATCGGCACCTGAGTGAAACTCTAAGACACTAAAGGGCGCCATGAAGCTTAGCCTAAAAAGCTCTGAATTTAGGATCATATGTTGACTGTGACTGTGAGCTGAGGGGCATGAAGGGCATCATTATCATGGATCATTAAAGATAAAGGTTAAGACAGAGCAAGAAAGATAGCTTAGCAAAACATGGTAGTGTTGGTTTGAGCATAGCAGTCATAAAATAGAATATAGTATCACGTGATATAAACCTTTTTTAGGTTTGAAGTGTATGGCGCTCGCTTCATTTTAGGCAAAGATATTGGGCCTTATTCACAAAAATCCTTTTGGAGTACGTAAATTAGTATTGCTTTATGTTCTTCAAATTGAAGTTGACAAATCTCTGGCAGGAGAGCTCCACCTATCCTACATTTTCTGTATGGAGATCTCTGCCCTGGTGGTGAAGATCTCTGCACAGGGAGGTATAGTCTCTGTCTGAAGTCTGCCAGAGAGGGGGTCATATGGAGCTGGAGGGGGAGGTCGTTCCAGGTCATGGCTGCGATGTAGGAGAAGGATCGGCAGCTGCTGTGGGTGCAACGGATGCGGGTGTGTGTGCGAGTGAAGAGCAGCGTAGGAATCTAGCGGGTGGGTGGAAGTTCAGTCGATGGTTCAGGTAGGCAGGTCCTAGGTTGTGGAGGGCTTTGTAGGCATGCATGTGTATCTTGAACTCTCATCTTTCCTGGATGGGGAGCCAGTGGAGGTCTCTGAAGTGGGGGGCGATGTGGGTTTTTTGGGGAGGTCCAGGATGAGTCTGGCAGCAGCGTTCTGTATGGCCTGGAGTCTTCTGAGGAGCTGGATGAGGATGCCAGTGTAGAGGGCTTTGTCGTAGTCGAGGCGGCTGGTGACGAGGGCTTGAGTGATGGTCTTTTCTGGTGTTGGTTGGGATCCATCCGAAGAATCTGCTGAGCTTGCGAAATGTGTGAAAGCAGGAGGAGGCAACTGCATTAACTTGTCGTTTCATTGTCAGTTGGCTGTCGAGGATGATGCTGAGGTTGTGTGCATGGTCGGTCGGTGTGGGTGTGGGTCAGAGTTTTGCAGGCTACCAGCTGTTGTCCCATGTGGAGGTGTTCTTCCCGAAGATCAGTACTTCAGTTTTGTCGATGTTGAGTTGGAGGCAGTTGTCTTTCATCCATTTGGCTATATTGGCCATGGTGTTGCATAAGTTGGTTTTAGCATTGTCGGGGTGCTCAGCGAGAGGATCAGTTGAGTATGCCTATGTTAAAGAGTCTGTTGATGAGGGTGTTGTGGGAGACTGTGTTGAACGCTGCAGGTAGGTCAAGGAGGATCAGGGCCACTGTTTCTCTGTGGTTGAGAAATGTGATCTCAGTGCTGTGGTTGGCACGGAATCCTGATTGTGAGGCATCCAGTAGATGTTTTGTTCCAGGAAATCGGTTAGCTGCTGGTTGATGGCTTTCTCAAGAACCTTGGATGGGTAGGGGAGCAGGGAGATCAGACAATATTTTTTGAGATTGTTGGGGTCAGCAGAGGCTTTCTTTAGGAGGGGTCTGACATCTGCATGTTTCCATCTGTCCGGGAAGGTTTCTGTGGTGATAAAGGTGTTGAGGATGCTGGTGAGTTGCTTGCTGATTGGGTTCATTGCGAGGCTGTAGAGGTGGTGGGGGCAGGGGTCGGTGGGCACCCTGGGGAAGATGGAATACACGGCTGAGGTAGTCAGAGCGGTGACCAGGTGGTGATGGTTTGGCTGGTGTTTGCTGGTTGGTTGAGGTTGTCCGGGTTGATGGTGGAGGGTTGGCTATTGAAATTGTTGTTGATGTTCTTTATCTTGATGTGGAAGTAGTCCGAGAGGGTGTCGCAGAGTTCTTGGGAGGGGTGGATGGTGTTCTCTATGGCTATCGGATTGGAGAATTCTTGGACTATTTTGAAAATGTTCCTTTGTGTGGTTGGCAGCGGAGTAGATGCGGCCGGTAATTGCTGCTTTCTTGGCTTCTTTGATGTGCCGGTGTAGTTGCTGAGGGCTGTTTTGTGACCGGCTCTGTTGGCAGGGTTCTTGGCAGTGTGCCATCATTTCTCCAGTTGGTGGCAGTTGTGCTTGGTGGTCCTGAGTTCTGGGGTGTACCAACTGACAGGTTTGGGGGTTCTGTTGGTTTTTGTAGGACTCAGCGGGGCAGCTCTGTGTCGGCGCATTGGGAGATCCAGGCCATGAAGTTCTGGATGGCATGGTTGAGGTCTGTTGAGGCCTAGGGTTGGGAGGTGGTGAGGGTCTATGACCACTGAGTTTCGGTGACCTTGCTCCAGCTGCGGTGGGAGAGATCTGCTGCCTGGTGGTGGTGTGTCAGTGATGGTGAAGTGTACAATGGTGTGGTTGGTCCTGGTAAGTTCTATGGTGTAGCTGAACTGGATTCTGTTGCAGGAGCTGAAGATGGAGTTGACTGTGAGAATGGGTGATGTTAAAGCAAATAAAAGAGGGGCTTGGAAAGGGACATCAAATACACAAAAACATCAATAAATGAGCGAGACAATTTTCATTCACAACACCTTCATCTACTTCTGTAGTATTGCTGAAGAAACAGGCTGAAATGTACTCCAGCCGTGACTTGGAGTACATGACCAACCAGCTGTATTACAACACATTTCAACAGAAATTAATGACGGAATGGAATAAGACTAACAAAGTAAATGAATAAATGTAAAATACATTTAAATTTATAATACATTTATTTAAAAAAATGTAATTGTTAGAATAATATGTATTAAAATATTTTTTATTTAATGTTCTTAAACATTAGATTACATTTTATTTTAATGTAAAGATTATTTTCTAATAGTAACATAAAACTTGACATGAAAATAAGGTTGTAATGCATAGAGTACAATTTATACTGTATGGGAAAGGGAAATTAAAATGTAATTAGTTTCATTTATTTAAAAAAGTAAATAAAATATATCACATAATTTATAATTGAATAGTACATACAATTTTTGAGCTGGTGTGTTGTGTCTTGTTAGTGTGATAGTCCTTGGTGAAGAAAATTTAGGGAAAGATGCCTTTATATTTTTTTAGATTAATTTAATATATATTATTTTAACAATATATATCTATATATTTTTTTTTTTTAGATTAATTTAATATATATTATTTTAACAATATATATCTATATTTTTTTTATATTCGTTATTACTTTCTCGAGGGTGATCTGTGCCCTGCTAGGGGAGAGCTCCACAAACAGCCAGAAGGTTACTACTAGTAAAAAAGTGGTTGTTTGAGTCTCAAGTTTCTCATTTGAGGGGTGGGAGACTCATAAATCTAAATCGAGGTGGACGTCTCTGCACTCACAATCTCGCTACGATTTGAGCCTAAGACCAACAATGAAGCGCACCCTCATACCCACTAACAGGGTAAAGTGAAGGACTTTTGTTTTAAGAATTAATGAATTTAACCCAAAAAATTTATTAAATCATCTCTCTGTGGAACATATAAAAACAGCCTGCACTATTGCATTACACTTCTGCTACCATCAACCACTAGACTGCCAAATGATTGGAGGGTAAATCATAATCTTCATTAATGTTTGATGCACCTCCAATCCAGCAGAGATGTGTGAGCTGCTACGGAGCAATCCAAATCATTGTGGATCATCCAAAATTGTCTCAAACATGTTAAGTCCAAAGGGGTAAATTATTCCAGATCAGTACAGTGTGAGAACTTGCGCCCCTACAGATCTGCTGGAGTCTAACGTCAAATCTCTGATGAAGTGTATATTATTACCGAGAAAGTGATCACTTGAGTCCTTCTGCCATCTCTTCTTTGCTAACCGGATGTGTGCAATGCTTTTCTAGTCCAAAGGGGTCATTACAATAGCGGTGAATCAGCCACCGGCAGCCTGCCGGTGGCGGATTCACTGCCATCGTGCGGCCATTCTCCGCCCGCCAGATAAGGATGGCGGGCTGAGTGCTGGCGGACAGAAAGCCCGTCCGCCACGGGTCCCACACAGGCAATTGTTACGATTGCCTGTTGGACTCGGGCAGCATACCTGTAATGGTGAAGGTGCCTAGCAGGCACCGTCCGCCATATTAGGATGCTGCATTCCGCCAGCCTTTGAATAGCGGTTCCTCCACCATTCCAAGGTTGGCGGAGATTGACTTTGGGGGCCCGTTGCCGGCCCCCCTTGTGCAGGGGCAATGCAATTGTGCACTTGGGGGGCACCTATGGTGCCCCCCAACATTTCCCTGCACCAGGTGGCAGGCACCGCGTGTTGCCTGCCACGTAGTGCAGGGAAATTCAAAACTTGCATTTTTACCATTGCGGCGGGTGCTTCAGCCAGCAGCACCCGCCGCAATGGTAAACATGCACAATGCAACGGCCACAGTGGCGGTCGCATTGTAATTTCACTTGCGGGACCGCCGCCATTTAGGCGACCAGTCCCAATCCCGTAACGGTGGCGGACGGACTTGAGTCCGTCCGCCATCGTAATGACCCTCAAAGTTCTTAATGAGGAAAAAGCAGATTTAGACACATTTAAAAGAATTCTGTAAATGTGCATTCTCATCCGAAGAGCAGATATTGATCAGCGTGCTGATCTGAATAGCAGAATTAATTTGAAGTCTGATGATGCAAATAGGCCGCGAAAAAGTGGATTCCATAGTAAGTTTAGCGAGGTTGCTTCATCTCCACTGCGGCCTACTAATGAATATTGGGCCTCATTTATAGGCCCTACAGGCACTTTTGCGCCGCCGGAATGTCACTTTTTTGACGGTGCAATGAGCCACTGGCTTATTTATAAGACTATGTAAAGCCACGTTACGTGGCTTTTCATGGCCTTATAAATATGTGCCCCTTTCACGCAGAAAACTGTGTGAATGGGGCATTCCATGGGTGTTGCTGGGGGCGTTTCCAACAACATCCATGGCTTTTTGAGACTGCCCCAGATTTACGAGAAATCGTAAGTCTGAGGCAGCGCCAAAAACGTACGCCTCCCCAGGGGAGGTGTAAGATAAGCACAACAAGGAGAAATATCTTTATTTCTTCTTGTTTTTTCCCTTTGTATGTGTGCTGAATTCTGCAGCACACATAGAAAGAGGAAAAAGCCTCTTGTGATTGTTTTTGTGCAGGAAGGTTTACCTTCCTGCACAAAAATAATCATCCCCGCAACGCAGGCACCCTTGCACCATTTACATAGTATGTATGCAGTCATAAAGGCATATATGTAGGGGAATTCACACTTCTCACCTTATAAAGAGTATTTAATTTAAGGCGCTGAAACAAATTTTGTATCGGTATTAGAGGAAGACCAATTATGCTGTGGAATGCAAATGTTTTGAAGGTGGATCTCTAAGTGCCCTACTTTTAAAACTCATACCAGCTAAGCCAACCTGTATTAACAAGCAACGTAGCATACCTAAACGTGCTTCTATTTGGAAAAGAAATCTGTCAGAAAGTGGTTTATTAATTTGAGAGAGGAGACCCTACCAAGTTAATGAAATACAGACCCAGATTTGCTACTGCTTTCACTGGCGCTAGCACAATCCAAGTGGTGCAAAGTGGCAGCACCTAAATCCACTCTACATCAAGGGAGCAGATCAGCGCAAACACATGGGTTTTGATGCAAAGCCTTATCAACTATGATAGCCAGGCCAGACTTTGCATCAAAAATTAAAACCTACTGGACACTAGTGGAAACAAGGCAGAAAGCATTGAGTTCCTCCAGAAACTGACCCAAAGCACGTGGCTCCATTGCACAGCACACATAGCCAATGTACTAGAAGGATATGTCTCCAGAACAAATACTAAACATGGCCAGGGCCGTTTCTAAGTGTTTTGCCGCCCTAGGCGAGAATTGAAAAATGCCGCCCCCTCCCTTTTACTACCATCACTCTCTCCCCCTGTCATCCAGGCTAACTGTCCTCTGCAGTTTCTCACTCTCTATACACTTTCATTCTTTCTCTTCCAACATCTCTCTGAAATGGCCCAAAAGCACGCAGTGTCGGTGCGTTGTTAAAATCTACAGAAACATCACAGTCTTCAGGAATGCAATATAGAGTAAAACGTGTGAAATGTAAACAGGCGCTGCGTCGGTGTCATGGATTGCCTTTAGGGTGTTAGTTATTCTTCAGCAATCGTTTAGCACTCTTTGAGAACTTCAACTGCCAGTTACAGTGGCCGCTCTGCTCATTTTGCTGCAGAGTAGACTGGCCTTGGTGTACAACGATCTGCTCTCGGAGTCAGAGCGGCTGCTTGGAACCTAAATTATGTTTGGGACGGGGGAGGGGGCTCCACTGACTGCCAGGAGGTCCTTCGGTTTTTTGTGATGCATGCAGGTCCCAGGAGGATAAAAAAAGCATCTTGCCAACACCACAGCCTAGTGCAGCTCAGTAAAAAGAACCAAACAGCCCGTTTCAACCTGGAATCTCTACACTGCAATTGCATAGTAGTGACTGTCTGGGGGGCCTTGCCAGCACTTAAAACGGAAGGCGAGGCACCACCAGATCTGCGTTGGGGCTGCAGCCAGTGCCCGCGTTCGGATTGTGATCCGGATCGTGTTGTCAGTTGTTCTCCTCCATATGTTGAACAGCACACGAGGAAAGCCTGTGGGGCAGCTCCGACAGGGGGCAGCTTAATTGATCACAGGTTTTGATCTGGGCTTATTGTGATGCTAAAATAATAATGTGATAAACATGCCAGCGCTCACCTCTCTAAGCCGGGCCTGGCTCAAATCTATGTCACACACCATTGATTCAGTCACAGTCAAGAATCTGTCAAGAATCTGCCGCGGGATGTTTAAGTTAGGCAGCAGCCGAAAGCCAGCAGCAAGCAGCTCCCTCTGCTACAGGCTGCCAGGCAGCAGGCTCCTGCTCTCGACGGGGAGTCTGAGTTAGCCAGTGCCGATGGTGGTCGGGTGAGCCTGAGAGGGCCGCGGGATCCATTACAATGCCCCGCGGTAGTGCAAACAGCGTACACACTGCAGCTAAACTTCAAGTTCCGCCAGCTGGCGGCACCGCCCTAGTAAAGCGTCTCGCCATTGGGCACTGAAAGTGACAGATATGCTGGCTGCGTGTTTCGGGTAATATTCACTGTAGTATGGTACTCTAGCGTGCACATGAACCACCAGTCCTCAAGCCTGCTGGGACATGCGCGCATCACGCGCTTACAGTGCAGCTATCGTTTTGGTGCATACGGAGACGGGGGCCGGCGGCAGGGGCCGATGCCAGACTTGCCAGAGGCAGCGGAAAGTGGCCCTGCGCTAAATAAAAAAGCTATGAAACACTGAGTTATTACGAGCGTGCAGTGCTACACTCACAGGGATTGGTAAAAGATAACAGGCTCACCGGCGTCTGAGGTTTTCTGTGGTAGGTCGGTGGTCTAGTAGAGGTCACGCACGCCTCACATTAGCAGTTCGCTGCGACGTCTTGCACACTAGTACCTCGGCCGGGTGACGTCAGGCGTGGCTGTAGTCGTCAGCGAGTGACTCAGCCGTGCCGCGGGCGGGAATTTTGCAGCAGGCTATTAGCGGCCCGCACGGCCCCTGCCCGTGGCGCCGAACGTGACGTCACGTCACGTCGAATTGTAGAAGGCGCTACCCAATGCACTTTCGAAGTCGTAGGCCGTTCAAGGGGATTCCCAAACTCATGTTTTTTGCCGCCCTCCCCCTTTTGCCGCCCTAGGCGGCCACCTAGTTTTGCCTAATGGTAGAAACGGCCCTGAACATGGCACTGCACAACTGCGGCTGTGCAAGGTGCAAGGGTCTCCATTGTGCGAGGCTTCCCGTTTGTGCAAGAGTGCATTGGATGACACCAGCAACATGGCAATCTTTGTAGACATGGTGCCGCACTGTGATTTTCCCTTCACATAGACCAGCACAGCACATTTGGATTCTGCTCTGTGTAGCGTGAAGGCTTAGCAAATCCAGGCAAAAATCTTCTGTGCTTAAATACGGTTCCCTGGGATGTGGCATGGCAAGATGGCTGAGAGCACTCTTTCCTAAACAGCTTTAGGATGCCCCAGTCCAAATACTTCACCATCCTGACATTTGGTGAAATAAAACACTGTAACTTCAGTATAGATGAATTGCAAATGCGGCACTTATTCCAGCATAAATGATAGACGGATGCCAACAAAAGTAGCAATCAAAAATGGAGAAACGTGTTCAGTCCCTCTTCCACAGGTCAACTGGCGAGGCCTGCCATGGCTCCTGGCAAGAAAAATAAGCTGATCGACAGAGATGACATAGAAGTGGCAACATTGAAGGAAGACTCAGACCCAGAAATTACCGTATTCGAGCAGTGTTTACAGATCATAAAAGTTCATAAATAAAAAAGACCCAATTCATCAATAATTTCATAAAAATATAAAAAAGAAAACAGTTAAAAACAATAAAAACACTAAAAGAGAAGCTATGATTCATTCCGGGGGATTATACAGTCTTCCGGTCTTTAAGGAAAGACATTTTAAAGGATGCAACACAATGACAAACAAAATGATCTGGCAACGTTTTTAAAAACGACAGACCAAGGCAACATTGTCTAAAATTGTGTTTGCGCATGATTGGCAGAATAAATCTTTTGCGTTGTTCCGGATAAAATTAAAAAAAGAATAATATGTGTGAGTCAGATTGGGTGGACACCCCATCACAAGGGCAGGGCGGTAAAGCTTGTAATGAGAAAATGCCCGATGGGTGCCCCAACATACAGGGAATTAAGTTTAATCTAAACCTCAACAGTACAAATCTGTGGCGCGGGTTTATCACAGCTGTCAGATATGAAAAGTGCCCCTCCATTAATAATGGTCCCTCACAATATAATCGCACAATGTATTTGGAACTGTTGAGTTGATTCCTTTTTTCTGCCATTAAATTTAAAAAACATTCCTTAATCGCTTTTTGGGGGATATTCTGGCAAGACTTCGGGGTTTCAAAGATAGTTTCTAGACCTAAAGAGATCAGGTTATTTTTAACATACAATAGCCACAAGATCTTTTTTACACGTTCCAAAGCAAGGCAGTCCACCAGGAACTGCTGGGTTAGATCATCCGAGTTCCTTCTCCATATAGAGTGCCATAAGAGGTTGCTACTGCAGTGGGCTTAGCTACATAAGCTTTTTTTACGACGTCTAAGGGTTTTGAACCTAACTTTTTGGTAAAGGAAAGTAGAGCTCCAATACTTTTTTCTGAAATTAAGTCCCAATTTCTCACCATGTGGAACCAAGATAGCACTCTATTGAATGTCATCCCTAAGTAGGAGAGCATGTCTGTCTGAGGCACTCTCCGGCCCGCTATATAAAATGATGGGGGTTTCTTTGCCTTCGGCCCAGTCACTAAAATAAAAGATGTTGTATTGTTAGTTTGCAAATCTAATTTATACATGAAGGTAACATAGGTGTCTAGAAGCCTCTGAAGCGCCAGACCTGTACTTGCTATTAAAACCACATCATCCGCGTAGAGCAGATTGGGAATGCGGGCTTTGTTCCTCTTTGGGACGTCAGGGGTTGAATCTAACAAATGGGCCTCAACTCCGTTGGTGTACAAAGAGAAGAGAAATGGAGCGAGAATGCACCCCTGGTGAACCTCCCCCTATTAATAGGGAACTGCCTGGTGCACTCTCCCTGCTTCCCATCGCGGAAACAAACGGCTGCCCTGGAATATAGTTGTCTGATAAAAAAGATGATGGCCTCATTAACCCGCATAGCCTTCATAATTCTCCACAGATGAAGGAAGGTGTCTTTCTGGTATGGCCTGAAAACAAGCATTATGGTTCCGGAAAGGAGACAGTAGGTGTGCTGCTAGCTTGTTCTGAAATAAAAAGAGTCTTGAGGGTTTGTGCAGGGTGGAGCGAATGGGCAGCCCCCGAGAAGAGCAAGCCGAGAGGTGAGAGTGTGGTGACAGATCAGGGAAAGGTCAATGCATTGCAGCCCCTGGTTTGAATCATCCAGGACCAGTCTGCCAGCTCAGAGACCCAGAGCGTGGAGGACAGAGATTGGAGTGCTGACGTGCTGTGGCCTTGGGCCGGGGCCAGCTTTAGCGCTGGTGGCCAGTGTGACAATCTTTGTTGGTGCCCCTGCCCCAAAACTTCCTTCTCCACAGTGGCAGCTGCCACAGAATAGTACGGGTGGGGCGGGGTCGGGACAGGGGGTTAGAAAAATAAATTAACTTTCACCTACCTGGCTGATCGCCACCTCCTCTTCTCTGTCCTCTTCTGTTGACACGTGGACGCACACAGGCTCCCAGATTACCCTAAGCCAATCATGACACTGCTGTTACCAGCATGACAGCAGCATTGTGATTGGTCTGAGTGGCCTGGTCAATGCTCAGATAGGGAGCAGGAAGTGTGCATATTCTCCCCCAGACTGCGCAATACAGCCGGGTGGAGAAATGCTAAGTGCACAAGGCCAAACCATCATGCACCCTTAAGTGCACCAACCACTCCTCCCCCTGCTGGCTGTGACGAAAGCCTAACCCCGCCCCACCCCATAAGGTAAACAAAACTGCCTCAGTAAGGAAAAATACAATGATAATAACATTCTGTTATTATCATTTTATTTTTCCTTTTTGCCATGCTCGAAGAGCAGTGGGGTGGCACTCCCCCACCTTAGCGGAGGAGCCGCCACTGCTTTTCCATGAATTGCCTCACTACCACGCTCCACCAGTGCCTCTCATCTCGTCAAAGCCCTTCTCTCACATGCATTTCATTTGTTTTATAGTGCAACTCATACCAGTGTAGGGTGTCAGAACACTTTACATCATACATGCATTATACAGAGCCAACTAATCATCCACGTGTAAATCAATCTATACACAAGGCAATGAGGATTACAAGCTCTAGGAGTCACATGTCACAAATACTATTAGGCATCATATTTTAAGAGCGTTTGGTCTGGTGTAGCACAAACTAAGGATTTTAGATGTACCACAGTGGTTGGCTTTATTAATAAGAATGTATTTCTACTCAAATGAACCCTTTTAAGAAACACTAGGATAAGTAAAGACTGGGGAAAAAACATATGATTCTAACGTATACCATGCAGGTTGCATGCAGCTCTTTGATGACAGTTCATAGCTCACTGTGCTATATTAGAGTTATAACTTATGAGCTGCAAGTAACATAAGGATCTCTGTGACAAAAACTGTAACCTACTGAGCAGATGTGCAACGCCCATTGGGCTGAAAGGGCTTCAGCCCCCATTGTGTTCCGTAGCCTGGGCTGAAGCTGTGTGTGTGTCTGTCCCCTGTAAAGACTGGAAGAAATACGGCTGGAGAAGAGAGCGTCAGAATAAACATTTTATTTTCTCCGACAGACGCCTTCAGCTTATCTTTCTGCTTGTGGTGTCTTCAAAGTAGGCGATGGGGGGGAGGGTCACAGGTGATTCACAGCATCTAGGACAAAAAAAAACACAGTAGGGGTTCTAATTGTGCAAGGCAGTGTGCTTTACTGATCACTCTTTGTTTTAAAGCGAGATCAATGCTTGCCCATTAACTTTGGTATGCGAGACCCAACATCTGCACTTTTAAGGGAATCTCTGTCATCTTCCTGTGCTTCCAAGCAAAGAAGGCAGAAATCCCAAATTGTCTTTATTTGCAATTACATTTATATAGTGCTTACTACTCATGTGAGTAGTAATAGGCACTAAATACATGCTAAAATATAAGAAAGAGTTTGTTTTTATTTAAATTCAGTGACCATCCAGCAGTCCATGCTTTTCTGTCAATAGTGGATTTGTGGTTTTGGTTCTAAAAGTGGCAAGTACTGACTAAAACATAAGAACATGCAAAATGATGTTGACAAAATAGGGGTGGGATGGATGGAAATCAAAGATGGCCAGTGGGTAGCAGTTCCAATCCTCTAGGTAAAATATTCCTGGCTGCCTGTCGTTTTTTATTTGTGCCGTTTTATATAGAGCAAACCCAGACCAAAGGCATCAGGATGCTTTACATAAGCACCAGATTACATTATACAAAATCTGATTTTTAGGCACAGGGAGATTAAGTGATTTGCCCAGGATCACAGGATGTTGAGCTGGCACTGGGATTCAGACCTCGTTCCCCAGTTCCAAGGTTGGCAGCTCAGGCCGTTAGGCCACACACATCTCATCAGTTACTATTGCCATCAGTGGCTACTGGTGATTTTTGAAAGGTTTAATACTGCCCAGGAGTTTACCCATTTAAAAAAAAAAAAATGGCCTCACTCATACTCATTCCCTCTCACAAAAGTGACGCAAACATACACAAAATATTTTCTTTTTTAATTTACTTTCCAGTACAAAACATGTTTTGCACTGGAAAATTGCATGAAAGTAACGCAAAGCAGTGCACAGCGCTGCTTTGTGCTACTCTGCTTCAAGGAGGCATTCCATGGGTAGTTCCTGTGCGTTCCCATACAACCAACCATGGTTTTTGATGTATCTACTAACAATGGTAGGCTGTGTTTTGTGCTAAAAAGCAAGTGCACTTGAAAGCAGATATAAAAAGGGAGAAAGGCTTTTATTTCCCCTAACTTTTCCCACTTTGCATGTGTACTGGACTGTACAACACAAATCTGAAGTAGGAAAAGTTTTAAAGTTAATCAAAGCATAGTATTTTGTACTGGAAGGGCACCCTTCCAGTACAAAACCTACGCTAGACTCATGCAGACACCTTTGCACTATGGCACAAAGGTGTGTGCATGGCACTCGGCAGCCAAATTGTGTGCTAGCTCTAGGGAGAGAGCAGGATAACGCCATATTTTTTTAGATTAAGGAGCTTTCCTGCTCTTTCCCTCTCACGCAATGCTGCAATTTTGGCTGCTGTGCTGTGTTGTGTGAAAGTTTTGATAATCTGGACTTTAGTCTCTTCCCCTCACTCACTCTAGCTCATTTTCTCCCACTTGCTCATTCTCACTCATACTCACTCCCACTCACTGCTACTCACTGTTACTCACACACAAATGTACTCATACTCACTGATTCTCATTCTCACTAACACACTTGCACACACTCACTAACTCTGGGCCCTTCACCATTGATAGCTACATCCACGATTCACTACCACTCCCTCTCACAACCTCCAATCAATAACATTTTCTAACACATTCATACTGCTCACTTACTCCTTTGTACTCACTTTCACTCTCATTGACACTCTCAAACACACAAACTTTCACTTAGTCCCATTCATTCTTAATCACTTACAAACACACTCACAAACACATACACAAACGCATTGAGAAATAACATTTTTGCTGTACTTACCTGTCTTACTTAGCTGGCAACTCGGAGGCTCCATGGCAGCAGCAGAACAGGAATCTGGTGCTGGACATAGTAACCAGCAAGCCATGATTCCCAGCGAGGAGCAAGATGAAGCAGCAAGTGCAGAAGTGAAAAGGGGAAGACTCACCTCAATTCCTTCCCCAACTTCTTGATAGGCAGGACCATTGAATTTATGCATCAGGGCACGGCCAAATAATGTGGCAGGGTTGACTAAACTTTGAGGCAAGAAAAGGCAAATTATACAGCGTAATACAACACATTTTGTGAAAGTATAATTTCATTATTTTGTCATTTTTACACTTGTAACACTTTCTGTGCATAGGCTGCACCTCAAATGTACCAATTAAACACCTAAATATAGTACTGGGTCTCCTGCCTCTGCTGCACCTTGTGGCTTTTCATTGACTTTAGGGATGCACTGATGTGTGTCCTGACAGCACTAGTTTAGCAGGTATACTGTGGTGCCTTAGGCATGTGCAGTATGTCTGCTAAATAAAATGGATTGTGCCTGTATTAGGGGATCATAGTTAAACTATGCCCCTCAGACATCCCAAAGTCCACCTCCCAGAAGGTCCTTATTTGCCTCTTGCCCTTTTTTGTTTGGTGTACAGACATATAATAGACTGAAGAGGCAGATCAGAACGATACTGTGGATAGACAGCACATGCATGGTGTTCTCCAGGCTGCTCTGGCCTCATGTGTTCTACTTCTTGATCATCCTTGCCATCTCTGCAAGCGGCAGTTGGTGGTTGGAAAACCTTGAGCCAAAGGGAGAACTGTGCCTGCCCAAATCCAAGACACATTCACATTTCAAAGCATGCAAACCGGTAAGTGTAGACCTGTGGGTTAACACCCACTTCAGAGACATGGTCCACCTGACTGCCCCCTTTTCAGAGTCCACCTGTTTTAAAGTTCCAACTTGGTGCTCAGAGTCAAGAGAGTTCAAATTTTATGTTTTTTCTTTAACTTTGCTTTTCTGCTCAAGCCCACTTTTTTCTTTCCATGTGCTACAGTGCAGGTGAACTTCTATTGGATTGCCCATAGGTAGTCACCTGGACCTCAGCACTGTTCGTCCTCTTCTATGTCCCTCTTGTTACTCTCTCCACATGTTGCTGCCTTCTCTCCTGTTCCTTGTCAGCCTCCCTTTTCATTTTACTTAACCTGTCCCTTTCCACCCCATACATTTCACCTTTGTCTTGTTTCATACATAACATTGTCTCCTTGTCTTCCCCACTCTTTCTAAATTTCCTCAGACCAAAAGGACATAAAAGCAATGAACAACAAGAGGACATTCACAACAACGTGCACTTTGGGAAGGAAGAGGGTGTGCCATTGAGAGGGGATAAGAAGACAAGCTAAATAGAGATCAGCACCATGTGTTCAAACTCTTGCAGCGCAAAGTCAACAAAAAAAAAATCATCATTTAAAAGGGTGAAGTCTGCTCGGTATCAAGAAGCTAATTTCGGTGCCTATTTTATTAAGAGTAAGAAACTGGTTGTTCTTCTAGAGACAGGCTGAACACTTAGAAGACATAAATTGCACAGAGAAAAAGTAGATAGGCTGAACACTTAGAAGACAGAAATTGCACAGAGAAAAAGTAGGTTCTTGTACATACAGAGAGAGTGGAGCTCTACCACAAACAGACCTCATCATCTTGTAGAGCTGAACCCACTCCTCTGCAGATTGAGCTGAGCTCCAACACAGATGAGGGCAAGTCCCTACATGCATTGTGCTGAACCGACGTACAGATAGAGCAAAGACCGTGCGCCCATAGGTAACTTCTTTCATTGAGCTGAAGCTGAGTGCCTGCATACATGGCACTGCTGCCCGGGGCAGACAAAGATGAGCTCTTCCAAGTATGCAGCTGAGCTCCATTGTAGACAGTGGTGAGGCCCTGTCCAGACATAGATTGAGGTGAGCCAGTTCACAGCAAGATTTGAACTCTTTCAGTATTCGTTCCTATTATGTGAAACCTAAGGATCTGTGGGAATTGAGAAACCAGGTTAATCTTCCCGATAGGACGTGAGGTGGGGAAGGTGGGAGGAAGAATGACAGTGAAAGAGAAGGGATTGAGAGAAGCGATAGAAGAGAGATAGAGAGAGAAAGAAGGATAAAGTAGGTAGTAGTGAAATAGAATTAAGCATGTGTGTGAATATGGACAGAGGGGTGAGGAAGAGAGTAGAAAAAAATGAGGAGAGTGTGACTGAGATGGAAAAGAACAGAGACTGGGTGTGAAACAGGACACACCAGAGTGAAAGATGTATGAACAACACCACAGCAATAATGCATAGGTAAACTTTATATTACACAGCTCACCCCGGCAAGTATCCTGGTGATGAGGAAGCATGGGCTATGCCGGCTGTGACTGGGCCTTGTCCAGTGAGAAGGCAAGTTTTTAGTTTCTTGGAGAGCTCAAGTACTGAGGAGGCAGCTCTTATGTGTAAGAGCAGGTCAATCCAGGCTCTAGGTACAAGGTAGGGGAAAGCACAACAGGTGACAGGTTATCTACATGTCGGGGATGTGTGTGAGCAAGAGGTGTATGGTGAGTGTGTTGAGTGTGGGTCAGTGAATGGTGTCACAGTGGAGGGCTTTGTCAGGCGGGGTGATGTGAACACAGGGGAAAGCCTAAGTGTGAGTCTGGCCGCTGGGTTATGCTTGGCCTGAAGTCTTCTAGCAGTTAGATAGTTATTCCGACAAAGTGCGTTGCTGTTGATGAGGGCCTGGGTGACCATTCTGCATGTACTGAATGGGAGCCATTTGAAGACTTCATTGAGCATTTTGAGGGTGTGGAAGCAGGAGGGGTTGACTACGTAGACTAAAGAAAACTTTACAGCATATTTCACCCTTTCCTTTTGGTTCCTTCATAAGAAGTCTGCCTTTCACTCTGTCACTGGGCAGTGCTGTTTGTGGTTGGTGCCGAAACCATTCTCCAAAGAAACGTTTGGGTCCCCAGCACATTTTTTTTTTTTAGCAAATTAAGCACTGGGTTGGAGTAAAGGTGTTGCACATGTGGCAGATTTACTTGCCAGCTATGTTTTAGAATTGTAAACTGGTCTAGGCAATTTTGAAATTGTGTTTTACATGGAACTTCAAACATAAATCCTTCACATACTCAAGGAGTTTGGTGTTGTATATATTAACTACCCTGGTTTAGTTGAAGTAGACAAACCCCAAAGTGAGTGGATGGAGGAGTAAAGCATGAAGTTTGTGAGGACAGGTCAACTTCAAGGGTGCAACAGGAGGGATTTCTTGCGGGAGCCTCTGTTGGTGCATGTGCCCTAATCGTTAATGTATATCTTGGTGACAGTCCAAACAAAGAAAAGGACTCCAATCATGGTGCCCTCAAATCATGGTCCCTTCAGTGGACAAAAGCTCTGACTACTCTCACATACTGCTAGCTGTACCTTCCATCTTCCTGCGTGAGAGCACCAGGCAACATTTCAGGTGAAGGAGCATATGCTCCGCAGTGACTAAGGGTGCAGGTGTTGTGCACTTGCTGGAGCTACAGAAGCCCCTTGAGAGCAGTGCAGCAAGACTATGGGCATAAACATACTTTCCCACATGTATGGGTCTTCTCCTAGGTCCCCTTCTACATATCTCAATTGTTAGACCTGGCATCTTTGGCGTGTTTTTCCCCTGTCTTTTTTTTGCTTCTGACCTCCTGTTTTTAACTGTGTGCCGCATTTCGTTTTTGCTTGTTTTGGAACTTTGGGCACTGTTGATCAGTGCTTAAGTACAAGTGTTACCTGTGTAAATTGTGATTATTATTCGTTATCCATGATTGGCATATTTGATTTACTGGTAAGTCCCTAGTAAAGTGCGCTCTGTGTGCCCAGGGACTGTAATTGAAATGCTACTAGTGGGCCTCCAATAGGAACAAATGATGGACGAAATGCTGATCAATGCAAACATTCACCCCCAGTCACAAGGATCTGGGTTTAATCCATCGTTCTTTTGCCCACCACATCACCCCAGTTTGGACCCAGCCATATGCAAATCAGTCTTGACCCTGGGAACAGTCCAACCCGAACTGCCAAGACAGGTCCTCCCTGGGCCAGAAACAAGCATCCTGGGACCGGTTTCGGGCCCTCCCCCCTCATCAGCCAGGCTAGCTGGAGCCAGGTCAGGGAAAAGCAGGGTCTTGTGCATTACAAAGTCTTTCCTTTGAAGCTTGCCTACTTCAAAGGCAGAAGCTGGTATAAGTACGGGAGCCGTGACACCATAACTTCAGAACACTTCTGGACTATGAGGAGATACTGCCAAGAAGAAGAGCTGGGGAAGGTGTAGGAGGTGAACTGCACTCTGCTTGTTGCTGTGTTGTGTTGGCCTACTGCTTGCTGTTTCTGTCTTGGAACTTAAAAGGACTGGACTTTGTTTTCATCATCCTGCTTGCAAAGGATCTCCAAGGGCTTGTGTGTGCTTGCCTCCTGTTAAGAAGTCTTAGGACCATCAAAGACTTCATATGCAGTCCCTGAACTCCTCTGCTGGGAGTTCTGACCTGCCAAGTAGTGCCAATTACAGTTCTGGGCCCTTGCAGGTTGCTTCTGCTGCAAGAAGAGAAGAAAATTCATGCATGGACCTTCAGCGCCTGTTTTTCCCACAGCAGTCTTGCTGTGCAGTTAAAACACCAATGCATCAAAGGTGCGGCAGAATAGTTGACGCAGCGCCTGCTGTGAGGCCCAAAGATCACTTCGACTCAGGCCCTTCTGTGAAGCTGAAGTTTCAACGCATCTCTTGCATCGCGGCTTGGAAATCAATGCAACACCTGATTCACTGCATCGATCCATCGCGATCAGATTTTCCATGCATCGCACCTGTGCTCCAAGATTTCATCGATGTTGCCCAGCAGTAAGGAACTCAACGCATCACCTCCCTGTGCAGAAGAGAATCGACGCATCACCTCCCCTGAAAGCAAGGAATCGATGTATCACCTTCTCGGCAACATAGCAAGGAAACAACGCATCACCTTCTCCGACAGTAAGGAATCGATGCATCACCTCCCCTGAGAGTAAGGAATCAATGCATTGCTTTGTTTTCGGCACCTCATCTACCCAGCAACTGTTTTTGTCTTTTGATTTTGACGCATCCCAGGTACTTTGCACTAAAAAGTGACGCATCCATAGTTTTCCATGAACTGAATTATTTTCAACCTTTTAAAAGTGATATCTTTGCTTGAGTATGTTGAATTTTTGTTGTTTTGGTCTTTTGTTATTCAGCTAAAGATTGTTTATTTTTCTAAACTGGTATGGTGTCCATTTGTAGTGTTTTCAATGTGTTACTGTGTGTTCATGTACAAATGCTTTACACATTGCCTCTGAGATAAGCCTGACTTCTCATGCCAAGCTCCCAAGGGGATGAGCAGAGGTTATCTTAGCTGTGTAATCCCCTTACCCTGACAAGAATAAGGGGCCCTACTTGGACAGGGTGTAAGCCACTGCCACCTAGAGACCCACATTTCAATCTAATCCTGCAGAAGTGTCTTATGCTGTCAATGCTCACCATAACAAGAATAAATGTAATTTATACATGGCTTCAGCTCCTTCATCAACATGGCTGCAAACACCCCTTTCCATGATGAATTTCTGTTGCAGCATACTCACATTTAAATCTGTGCATCTTTGTCCAACCTTCTTTCATTTGGAGAGAAAGAAACTGTGACAGAGTGCAGGTTTGGCTTAAGTGTAAGTGTGTATTTTTATAAGAAACTTAATCTAGAACTAACTGCTGTATAGTTGTAATTTACAATACAGCCTAATTTCTCTCACAGCAGTGTTTAGTCATTTTGAAGAAACATTGTGAGGACAAAACTGAAAAAGATTAATCAACCATTTGAAAACTGCCTTAGATGACGGGAAATAACACATTAAAGAAAAAACTCATCCCCACCACAATATCTGTTCCACACTTATGGGTACAATGGAGATTACTGAGAAGTCATTCCATCTTTGAGTAAAAGTGCGTGCATTGCATGTTCTGGTGCTTTTATTGCACAAAAACGCAGAGGTCTTAAACTCAGATATTTTGAAGGAACCGTGAAATTTGGACAATATTTCACAGTTCCATCTGAAATACAGATTTTGCCACCACTGTTCAAAAGTTTTACATTGTCCAGGTCAATTTTGGAAATTATGTGGCAAATTTAGTAAATCCATAATTTGCCTGAAAACTCTGCAGTCACAGAGTCACCTACATCCACAGATCTCACCAGTGCCTATAGTTTTATCAAGAATGTATTGTGTGACAGGTAAATAACATCTCAACATTTAAATTCCAGTCAATGCCCATTGTCAGCTGCCTTTTGAATAAAACAGTAATATAAAAAATAGATTGCCATCTCAGACTTCTGGTGACATTTACAAACTACAAGGCCAAAGATATCACCAGAACCCCTCAATGGTAATATTGGACCAGGTTACACAGTTACCCATTATACATTATCTGTATGTACTTAACTTTAAACCATTGTCTATATGCAGATAAATACACCTCAACCTTAAACAAGAAACAACTCATTTAGGGCCAGATGTACAAATGTTTTTTGCGGTTGCAAACGGAAAATCGGCCTGTTTGCGACTGCAAAAAAGGCCCTGGCATGTGCAAATGCTATTTTGCGAGTCGGTGACTAGCAAAATAGCATTTGCGACTCTCACTATTAGGAAGGGGCGTCCCTTCCTAATAGCGAGTCACAATGGAAGTACCATTGTTTTGCGACCGCATTTGCGGCCGCAAAACACTCGCAGTTTACCACCTACTTCAAGTAGGTGGTAAGCCACTCGCAAACGGAAAGGGGGACCCCTTCCCCTTTGTGAATGGATATGAACATATTTTTAAGAGCAGGCAGTGGTTCCAGGAACCACTGCCTGCCCTTAAAAATTAAACAGAAACGTTTCATTTTTTTTTAAATGCGTCCTGTTATCCTGCTAGGAAAACGGGCTGCACTTTAAAAAAAAACTGCTTTATTTAAAAAGCAGCAAAAGACACACAATTGATGGATGGCATGCAGAACAAATCAAAACATTCACCCCCAGTCAAGAGATCTGGGTTAAATCCATCATTCTTTTGCTCACCATGCCACCCCAGTTTAGACCTGGCCATATGCAAATCAGGCTTGACCCTGTGCCTCATGGGAACAGTCCAGCCCGAACTGCCAAGCCAGGTCCTCCCTGGACCGAAAACAAGCATCCTAGGACCGGATTCGGGGTTAAACCCCTCATCAGCCAGGATAGATTGAATCCATTGGCACAGTGAGCCCGGGACCCACGTCTGGGCATACCCGGCGCACTTAGGGTGAGGAAGCAAAAGACACAAAATTGAGGGACGGAATGCTGAACAAATCAAAACATTCACCCCCAGTCAAGAGATCTGGGTTAAATCCACCATTCTTTTGCTCACCATGCCACCCCAATTTAGACCTGGCAATATGCAAATCAGTCTTGACCCTGTGCCTCATGGGAACAGTCCAGCCCGAATTGCCAAGGCAGGTCCTCCCTGGACCGGAAATAAGCATCCTAGGACCGGTTTCGGGGTTTCACCCCTCATCAGCCAGGATAGCTTGAATCCAATAGCACAGTGAGCCCGGGATCCACGTCTGGGCATACCCGGCGCACTTAGGGTGAGGAAGCAAAAGACACACAATTGATGGACGGAATGCAGAACAAATCAAAACATTCACCCCCAGTCAATAGATCTTGGTTAAAACCATCATTCTTTTGCTCACCATGCTACCCCAGTTTAGACCTGGCCATATGCAAATCAGTCTTGACCCTTTGCCTCATGGGAACAGTCCAGCCCGAACTGCAAAGTCAGGTCCTCCCTGGACCGGAAACAAGCATCCTAGGACCGGTTTCAGGGTTTCACCCCTCATCAGCCAGGATAGCTTGAATCCAGTGACACAGTGAGCCTGAGACCCAAGTCTGGGCATACCCGGCGCACTTAGGGCAAATGTATGATTCCTTCAGCATTCCGTCCATCATTTGTTTGTGTAGCATTATTTAAAAAGCAGTCACTGACATGGTGGTCTGCTTACCCCAGCAGGCCACCATCCCTGGGAGTGCTAGCCATTCCTAATGGGGTCGCAAATTGCACCTGCCTCATGAATATTAATGAGGCATGCAATTTGCGACCCCATCAGGAATCGCAAACAGTGTCTGAGACACTGTTGTACATTCCAATTTGCAAGTCGCAAATAGCGAGTCGCAAAACCTCGCAATTTGCGACTCGCAAATTGGTAGGGTCGTACATCTGGCCCTTAGGTACTACCCGTGTATAAAACATAATTACCAAAATAATTTGAATTCAGTCCACTCACTAGACAACATGAGGAATGCAGACTAATGGCTATATTAAAACATCAATAGAACATTATAGTTCATATGGAGTTGACACTTCCAGTACATCAACTAAGGAAGTAGATTTGGTCTAGTGTCTAAGCTGTCGATCTGAGGACCTTGATTTGAATCCAGTTTGGCACTGACTAAAAATTGTGCAGTTCTGGGAAATCACTTAATCACAAGTGAAATGTGTGAGATACTAGTGCAAGTAACAAAAAGATATAAGCCACTACTAGATGAATACAATCTTGCATCATTTTCCATCACCTCCACTGAATTCAAGCTAACCTGGCTGATGAGGGATGATACCTCGAAACCGGTCCCAGGATCCTTGTTTCTGGTCCAGGGAGGACCTGGCTTGGCAGTTCGGGCTGGACTGGTCCCATAATGAGGAGGGTCAAGACTGATTTGCATATGGCTGGGTCTAAACTGAGGTGGCATGGTGAGCAAAAGAACAATGGATTTAACCCAGATCTCTTGACTAGAGGTGAATGTTAGATTTTTTCCGCTTCCCACCATCACTGTGTGATTTTTGCTGACCGATATAAAGAAGCAGAATGAAGCTGTGTAAGAGGAAGTTAAAATGATACAAAGAGAAATTAATACTTTCAAAGACACAGAAACCACAATGTCCATGGAAGGTAAAATAGTCCAAGACAGAACTGAAGACGCTGTGGGTCACTCAAGAAAAATCATTTATGATTCCCTGGAAAATCAGAAAGACCCTCAGCAGAAAAAACATTGAGTAATGGATACTTCAAGTTCTAAAACCTCTGGGACTCTCTTATTGTTTCAAAGTGGTAAGAGAGCACAGAGCAGCGGTCCCTAGATGACCTCCCTGGCGCCACCAAGAGCGCCTATCATCAGATTCCTAAATTACCAAGATAGAGACTTTATTCTGCAACTTGTTAGAACATAATAACTGCACTGCGAGAATCACAAAATTTCCATATTTCCAGACTACAGTTGAACAGGACAGACACAGAGCAAATCATTCTTGGAAGTCACACAAAAACTGAGGGCAGTAGATTAGAAATATTTGTTACGAGCACCACTCAGGGTTATCGAGGATGGGAAAGTCACTTTTTCACTGAGCCTAAGGAGGTATGGAACTGGCTAGAAATGTGAGACAAAGCACTAGCATTTTGAAATCATGATGGTTGCTAAGGAAAAACACAAAGGAATTCCAGAAAAGCGGAAGGTCGCAGAATCAAATGGGCATATTAGCTATCATCAAGGAAAGAGAGACCCCAAAAATTCTAGTTCAGCCTATTAGCACCATGACAGACAAACCCCTGAAGAGACAGAGGAGCAGAGAGAGTCAGCCACTTCGCAGGACCCAACAGAGAAGGGCTAAAAGGTAAATACAGGGCCATAAATATGGTGGAAAAATCAAGAATACATGACCAGTAATGCACATGTCATGGTAACGGTATGAAAGGTACCAGTGGTTAAAAAGAAGAAATACAGGATAGAGGCAGCCAGATTGTATGAGAGAAGTTTTAGGAGCAGGCATAATGCAGGTAGTTTGCAAGAAAGCACACAGTATAACTTGGCGAGTAGGAGTTGGTTCACAAGTTGCAGGGCCTCCTGCGGTTGGGGGAGTGACCTCAAAGTTTGACCACGACTACCCGCAAATCAAGGGTAGGGAACATTACCGGGTTACAACATTTTGAAAGTATAGAAGAAGGGTACCCTGATTTGGTTTGTTTGAAAACTGTCCTAAATAGGAACCAGGTGGGAGATGCAGGAAGTTTACTGAAAAAGGACGTGAACATAGCTGTACGAGCGTTAATTTACAGAATTTTGTTAATTGGTTAAGTGCCTGACCGAGGGTGGAAGGAGATTAACAGCTCTTTAACTCAATAACATTATAAAATTATTCACTGGCAGTCGAATTGGTAAAAAATAGCAGAATTGATCCAGAAAAGCAGTAAAATAAACAAGGGACGAGTGCTTTTGCACATTGGTTGGAAGGATGGATTATGAAATAGGTGGGGGAACATAGTAGGGTAGAAACATCTATGAGTGCTAGGAAGTTAGGGTCAGATGTACTTAGATTTTTTGTGGTTGCAGGCATGTGATTCACAATATCCCAGGTTTACAATTGCAAGATCCCTTTTTCATATGTACTAAGGCCATTGTGTGATTCAGAAAAAGGTTTTCTGAATCACAAAACTGGGCTTCCATTCCATACTGAATCGGACTTTGAAAGGTGCGTTCAGGGAGCGTGCCTTTTAAATTGTGACTCAATATGGCATGTATCAATGGTTTGGGTCCTCAGTTCCGGTTGCAAAACAATGATCGCAAACACGACTCCAAAGCTGGGATAGTAACTTATTTGCAAACAGGAAGAGGTCCACTTTGGACACCTACCCTGGTGGAAATTGTTGGTTTGACCTTGGGAGCTGGGGGGGACACTGCCTTCTCTCAGTGAAGATTTCCTAAACTGAAACAGATTTTTTAAAACAGCCTAGTCTCTTTAAGGAACTCAGGCTGCATTAAAAACGATTTTCTGTTTTGTAATGCAATCACAGGATAGTGGCCACCATCCTTGTGATTGCAGCCAATCGCAGGGGAGTCACAAATTATGATCTGCCTTATGTATATTAATTAGGCAGGTTATTTGGCCACTCGCTGTGAATACTTATTCTGCGAACAGACTTATTAGTACATATGTAGGTTTGCAAAATAAAATACTGGTTGCAAAAAGTCGCTGGTGCACAATTTGCAACTGCTTTTTGTAGCCAGGAGGTTAGAACATCTTGTCCCCAGTCACATGGAATGTGAGAGGGTTGGATGCATTTCCACACATGCTACTGTCAAATTTGATGCAACAAAGTATAATGACTGTTATGATCCAGAAAACTCTGACTTTTCTGGTCCTCCAGAGGTCAGAAAAATCACCAAGTACCAATATTTCTCAATACTAGGAAAGTCATCATTGGGCTCTTTTACAGTTCCCAGCCTGAGCATTGATATAGTATAGTACAGTCCATCTCAACTGGGTAGCTGGTTCTTCCACATTGAATGGAGACATTCTATAGTCTTTTATGTGCATGATGCAGTGAACAGGAAGCCATCCAGCTCATCATTTGAGAGCTGTTAAAGCCTCTGAGTGCAAATGGAGAGTAGTCTCAATGTCTTTTTCTCCAGCAGGTCAGTCAGGGTTCTTCTTCTTTCAGGTGTTTACCTCCAGCTCCAAGAATGTTCCGAGGAGCTGGTGGTGGGATGCCTTTTTATTTTTATTCAGCACATCAGCCAGTGCTTAAAGACTTCTTGAAGTCCAATCCCTGCAGACTCCCCACCCCCAAAACAACTCAAACCTCTTTTTCAACTTTTCATGTCTGTAAAACCTTTTAGTCGCCTCTATTCAGAATGGCAGACACCAGGCTCCCTCTCTAGAACTCTGAGTTTCCTTCAAGATATACACTAGTGAAAAGAAGGATCCACCCCATCTTTCTGATCTGAGAACAGCTTCCCCTAGTCCCTGCTGTGGGCAGAGACTAATGTCTGAGAGACGCATCCTGAAGAAGTTTGTTTTATTTAGGGCTCCATATGGCACCTTCCTGTGAAAAGGAAGGTTTTTGATATGTTTTTGGAATGCTCATGTCCCCTTCCAAATATCTCATCCAAGCTAAGTGATTGCTAATTACTGACTCTGAAGAAAATGAAAGCCAGCAGAACAGGTTTAACCCTGCTTTGGCTTCAGGCAGCACATTGTCTGTTTTAAGTGACTTTTCCACTGCAGATATCAACAAGCATTTGCAATGCAATAGGTCTCGCATTTACAAGAGTGTGAGCTATTGGCATTGTAAATGACAATGCCTTTTATTTATGTGTTGTTTTTAAAACAGATAAATAAAAGGCATTGTCATTTAAAATGCCAATAGCTTAAACTCTCGTAAATGCTATTTGAGGAAATAGTGCTCGGAGGCTGTAATTTAAGTCTACCAAGTAACAACACATTTAACAGGGAGTGTCGCCACGGGAGGTTACAAAATGAGACAAGGCGGTACTAAGGAGGGACTACTAAGCCTATTGACCAATGAACAGCCACAGTTTACAGTGGACATTGACACAAGCCAATGAAAAATATGGGGGGAGAGTGGCGGGGCTTCAAGTCCCTACCTGAATACAGCATGCCTCGCAGAGCAACGCATGCGCTGCCCAGGCTCGAACTAAAAAGCAACTTTTACCAGTGATCTAACTTTATGGTAAATTAGTAAATACAATTTCTTTCATTGTGCTGGTCAAAATTATACTTTTTCACAATCAGTCCCCTCACATGTAAATGCAACTTTACCTACAGGTGTACAAACAACATTTGGCAGCTGTCCACTGTTGGAGCTGCCTTTTCTTGAATATGTAGCATGTCCTACATGTATACATTATGCACACACCCCTATAGGCTTTAGGGTGACCACCACACTCTACGTCATTATGGGCCTCGGCTTTTGTGTGGCAACCTGATGCATTTACAATATTGTGTTCTTCATGTGCAATCGTTGACCTAACTGACTAACAGACCTGATAATAATTTGTAGATAGAAATCCCAGAACTGGAAAGAGTCCACAATAAAAAGGAGTAAAGATGTCACCCTATTGGGATTGTAGAGTACATTTGGGCTGAGGGGTGGGGGGCTCAGCTAAAGTACTAAAACATTTTTACTACATGGCAAAAGACATGTTACTGAATACATTTAAAATGTAGCCAGTCAGGCAATAATGTTTCTAGAGAGTTATATGTGTGGTTGTTGTAAATATAAACTGTAGCCTACACATGACAAGTTATATGCTACTGCTGTATTTCCTAAATCAACTTGCCATTACCTTACTGGAAAGATAAATAAGTCATTGTAACCAATTTCACCTTCACTTTGTAGTGAAACAGCACAGATGATGAGACATGAAGGCGGTTTCAGTGCACATAATGCTGATACCAGAAAAGAAATCCAAAAAATGGGGGACACTCAAAAAGATGCCCTTTCTCGCAGTAATCATTTGTAGAGCACATTTGCTGAGAAGAGTTCTACCATTAGGAGTATTCTGTACATATGGGGAAATTAAATGCTACTGCTGATGCTGCATTACAGAAATTATTTAGTCACGAGCCCTCGTCCAGACACCCAGTGCAGATTGAGATTGTGCATCCAGTTAAAATAATGCTGTCTCCCCAGTACAGGTGCAAAATCTCCCAATTCATGCCTGCACGGCTCAGTCTTTTACTACCAGAGAACCGTCTACATTCAGAGGATGGGGAAGAGAGACCTTCACAGGGAAGTGCAATGAGTGACAGCACTTCCCTGCGGGGAAATGCCTGTTGGATCCCAGCGACCATTTTACCCTCCTCTAATGGGACGCCCTTTGAGCGTGCACTTAATGTGCCATATGGGAATTACAATGAGTGTGACCCCAGACATTTTGTTTGTCCTTGCCAATTTGCCCGCATCTGTAATACGGTGCAGGTGCAAGAGAAAAGGCATAACTTTAGGATAGAGCTGGTGCACACTTTGTCCTGGCACCATCGATATTACAGATTGTGCTACACAAACGTATGTGGCCCCTTCTGTAATTCCAAACTGCCATGGGTGCAAACAAATACAGGCAAATGCCTGTTGTGCCCCAGGGCACCATGTGAAATACATCCCTAAATGGCCACTGAAAAGCTCCCAATGCTTTGTCCTCTGTACCTCAACAGATTAATAAGGTAAATAAATCAGCGAGTTCTGAAGTACTGACCCATTGTCGGCAGAGTGTATATACTAGATTAGAATACCACTCTTCGGCATGTCTGCAAAACAGATCACGAAGGCTGTTTGTTTAGACGATTTTACCATTTTGAGCTTTTTAGATTCAATAAAGGTTGAACCGGAACATAATAGAAATATGCACGCTTCTATTCATCCAATAAACATGTTTCCGAGTTTTTTGCATTGTCAGCATGTGGATTGCTTCAGGACACTATAGCAATGGTTCAATGCTTGCTAAAATGTGTCAGTGTTTCTTCAAACACAATTTTTCAATAAGCGTTGCACGTGATGTTGAAACACATCCAGTACGACGTATATTTTCCCACTTATGCACTTGAATTAAAAAACACAATCTGTTTTCCAAGAAGGGTTCCCCAAACGTAGGAGGAAATTAGACAGTACACAGGTTCGGCTCATCAATTCCTAGGCAAAACAGGAGATTATGCACAATAGGTGACATATTCGCTCAATATGCAAATGGTGGGTGAGGCACATCACAACATTTTAACGTTCTCCCCTTCAAGTCAGCATATTCTGCCCTCACTCGATGGATTGTGCTATAACACCACATCGCTTCTGCCTTGAGGTATACACGCCCTCCGTGCCCTGCCTCTGCCATGGCAACCTATAGGCCTCTAACTCACAAAGAGGACATTTAACCACTGGTATAACTCTTATCAGTGGGCTAGCATGCTATTCAATCGCTGTGTTTATTTGATATGAACTTTTAAATGGCATGTATCTTTTAGTGGTGTAATATTTCTTTCATTAACAGTATTTTCTCTCTGTACTTTTCCTACCTAAAGTCCACAGTGCCTATCACTAAAGCCATCGCTTATGACACCAAAGGGCATATTTATCATTATTTCACATAGCACTGTGCAGAGTAAAAGGGAGAGGGCAGGAATGTACCGTATTTAACATTATACAGCACATTCCTGTCCTTTCCTTGCACTGGCGCACAATGTGCTGCCTAGAACCAACGTAGGAACCCTTGCGCCATGGTGCAAGGATCCCTGCGTTGCAGGCAGGATTGTTTTTGTGTGGGAAAGGACACCTTCTTGCACAAAAAAAATTCTCAGAGGCATTTTCATCATTCTATGTGTGCTGCACACATAGAAAGAGAAAACAATGAGGAGAAATAATGATATTTCCCCTCATTAAGCCTCACCTGGAGAGGCATACCATTTTGATGCATTCCCAGGTCTACCACTGATGGTAAATCTGGTAATGCACCAAAATCCATGCATGGATGTGTGGGAACAGCCACACTCCACCCATGGAGCGCCTTCCTGGGGCGATTTGTGCTGCGTTGTGTTACTCTAGATTTATCAAGCCATGCACGGCCATGAAGGTCCTACTTAGGTTGTGTGGTGCAAGAAAGATGCAAAACCTTGATAAATTTGGCCCTAAGTGCTGATAGTGCTGATCATAATGGCTACAATGCGGCTCATATCAGCAAACACAATGGGCACTTGAGGGAAGGAATGTAGGTGAGTTTGTGGGTTAAATTTTCCATCATGAGTCAGACCTGACTCCTTATCGAATTCTGAGTGTTTCAGGGAAGGAATTATCACTACTGGGTTTGCCAGTGGCGCTATGTGGTACTCATTCCTTTAGAATAGTGGCTGAGATGGACTGGTTAGGTTTCTCAGTGGTTCACATTAGGCATATTGGGAAGTGGAAGTCTGTTAAAAGTACATAAGGACCAACAATTTAACTTAAGTTTAGTTGCTGGTGTTTTTATGCTGTGTTGTTGCAAGATGTGTTCGAAGGTCGTTTGGAAGCCAGACATCAATTTCGATCATCAGTCGTTCTCTGGTGAAATGGGCAGCTAAACAGGGTGACATAAGATGGTTCAGATGTTTTCTGGGGCTGAATGCTAGGACTAACACAGTGCAGAGGTGGGGGGGAGTGGCATGCGATGGGGACAACAGCTGCCCAATTTGGCATTATAGAGCCCGGCTTGGGGTTACTGGAATTGTTGGTTGCATATTTGGGGAGAAACTTATTTTGTCCAAATGTTAATGATCTTGCTGTTGAAAATAATGAAGGCAGAGCCCTTGCTGGTAAAGAATTTGTGATCAGGCACGCATATTAAGTGGACACAATTGGTGTAGTGGCGAGTTTGGCCTGGGGTGCAAAAGATGAGCTCGAACTGAGAAAAAGTGCCAGAGGATTAGATTAATAGAAGGGGAGGTGATTTGTTGTGGGTGGATGAGGGGTGCTGTTTGCATTGAGCCATTTTGCCCACCAGCACAGAAAGAAGAGCAAATTCAGATGACTTTACGTGTCCAGTGTGGACTTCATTAATACTCAATCAACAGTGTTTTAAAATGTAGTTGTTTATGGTATAATGCATGGTGTATCAGTTAATCAACATATCACAATACCAGACAATGATGGCAAACCATTTGATGATGAAAGAGACCCTGATTGTATCCCAACTCTAGAAGTCAATATTACACAATATGGAGGAGCAACTATAGCCTATTATATTAACGTTTACTTTTATTAAGTGTGTGCTGTCAATTGGCATGACAGTGCATGATTTCCAGAAAACAATGTGAGATTTCTTTCCCAACACTAAATCCATGTTGCCTATTCTGTAGCACACCTCTTTGATGGGTTGAATATTTGACAATTATTTTTCCTGAAATTCTGAAAAGGCCACTATTGCATAGAAAGGGTCAATGTATGTTCAACTTTCTTACAACCTTTAACCTTAAGAATTAGACTTAAGATACTATATCAGCATTCAAAGATGTTCAGAGGCTAATGATTATACTATATATACTTACCTACTGGCGATTGCCAGTAGGTAGTTATAATTAGGACCAAAGTTTCCATAGGAAAAGCGTTTATTATTTTTGCCAATAACTTTGGCGCCTCTTGACAAATCGCCATGAAATTTTCACAAAATGTCCCCTTTTTTAGGTCGAGCCCAGAGTTAGCATGCAAGCGCTGCTTTGGCGATGATCTCTGGTAGTTCAGTATGGGAGTGAAGCCCCGCCCACTGCCCCGCCTATATTTTTCATTGGCTTGTGTCTTTGTTCATTGTAAATGCTGCCATCTGATTCCTTAATAGGCTCGTTAGTCCCTCCTTAGTACGGCCATGTCCTCATTTGTATCCTCCCATGGCTACTGGCCCTTTTACTTGGTTGTTTCACGTAGGTGTACTATTTTATTTATTCAGCATTGCAGCTTGCTCCTCATTGCCATCCACCCCTCCTCCCTACCTTGCACTGAACTTTCATCATTAGTACGTTCAAGTGCCTGTGTTTTCGCGCTCTTGTGTGTAAATTTGTGTGAGTGTATGTGCGTGTGTGTAAATGTGTGAACATGCCGTTGTGTTCTTTGTGTTTATATGTGTGTATGTGTATATATATCCCCCCACGTCTTCTCTTGAGAAGCCATAGTCTTTCGCCAAAACCTCGATTTAATAGAAACTGCTTGGGGGAGAGGCATATGCCAACTTCACAGCCAATGAGCACTTTGGAATTTTACCGCGCACTAGCGTTGGCTAAGATGCCGCCAATGCTCCAATCTCAGGTCATTTTAGACAAAAGTATTGACTCTCACTCACAGACGGCTTCAATAATCTATTCAGCCTTGGCATTGGTTGTTATGGGACGCAGAAGTGCTAAAATTACAGAGAAATGGCATGCATTATAAGCTCAACTACGTACAACGAGTGTTGCTCTGAATTTGCTGACGGTCCGTGTAAGTAGAGGACAAGTGGTCACTTTGCTATTGCTATGTCTCCCTCTGTCACCTTAGCTTTTGGTTATGTCACGCCAGCAGACAAGATCACCTTTGCAAGGCAGTGCATGTAGAAACAGTCTCCCTTCCTATGCTATACGGCTATGAATGGTTAACGTCCTCTCCATTGTATTTAATGAGTTTTCATGTATTACATATAAAAGAGCGAGATCAGTGGAATACAGTACATATAATAATGTGCAACTGACAGATCAAAAAGTGAATTTTTCACTTTGGGGGTACGATAACATGCATGCAAGAACTGCGCTGTGGAAGGTGATACAAAAGGGGATGATGGACGGAACGTTTGAGCCAATCAAACACTCACCCCCAGTCAAGTGATCTGGGTTTAATCCATCATCATTCTTTAGCTCACTCCACCACCCCAGTTCAGACATGGCCATATGCAAATCAGTCTGACCCTGTGCCTCATGGGAACAGTCCAGCCCGAACTGCCAAGCCATGTCTTCCCTGGACCGGAAACAAGCATCCTAGGACCGGTTTCTGGCATTCCAGCCGTCATCAGCCAGGCTTGCTTGAATCCAGTGGCAAAGTGAGCAAGGGACCCACGTCTGGGCATACCCCCGCCAACTTAGGGCGAACAAAGCGATACAAAAGGGGATGATGGACGGAACGTTTGAGCCAATCAAACACTCACCCCCAGTCAAGTGATCTGGGTTTAATCCATCATCATTCTTTAGCTCACTCCACCACCCCAGTTCAGACATGGCCATATGCAAATCAGTCTGACCCTGTGCCTCATGGGAACAGTCCAGCCCGAACTGCCAAGCCATGTCTTCCCTGGACCGGAAACAAGCATCCTATGACCGGTTTCTGGCATTCCAGCCGTCATCAGTCAGGCTTGCTTGAATCCAGTGGCAAAGTGAGCAAGGGACCCACGTCTGGGCATACCCCCGCCAACTTAGGGCGAACAAAGCGATACAAAGGGGATGATGGACGGAACGTTTGAGCCAATCAAACACTCACCCCCAGTCAAGTGATCTGGGTTTAATCCATCATCATTCTTTAGCTCACTCCACCACCCCAGTTCAGACATGGACATATGCAAATCAGTCTGACCCTGTGCCTCATGGGAACAGTCCAGCCCGAACTGCCAAGCCATGTCTTCCCTGGACCGGAAACAAGCATCCTAGGACCGGTTTCTGGCATTCCAGCCGTCATCAGCCAGGCTTGCTTGAATCCAGTGGCAAAGTGAGCAAGGGACCCACGTCTGGGCATACCCCCGCCAACTTAGGGCGAACAAAGCGATACAAAAGGGGATGATGGACGGAACTTTTGAGCCAATCAAACACTCACCCCCAGTCAAGTGATCTGGGTTTAATCCATCATCATTCTTTAGCTCACTCCACCACCCCAGTTCAGACATGGCCATATGCAAATCAGTCTGACCCTGTGCCTCATGGGAACAGTCCAGCCCGAACTGCCAAGCCATGTCTTCCCTGGACCGGAAACAAGCATCCTAGGACAGGTTTCTGGCATTCCAGCCGTCATCAGCCAGGCTTGCTTGAATCCAGTGGCAAAGTGAGCAAGGGACCCACGTCTGGGCATACCCCCGCCAACTTAGGGCGAACAAAGCGATACAAAGGGGATGATGGACGGAACGTTTGGAGCCAATCAAACACTCACCCCCAGTCAAGTGATCTGGGTTTAATCCATCATCATTCTTTAGCTCACTCCACCACCCCAGTTCAGACATGGCCATATGCAAATCAGTCTGACCCTGTGCCTCATGGGAACAGTCCAGCCCGAACTGCCAAGCCATGTCTTCCCTGGACCGGAAACAAGCATCCTAGGACCGGTTTCTGGCATTCCAGCCGTCATCAGCCAGGCTTGCTTGAATCCAGTGGCAAAGTGAGCAAGGGACCCACGTCTGGGCATACCCCCGCCAACTTAGGGCGAACAAAGCGATACAAAAGGGGATGATGGACGGAATGTTTGAGCCAATCAAACACTCACCCCCAGTCAAGTGATCTGGGTTTAATCCATCATCATTCTTTAGCTCACTCCACCACCCCAGTTCAGACATGGCCATATGCAAATCAGTCTGACCCTGTGCCTCATGGGAACAGTCCAGCCCGAACTGCCAAGCCATGTCTTCCCTGGACCGGAAACAAGCATCCTAGGACCGGTTTCTGGCATTCCAGCCGTCATCAGCCAGGCTTGCTTGAATCCAGTGGCAAAGTGAGCAAGGGACCCACGTCTGGGCATACCCCCGCCAACTTAGGGCGAACAAAGCGATACAAAGGGGATGATGGACGGAACGTTTGAGCCAATCAAACACTCACCCCAGTCAAGTGATCTGGGTTTAATCCATCATCATTCTTTAGCTCACTCCACCACCCCAGTTCAGACATGGCCATATGCAAATCAGTCTGACCCTGTGCCTCATGGGAACAGTCCAGCCCGAACTGCCAAGCCATGTCTTCCCTGGACCGGAAACAAGCATCCTAGGACCGGTTTCTGGCATTCCAGCCGTCATCAGCCAGGCTTGCTTGAATCCAGTGGCAAAGTGAGCAAGGGACCCACGTCTGGGCATACCCCCGCCAACTTAGGGCGAACAAAGCGATACAAAAGGGGATGATGGACGGAACGTTTGAGCCAATCAAACACTCACCCCCAGTCAAGTGATCTGGGTTTAATCCATCATCATTCTTTAGCTCACTCCACCACCCCAGTTCAGACATGGCCATATGCAAATCAGTCTGACCCTGTGCCTCATGGGAACAGTCCAGCCCGAACTGCCAAGCCATGTCTTCCCTGGACCGGAAACAAGCATCCTAGGACCGGTTTCTGGCATTCCAGCCATCATCAGCCAGGCTTGCTTGAATCCAGTGGCAAAGTGAGCAAGGGACCCACGTCTGGGCATACCCCGCCAACTTAGGGCGAACAAAGCGATACAAAAGGGGATGATGGACGGAACGTTTGAGCCAATCAAACACTCACCCCCAGTCAAGTGATCTGGGTTTAATCCATCATCATTCTTTAGCTCACTCCACCACCCCAGTTCAGACATGGCCATATGCAAATCAGTCTGACCCTGTGCCTCATGGGAACAGTCCAGCCCGAACTGCCAAGCCATGTCTTCCCTGGACTGGAAACAAGCATCCTAGGGCCGGTTTCTGGCATTCCAGCCGTCATCAGCCAGGCTTGCTTGAATCCAGTGGCAAAGTGAGCAAGGGACCCACGTCTGGGCATACCCCCGCCAACTTAGGGCGAACAAAGCGATACAAAAGGGGATGATGGACGGAACGTTTGAGCCAATCAAACACTCACCCCCAGTCAAGTGATCTGGGTTTAATCCATCATCATTCTTTAGCTCACTCCACCACCCCAGTTCAGACATGGCCATATGCAAATCAGTCTGACCCTGTGCCTCATGGGAACAGTCCAGCCCGAACTGCCAAGCCATGTCTTCCCTGGACCGGAAACAAGCATCCTAGGACCGGTTTCTGGCATTCCAGCCGTCATCAGCCAGGCTTGCTTGAATCCAGTGGCAAAGTGAGCAAGGGACCCACGTCTGGGCATACCCCCGCCAACTTAGGGCGAACAAAGCGATACAAAAGGGGATGATGGACGGAACGTTTGAGCCAATCAAACACTCACCCCCAGTCAAGTGATCTGGGTTTAATCCATCATCATTCTTTAGCTCACTCCACCACCCCAGTTCAGACATGGCTATATGCAAATCAGTCTGACCCTGTGCCTCATGGGAACAGTCCAGCCCGAACTGCCAAGCCATGTCTTCCCTGGACCGGAAACAAGCATCCTAGGACCGGTTTCTGGCATTCCAGCCGTCATCAGCCAGGCTTGCTTGAATCCAGTGGCAAAGTGAGCAAGGGACCCACGTCTGGGCATACCCCCGCCAACTTAGGGCGAACAAAGCGATACAAAAGGGGATGATGGACGGAACGTTTGAGCCAATCAAACACTCACCCCCAGTCAAGTGATCTGGGTTTAATCCATCATCATTCTTTAGCTCACTCCACCACCCCAGTTCAGACATGGCCATATGCAAATCAGTCTGACCCTGTGCCTCATGGGAACAGTCCAGCCCGAACTTCCAAGCCATGTCTTCCCTGGACCGGAAACAAGCATCCTAGGACCGGTTTCTGGCATTCCAGCCGTCATCAGCCAGGCTTGCTTGAATCCAGTGGCAAAGTGAGCAAGGGACCCACGTCTGGGCATACCCCGCCAACTTAGGGCGAACAAAGCGATACAAAGGGGATGATGGACGGAACGTTTGAGCCAATCAAACACTCACCCCCAGTCAAGTGATCTGGGTTTAATCCATCATCATTCTTTAGCTCACTCCACCACCCCAGTTCAGACATGGCCATATGCAAATCAGTCTGACCCTGTGCCTCATGGGAACAGTCCAGCCCGAACTGCCAAGCCATGTCTTCCCTGGACCGGAAACAAGCATCCTAGGACCGGTTTCTGGCATTCCAGCCGTCATCAGCCAGGCTTGCTTGAATCCAGTGGCAAAGTGAGCAAGGGACCCACGTCTGGGCATACCCCCGCCAACTTAGAGGCGAACAAAGCGATACAAAAGGGGATGATGGACGGAACGTTTGAGCCAATCAAACACTCACCCCCAGTCAAGTGATCTGGGTTTAATCCATCATCATTCTTTAGCTCACTCCACCACCCCAGTTCAGACATGGCCATATGCAAATCAGTCTGACCCTGTGCCTCATGGGAACAGTCCAGCCCGAACTGCCAAGCCATGTCTTCCCTGGACTGGAAACAAGCATCCTAGGACCGGTTTCTGGCATTCCAGCCGTCATCAGCCAGGCTTGCTTGAATCCAGTGGCAAAGTGAGCAAGGGACCCACGTCTGGGCATACCCCCGCCAACTTAGGGCGAACAAAGCGATACAAAAGGGGATGATGGACAGAACGTTTGAGCCAATCAAACACTCACCCCCAGTCAAGTGATCTGGGTTTAATCCATCATCATTCTTTAGCTCACTCCACCACCCCAGTTCAGACATGGCCATATGCAAATCAGTCTGACCCTGTGCCTCATGGGAACAGTCCAGCCCGAACTTCCAAGCCATGTCTTCCCTGGACCGGAAACAAGCATCCTAGGACCGGTTTCTGGCATTCCAGCCGTCATCAGCCAGGCTTGCTTGAATCCAGTGGCAAAGTGAGCAAGGGACCCACGTCTGGGCATACCTCCGCCAACTTAGGGCGAACAAAGCGATACAAAAGGGGATGATGGACGGAACGTTTGAGCCAATCAAACACTCAAGTGATCTGGGTTTAATCCATCATCATTCTTTAGCTCACTCCACCACCCCAGTTCAGACATGGCCATATGCAAATCAGTCTGACCCTGTGCCTCATGGGAACAGTCCAGCCCGAACTGCCAAGCCATGTCTTCCCTGTGTAACAGCAGCACACACTTCAGATGATGGTACAGAGCTTAATTAGTTTTTCAAGTTGTGCTGATTTTGCTACAACATTAACTGCTTTATCATTTCTCCAGTAGTACGTTTTACGTTTTTACGACCATTTGCTGCCCCATCGGGCCCCTGAACTGCGCCTCAGGTTCGCCCCCGTCCCCCAAACTTACTGCACAGATAAGTTAAGAAGAGGAACCCATCAGGGATGCCTCTGCCCACGCCTCTATTTGCCTTAGTGACAGAATCTTTGGTAAGCTGGATAAGACAGGTCTCTCTGATAAGGCTCTTTCATGCAGAATGTGGCAGAGGATCGAATCACCTTGTACAGAGATGACATCTTCCTTTTCATTGGTAGGCCAGATTCCTCAATATCCAGATTGCTGTGCGTGTTTCAGGAATATGGATGCATGCAGCTTCACAATTAACTGGAATAAATGTGCTTTCTATCCAGTATGGCAATGGGAGAAGACACCACACTTGGATAATCACATAATGGTTCAGGAACATGGATTCTGTTTTTTAGGGCTCGAGATTGGTAAGGAACAAGAAGTTTTTCTCCAATCGTAATCTCAGTGTATTGCTAGAGAGGTACAAAAATGGCGTGGCACACTGGGTGCCCTGCCCTGGTCACTGTTGTTTAAAGTGCCACTATTGAAAAGGATCCCATTGATTCATATAAACGTAAAGCATAACATCCAGTTCTGGATTCCCGGGACTTTCTTCCATCAGGTAGATGCATTGTTATGGAGCTCGTAATGGGGCATGTATACGTCCTGTAATGCACTGTCAAAGTTAAAACATTCCACAATTGAGCGATTGTCCTGCTGTATATTAGGGGGTAACCCTGTGTGCCTCTGCTGGTAGCCTTAAACAGCCGGGCATATCAATCCTAGCTGGAGTGGATAGGTTAGCCATGGGCCAACACACTTACCTCCATGATTGTTATGCAGGAATTATGGTTGAGATTCTTCAGAAAGCAAGTGCAATGAAGGATGGAAAACAGGTCTGAAGGCTATTGGATGGGTGGGAAATGTGACCAGAGGGGAAACCACAGTTATGTGGTAGGGCACTAGATTCAGGACAACTATGGAGGCTTTAAAAGCCGGAACTGCATAAGGATTGCTAAGGTGGGAGGTGGATTTGATCTTGCCCAACAGAATATTATCAATACGTCAGTTGAGACATGCCCAGATAGGACAAATATAGACTGGGAATACCCACAAGACCCTTCCCTGGTGGAGGCCAGAGTTTTAATGGACGATCTAGAAAGTGGTGCTGGATACAACATCTACAAGATGAACATTAATACCCTGCTTGATGTGTTCCTATCCTATATGGATTGCACACCTGGGTGACTTTGAGGGTACAGACTGGGACGAGGCCATAGAATACACCTGGCAAGTAGCTATCCAATCTATCTTTAGATTTAATTAAACTCAATATCTTACACAGAGTGTATTATCGCAGAGCACAGGTACATCACATGAGCATAGTATCCGAGCTGACATGAATAAGATGTTCTGTGAAACCAGGGACATTCCTCCATACAATTTGGGAATGGTCAGTGATACAGTTTTTTTGGATTAAAGTACCCTGAGAATTGTCGAGTTCATGGGTATTCCTGTGGTGTATGTACTGTATGTGAAATGTTATTGCGTATGTTGTTCTTCTAAAACACAATAATAATATTTATTTCTTTTTAAATTGAGATTAGCTGAAGTTACATCAGATGACATGTGTTTTCTTGGCGGTTATGCTATACCCTAAAACCAATTGCACTGTTAATAGTTAAGCTTGGATGGTTACTCTACTTATAATTTGGCTTTTGTGTTTGCCTTTTTGTCAGACCAGAGGAAAATCTCCCTCGTTCCCAAGCTAGTTACACTAAGAGAATTCAGAAGGAGGTCACGTCTCCATAATATTTAGCACTATTAAATGAACATTGTAGTGGGGTTGTGCAGTTGGGGGCATAGTGTCGCCACCTATGTGGCTTTAGTTCTGAGTTTGGGTGGAACAGATATTATGAGTTGAAAAATTGTTCCCTTTTGTAGGCACTGGCGGGCTGTTTTAAAGAATGTTGAAATGCATTTTATTATTGTGATTAATGAACTTACCTCTATAATGCTCTGTCTGGAGCAATTGGATGTATGAGAATAAGAAGTTGCTGCTTCTAATGTTTTGTTGCACTGCTTGAACTGGGTATTGATCTGTAGCTTTTTTGTAGGTTTTAATGCTGTGGTTTGAGGATTTCCCCACTTATGGAGTGTTGTTTGAGTGGCCCTCTTTGCCTTCTAAGCGGTGTTAGGTGCTGTGTTGATTGAGAGAATGAAGTTGATTAAACAAGTGCCAAATTTACTGCCACACTTATAATCACTGCCACACAGTCCATTGCAGTAATATGGGATAATAAAATGCATGGCTAAACACTTATAAGGTCCCAAAGGCGAGACCGATTGCATTGCAAATGCTTGTTGGTTCAGCTGCTGTGTACAAAGTTTTGGGGGTATCAGTCAAGGGGGGTCCTAAAACGGGTTTTCTCCATGTTCAGTCTATGGGGATTTTTTATTTTTTGAACACGACTACATACCGAACTGCTGAACGGAATTACACCACATTTGGCAGAAAGCTAGATGTTGCTCCAGAAAGCATGCTTTTTGTGATTTGGTGTAAATCTGTTCAGAAGTATTTGAGAGATCTATCTCTAAAAAATATAGATATCTGGTTACGCAAGTCCTTGGACTGGACTCGCGAATCCTACTAAAATTTGACTGGCTGTCAACACTTCAACCAGGAAGTGTTGGCAACAATCATGGGACTGGGTTTGAAGCAGAGTCCCATAAAAAAGTCAAAAATAAAGAAAAGGGGGCAGGGTAGGAATATCCTGACCCCCGGGATATGGAGGGGGGATCCCACAGCCCTCTTTCTCCACCACTCAGCAAACGTGAATACTAGTTAAATAACCATAGAAATTCACTGAAAAAAAACTAAAGGTGACAGGGACGTTATAGTTAGGAATTAGCTTTTAAAGAACCTTAGAAATTCACTGAAAAAAACAAAAGTTACAGGGATGTTAGATTTAGGGTCAAATTTCACTTGTATAACACCAGTGAAATTCGGCAGCTATAGTTTCCTGAGCTATCTATAACTTACTCCCCCAACAATGCACTTCTTACGACCTCACATATAGTCACTCATGACATGATCAGTGACATCACTGATGACATATCAAATGACATCACTGATGACATCATCCCCAGAACCACTCACACCTACTCACACCCCCATACAACCTCTTGTACACCCACTCACACACCCGTACAGCCACTGACATACCCATTCACAGACCTATACCAGTACTCACACACCCACTGACTCCTCCATACAGCCACTCACACACCTCATACACTCACTCACATGACCACTTACATACTCATTCACATATCCATATAAGCACTCACACATTCCTGTACTCACCCATACAGCCATTCACACAGACACTCACTGTCCAATAGTCAATTACACACAAAGTCACTCAACAAAACACCTACTCAAACAGCCACTCACTCACCCATACAGCCACTTATGCACTGAGTTGCTTACTCATACAGCCATTTACACACCCAATCACTCACCCATACAGTCACTACACATCCACTTATACACTGATAGAGCCGCTTACACCGTCACTCACCCACCCATACATCCACTGACACACCCACTCACTCACCAATACAGCTACCCACACAGCATCTCACTCACCCACCCAGCTACTTACACAACCACTTATACACCCATACAGCCAATCACACACCCATACGCACAAGGATACATAGTCACACAGCCACTCATATGATATATATTAAAAGTTGCATCACTCATTAGTAGTAAACCTAGTATACTTCTTTAAGTTTTGTAGTACCTTAGTATGTAGGTTTAACAATCATAAATCTTTACAAAATACTTACACTCACTGGATGGCATCATCAGTGATGTCATTTGAGATGTCATGAGTGATGTTGTCAGTGATGTCACTGACCATGTCATGAGTGATGTAATATGTGAGATCATCAGCAGTGCATTGCAGGGGCGTAAGTTATAGCTAGCTTGGGTAACTATAACTTTATTTCTCCACAGGAAATGTTGTTTTTGCATCAATAATAACTGTCCCCTTTGACCAATTTTCATAAATCTTGGGGGAAAGGGTGGTTAACATTCCAGGCAAGAGTGTGTCAAACATGGGGCACATTGGTCAAATTCTTCAAACGTTATAATGAGGGTCCCAAAATGTATATCCTTTCAAAACCCCATTCATTTTCCAAAAGCAAACTTCCTGCATGGAATAAAATTTCTCTAATTTTCAACAGCACAGCAATTGTTCTGTCATTCAGTGCCTTTACTTGGTTTGCTGATATTTCATGCATCTATTCCCGAAGAATAAGCCAAAATATGAGCAAGTACTTCGCATTCAGAAGTACCTTATATTTTGTTTCATTTTTAGGTTCACACTCTCAGAAGATAAACTTTATGAAAACGTAAAGAAGATAGATTCAACTGGCTTTGGCCAGGCCAAGGAGCATAGGGTTCCAAGGGACATATTATGGGGTTTACGTTTAATCAACCTCCCCCCCACTCTGCATGGGGGCAGAAGGTCCACTGGGCCATGCGGAAAATGGGAAATGGGGTGGGGGGGCTGCACCATCCTGGTATCAGTCAGCACCCATGAGCTCCTGTGCCCCAAACAATGGTTCACCGGGGTGGTTTGATTGGGGGGATTTACTCCCAGCCACCACTGCAGAGTGGCAAGAAGTTCACTATGCATTAGGTATATCTTTTCATACAAGAAGTAGGGAGGGTGGGTCATTTTTTACGGCAATTGGTGATGTCTCCTTTTCCTGGGACACATACTATCTTCTGTCCCTGTGTTAGGATAGGATATTTAAATGTCTCTAAGCATTGTATTTCTTTTATTAAAACAACTAGGGTCTGGGAGGGCCCTTCTTGTTATTGGACCACAACTTCCTACCCCAAGGGGACAAAGACAAATTTTCAGTCTTGCCAGGGGTCAGACTGGGGGGTTTACCTCCAGTGCGTCTATCCCAGGGGAGCAGAAAGCTACACTAGACACCTGTTTTTTTAATAACAACAAATTGGGTGTGTGGCCAGCCCTTCCTTGCATTAGACCGTAAATCCCCATCCTCTGGGCACAAACAGTCTTTCAGCCCTAACTGCATCTAAAAACCTGAGCAATTGTTTTCCCTCAACCGGGAGACTGATGGGTATATTGCTTTACTACTGACACCCAGGAGTAGGAAAAGCAAGTGAGATGATAGATAGAGCACAGAGAGACACTCAACTCCTTCTAAGAAGCCCAGTTACATGCTTTGCATCTGTCTTTTTTTCATGAGCAAAATGAACCCTCATCTCTAGGGGATAACTAAAGGTCCCTGAGGTTGGCAGGCGAAGGGGTAAAATCCTTGTAACTCTGTAACCCCAAGGAAGCTGAAATGCATATGTGAGTAGAGGCAAGATCAAAACAAGAATTGTGCCAGGAAGCCTAGCTCCCCAGTCTCTTTTTTCCATTGCTTCACTAGAAATTGTCCATGGTGTCCAGGAGCATTTCAGGCCTGAGATTGACAAATCGAGGTGAACACCTGTTATCTACTTCCCCAGGGGAGCTGAAATGTCTCACTCTGTGAGCCACATCTTGTACCAGGAAGCCATGCTCTCCACTCTGCATTATTTGCTGTTGCTTGACCAAAAATGGCCAAGAAGGCATTTCAGAGCCCTACATTGGCAGGAAGAGGAGTAACATCCCTTATCTGTTCCCCCAAGGGAGTCCAGACAGGGGCATGTGTTGTCTATGGAAGTAGGCTCCTGTGTCCATTCTCTTTGTGTCACTGAACCAAAATGATTCTTGGAACGAATACTAGCGATTAAGACCCCAATGGTCTGATGGTCTTAGAGGTGACAAAAGGCTTTCTGCTCAGACTTTTATTTGACCCTATACAATCAATATCCTAGCACGCAGACCCACCAGGAAGAATTTCCAACGCAATTAGATCTTCTAAAAACAATAAAAGCACAAAGATAAGAACTAGGAGCCCCAATCGCAAATGAAGAATTCAAGAAAGCAATAAGGGTGATAAAAACAGAAAAAGTCACATAAACCTGATGGTTTCACAGGGAGTTGTTTAAAATATTCACATTCCACTTGATCAGGGGTGGGCGGATCTCATGGACTGTCACTATGCGGAATTCCGCAGAGTTGAATAAAAACTCAGTGGAATTCTGCCACGCTCCACCTGTTATAACTTAGAATGCGGCGGAGCTCGTGGAGCGCATCACACGCCCCCCACCTTCTCCAAGTCCCTAGCTGTAGAATGCAGCTCCTCGAGGTCGACGACGGCGCTCTCCCGCTGCCTCCTGCATCTAATTCCAGCCTCTGGAGGATTCTCTTGTGTGCGCATGCATGTTATTGTATGCATGCACACTACAAACCTGCAACAACTGCGAGCCCCGCCAGAGCTCTACGCATGCGCCCTGAAACCCGGCTCCTTATTCTATGCCGTGCAACAAGAAAGGAAATAAGGTAAGTTATTTTATTTAAGGTGGTTTGGTGGTGGGTGGTAAACTCCGCTATGCGGAGGCGAGACTAAGAGTTTTTTCCGACTCCACGTTTCGAAGTGGAACGCGGAGTAGCAAAAACTCAGAAAACTCACCCGGCAGAGCAAAGTGTCCTTACACTTGATCACAGTCCTGATGCAATTATTCTAAGAGACAGCAAAGAAAGGGAAATTGATTGACAAAAAGAACGATATAGAGCAAAACCCTATCGATCATATGTCTGTAAGGGTTCATCAATGAGCGCCAAACATTTGACAACATCAGAAGAGCCACACATCGTATAGAGAAAGCACACAAAAAAGAATGTTGCTAGCAGTGGCGGTCCATTCTTAAGGGCAGAGGGCTACCGCTCCCCACCTTTTTCTAAATATGACAAGTGTCTGTCAGACTAAGCAAAGGTTAGCCTGACAGACACTATTCACATTCAGGTCAGGCAGACCTGTGCTATACATGTGCTAAATGCAGAGGCACCTAGATGCCTGAGCTGAACTTCTCCAGGCTCAAGGTGTGGACATGTCCTCCTCAGTCTGGCAACACATTTGGTGGTCCCTCCCCTCATGATAAGGGGGAGCATCACTGATAGCCTTGAACCTGGATGTTTCAGTTTTAAACCCGTAGTGCCCAGGGCCAAATGTATATCAGTGACACTCATCAAAGATTGGGGTGGAGTCAGCTGTCTCACTGACACCATCACACTCTGTGATGAGTAAGGGACTGCTGACTCCTCTCATTGACTGACCCATAACAAGGTCAGCCAATGAGAGGAGGTGGTAGTCTCAAGCATCAGGAAGCACCAAGGCTTCCCTCCTACTACCTAAGATCACTTCTGCACCCCGCTAAGTTTTATTTTAATGTTTGGTGCATGAGTGCATGCGTGTGTATTATTGTGCAGTTTCCACTAATCAGAAGGAACTACACATTTGTGGATGACTTAAACTTTGGTATGGTGCCAGACTGATTCCGAGCAACCCGCAGAGTTTGTTGTCCCTTAGACCAGCTAGCTCACAGTGGCACCATAAGCCTCCCTCACCTAGACAGGGAGCGAACAGTTCTGGCAACCACTGAACATGACAACCCTGTTCCCTCAGGAATCGTGGTGACAGACCTAGAACCTTCCGCTCATACACTCATGCTCTCGTTTGCTCAGAGAAATATACAAAGAAAACACAAAGGGATGTTTTCAATATTTGTTGAACCAAAGTGGTTCTTGTATAGAAAATATGTGCTGCATGATCAATAGACAGAAGCATATAAAAGTTCAAATAAGCGTCAGTATAGTGAACAGAATGAAAAGTTACACCATTGTGCTGAAACAACGTATATATGCAAGCATATGAAATAACATAACAGTCTGGTCTACTCCTACTATGCGGACCCTAACCTATGTGTCTAGGGTGTATGTGTATGTTCTGCCAAAAAAACCCTTACTGGATGATCCAACCCCATTACCTGGGGGGTAAGAATGTAGGCCCCCGTCTTGGTCATGAACTGGACACCCCTCCTGGAAATGTCAGTCAGCTGATGGGCGATAGCTTCAGCATGTAGGGGCCTCTCGAAGTCAGCAGAAGTGCCTCCTTTGACGATACCCAGAAATAGATGTTTATATATAGAAAAAGGCAGCCTGATCACAGTCTCTGCCCAAGGTAGTATCTGTATTCTACTGATAGCTTTGTCACCATATGGAGGTAAATAACAAACACATTTGCACAACATGCGTGTAGGCCTTGTACACAATGCCAAGGCAGTATGATAGTGTTCTCGTAAAGTTTATTCGTGTAAGCAAGGTCGATGTTTCCAAGAAACGTACCCAAGTGTCACAAATGCAAATGTGTGCCAAAAGTCAAAGTGAAAATGTTAAGGTAATTTTAGGAAAGATCCATGTACATGTAGAAATGGCAACACTTCCTATTAGGCCTTACTGGGACACATAACAGTATGTATATGTATTTGTGAGTGCATGCTGTGAATAGAGCGTGTGTGCATGTGTGATTGTGAATGAATGGATGTGAGTGAGAGTGCGTGTGCGGCTTGCCCAGCCCCCCTGCCTGCTCTAATTACCAGCCACCACTGCCCACTCTCCCTATTGGATTTAGACGCTGGAAAGGTGTTTGACTAGGTTAGCTGGGAGTTTCTGAAAGGAGTGATGACACAATTTGGCCAGGGTGATGATTTGGTTTGTATGGCAAAGGCACCACACTTGAACCCAGCAGCCAAGATCCTGGAGAAAAGGGTGAACGGGATGTTAATGAAGAAAATAGTAATAAAAAGGACATGAAGCAGATGCCAATGTCACCATACTTTTTGCCATATATATTAAAAAAAAAAACTCCAGCACAAGCAATACACAAACGCACTGACATTTGAGTCTTAGATTTTGGAGGGACAACATACAAAATATCACTGTTCGCGGATTTTGTTCTGTTAACATTAACAAGCCCAATTCAGTCCAATCCAAACCTGATGATAGAAGTATGGAAGAACATCCAGCTAAAAAATAACACAAATACATCAGAATGTTTTTAAATTGAAACAAAAGCAGAAGAGAGAGGTACACTAAAGGGCATGGTGCAGTTTAGAAATAAAGCTCAATCCCTAAAATACTTAGGCATACCCCTTACTAGAACCATCAGTTAACTATTCAAGGCTAAGGGGCCTCATTGAAAGCTGAAATTAATAAAGACATCCAAAGACGGTCTACACAATAAATCTCCTGGATATGGATAATAAATGATACTAAAATGGCAATAGTTCTAAGACTTTTATATGTGTTTCAAGTCCTGTCGATTGCAGTAGGTATTGACATCCTCAATAAGCTGCAGAGGCCCCTCTTGAAGTTCATGTGGCAAGGGAAACCAGAAAGAATCTCAAATAAGCTAGTGAAACAGTCATTACAGAGGGGTATCTAGTGTTCATAGAAAATGTACTAGAGGGCCTCACAATTAAGCATGATTGGAGAATGGTCACAAGGGACTCAAGCAAACATTGGGGACACATGGACAGAGCACTAGTGGAGAGGAATATATGGGATGTTTATGGTTACCTAGAGAAGAGACACCAGAACTTCTATACAGCAGTCACATCACACAAATTGTAGGGAATGTGGAGGACCCCTCTGCAAATTCACAGCAGTTAACACTCGTCAGCATTCACACTCATCCATGACAACAAAGACTTCTACCGGCATGCTTTGGGAATGCCTGCAATTCCTGGCAAGAATGGGACTGTAGAATGTGAATGGATATATTTTTTTACCATGGGAAAATAAGGCAGGCTGGATATTGTAAAAGCGTGTATAGGCAGGGGGAGGCTGAAAGATTAGGACAACAAGCACCTCTTTAGGCCTTATAGCCACCAAACAAAAAGGCAATGGTCAGAAACTTAACACCTTTTGAAAACATGGTAAAAAAAAATGAAGGGCACCAAGAGAACTGTGCCAAACATTTATAAATTCTGTTAAGCAAGTTGTGTCCCCAAGGTAGGAATACATGGAAAAATGGGAAAAGGAAATTGGTTAGTTTAACAGAAAATAATGAACAGACTACTGGTGGGAGACAACAAGATTCAAAAAATTGGTATTGCACAGACAATCCTGAATTATACTCATGAAATTTTGGTATCTTACTCCCGACAAATTGAATGGGATTTAGTCAGGGACTTCAGATAGGCGTTGGAGACATTGCGGAAAACTGTCAATCCAATCTATATTTGTTGGTCCAATCCAATAGCTGATAATTTTTTGCACCTTAAAAAGAGATGGTGTGATACTCAGTTCCAGAGGATTCCAGGTTGGTTGTCGTGGGTGTGAAATGGACATTAGGGAAAAAATTTACTGCAAGAGATTGGTCACTAATTTGGCAAGTACTCTAGACTGCAAAGATGTTGACGGCATGGCTCTGGGAAAAGAACAACTCTCACTAAACTTGTGGTATGAGACACCATGGCATTAAAAAGATTAAGTGGACATTTGTTCAAAGACAAAGATGATTTTCAGTCCGACCAATCAGTTTCGGACCACACTGGTAAAGAATATCAGAAGACAGCGTGTACCTCACGATGAGGAGACCTACATTTAGTTGATTAGAAGGGGGTACTTGCTAAAATGTGTGGCTATTTAGAGCATAAAAAAAGAGACAGATGCAGGGATAGAAGGGAGGAGGGCAATACAGAAGTTCATGCAAAATGTATAAGCAAAGTTTGGAACGTGACGATATCTATTAAACCTTTATGCAAATCTCAATGCAAATGATTTTCAAAAAAATTAAAAATGATCCTGACTGGCTAAAGAGCATTTCAGGTCCCCAAGTTCAACAGGTCTGGAGGTAACACCCCTGATATGCTCCCAAGGGAGGTGAAATGCTTATGGTAGGTAGAGGTCATAGCAGCGCACGCCTGTGCCAGCAAACCCCATTCCCCAATTTCTCCACTGTTGCTTTGCAAGAAATGATCTATGGAAGATGGGGTGAATCTTTATATCTGGTCCCCCAAGGGAGCTGAAATACATATTGCAAGTAATAACTCGAATGAGGCATGACTTGTGATAGGAAGCGTTGCTCACCAATTGTTTCTGTTTTTTTGTCACTTGACCAAACATTATACCCTGTGCCTAGGGTTAGGTCACTACAGGACCCCGAAGGTTAGCATATACAGGAGAAACACTCCAAATGTACTCCCCCAGGAGAGCTAAACTGAAGAGGGTGGCTAGAGGCTGGAGAAAAGTGTGAGTTGCCTATGGAAGTCTGCCTTCTTACTCTCTTTTTTGTAGCTTGAATGATAATCTCAATGATAATTGGGGAGAGGAGTTGGCCTAACAGCTAGCGCGGTCGACCTAAAATCTGCGGAACCGGGTTCGAGTCTCGGCAAGGACGCGCAACATCCTGTGATTCTGGGCAAATCACTTAATCTCCCCGTGCCTAACAAAAAGGAATGTGTCCTCATGTAACGCAACTGGTGCTTGTGTAAAGGGCTCTGATACCCGATATCTTTGGGTCAAGTTCACGCTATATAAAACACCATTAAAAAATAAAAAATAAAAAAATCCCTGGTGCCTAACAGGTATCCCAGCCCCAAGTTTGGCAAGTTAGGGGAGTCTGGACAGAGAAAGGTGCCTTTCATGACTGTGGTGAGTGTGCACCCCTGCCACTTATTCATTAAAGCAAACTCTGTAGAGTGTTGTCTTCCACCGCAACACATGCAACAATCATGTGTGTGCTGAAGGTCCTTTGGGTGACATGGCCTGAGACCCAGGGGGGTGCTCTGTGGTCTTGAGGAGCACACATTGTGCACCCTCCTCACTAAGCATGACTACCACCAGATCAGCAGGCTGTTGTGGACTGACAGTGATGGCAGTGAGAAGATTAAAGTGGCAAGACAGGCTCTTTTAACTGTCCCTGTTACAGTGAGTCATGTACCAGCCTCTCCTGCAGTAAATTGGTCTAATAGTACCCTGCAGCATGGTTCTTTGCCCATCCATGTGGGACATACTTGTTGCATGTGTTTAAATTACTTTTGTGCATTGAGGATATTTGTGGAACATTCCAGGGATTCTTTGTGGTGGGCCAGCCTTTTGGGGTGTGGAATAACCCTGGGCAAAGCACTACGCTCGCGCAGTTTGCGAAGTTTGCGCTACTTCGCACTACGCGAATTGCACGTAGCACAGTGCAAACACACGTAGCGTAGTGCAGCGGTCATTTTTTGCTTGCTCGCGGTCCTCAACATCAAGTTGGCGACCGCGAGCAAGCAAAATGACATCCCGGCGAGACTTTTTCCTCGTTCGTGATCAGCAACATCAAGTTGCCGATCGCGAGCGTGGAAAATAAACCTCCCGGCGAGATTCTCAACGCGGGGAGGTCAGGTTTCTCATTGCGAGTGGTCGCGTATGCTCGCGACCGCTCGCGATGAGAAACTACCAGTCCGCGTTGAGAAGCTGCCGCTCGAGTAAAAATCTACTCGAGCGGCAGTAAAAGACAGCTTGCACTGTGCAAGATGCCGTTTTCAATGATTGCACAGTGCGGACAAGCATCCGGCACTGTGCAATCATCGCGAACAGCGCACTACGTAGTTCGCGTAGTGCTACCCGTAGCTCGCGTAGTGCGATGTGCACTTCGCGTAGCTTCGCGTAGCGGTACTTCGCAAACTACGCCCAGGGTTAGTGTGGAAGAGATGAGGCAGAGGGCTCATTTGAAGCTTAGCTAGTTCCCCTTATCCTTTCTTACTCCATTGTTTTCTGGAAGGGTTACCCCCAAAATGTTCAGGTGTTAAGTGAGGAAACATAATTTTTTGGGTGCCCTTGTTTTGGGTCTATTCAGACAGAAGTTCCCAACTCCGCCCACCTTCCTGCTTGGGTCTGACAATGAAGATCATGGCTGCACCAATCTGAGTGGAGTAAGCAAAAGGGCAGTAACTGCCCCGAACTGGTCTCAGAGCTGAATGCTGAAATGCACAACTAACATGTGCAACTTTTTTTACATATATGGGACTGAAACTTCCAGCCTTTGTGCCATGATTTCCTAACAAAATCCAGGGACTCCACACTAGTGGTGACCGAGAAACTCTCTGTGCTCCTTGGCTGGGAAAACTAAATCCAACTCCGCTTGCCAAGCCTGCCAACAGAGGCTGCATTGGTCTTATTTTGGGTGAGGGGTCTAACTGGCTGCTCAGGCGGGGCTTTCAAGGTGCCCATGCATGAGGAAGATGCTGCATAGAAGGAAGGGGCTTGCAAAGGGGCATCCATTGCAATTAACGGAAGGAAGAAAGTAGCTGCACCACTGTATAAAGCATTCCAGAAGCGGGGACTACAAACTGAAGGTGTCACAAAACTCGCCCTCTGTGGGTTCAGCAACCCACAAGTACCGGCAGAGCTTTTACATCTGGGATTACAACCATCCAGAAGTACTCACTGCTGTGACCTGGAGTGGTCACCTAACATTGTTTAGGTGATGGGTTTGCAATTGTGTCTGAGGAAGAACCTAAATAGCACGATCCATCGGATATTAAGCACTGCAATACAGGTGTAACTTCCTCTTTAACCTGTACTGTTGCATCTACAACTTACCTTGAGCAGGAAGGTGCAATAGGCATGGACCGCAAACACATTTCTAGACCACCCATATATGTTTAAGCATCCCTCAAGTGTTGCATGGGCAAACAAGACTGACATGGAAAGTTCTTGCACTATCCCCCACTCCATCATATTGGATGTAACAGCATTTTGTCCAAGCCCCTTTTACACTAGTCTCACACATTCATCCCAATGCAGCCCTAGCTCTCCTAATTTTTTTGCCTGGGTGCTGGAGCAGCGCTTGTGGCCTTTTTGGTCTAGCTCCATCAGTCATTGAGTGTGTGAAGTCCAGCAGTTGCACCTAGTACAGTTTCTGCAAGGTTTTAATCCCTCGCAGGAGTCAAGTGAGGTCTTGTAAGATGTCATGGAATTTATTTGGCCATCTTGGATGCAGTTGTATATGAACTGCGCCTATTTCAAGGACAAGTTGGACAAAGAGTAATGAATATTACAGATAAGTAGACGAGCATTACCTCTATGTCCCTATCCCTTGCCCCAGTCCTTTCTTTTGAGGTACACTATAGTAATGAAGGCCTTTGACAAGAACTATTGCTTAATAATTACCACTCAAACTATAAGTCTACATACCTAAGAGCTATTTAATGCATACTAAAAGACAAAACTGAAAAGTGGCATTCTACCATTACCAGGATAGTGACATAAACCACCATTTAAGTCATATGTTATTTCAGAACCCCAACATTAAAAATAAGCTTCTGAGTCGCTGACATTGTTAAATCAGTATAAGTGGTTGGTCATGTGTGGAACTAGATTTACTGTACTCCTTTTGATTGTACTAACTTACACTCATAAATGTGGCTCCACCTCTGTTTCAGGGTGTGGTGACATGTAGTCTACACTTTTGAGTAACATTGCAGTTGTAATTGGTGAATCGCCAAAAGCAGTAAAATGCATGGTGTGGAGTTGTACCGCGCTGCCGCCCTTTTGGCATGGTGTGACTTCTTGCCTGGCCAGGGTGTTATCTTGGCCGATTTCTCTCGAGCCCAAGTTGGTCCTTCTTCACAGCACAGAGGAGATAGGTGGCAACTGATATAAACAACACCTCCTGTTCCTGGGACTAACATTTGCCAAGCGTGATATCGCCCAACACTGGAAGGCAGATTCTCCGCCCTCGGTAGGAAGCTGGAAGGCGGCTGTGGACAGGTGTATGGGGATGGAAATAGCAGTCTTTCAGGCACGAGGCTGTCCCCAGAAGCATGGTAAAATCTGACAGCGGTGGGTAGATTACCGTGGTATTGAGCTGCCCCCCGTGCGGCCTACTGAAACTCTATTAGAGATGGGGGTGCGATCGTGTAGGTCTGAGACATAGTAGGGGCCCCCATTGCGCAGAGGGTGAGATCTGGTTAGTGCCTGTTCTGTTAAGCTATGTAATATTGGCATCATTAAGATCTATTGCAATGCTGGATACATTTATATGTACAAGTCTCTCAGGCCTCAATGTGCTAAAAAAGCAGGAAAATGACTTAAAAATGTATGAGTAAACTTACACGGGGAACTTACTCACAGGTGTAAGTAACCTTTGTATATAGCCAAACCAGTGTTCAGGTTAACCCTGGGCGTAGTTCGCGTAGTAGCGCTACGCGTAGCTACGCGAAGTGCACTTCGCACTACGCGAGCTACGCGTAGCACTACGCGAACTGCGTAGTGCGGTAGAAAATGCTGTTCGCAATGATTGCACAGTTGTGGATGCTTGTCCGCACTGTGCAATGATTGCAAACGGCATCTTGCACAGTGCAAGCGGTCATTTTCTGCCGCTTGAGTAGATTTGTACTCAAGCAGCAGTTTTCTCAACGCGTACTGGTAGTTTCTCATCGTGAGCGGTCGCGAGCATCACGACCACTCGCAATGAGAAACCTGACCTCCCCGCGTTGAGAATCTCGCCGGGAGGTTTATTTTCCACGCTCGCGATCGGCAACTTGATGTTGCTGATCGCGAACGAGGAAAAAGTCTCGCCGGGATGTCATTTTGCTCGCTCGCGGTCGCCAACTTGACGTTGAGGACCGCGAGCAAGCAAAAAATGCCCGCTACGCGTTTTTGCACTGTGCTACGTGCAATTCGCGTAGCGCGTAGTTGCGCAAACTACGCGAGCGTAGCGTAGTTTTCCGCCCAGGCCTAGTTCAGGTAAGCTTTTAAGTGCAAAGGGCTCATGAATATTTACTGAATACTTTTAACCAACTGAATTGGAAGAACTTTCTTTAACATCCTTAGCCTTTCAACTTCCAAACCAGTAGATTTAGTTTTAAAAGAGGAGGCAGAGGAAATGGTTTTGTTTGAGAAGGAAGGAAAGAGATTACCCAGTAAGGGTGAGAAACAAAAGCTTTCAGTACAGGGAACCAGAATAAGGAACCACCAAGATCACTTCTGCCTTCTCCTGCTGTATGCTGAGCAGAATATTTGGAATAAGAGGAAATGGAAGAACTACATAAAGTAACCTCCTGTATCCACTCCCCATGCTCCCTTCCCTTTGAATCAGTAGCAGAATTTGTGTAGCAGGCCATTGATTCTTTAAACAAACAGGTCCAGATAACAATATCTTGTAGGTTCACCTGAATGTTGTTTTTGATAACGGTAGATTTGTTGAAGGTAGGACTCTTCTGCTCAATAAATCCACTTGGGTGATGTCTTTACCCCTCCTGTGTATTGATGACAAACTTAACAGATTCTTCTCTGCCTATATGCCTAGGAGAGTTGCACTTGATTGAGAGTCTTGGACTGAGTGCTTAACAGATGGTTGATGTTGGCCACTGATACTAAATTTTCTTGACCATCAGAATAACTTTCAGATACACACTGGTCTTGATAGTTTCAATAACCCTAGAGATCACTGTCAGTTCCATGAAGTTCAATGAGGTCCTTGTCTCCTTTGTCGACAATTTGAACTGGCATGTATACTGATTAAGAGTGGCTTCCCAAACTAGATGACTTGTATCGTCAGAATCGAAGGTTGCTGAAGATGCATTAACACTCAGATAAGTTCTTTATATCCAAGCACCAGTTCAACTCCTGAATGATTTTGACTGAAAGTGGAACCAGTTTTTCCAATGACTGTGTTGGCAGAAACCAGAACATGTGTAAGTACCATAAAAATGGACAGAGGTGTAATCTGGTCCATTGAACCATGAATCCACAAGACTGTCTTTTAACCCTGGAGTATCATGCAGAATCTGGAGCTTCTTGCTTCCTCAATAACTTCCTATTTAAAACCTGAAGTCAAACAATCCGTTCTTGTGGAAGAAAGACCTTCCTCAAGTTAGATCGGAATCTTACTCCAATAATCTTGAGACCTCTTGAAGGTTGAATTCGGCACTTAGGCCCATTTAGTAATAATCCCAGCCAGCTGATCACAGTCCATGTCTGGTCTAAGATGAAAAGAGTTTCTTTCCTGGATGTTGCATAAAATAACCAGTCCATCTAGGTAGGGAAAACTTGTAATCCCTTTGAGATGGAGGCGAGCATACACTGGGGCTATGATGTCTGTAAAGACTGTTGAAGCAGATTTAAGGCCTAAGAGAAGAACCATGATCTGCCAGTGTTGATTCCTTCACACAAATCGCAGATATTTCCAATGCTTATTTGCAATCAGAATGCTCAGGTAGGCATCCATAGGGTCTAGAGTAATAATGAAATGACTTGACTGGATCAAAGGAATAATCATTTAAAGCATCTCTATTTTGAATTGAATGCCCAGAACAAAAGTAATCAGCTGCTTTAGATCAAACTCTAAGTGACAGCATTTGTTGCCTTCAGAATCACTTATGCAATGGAGTAGATTCCTAGAGCTCTCACTTCCTGTTAGTCCTTATAGAAGTGCTTCCCTCTAGTGGCAATTTCTAGGAAACTCTATTTAATACCCTTTCTAGACCACCTGAAGAACCCACTTGTGCATAGTTGCCGTCTACCACTCTGAGAAGAATTGACGTATTCGTCCCCCAACCTTTAATGATTGGTCATTACTTCTTCTCACCCAGCATAGTCAAGAGTGCTGAGTCTTTGTGATGGTATCGCTTGAAGGAATGAAAAGATATGGATTTATCTTAGTACCTTAATGATTGATCATAACATTGTTGTCTTCTGGAGGGCTACCTGAAGGAGAATTTTCATTTTGATGATTCTGATGATTTAGAAGATTCATCTCTAAAGGATGAAGAATGTTTTCTCTCTTTAGAAATATGATGTAGCTTGTGGTATGCAGACAAAATATTGAAAATAAAGACTCGAGGAGCAGAAATATTGAGTTTTAAATATCCTGATGCCCAAAAATCGTGTACAAAAATATTGTTGACAAGAATACCGATTTTAAGGTAAGTCATATTGATGTTAAAAATATCTATGTTTTTAATATCCATGTTAAAATTATCTATGTTGTTAATATCATTTACAAAAATATTGTTGTTAATAATATCATTTTTTAAATAATTTTTATGTATGTTGGTATATATTTCAATTGTATATGTTAGAAATTGTTTGTATAATTATTGTTAATGTGTTTTAATATAGTTTGTATATTTTTAGCTCTTTTAAATCTAATTCAATAATTGATTTGTATTTTTAGTGCTGTAACAGGTTGCTGAGTTGATAGAGGTACAGGGTGGGAATTAAATTAATTAGTATTGATTATCTAATAGATAATTAATTATGGTAACTGTGTAATACATTTTTTAAAAATATGTTACGGTTCAGGGGCGGGTTTTGGGGCTTGTAGGGGTATAGGGTGGGAAGTAATTTAATTATAATTATTTAATAATCAATTGTTATTAATAATGTAATTGATAAATAATTATGTAAATTGTGTAAATAATTTAATTTTGTATTTATATTTTTGATGTATGTTGTGGTTTTTTTGTAAAGGGTGTGGAGGAAATTAATTATAATATTGATTAAGTAATGTTTAATAATAATAATTGTTTAATTGATAATTATGTACATTGTGTCATTAAGATTTGTTTTAAGTTATATATGAGGTGCAGGTTGTTGTATTTGTAGGGGAAAATCGTGGGAAGTTAGTTAAATATTATTAATTTATTATTAATTACTTGTTATTAATTGTTTAATTGATAACTAATTATGCAAATTGTGTCATTAAGATTTTTTTAATATATATTAGGTGCACATTGTTGGGTTTGTAAGGTTAAAGGGTAGGAATCCAACTAAATATAATTATTTTATTATTAGGTAATTAGTTAATTACTATTAAATGTTTAATTGATAATTACTTATGTAAAACTTGTAATTATTATAATGTTTATATATTTTAGGTGTGTGTTGTTTACTTTGTAGAGGTATAGGGTAGGAAGTTATTTAAGTAATAATAAATGTAAAAATAGTTAATTATTGTTTAAAAATGTGCTGTATATTATGTTATGTGTTTATCATGTTATGCTTTTTAATTGTAAATAACATTATATTTGTTGGTTGTTATATTTGTGAAAATATAGAGTGTTTTTTCATTATTCTATTATTATTTGGTATAATTTAAAATGTTAATTAAACATTGTAATAAATATGTAATTTATTTCATTTTGTATTAAAATTTTAGATTTAAATATTTATATTTGTTGTTATTTAATGTAGTTGTTAGAATATTTTAATTGCTTGAAGTGAACTACTCTCTCTCTATTGTTGCACGGCCTGGAGTGGGAATAGTACATTTTAGCCCTCCTCTATCCTTCGCTTTTTCTACTGTTACACAGACTGGAGTGGGAATAGTACATTTTACCTCTCTGCGATCCAACACTTTACCTACTGTTGAACTGACTGGAGTGGAAATAGTAAATTTTAACCCTCCTGAGGTCAACCCTTACCCTACTGTTGCACAGAATGGAGCAGGAATAGTATATTTTACCCCTCTGCAATGCAACACTTTCCCTGCGGTTGAACCGACTGGAGTGGGAACAGTAAATAGTTACCCTCCTGAGTCCAACCTTTTCCCTACTGTTGCATCGACTGGAGTAGGGAAAGTTCATTTTACCCTTCCGCAATCCAACACTTTCCCTATTGTTGCAGCAACAGGAAATAGTAAATTTTACCCCTCTGCAATCGAACACTTTCCCTACTGTTGCAGTGACTGGAGTGGGAATAGTAAATGTTACCCCTCCTCAGTACAATGATTTTCCTACTGTTGCAGAGATTGGAGTGGGAATAGTATATGTACTATCCTTATAGTTTTATAGTTTTTTATACAGTTTATTTTTTTATTTAGTTTACTTTTTATGTGTAATTAAATTATTAAATTGGTATGTATTTTTAGAATTTCTTCCAGTTTATTTGTTGCAGTTTGCAATTTATTGTGCATATGTGTGTGTTTGTGTATATATATATATATATATGTATATACATACATGTATATATACATATATATATTTATTTTTTTAAGTTTACAATACATTAGTTAATTGTAACAAATTATAATTATTATTTGAATATTAATTTTAGATTATATATGTTTAAATAAACACACACACACATATATATATTTAATTTATAACGTTTTATATACCGCAAACATAGGGGTCGATTCCGATCTCGGCCGGTAGGGCACCGAATCGGATTCGGCTGAACCGGATCCGATTCGGAGCCCTTTTTCCCGACCGACTCGTACGTGCGTCTGGGCGAACGAGTACGATGCGAGCGTGTGCGAAATCGCCGACCGACTCGTTCGCGGGTCCCGACCGCTCCGACCGACTCGCACGGATGCGCCTCGCACTGCGCAATGGAGACGTTCCCCGGCCGGGCAAGTACGATGCGCGCCGCGAGCAGTCCGACCGACCCGCGCCGTCCGGCTCGAAGAAGCAGTCGGAGCCGCACTTTGGGGGTCCGTGTCGGACCCCCCTGTACGCGTAGCCATGCGAGTCGCACACAGGGGGGACGGCGTGAGTCGCTTCGCCGTGTACACGCTGTAGGGGGCGCCCTTGTCCGCCTCGCACCCATTGAGTGAATGGGAGCCCGCGTACGCGTTGTACGACAGGCTCCCATTGACTTCAATGGGAGTCCGACCGATTCGAGTCCGATGTCATACGTGCGCATCGTACTCGTTCGGTCGGGCTGCTAGGGTCCGATTCGGTCGGAAATCTCTCTGGGTCCGGCTCGGTCGGAGAGATTTCCGGCCCGAATCGGAATCGGCCCCATAATCTTTGAGGGCATCAGAGAGCTTTACAGAAGATTGGGACAAAAGAAAAGAGAACGAACAAGAAAGCAAGCAACAACATAATAGTAAATTCACAAACTGGGAAAAGTAATATCACTAGGACAAGTCGATTAGATAATGGGTAAGTCCCGAAAGTCTAGTAATAATCATGAGCGTAGACCATTAATCAAGTTTCGAGACCTAGGGCAGAAATGTGTTCATAAGTTGTAATTTAACTTCTTTTTTTAAGGATGCTGTTGAGTGAATCAGTTTGATTTCGGGTGATAGTGAGTTCAAAATTCTTGGAGCAATACCAGAAAGGCTCCGTTGCAAGTTTTGTTTTTAAGGAATTTCTGTGGTCCCAATACCAAAGTGCTGGTTCTCCTAGAGTATCTGCATCGACCGGATAATTCTAGCTTTTGTGCCGAGTACCTAGGAGTGTTGTAATGAAGTGCTTTATGGGTCATGCCAGCAAACTGAATCCTTGCTTTGTAAGGGAGCCATTTTAGGACTTTTAGATCAGGGGTGATGAGTTTGTTTCTTTTTGTTCCTGTGATGAGCCTGGCAGTCGCATTGAGAGATGCCCTTAGAGGTGGCAGCTTGGCTCTGGGAAGGCCACAAAAGATGCACTGCCATAGTCCAACCTGGGGATGACTAGAGCTTGGACTATTGATTTTGAGTCATCCTGAGGAAGAAAGGGTTTTAATTTTCTTAAAATGTTCATGTGGTAGTTCGATTCTTTGGTGGCGGTACTAATGTGCTCCTGCATGCTTAGACTCTTGTCAAGTCTTATTTCCAGAGATCTTGTGAAGTCAATAAAGCGTGGTGAACAGTTAAGAGCGGTTAGGTGATTAATACAAATTGTGATATCGAGTGGGTGATTGCGTGGGATGATTAGGAAGAATTCCATTTTGATGCCATTAAGTTTGAGGTGGTTGCGGTTTAGACAATTTTGGGTGTCTAGTAGAGTAGTATTGAGGTCCCTAATTTCTTCTGGGGAAGAGATTTTCAAGTACAGTTGAGTGTCATCAGCATACATGTGGTAATGAATGTTAGAGGAGTTCAAGATTTCAGCTAATGGCTCCATGAAAAGGTTGAAGAGGATAGGTGAGAAAGAGGACCCTTGTGGGACCCCTAACATGACAGGTGAGCTATTGGACAGGGACTGGTTAACCTTTATTCTTTGATTCTGTTATGTAGAACTGAGGTGAACCAGTTTAGTACGGGCCCTGAGAGCCTCATCCTCCATTCTAGTAAGCCTAGGAGACTGTCATGTTTAACCATATCGAAGGTGGATGATAAGTCCAGGAGGATTAGCAGGCAGGATTCGTTCAGATCCAACATTTTTCACAAGTGGTCCACTATGTGCAGTGGCGCTGAGAGAGTACATTGTGCCCTAAACCGAAGTAAGGAACTGACACACTATGCAATGGATTGGTGGTGAATGACTGCCACAAAGGGTCTTCAAAAGGTCATCTCACCCTAACCCTTCCAACCCCCAGCCACTACATCTGCTGTACAACATAATAAAACTTAAATCTTCCATGGACACAAAACTACAATTACACTACACTTTCCTTCTCTAAATAAGACGCACCTATTCCTAATTCTTCAATAAAACTTTTAACACCACTCTTTGAACAAATAGTGCACCTTAATGTGTCATCAGACATGTTACACAAACATTCTCACATTCTCACAAACATGTTTCCTCTCTACCCTGCTCCTCTTTTTAAATTCTCTCTAAGCCACTTAACATGTATACCACTTTATAAATAGTGCTTTGATTACACCCATGTTTACTCTACTACCCTACAATACATGTTTTGTGTGTTGTTTTTCAATGGTTAAGTCTGCAAACTTAATAACATGTACATCATTATTTTATCTTTCATTTCAGCATTTGTTTACAAAATTTAAATAAAGCAAGTCTGAATTTGTGTAATTACTCAAAGAGGGTTCATAGCATGGGTTTGTGGACAAGGTAGGAGCTAGTGGAGTTGGAGGCACATCACATTGGTTTTAACTACCCTTCAGGGGCAATGGAATGTCGCCCCACTGAGCAGGTCAAAAAGGAAAAAACAAAATGATAATAACTCATTATTATTATCATTTTTATTTTTCCCTTGTTGCTCTGCAGGGTTGGGGTGGGGCGGGGCTGGGCTCTCACGATGGAGTGGTTCACTCTCTTAAGTGCGCATGATGGTTTGGTCAGACATCTTGGGCTGGCCAAACCGTCATGCACACTTTGCATGTTCTCCACCCAGGCTGCATTACAGCCTGGGTAGAGAACATGGCCACACTCACTATCCCTGTATGAGTGATGAACCACAGCGCTCAGACCAATCACAACGCTGCATTGCAGAGTTGTGTTTGGCTTAGGGGAGCCTGGAAGCCTGGGTGCTTCCTGTTCCTGCTTCCTGCCCTGGAGTCCTGGAAGCAGGCGAAGAGGACCGAGAGGTGGCAGCAGCACACAGGTAAGTCCATGTTTATTTTTTTTTTCAATCCTTAACCCCCACAACCCGCACCCTCACCGCCGTTAAATAACAGCCGCCACTGCTACCCTTTTACTTTTGTTTTAATGGAGAAATACATTCATTCTGTTCTAAGCTGGTAACATTTTCATACTTTTTGGACCCCAGAGATTTTAACTTTGAGGAACAGCATGGTAAATGTATAGTTATTTTGAGGGAGCCCGCTTATGTATTTTTAATGCAAATCTCCCTCATTAACTTCATTAGTTTTTTTCTATTCTTCGGGTGGACGTTTGCCCATAAGTTGAAGGTTATGAGTACGTTTGTAATTTTTTTTTATTAGAGTGTAAATAAAGAGACTGCTTATTCATGATGCACACATTACTACGCCACTTTAGAGCTACACGTCTATGGCATTACTGGAAAAAGGTAATTGCATAAAACACAAATACGAAGTATTCATTATGTTAGAAAATGTAAGTGAAATTAATGTTAATAAATATAAAATTAGAGAACAACAGTGTACAATGTCTACACACTGTTCAAGTCATAAAAAAATACATTTCTACACATAAAATTCCTTTCAAAATGCATCATTGCATTTATTATTCAGTAGCACTTGAATGACTATCCACCAACAATCTGGTCATAATTGACCAAAGGGCCACTATAGAATGGAATTTGCCAACAAAAAGAAAAGTTGGAATGTGAAATATCAGTTGAAATTTGTTATACATAGACATTGCAGTCTATGATGAGTTCACTCTTCATGAATTTCTGTGATATACATCTGACATTAGGACCATTAATTTGTTCTTAGAAAACAGGGTCAATTTATGAGCATGTTAGAAAACAAGGTAAATAGAAATTCACAGTTGATCACTTACAGAAACATATTTTACAACTGCATTCATTCTTTGAATGATTAGTGAGAAACCTGTGCATTTACTAAATCATAGTATATCCCTTGCTTTGCTAGTAATTCGCTATGCGTTCCTTGCTCCACTACTTGTCCATGGTGAATGACCGCTATGACATCAGCATTCTTCACAGTTGACAATCGGTGAGCAATCACAATACAGGTACGTCCCAGTCTAGCATCGTCCAACGCTCTCTGGACTATCTACAAACAGAATGGTGTACATGGCATTATTTCTAGAATAAAACATTCACCCACAGAAAAGATATTTTTAATGCTCGCTCTTGAATTCAATGTGCTGAGACAATCAAGTATTTGTACATTAAATCCATAAATAATTCTTTAAAAGTTTTATATGACCAATGTTATCTATTTCATCCACTTTCCGTCAAATGTGGGCAATTAGGACAAGCTTTGTATGCAGTGATTTGTGCATTATGCAAGGGTTCTTCGATATTAATAAATGTCTGAATAAGGCCAAAATCTGTCTGGGGCAGCATGTCATACCATTCAGAAGGGACTTGGTTGAGAAGTTTCTGTTGGATTGACCCCATTTGTGTTGTGGGCAAGGGCTGATCCCTGTCTATATCGACATAGGTGGGCTGCATACTATGGAAAGGAATGTGTCAGAGAGTAATTATCAGTGGTTGAGAATAATTCAAGGATTCCACCCATCAAACTTCATTCTAGAAGTTAACCAGAAATGCTGGGTAGGAGTCCTTTTTTCTTATCGGTATAGTAAACACCACATTCCTTTCTCATACTATTTTACCTTCATACCATACCTTCGTCATGGAGTGGCCAAATATGCACTCCCTGTGGTACTCACTGAAAAGCATCTACAGCCACAAATGGCATAAACACATTCCAGGACTCCATCTTCAATATTGATATGCACTCTCCACCCCATTGTAAAGAGGTTTGCACAGTTAGGCCAACTGAAGTGGTCAAAAGTAAGATGTTGGTGCTATATAAAACATAAAGTAAAAATATATGAGGTAATAAATACTGTGTCATCTAAAAATCTCTATGGATAGGATGGAGACTCCATGATATCAAAAGAGATTTTCAATATTCTTATTATTCCTCTGCCTATAAATCATGCAGGCTTACAAATACTCTGGGAGGTTATTTCTAATATATGTAATTTTTGTGTTAATAATTTTTACAATGCTGTTGGTTCTTCCAGTAGTACTAGTAATATGGACGATTTGTTTTTTACTGTGCAATGTTTATGTAGAAGGTCTTTTTCAAGGTGTAGTCATTTTAATATTTTAATTGGGGGGGAATTTTAATTTCAAACTAGGCTCCAATGACACAGTGCTTCAGCCTTTTCAAGCATATCAGAAGGATTATGACTGGCAACGCTGCCCGAAGGGGTGAAAAGCTATATAAGTACCTACTAGTCTTTGGGTTGTATAACGCAATGGAATTACAGGTAAACATAGACACTAAAATCCCTACCTTTACTGGTGGGGGGTGGGGTACGATCAGAGATTCAGGGGCCGATTCCGATTCGGGCCGGAAATCTCTCCGACTGAGCCGGACTCGGAGAGATTTCCGACCGAATCGGACCCTAGCAGTCCGACCGAGCGAGTACGATGCGCACGTATGCTATCGGACTCGATTCGGTCGGACTCCCATTGAAGTCAATGGGAGCCAGTCGTACGACACGTACACGGGCTCCCATTGACTCAATGGGCACGGCCTGAACAAGGCGCCCCCTACAGCGTGTTCGCGTTGATGCGGGTCGCACCGTACATGCACGTGTAGGGGGGACCCATGGGTCCCCCCTGTGTGCGACTCGCGTGCCTACGCTTCCAGGGGGGTCCGACACGGACCCCCAAAGTGCGGCTCTGACAGCTCCTTGGAGCCGGACTGCGCGAGTCGGTCGGAGCGGTTGCGATGCGCATCGTACTTACCCGGCCGGGGAACGTCTCCATTGCGCGGTGCGAAGTCGTCCCCGTGCGAGTCGGTCGGAGCGGTCGGGTCCTGCGAGCGAGTCGGTCGGAGATTTGCGGCGCCGCACGCATCGTGCTCGCTCGCCCCGGACGCACGTACGATTCGGTCGGGAAATATGGCTCCGAATCGGATCCGGTAAAGCCGAATCCGATTCGGAGCCCTACCGGCCGAGATCGGAATCGGCCCCTCTATCTTTATCTCTCCCCTTATGAGCACATAAGCACAATCAGTAGCTATTTTATCAAGTGCTTTTAGTGCTCATAACCCCATTGTCTTTTTTTTTTTTCAATCTCCCAGTTACAATTCACTCTCCTGCACTAACTGAACTAATGGGTATTACCTCACACGATAGTGGGTTAAGTGCCAGATAGCGAGACGCTGTCTTCTCTATATGTCTTCGTGCAATGATCGAAACTAATTTAACTTTACTCATGGAACATCTTCTGTTGCTAAACCAGTCTAGCAATTTGATTGTTCAAGCTATTGTCTCCCTGAACATTACCATTGAGACTAGTCTACTATGACCTGTGCCTGTTAGTAACAAACCCGATCCAGGTTTGTTTAATGAGGAACGCAGGGTGGCTAACAAATGGCTATGGGAAGCCATCAAATTTGTTCCTAAGGACAGGGTTATATAGGCTGTTTGTCATAGAGTTGAGTATAAAAGAGCCATTGCACCAGAAATGTGGGACAAGCTTGTTCAAGCAGGTGCAGCAAAGGACACCAGGGGTTTCTGGAAAATCATTACTCGCCCTAAAATCAGTTTTAGGTTTGATTCTAAATGCAGGTGGATGCCTTGTATATCTAATCGATGTATAAGCTTTAATCATTCTGTTGGGCTCTGTTTGACTTTGCAAAAAGAGTAGGTAACAAACCAATCCAGCCTCTCCTGGAAGCCTATATGGGAAAATGTTTACCTGGTTTAACACATGGTACTAGAGTTTGGGGCTACCGCAACGTTACCAAGTTGCAGGTCAAGGAGATCCGATTTTGCCGGCGTTTGCTTGGCCTCAACCCCTCAACTCCTTACTTCTTGTTACATGAGGAACTGGGTATCACGTATGTATCTCATCTAACTAAGGCTTCACCATTTTTGCTCTGGGTTTCTGTTTGTATTTTCAGGAACAAAGGTCCCTAAAGACAACAAATAGATAATAATACTCTGGAGACAAGAATAATGTCCAGGAGTAATCAAAATGTATGTGTAGTACAATCAAATATATATATGTGTGGAAGATAAACCCCACTGGGGTAATCCTCAAAAAGTGTTAAAAACATGAAAACAAACAGGCATGAGACATTAAATGACCATCAGTAATATCCATAACGGGGGTCACTTATTTACATCAAGGAGAATACTACTGCACCCAGAAATCATACACACATTGTTAAAGGGTCAGATTGTTTAAACAAAGTGGCACTACATATTTTTATTTTATTTTATTTTATTTTATGTGTTTTATAGAGCGCGAACCAGACCCGTTAGGGTATCAGAGCACTTTACAGAGAGACATAGGCATGTACAGAATAGGCATAGCATCATCAGTTACAGAACAGAATGAAAGAGGCAGGGTGCTGAATCTAGAAGGGAGGTAGGGCACGTATTTACAGATTAAAATATCCAAGTACTCAAGACGAGATAACATATTTATAGATTGCGTTAGTCAATGTTCGTGACAAGGCCCCACGTTTCTGAAGGGGTGAGGTAGATAATCCAGAAGGAGGCAGTAGATGGCCGTAGATCAAAGCTGTTGTGGAGGTAGAGGCAAGTTTTAAGCGAGAAATTTGCCCATAAGGAATGTTTTGGCATCCTTTTTGAAGTGAGACAGAGAGGGATTCTTCTGATGTCAGGAGGAGAGAGTTCCATATTCTAGGAGCAGCCCCTGAGAAGGCTCGGTTGTAGTTTTTTTTTCTCGAAGCGTGCAGGTTGGAGCAGGAGGTCTCTGGCAGATCGGGAGTTTCTGTTTCCTCCAGAGATCACAAGTTTCTGCCTCAGATATGCAGGGAGTTCGAATATAAGGCTTTGTGCATGATGCATGCTACTTTGAGCTGTATTCTTGCCTCCAGGGGAAGCCAGTTGAGAGCTTTCAAGTGTGGGGAAATATGGTCGTATTGCCTCGTGCCGGTGAGTAGTCTGGCGGCTGCATTGAGGCAGACTTTTAGAGGTGCCAGGGAGATCTTGGGTAGACCAGAGAGGGTAGAACAGCCGTACTCCAGTCTAGATATGACAAGTGCTTGGACTGCCATTTTTAGGTCGGGAGCGTCGAGGAAGGGTTTCAATTTCCTGAGGTAGCTCAGGTGGAATCTGGCTGATTTGGCCATTGAGTTGATTGGATGCGAGCCATTGGACGGTGTGTTCCAAAGCATCGTTCAGGGAGAGGATCTCTTCAAGAGATGAGGTTTTGATGTAGATCTGAGTGTCATCAGCGTACATATGGTAGGAGATATTAGCAGTGCGTAGTACTTCGGTAAGCGGTTCCAGGTAAAGGTTGAAGAGGGTGGGGGACAGTGTTGAGCCTTGAGGGACTCCAGCCGTGACCGGGGATGGTGCCGATAGGATGCCGTTGACGAGGAATCTCTGGGACCGGTTTTGGAGGAAGGATCTGAACCAATCTAGAACGGTGCCATCCAAGCCCATCCTGAGTTTGAGGCGTTCAAGTAGTTTTTCATGGTTGACCGTGTCGAAGGCCGAGGATAGGTCCAGGAGGATGAGGAGACAAGTTTTGCCTTGGTCAAGAGCTTGGAGAGTGTCATCAACTATGTGGAGCATAGTGGTTTCGGTGCTGTGCCCTGGTCTGAATTCGGATTGGAAGTCATCGAGTAGGTGGAAGTTGTTGATGTGTTGACTTAGCTGCTGCTGCTACATTTCTCCATCACTTTGGCCAAGAGGGGATGTTGGAGATGGGTCTGAAATTGTCTGGGGAGGCAGGATCCAGCAACGGCTTTTCAGAATCGGAAGGACTTGACCGGCTTTTAGAGGGTCCGGCATCGTGCCCTGCTGGAGAGGCGTTAATTATTGTAGTCCAGCTAGGAATAATGGATTGGGTGATGACAGCTAGGCAGTTAGAAGGGAGCGGGTCATTAAAATGGTTATTGGGTTTTAGGGAGGATAGGATTTTGGACACTGAGTCATCGTCGTAGAGTTTGAAGTCAGTCCAGTGAGCATGGTTTTTGGGTGAAACCCGTAGGGGCGATGTGGCTGGAGGAGGCGGGTCAAGAGGTGTTTGAGGGTATGTGATGGATTTGAGTTCGTTTCCAAGGGCTGAGATTTTGTCAGCAAAGAAGGAGGAGAATTCCTCTGAGGATATAAGAGACTTTGGGGTTTCTTTTGAAGTTTGGGCCAATTTATTAGATTGGTGTTTGACTAGCTCGAAGAGCTTGTGGGGTCTGTTCTTGGCCTTCTCTAGTGCAGTTCTGAAGAACTCTTTTTTGACTTGAGTATGTTCCTGTTGTAGACATTCCGGGCCTGGCGGAGGAGTTTAAGATGTGCGGTAGAGGGTGCTGCCTCCAGGATCTTTCTGCTTGTCGGAGGGTTCTCCTCTCGTTGTTGAGGATCGAGTGAACCAGGGGTTTCTGTCTTTGATTTGGGTTCTTTTCAGTTTTAGTGGGGCTAGGTCAGTCCAGGATGTTCGAAATGGTTGCAGAGTAGTGTTCGTTAAGGCCGCTGACTGATGTGATATGCAGGGGGAGGTCTGATTTGCAGCGAGCCTCGAGTTCCCTGCGGTCCAGATTCTTAGTGTCTCTGATCCAGCGTTTCGGAATCACCGGTTGCGGTGCCCATGTCTTGTGGGTGTCAGCTAGGAGGAAGGTGATGGCGTGGTGGTCAGACCAGTCGCATGGGTTTATAGAGATAAGCTTGACTGTTGATTCTTTGGAGATAATCCAATCAAGAGTGGCCCCTTTTGCGTGAGTTGGTAGTGAGCAGACTTGGGTCAGGGCTTGATCGGCCAGGAGGTCCTTGATGGCGTTGATCTGCGAGTCCTTTGGATCGTTCCAGTGCAGGTTAAAATCACAGAGGAAAATATCATTGGCGTTATTGGAACTCTTAGCTGTGATGATTTCCATGAGGTGGTCAGTGAAGGAGTTGTTCATGCCTGGGGGGTGGTAAAAGATGTGCAGGTTGCACAGTGGGATGGAGTTGCTGAGAATAGCGAGGGCGAGGTATTCGCAGGATTCAGTGGCATCCACCAGAAGTTCCGTGACCAGAAGGTTAGAGCTTGTTAGATTGTCTGTCTAGCCTTGTGATGATGTAGTTAGGAGGGACTAGGAGGTCCAGGTATGGAGATGAGGATTCGTTGAGCCATGATTCCGTGAGGATCGCTAAGTCAAAATTTTTGCGAAGGATGAGATCAGCAATATCTGCAGCGTGCTTAGCTGCCGACCGGCAATTAATCAAGAGACCAGATAGAGAGGATTTGGGAGGAGGTTCAGGAGTCTGGGCGGACAGGCGATCAGGTGCTAGATTACTCTTGACCACAGTTCTATTGCGGAGGGAAGCTGGTCTGTTGGGGTTGATAGTAACCGTGCAGATGGCGTGTTCGGTCTTAGCGTCTAAAGGATGAGGGATAGCTGGGGTATAGTTGTAGTCTCGGAGGATGGCAAGGATTTCAATTTCAGTGAGATCTAGTGGGCTTGGAGTGGCGGAGGAGGGGTTGTAGGAAAGGACAAGAGCACGGGTTTCTTCCTCTGAGAGGTGGCATGGGTGCTTGCGGGGGCAACGATGTCTCAGGGATAGCGGAAGAGGTTGTTTGGTAAGCTCTGGCAAATGCGGGGGGTGGCGTTTGGCAGGGGCATAAGGTTGGCGAGGGAGAGTTCAGCAAGGTGGAGGAGGTTCATTAGCTCTAGGATGGAAATATGAATGCTCTGGGTTAGTTTGGCGGCTCTGGCGTGCAGAGAATCGATGTCCCTATAAGAAAGGGGTGCTAGCGGGCAGGGGGGCAGTGGTTCGGGTGCAGTTCTGACAGCGTGAACAGGTGATAAGGGGGAAGGATTAGTACAGCCTGTGTTGAAAGCTAAAGGATCTATGTTGGGGCCCCTTTGCAGGTTGGATTGAGTGCAGGAAGGGCAAGCGGGACTTGTATCGTAAGTCATTGGGGGCGTACTGGTGACATAGTCTACCTGGGGAGCTAGTAGAGGGGGGACCAAAAGTCTAGGAGTGATTCTGTTGGCGGGGCTGGGAGGCGTGCTGGGGTCATTCGGGTGGACAGTGAGGGGAGCCCTAGGGGTGGTTTGAGAGTGGCTGGCCATGCAGGATGGGCTGGCTGAGGACTCAACGGTGCGGGAAAGGTAAGCGCGACCTGTATGCCCAGGGCCTGTAAATGAAATGCTACTGGTTGTCCTGCAGCACTAGTTGTGTCACCCACTTCAGTAACCCTTTACACATGTCTCAGGCCTGACATTCCAGAGCCTATGTATGCATTTTAAACTGCCATTTCGACTTGGCAAAATAAGCCCTTTGCCAGGCCCAAACTTTCCTTTTTAAGACATGTAAGTCACCCCCTAAGGTAGGCCCTGGACAGCCCCAAGCGCAGGGTGCAGTGTATTTAAAAAGTTGGACATGTACTTTTAAGTTTTACATGTCCTGGTACTGGAAAACTCTTAAAATAAGGGCTATCTCTTCCATACGTTAACATTGGAGCTGCCTTATTACATTTTGCGTGTTATAAGTGTCATTTCCAAATGGGAAGAAATAACTAGTTCATGTTTGGGTTCACTGACACAATATCAAAACCATAACTAACGTGATACTAAAATATTGTGTCAAAAATATTGATCACAAAAATATCGTTTTTCAATAATTATTCAAAAAATCTAGAAAAATATCATTTTATACTAAAATCGAAAAATGTATACATAAATATTGTTTTTACTGTATATGTAGTTTAAAAAAGTAAAACTTAAATATTTTAACATATAACATTAAACTAATGTAAATTAAATGTGTTCAAATAATATTTAAAAATAAATATAAATATTTACTAATTTAAACAGACATAGGGAGGAGCTAGCGGAGGGGTAACATTTATTATTGTCACTCCAGTCTGTGCAACAGTAGGGAAAGTGATGGACTCAGGAGGGGTAAAATGTACTACTCCTACTCCAGTCGGTGCAACAGTAGAGAGAGAGTAGTTCACTTAAAACAAATAACATATGTTAACAACTCTAATAACAAAAAATATAAATATTGAAATTGTAAAATTGTATATCAAAATTTTAACAAAATGAAACAAATTACATAATTATTGAATTTTTTAACAAATAATATTATAATAATATTAATTTCATTAAAATACCACACTGTGGGGCTGATTACGATGTTGGTCGGACCGGCTTTCATGGTCCTGTCAGAGGCAGTTGGACTGTTGAAGGCCTCTTTAGATGCGGCCGGTCCAACCGTCAGATTACGATACATGCAATGTGTAATCCGATCGACCACTGAAAGACTGCCAACTCCGACAGCTTTTCTCCAACTGCTGAGATGGCGGTCGGAGACAAACTGCATCCATAGAGCTGTACAGGGATCTCGGACCGCCGTCCGGATTACGATGTGGGCTTCCGACGACACGACCATGGCGGTCTAACTGACTGCATCGAGTCATCTTAAACAAAGGGTTTGGGGTGCATACTCACCGCAATCCCCTTCTCTTCAGCAGTCTCTGCCGTAGATAATTTCCTCCAGGTCCCCCCTACACCTCAGAAGCTGAACCCCAATGACAACAATCCTGTGGGGGCCGGAATTCTGGTAACTCCTTCTGCGGTATGTATCCCCATCGGCTGGACTATGCACATTCTGCCGCACTCCAGCAATGGGGTGCAGAGTGCACAAGGCATATCCCCACGTATGTCGTAGCTGCGACCACCACAGTAGCAGCGGTTGCATCATAATATGGCGGGGGAAGCGTCCAGGCCTCGGCTGTCAGAAAGGGCTTGCGTATACGGCGGTCAGATGGTTGGTCCAACCAGCATCGTAATGAGGCCCTATATTCTCTCAATCATAACAGCCAACAATTAAAATGTAATTTGAATTAAAAAGCCTAACACAATTAATAAAATACACAATAAATAACACAACTTTTAAGAAATGATTTAAATAATTTGACATTTATTATTACTTAAATAACTTCCTACCCTATACTGCTGCAAACTAAACAACACAATTTACATAATTATTAATTAAATAATTAACAACAAACTAATAATAAATTATCAAAAATAATTTAATTAACTTCCCACCCTGTAGCCCAAAAAACCCAACAACCCATACCTAAAATATTTCTTACAAATTATAATAATTACTCAATTTACATTAATTATCCATTAATTATTTAATAATAATTAAATCATTATTTTATATAGCTTCCCACCCTTTATCCCTCTAAACACGACAACCCGCACTTGAAATATGACTTCAAATATCTTAATTACACAATTTGCATAATTAGTTATCAATTAAATAATTATTATAAATTACCCTTAATTATTAATCAATTATAATCAAGTAACGTTCCACCCTGTACCCCTACAAACCCCACACTAATCTAAAAAAATAAATTAATTGCACAACTTGGCTAATTAATTGTCAGTTAAATAATTAAGAATAATTATTAATTAATTATAATTATTTTACTTACCACCCTACAAACCCCACAACTCACACCTAAAACATAAAATAAATTAATTATGCTATTTACATAATGAATGATCAATTAAATAATAAATAAAAATTACAAATTGATTATTAATTCATTACAATTAATTTACTTCCCGTCTTGTACCTCTACATACTCCACAACCCACTATGACACTAAAAGTTACAATAAACAATTACATTAAATTTAAAAACAACTAAAAATGTATATATTTTTTAATTATCAATAATTATACATACAATGTATAGCATATACAATTAAAACATATACTAAAATACATAAGTATAATATTAAAAATGACATCATTAACGACGATATTTTTGTAAACGAAATTAACAACATAGATCATTTTAACATTGATATTAACAACTTAGGTGTCCATTACGATGTCGGGCGGATAAAAATCCGCCATCAACCACAGTGGTGAAAATCCGCCCGCCTACACCCCCTGAATACCGACCGAGCAATTACGATGCCGCGAACCGAAAACCGCCGGAGGCGGAAAATAAACAGAAAAAACCGCCCGCCCATGTCCGAGTCCAAGTCCATCCGCCCGCCACGGACGGAAAGACGCACGAAAAGCCAAAACCGCCCGCCCTGACGACCGAGACACCGCCCGTGAAATTAGGATCGTACCGACATGAGCACGGAAAATCCACAAATACACCGCCCGCCAGCGCAAACAACAGTGACGAAAATGGACACGGCGGAAGCCCTGGCGGCCACCTCCATGCACAGAAACCATCCGCTGACGAAAACAAACACACACAACATGGCTAACAAGTCCACACAGCAACCCACGCACAAAAACCCAAACACAGTACACATCCCTGAAACACCCCCACCCTGGACATACAAATCAACTACAAATCCCAGAACACCAGCCACAACACACCTGAAAACAACAGACCACCATGACACACCCACATAGGTAAGTACAAAACCAGCCCCTCCACAGACCACAACCCCCTGCAACATTACAAACTGAGGACGAAAGCACACAACACAGCGAGACAGAAAGGACAGCAGCACACCACAGACACGCACCTATCACACCCATCACCACCACCACCAAACACCTGACCCACAAACCCCCTGCACATCACACACCACACACCGCACCAGCACCACAAACACCAAAACACACACCATGGCATCACACAGAATGCCCAAGTTCACTTCCACCGAGCTGACGGTCATGGTCGGCGAGATCGTCAAGGTGCACCCACAAATCTATGGCAACCAGGTCCAACAGACACCACTATCCACCAGAAACCGGTTGTGGAGCAGGATCGTAGACCAGGTCAATGCAGTCGGGAACGTTCCACGCAACAGAGGAGAAATAAACAAAAGGTGGAACGACCTCAAAGCGTGGTCAAGAAGAAGGAGAGCAAAAATCGAGAGCTGGCTGCCAGGACTGGCGGAGGGAATCCCGCGCTATTCAAGACCTTCAAGGCATGGGAGGAGAAGGTGCGAGTGATCATACATCCGGAGATCCTCACCGGATTACCAGGGGAGTGGAGGCTGGTAAGTACAAACAAACGTATACCAGCACACCGCTATGTACTCACATGCACCATCACCATGCCATAGCTCCCAGGGACAAACACCCCCATGTCCAGCACACAATACACAAGACATCACCCACACATGCAACAGACACTCATACACACTCAGCCCAAAGCTACCAACCAACAAAACCATGGGGGCATGTGTACAGTGAGCCAGCACCGCAACTACCACCAGGTCCGCTTGTACTCCAGATGCGCCAGAATGAGCACTCCCCACACCCACATCCATGTGTCCGCCATAGCTGCACTGACCGACAATGAACAGGTAAGTAGCCGGAACACAAAGACAGTGAGTCGGAGGGGGTACAGCTGAAGTCAAACACCTACCAGGCCCCCACTACCACAGACCAGCAAGGTGGAGCACACCCCACATCCATGTGTCCGCCATAGCTGCACTGACCGACAATGAACAGGTAAGTAGCCGGAACACAAAGACAGTGAGTCGGAGGGGACAGCTGAAGTCAAACACCCACCAGGCCCCCACTACCACAGACCAGCAAGGTGGAGCACACCCCACATCCATGTGTCCGCCATAGCTGCACTGACCGACAATGAACAGGTAAGTAGCCGGAACACAAAGACAGTGAGTCGGAGGGGGACAGCTGAAGTCAAACACCCACCAGGCCCCCACTACCACAGACCAGCAAGGTGGAGCACACCCCACATCCATGTGTCCGCCATAGCTGCACTGACCGACAATGAACAGGTAAGTAGCCGGAACACAAAGACAGTGAGTCGGAGGGGGACAGCTGAAGTCAAACACCCACCAGGCCCCCACTACCACAGACCAGCAAGGTGAAGCACCCCTCCCTCCCAGTACCACGTGGCATCCATTGCATTGCGCACTCAGAAACAACCTGTAGGTGGGAAACTGTACAGGGCGGGCGTCTGTAGGCATGAGGACTGTACTACGACTGACACATGGGACATGACACGTAGCAGAGGAACACGCAGCACTGCTCCCAGTCACAATCATGAGACCAATGTGCACACGGACATGTTCGACAGAGTCAAACCCCACATGACCTATCACAGATACAGCAACACCTAAGGAGCCACGTCTGCATGTACAAGTCCCACTGGAGCACAGACCCACACGGCAGGTACTGTGCCACCCATCACACACATCAGCAACACCATCGAAGTCCTGTCCATGTAGTCCTCACTGCCTGTCACCCACACATCGTACAACAACGCCCACGTAAGACAGACCGTACTAGAAGTAACAGCTTGGAACCACAATATTGCACACAAAGACAACCGGACCCATGAAACACACAGGCACACAATGCACATTCAACATATCATCCATCTCATCTCACAGCCACAATGTCATGATCGGTATGACATCCGAACAGCTGGCCCACATCCAGTAGACATGCAAAGATACCTGCCCATGACAAAACAAGTGCCTGCAGTGACCGAAGCGCACGTCATACTGCGAATAACGACACACATAACATAGTCAACACCCCAAGAGCACAGCACTGATGCACATGTACCAGGGCAGCGCGCACACAAAGGAATTGGCCCATCTTCAATACGACGTGTGGCACACAACAAGCACGAACTCACAACATTGCTACCAATGTGATGTCCATGAATGATAACAGTCAGCAGATATTCCGGCCATGTGAGACAGACACACACCTTTGTCCATGCACTGTCACGTTGCCAGAACACATGTCACGTTCTGCACCCATCACCCACAGCATGTACCCCAAAAGCATATCTCAACCCAAGAGCGTGTAGGGGGCTGTACCCCCTTCTGGCATCAGCGTACCTAAGCGTACCATCCCTCCCCTAAACCATCGTTCAACCCAACATCGCCGATGGCCCTGGAGCACGGATACACATGATCCACAAAATGTAGGAGCATAGCAACACACACCCATCGGCATTGCTAATCCGTCCCATGCCACATGTCCACATCACACAGACCCATTGCCTAGCCCACGCATACACACATCGTACATCCACACACGCCACTGGGAAACCTGTGCACGACAGTGCACGAACTGTGAATGTCAGACAACCAATACATACTTTGCTAGGTGCAACACAATGACCCATTTCATCCTCCCCACAGGTGCCGAACTGCTGGATGCTGGAGAGGGTGACAGCAGCCAGCACAGCCAGTCTGCAAGCCCCGACCCGGACTCACGGATGTAGAGGAGCTGGACACCTCTCCGGACACGGACCACCCAGCAGGCCCATCTGTAGTGGCAGGGCACAACCGCTCCCCAGGGCCCCTCCTGCCTACCAACCCATCACCCAGGGCTGCTGACCAGTCACAGACCCCTGCTGCCACGGCCGTTGCGGCCACCACCACCGCCGCAACCACCACCACCGCCGCAACCACCACCACCACGCCATCCCTCGCCACAGCACCTGTGCAAGGGTCGGCACGGCCGTCGGGCTCCACCCTGGGAGCCAGAGCGAGGACCGTGGAGAGCAATGTGGCTAGTGGGCAGGTCAGTGGCAGCAGTACTGGTAGGAGGAGCAGGGTCAGGCCAACGCCAACTGTGCCTGGGAGCCAAGCCCTGCCGCCAATCGACAGAGTCCTTGGGGCCTATGAAGAGGCCCAAGGCGAATGGGCCAGGTCGGCATGCGACACGCGGGAGGTCCTTGCGGTGTTGAGGTCCATGGACGCCCATATGGCCCAAATCGTGGCACTCATGGGCCACCTGGTGGTGGGGGGGAGGGCACAAGCAAGGCCAGCAACACCACCTCCGCCACCACCTGCTGTGGCGCAGGCTCGTGCAGCCTCGCGTTCCCCTGCGTCCACAGCGAGTGAGCACTCCTCAGCCACCACCAGCGGAACATCAACACCCCCCCCTACCAAACGTGGAAGGGGCCGTCCGAAGAGGAAACAGGTGTCCAGAGAGGACTTCGCCCGCACCAAACGCCAGTGAGTCAGCCAGCCACCTTGACCACCTACTGCATTGACATGGAATACGATCCTACCCCACACTGCCATGTGAATGGCATGTGTCTGTTGGACTGTGGACATAGAACTCCATGGGTACACCTTGACCATCACGCAGCCATGACCGTCAACTCATTGTCACAGCATGCACCACATTTGTCATCACCTTGCACACAATCACATGTCACCACTGTTAATAAATACACCTTGTTCACAATCGGCTTAATGTGTCCTGGGTTTATTCCACGATGTGCAATCGCCACCATGAGCAGAAATGCATCTGCTGTGTGGCATGTCGATGGGACAGGAGAGGCTGCAGGGACCTAGGGGTGTAAAACAGAACAAGAGTACATTCAATGAGTGTGTCACACACGTCACACTATGTCACCAACTACAAGCAATGCACACACATCTCACAGAGCAACAGGGCACAATGCTACAGCCACTGTCAGTGGCATACCAACCTGGACATGGACCATTGACACACAGCACTCAGTGAACAAAAGGCCCCTGTAACAGAGCACACATACACCTGCACAACTAGAGCTACATCAGCCGTCGTACATGGTCACTCACCGTCAAGTGAAGTAGCGGGCGATGAGCTGCTGACGCACATTCACAGCTTCATCCTCTCCACTGTCCTCTTCACTGGAGCTGTCCAGGTCTGCAGGCTGGGGCCCTGGTTGATCTCCGTCATCCACAATTAGGGGGATCTGCTTGCGGATCGCCAGATTGTGCAGCATGCAGCAAGCCACAATTATCTGGCACACCTTCTGTGGGGAGTATGCCAGTGCGCCCCGGTGCGGTCCAGGCATCTGAACCTGGACTTGAGGAGGCCAAAGGTCCGCTCAACCACACGTCTGGTCCTCCCATGTGCCTCATTGTAGCGTACATCTGCTGGGCTCCCAGGACGTCGTAATGGGCTGAGCAGCCAGGCTCCATTCGGGTAAGCAGAGTCACCTGGGTGTGAGGGACACAGAGAACCGTTGCAATTCCAACTGGACACAAGACAGCATCGCACAGCCAGCACGCTACACTACTCCACATACTCACCAACAATTCAGCCACGGTCCGGTTGCAGATTGGTCATCAGACGTGGTAGGATGCTGTTGCGCATGATGTGCGCGTCATGGGCCGATCCTGGGAATTTCGCACACACGTGTGTGATCACCATGTCCGCAAGGCACACCACTTGCACATTCAGGAGTGCGTGTGCTTCCGGTTGCGGTAGAGGTGCTCGGTGGCCTGTGGTGCAACAAGGCCAACATGGGTGCAGTCTATTGCACCAACGACGTGGGGATTCGTCCAAGAGCATAGAATGCACCCTTCACTGCCGCCAATTCACGAGCCCTGGGGAAGCGGATGTATCTGTTCCTGTACAGCATCATGGCTGACAGTACATCCCTGAGCACCATGCTGAACATGGGTTGGGACATCCCACCTCCACTGCCCACTGTGTGCTGGAATGACCCAGTGGCGAAGAAATGCAGTGCAGCCATCACCTTAGCCGTGGGGGTGAATGCTGTTGGATACACCCTGCTAGGACGGAGGTGGGGTTCCAACAAGACACATAGACGATGCAGGGTGGGTCGGTCCAGACGATATTTGCGGATGACCTCAACATCCACCATGTCTGACAGCAATTGGTAGGGGCGATGAATGTTTGGTCTCCGCCTAGGAAAGATGGAAGTGTACACATGTCAAAGCAACACGCCACATGGCATATTCACATACACAGAACATAAATGACTGGGCAGGCAATTGAATGACAGAACGGCTGATAAGTAGGGACAGCACAGCCACAATACACTTACACAGGTCCCCTACCAATAGCAATGGGCAGTGACACACACCATTGCTATGAGTATGCACATGGGGAGTTAGGCATTAACAACTTGTAAGGCATGCTGAAGGCAACAGACTGCATTATCGGTAAGCTGCAACACCACGGCAACATGACTAGCTGCTGTGCATCACACTGCTTCCGAGGCTGGGTGTGTAGGGCACACACCAACAACGCTATGGACACAGGCTGAGCGGCCAAAACAAGTGGGGCCGGTGGCACGAGGGGATATGAGACAGTCATTGATGTCCCTACTGCACCCTAAGTACAGCACTGTACGGATCACACCTCCTGAAACATTGACAAGTGTACACATTGACAGCCCCATGCCGACACGGCTGTGTGCCTGCAACTACACATCACAAGTGACACGTAACATTGCACGTGCCAAGTGGCAGATGTACATAGTGAAAGATGGCATGTGTGTGCATATGCATATCCCATGCTCCCATGCCAATGTGTACATGATGATGTTCCTACATACATGTGGAGGCTGAGCACTGGCTGTCCCTGCCTATGCACACGGCATGTTGTGGCCCTGTCCATTGTGGACCTGCACCCACACGCAAATCATGGCCACACCTGCAGATGCATTGCGCACATTATACTGTGTGGTGCACATGGCATCAGCGGACTGTACCCGGCATGGGCCAGGCCCTTACGGCCAACTCCAATGACCCTCGCGGTTGCACCCTGCGTGTTCCACTGTGGAGGTAAGCGTCCCGGGCCAGCTGGGAGCAGGCCAACGTCTGCAATTGCAGCTGCCAGACATGGTACACGAATCGCAGCAGCTTGTACCCACTGAAACGGCCCCAGGGTGTAATATGTGTGTGTGAGTGGGACAGGCATGACCACAGCTACCTGGCACTGCAGCCTGGCACCCCTCGACGACAGCTGCTGCTGCCACCACTACACCTACACGTGGATGACGCTGAGGACATGTCCAGGTCCACTCACCAGCGAGGAGCCAGAGAACCTGGATTCCGTGCTCCATGCACACTGCACATGGCTATTCCTTGCGAAAGTTGTGTGTGAGAGACAACTGCAGTGGGTGTGGGTGTGCATGTGGGGGACACACATGTCGTTGCTCCTCAGCACTATGAGTCAGATCCTGTGGAGTACAGACATGCACTGCACACCATGCTGGCCGCAGGTGGCATGGGTATGTGAGCTCTCGGGCGCTTTGACCTGTCTGTCCCACCCGAGTGGTGGTACATGGCAACTTCATGTCAGACATCCAGTGACACAGACAATTGGCAATGCAGGTCTCAGTGCACCTGTCGGTCGTGTGGAAGTCAGGCTGGGGCCATGCTGCCCTTCTCAGTCCCAGCAGGCCTGGCCTGCACATTGACTGCACAATGCCAGTAGGTGCCGACACAGACTGCCTAGTGGGTTACATGTGTCTCCTGTTCAGGACCCCCGGATGAGCGCTTACTCTGCACTGTCGATTGGACACACCATGACTCGTGATAGGGATGTGTGTGAGGGATAGTGGCACTGAATGTGACCTTCGTTGCGGGGTGGGCCATGCACAGGGCGAGTACGCTGATGGTTGCGCAGTGTTGGTCACAGTGGGTACACCCACACAGATGTGTTGCCTTGTGATCTTTTTCTAGGTCAGCCTGACAATGGACAGTAGATGTGGGCAGGCTACACATTGCTCGATGTGCTGTCTATGTGCATGTGCATTCACACCAGGCACAACTGCCCCTGCACATGTGACCCCTGCTGCACTCAGTGCTGGGTCTGTTGTGCTGATGCACCGTCTGTGCGTGGGGCAGACAGCTCTGCTCACTTCCGTCATTGCCCATGACATCACTTTGCCGCAGGTGACATGGTTCATGGAGGGCACACATGTACGCGTGGGTGGACTACACAAGACTGTCCAATGGTTGTCACCCCCAGTCAGTGCTTCGAATGGGAAGTATGTGGTGCTGGTACTCATTACGCTGTGTCGGGTGTGCGGGGCTAGGTGCGGGGCTACATGCAAGACATGGGTAGGTCATCGGCTTATCTACTAGTTGCAATACACACGAGACATGTCTTTTTCTGACCACATCAGGGGCATTCCTTAAACTAACTGGAAGTCAAACAGTTATCTTTTACACTGTCCTCATGGCCTCCCCTCGCTCACACCAATATGCATTTGCACATGAGAAGCTAGCGCATGCACAAGCAGCTCCAAGCTCGCCCCAGAGAGGCCAAGGAGTGTATGTGTGGGTCCATTTGTACATGTGGTCTGTCTCACGGTATAATTAGTGGCGTGACGCCGTCCACATGCGTGGTGCCCCGACTCGGGACCCGGGCAACATTGACAATGCATGACAGGCTCCGCAGTCCGGATACACCACCTGCAACACACAGAGGCTGTAGCTGCCCTAGCGGGCCAGTCCACGTTCAACTGGAGCTCATGGCCCCACACATTCACTCTTTGGCCTCTCTGGAGCGAGCTTGGAGCTGCTTGTGCACGCGCTGGCTTCTCTGTTGCAATGGCATGTAATGTGTGTGGGTGTATTGTCAATGGGTGGGATGGTGCGAGCCACCTTCCGTGACATCACTGCTGCTTGTGATGTGTGCGTCCCCCACTACTTCCATTTGACTTGTGCCATACTACACATTGTGGATGTGTTGCCTGCGTGATGTGAAAAGGATGGGCGCGCCATGACCTCTCACCCACCATGCTCAACTGCCATCCCGTGCCCTGGATTGCCTGTGCAAGTGGACAATGTTGGGGATACACCAGGTCGACAGGGGATGTGAGTGCCTTGGCAAGGGCCTGGCGGACACGCAGCAGTATCCGGCATGTCCACGGAGGGTGGGCTGAGCGTCTACACTTGATGCGGCATTGTTCGTGTGCCCACCTGTTGTGCACACACGAGTTCACATTCGTCACCAGACAGGTGGTCTTTACAGATTCCCAGCAGTGCGCCAATGTACTGGTCCTGAGTCCTACCAACACAGCGTGTTTCAACATTGCATGTGCGCACCTACCAACCCACCTGAGCCATGCGTAACTCCCGCTTCACATGACACATGTGTGTCTTCCACAGTTGTGCTACTCATTTGCGTTGACATCCAATGACAGTGGACTACATGGTCATCTCACGACTGCCGTGTACTTCACACACTCTCATCGTCTCTCATTCGTACTTGTGAAATGAATCAGCAGAGACACATTGTTGCTTCAAGCCATGTATTGGGACTAATGTCCTCTGTGATGCAGTATAGTGAACACTACTGGCAGCGAAGTGCATGTGGAGGATATACTCAGCATGATTACACATAGCATAGGGTGTAGGGGTACAGTGTTTAGTTGTTGACTGTGGGATGTGGGCTTCAGAGTTACAACTGCTTAGCCGTTGGTGTGCTAATGTACATTTGCTGATTACTGTGGTGCTGCTGACTGACACAGACAGTATACATTTAGCCTACCAGTCCGCTTGTCATCATGGGCACAGTGCATCTCAGTTCCATGTTACAGGTTTGCTGCTATGGTTACTCATACACACGTGCGTGGAGGTGACATCAGGGCACGGGCTTATGTGCATGCAAAGGCGTCCCACTTGTTGTTGCGATGTGGTGGGTACTGGCCATGTCACAGTCACTGGGCTCATGTTGTTGGTGGATGCACTTGGTGCCCATGCAAAGGTCCTGGCACGGACGTTCAGTGGGAGGTGTGGTGACAGCTCTCACATACTACAGCAGGATGATTGCTGTCCACTGACCGGTGCATATGTTCATGGGCGCAGGATCCATATCATGGCATGGTTGTACGTGCAGTTCTGTCCATGTGGTTGCCATACACAAATCCCATGCCTCTGCCTCCCCCTGTTCATGCAGAGTTACTGGATGTGATGAGGTACAGGGTGCATTTCCCAAATAGTATCAGATGTCATGGCAGTGTAGTTGTTGTTGTGGTGTCAGTTGCAGGTTGCATGGTGTAGTAGTTGTACTGGTAACTGCCTAGTCCGTGCGTAAGCCAAGCATGGGTACGGTGAGGGACATCATTGCTCAATTGGGGGTCTGGCGACGGGGCCCGACGAATTGACAGGTTGTCAGGAATGCAATACCTTCCAGCAGGGCTTCCATGGCATTGGTGGTGGACATGGTTGCCAGCCAATGTAGCGGATGGTGGCTGTCAAGGTGTTGGTCGTGAGTTGTCCCTTGTAGGAGCATGATGAGACATGTTGGATGGCATTCGATGTAACTGTAATCCATTATCCGTCGTGTGGAGGCACAGTGGTCCCATTGCAGTGTGGGTCCGATAGTCGCCACATACGCCATGCCCCCATAGGCTGAACAGGCCCTGTCGTGGGCGACCAGGGGTGGAATAGTTGTAGCAGGTCCGCCCTTGGACATGCCGGGTTGGAGAGACATAACTCCACAGGATAGTAGAAGGGACACCTCCGACAGTAGAAGACGGGGATGACGCAGCTGAGCAATGCGATGCAGTAAGTTAGTCGGTAACTTACGTTCAGCAGGGCCAGATTGTCACATCCCAATATCTGTATCAGGTTATGTTTGTACAGCTTGATCTGTCCGGCGTAGTTGGGTAGGTGTGGTGCAAGTGCCATTTTGCTGCAGGGCGCTGTGGTGGCGTGCTCCGGCTGTCTGTGCAGTCTGCAGAGTGCAACCTCCGATGTTGCTGGGAATTCTGTAATGGTCGTAGGGAGGCAGGACTTGGGTTATGTTGGCTTGTGCGGAGGACACGGGCCCTCATCCCACATGCTTCTCTGAATGGTCAAGGTCAGTCGTGTCTGACTCCTTCCAGATAACTTGCATGTGAACCACATGGGGGAGTGTTATCATTTCTTCTTTCCGTTGTGAATGTTCTTTGGTGTTATGCGCTATCTGCCCTGTGGCCGCTTCCCTCTGCATGCCTGTGTTGGGCTTTGTTTGGTGCAATGACTGTTTTCTCCGGCTTGTTTAGTCGGGATGTGGTTTCACAGTGGGAATGGAAGGTCATTCGGTGCTGTCTCCTCTCCCGTGTGTGGGCAGCAGGCTGCGTTTCCGCTGTACGTTGGGCCTTGTGTTATAATTGGTCCCACCTGTTGTCTGTCCCCGGTATCTTTGATGTTACGTATTGCATGTCTTGTTATTGGGTGCAGGGTGGCACCGGTGTTTCTGTGTGGTACTGGCGTACCTTTTCCCGACAGGGTCCATATTCTGCTGGGTGATGTTGCCTCCGCTGTGTGCTTCGCCGTGTTTTGCACACAGGGGTGTGTCCTAATGTGGCGTGACGTCACTGACATGTTCGGGTCAGTTGTGTGACGTCAGGTTGGCAACAGTGAATTGCTGGTTGGGGACATGACTGTGGCAGGGCTGTCACGTGACATGTGTGTTCTGGGTGGTGCTGGTGTGTGTGGTGTTTGGTTGTGACCCTGTGTTGTTTGTGTGCGGCGCATGCATTGCGCTGCCGTTGGCCTCTGCGTTGTGCGCATGTGTGGAGTGCAGTGGTGTATGTGTCGTGTCCACGCAGGGGTGTCGGGGTGGGGGCCATATACAGTTGTCCCGCCCTTGCACTGTGTGCGCTGTTTGCGTGCCCCTGTTGTGTGTCTGCCTACCTGCGTCGCCGCGGTGCGTTGACTCCTGGGTGCTGCATCAGGTAGAGCATGGGGAGGGCCTGCAGTGCTGGATTCATGCTCGGGGTCCGCCTCTTTGCTATCCGTACTGTGAGTTCGGTTTTCCGCCTTGCTTTCACGTGCGGTGTCTCTTAGCCGGAGGTACTGTTTGGTTCTGGCATCGTAATTTGTACGCCGGGCGGTACGTGATTTCGTCGGGCGGTGTGTCTCCATTGGCCGCGCCGCTCCGTGAACGGGCGCACTTTGATGGCGGACGGCGTCGCTGGCGTACGGGCGGTGTTTGGCTGTCTTTTCGCATCCTAATTGGGCGGGCGTGTGTGCTGTGGCGGGCGGACGGTGACTGGTGCTTTTTGCATCCGCCAGCACGGCGGTGGTGCTTCCGCCCGCCATCCTAATGGGCTCCTTAGATATTTTTGAAAACAATATTAATAGCATAAATATTTTTGACTTCGATATTACTGACCTTACAAAAGCTATACTATATTCCTGCATCACCATATTTGTGCATCACGATATAAAAATTCGATATTTCTGCATCTCGATATTCTTTATTCAATATTTTGTCTGAAAAACCTCATGTTTGGTGCCTCTGGAATCCTAATTTAAAATCCTAATTTATGGTGAAGTCAGATTTTAAATTACAATTCTGAAAATGTCACTTTAAGAAAGTTGGCATTTTCTTGCCCTAGCCATTTGGTGCCTGCAGCCTGACTCTGGTCACATGACTAGGTACAGTTGGGAATTGGGCTTTGTGTATTCCTTCTAGACAGCCACACACAATGGGAGCTTGGGTGTGACTGGATAGGTCATCACTGGCAGGATGAGAGGGATGAGCTGGGCAGAGCCCTACTTACACCTGAATAGGCTGTGTCCTGCCTCCACACAAAGGGCTGCATACCCCCCTCTAGTTAGTATGGAGCCAGGGTCAGGAAGGCAGGACATCTGTACACTTCAAAGGCATGCCTCTAGAAGTTTCTCGCCACTTCAAAGGCACAATGTGCATAAAAGAAGGACCTCAGACACCAACACTTCAGTACACTATTGGTATATCCTTGTATATATTTGTCAATTTGTATTAGTTTACTATTACTGTTTTTATTCTACACTATATTTTTGTTATGCGTGTCTCGATTATTCACATTTGCCTGTAAAGCGCTCTGATACCCGCAAGGGTCTTGTTCACGCTATACAAAACCTTTAAAATAAATAAATAAATAAATAAATACACTTCTGGACCTGTGGATGCTCTGCCAGGAAGATGGACTGATGTGCTGCTACAAGGACTGCTGCTCTAAAGGAACTGCTGCCCTGCTGTGTTGACATGCTGCCTGTTGCCCTCTTGCCTGGGAAAGAAGAACTGGACCTGCAACTTCATCTTGAACCCAAGACCCCAGAGTGACTCAAATGGCTAGTCTGCTGGCCTCCTTATCGGAGCCTCAGGGACATATAAATCTCCCCAAACAGCTCCTGGTCCCAACTGCAGTGAGTTTCTGGACCCCCAAGTGGTGCCTCTCAGGTCCTAGACCCTTGGTGTGGTTCACCAGCTCTTGAAAGAAAGATTTTGGGCTCTTCCCTTCCTGAATGGGCCCATTCACACCGAAGCCATGCCACTCACCATGAAATTCAGCATGGCAGGCTATCTCTTCGCACAGCAGCATTGACACACCACTGCGGACCGCCAATGTGAAGCTCCAGCCCGGTCCACCATGTCCAGCCTGCTCTTTGCACCATGCCAATGGCTGCCCACAACGCTCTCCTTGCTTCTCATGACCCACTCCAAGGCAAATGGGACTCTTGGAATGAAGCATGAGAAGGTAAACCTTCAGTGGTACCAATCTGGGACTGTACCCAACCTGCACTCTATCACAGTTGGCCTGAGCTTTTGACTTTGACTCGGTCCATCACGACCAGATAGCTGCGGTTGGTGCTTTCTGTTGTTGGGCACTATTTTACAGTTTATTCTATAAACATTAACTCCGGTTATACTGATTGGATTTTTGTTGTTTTGGTCTTGTTTCACTATCCATTTTTCTGGTGTGGGGTCCTTTTCTGAGTGTTTTCACAGTTTTACTGTTTGAAGGGTTGCACAAATACTTTACAGATTGCCTCTAAGTTAAGCCTGACTGCTCTGTGCCAAGCTACCAGGTGGTGAGCACAGGTTTATTTGGGGTTTGCTTGCACATTACCCTGACTAGGACTGTGGTTGCTGCTTCACCTCAGTCAACCAGAAACCCAGTTTCTAACAACAGACATACAGCTCTGATCAGGAGACTTTGAAGGTGACTGGGATTGACCATAAATCATTTCAATATTCTAGTTTCAGGTGGTTTTTACAGTTGACTTGTTTCTGTGGGTATAGAGAAAACTCTAAAAGGGTTTGAAGCCAGTCTTGTTGACAAGGATATAATGTTGCAGAGTTCTTTTCTGTGGGAAAGCACCGTATGGAGTATGCTGTAGGAATAACCTTTTGCAAGAGATGTGTTGCTGAGGATGCTCTTAGATAAGCTACCATTAAACTGTAGGAGCAATTAATATATAGAATTAATTGGAGGGTTATACAACACCATGTTGGAAGGCTTTTTTTAAAACGTTGTAAAGCTGATTAGTAGAAGAGGAACTGCAAGAGATGATAAAAAGATCTAGAATAACAATTGCAGTATTAGGTCATCTTAGTTGGGAACACACATGGAGTCAAATTATTTTTGGTGATGAAAAAAGTTTTGAGGGGAGCAGTAAGACATGATATTTGACTAAAATGTAGACATAACATTGAGTCTGAAATTTCAGAAACTAATTTTTGACAGATGATGCAGGTGATTTCAAATGCACTGGGAAATACAATTGTGGTGGAGATGAACTTGGTCATTAAACATTTGAAGAAAAACGTTTGATGAGTGGTTTCCTCACTGAGGAGTTTGTGAGTGTTCTCTTTTACCATAGGATTTAGTAGTGGGTAGATTTTGAATATTTTAAGTTAGAGCTCATCTTTCTTCTTTTTTTCTCCACTTTTTCCATCTGTTTTTCTGGCATTCTGTAGAGGTCTCTGAATTAAACTTGGCTCTATGGATACATTGCATATGATGAGAGGAGATCTAGTTTCCTGAAACATTTGGTAAGTGATTCATAGCCAGTATTTTTCAGTTCATTAAATGATTTAGCAAAAAGTAAGCAGATGCGCTTGATTGGAAATAGGACATTCTCATGGAGATTCTTATTGATTTATGATAAACATAATAAGCCAAAGCTTAGACTATTGAAATTGGTGGTATACCCTCAATATTTGGGAAATATACATATTTAAATCAAATGCATGTACATCTATAAGGGCATACAGTGATAATTAGATTTCTTTAAAACCAATTACATTTTAAGAAATAAGGGTTTCAGTTGGAAATGCTGAGAGTCTCGAATGTAATTTTGAATCATACCTCTTTTCTTATTGTGTACTTTTAAGGTGAAGGTTTGTGATCTATAGAGTTTGTTTTAAATTCTAACAATCTGTGTTTCATATATAAGGGATGAGATATTCTAAATTGTGATTTTTGATTTACGTCTTACATTTTCAGTGAATTTGTTCTGTTTCTAATGTTGCATTTGATGATTTCAGTTTCTTTCATATTGATTTTCAACTGCCCTGAAGAGGCAGCTTTTCAATTAAGCAAGGAAACACGTGTTGGCTGTACTGTATTATCGACTATACTGTAGTATTATCACAGTGGGCTGGGATAGCTAAATACGACATGAACTTGAAGTGGCTCCATTGTGTATTGTCATCTAACTGATATATAAATCTATGAATAAAAATCTATTTTGAAATGCACTGTACATGGATTACATTTGTTATCATAGAATAATGTTTGTTATTGGGAACTTGGAATGAAAATTGGAGTGACACAATTTCTTTTTGTTTTTTATATCAATCAATCAATCAATCAGGGAATTGTAAGCGCGCTACTCACCCGTGAGGGTCTCAAGGCGCTGAGGGGGGGGTCCGCAGATCTGTTTAGCCGAAGAGCCAGGTCTTGAGGGTCTTCCTGAAGGTGTTCAGGGAGGGGGCGCGTCTGATGTCTGCCGGTAGCTCGTTCCAGGTCTTGGCTGCAATGTGAGAGAAGGATCTTCCGCCTGCTCTGGCTCTGTGGATGCGCGGGGTTTCGGCCAGTGCGAGGTTGGAAGATCGGAGGTTTCTTTTGGGTACGTGGAAGTTGATTCTGTCGTTGAGGTATTTGGGTCCGTTGTTGTGTAGGCATTTGTAGGCGTGAGTGAGGATTTTGAAAGTGACTCTTTTCTCCACGGGGAGCCAGTGGAGACTTCGTAGGTGTTGGCTGATGTGTTCATGTCGGGGATGCTGAGGACGAGTCTGGCGGCGGTGTTCTGTACTGTCTGGTGTTTGCGGAGTAGGGACTTGTTGATGCCGGTGTAGAGTGCGTTTCCATAGTCCAGTCTGCTGGTGATGAGTGCGTGGGTGACTGTCTTCCTTGACTCGGGGGGGGGGATCCACTTGAAGGTCTTGCGGAGGATGCGGAGGGTGATGAAGCAGCTGGAGGTGACGGCGTTGACCTGTCGGTTCATGGAGAGTGATGAGTCGAGTACGATGCCGAGGTTCTTGGCGTGATCTGAGGGGGTAGGTGGGCTTCCGAGGGCGGTCGGCCACCAGGAGCTGTCCCATGCAGAAGGGGTGGTACCGAGGACGAGGACTTCTGTCTTCTCAACGTTGAGCTTCAGGCAGCTGTTGGTCATCCAGACTGCGACGTCTTGCATTCCTTTCTGGAAGTTGAGTTTGGCAGTGGTGGGGTCTTTGGTGAGGGAGAGGATGAGCTGGGTGTCGTCGGCATAGGATACGATGTTGAGGCCGTGTTGTCGGACGATGGCTGCGAGGGGGGCCATGTAAATGTTGAAGAGGGTGGGGCTCAGTGATGAACCCTGTGGGACTCTGCAGGTGATTTTCGTGGGGTCGGAGAGGAAGGGTGGGAGTCTGATCCTTTGGCTTCTTCCGGTGAGGAATGATCGGATCCAGTCCAGGGCTGTTCCTTGTATGCCTGCGTCGTGTAGTCTGACGACTAGTGTGCGATGGGAGACGCTGATAGTGCAATCATGGATTCTTTTTTACTCTGCACCAAGGGAGATTCTGTCAACTTCGGGACTCGAAGTGCCACAACACATTGTTGCCTCAGAAGAGGAGGAGTGGCCCCTGCTTTCTTGTGCTGCATGCTTGAATGCACCCAGCCACCTCCTGTGGCACAGGATGCAAGCCCAGGCCAAGGGCAGGCCCATCCTACACCCGTCAGGGCAGGGCCACCCCCTTAACCTTGTGACTGGTTTCTTTGTTGTGATTTCATTATCTTATTTCTGCCTGCACTGACTTTTTGCATGTTTGCACATTAGCTGGGGTGGGACCTCGCCCCCCAGGAATGATTCTGGTGTGTTTGCACATTAATTGCTGCTGAGCCTGCTCCCTGCCCGCACTGATTCCTTGTGTGTTTTCACATTAGCTGAGGTGCGGCCTCATCCCAGGCAATGACTCTGCATGTTTCCACATTAGCTGCCGCCGTTCCCCAGCAGTCCACACAATCAGGAGGCTGGGTCGTCCCTCTTGATTTCACGATTGCCGCAGTTTGACGTGCTGGGAACTGATTAGTGGGGACCACAGCCCCCATAATCCTGTACAGGCCTAGGAAGCTGATATATGCCATAAGTTCCTACGGTACTGCTAAGTTATACAGTTGATCCTTGCGCTTTTGCTGTGATGGGGAAACGTAAAATCCCTGTACCTACCAAGTCAAGCTCTTCTTCTTCCTTGGATGACTATATTAAACACAGTATGGGGTCATTAACTAAGGAAATAGAGCATTTGGGGAGCCATCTCTTTGGCACCTTGGCGAAAGGAGCTGGGTTTGGGTCTGGAACCATTTCTTCAGCGGAATTCAGTGCAGATATGTGTTACATTGTGCAGCCCCCTGTTCAAGGATTGGTCTCAGTGACATCTTCTACCGGTGATGTCTCTTTTGTAGATCCTGGACTGTTTCCTAGTATTGACACCATTTCAACAAATTATAATGAGCCCCCTGCTAAGTGGAGACAGCGTCAGGGGTCCACCCGTAGTCCCCGAACTTAATTATGCAATTGATTCTAGCTTGCTCAGCTCTGTGGTCTTAGCCTCCTTTCAGAAGACTTTCTTGGACAATGTGAGGGTTGTGATAGACTGGTTGTTAGCACCTATATGTTCTAGGTTGGGACTATTGAAGAACTTTTATCTAGCGATAAGGCAAGGTGTGCTACTTCTACTGTTATTCAACCTACTATGTGCTCGCAGGCAGTAGGAGGGCTGCTAACACACCCTGCGTCATGCTTTGGAGATAGTAGCTCAATCTCTAGTTACCCATGGGATAGACAGACGGTTGACCCTGATCCCAGTTTTGCATTGTAACCCCACACAATTTTGTCCACAAGATGGGACTCCTGGGCTTAAGAGGGAGGGTAAGTATAACATCTTGGGGAAGTCCAGGTGTGGGCAGGTCTCTTAATTCTGTGAGGGGTGCGCAACATCCGCGATCAACCATGGTCACTATTGCGGCTGGATGTTAAAATAGTCAACCTTCTGTGGTAACCCCCACTGAAAGTTTGCTATGGGGCAGGGGGGCAGAGGGGTGTATAGTAGAGGGACATGATGCCCTAATACAGATGTGATTAACTTAGCCCTGCTTGCTGTCCCTATGTAGTAATAATGCCAATGTGTCACATTTGCCCCGGGATTCAGTCGAGTTGCCAGCCCAGTTAAGGAACAAAGTTTTGCACTGGCTGAAGTCTAAGTCTGTGCCCCACACTTTCTACATAGTGCATATGGAAATGTTTTAAATACTTTGATCCACAAATATGATCTACTGCTGTTGGAAGACCATAATACTATATGCAACTCACAGATCCATACATTTGTGGGGAGGGGAGCACATTCTACATTCAATAATTTTTTAATTAGCTCCAATGTAAACCAATTAGTCTCTAACATCAGTGTTAAACGATCTGCAGTAAGTGAACACAATCTGATACTGTTATCTATGACTTTACATGCTGACTTCCCTATAGCCTCCAATGGCATATCAAATAGTGTCCCTGTTAAGCCTAATGTTGTTCACATCAGATGGTCGGGAGTGGACCCTATCTGCATACTGCAGAGATTGCTAGCCATGTATGCAAATTACTTTGATCTTTGTTGAACCCCCGATGTGGATAACGATGGCTTGGTCTTCGTCTTTGAGTCAATCACTGGGGCCCTTAATTCCCTTTCCCTACTTCTGCTAGGACAGGGCCATCTGATAGACATGGCTGGTTCAATCATGTGTGTACTCAGGCCTCCAAGAAGTTGAGGACTGCCCTTCACTGTGTCCCAAGGAACTAGTCTGTTATTAAACCTCTAAGGAAGGATTACAATGAGGCGTTAGCCTCTAGGATAAAGGAGCTAAAGGAAAAGGCTTGGTTAAATTTGTCCAGGCAGCAGAGACTAATAACAATATATTGTTTTGGAATATTGTAAATGCTCCGTTTTTCAAAAGTGATTCTTTTGCTGAATTAACATCATGCATTTCCTTTCAAGCCTGGGGTGATCACTTTGAAAGGATCTTTGATCCTTTGGTTAATAACGAGTCAAGGAACACCCATCGGACTTTAGAAGAATCAGAAATGAGTCCCATTTCTAAGAGTTGCATGCTCCTTGACTTCACCCTGGATGAGGTCCTTGAAGCTTTGAAAGGTTGAGCAAAAGGTAAAGCTCCCAAACCCAACAGGGTTCCTGTAGATGCTTTTATAGGTATGGGTGAGCTTTGGGGCACAATCTTGATTTGAGTTTTCAATGCGACAGCAATGGGCTCAGTACCCTCTACATTTGTTGATTCCATTATTATCCCTATTTTCAAGAAGGGGGACAGGTCTGATCCAAAGTGTTACCACCCCATTTCCCTCCTGGATTCATCTCCGAAACTCCTGGGTAGGGTTGTCTTGCAGAGATTGCAGGAATGGGCAACCGATAATTCCATTCTGTTGAATGTCCAGTGCAGATTCACAAAGGGACTGGGGACAATGGAACAATGTGTAACCCCCGAACTCCTCAATGGGAAATACACAAAGGCAAAGCCAAGATCCCTCTATCTGTGTTTTTCCAACCTTAACAGTGCTTTTGATCTAGTGGACCTCACAATTTTGTGGTATACTCTGCTTTTTTATGGGGGTCCTGAAAATATTGACTGTCTCCTTTTCTGGCTGTATAAGAACCTCTCAGCCAAAATGCGATACAGTCCCAACGGAGAATGCCCCCCATCTTTTAGAATTAGGAGGGGCATGAGACAGGGGTATGTGCTGGTCCCATTTTTATTTTCACTTTTCATAAATGGTGTAGATGATGCCCTTTGGACCTTGCAGGCCGATGCACCAACCGTTGCTGGTCACCTGGTTCCTGTTCTCCTGCACCCAGGCAGCGCGGTCTTACTGTCTAGAACCGCTGTCAGTCTACAGCGATTAATGGATTCCTTTGCTGGATTCATGGAAGCCAAAAAATGAAGGATCAATACATCCAACACATTTATAATGTCCTGTGGGAAAATTCCACATAAGGCTAGGTCCTTTTTGTGGAGAGCACACTGATTGCAAAGTTAAATTCCTTTTGTTATCTGGGCAGCCTTTTTTCCGAATGCCCGGCTTAAGATGAACACAGCGTGTGAGGGTGTGTTTAAGTTTTTCTGTAAACTTGATTGTCGACCCATTTGGGATATGATTACCATCTATAAAGTGAAAGCATTAGCAGCCACAACTTATGGCAGGGGCATGTGAGATCACACATCAAGTAGCCCTTTACAGATCGAGGAAAACGCCTTTCATGGTGGGTTTTGGGTACTCCCTCTTCATCAGCGTTGTCTATCACTCATAAGGAAGTGGGGTTAACTCACCTGAAAGACATGTTGTTACTCAAACCCATTCTATTGTGGCATTCAACATGTGTCAAACCTGAGACAGAATTCATGAAGGCAATCACAAAGAACTGTTTAATTTTAGACCAGACTTTTCATATTCCATGGTTGTCCTACATCAGCGACACCCTCAAACTGGTGTTTGGCTTTCCTGGGCTTCAGGCGCCGTCTAGAATTCCTACACTTCAGAAGTCTGAGGTGAGGGCAGGTTTATCTGATGTTTGGGCAGAAAAAAGAGCCCTTGTTGACATCCGGAAATCCATGGTTGTTACATATATATTGTATGCTTTACCTGAGGGATTTCAAACACATCTGTCCCTGGTGACAAACACGCAACATAGCTTTACTCTGACTATATTGCAGTTAGGCATTGTACATCGCTTTGTCACTTCACTATCATTAACCAAAGGCATAGAGCGTCTGTCCCATGCCCATGTGATGGAATCTCAATAACAGCCCACTCAGCACTTTATGCTTTTTTGCCAATTTTATTTGGATCTAAGGAAACACTTTTAAAAGTATTCCATTTTAATTATAGTACCACTTTGCTTATATGATATTGAGCCCTGTATGTATATTTTAATGTTTTTATTTTGTTTTATGATGCACTGTATTTTAAACAATTGTTTTTTATGGCCTATGCTAATAGTGCCGAAATAAATTGAATCAAATCAAATCAAATCGACTCTGCACCAATTGTAACATTTATTGTTACAGTGGTTTATTTATTGTTTACCCTCAAACACCACCTGAATGACACTATTACCTGCAATGCATTTTTCTACAATCTCATTGAATATTTATGCACAGGAGGCATATTATTTTGGACATATCTTTTGTGGAGTCAGTATCTCCCCATCTATAACTGGTGTATTTCTAGGTTCTGAGTAAACAGGACAGAATAGTTACATGTTGTATTTTTAGATAAACAGGTTTGCCTTTTGCCTACTAATGTTGCATTCAATGCTGTCCTATAATGGCCTTTATAGATACTAATAGGTTCCACCTTATACTGTGGCCTCACAACTGATGTGAATGAGAGATTAGGAGTTCATTATGTTATGTAGCACTAGCTGGGCATGCATATACAGTATCTCAATTATGGTAACTATGCCAGCCAAGGTATCTGAATGGAGGCACATTGCAGGATATACATGCTTTTCAGCCCTATCACAAGGTAATATTGTGGACTGTGAAAAATTGGGTTGTTGGTTGACTGGGGTGTGAGCCCTGGTCAAGCAACAGTCACAATCCCTTGCAGGGTGAACCACAAAAAGTCACAAAATTATCCTGTGCTTAACTCTAGGTACTTGGCACAAAATGTAGTCAGGCTTAACTTAGAGGCAATGTGTAAAGTATTTATGCAGCACAAAAACAGTAATAAAGTGAAAACATAACACAAAAATAAATCCCAAACCAACTTTAAAAAACAGAGTACATTTTAATAAATTATTTGACAACGAAACAACAAATATCCAATCAATTGAACCAGAGTTATGAATTGTTAATAAAAACTAGCACCTAGAAGATCAAAGTGCTAACCGCAGACATCTTGTCATGCAACACCAGGTCAAAATAAAAAAATATGGCCGACCGCGATGGAGCGCGGGTTGGTTACAAAAATTGGACTAGATCCTATCAGCGCTTACCTTTGGATTTAATTTTAAGGAAAGTGCCCTGAGAAGGAAAAGTTCAGTGGGTCAACGCTGCAGGTCATCTGAGGAGGGAGCATTGTCGTCAAGGAGCATTGGATCGGAGCCGCGGTGAAGATTTTCACTTTCAGACTTAGGGCCTGATTACGAGTTTGGAGGTGTGGGAGAGGGCCACCACACAAGCGCCCTGCTTCCACATGCCACACTTGTTCACCAACCGTCTGCCAGATTAGGAGTTTTCTTCTGTTCTGGCAGGCAGTGCTTTGGCGGTCCCAGGCAGTGAGCCTTAGAAAGGCACCGCAATGGAAAAGTTCCTGCACGGCACAAACTGTTAAGTCCATGCCGTGCAGGAACTGGGTGTTCATGCATACACGGGGGCACAGCATGTGCCCCCCTGAATGCATCCCATGACCCTGAGGCCCTGTACGGCCCCCTTTGATTCCTCACACCACACTTTTAATGGCGGACTCACTGCCATGAAAACTGTGGCAGTGAGGAACCACGTAATATGCTTGGCAGTGCCATAGCTGCACCACCAAGCATATTGCAGGCCTCAGAACGCCAAACTCATAATAGGATGGTCAGACCGCTGGTGCGGTGGTGTCCGCACCACCATCACGGCTACCATAATCAGCCCCTTAGTCTCTTTTTTAGAAGTCAAAAATCTCCAGCGGTGTGAGGCAGAAGGCTGTAGCCAAAGACAATTTCAGGGGCTGAGATACCCCTTTAGTAAAGGAGAGCTAAACAGGATTTGCTGCTGTGGAGAAGAATGAGGCAGGAGAAGCCACGAAGCAGGCTGACCGGTGATGCACCTTGGGCATCTGAGCACCTTTAGCACCACCATTCAAGGGTCCAGGATTGGTAGAACACAGCTTGGGGGTTCAGGACTCACTCAGACTGGTTCCAGGTGCGGGTTCAAGATGGTTGGAGTCTTTTGTGTCCCTGTGTTTCTGAACAGGAGGCCAGCAAACTATTCCTTGAAGTCACTCTGATAGTCAATCAATCAATCAATCATGTCACTTATAAAGCGCACTACATACCCGCGAGGGTCTCAAGGCGCTGGGGGAAGAGGGGGGTGGTGCTGCTACTGATCGAAGAGCCAGGTCTTGAGGAGTCTTCTGAAGGCCAGTAGGTCTTGGGTCTGTCGGAGGTTGGTGTGGAGGGTGTTCCAGGTCTTGGCGGCGAGGTGGGAGAAGGATCTGCCGCCGGCGGTCGTTTTCCGGATGCAGGGGACTGTGGCGAGGGCGAGGCTGGTCGAGCGGAGCTGGCGGGTGGGGGTGTAGAAGCTGAGTCGTCTGTTGAGGTAGGCTGGTCCGGAGTTGTGGAGTGCTTTGTGTGCGTGGGTGAGGAGCTTGAAGGTTATCCTCTTGTTGACAGGGAGCCAGTGCAGGTCTCTCAGGTGGGGTGTGATGTGGCTGCGTCGGGGGATGTCGAGGATAAGACGTGCAGAGGCGTTCTGGATGCGTTGCAGCCGTCTCAGGAGCTTAGCCGTCGTTCCTGCGTAGAGGGCGTTTCCGTAGTCCAGCCTGCTGGTGACGAGGGCCTGGGTGACTGTTTTTCTTGTTTCGGTGGGGATCCACTTGAAGATCCTGCGGAGCATTCGGAGGATGTTGAAGCAGGATGAGGAAACGGCGTTGACCTGCTTAGTCATGGAGAGGGTGGGGTCGAGGATGACCCCTAGGTTGCGTACGTGGTCGGTGGGTGGCGGGGCTGTTCCCAGTGATGTTGGCCACCAGGAGTCGTCCCAGGCTGAAGGGTTGGAACCAAGGATGAGGACCTCCGTCTTGTCCGAGTTCAGCTTCAGGCAGCTGGTCCTCATCCATTCGGCGACGGCCTTCATTCCTTCGTGGAGGTGGGCTTTGGCGGTGTGAGGGTCTTTGGTGAGGGAGAGGATCAGCTGGGTGTCGTCGGCGTCCTTCATTCAGGTGAAGATGCGGGGCTCAAACAGCAGGGCTGGCCTCTGAGTATGGAAAGCAGGTTACAGGCAGCAAAGCAGTCCTTCCAGGTTCCACAAAGCAGTCCTGCAGAGGGCACAGCAGGTCACAGCAGGTAACAGCAGCAGGCAGTCCTCAGAGAGTCCTTCTGCAGGTCCAGGAGAGAACTGAAGAGTGGGTCTGAGGGTCTTATTTCTATAACGGGTGCCCTTGCTCTGGAAGGTGGGAATGCTTCTAGAAAGTTCCTTTGAAGTGGATGACATTTTTGACTCCCCTGCCCGGGATCCAAGCTGACTGCAGTGACAATATGGAGATGACAAGTCCTTTATGTGAAATCAGAGCACAGCCTATTCAGCTGCAAGTGGGGCTGTGCTCAGCTCCGCCACCCCATGCTGCCAGCAGATGGCCCATTCTGTTCAGACACACCTAATCCCTCTATGTGTGATTGGATGGGAGGAATTCAAAAACTCCATCTGTCAGTTGCACCCAGTCATGTGACTCAAGACAGGCTGCAGACACAAAAGGGTTCAGGGTAGGAAAATGCCAACTTTCTAAAAGTTATCAACACAAAGGAGTTAGGCCCAAGTGGACAAAGTGCAGGTAGGGCCATGTAATAGGAAAAAAAGGGGGTTTTACCTGGACCTTGTATCATTAAATACACTTATGATTTACCGTGGAGGTCAAAGATAATTATTTTATTTGACCAAGTTTTTTATTTTATTTTTTACTTATCAAAATTCATTTTGTTTTTCAAATATTCATTCAGTTGCAAACAAAAAAGACACACAAAAATATTAACAACTTTCTATACAAAAAGTCACAAAGACTCAATCATCAAATTAATAATACATGAAATACTGTCATTAATGACAACCAACAATACGACATCACCACATAATGTACAACAAATACACAAAAAACAAAAGATTATGTGCAATCAAAATAATAAATCAAATAATCAGCATGTGTAATCAAATAATGAATCAAATGATTAACATAGCTTAATGTCAGACATTGAGGAACTCAGATTCAATTATCACGCCATACGGAGGGCTTTAAAATTGTTTTCCCCTGTTATGGACACTATGTTTCGTTCCCTTTGTGACTATAAGCTATGTTAATCATTTGATTCATTATTTGATTACACATGCTAATTATTTGATTTATTATTTTGATTGCACATAATCTTTTGTTTTTTGTGTATTTGTTGTACATTATGTGGTGATGTCGTATTGTTGGTTGTCATTAATGACAGTATTTCATGTATTATTAATTTGATGATTGAGTCTTTGCGACTTTTTGTATAGAAAGTTGTTAATATTTTTGTGTGTCTTTTTGTTTGCAACTGAATGAATATTTGAAAAACAAAATGAATTTTGATAAGTAAAAATAAAATAAAAAACTTGGTCAAATAAAATAATTATCTTTGACCTCCACGGTAAATCATAAGTGTATTTAATGATACAAGGTCCAGGTAAAACCCCCCTTTTTTCCAACTTTCTAAAAGTGGCATTTTAAAAATTGTAATGTAAGATACGACTTTACCAATAAAGAGGACTTTTTATTACAATTTCATTGATACTAAACATGAACTGGCTACCTGGTCCCAATAAAAAGTAATCATGTATTAAATGTAATAAGGTAACCAAATGTTATCCTATGGGACAGGAAGGCCTCGCTGTAGTGACAAATGAATTTAGGAGTTCTTCACTACTAGGACATGTTGGAAGCACATGCCCAACCTTTTAATCACAATGTACCCTGCCCTATGAGCTACTTAGGGCCTACCTTAGGTGTGATTTAAATGCAATAAAAGGTGAGTTTAAAGATTGGTAAGGGGGTTATATTGTCAAGTCCAATTGGCAGTTTAAAACTGCCTCCAGGCTGCAATGGCAGGTCTGGGACATGTTTTAAGATGCTACTTGAGTGGGTGGCAAACTAAGTGCTGCAGGCCTCTAGTAGCATTTAATTTACAGGCCCTAGGTATATGATATACCACTCTACAAGGGACTTATAAGTAAATTAACTATGCCAATCAGGTGTAAGCCAATTAAACCATGCTTAGGGGAGTAGGCACAAGCACTTTAGTGCTGGTTAGCAGAATTAAATTGCACAGCGTCCTAAGGCCAACAAAAACAAATTTCAGAGGTAGGCAAAAGAGGGGGACGATCACACTAAGGCTGACAGGTCTAACATGGTACATGCCCTACATAACTTGCCAAAACATTTTATGCTGGCAAACCAGGTTCTGTGATCCTCTACCAATCTTTTTGAGGTCCTCCAGTTATCGTTATTCTTATGGATATAGGGGATACATTTGACAACAAAGTGACATTAGTTGTGTGACTGTGAGTTGCTTTATAATGAGGCAAGAAAGTGTGAAATGGGTTATTGGGGCTAAGCTGGTAAATGATGTGGCGCAGATGTTGCCATTAGTCACACCCCCTTGCCAAGTGTGTATTCAGTGTGTACGGCTGGATGAATTATTTTGTCAAATATTTGATTCTTGATCAGATTTATCCTTTCAAGGGCATGGGTGGAGCAGTGTGCCATGGTGTTTGTGTGTTGGAAAAATGTTTTTTATGGTTTGATGATATGTGAAGCCATTTTTATTGCTTTTTGTTTGCTGCAACATGTGACGTTTCTGATAAAGTGGCTGATTTTGAAAAAAACATTGTGCCTCCAATGTGTGCAGATGTGATTACTGTGGTTGTTTGTAGACTCTGATTTTATTTGATTTTGTTCCTTGGTGTTTTTCCATCTGACAAGATGGCTTTATTTCTACAGCTATTGCTTTCTCTGTAATAAAGTTGCAATTTTGATGAGTGGCTGGGTGTATTCATGACGTACTTGAAGGATGGACTGGAGCGGATTTGAGCCTCATTGGCCTGTGCTAGAACTTGAACTGATGTGAGGGTAACTTTTATGAACTGGACTTGACTTACAGTTTTGTAAGTTAATTTTTCCATTGTTATGGTAACCTTTAGCCGTTTCTTGATGGCACCCTTGCCTGTTCGATTGGGAGGAGATATCCTAATTTTTGTCATTTCTCCATGCTACTGACATATTTTCACCATATAAGTGGTTTACATGTGCAGATTATTACGCAATATGTGATGGACTACTATGCATACAAAAGATTGTTGAGTCTGGTGTTTAGAGTTATAATTGGACCGGTGCTTAATTTGTAAAAGAATGAGTGCCTGTCTCTCAAAATGAGTGCTAGTGACCTGCACAAGCAACCGCTGATTCAAGTTAGCCACTGGATTGGACCTCTCTAAATTGCCAATAAGGAGTAAATAATATAGAACTATTCTAGTTCTATTCATCATGGTTGTACATTGCTTTTTGAATCAGGAGTCCCTATTTTTACAACTTCTATAGTTGGCACTGCAATGTGCCCCAGTATTGACATTTTTCAAACCTTTTCGCTCTCAGTGTCAAGGGCAGAGGTAGCTTCATCAAGAAGCAGCACTTTGGGCTTTCGTATAAGAGCACGAGCAATTGCAATTCTTTGCTTCTGTCCTCCAGAGAGCTGGGTTCCTCTAGCTCCAACTCGTGTGTTGTATTTCTACAATTTAAAAGAAAAAGAAAAAAAAATGAATGCATAATAACAGACAATATTGAATTTAAAAAGTCATAATACACATGCTCTTCATACAATTAACTTTAAACATGTCCTGTGCCTGTGTGTGTAGGAGAACTGCCCTTTTCAGATGTTCTCCCTGGATTTTATAGATGTAGATTACAGGTACTTTGGACCACTGGATAGTTAAAGGCAGTAACCAGCCTTGACTGCATGTGCTATTTTTTCTAAAACATGGTAAGTGCTTGGAAACACTAGGAGGCATATTTGACTTTTTTGGAAGTCCACAGTAAAATTCACAACAAGCATTGTTAAAGCCAATAGGTCTGGCTTATGAATGAAAGTGCCTTTTGTGGCATTGATCAGTTTAGGCACTCAATAGGTCTACATACAGGTCATCATACATGCACTCTATCACTCACCATTCCACTCATGCATCCATTCATCAGTTCACTGATTCTTGCATTCTCCCTCTGACACACCACAATAAAACACACACAAACTCATCAACCTATGCAAGATAAATTAAAAGATTACAGGTAGAGAAAAGAAATCATGTTGCCATCTAAACATGTCAGGTATATCCTTATAATAACAAAGCTAAACATAGCAGTGGGTGTCTGTCTTGTAAAAGTTATTGTTAATAGTATATCATTGTTTTAAAGTTCAAGCATGGTTGCCACACTTAGAACCAATGTGTTGGCCACCTTTGAATGGTAAAACTTCGATAAATTATGGACAACAGCATTCCGTAATGCTATACTGGTTTAGAGCAAGTGTCCACATGGCATGCGGAGAACTGCAAATTAAGTAACCAGAAAACAAACAATCCATTAGCAGTGCCTGTAGAGCTGTAGTATTCTGTTCGGAAACATTAGATTAAAAAGAAGGAGAAGTAAAGAAAATAAAGGGAAACTATAAAATGAGAGACTCAAAACTAGTGGACTGGACAACCAGCCCTTACACTGAAGCACAATTATTTTCAGGTGGATGTACACATGTGATCTGAAAATGTCATCATTCACAGGGCAAGAGAGCCAATAACTGCTGCAAATTGAACCATTGCCACACACAGTTTGCTATCTTGGATGGAAGCAAAGAGTAAATGACACTCGGGCAGATTAATAGCACAGTAGAACTTACCCAAAGGCCTTCTATGATTCTATGGGCCTGATTATGATAGCGGTCAGGAGACCGCCCGACAAGCATTCGTCAGTCCTACTGCCGAATTTTGATGCAACTGCCTGGCTGGTGGTCGCAAAGCTGCCAGAACCTCGGTGCTGGCATGCTGCGGCCATGGAAAATGGCCGCAGGACATGCTGCCGGTGTGCAGCACCTCTAGCAAGTCCATGCACCATGTGCCATGTACCTTTTAGTGCATGGCACACAGTGCAGGGAGACGAGTCGGGGCACTACATGTCACCTTCTATGCCCACTTCTCAGTGGCCTACAACAGAAGGGGGCCCTGTTTGGGGTCCCCAATATCCCTTTCTGACAACCTTTTCATGGTGGTGTTCCCACCATAAAAAGACTGTTGGAAAGGGATATTCAAATCCCGACAGTGGTGCTTGCCTCTGCAACGCCGCCATTATCGGATGCTGCTCTGACCGCCACACTGTTAGGATCTCTGATCCTGGCAGAGGTGGCGGTCTGTCATCAGAAAGATGTGGGTTTGACCGCCAGCATTGTAATGCAGCAGTCAGACAGAAGGGCTGTTGGTGATCGGACCTCCACCGAGGGCTTGTCAGTGGTGGTCTGTCCGCTATCATAATCAGGTCCTATGTTACTTATATAAATGGATGCATGCATTATTTAATTCTTTTTATATATTACAAGATCCTGGCAGACTGCTAAGAAGAATTATTATAGTGAAAATCTTCAGCCAACAGAGGCAGTAACCAACACCAGAATCATTCCCTACCAAAGTAATGTGCGACATTTCAAGTATCAAAATATCTATCTGTTTACGAAATCTAGTAGGGAAATTATGAAATTCTCACTGTCTGGTGATGTAGTTTTATTTTCTTAGTCTGCACAATGCACTTTATCCCTAACTTTCTGGTTTTGGTGCGTCTTCACTGAACCAATATGATGTGTATCTATTATTGGCAATCCCTGGTGGGTCTAATACATTTTATATATATTGTATACTGCTCATTTTTTATGGATTTTATTGAGATCAAATGTACTTATCTGAACTTGAATTCTAATGGTAATATTTAATGGACATCTGTGGTGTCCCTAATAGGAATTTATTAATTCTTGTATGCTGGCATGTTGGCACTTTGCTTCTTGACTCATTTTAATGCTATTGTGACTTGTTTTTATTACATATAGTATCTATTTATTATTTTATTTGTATGTTCAATATACTCTTTTATGGTTATGAAAAAAAAATGAATAAAGAATATTTGACTGACTATCTGTAGGCTTTAATGCAGAGAAATGTGAATTTACACTTAAATGCCTTTTGACTTTAACATATGCATTTCACAATCAATATGGCAAGCCTACTACCTTTATCATAACCTTTCACTATAAATATTGGTTGGCTTGTTACCATAACCAACTCACATCTACTATGTTAATTGATAAGCCTTCCCGCAAAGCAACAATCAGGTATACCATAATAAAATTACAAATATGTACAAAATACAGTTGTCAGAATAATATAAAATACCCTATGTATAAAATGTCTACTAATAGAGCCTAAAAAGGATTACCATAGTGCTATTCATCTGTTCCCATGTTTTTATAGAGGGTCACCAACACCAATACCCTGGACAATCATTGAAATCTGCTAAATTCCATGTAATAAAATTCATGTCTACAGGCGTTACCACAGTCTAATTAGAATACACCCTTAAAAGGCTATTGCCTTTAACACAACCTTTTTCACAATAATTAGGTAAGACCTACTTGGTTAGTCATTACTTTTCATTATAAAGAGATCACACCTAAGGAATCTGATACAACTTTTCCCAGTTAACCAATAAGGCCTCTTGCTAATGCCAATGGCTTGACACTATAAACAATAGCCTACTAAGAGCACATAAGCTGGCAACCCATCTGGCATACATTAATAAAACTACACATATGTACAAAATGACAGTTGGCAAATCAAGCCACAATGCAACCCCTCTCAATAAGATCTAACAAGATCCATCACAGTGAAATTCCACTCCCAGTGTGTACTGGAGTGGGTGACCAACACCAAAACCCCTGCCTGCTACAGTAATCTGTGAGATTACATGTAACCAAATACCTTTTCACTGCATGAAACGTAATGTGATAATAGTCCACTGTGAGAGGCCTATTGGCTTTAACATGTTTTCACAATAAATATGCCTGGTCTACTGCCTTTGTAATAACGTTTCATAATAAACAGGCCAGACCTCTGCCATCGGGAATAACATTTCCCTACATGTCAATCAAACTTATTGCTATTAACATTGGCTTGTCATCATAATCAATTCAGGCCTACTGTGCTGAGCATAAGCTTTCTCACAAGGCAATCATGAGGTATACAGTCATAAAACTGCAAATGTATACAAAAATACAGTTGGCAAAGCAAAATACTATTTCTCTTAACAGGGATTTACAAGGGTTCACAGTAAAAGTCTTCTAACTTGTAGTTTGTCAGGGGGGTAACCAAACACCGAGTCCCTTGCCTACTAAAGTAATCTATGAGGTTCCATGTAGCAAAAAGTATCTGAAGGCTTTAAATCAGAGTAATAACATTCCACCCTTAAATGCCTATTGACTTTAGCATATGCTTTTCACAATATATCAGGCCTATTGCCTTTATCGTAACGTTTCATCGTAATCAATCAAGCATATAGCCTTTGTCATTGGTTTGTCACCATAATCAACTCAAGCCCATTGTACTTAGTGTAAGTTTTCCACATGCAAACCATTCGACATACAGTTATAAAAGTACAGATACATACAAAATTACATTTGGCAATGTAAAATACTTGTAGTGCATCTTCTATCCTCTCATTTAGTTTGGGTGGATCACCAACACAAAAGCTCTTGCCTACTCTGTGAAATATCTACCTACAAGCTTTTTCACAGTGAAATAACAATCCATCCTTAAAAGTCTATTGTATTTAACACATGCTTAAGTTAATGACTGCCATCCTCGCATCTGTCCTGCTGCCAATGAAAACACCATCAATTATCTAATTAGCTAAGACACTTTAATAGCATTACAATGACATGTCTGTGCCTCTGAACGTTCAAGCTCAGGCAGCTTGATAAATAAACAAAATTATCACAGCTGTGTGAATGGCAAGCACTTATTTGTGGAAGCACAGAACCCTGCCTAATCAAAACATGTACTCCTGGCTCTCAACATTTTGACGCAATTGTCTAGGGACAGCTGCGCTGTCAAGCCAGACTATAAAAAATTAAATGACCACAGATGGTCTTCTGTCCCCCACATGAGAAACCAAAGCGCAGATTGCGTTGAGAAACAGTCAGTCAGATTGTGGTTTACGCTTCAATGACAAAATGTCACGCCAACACGTTTTTGGATTTTACTAATATATCTGATTGCATGTATGGCAACTGGAAGTGGGCCTTGAAGCAACAAGGTTTAGCTCCATAAGGTTAATTTGTAACACAAGTACATTGTGCCTACTTGCATGTTTAAGTTTGTAACTAGAGCCTAACTGGCCTATTAAAAGTTAAGCTGTGACAGCGTACATATTGGTAAGCTGCCACGCTGCTCAATAGGCTCCTGTAATAATTTTGGTTAGGAAACATCTCAAAACACCATTGTCATGATATAAAAATATACATCCTAAGTGACTATAGATTTTAAGTATACATGTCACAAGAATGTGTTTCATAAATGTTGCTAACTTTCTGCCTTTCTAACACAGTAATAAACCTGTGTGGTCATTGCTGCTGGCGGCCAAGGCTTCCTACAGTACATTTTATTGGATTTTCTTCTTTCCTGGAGAACTGGATATCATTGAATGGCTTGCATAATTATTGCTTGACCAGTGTCTATAGGTCTCTGACCTACAGCCCCATATCTCTATGCTATTAGCTAAGATAAGAGGCAGTTGTTTAAAGAACTATGGATAAAAATCAGCTGCTCTATAATCTTAGCCTTATGCTTAGCAAAGACTTGCCAAAGGAAGGAAGACAGCTGTCAAGGTTAGGCCACACAATAAAGGGATCTCTTTTTAGGTTGAGCCTAGAATTGCAGCACATGCGCTGCTCGCTTTGCGAGGCATGTAGTATTCAGTATAGTGTGGACGCTTCGTGGAAGCTCCGCCCACTCTGTGCCCATCTTCTTCATTGGCTTAGGTCCTGAATGCTGCCTTCCAATTGGTTTTAGGCTTGTTAGTCCCTCCTCATGACGGCCATGTCGTCATTTGTATCCTTCCATGGCTACTGGCCCCTTTACTCCGAACACTATTTTCTTCCCTGTCTCCCCCCACCCCCTCCCGCAGTCCATGACTTCTCGGCCCCCCCTCACCCCCCCCCACTCCCGTTCGTGCCTTCCCGCCCGCCCGCACTCCCGTTTCCAATGCAATAGGTCTCGTGTAAATGCGAGTCCTATTGCATTGCAAATGCTTGTTAAATCTTCGTAACGGAAAATACGTTCCAACGGCCTATGTGGGTGACGTCACTGTACGCGCTACACCCACCTTGCGCAGAGCAGAGTGCGCAAACTCAATAGTAAGGGCGACGGAAAGGCTGAAGCGAGGAGCAGGCAACTTGTTCACTGAGCGGGTTTGTAAATTCGTTGGTTGCAGTGTTCTGTAATGAAGTACGGTGCCTGAGCATGCAATTCGACCGTGAGCTAATGCAGGGAGCTGCGGTGTGTTTAAGGGCAGGGTATGATTGTGTAAGCAATGGGATGGAAGTCGGAGAGGCAAAATGGTTGGGATAGAGCAACTATTCAGGTATTTTGAATTAGAATCTATTCTTGGTATTTTAATGACGCAGATTGCTCGAATCGGAGGTACTGGTTCATTAATTGCTTATACGTATAAATCTTCGTAACGGAGAATAAGTTCCAACGGCCTATGCGGGTGACGTCACTGTACGAGCTACACCCGCCTTGCGCAGAGCGGAGTGCCAAACTCAATTGTAAGGGTGACGGAAAGGCTGAAGCGAGGAGCAGGCAACTTGTTCACTGAGTGGGTTTGTAAATTCGTTGGTTGTGGTGTTCTGTAATGAAGTACGGTGCCTGAGCATGCTATTCCACCGTGAGCTAATGCAGGGAGCTGCAGTGTGTTTAAGGGCAGGGTATCATTGTGTCGGAGAGGCAAAATGGTTGGGATAGAGCAACTATTCAGGTATTTAGAATTAGAATCTATTCTTGGTATTTTAATGACGCAGATTGCTCGAACCGGAGGTACTGGTGCATTAATTTGCTTAATGTTAGCACAAAATAAATTGGCAATTTAATATAAAATTCCTTTCGAGATCTTATGTCTTGAAGATCACGAGTTCTAGCCCTGATGAAATTGATCAGTTGGTTATTCATCTGTTGCAAGGACTTGCATGTAACCTGCAAAGCAAATGTGGAAGGTCTTGTGTTCTCGAGAGTATGTTAAAATGAGTTTGGTTTAATATTTAACGCTTGATGTATGTGAGTATGTAAATGGTAATTGTTTGATTAAATTGCACACATGGACATACGTGGCTTATTTTCGTTAAGAGCGGGGAAAGTAAAACACTACAATTTTGCATCCTTTCTTGGACAACTTTTGAAGCAAAGCACGGACTGTACTTGGGATTCCCATAATGGGCGGCTGAGTCTGATGGTAGTGCTAGCTCTGGTTTATTACGACTGATGACAGACAGCTAGGGTAGAACTGTGGCAAAAGGAACCCATGAAAGCGGCATTTGCAGCTTGGCACGAATCCTCCCTCCTCAGCGCTGCTATTCTCCATAGACCGAATGTGTGTAGGAGCCGTTTTTAGGTCGAAGCCTAGCCGGCTTGAGGGAAGGCCATGTGATGTGTTTTCTAGCACACAACAAACTTAAAATGTTGTAAATGAACTGTTAAGATATTTCAGAATATGTCAGAATTAGAAAAGCACAAATGAAGCAAATTTTTGGGTAATTCAGAAACGTGGTGGAAATAAATATTTTAATACGATCAAAACAAATCAATACACTAGGTGATAATTCTAATCGTTGTGCGCTGTATATTTTTATCAGTAAAATAGTATGTCTGCACAAAGGTCATGGTAATTTCAATTGAAGATGTGTTGTCTGTAACGGCAGTGTTTTTTCTGCCACACCATGCATATTCTACTCTACTCTACTCTACTGCACGCTGTGCCACTCCACACTGCGCTGTTGCACTCTACTCTGCACCATTCCACTCTATACCTATGCTCTCTACCCCACACTATTCTATTGTGCATCACTGCACTCTACACCACTCAGCTCTGTGCCACTCTATTCTGCAAAACTGTACTCTATGCCACGCCAATGCGTTCTAAAGGCTGTTCCCCCAGCCAGGCTGCGCGTCACAGTCAATGGGAAAAGTCACATTGTGGACACCCCATATGAGGCAGTCGCTTTGCTGGGACACAAATGTTATTTTTACACTGGCTAGTTCAAGAAAACATTCAATAATTTAATAAATGTCTGTAACTATTGCCGATGTGATTGTTTGGTAAACGCTGGCATCATAAACGTGGTTTACTCTAAAATAGATTTTTTTTTTTGCTGCTTTCTTTTAAAACTACTCTTAACATACTTGATGCATGTACATTACCATTTCATTGTGCGTGTCAGTTTTGTTTTACTGCTGCGTGGACCTGCTGATTACAGGTTTCCCTTCAGAAAACCTTGCTTCTGAGCTGTCATGTCATTATGTGAAATGAAAGTTATCTGTGTCGATCACCTCCCTCTTGCCTCCTCTCCCTTTTCTGGGCGCGTGGTGTTTCTTTTTCTTTTTTGGGTTGGCCAAATGTTATTTTTTCGCAGTCTGACAGTACCGCCCATTGTCCATGTTGCCTTTGCTCCCGCCCTCTCCCGTTGTCTGTGTCAACCTCATCCCTCCTTCTCTCTCTTTTTCCTGACTCATGTTTTAATTTTTTTTGTTTACTTAATGTTACTTTTTCGCGGTACGACAGTACATGATAGCGCGTCCGCTTACATCAATTAACGTTCGCAACTGAGCTCCTTCAGTAAGGGGGTTTATTTAAACTGAGACTGGATGACTACAGCATATTTATAGAATAAATGATAGGGTAACTGTTCCTATGAAAGCGTCTCTCAGGGTGGAAAAAGTGAGAGGGTCCTATTTAGGAAGTAGTGCCCTCACACACCCGTAGGGGTGTGATGCTTCATCAACGGGCTATGCACCTCATGGGGTCAGCGCTGCAATATCCTACAGGCCCTGCTAGAGGGCTCTTTGGCGGAGATCTTTTAATCAAATAGCCGTGATGGTGAGTGCGGGTGTCTGGGGTTAGTGGAATAGTGAGTTAAAACCATCTAGGGATACCAAAAAACGAATTTATTCAGAGGTCCCCTTGGTAGGGATAAAAGCATTGTGATTGTTGTCAGTTCCTAATAAGGAGGAAAACACATTTTGTACAGGTGTTTAAGGTTTTCTTGAAGGAGTTCTAACAGAATGGATGAAAAACGCTTCATTTTAAACACACTGGGCTGGCAGACCAAGAAAAATTTGGAAACTCAGGTTCTTTCGTCAGGCACAATGGTGCATTCTTACTGCCTGAAAGACTCTAGGTTTTGTACAGGGATATTTTTACTTCTATGTCATTGGAGGTGCTCAGAAGTTATTTGTATAAAACCGGCAAGTTACTGGTATTTGTTGCTAAAATAATCCATACCCTATCTTTCACATGCTGGCCACTGGTATTGTATTTCAACATTTCTCATCCCTTCGGTATCTCAATATTATCACCATGCTGATATTACAAGTGCCAGATTGTCAGGCTTAGGGCAGGAGGCACAAAAGCCCCCGTTAACAGTCTTTAAATTGCGTCCATGATGTTAGTTCTCCCCTGCGTGTGTAACTCAATAGACAGTATTGCAATTGTCTTTGCTATTTCTAGACCGGGTATTGCTGCAAGTTCACATAGCGTATGAAAGCACTTCAAGATATACAAGTTCAGGCTACCAGTTATACAAAAATAACACTTTAAATACGCACTTCTCAATGCAGTTCTATAATATGCCTGTTAGTGTTAAAGATTCCAAAGGGTAGATGTTGTAGCACGCCCAGGATAATGTACTTCATGGCTAACAACTTATACGGTCCCAAAGGCTAGACCTATTGGCTATGCCAATGCTTGTTGTCTGAGCAGCCACATAAGTAAAAGGAACAACTGCAGTGAATTTCTTTGAAGGAAGGGACCACTAAAGAAAATTGTGTCAGTATAGATTGTACTGCAAGATGTCCAGAACCAGGAGAAACTGGGGCCATGATATAGCTGGGAAGTTACACAGCCATCCTTTGTATGTACTCTGAAGAGTCCACACCAGAGTAGCAGTAAATAACCAATAGGAATGAGCTTTTTACTACTAGTCATATTATATGATTAGTGTCTACCAAGGCGTGGCAGAGGAGCAGCCCTATATATGTGGTTTTCACCTGGGGCAACAGAAAACGGTAAAATAATTTGGAGCACTGAGTTAGGCATAACTAATAATTGTGTCAGGTGGATAGGAATCACCATCCCACTGTACCCCTAAAATCAGGTGTTGTTGTGTTTCAGGTTGGAGGATTGGAAAGAACTGAACCTGTATGCAATAGTCACTGCATGCACGGTACACTGCCAGGCTGCCAAGCGAAGACAGGGTATACTCAGGTTAGCCTCCTCCATTCCCCAAATAAATAGTATTAATATCAACCTAACATAGCTGGTCCTTTACTTTCAGTTTCATTATGTAAATACACTTATTTACATAATATTGTTTCCTAACAAACATGGGTTTCTCTGCCAATTGTAAAATGGCCTGAAGTGATGAGATTTTACACTATATGAAACCTCATCTACATGAAGACATCTAAAAACAGTTAAGTGACACGTGAGGCTTGGAGTGAGATTGGGTAGTCTAAGTAGGAGGTGAGTTAGCAGATATAGAAGACATAGGTTGTCCAGGTTTGGAATAATTAGAGTAAGTGCTTGAAGACGTACGAAAGAAGAAGAGGCAATGTGGCTATGCTTTTTTCACGTGCTGTGGAGTGTATAGGGTGCTTTAGGTGGGAATTGGATTAAAATGAGTAGGTGATATTAAGCAAGGAAGCAGATGGGGAGGGGTTTGGGGATTCGGTTGAAGCTATTGTTACAAGAAAGCTTTAAATACGTTTTCATAAAGGGTAATCTTAAGTAGATGGCAATTTGTAAACACAAGAGGGATAATAAGGCAAAACCCAGGGAGATTAGCTTCTAGATCCCAGGTAATTAGCTGTATATGCTGTTACTCAGTAAAACACTGTTTCTAATAATCTCCAGGAGCTAAGAAACCAACGAAAGAACAACTTTTAAACTACTTGCGCCCTCATTGGGTGGCCTGTTAATTCTGAGAATCCCTGCAACAGCTGTCACCTTCTCATCTGAGTTGTAAGTTGTGGTGTTGTGCAGAGAGTTTTTGCTGCAGAAATCTGCTGAAATCTCCATGTGAAAAATCAGGGAAATCATGTAGGAGTTTGAACGGAAAAAATAAACAATTCCAGCAAGATGTTCTCAAAAAATGTGTGATCCCTGTTATTTACAGTGACGCTAGTAATGGTTATTTCGGTCATAGGAAATTTTCAGGGGTAACACCGGGAGACTTGTAATGAGAGCTTAGTTAGCCATTTTTATTTATAACAGGGTAATATTAACCAAACGGGTCAACCCGGAAGTGATGTAGGTGGAACCCCAGGAAGACACAGCTTACAAAACCCACAGAGCAATTAACAAACTCTAGGGCAATGTAGTTTCCAGTACCAACGAGGTAATAAAGAAACCACAACCTAATTAAGAAACCACAACCACATGAGGTTTAAGAATCCATGGAGTCCTCCCAGAGGCAGCATAAGCATAACCCTTAGGAAGAAGTAGGTTCCAAAAACCACCAGACGTGAGTCTAACTAATCCACCCAGAAGTGACATAGGCATAATCACCTAGAAGATGTGGCTTGGAAAAAGAACAAGTTTACAAGGAGGTCTAGAGGTGTCTGATCAGAGAAAGGTCTGTGAGCTACCTGCTTCTCAAATTGTAGTCAAAGTGTGGGGGGCTGGAGAGGAAATTGTATTAGGGCTGTTGAAAAGTGTTAGTAAAAAATAGACCAAAGTAAAACAGGTGTTCTGGCTCAAAGCTCACCTGGTCCTAACAGCCCCAAAAAGGGATGATGCTGCAAAAGGGCATTATTAACCGCTCCACACTTTACCTGAATGCCTAGGCAGGATGCATTCAGAGGATAGGCTATGTAGTCACAGTGAGTATCAACTGCCAAGGGGAAATGAGACAGTCAACAAAGGCAGGGCATGTAGCACATAACTAGTAGTCTTAATGGGAGGGAGTAGAGGCAAGGAGAAACAGGGGCAGCAGCTGTCAACTAACGTCTGCAAGGATAAAAGAACAAACAGCAACGAAAAAGCAAACACTGCTCATAAACACCCCGAGACAGATTCCAACTAGTAATTCCTGATTCTCCTGCTCAGAAAAACTGTTTAGTTGTATTAAACGTGTTGTTCACAAATGCAATTTCTGCCCTAATTAAAAAAAATCTAAAAAAAAGCACCCTGTATGTGTATTTACCACTGGTGCATCCTGCTGACTCAGTTGCAATGGATGCAATGAGACTGGTGAACGGATTTGCCACCTCGAGTGCCACTCATTTGCATCCTCTCCCAAGTTAGAGTTGACATGCGTAGGATAGGGAGATTCCCAGAGTGGTCAATAAATAGAGGCTTCCTGACTCAGACCAGGGATCAAATGGGATAGGCCTATCCTACTAGGATACAGGAAAGCGAAAGGAGCAAGGGCCCACTGCTACTGAATAATCTATGCAAGGATAAAACCAACTTGCAAGCGAAAGGCATCATTTTTATAGAAGCATACTGAAACATTTTTCAATAAGTTTATGTTAAGCCCCTCTCCAGCTACAGTATTTTGAAGTATTTACACAAATGCAATTTACATGCTAATTTTAAGGTAAAAATCTCGAGTTGGAGGTGTGGTGAAAGTTTGTGCTGTGTGGCAGAACTGCAATAGAATAAATGAGCCTGGCAAATGTGTTTGCCTTCTCGCTGCTTCACTTTCTCACAAAAAAGGATAAAAATACCTAATAAATCATTGCATAGAATAAGGCAGTAAAGTAGGCGTGAAAAAGAGAGAAATAATTCCTTATGATGCAAAAGATAGTTGAAACAACAAGATTCCAACAATGGTATCATCATAAAATCCAATTCAAACTAAATACAAAGTATATGCAGGATCTTTGATATTAAAGGTGGCTGGACGTATCCTTCTAGGCCGACTGCAGGACTGTGCAGAGTCCAACAATATTATCTCGGATCTGCAGTATGGATTTAGGCCGGGACTGGGGACCACAGAACAGGACATTAATCTGAATTTACTTATTGGAAACTACGTGCACATCAAAGGAATGCAGCACACAAAGAAAGAGGAAGAAACAAGGCTATCAGTATGCAGATATTTCTCCTTGTTACACCTCCCCTGGAAAGATGTAAGATGTTGGTGCTTTCCCAGGTTTACAAGTTCTTGTAAATCTGGGTATGTGTCAAACTCCATGGGAGTTGCATGGGAACACCCATGCAGTGCCCTTGGAATGCCTTCCCTGTGCAGAGTAATGCAACGCAGCCATGTGTGCAGCGTTGCTTTACTCCAGATTTTTGGAGCCACTTAGAGCCATGCAAAGTGGCTTTTGCATGGCTTAAAAAATCTGTCTTGAGGTTTACGTCGCTCTTGCATCAGGTTGCTTGGTTCAAGAGTGCCACAAACAGCCTAATAAATAGGCCCCTCAATTTCTACAGTATCGCAGGCACAGTGCTCATTACTGGCTTCCATTTTTCCCTAATTTGCAGCATAGGATTTAATGGGCAGAACACCAAGCATAAACATGACATTGCGTACGATGCACTTCAGGATATATCTTGTTCAGGTACGGCTCAAAACCAATATGGGTTTTACGCAAAAGTAAGTTATGTACCAAAGAAACATTCTTTGCATTATTATAAACGCCCTAGGCTTCTTTAATTCTCTTGGGCAAATCTGAATACGAGAGGGATTCTCCCATAGCTTATCAAGTTCAAGTAGCTTCAATGCCCTCGCTATGTGCTTGAGCCATGGCACTTTACTTCCTCCATCAGAACACCTGATCTCTACCAGAGACTTTATGTAGATAACTGACTGATGGTTCCCTTTGCAACCGGACCTAGTATAATATTGGAATTAGGCAAATAATATCATAAACAGAAGTATTCCCTAGGTCCAATCGTAATATAGCCAGGGGAGTGGCTGGACCTACATTCAGGAAAGATTGGAAAAAAGCAACTGTCATCTGTTTGCAATGTCAAGGTATCCATATGGTTCCATAATTCAGCACCACAGGAGGCTGCAGCTATGGCTTTGAGATGATATGCTTGTGTTCGAACCAGGGAGGACATGGCTTGGTAGTTCGGACGGGACTATTCCCATGGGGAGCAGGGTCAAGACTGATTTGCACATGGCTGGGTCCAAACTGGGGTGGCGTGGTAAGCAAAAGAGCGATGGATTAAACTCAGATCTTTGTGACTGGGTGTGAATGTTTGAATTGTTCAGCATTCCGTCCATCACTTGTTCCTTTTGCTTTTGTCACCCTAAGTGGGAAGGGTATGCCCAGAAGTGGATCCTGTGCTCACTGTGCCACTGGATTTAAGCTAGCCTGGCTGATGAGGGGTGATGCCCCAAAACCGATCCCAGGATGCTTGTTTCTGGTCGAGGGAGTACTTGGCTTGGCAGTTCCGGCTGGACTGTTCCCATGAGGAGCAGGGTCAAGACTGATTTGCATATGGATGAGTCCAAACTGGGGTGGTGTGGTGAGCAAAAGAACAATGGATTAAACCCAGATCTTTGTGACTGGGGGTGAATATTTGCACTGTTCAGCATTCTGTCCATCATTTGTTCCTTTTGCAAACAATAACAAAATCATTCACTCACTGCCAGCATGCTGTGCTGCTGACTGCCCATGCCAGCAATTTAATTAGCTACACTGTGTCAGTCAGATTTGTAGGAGTGAGCCACAGGCTGTGTAAAAACTTTAAAGCTGTAATTTTACTTATAGCATTTTTTATTCAATTAATAAATTCCCTTAGGCTCGGCCTCTCTGGTCCACGTAATCATCCTGCATTTAAAACATTACATCCAGGGAGGACCCTGACCCAGCTCGGTTGTTTTCTGGAGTGTGCCGCCAGTGATTGCCCCAGGTAGCATCACTTTGCTAATTTCTCCTGTTGCCACGCCTGACCCACTGGCCCCATTCTCTTCTGCCAGCCCCCAGCCTTGGGCTTGGGACAGATTTGATAGAGAAAGATTGCAATCCCAGCTGTACCCTCCTCCCACCACCTTCTCAGCAGCTCTCCCTTATGCCTGTTCCCCTTATCTCAAGATAGAGAAAGCCTGCCAGCAATGCGACAATGCCAGAGCAGCTGCCCTCATTTCAATCAGCTCAAGTGACAATGAGACGATTACTATCAGCATCATCCTCCAAGGCAAGGAGACTTTCCTGCCTGCCATCAGCGTGGCAGTATGCCATCTGCTGCTCATGACACCCAGCACACCCAAAGATTTGAAGATGCTGTCTGGCGGCTCAGCCTGGCAATCACTTCAAATTAGGACAGGTGAGTCCAGCAGGCTTGAAAATTCATGCTGAATTGGAGGTAGTGTGTCAGAGTGGGTGAGAATGGCTTCTGTGATGTGGCTAAAATGACAACATCTTGTACTTTCTCACTATTTTTGTTGGTCTTCAGGAAGCTCTATAGTTTAAAATGACAGCACACACTCCTTAAAATGAAAGATAATTGCAAGTTAAATTAACCAGTAAGAAATGTAGGGGGAGATTTACAAACATTTTGCGCTGGGTTAGCGTCACAAAAGTGACGCTAACCAGCGCAAAATGTTTTTTTTGCAATATACTTCCCAGCGCAAAACATGTTTTGCGCTGGAAAGCACCCTCAAAGTAGCGCAAAGCAGCACGAGGCACTGCTTTGCTATACTTGGCGCCGAGGGGGCGTTACATGGGTGGAACATGGGCATTCCCATGCAACCGCCCATGCCTTTTGACGCAAAACCATATTTACAAAGATTTGTGGACATAGTTTTGTGCCAGAAGTTAACGCCTCTTCAAAGGAGGCGCTAACAGGAGAAATGCTTTAATTTCTCCATGCTTTACCGACTTTGCATACTTGCTGCACTGTGCAGCATGCATACAAATTGGGAAAAGCTTTCCATTGTGTCTAGGCATAGTATTTTGTACAAGAAGGGTACCCTTCCTGGACAAAACCTATGCTAGACTCATGCACACACCCTAGCGCTATGGCACTAAGGTGTGGGCATGGCACACAGCCGCTACAATCAGCGCTGGCTCAAGGGAAACGGGAGGAGAGAGCCATATCTCTGAAGATATAGCACTCTCCTGCTCCCTCCCTGTCTCGTAACGTATCGCAGCGCAGCGCCCCGCAAGTCCCCCGTAGTCTTTTACATGATGAACAGTGTGTGTGTGTGTGTGTGTGTGTGTGTGTGTGTGTGCACGCAGGTGTGCAGTATATAATATTAACTTCCATTTTAGGGACAATTTTAAGCACTTTTTAGACCTTCTTATTGTTCATAAGGAACATATTTCCAATCTTTATCTCTCTATGTGGCTGCCATTGCTTCATTTTACTCATGATCAAACATCACTCGAAATGTCACACATTGGCATTGAAATGTCACTCCCACGCACACTGAAACCATGGAAATGTCACTCATAAGCATTCTGAAAACTTGGAAGCAATGGGCATGGTAGAGTGCAATACCATGATAGTTGAGAAGGAAAGTGAGCAATGGGAGGGCTCATTGTTGGACTTGGTCCTCTCTGCAGGGTCATCCCCAAATATTTTGCCTTCACCTTTCATATTTTTCTGAATTTGTTTTTATTGGCCTTAGGACCCTGTACACTTTACCACTGCTAACCTGTGCATAGTGCCTGGGCTCTCTCCTTTAAAAATGGTGAAATTGGCTAACACCCAATTGGCACATTTGATTTACATTTAAGACCCTAGTAAAGTGGTACATGTACTCAGGGCCTATAAATTAAATTCTACTAGTGGGCATGCAGCGTTAATTGTGCCACCCTCTTAAGGAGCCTTTGAAACATGTCTCAGTCCTGCCACTGCAGCTTGTGTGTGCAGTTTTAGACTGCCATCTTTACTTGGCTAAATAAACCTTTTGCCAGGCCTAAACTTTCCTTTTTAATAAAGACAAGTCACCCCTAGGGTAGGCCCTAAACAGCCCATAGAGCAGTGCATATTGAATTTAAAAAGTGGGCATATACTTTTAAGTTTTACATGTCCTGGTAGTGAAAAACTCCTAAATTAATTTTTTACAATTGCAATGCCTACCTCTCCCATAGGTTAACTTTGGGTACCTTTATACACTTAATCAGTGATAACGTTTGATGAGAAACCGGTGGGTGTCTGAGAAATTGTAATTTAAAACCCTCTTTTATGGCAATGTCGGATATGAGGTCACAATTCTGAAAATCCTACTTTTAGAAAGTTGACATTCTCTTGTCCTAACACTTTGGTGCCTGCTGCATGTTCCTGGGGCACATGTCTGGGTGTGAGCGGCAGTTGGCCTTTAAATATTTCTGAGAGAACAGAAAAAACACAACAGTGAAACAGGGGGGTCCTAGGGAATATATTACTCCCATACAACCACACAAAAGAGGAATTAGGTGTGCCTGGATGGACTATCTCAGGCAGGATGATGGGACAGACCTGGGCACAGCCCCACTTGCAAGTCAATAGGGTATGGCCTGCTATCACATAAAGAACCTCACACTAGTCTTTTGTGCTTGTAGCGAGGCTGGGGCCAGGGCAGGGAGGCAGGAAATTCCAAGTACTTTTGAAAGGAAATCTTCTAGAAACTCCTTCTACTTCAAAGGAGGCACCAGGTCTAACAATAGGACCCTCAGACCCACTCTTCAGATCACTTCTAGACCTGCTTAATACTCAGAAGAAGGACTGCTCTGCTGCCCTACTGCAAGAAGGACTACTCTGCTGCCCTGCTGCCTGAGTAAGAAGGACTGTACCTGCACCTTAAGCCAGGACCATCAGAGTGACTCCAAGGGTTAGTTGGCTGCCTCCTGAAAAGAGCCTCAGGGCCAGAAAAGGCTCCAACCATCTCGAACCCTGCACCTGAACTCTACCTGCTGTCAGTTTCCCCAAGTGGTGCCTCCCCAGTCCTGGACCTTTTGTAGTGGGGATAAAAATGCTCTGCCAGCCCAGCTGTGGACCACATCAGAACCAATGCAAAGTGATGTGAAGCCCTTCAAAGCCTCTCTGCACAGCTGCCAACCTCATCGAAATTGACAAAGAGCAAGGACGAAGCCCTGTAAAGCCTCACAGCTCACCTGCCAACCTCATAGGAATCAATGCCAAGTGTCACAAAACCTCACAGCACAGCTACCAGCTTCTTTAGAACCGATGCAGACTGAAGTAACACCTTGCCACACTGTTCTTCGAGAACAGCGCAAAGCCCTGCAAAGTCTTGCTCACAAACTCTATGCAGACCAAGGACATAAGTTACCATCCGCAGTAGACCAATCTTGGTCTTGTGCACAGCCTTATGACTTTGTTCCAGTTCAGTGCGTCCAGATAACCTCGCCTGGCACTTTGCGCCTTTTGGCGCTTCTTTTATCTAAATCTTTAAAACTGCATATCTCCACTCCCACTGATTATACTTTTGTTGTTTTGGTTTGAGTAATTTATTAAAATGCACTCTACTTTGGAAGAGAACTAATAATCTGAAGCAAAGCATACAAAATGACCTATTGTACATTGGTTTATTATTATGGAAATGTATAACTGTGGCCAGAACTGTAAACTGGAAAATACGGATTTTTTGTATGAAAGACCTTACTGTATTCTTTAATCCACTAAGTCTTGTACCCAATAAAAAGAATTTAAAAAAAAAAAGAAAAATGCACTCTACTTTTTAAATTGGTTTGGTATTTTTTCTTGTGTTGTGTTTTCACTTTATTACTGTGTGAATGCTGCATAAATACTATACACATTGCCTCTTAGTTAAGCCTGGCTGCTTTCATGTCAAGCTAACCAGAGCATTAAGGGGAAAGAGAGAACACTGGCTCCATGGAATAACTCCAGGAAGCTTCAGGACCTCTTGAACTACTGATGGAAAACCTCCTATCCAAGTAGATAGTATGTGATGTGATTAGAAAACAGACTATAGTCAATAAAGATCACTTAAACTCATTGGAGACTACATTGAATAATGCTTCTATTGGGTGGCAGGTGTTATCAGCTTTCTGTAAGGATGACATTGTGACTAGTCCCACTACTACCAGGATACAATCAGGGATCTAAACTTACTTGAGATGCCAGGCACCCGCTGATGCAACAGAAATCTGGAAATGTGGACTGCTGCTTAGACCAGGAGAGTTACATGGGAGGCAGCAAGGAACAAACCCCCAAGGAGATGCCGGAAACACCAAAAGCAAATAAATTACAGGGATGTTTATGATGATGAACTAACTTGGAGGAGAGCCCATGAACCGTTGTTACTAGGAGAAGTGGGTCCTGTATTCAGCACTTCTTATTCTGCTACTTCCGATTTTTTCCTGGATATTCTAAGATGACTACCACTGCCCACCTATGAATCCCCAGACTTAGTCCTCAAGTCCCGACCCAGTACCACTGCCTTGTTCTCCAGGCTGATGGATCCATGAATACCACTTCACCTCTGAAACATCTTTTTTTTTATACCTTTAGTTGATTACTGAGTATTTACTCGCCTGTCACCCTTGAGATTCCTGTCGTGAACAAAGTGCAGAGCTACTGCTTAATCCCTGTTAAGATGAAAAACGAGGAGCAAGTGAAAGATACAACCTTTCCAACATGCCTAGAAACAAATTCCAACAAGTACCAACACCCACTTTGGGCTAAGGTGGGTGAAAGGTCTTTTGCTTACGAAATCCATGGCCAAGGAGAGAGAGTCTATCAGTAGGCCCTACCTATCAAACAGTTTGTCAGAGCAATGGTAAAGAAGTCCGAAGTGGGGTTTATTGTTTTTATATTACTATAATAAATACCTGATTGGGTATTGTTCAGATTCTACTTATATAAAAAGGAACACAAACCCCTCGGCCTCTTAAGGAGGCATGCGTCACCATCAGGGCTAATTCCTCACTTTCAACATGTGTTTTCGTGGGGCTAACATGGAGCTCTTTACTGGAGTTTTTCCGGTGGGGAACGGTGCTTTGGTGTCAAAAGGGTAGAATATGATGTTCGCCTGGCTCAATTGTAGCGTTGTGCATGTCTACAGGAAATTGAAAAACGATACAATGTGGTATGTTACTTATTGGGTGCAATAAATAGCACCTATTACAAGATGTTCCCCTAAAATGGAGCGTAACATGCAGATGTTAGAGCTTGCCATGTAAAAATCACTATATTTTCCGTCTCTTTTTCATCCTCTAAATTTAGGCAAGTTTAGCATGCCGAAATTTAACAGGGGGTAATGTAAAAACTGCAAACTGTGGGCCCTAACTTTACTACTACTAAATCCCTTTTGTGAATACCGAAAGTCGAAAAGTTAGGATTTTGTCTCTGTTTAGTAGTAGTAAAGTTGGGAATCCTAACTTTACTACTACTAAATGCCTTCTGTGAATACCAAAAGTAGTAAGTTTAGGATTTTGTCTCAGATTAGTTCTGTGAATCGGCCCCCTCATCATTTAATCATGATGGCCTAACAATCCCAGGAAGTTGTGGTGGCCATTTGGGAGCACCAGAAACGTGTTGATATTTGTTGTCATGGCAATTTCAATATAAGACATTTGCTGCAGCCGAGTGAATGTGTATTTTTGGGCTAAAAGCATTTTCCCACAATAAAGAAAATACTGTTTTAAGGCCGTTCCCCGTGGGGGTTGTGTAGCGGTTCTTTTAATGCCTATAAAGAATGCAAAGCTACCTCTCAGAGACCGGTTTTGAAAAACATAAACAGAACACTGGTACTTCAATTTTTACAACACAATGTACGGCAAATGGAAAAATGAACTAATTGATTTTGAATATCTCATTGCTCTGCATTAGATTTGCTTCATTTTGGTGTCATTTTAATCATTAAGCTGTTTTATTTGTATGTGAATTGGTTTCAGAATTTTAATATGTTCAAGCCTTAACTTTAAAGAAATTTCTCTAAAATATGCTCAAATAACACACACTTTATTGTCTGAAGGAAGCCTATGCACTTGTTTGAAATCTGCCACAGGTAAGCTCAGGATTCTTCACATAAATCTGCTTTCATTTTCAGGCCGTAATTTGTTTAAAATTGTGTGAGCTCAGGAACAGATCACATGAAGCCTGGGCTTTTGGTCGAATTTCCTACGTTGTGTCTGTGAGCTACTAATGAATGATGCCATGTATTCACTAATTAGTACTGTCACAGGCAGGTGTGCATGAGTATAATACTTAACCATCTTTCATGCACCACTCGAATTAGAATTCTTACCACCTTGTGGTAACTTTGAACAAAGTGACTCGTAGACTACATTTTCATTTAGTTGTGATCTAAAGACAACCCAGAGTTCTCAGTTTATATGTTCACGATTATGTTAATGAGATGTGCATTGGTGTAGCATACTGAGAATATGAGTAGGTATTTTGCATATATAAATATGATCAACATGTTGTCATACTCTGAACTGAACTTATAATTTCTCTTTGGTAGTGCTTAATTTGAGCTAGGGGTCTTCGATGCTCAGCATCAGCAGTTAATTGTCAAGACTGGCACTTATGACAGTCTGCCACATCGCGGCATTGTTTGTCTTATAAAGAGACGTGCACAACAACAGTTGCTAATAAATTCACTATACCTTAACATGGCTAACACCTGCCTTCCAAACCATTCTTATAGCTTTGTGACCCGGAATAGTCTGAATTGTCAAACTTGAAGGAGTGTGATGCTTGGTAGTTGTGTTGGTTCTGGCATTGGCAGTGCTGGCTGGAGCAATGGGCTGATGCAAGCTGCAGTGGCCTCCTGATGAGGGCCCGACACTTATTATTTCACAAATAAAGCGCTGCACTTTGGTCAGATATATTTCTTTCCTTGTCACTGTTCTGATTAATTAAATCAACATTTTATTTCAATTAATTAAAACCATAAAATCAGTAGCAAAAAGGACTTGAGCCTGATCATAAAATGTGCTCCAGAGTATCATTCGACCACAGTTCCAAACCAAGTTTTAACAAATTGGATTTTACTACCCATATTCATTATAAAGTGCTTCAGGTAAAAATTCAGCAACAGCGTTAAAAAAGATGTTATCCTGCTCAAATGAATCAGAAATGTTAATCTGCAAGAGTTAAAAGCCTCTCTGTGCTTGTCATGTATTTGATAAATTTGGTTGTGCTTGTCATGTATTTGATAAATTTGATCATGAACTGAGGGCACACTCCTTTAAAGCTGAAGGTTCGGGAATGTTGAGAGGTATGGATTTGGTACTGATTAAAAAGCAAACGTAGCCTGTTAGAAATGGGGTCTTTAGTTGGCAAAGGTTTGCACCCTGTCCAAGTAGGGACCACCACCTTAGTCAGAATAAGTCAGATACACACCCTAAATTAACCTATGCTCACCCTCTGGTGACTTGGCACAGAGCAGTCAGACTTAATTTAAGAAGCAATATGTAAAGTATTTCTGTAACACTTAAATTACCGTAACTCAATGAAACACCATAAAAAGACTCCACAAAGGCTTAGAAAAATAGAGGATATTTATCTGAGCAAAACAAGACCTAAACGACAAACATCCAATGAGTAGTAGTTGAGGTATGAAGTTTTAAAGAATAAACCAAAAACTGTGCTTAGAAATCACTAGAGGTCAAAAGGTTACTTGAGGTCGCGAGTGACCGGTGCAAAGTCAAAGCTCAGGCCGACCATGATTGAAAGCAGGCCGGCTACAGGACCCAGACAGTTCCTGCTGTAGAAATACCTTGGATGGAGCAAAGCGTTGATGTCCAGGATTTGAGGTGAGGGGTTGCCTCGTCGCTGTCGACGTCAATCTGGGGATGGAGATGAGCGTTGGTGCCGATCCACTCTGTTGATGGAAGCTTCGCGATGAACCCCTGTACGATGCAGGGACTGCATCATCATTGAGCCATGCTGGCTATGAAACCGCTGTTGTTGAGAGGCCGCTGAAGTGAATACAAAGCTTCGTCGTCGAGCTGCCTCTGCATCATCATCATGCAGGCAGTGGATTCTTTGTCGGCACTGAGGCGGAAATTCTCACTCAGTCGAGGTAATACTTCAGTTTTTGCAGAAATAAGTTGCAGAACCCACTTCTGAGGCCCAGGATCAGCAGGATTGCAGGAAGTCTTTTCTGTCCCTGAGATTTCGGAAAACAGGAGGCAAGCCAGCAAGCCCTCAGAGTCACTCTGGGTTTAAGTGAGAGGGTCCAGTCCTTGTTCTCAGTAGGGCAGAGATCAGTGGGAAGCTGGTCAGCTCGGCAAAGCAGAGAAGCAGTTCCTCAGAATAGTCAGTCACAACAAGGTGGCAATCCTTTGAGTACAGCAGTCTTTACTACAGCAGAGATATTCCCAGGTTCAGTAGTGTACTGATTTGATAGGGCCAGAGCCCTGTTACTTATACTCAAAAGTACCTTTGATATAGGGGGTGACTTTAAAGAAACTCTCTGAAGTGCACTAGGATCCCTTTCAGCCCATCCCTTGCTCCAGGATACCAGTAGGGGGTGAATCAGCCCTTTGTGTGTGGGCAGGACACAACCTATTCAGATGTAAGCATGAGCCACCTCTCCCCCTCCCTGCCCAGGAAGGCTATCAGTATGCAGATGAATGCAGATGTATCCCCTGTCACACCCATCCCTTCATGTGTTGTGGATGTCTAGAAGGAATGTCCAAAGTGTAGCTGTCACCCAGCCAAGACATGCACAGACGTGTATTGGAGACAGGCTGCACTTACGCAGAGCAAATTTAAGAGCAGAGAAATGTCCACTTTCTAAAAGTGCCATTTCTAAAATGGTAATGCCAAACTTTACCTTGAAAGAGGATTTATCACCATCATTCCAAAGATATTCAACATGAAGTAGCTACTTCTTTCCAATCCGGAATTACAGCTTAAATGGTGTTTTGAGGAATTGCTCAATGCTAGCCTAATCAAGGAAGGAGTACGCCTCACAGAAGCGAACAATTAATATAGCTGTTTGTCACTGCCAGGACACGTAAAACCTAAAAGTACATGTCCTGCCTTTTAGTCACACAGCACCCTCCCCTTAGGTTCACTTAGGGCCTACCTTAGGGATGACATATGTAATAAAAGGGACGTTTTAAGGTTTGGCAAGCGGTTTCAAATGCCACATCAAGGTGGCAGTAAACTGCCTACACAGGCCCTACAATGGCAGGTCAGAGGCAGGTTTGAAAGCCTACTTGTGTGGGTGCACAAACAGTGCTGCCAGCCCACTAGTAGCATTTAGATTACAGTCATGGGTACATGGTATACTTCTTTACAATGGACCTACAGGTAAACTAAATATGGCAATCAGGTATACACCAATGTCGACATGTTTAGCGGAGAAGCACATGCACTTTAGCACTGGTTAGCAGTGGTGACATGCTCAGAGTCCTAAGGCCAACAAAAAGAATCAGCAAAAAGTGCAGGGAACCAGGCAAAAAGTTGGGGGAAGACCACCCTAAGGATGACAAGTACAACACAGCCATTGTCTACTTTCTGACATTAAGGCTTGCCGTCTTAAATGATGTGGGCTAAAGCCTCGGGCCATATTTCTCAAAAATCCATGCTGCGTAGTGCAGCAAGCCACCTTGCTGCACTACATGAAAGGGAAAGGTCAGGAATGAACCGTATTTACCATTATACAGAGCATTCCTACCCTTTCCTAGTGCTGATGCACTTTTGGCTGCCTAGCGCCAATGCAGGCTCCCTTGCGTCATGTTTTGGTGAAGGAAGGGACACCTGGTTGCAATTTGAGACCTGTAAATAATTTTTGGAACCGACCTATGTACCCTTAGGTTGTTTCGTAAATAATAGAATCTGATTGAGTCCCAGTCTGACCTACCTAATTAATATTCTTCATTTGGATCATAAATTGTGACTCAATCAAATTGGCCAAAATCACAGGGATGGTGGTCTGCAACTGTCAGCAGGGCACCATGTATGTCTGTGATTGAGTTTCAGTAAAGTAAACTAATAACTTATTTTAAATGCAACCTGTTTTCGTTAAAAAGCCTACTCTTCCAAAAACAGTTTTTTTACATTCGGAACTGGGGAATGGGTGCCACAGAGACCACTTCTCTTTTGTGAATAGGTTACCACCTCCTTTGAGGTCGCAAAACATTTATATATAAGTTACCAATTTGGTATTTTAAAGGGATACCCACAACATAAACCTTGCATATGCTGAATTGGTGTCCATACGGAATCCCATTTTGGGAACCAGGAAAACATATTCCTAAAATTCGATTTGTGCATAGGAACAAGTATTTTAAGTGTCGCAGATGGTGAATGGAAGCATTTTCACACATTAAAATCATATCTGGCCCCTTGTAGTCCTACCAGACTGGCACACTGTAATTTTGTTTAATTCTTTCTATAAATGCCTTTAAGGAGGACATTGTGAATGCCACCATATTTAGGCGCCAGATGTATGTAAAAAGGGCCTTCCCAAACTGAATGAGTGATGAAAAGGACAACATCTTTGGGTAACTAATTCCAAATGTTTGTACCCTGCACTGTGTAACCTAACCCTGCTCTACATGAAATGTGATTTTGGTGACTACAAGAGTATCTGTGCAATTGACCTCAAATACCAGACTAGTGCATAAGACTATTTAATTTAAGCCACAGGTTGAAAGTCACTCTCTTCCTCACATTCAGTAAGTGAACACCAGAATTGAATATGCAAATAAAAACAAGTCATAGCTGTTCAAACTCAAGGACAGATGCAGAGCCACTCTAAAGTTAAGATCCTTTGCCTAATTGTGGATAAATGTGGGTATAGAATTGAAGAGATGTTTTTCCTAACGGAAGCTATGCTTTTGTTATGATGATTTTGGTAATCATTTCTCTCAAACATGCATGTTAAGTTGCGCAAAATGTTGTACAAAGCCTAGCCTTTAGTTACTGGCCAGAAAAATGTGGAAAAGACATAAATAGTCTTACACTTGAAAGATAACTGGGTTGAAGAAAACAGCAAAGTGTAGTACTAACCAATTCTTAATGGGAAGAGAGGAAAACATATCGCTTGAGGCAATTTAACAATTTTGATGGCTTCAATCTTTCTTATTTACAGTTTTGAAGGAAGTCAAAGTCTTTGCAGCCATAATTCATAAGAAGGCAAGATGGCCGATCGAACAGGAACACTCTCTGTGAGCTCCTGAGGGCTGGGATCACTATCGGTGTATATCCCATGCATGCCCTTCGTCATCCTCTCTCCGATAACTCTGGAACTGAACACAGATAGAATTGCTCTTCTAGGACTGCCTTTTGGCTGTCTTGACTCCCGCTGCCCTGTTGCCTGGACTGTGCTGACCGGAGTCCGCTGCAGGGTTGCCGTTCCGCACCCCATACCGTTTGGAGGACCAATGAGCGATGACTGCTAGTCAACCTTTTCAGCTGATTTGCAGACACAGAGGAGTGAACAGACCGTGACGATCAATCCCACATGCAAGCTCTGGATCACTTTGGGAGACTGCTGCCTTGGGATCTCTGAGCTATGGAGGTTGCGACTTCCCGTATCCAAACTGCAGATCTCACCACGTTGAATGGGGCAGGTGAGTCGAGACTGAGGGTCCGCCTGCACTGGGGGCTATCTGGATACCTTGGGTCATGGCCCAACACAAGACGCTCTAGCACTTACCTCGTGCCAGCTGCGTGTGTTCTTCCTGCTTCCTGTCACCGACAATGGGGCTTGTTCCGAGTCCTGAGTTGCAGGCTCATGCATCAGGTGATTTCTCAGCAAACTGACTCTGCTCTCTCTCTCTGTGAGTATTGTGGTTGCAGTTGGCTGTAGCCAGAAGGACCAGCGTGCTGCTCCGGAACACACCTTGTCTACCAAGGTACTCATCAGATTTCATTTTCGTGGCCCCCATCTGTGATTCCCAGCATCCGGCACCCATTTTGCACTTCCACTACAGGAAACTAATAGAAATAGAAGAGGTACGTGCTCTTCGCCCTGAACCTCACACTGATTGCCATGGAAATAGAAAGAGGAATGGTCTATCCTCCATGAGTGGCGGCCATCTTGGACAGGACAGTTTCCTTCAATCCTATATATTACAATACAATGTTCTCCCTTTAATGACATGCTCGCTATGATAATTGGGAACGCCTAATGTCGGCAGATGTTGCTTATCGTCCCGTCCTAATGGCTCAATATTGATGGTCTTATATTTGGTTAGTTAGCAGAATGAATATGAACGTTAGAGGCGTACGCTAGGGCCCAGTTGGTTGCTCGCCTCGCCATCCTTTCTACTCTTTCCTGAGATGCCCCCTCACATCTCACGCAGAACCATCTGGGTTGCATCCCTTTCCTCCACTATTCCTCCTTTCCACCTCCCTCTCCTAGTATTTGACCTCTGATATACCATTAAATCATTAGTCACTGACTTAATATTACATCTCCCACAATGCCCTATCAACTTCTCTCCTCCTTGAACTCGGCTGCGGCCTGCCCGACCAGATTATAGCCTGCTCCCCTGAGCCCTTGCTTCGCCACCATGGCCACACCCCTCAGAGGTGCTCCTCAAGCTGGTATACGGAATACAAAGGACACTACTCCTATTACCATCTGAATCCATAACCCTAGCTTTTTACACTGCCCGTTTTTTTTTTTCAGTCAGTTGTTGTGATTAGCTTTAATATGGATCCAAAACCCTCAAGTTTCTTTTCTACTCATTTGGAGCCGTCCAGCCACAATGCTTTTCTAATTAAATATCCTCCTAACCTATCAAAAAATGCATCAAAAATCTTTAAACATAGACTCCTAAAATCCCACCCAGAAACCCTTATCTCAGATCCCTACTTCTGCCTAAAAAAAGGTGCTACAATAAGTGATCTCATATTTTTTACGAAAAGACATGCTCAATGGAGGAAGGCCTTCTACTCATTGCTCCAGATCACCACTTCCAGGAAGACTCCTCATGGACTTAGATTTACGGTTGCCCCCTCACTGGTATACTGAGCAGAAGCTACCATTTCCCTTTACAAAATGGGACTATCCTTATCCAATTTTCAGACCGCAACCTAGGCATGTTTGACAATATTTTCCCCATCATCAAGAACACAGTGGCTAGCATTAAATCCTCTGCCTCCCAAGGAGGCCCCAGTTCCTCAGGTGATGCCCAAAATCCTCAAAGTGTATCACCTCACATCCTTGACACCACATTTGACCCTACCTTTTCCCCTCCTTGCTCCCACTTAGTAACCACCATACATAATAGCAACTCTCCTTCTACTCCAGGTGGAACTGAGTCCCTATCTTGCATCCACCAAACTAGCATGCACGTTCACCACTCCTCTAGAGCAGCTAGCTCAGACTTACTAAGCTCCATAAGTCATACCATCACCCCGGTTATTCCCTTGACCTCTAAGACCATTACTGCGACTACTGTAGGTGTATGGGGACTCTTCCAATATCCAAATCGGTGACACACCTGACATTTGAACGCCCGAACTGGGCTAACAACATGACTCATACGACCCCAGTATTGTCTTTTAGCCAGGGGATGCACCTCTCACCCTCTAACTTACTCCACAATCCTACCTTGCTTCCACAGGGGCTTCCGGGCCAATATCCTTCTAACCCTTCATCCCCAAACTCACCCTCCCTCCTAGCCCCGACCCCAAGTCCCTGAAACCCACCCCACCTCGCTTCCACAGGCTCTTCTTGGTCAGTTTCTTTCTATCCCTTCATCCCCTAGTTTATCCCCCTGCCAGGACCCCTGCCCCAAGTCTCGGATACCCACCCCCACACCTAATTGGAAGTCAGACTGGACGAGATCACACTTTTCCTCCAACATCTCAAGGCGGATGTTCAAAGTCTATTACAAATCACCTCCGAGTTGTCCATTAATCAGAGGTTAAGCTGGTCCTCAAAGACTAATTACTATAACCACACACTTTCCTCTAACTCCGGCACCAAGCTTCCAGCACGCCCCCCATCAACTAGGACCTCACCAAACATGGCTTCTCCGCTCCAAAGATGAAAAACCACGCCCCACCCTAATGCCCCCTCTCGGCCCTCTAGATTAAAAGATCCACTGACTGACAAGGATATTCATTCCCTCCTACTCCCATATGATCCAACGCACTCCGCTAACACAGTTAACATGTACCAAATAGAGGCAATCTATACGGACCCTTTCAGATAACCTAAGGTAAACTCCAGAGCCTTGAATAAGAACAACCTTACTAGAGTCACCACCACACTTTCTACCACAGTGGACACAAATCCAAAACTTAAATGCATGCTTCTCAACTGCAGATCAGCAGTAAGACACGCTGCAGACATTGCTGCCCTCATCCTTGCACATAGTCCTGACCTCATAGTGCTGACTGAAACCTGGTTAAATTACTCATCTGCACCTAACCTTGACATACTATTGCCTCCTAACTATGACATCATTAGGTTAGATAGATCTAGTGGACAAGGTGGAGGCATCGCCCATATACATTGTAACAGTCTATCAGTCAAACAATCGCAATCTGCTGTCTTGTCATCATACGAATACCTATGCATAGAGGTTGCTTATAGCAACAGGCATTTATGCAAATTCCACACGCTCTACCACCCTCCACGAGACAACCTTCCCTTCATAGAACAAATCATGGAAATCATCTCATCTAAAGCAGAACTTCAAGGCACTCAAATCTTCCTGGGAGATTTCAACCTCCACTGGAATGACATGAACGACGCGGCAGTGAATAGCCTTAAATCCTTCTTGGTAGACCTTAACCTAATCCAAATTTGCGACAGCTCTACTCACATCAAAAGAGCTACCTTAGATCTAGTTATCGATAAAGTCAACTCCATTCATCTTGAATCTATCATCCTGTGTGACTGGACAGACCACCATTGTATAACCTTCCTCATCTCAGATTCTGTGAGAGTTAATAAAGTCCAGCCTAAAAAACCCAGACACTGGAAAAGAAGCCTGCGAAACATCAACTTGTTTGATCTGACTGCCCTTACTGATAACATCCTGCCCCCTCCTGTGGACATGTCGAATGTCCATAACCTTACATACCACTATAACCGCTCTATGACAAGTGTTCTAGACTCAATGGTGCCTCTACAGCTAAAAAGATTGTCCTCCAATGTCTCCAAACCTTGGTACAATGGTAGTCTAAATACAGAAAGACGAAATCTGAGACTAGCAGAAAGATTGTGGCGATCCTCTCCCTCCCTCAAACATCTCAACCAGCTGAGATCATTAAGAAATATCTACAACAAACGCATTAGATGCTCTAAAGCTAGCTATTTCAGAAACCAACTAGAGCAAGCAAAAAACCGACCAAAAAAATAGTTTGAGCTCATCAAGCTTCAATCAAACAGTCAGCCTAACTTTTCCTCAGTGAGTCCTGGTCAGCAGCCTAACTGCAAAGAATTCGCTGACTTCTTCTTTGAAAAGAGAACTAAAATCGAATCTGAACTATGGTCAGCCTTAGAGCACATACGGAACAGACCTCCTAACAGCATCCTTCCTCCTTGGTCTAATGTGACTCCACCAATTCGGGTCCCCCCATCCTAAAAAAAACAATGCTTCCTGGAGCATATTCAAAACTTTGGATGAAAGCACTATATGCAAAACTCTTGCTACTCTGAAACCATCTAACAACTTTAACGTCCCCTTGCCATCGAACTTCTTCCCTGAGATCAGAGCCTCCATACTCCCACTTTGGACTAAGATAGTCAATGCCTCTCTACTGCAAGGTGCTATTCCGGATTGCCTTAAGTCTGGCAGGTCCTCCCTATTCTAAAAAAAACATCCGCAGATCACTCTGACCTGCACAATTTCCACCCAATTTCCAACATTCCCATGCTTGCAAAGCTCCTCGACAAAAGTGTTCACATCCAGCTTTGTAACCACATTGATCAATTCCGACTTCTAGAACTATTCCAATCCGGCTTCCTTCAGGGTCATAGCATGAAATCCGCTCTCACTCACATAGTAGACGCGCTAAGGATGCTTAATCATAATGAATCCTGCCTTTTGATCCTCCTCGACCGATCGTCAGCTTTTAATACTGTTAAGCACGACAACCTAATCGACCTATTGGAACACAGGATGGGGCTTTCTGGGCCTGTACTAAACTGGTTCTCCTCATTTCTCCACAATAGAACCCAAAGATTCAAGGTGAACCAGTCTTTGTCTCATCCCTCACCGGTCACTTTGGGGGTACCACAGGGGTCCGCGCTTTCACCCACTCTCTTTAACTTGTTCATGGAGTCTTTAACAGAAATTCTGAAATTATCCAGCATTCACTATCACATGTATGCCGATGATACCAAACTGTACTTGAAGGTCTCCTCCCCTGAAGACATCAGGCACCTCAACTCAGTTTTACAGAAAACACAAAGTTGTCTGACACTTAACCACCTGAAATTAAACGCTCTTAAAACGGAATTCCTCTTAATCACTCCACCCAAACAGTCACCAGTCATTCAAGAATGGATCAATCAACTAACAGCTCTTAAGTGCATGCCACAGATCATTGATTCCACAAACCCTTTCGGAATAATGCTAGATAAGAGTCTGAACATGCAGAAGCACATTAGTGCACTCACCAAAGGAGCGAAAGTCCAACTCAACATCTTAAGGAAAATAAAACCTTTCCTCCCCTCTAATGACTTAAACGTTGCGGGGCAAGCCCTAGTGATCTCTAAGTTGGATTATGGAAGCGCAACCCTCTGCGGCCTTCCTAGATCAAAGACCGCTCCACTTAGGACTGCTCTCAACTCTGCTGCAAGGCTCATAACAGGTTCTAAAAGAAACAATCATATTGCGCCTGAGCTGATATCCCTAAATTGGCTCCCATATGAAGCAAGGATACAACTAAAAATTGCATGCCTGAACCACAAAGCCATTCATTTCAACACCCGATATACCTCGCTCAAAAACTGGAGCTCTCTGGTGGCTCTAGATCCTTTAGAAGTGCCAGCACATTACTGCTCAAACCACAGAAATTCCATAAAAGAAAACTTACAGTTGAGCCTTCTCAGGTATCACCCCGAGAATATGGAACTCCATGCCCCCTGAAGTCAGACTGAATCCCTCTATTGCCATTTCAAAAAGGAAGTTAAAGTGATATTGATGAAGAAACTTCTGCCTTAGAACCTTAGTTTGCAAGGCTCTTGAGGACGAGCTAGTTTCTATGAGACTGTGAAGATTGTATGTTGATCTGTTGGATTTCTGTTACTTCCTCTTATACCTTTCGTGATTGCTAAATTGTAAAGCGCTCTGATACCCCCTGTGGTCATGTTTGCTCTATATAAAAACTTTTTAAATAAAATAAATAAAATAAGTAGGTAAGATTCTGAAACTCAGATGATATATCAATATGGGGACTATGCATCAAAGGGCCACACAACATGAGCAAGATATAACGATTAGCATTTTCCGTAACTTAAATATAATAAAATCTTTGCAATAAATATGAAATTCCATGCAGAACAAATATAGAAGAGCCGTGGTGTATACTGAGAAGCAAGGAGAAAAAGCACGTTTTCTTTCATTACCAATGTACAAGTATGAGCTATATGTTGCTTTGTGTAATCTGGTGGATAAAACACACTTGGTAAAATATATTTTTGCAGCATTTGAAGAACAGTCAAAGTGGCAAAAGGCAGAATCAGTTTTTCTCGCTTTGCAATTGGTTCACAATTATTCATATCTGGTAATAGGAGATGCTCCTGATACATTTTATGAACGTATTCAAAGATATAAGGTGTTGTAAAGAACCAACTATTCCAAACATCCACTGTAATGGCGGACACCACACGTTTATTCACTTATAAGAACAGCACATCCAAGACAAGGGGGACCATTTATGCCTATATATGTTCTTAATATTGTGTAAAACATTCATTTTACCCCTCTCAGATGAATACATCAAAATAAGTATCTTGATATAAACATGCTTCAATCAAGGAAACACTCTGCTTGTCACTCTTAAGTGAAAGGATTTCATGGCTGAAGTCTTTTCCAAAAAAGCTAAAATATAGTAACTTTGGACATTCAAAAATATAATTTATTTCCTCCCTATCAATCTTCCCTACCATTAACACTGATCAACACAGAGGGTGCATGCGCTGCCTGCTGAAATGACTGAACAAGCACCGCAATGTGCAGAATCAGAGGATGAGACTCTTTCACCCTTTCCTTTTCTACACCTCGCCTGCTTGTATCCCCTATCACCCATTGCGCACATTACTGAGAATTCAAGAGTTTAACCCATCCCGCACTTCTGCAGTGCACTCCGCTGCTTGTGAGCTAGGGTTGCACTATTAAAATGCACATGTTTTCATACATACATGGTTTGATCACTGAGTGGAACTTACCAGACGATTAGTCATGGCATTCTTGAACAACTGCAGTTTAATCTATGAAGGTCAGAAACAATTTCCACACACACCTTACAAAAAGTCCCTAATCAGGCAGATGGATGCTGTCGCCACATGAAGGGACAAGAACAAAAAGACCTGTCCTAACCCAGCAATGTCTTCTAAGGAAAAGGCCTACACTGCTTACAGAAGGAACCATCCAGATAAAGTACTGTCATAATTCATAAGTAAGAGTCTGACAAATTAAAGTAAAAAATGATTAACATGAGCACAAGACCCACAGTGTACGGGATCCTTCCTGTAGCACTATCTTGGACCGTAGCCAAAACTATACTCTGAACATCTGCGCTGAAAGAAATAGACGCTCTTTCAAGTAAGGCAAGCCAATAAAAATATCTCACTACCATCCTTGACTCAAGATGTCATGACTGATGTCTACGTACATTTGCACTTTTCACTTCTTTACCTTGAGTCCTTCTCTAACTGTTTGCACTACTCTAACCTTTATGATTAAGACTCAAATGTCTACAAGGTGGTATACAAACATTCACCAATCAAAAAGGTAAATACATACTAAGGATCTGGTCTAGCTTTAAGGAACACACACCCTCAAGATTTTATGAGGGTGAAACGTTTCTTGGTATGTGCTGGAAGAAGATTAGACACTTAAAATTGATATGTGATTTAATGCAAAATCCATTTTCTTGTATTATTAATGGAGCAATATTACATTACAGCATGGAAATGTTATAGCCATCAACTAAAGATAAAAGCTGGAATCGGTATAAATTCAGATTCAGGAGAAAACAAGAAGACAGAGGGCCTAATTCACAAAGGTATATTCACAAGTGTAGATGTACTTATGTGTAAATCTAGTACTGCACCTTGTTGTAAATGTGCACTTTTATCTATTTACCATTTCCGAGTGTAGATTTACATGTCTTCACCCCCTGGTGGAGCCTTCTCCCACAGAATGTTTAAGTGTAGAATTATTGCTATTAACGTTTCACATATAGGTGGTGCTCTTTGCCACTGAGGTGAGATCTCCCAATAGGAAAGTATAAGGAAAACATGAAAGTTTAATATTCTCATAAAAAAAATAATACAAATGTTGTAATTTAAAGCATAATTATAAATCAATTAATATATTAACTAAAATATGTTTATTCAATTTATAAATTTTATTTCCTAAAGAATAATTTAAAATACACATTAACATATTTAGTTTTATTTAATATGTATTAAATGATGTTAAAACGTGTGTTAAACGAATTGAAATAATTAAAAAAAAATAAGCAAAAGTTTAAATACATTTTTACTTAAACTAAGTTTAATATTGAATTGTAGAAGATTTAAATGCTTATTTAATAACTTTTTTATAAGTAATATATATATCAATACATATGTAAGTGAGTGGATTAATAGTTGGGTGGATAGGAGTCCACCACAAGGAATAAGAGCACAAACATGTTAAGATAAAACACAATTTTATTAATTTAAACCTGTACTTAAGCCTCTGGTAGCTATGGCACAGAGCAGACAGGCTTAACATAGGAAAATGTGTAAATTATTTAGCAGTAACAAAACAGGTAAAAGTCAAAACACAACCCAATAAAATCCCACGATCAATTTAGAACATGTAATGAGTAAAATGACACCATTGGGGAGAGAATGTGGCCTAACAGCTAGGGCGGTTGAGCTTGGAGCTGGGGAACTGGGTTCAAGTCTCGGCAGGGACGCTCAACATTCTGTGATTCTGGGCAAATCACTTAATCTCCCTGTGTCTAACAAAAAAAAAATGAATGTGTCCGTCTGTAACGTAACTGGTGCTCATGTAAAGTGCTCTGATACCTCCGGGTCTAGTTCGCGCTTTATAAACCTCTACAAAAAAAAAAAAATACAAAAATCTAATAAGGGGTAGGGGAGTTTTCATGCCTCATTAAGGGGTAGCACTAACAGGACCATCTGCCAACAGGCTGATGGTATTTACTACTGGAGGCTCAGGCAGGTAAATGGTAAGATTTTAAAAGTCACTTTACCTGAATGCTAAACATCTGACTTCACCATTTAATTGGATTTTCAGTAAACATTAAAAATAGTTTTTGAATTATTCTGGTAGCTTGTCCCAAACCAGGCATAGCAGAGTTATGATTTTATTCTAAACTCTAGTTTTTTTCTCATAGAAGAGTTACAGCCCTTTACAGTGAAAATTGTTTTTGGTCTAATCACTATAGGTACATGCCAACATTAAATTCTTGCATGTACAATTTTTGAATAATAGGCACAGTACATTGTGGGCTACAAGGCATACTTATAGGTGGCTTATTTGATATTTAAACGTAGGGATACTTCCTGTCCCAAATGGTTGTTTTCACAGGTTTGCCTACAGTTTTGAAAGAATTCAGAGTAGCATGGCCCACTCCGTGTCTGCTGCCAGACACCTGGCAGAAAGGCCGAACACTTTTTCCAAACACAGGAACTTTGATTAAACAACATATATATTAACTACTGCCGGTCACCAGTAGGTAGGTATAATTAGGGCCTAGTTTCCATGAGAAAAGCCTTTTTTTGTTTTGTTTATAACTTTGGTGCCATTAGACGAATCTTCACAACATTTTCAAAACTAGTTTGCCACTCACTTCAACTGCTGTCTGGAACGTTTCAAAGTGATTTGTCAAGCGAGGAACAAGAAAATGGGGGATCCCAAAACACATTTTGCCGATGAAATTTCCAATAGGGATTTTAGACACGACCACAGCCCGAACCGCTGAATGGAATTGCACCAAATTTGTCAGAAAGCTTGATCTTGGTCCAGAAAGAGTGCTTCTAGTAATTTGGTATAAATCTGTTCAGTAGTTTTGTAGTTATTAAAGAAAAAAGATTTATGTATACTGAACTGAGGTGGTGGAGTGAGCTAAAGAATGATGATGGATTAAACCCAGATCAGTTGACTGGGGGTGAGTGTTTGATTGGCTCAAACGTTCCGTCCATCATCCCCTTTTGTATCGCTTTGGTCGCCCTAAGTTGGCGGGGGTATGCCCAGACGTGGGTCCCTTGCTCACTTTGCCACTGGATTCAAGCAAGCCTGGCTGATGACGGCTGAAATGCCAGAAACCGGTCCTAGGATGCTTGTTTCCGGTCCAGGGAAGACATGGCTTGGCAGTTCGGGCTGGACTGTTCCCATGAGGCACAGGGTCAGACTGATTTGCATATGGCCATGTCTGAACTGGGGTGGTGGAGTGAGCTAAAGAATGATGATGGATTAAACCCAGATCAGTTGACTGGGGGTGAGTGTTTGATTGGCTCAAACGTTCCGTCCATCATCCCCTTTTGTATCTATAGCCTGGATCCATTGTGGTGGATCTGTGGATCCACGCGCCAACAGGAATGCCGTGATTGGCTGGTCTCAACCTGAGAGAAAAGTTGAAGCCACAATTCTGTGAATAGAGGTACGGTTACCGGGGGGAAGTCTAATTAGAATATAAGAGGTCAGGATAGAGCTAACCTGACACCATGGCACTGATGGAGGGTTGTGTGAAGGGAACAAAATTGTCCAAAAAATGTTGGTGCATGAAAATCTGTGGATGCACCGCAGCACACAGCACAGCCCCCTGTGTGAATACGTGGCAGATCTAGGCCCCAATTAAATAACACATACACCCACTCACAGACCCACTCACACACTCTCTCAAAGACCCAAACATCCACTTACACACCCACTCACACACCCATAAAGCAAAACTGCTGATACACCTACTTGCATATTCATACAGCCTCTCACATACCACTCAGAGACCCACACAGTCACTTACACAGCCACTCTTACACCCACCTGCCACACACTCACATGCCCAATTACACACCCACACAACCACTCGCACACCCATAAAGCCACTCACACACCCACTCCAAAACCCAGGAAACAACTCACACACCCATACAGACACTCACAAACTCAGTCAGAGCCCCAGAAACCACTCAAACACCTATTTATACACTCATACAGCCATGTACACACCCACCTACAGACCCAGAGAACCACTCATACATCCACACACATACCCACAAAGGAACTCACACACCCTCTCAGACACTCACAAAACCATATACACACTCATACAGCAATTGACACATCCACTCACAGACCCACACAGCCATGCACAGCGTGGGGTTGGTTGCATGCGGGGGTTTGCCACAGGTCAGACCCTGCGGCAACCCCCTGCCAGCCATGCGTGACGGCTGTTGGATTAAAGTATAGTATTTAAATATTACTTTATGTTATAAAAAACCTAGCTATTCGCTGAAAAAATACAAAGTTTATAAGAAAGTTATAGTTAGGAAATATAATTCAAAAACAGAGGAATTCACCAAAAAAAACAAAGATTATAGGGACGTAATAGTTAGGTTCAGATTTTACACACATAAAACTATAGAAATTCAGCAGTTATAGTTATAGTTATCTCAGGAAACTATAACTTGTGCCCTAAGGTAACTATAACTCGAGCCCTTGCCATGCACTGCTAATGACTCCACATTTTACATCAGTCATGACAACTTCTATGACATCATTGATAGTATTATTGCAAAATTTGTAAAAAAATTATTGATGAGAAAACTGTGCATGGCGGGGGCACAAGTGTGAGTTGTTGTATGGGTGAGTGAGTGATTATGTGAGTCATTGTATGAGTGAGTGGCTGTATCAGTGCTTGTGTGATTGAGTAGGTGGGTATGTGAGTGATTCTATGGATGAGTGAGTGGCTATATGGGTCTGTGGATAGGTATGTTAGAGGTTTTCAAAGAATGGGACAGAAATTGCAGCACCCCTTGCACAGAGACAAGGAGAAGAAACTCTTCAGATAAGGAGAATTTCCTTGCTCAAAGGGAACCCTTCTGAAAGTATCCTGCTTGGGGACAGGAGCTGGCCCCCAGTCACCAAATACTCTTTGTGTTGTGGAAGTGCTGTCCAGAGTAAATTCCTGCTCAAGGAGCTGGGCAGTAAAAGAAACCCAGAATTTGGGCATAGTGCATCCCTCATACTACTGGTTCCTGTTACTACTGCATCTTCTATATTAATGATAGTTGCATCTCTGCCTACCAGACTGATTAGGTCATTTTAAGATTTATTTATTTTTATATTTTCCAAACAGTCGAATCAGAAAAAAATCAACATTTACAAACAGCTTCTCTACATCCTCCATTTAAGAGTACAATGAAGCAATCTCAGGCATAGTGTAAGACAGGAATTGTCAGCAGATAAAGCATGTGCTGCGTGGTGCATCTTAGGTAATCAATACAACAACTACACAGCGGTATGTTTCTTGAGGTCACATTGGCTACCTCATACTCGATGAGTGTGACCTGCCTTTCTGCCAATTTCTGAGTAATCTAGCATTGCGGCAAGCATAAATAAGCCTTATGAGTCTGTTGGTCCCTTTCTGAAAGGGGATCATATATCCTTGGGGCTAGTGTGTGGAATCTGCATAGCAGCAAAGTCTGTGGCCATTTCTTCTCCATATGCAGCATCTTTGGGCCCAATCATAATCTTGGGGGGCAGGCTTTTCATCCACGTTTTCAGGAGTTGGCGCTGCACAAACAAAAGCAGTTTACATTCTACCTAGGGACATTTTTAACATAACCCAGCAACAGTACTTTCAGGGTGCAACTGTCTGCAAAGCTCACAATATCACCAATATCACCAATTATGCTCGCTACCTCAGCCCAGTATGTCACTACCGGTGGGTTCTCCCAGGTGCAGGAGGTAGAAGCCTGCAGGGTCAGCTTGGCACTGTGCACAATAGGAGTGTCTATCTGGATCTATTTTGTGAAGCAGGTCAGGAGAGAATCTGAACTTAAAATGGAAGAACTTATGATAGTTCCCAACCTTCTCCGCGATATCTGTTTCCCCCTTCTCTAATGCTCGATTAGGGACTATTCATTGCCCAGAAGCAGATAGCCATTTTCAACCTGGAAACCCGTCTTCCACCCTCAGGGTCTCGTCAGCTGGTTCATCAGGGAACGCCGGCCATCTTGAACTAATAGCACGTCTGATTCTGAGGTAGTCATTCTATCCAAGGCAATTAATGTCTGCGCATCCCCGACCTGTGGATAGTACAAGAACTTGTTGGCCAGAAATGTCTACCACTGTGTCCACAGTCCCGCTTTCATAAGCCTTGTTTTCACCCCTATATCTAGAGTAGGAGATATACTGGGATTTTTTCAGAAGGGGAATATCAGAAGAATATATTCGTTCTGAGCCCGCAGCTTCAGCCATAGTCCACATCAACCAATTAGTACAGTGACTCATATGGACCTAGTATGTCAGTCTGACTGTTTGTAACATGACAGTGGTATCTGGGTTTCTGGTTGTTGTTTGAACTTTTTATATAGGCAAATGGAGTTCCCTGCTCTGTGGGTTTAACCAGTACACCAAATAGAGAGACTAAGTTGGTCATTTTAATATTTATATACACTGTGATAAACAAATTAGCGTTTTTAGCAACATTGCAGTAACTTTATGTTATTAAGTAGTACGTTATATTCACCTCTGGAAGAGTTTCAATGAAACTGTGAATGTTTGCAGCTTTGGCTGACTCTTCAATCTCCTCCTGACTCACAGTTCTGCTGTTGTCTCCGTACTGGATATTTTCAGCAATGCTGCAGTCAAACAGAACAGGCTCTTGAGACACAATACCCAACTGTGACCTGAACCACTGCAAGTTCAAGGATTTTGTATCAATTCTATCTGCAAACTGAATAGAAAAAAACATTTAGTGTTTCTTAATGGTATTAAGACATTTTGCCCAGCTCTAGGAATGGCATAGCATATTTTAGAAGATATTGATACGGTTTTATACAATGAGGCAGAAATATGTCAATCTGATTCATTCCATATCAACTTTACTAAAAGGTTTAAAATATTTATTACAATACAAATGCATAAAATGCAATAGGGTATTACATACAAGCAAAGCAGGCCTTCAAAAATGTAACATCAAATCATTACTAATACATTAGCTATTTAAAAAGAAAATATAAAACATTTTCTAATGAAGTCTAGTGAAGATAACAGCTAAGTAGAATAAACCATCGATAAGCAATCAGTCTAAATCAGTAACGAGATCACACTGAGATAGAATTAAAGTGGTTAATAGTTATGCAGATGCACAGAACCAGTACAGATCAGCTTGGACAATTCCAAAAGACCTTATTGATAAAATTAGATTTTCTTTATTTGTGTGCGTTTTGCCTTTTTCAATTAGACTGGTATTAATTTGAAGTACTGTGGTAGATTTTCAATTCATAAGAATAATCATTTTTGCCACCATGAGTCATCACTGAAGCCACGTTTGCCTAGATTATTTGCTGATTTCCATTCTTCCTCAACATGAAACAGAAAAAGCAATACCACTCTTGAAGACAATATTAGACCCGGCATAGATTTCTCTCCACCGATTTTACATCTTTGGACACTTTATAAACTTATGAAGATACTCTGTCTGGTTCTAGAGGCACCTCCAGAAATACCCAGATTATTGCGATCCTATTTTTCCATTCTTCTAGGGAGTGGATTATTTGAACAATTTTCTGCTGAAATAGCACTGTAGATGTGTTAGTAATCCCTTTTGTTCTATAGGTCTACGGCAAATACAACGAGTCCTTTCCTTGTTCCACATGGCCACTTCAACTACCCAATAGCTTTTATTTGCTGCAAATAAATTTAGATTTCACTTTGTCAGTAGTTGATAAATGTTGGTTATGTTATGTTATAGGTATTTCTAAAGCGCGACGGTTACCCGAAGGTGTCCTGGCGCTAGCTACTATCCACTGGGCAAGTAAGTGGTAGACAATAATTACAGGTTAAAGAGCCAGGTTTTTAATCCCTTTCTAAATGTCAGGAGGTCCGTGGTGTTCCTCAGGTGAAAAGGAAGGTCATTCCAGGCCTTTGCAGCGCACACAATAAAGCTTTTTCCACCCCATGAGGCTTTTTTTGTGGGTGGTACTACCACCAACTGGCTCCCAAGGAACGCAGGGTTCTTTTAGGCAAGCACCACTGCAGATGCTGCTTCAGATAATCTGGGCCTGTGCCTTGGAGAGCCTTGTAAACGGTGCAAAGGGCTTTAAAGCGCACACGTTTCCTAACAGGCAACCAGTGAAGTTTTTTAATTTCTTTGGAGATAGAAGCAAATTTAGGTATGCCAGAAAGCAATCTCGCTGCCGCATTTTGCAACAATTGGAGTTTGTTCATAAAACATTCCTGCAAGCAAAGGTAAAGGCTGTTGCAATAATCAAGCTTAGACAGGATAAGCGCCGCGACCACTGTCCGCTGACTGTCGACCGGCAAAAAGGGAAGAATTTTCTTAATCATTCTAAGAACATAGGAGGTAGCTGATGACACTGCATTAATCTGGTCGCCAAAGTTAAGTTTATCATCAACCATAACTCCTAAGTTTTTTACTTTCCTCGAGGGTGTAGGAAGAGTGCCCATTGCTACTGGCCACCAGTTGGGGGTCCAAAAATTGGCATCATTTCCAAAGAGGATGACCTCCGTCTTGCCTGAATTTAATTTTAGGCAGTTTTGTGACATCCACCTTCCAACAGCTTCCATACAGTCGTGGAACTGATTGTCTATTCCAACTCCCTGTCCAGGCCGCAGAGCCACAACAATTTGTGTGTCGTCTGCGTAGGAGGTCAGATTAAAACCAAAGGAACCGATTAGGGAGGCTAGGGATGATACGTACACATTAAAAAGTATGGGGCTAAGCGAGGATCCCTGTAGCACTCCACAGGGCAAGGTGAAAGGTTTAGAGTGAAATTCGTCCAGCGCCACAATTTGTGATCTACCAGATAATAAGAATTTTAGTAGCTTCCACGCTTTACCCTGAACCCCGCATGCCAGCAGACGGTCCAACAATAAATCATGATGGACCGTATCAAAGGCCGCCGACAGGTCCAGCAGAACTAGGGCGGCCTTACCTCTCCTATCCAGGACTTCCCTGATCTCTTCTGTAGATTTTATAAGGGCAGACTCAGTACTGTGACCTTCTCTGAACCCGTATTGAGTAGGGTCTAAAACTTGGTTTTCACGTAGAAAGGCACTGAGTTGCAGATTCATTGTCTTCTCGATCATTTTTGCTGGTAGCGGGAGGCGAGAAATTGGTCGGAAATTGTTGGGGTCCTTGGGGTCTAGACTAGGCTTCTTTAGCAAAGGTAGTATTGAAGCGACCTTCCACAGAGGGAAGTGCCCTGCTTCAGAAATTGCATTGAATAGGGAGGTAAGTGCAAGGGCGACGGATGCCGGGGCTCGCTTGATCACCGAGACAGGACAGGGATCAAAGGGGGAGCCTGATCTTGCTGACATGAGGAGCCTCTCGGTATCAGTTAAAGATAGTGCGGCAAATTTGTCAAAGACAGGGGGGGGTCTATGACTGGCCTCCTTCCCTCCAATAAAACTGCAGTCTCTGCAGAACTTGGGAGATTAGAAGCTGAAAAGATGACCTGCACCTTATTCAGGAAGAACCTAGCGATGTCCTCGCATAGTTCCTGACTTGACTGAATTTTTGCTGGGCGGGGGGAGGCCAAACTTGATACAGTTTTAAAAAGTTCTTTGGCAGAGTTTTTTGCTAGGCTAATTCGATTTGCAAAGAATGTTTTCTTAGCATTAAATAACAGTAGCTTGTAGGAAGCAAGACTTTGTTTATAGATCTTTTTATCTGCTTCCTCGTATTTTTTCCTCCAGTTCCGCTCCAGGGATTTGCAGATGAGTTTATGTTTCCTCAGTTCCTCCGTATACCAGGGAGCCGTTGGGTGAGATCTTTTGGGAAACCGGACTTTTATTGGGGCTAATTTATTACATGCTGTTTCCACCCAATTGGTGTAATAGGTGGCCGCCTCTTCTATTCCTGTGGGTAGCTGACCAGCAGTTACTGTAAGTGCATCTTCTAATTCAGCACCCTCAATTTTGTTCCATGCCCTGCTTTCAATCTGACTCTTGGTGCCCCCCCTGACAACACAGTGAACGGGAAGGGTCAGTTCAAATAGTACAGCTGCATGATCAGTCCATGTGAGAGGCAGCAAACCTGTACAGGTGAGTTGTGGATGGTTTGAAAAAGTACCGTCCAGAGTGTGCCCTGCTATGTGGGTGGGGCCTGTCACCTGTTGACTAAGGTCACCACTCTTCATCATGTCTAAAAGAGTCACTGTATCTGGTTCCATGAGTGCTTCCAAATGATAGTTCAAATCTCCCATGATCGTAAAAGAGTCAGTACAGAGCCCCTCTTCCAGCAAATTGCTAATAGAGGCTAAGAAGGTGCTCCATTTTCTCAATTAACGAGATTTTGTCAACTCATACAGGATTTAGGGATTTATTCAGAGTTTGGCAGACAGGTTTTGTCATGATTTATGTACATTTTCACAGTTTTTGGAGGACTCCTATGTAGACCTGTGTCTACTTTTTCACTGTTTTATATTTCTTTTTTACCTTTCTATATCATGTCGCCATTCTGAAAGGCACCTGTATGGTTTATAATGTTGATGCCACATACCATTTGCGCAAAATGCAGTTTTGCAGGATGTATTCTACATACATGTTTGGATTTGATTTTATACTGCTCTCATACTTTTTTTTTCTTACTGGTATCACTTTCATAATCACATCTTTGTAGTCATAACCAGCATCATGTTTTTTTTCATTTAGCAGTGTTTATCAGTTGCTATGCTGTGTTGCACGTTTAAATCTATAGTTGGTGTTTACCAGTGGAGAGATCACAACTCCAGTAAGCCTGGGTGGAGTTCGCGGAGTTTCACTCCCCAGAACTCTGCGAAGTGGCAGAAAACCTCTGCCGCGCTCCGCGGAGTTCCACCAGCAGCGGAGTCTATTAAGTTGCGTTACTCGCACTGATCTTTAGTACCAGGAGTTTTTCCCACGCTCTAAAATCAGCGCAAATGGCACTACGCTTTGCACCAGAGGGCGCTGCTGTTTTCTGCCACTCGAGTAGACATTCTACTGGGGCAGCAGCTTCCTCAACGCGAGTGGCAGACTTCTCAAATGCAAGCGATCGCAACCAGCCGCCGCTGCCCATGATGAGAAATCTCACCAGGATGAGGTCTATGCCTTATTTTTTCTCGCAAGCGCTCCCCAGCCTACCTTCGGCGAGCCGCTTGAGAGAAAAAACTCTGCTCCGTGTCACTTCACGTAGTTTTTCAGAGCTCTGCACTCCGCACAGAGCGCGGAGTGGGCAAAACCCTGCGAAATCCACTGGCGGAGTGGAATTCTTCGCCCACCCCTAGGTATAATGCAGGAGCTAGCGCTAGAGCCCACTCCTTGGCGTATGAATGTTTATTTGATTCTGGAAAGAGGTCGGCAAAGGCTGGTAAAATTACCATTTTTCTTTTTGGGGAATCCATTACGAAATCAGGTGGCCAATTTTTTCTGGTCAGAAGAATATCATATCCTTGAGTGAGCTCCTCCCAAATGAAGACATTAATGAACCTAGGAATGCCACCCTCCTACTGTAGTTGGACTTCGTTTAAACAATGTGGAACGCTTACCCTGGTGTTTCCATCGTAATATATTCACTTAGCGCTACTCCCACCAGACAATCCATCAGGGTCTGGCGAACTATCGTGACTTCTGCTGAGCTGTCCAGCATTGCCAATGCCTACTCCTCGTTTCAGAGGCAGAGTCCTCAATATCCAGGGCATGCCTGACCTTAAGTCTGGCTACCTTCTTCTTTTTGAATTGAGGTTTCAATGTTTAGACTTGTCTTCTTGTTTAATAATGTAGTCAGACCAGCGTTGTGAGTTCTGATCTGCGCTCTGACCGTCCGCCTCTCTCCGAATGTTTATCAGATGAATCCTGGAAGGAACTAGAGGAACGTGTATCAGTATCCTGACACCTGTCAGGCGGTTTCACATTATCACGGTTCTATAAGTTATGAAGTTTCTCAGTGGTTTCCTGTGTAGGAGACCCACCCTGTGATTTTATTTTATCCTTGTTTTTCTTATTGTACCACTTCTTTGGCGAAGAGTCAGGTGCTTGCTTAGAGTTATCCTTTTCAGAATTACTCATTAATTGTGGTTTACCAGGTCTGGCTCCGAAATTATCTACACCTAGCTTAACACAGGTCTCTGAATTTTGGGTAATTCGCGCTCCTGCTATGCAGGAGTCAAATCCCTTAGGCAATGGCGTATAACAAACGCTGCTGCTTACCCTTTAATGTTGCTCAACATTATGGCCGATACTGTGGCAAAGTTGACCATCAGTTTCATTCCTAAATCCAGAGCAGGTGCTGTCCTATGCTCGTTCTGGACCTATGTCAATACTTCAAATCGAACCGCCAGTGAAGGGGTACCATGTGTTCTGGTATATACTGCAGCAAAGAGCATACCTCAAGTAGCACCGTCCTCTATTGGAGAAGCCATCCCCATTGGCAAGCAAATTGTCAATATTCTGTGTTTTTATCTGCGGGTCCATATGGGGAAACACTGCTTGAAGCTGATTCATCTTCTGTGCAATCTTAAATGGAATTTCTTCCCTTTTGGTGGGAATTGTCTCCATGACTGCATTCAGCATTTGTGGGCTAATGCCTGGTGTGACCAATTGTGATGGTGCAGCTTAAATGGCCTGCGCATGAGTAAGAGTTAATGTTCGCATCACAAACTGTGTAAGGCTTCTGTATATTGTGACTGAATTATTATATAATCCGCACAGCTGGGTTGCGGTCTAACTATAGATACTTGGATGGAGTGTTTATCCGGCTAGGACTGGGCATGTCACCCTTCTCATTGCTGATAGGACTGAGTCTCACATTTCCAATAGTGTGGGGGAGGGCGCCTTTAAACCAATTAACATGTTCTTTGTAAGTAAGAGGAACTTCTATTGCCACATCTCATATTTCATCCTCAGTGAATTCATGAAATACCAGTGTTGCAGCTGGGAAGGTAATTCAGGAGTTGAATACCTCTGTTCTATATGCTTCGGGTGCCTCTACCACAAAGGTAATGTCCCCACCATCTAGTGTGAGGCCATTTTGTAGTAGTTTCTGAGTAACTGCATATCTGCAGATTTCAGAGATTTGTTTTTGCCATGTTATGTAACAAATGAATTACAGAGTTCGGCTAACACAGTGGAACTCGATCCTTTCAAGCTTGAAAAACCAACAGCCAATACAATAGGTATACCTACTCAGCTGAGGAGGATATTCCCTACCACCACAGACGTCTCCAGTTAAAAGGTGAGTAGGGGTCTCTGAGAAGGCACAATTTAACTACTTAGTTGATCCATACAAAATAAGAACCCAATCAACTTCGGCGACACCATGTCGTGTAGTTTCCACTCATCAGTAGGATCTGCATGTTTGTGAACGACATAGACTTTGGGATGGTGCCAGACTGATTCCGTGCATATCCGCAGGATATGTTGTTCCTTGGACCAGCTAGCTCACAGTGCCACCATACGCTCCCCCTAGACAGGGTGCGCACAGTTCTGGCAGCCACTGAACACGACAACCCCGACCACTCAGGGATCGTGGTGACGGATCTAGAACCTTTCTCTCATACACTCGTGCTCTCGTTGGGTCAGAGAAATACACAAAAATACACAAAGGGACGTTTTAAATATTTATTGAACCAAAGTGATTCTTGTATAGAATATATGTGCTGCAATGATCAATAGACAGTTATATTAAGTGTCAGGACAGTGAACAGAACGAAAAGTTCTATCATTGTGCTGAAACAACGTATGTATGAAAACATATAAAATGATATAACAATCCTACGTACTCATACTATGCAAACCCTAACCTATGTGTCTACGGTGTAGGTGCCTGTTCTGCCAAGTAACCCCCACTGGATGATCCAACCCCATTACCTGGTGGGTAAGATAGCTGATTCTGTATTGCAGGGGCATGAAATCTCATAGCTTTTGACCCATTTTAGCCAGGACTGTTTGTTAAAGTACTATCATGATCTCAATAATTTCAAGGGACTGCACAAGAGGTTTAACTGGTAGTAAACTTAAGAGATGGAAAATGATTGGTTAAACCAGCTTATCACGATCTATCCTTAACATCGAGCTATATTTAACATTTTTGTTGCTGTTCAGCAGGCAAGATAGTATCAAATGGATTTGAGGACATTGAGAACTACATGCATAATAATTTACCTTGATTTTATGATCAAATTTGAGATATGGTATTATAACTTACCACGTGCCCTTCTATGGGGTCATAAAACCTCTCCAGGAGTTGAATTGTGGTACTCTTTCCGCAGCCACTGCTTCCAACCAGGGCTAGAGTTTGGCCTTTCCGAACCCGTAGGTTAAGCCCTTGTAGAACCTGATCCTTTAATCTTGTTGGATATGCAAATTTGGTATTTCTAAATTCAATGTCCCCTTCAAAGTTATCCTAAAAGGTACACAATAGACACAGTATGCAATTACAAAAACATAACAAGATGAAAATATAAGTGCACCAGATGTGTGTCTCCCTGTTTTAAAGAGAAAGTCAATTACAGTCTAAAATGCAGCATAAAAATCAATTAGCATGTTTACATGAGATACTCCCATCCACACTTTAGAATTTTCTTCAAAACTCAAACACTAGAATGCACACATTATTTGTATTTGATAGCAATGGCACATACTTTAGTCAGATTACTAGAGGGTACATGTAGCATAATTACAACTGGTAAGTATAACTTATTTCTCCACTGGACATGAAAACTTTTGTTCTAGCAATCATGATGTATACAATTCCTGGAGTTACAGAAACTATTGATGGGCAGAGTCACCACAGTCTGCACTTATAAATAACTTTATGTGTCTTTACTTTTGATTGAGGAGACTGCAAAAGATATGTCTATACTACTGAACAGTTAATGTTGTAGGGCCTGAGCTTAAGATGGGTTAGTGAATGGTTTGTTTAGAAACTATCTTGAATGTACTTTTACTTAATTTGAAAGGGGGTGGTTGGGGATCTGTACTCTCTTAACAACTGTATAATCAGATCCCTTTAGAAAACTTTTCCTCATTTTAATGAAGAGGGGAAATATGTACAGATAAACCCTTGAAAACAAGACGATGAGGATGCACCCCAGGCAGCAAGATTAGGTTCTAATACAGGATATAAGAAGCAATACATTGTTCAAGAAGCTACTGGGTTTAACCGAAAATTCACATTCCCAGTAAACACTGAGAAAGATCACGTGTCATATATGACATCATATTTATAATTGAAAGATCCTGCAATAACACCCTATACACATGAGCAGAGAGGGGGGATATTCTTATCCGTCCAGATCCAAGTTCAGAAAATACATTGGTGTTCTATCACCCATCTAATCTGTTGAAAGATTAAAAGGAGCCAGAGGGGTTAGGGGAATGTGGAAGATTAGATTAAATGAAATTAAATGAAAATTTATCCCGCGCACTACTACCCGATAGATGTTTTTAATTATCACCGGATAGCATACTAATAAAACAAGATTTCATGAATTCACAAGTCGTGAAAGGGGGCCCTCTTAACCAAGCTTTTACTGATGAATTGCAAGCAAAATATTCCCTGAAGGTAAAATATATCCTGGCTGGGTCAGCTCATATCTGGACTAGGAACTAGGCCAGGGCGGAACTCGTGGAGTTTCACTCTGCGGAATTCCACGCGAGATTCTGTTGAATTCCATGAAGGGGAGAAAATAGGCATGTCGCACTGATTGTACTGTGATTTAGCGCTGAGAGCTCATTCCGTGCAAAAAAGTAGCACAAATGGTACCAAGCAGCGCGCCAGAGGGTGCATTGTCTAGTGTTGATTTTGCTGCCACTTGAGTCGATTTTCTACTCGAGCGGCAGCACTCTGACCATAAACTGTCTCGACCTCCTGTGACCGCTTGCGTTGGAGATATCTCACCAGGTGCCTTCATAGTGACCTAGAATCGCACAAGGAGGTGCCAAATCTCGCTCGTCAACTTACCATTTTCGAGCAGTGTGCGAGAAAAACTCCACCACATGGTGGTTGTCAGAATTTGGCCGAAAGTCTGGGTTACAAGTGTGATGCCCAGTGGCCAAAATTCCGCCAATTCTGCTGGCTGAGCAGAATATATCCCCAACCGTACCAGGAAGTGCAGTGGGCCTGGACATTGGCAACTTACATCTTTTTGTAGAAGATAAGCTACTTTCCATCAGAAACAAATGCTGTTCTATGCCCACATCTACAGCTGAACCAAATATATTTGCACCTTACATAGCCATACTAAGTGATTTTGCATTAAATTGCATAATGATAGCGAGTGAAAAGATATCTAAAAGAAAGAGGAATAACAAAATAGCATTCAGGAACTTTCTAATGTCTAACTTATAAAAAACCAACAGCTCAAAAAAGCACTCACTGGAAATCCACTGACTAGATTTTTCGAACCTTGAATTGAAAATGATGAACTTGGACTGGGAAGCTTAAAAAGCAGATATAATAAGTTCATAAACTGGCTTCTAAGCACCAGTGGTATGGTGTTTGAAAGTCTCAATTTTAAAATGGGCTGCCTCCATGAAGCAGCTTGGCCATTTGTGGTCCAGAATAGAGTAGAAGCATGTGGCCATTAGGAAATTGGTTTTCCTAATGCATAAAACTCATTGAGTTACATTTACGATTCCTTTTGGGTTGCAAGTCGACCTAACTCATGAATATTAATGAGGTAGTGTGAGAAGCTGGCCTGGTATATGATGTCCACTAATGTAAGTGGGCACCTTGCACCAGTCCAGACAACCCTTATGGTGATTTAAGAGGTCTCAGACAACCTTAGAAAGCTATCCAAGTGGTAGCTGTGGAGAGCAGCCTTCAGGATTGGTCTTAAAGGAGTGTTAAGCAGCTTGTTTTACCAGAATGTAATCTTATAGTATAGATTAAATGAAAGGAGAACCACACATAGGGCCATATGTAGGTAATTTCTATTTACCGATTCCTAAATACCGAATTTTACCGATTCGGTATTTAAGAATCGGTAAATAGAATGTAGGTAACATTCGGTAAATTTTACCGGTTCGGTAATATTCGTTATTACCAATTCGGTATTTACCGAATCGGTAATAAGGAATACCTTCCCATTCATTCCTATGGGCCTGGAGGCCCATAGGAATGAATGGGAAGCCATTCACTATTACCGATTCGGTAAATACCGAATCGGTAATAGGGGAGCATATTCAAGGGTGGCAGGGTGTCAAATTGACACCCTGTTGCACCCTGAATCGTGCATGTGTGCACATGTGGTGCACATACATGCCCTAAGGGCATGTATGTCTGCCACATGGCACTTTTAAAAAAGCACAAAATTGCTTTTTAAAAGGTATTCGGTATTTACCACCAACTTGTAGTTGGTGGTAAATAACGATTCCTTAAACCAAAAATGCACTCACTTGAGTGCTCCCTACATAGGATTTAAGGAATCGGTAATTTACCGATTCCTCAAAATAACAAATCGGTAAATTACCGACTCCTTAAATCCGGCCTCCTACATCGCAAAGGGCTAAATACCGGTCGGTAACGGGAAATTTACCGATTTTCGGCCGTTACCGACCGGTATTAGCCCACCTACATATGGCCCATAGTATTTATAAAAACATGTATTTATTATATAACACTCTCTAGTACATTACAGTATCTCCTACGGAGATAGACACAAAGCACACAATACTTTATCAAAGAAATCACAGTAAATAGCACTAAAAGACAGAGGGGCCCAGGAGGGGACCAAAACATATACTAAGAAAGTGGTATAGGAACCACGACTTGAGTCAGGACAATGTCGAGAGGATGTAGAATTGCTGGGGATCCACAGAACCACCCAAGGTAAGTAGATAGGGACCCCACGGAGAGCGTGTGCAGTGTGTGAACATGACCGCGTGCTCCGTACAAGTCCATGTGCAAGTTACGGTTGGATTTTTAAAGATTACGGACCCTTCCCAGTGGACCCTGAGGAAACCCTGTGAAAGACAGAAGTTTGGAGAGCCACCTCACCCGTGGAAACCGTGGTACCCATGTTACCTATCACAGGGATGCCGGGTGCATAGGCGTGAAGTGGCGTCGGAAACCGCCGTCAAACCCAATGGAGGACTTCAGGAAAGTGCCGTTGCTGGAAGAGGAGAAAGTGTCCAGAGGCATCCAAATGTGGATTCTGGAAGAAGAGTACCTGAAAGCCGAGGGGACAGTGTCTATGTCACTCAGGAGTGACCAGGAGACTTGTAAGACAGATGCCATCTGATGTCGGGTGCTTCAGGTAACATGATGGTGACCTTGACTCTGCAGCTGTGAGGACCAGGCGATGCTGAGGTTGACCAGGACCCGGATATGAGCAGTCCCACAAAGGATGTCGAGTGCTGAGGGGTCGGTGTCAAGCGGGAGCACCAACAAGCCTTGGCAAAGGCAACCCACACAGGAAGTAAAGAAGGTGCACGGTTGGGACCAGCAAGGTCCAGGGGACTCACCACAAGCAGGGAAGTCAGGGCAGACCCGAGCACTCAGGGCAGCCCAAGGAAAGCAAAGATGACCCTCAATTGGACCCACAGGCTGGAGGCACAGGGATCGCGAGAGGACCTCGAGCAGCTCACCAAAAGGAGCAGGCCACAGTGCCCACAAGGCGATGTGGCTGAAGATCTTGGTGGAAGAAGTTGCTGGAGATTGGGGCTACTTGGAGCCCAATGCACTTGTCGCAGAGTTGCCAACAAACAAATGCACTTGCAAAAGTACGCAGTGCACAGGGGTTTGGTTAATGCAGCCCCCACGAGGGATTATGACCTCAGACTTGGTGAGAGGGCAGCTCGAGCCTCGGGAGACGTAGATAACCACCACCTGTGTTGTTGAACCCTTCGGAGTCCACAGGAGCTCGGGATCACCAGACCGGTCAGCAGTGTTGAGGTGCCTGCGAATGCAGGAAAGTGACTCCTTCACTTCAAGGGAGATTATCTTCAAGTGTCTTGCATGCGCCACAGGTCCTGCACAGATCCTTTATGGTGCACTGGCACAGACGATGCAGAAGACTGAAAGGGAGATGAAGTCAGGCCCAAACGAAGTCCAGCGAAGTCCAGAGTGCCCAGACAGTAGAAGTGCAGTGGTTTCAGTTCTGAATCTTGTCCATGACGAATCTAGGGATCTACACTCAGGTAAGCCCTTAAGTACCCTAGGGAAAGGGTTGAGAAGATTCAGGGGACCCTCCAAGGGGAGGGTCTGGACAGGGGGGAGGTTACTCCCAATTCCTTTGTCCAGTTTCGCACCAGAGCGGGAGCCAAAGGCTCCCAGGACTGGTTTGAACTGGACTATGCACAGGGACACCAAATGTGTCCCTCATGCAGACTTTCAGGTGCCGGCAAGCGCACCCACCCAGCCCTAATACACTAAATCCTGTCTGGGAGGTGGTCACACCTCCCTGTGACAGGATGTCTATTCTTCTGCCTTCCCCTGCTCGAGCTTGGCTCAGCAGTAGGAGGGCAGAAATGTGTCTCTAGTCGGCAACAACCATTTTGTGCTGTCTGGGGCTAGAAGGCTGGTACCGGGAACACCGAGAGCCTAACGGAGGGCTCTTCCAGTGCTTGGAATCATACCTCCCACACCGCTTGCGGTGTGGGGGTATGATTCCAACATGTTTGATACCACACATGATAGGATTCGTTGCAGCAGTTTTCGAGATGGTCATCATGCGGTCACGCGATGCCCCTCTAGATAGTATATGGCTGCTTCAATGACAACCCAGGAGAATGGACTCAGTAGGCTGCAGGGGTGTCCTGTTCATGCAGGGGCACCTTCTCACTTAGAACCAAGCACCCTGCCCTCAGGATTGCAAAGGCATGCTAGAGGGGTGACTTATAGGTTTTAAGTGCAGTGACACTTAGATATAGTAACGGATATCTTCAGTAAGTGGTGCATGCACCAACTTACACAGGCTGCAATGGCAGGCCTTTAGTTCCATTTTGAATGGTCTCTCATGGGTCTCTCATGGGTCTCTCATGGGTGGCATAATGCATGCTTCGGCCCTTGGGAGACCTCTGGGACTATGCCCTGGGTACATGGGTACCATAAGCTAGGGACTGACAAGGGTACCCCAGTATCCAATCTGGGATGCACCTAGGTACTGAAGACAACAGTTTAGGGAGAAAGCAGATGGACTGGGGTCCTGATTAGCAGGATCCCAGTCAGATTAGTCAAAAACAGCATCACATCAAGCAAAAAGTGGGGGTAACCATAAGAAGCAGATCCTACTTTCCTACACAACCCCCCCAAACGTAAGGAGATGAGACTATCCTTGCCCAGTTGAGTCTTCATTTTCTAAGTGGAAATATCTGGAGAGTCCATTTCTGTCAGACCAATGAAGTGAGTGCCAAACAAGTATAGCATCAGCTTCTTCAGGGCCCAGACCCCAGCAAAGGCTTCCCTCTCTATAGCTGACCAACGTTTCTCTCTTGGGGTCAACCTTCTGCTAATAAAAGCTACTGGTTGATCCTGACCCTCTGCATTAAGTTAAGTTGTGACAACACAGCCCCTACCCCCAACACAGATGCATCTGTTTGGACAATAAATTGCTTGGAGTAATCAGGACTCTGCAGAATGGGAGCAGTGCACATGGCCTGTTTGAGATCATCAAATGCCTTCTGACTGCTAGCTGTCCACTGAACTTTCTTGGGCATTTTCTTGGAGGTGAGATCATTCAAGCGAGTCACTATGGAGCCATATCCTTTTACAAATAATATCCAGTGAGGCCCAAGAAAGCTCTGACCTGAGTCTGGGTAAGTGGAGCAACCCAGTCCATTATGGTCTGGATTTTGCTCTGAAGTGCTTGAACCTGGCCTCCACCCACAAAGTGGCCCAGGTATACAACCTTGCTCTGCCCTATCTGGCACTTAGTAGCCTTTATAGGGAGGCCTGCTTTTTGCAGAGTCTCCAAAACGTTCTTCAGGTGGACCAGGTGATCTTCCCAGGTGGAGCTAAAGACAGCTATATGATCAAGATATGCTGCACTATAGGCTTCCAGACCTGTGAGAACTTTGTTCACCAGCCTTTGTAATGTGGCAGGTGCAGTCTTCAAACCAAAGGGCATCACAGTAAATTGATAATACCCACTAGGGTTTGAGAAGGCTGTTTTGGTTTGGCATCCTCCGCTAGTCTGATTTGCCAATAACCAGCAGTTAGGTCAAATGTTCACAAGAACTTGGCTGAGGCCAAAGTGTCAATAAGCTCATCTGCCCTAGGAATTGGATGAGCATCAGTCCTAGTGACTGCATTGAGTCCCCTGTAGTCAACACAAAACCTCATCTCTCTCTTACCACCCTGGGTGTGAGGCTTTGGTACCAATACCACTGGGCTAGCCCAAAGGCTGTCTGAGGGCTCAATTGCTCCCAACTCCAGCATCTTTTGGACCTCTGTCCTGATGCAATCTCTGACATGGTCAGGCTGCCTGTAGATTTTATTCTTCACAGGTAGACTCTCACCTGTGTCCACTTCATGGGTACACCAGGTGGTTTGACTGGGTGTCAAAGAAAACATGTGCCTGTATTGATTGAGGACCTTCCTACAATCAATCTGCTGTTGATCAGTGAGGCTGCCTGCCAAGGCTACACCTTCAACTGACCCATCATTGTGAGAGGAGATCAGGGAGAGGATCACTCTCTTCCTCCGGTCCCTCATCAGTTGCCATGAGCAAGCCCATGTCAGCCCTGTCTACAAAACATTTGAGCCTGTTCACATGGAGCACCCTGTGGGGGCTCCTGGGAGATCCAAGGTCTACCAGGTAGGTGACCTCAACTTTTTGCTCATTGATAGTGTGGGGTCCACTCCATTTATCTTAGAGAGCTGCTGGGGCCAGAGGCTCCAACAACTACACCTTCTGGCCTGGCTGGTAAACAGTCAGGACAGCCTTTTGGTCATGCCAAGCTTTTTTCAATTCTTGACTGGCCTCCAGGTTTTTACTTGCCTTTTACATGTACTCAGCCATCCTGGAGTGGAGACCAAGTACATAGTCCACTATGTCTTGTTTGGGAGGTTTGTGAGGTAACTCCCATCCCTCCTTCACCAAACATGAGGGACCCCTAACTGGATGCCCAAACAGAAGTTCAAAAGGGCTGTAACCTACCCCCTTCTGAGGGACCTCTCTGTAGGCAAAGAGAAGTCAGGGCAGACGAACATCCCATTTTCGCATAAGCTTTTCTGGGAGGCCCATGATCATGCCCTTTAGGGTTTTGTTGAATCTCTCAACTAACCCATTGCATTGAGGATGATAGGGTGTGGTGAATTTGTAATTCATTCCACACTCGTTCCACATTGCAGTGATATAACTTGACATGAAGTTGGTACCTCTGTCAGTTAAAACCTCCTTAGGGAAGCCCACCCTGGAAAAAATTCCTAAGAGGGCCCTGGCCACCACAGGAGCTGTGGTGGTTCTAAGGGGAATGGCCTCTGGGTACCTAGTGGCATGGTCCACCACCACTAGTATGTAGCTGTGCCCAGATGCTGTAGGAGGGTTCATGGGACCAATTATGTAAATCCCAAGCCTCTCAAAGGGAACCCCCACAACTGGAAGTGGCATCAGGAGGGCCTTTGTGGTGCCACCTGCCTTACCACTGGCATGGCAAGTGGCACAGGAGTGACAAAACTCCTTGGTGTCCTCAGACAACTGAGGCCAGTGAAAGTGAGGGACAAGCCTGTCCCAAGTTTTACTTTGGCCAAAGTATCCTGCCAGGGAAATGTCATATGCTAGGGTGAGTAGGAAGCCCCTAAACGTCAGAGGTATAACCAACCTCCTGGTAGCACCAGGCTTGGGGGTCTCTACCCTCTGAATAAAGGAGTCCCTCATCGCAGTAGATCCTGTGGGACCCACTGACATTCCCAGCAGCCTCAGCAGTAGCTTGCTGTCTGAGGGGTTCAAGAGAGGGGCAGGTTTGCTGCTCCAAACTCAAGTCTGCCCTGGAAGGGCCCCCTGTCCCCAAGAACTCAACCTGATCAGGTTTAAGCTCATCTGGGACAGTTCCTTCACATGGACTGAGATCATCTCCCTCAAGAGACTGATCCTCACTCTGAGTCTGGGGGGAAGACACAGTCTTACCCCTTCCCACCCTTCTCTTGGAAGGCACCTGGTCCATTGTTCCAGGATCCAGGGCTTGTTCAGTGGATGTCAGTTTGGCTTGTGACCTAGTCACAGCAAACACATCTGCAGAGATGCCCAACATTGCTGCATGAGTCCAAAATTCAACCTCAGCCCAGGCTGAAGTTTCCAAATCATTGCCCAACAAACAATCTGCTGGTATGCCTGAACTTACCACAACCTTCTTAGGGCCAGTTACCCCTCCCCAGCTGAAATTAACAACTGCCAAGAAATGGTCAGTCCTGACATTGTTTGCATTGCTCACTTGGTACATTTCAACAAGTATGTAGGCCATTGCCTCTGTTCCATGAATCAAAGGCTTCTGTCTGTACTTGCCCAGGTTACTGGGACTGACAAGTAAGGTGGCAATATCCATGCCACCATCACAGACTAGAACAGCCTGAGCTGGAGTTTTGACTAAGCCAGAACCCACCTCAGATCCCAAGGTTAACCCCACTAATCCCTTGTTCCCTGTACCACCACGTGTACTTGCGCTAGGGGGAGCAGTTGCCTTAGGGGCAGTGGTAGTAGGAGTAGTTTTCTTGGCTTTTGGACAATCAGCATCTTTTGTTCAATGGGTCTTTACCTTACACAAGTAACACCAAGGTTTCTTTTTGCATTTTCCCTTGTTGAATTGTGACTACCCCCCAGATGTAGATTTTTGGGGCCCTGTCTTTATCCTTGTCCCCACCCTTATCTTGAGCTTTTGAAGAATCTTGCTTCTTCTGGTCACCACTATGGTTCTGGTTTTTCTGCTTCACCCTGGTTCTGACCCACTTATCTGCCTTCTTTCCCAAGCAACCAACCTTCCAGAGCCTTGATAGCACTATCCACAAAGTCTACCCAGTCCTGATTATGTGTCTTCTGGGTGTCTCTGAACTTAGTCCTGTACGGTTCAGTGGTTAAGTCAAACCCATCAATGAGTACCGTTTACTAGGGACTGACAAGGGTACCCCTTCATCCAATATGGGATGTTCCTAGGTACTGAACACAACAGTTTAGGGAGAAAGCAGATAGAATGGGGTCCTGATTAGCAGGATCCCAGTCAGACTAGTCATAAACAGCATCACATCAAGCAAAAAGTGGGGGTAACCATAAGAAGCAGATCCTACTTTCCTACAGGTAGGTTTCAGTTTGCGACCCATTAGGAATTCCAGCCATCACAGGGATGGCCAGCAGACCATCATGTCTGTGACTGCTTTTAATAAAGTATATACTTTTTTAATTCAGCCTGTTTTCCTTAAAGGGAAATGGGATGCTTTAAAAAAGAAAAAAGTGAAACCATGTATCTTCATTTTTTAAGAGTAGACTGTGGTCCATGGGACCACTGCCTGCTCTTAAGAAATATTTTTATTTACATTTACAAAGGGGAAAGGGTCCCACCGAAAGGGTTACCACCGATTTTAAACTGGTGGTAAAGTATTACTGTTTTGCGACCGAAATTCGGACGCAAAACAATAATACATACCATACCGATTCAGTATTTGGAAGGCACGCCCAAACACACCCCTTCCAAATACTGAATTGCAAATGCAAAATGCGATCCACTAACACATTTCATAATCATATTTTGCATTTTGTACATTTGAAAAAGCCTTTTTCCGGTCCGAAATAGCCTGATTCTTTGAAATTGAATTTCTCAGAAAAATGGTTTGTATATCTGGCCCATGATTTCTGTTGGCAATGGGAACTGGAACCAGATTCCTTTTATTTAAAAATGTATGGAATTATGTCTATCTCTGAAGAAAGATAGGCAAATGTAATATTATGAACTTTGTTAATCACATTCAAGTTCCTTTGACCGTACACAGACTTTCCAAGAAATGAGAAAAGCAATACATTTAACCATACATGGACAACCTGTAAATGGACCCCTCCCAATACATCAAGAACTGCTTTGTTGATGAAGGGTAAATAGGCATGTCTTAACAAGAAATAAGAATTACTTCAACATTTTTCCTCTATGACATCAAGTGAGTTGTTTAAACCATTGCAACAGTGGGAGATACATGACAGAAGTAACTTTAATCCTGAACAATGTGGGTATGGAGCTGATCCTTGAATGTTTTTGTAAATGCAACTAAAGGCTAAAAAATTAGCACAAGGATTTTTTTTCTTAACCAGCTTCTCCATTGCAGGCACAATACCATATATATATATATATACATATATATATATATATATATATATATATATATATATATATATATATATATATATATATATATATATATATGAAACCAGGATCCCAAAGAACGACCGCGGTGGGCCAAACAAGGGCACAGACTCCAGTTGAAGATGCAATAAAGAGAATTTATTGTCTTAGCATATCAGGATGACGCGTTTCGACCACAAGCCTGTGGTCTTGATCACATAGTGCGCTAAGGTGGGAGGCATATAATTTATAGTGACATGAGTGACTTTACTATGTTCATAGTGACAAGGCAGAAAATGTTACACTTTTGCAGCATGTAGTAAAACATCTTGTCATACAGTGATGACTAGGCGCAGCAATGACAAGCAGTTTTGGTAGCAGGCATAGAGAAAAAACTACCCCTCTATATGTAGGTGCAGATGGCCATATGTTCTGTAACATCAGTTGTGTGTGGCAGACTAGAAGGTAAGCTTGTGTAATGGCGGTGCTGGCTGCATTGTAAAAGATTAAAAAATGCTAAATAAATGCAAGAATTGGGTTTGAAGTCTCCCAAATTATGTCTGATGGAAATCAAAATTAAACGGTATTCCTCTTTAATCATGGGTGTGTGAATACATCCTAGAAACCATGAATGCCATGTGGCACAATTAAATGTGGGAGGAATTCGGTGTACCATCGTAACTAGGAGGGGAACAATGTATCAGGGTAACAATGTATAAAACCCATTCATGTTAGCAAAAGCGTGTGGAAGCCAATGCCAAAGTCTCTGTATCTGTCAGCGCGCAACTAATGCGGTTGTATATTGTAAGCTTATTGCTGGTGCGGACGAAGGGCCTAGATGTTGCTGGAGTTTAATCTTAACATGTTGAGGGCTGAGCCTGATGTATAGAAATCGAGTCAACTGCCAAAAAATATGTCAAATAAGTGAAAAAATGCTATACAGTGCAGTCACTTATGGGTAAAGTTAAAAATGAGTGCATAATAGTGGGAAAACTTAGTGTTGGTGCCGTGAGATGTGGTGAAGACAAAAATCCAAACAGTTGCTAAAGGAATAGGCGTGATTGGAGCAGAATAGTTAAAAACTGTGTTTGTAGTGGATTAAAAACTGGACATCTAACTTAAAGTCATATATATATATATATTCACTGAAAAAACCATAGGTTTCAGGCACGTTATAGTTAGAAATTAGCATTTAAAAAACCTTAGAAATTCACTGAAAAAACCATAGGTTTTAGGGAAAGTTATAGTTAGTTGGACATTGCACTCGTACAAAACCCGTGAAATTCCCCCGTTATAGTTAGTTCAGCTAACTATAACTCGCGCCCCCGCAATGCACTGCTGATGACGTCACATATTACATCACTCATGACATGGTCAGTGACATCACTGATGACATCACTGATGACATCTCAAATGACATCACTGATGACATCATCCATGTGATAATTTCATGCATCTTCTCACACCCTAATATAACCTTTGATACACCCACTCTAAATTACAGACTGCCATTGTCAAAACCATAGACACTCCAACACCAATAACTACATACACACTCACTGATTCTTAGGTCTACACACACATCCACTCACTCACCCGTACAGTAACTCATACTTATAGTCACTCAGTACAGGACTAGTCAAAAGTTCTTTATTCGGTAACTATTACAGTTAACCATAAAAGCACAATACATATTTTAAAATGGCTAAAAAAGATTTAAAATTCTAATTACATAATATTAGCCGAATCACATCAAAATTGATTTACGCACCTTAAAAACATTCTTTAAGAACGCAGTCACTGAGGCAATTATAAAAACATCCTCCAGCTGTTGTAAGTTCAAATAAGCAGGTTGACATTGTTTAAAACCACATTTTTAAGCATCGGGATAATCCATCTCCTTCTTGGTATAATATAAAATTTACAAAAGAATAAAATATGTAGCGTCGATTGCACCGAGACATCATCACAAGGGCAATTACACAATACCCTAGACCAGTCATTTAGCGAAGGAAAGCTTAACAATCGATGTAAAATGCTCAATCTAAAACGAGTCAACAAAAATCTTTCAAAATCACCGGAAGTTAAAACGAGATAATACTGTATGGTTGGGGTCGCTAGAATCCTATAATGTGCATGCACCGTTGGTTTCTTAAGTTCAACTATGGTTCTAGCCTCTTCCAGATATTGCAAACACGTAACTTTAAGTTCTTTCCTGGAAACATTTCGCAAAGTATCTGGATCTTGATAGTATTCTAGGTGCCCTATTTTAGACACAAATGTTTTAATATATTCCAGCCACTTTATGTTTCTAACTCCATCACAGGTCAAAGTATCCTTCAATATTAGCCGATTCAAGGCAGTTTCTTCAGCGGTCCATATTCTATGCCACAGGAGTAATGGCTGTATTTTAATGACATCCTCTAGATATAGGATGCCTAATTCTCGGTGGCATATGTAAGTTGAAGTACTGTCAGGAACAGCTAAGAGGGACCTTAGGAACATATTCTCTGCACACTGCAGAGGGTTGACCCCTATAAAACCCCAAATTCCGGCTCCATAAGTTGCAATCGAAACACATTTTGCCCTGTATATCTGTAGAATTTCCGGTGGGGCACGTCTACCTAATTTTTACTAAAGTTTGAAAGGGCCATCAGTGATTTAATAAATAACAGCCTTCTAGCTTTAATTGCGGGGCACCATGTTCCAAAATGATCAAACAAGATCCCAAGATAGGAAAAAGTCTTGGTGCATTCTATAACTTTTGAATCAATAAAAAGGGTCCTTGTCTTCTTTTTAGACCTGCCCCGCAGTTCATAGTAAATGTTTTGAACAGTTGACAACTAGTCCCAGGCTTGCCATAAAATTAATAAAAGCATCCACCACCCTTTGTAGACTCAGCGGTGTGCGGGCCATCAAGACTGCATCGTCCGCATACAGGAGTGCTGGTATGGGTCGATTGGCTGCCACTGGTAAATCCTTGCAATCCTCCACTAAAACTGCTTCTAAGTTATTTATGTAAAGTGAGAAGAGGAACGGGGCAAGGATGCATCCTTGCCTAACTCCTCTTCTCACACCAAAGTGTTCAGTACATTCGCCGCCCCTCCCATAGCGAACCCGTGCCCTTGCCCCTGAATACAACTGTCTCAAAAATATAACTATTGGGACGTCAACACCCAACCCTTCTAAAATCTCCCACAGCTTCTCGTGTATAACACAATCGAATGCCGCAGTTAAGTCGACAAAGGTTAAGTACAATCTTTCTTTTTTTGCTTTAGTATATTTTTCTAAAATAATGTGTAGGTTTAAACACTGCTCGATTGTACCCAAACCTTTGCGAAACCCATATTGCAGGTCGCTTAGTATTGAGTGTTCCTCAGCCCAAACTTGCAGCCTGTTTAATAGAACTCGCCCTACAATCTTCACTGTAGAATCCAGCAATGAGATAGGGCGGTAACATGCTGGATTTGCCCTGTCCCCTTTTTTAAAAATGGGTACTATTATTGAGTCGCACCAGGTAGATAAAAAACCCTGTGAGCCGCATGCATTAAAAACCTGAGTTAAAAGTGGTCCCCAAAGTGCTAAGTTGGATTTAAAAATGTCAACGGGAACCCCATCTGTTCCCGCCGCTTTCCTTCCCCGGCTTGCATTAATGGCTGAGTTCACCTCTGTTAATGTAAAATGCAACAGTTGATCTGAGGGGTTATAAGTTTCGTATTGTCAGCCCTGATCACTAATGTTTCCTGGTCATCCAGTAAAGGGTTGTTATATAGACTGGAATAATGTTTAATCCACTCTGGTTCAGTAATAGCAATCTCTATAGTAGCTTTGTCCTTATCCGCCAAAAAGGGAGCGTTAACTGCCTTCCAAAATGCTGAGGGTCCCTGTTAACCGAAGCCTCTCGTAGTGCTTGCCAGGCTTCCTCTTTTAGGGCCATCTTCCTTATTTTCTGTGCTCTCTTGTATTCACATCTCGCTTCACTAATCTCAGCCCGATTTTTCACCTTTGCATGAAGGGCATTTTTCAACTTAGAGTAGGCTTTTGTACAACTTGTATCAAACCATCCCTTATTTTGTTTACTTTTTTCGTTGTATTCACATAAAGAGTTTCTTTAATAAAATTTGAAATTACATAAAAATTTTGTAAAATATCCTGGTGCGATGATCTATTATCTAAACACGTTAAAAACATATCTTTACAGTTTGTGACCACCTTACTAATAAGAGCGTCTTGATCCACATTTTCCCATTTAAGTACATAACCATTTTGTCTACTCAGTGATATATTTTCCACAAGATGATCTGAATTTCCTCTATTGTCAACTAACTTATTATTTAACTTTAATTCAAGACTAATGGGAAAGTGGTCACTCAAAACGATATCATGTGTTATAAAATCTTTAAAATAAGCAGAAAATCTATGTGGTGCTAATACAAAATCAATAGTAGAAAAAGTACCTCGTCCGTTAAAAGTAGGACAAAAGGGGATCGCAGGGACACATAAATCATTAACAAACCCAAAGTCAAATGTAAACATAATGTCAATCAGCAGATCTCCAAAGGTTGTATGGGGAAAGTGGAGAATACTAGAACCTTTTTCATAAGATATCCCACAAACCCCCTTGTTAACATACTGACATAGGGGTAAGTTAAAGTCCCTCCCCAAATAACACAATTCTCCTTTGCTGTGCCAGATTGTAGATTATGTAGTTCACTACTCAATTTTCTCGTCAATCCCTGAATCATCTCTGGGGGGCATTATTATAAAAATTCAATATTACTATTCCAAAGGTTTGATCTATGTGAAGGCTAATAATTTGATAATATTGGTTTGAAACATTAAAAACAATATTCCCTATATTCAAATAATTAGAAATAAAAGTACAAAGGCCACCTTTCGCTCTTCCGTGTGATGAGGGAACTGCTGGCGTAAAATACGTTTTGTAACCACTAATGTGTACGGGCTCTACCATCCAAGTTTCCTGCAAACTAAAGATGTCAAACTTGTTCACAAAGTCAGACCATATTGTGTTGGGCACCTTGGTTTTTAAACCAGCTACGTTCCAGAATAAAATATGACAATTCTCCCTCAAACCTGTGTCTTGATTTCCGCCTCCTACCTCTTCATGCTTCATTGATGTTCTATCAGAATAAATAGTGTGAGGGAGAGTGGGCTCAACCGGCGAGTTAGAGTCAACAACACAATCACACTCCACAACTACTAGCATAGCATTGTTCAGTGGGAGAGTGTTCTCGAGACCAACTGTCGGCTCAGTTATACACAAGGTGGGGGAAGCTCTTAATGAAAAAGGGGTTTCATGCTGTGGGGATGCTCTCAATTGATGTCAATCCACTGAATCAAGATTAACCAGGGCCTCATAACGATTATAGATTGGGAGATTAAACCAACTCTTGTGGTGCTGAATTTGAGGTCCCACATCTCTTGGGGCAGCGTATGGTATAGGCTGGTAAAAAAAACCTAATGGAACTACGTTAATACTTTGTCCCAGGGTACGTTGAATACCAGCTCTGCTCACAGGACTATCATATGCACTCATACACCTACATAGACACTCACACACCGCCACTCATCCATAGAGGTACTCACACACCTAGTCACTCATGCAAATAATTAATCACACTGCCATTTACTCACCTATACAGTCATACACACACCAGCTCACTTACTCATGCAAATACTAGCACATTCTTACGCTCTTATACAATCACTGATACAAGCACACACTCATCCATACAGCCACTCTCACAATCACACACTCTCACTTATAGCCATTTATATACTCCAACACACATATATACTGCCTTTCACATATGTAGTTACTCACACATGTACCACTGAGATATACATTCACTCACTAACACACCCATACACACACTCACCCACCCATACAGTCCATCACAGATGCACTCTTGAAACCATGCACCCAGTGAATCACCCACTCACACATCTATGCACAGAGTCACACACACCCCACCCACACAAACTCTCAGGTACCCATACAGATACTCAGACAACCAATCAATAACCCATGTGGACACTCATGTAGCTATTCAGAAACCCATGCAGCCGCTAACACACCAACAGACAGACGGATACAGACATTCACCCAGTTTAGTCACTAACCCATGCATTCAGTAAGATACGTTTAATCACTCACTTATAGAGTCAGTCACGCACCTACTAAATCATCCATTCAGACAATTATACACCCACTTATTCTTCAATACGCCTTTCCCTATATATATTAAACATATTTAAACTTTACAGAAACACAAAGTCACTGGATGATGTCATCAGTGATGTCATCAGTGATGTCATTTGAGATGTCATCAGTGATGTCATCAGTGATGTCACTGACCATGTCATGAGTGACGTAATATGTGACGTCATCAGCAGTGCATTGCGGGGGCGCGAGTTATAGTTAGCTGAACTAACTATAACGGGGGAATTTCACGGGTTTTGTACGAGTGCAATGTCCAACTAACTATAACTTTCCCTAAAACCTAAGGTTTTTCAGTGAATTTCTAAGGTTTTTAAATGCTAATTTCTAACTATAACGTGCCTGAAACCTATGGTTTTTTCAGTGAATTTCAAAGGTTTTTAAATGCTAATTTCTAACTATAACGTGCCTGAAACCTATGGTTTTTCAGTGAATTTCAAAGGTTTTTCAAATGCTAGTTTGTAACTATGCCTACAGAAGTAGGACATGTGAAGAAAGAAGAAAAAACGCACAGAAAGAAGCAAAAGAAATGTCGAAAGAAACAGAAGTCCACAAAGACGAAGAAAAATCCAGGAAGAAGCAAGACATGTGCAGAAAGAACCAACAGAGGAGCAGAAAGAGGCCTTGTTGCAAAATCATCCTGTGCCCACACCTTTTCCAGACGGGTACTGGTGGTAACTGACTCTGACTAACCAGGCCTAGAGCCAGTGTTATGGTAAAAGACACTTAGAATACAGTTAAAACACCTACATACACTAGGGAACACTATGCGTTGGGGTACCCCTGTGATTAGCATGACCTCCTCTGTAACTCCCTAGTACATAATAGGGCAGGGGGATTAAAACTACCTCTTAAAGCGCGCCATGGGGCGCGTTTGCACACTGGTGTAGGGAGGGGGGGGCCTGAGGTTACATGTGTGCAAACACGCCCTCTGGCCGTTTTAAGTTGGGGAATAAAGTCCCCTTGAATCCTAAGGGTCCCTGGGGTCCAACTAGCCCACCAGGTACCTCCAGTAAGCACCACAGAGCTGTGTTGCAGAGAGGTGTAAAAAGGGGCGTGTCCTGGACCACATCTCTGCAACGCAGCCGTGGCGCGCACTGGAAGTACCTGGTGGGCTAGTTGGCCCCCAGGGTCCCTCAGAATTCAAGGGGAATTAATTCCCCAACTTAAAACACGCCACAGGGCATGTTTGCACACATGTCACCTGAGGCCCCGCCCCCTCCCTTCACCACTGTGCAAACGCACCCTGTGGCGCGTTTTAAGTTGGGGTATTAGGTCACCTTGAATCCTGAGGGTCCCTGGGGCCCAACTAGCCCACCAGGTACTACCAGTGGAGGTAGCTGGTGGGCTAGTTGCACCCCAGGGACCCTCAGGATTCAAGGGGAGTTAATCCCCCAACTTAAAACGCGCCACAGGGCGTGTTTGCACACATGTCACCTCAGGCCCCACCCCCTCCCTTCACCACTGTGCAAACGCGCCCTGTGGCGCGTTTTAAGTTGGGGGATTAACTCCCCTTGAATCCAGAGGGTCCCTGGGGTGCAACTAGCCCACCAGCTACCTCCATTAAGCGCCACAGAGCTGCGTTGCAGAGAGGTGTAAAAAGGGGCATGGCCTCAGAACACCTCTCTGCAACGCAGCCCCCTGGCGCATACTGGAGGTTCCTGGTGGGCTAGTTGGCCCCCAGGGACCCCCAGTATTCAAGGGGAATTCGTTCCCCATCTGCAAATGTGCCAGGGGGCGCGTTTGCAGAGTGCTGCAAGGAGGGGGCGTGGCCTCCGGCGCGATGCCGGTCTTTTATTTTATTTTATTTTTAAGAAGGGGGCTGTGTGGCCCCCCTTCTTTTTCTAATTCATTGGCCTGGGGACCCCATCCCCCAGGGCCTGTCCCCATTTTTTTTATTTTTTTAAAAATACAATTTGGAAGGGGGCCACGTGGCCCCCCTCCCGAGGCCTTATTTGGCCCCGGGGACCCCATCCCCCGGGGCATGGCTTTTTTTTTTTCTTTAAATGTTTTGGAGGGGGGCTGCGTTGCCCCCCTCCTCAGGCCACTTATGGCCTTTGTTTTTTTAAGTTTTTTTTTCTTTTATGTACATTTTGGGGAAGGGGGCCGCGTGGCCCCCCTCCCGGGCCACTTGTAGCCCCGGGGACCCCATCCCCCGGGGCTGGCCCTCTCCGTTGGTCCCGCCGGCTCCCCGCCTCCTGCGGGAGCCGGCATTGCTTTTCCACACGGGGAACTGCTTAGATGCAGCTCCCCGTGTGGAAAAGCAATTTGCTTTGAATTTTGGAAGAGAGAGCAGGTTTCCTGCTCTCTCTTCCAAAATTCAAAACAAGTTTGCTATGACAGGACGGGAGCCACGAGGCTCCCGTCCTGTCATAGTAAACTACAGTGTCCCGGGGGTGGGCACCCAGGGACACTGCAGGATCCGGCCCTGGGGGGTGGCGGCCCCCAGGGCCATCACAAGCTCCAGGAGGGGGCCGCGCGGCCCCCTCCCAACATGTGCAAAGCCCGGGGAGGTGGTGGTCCCCAGGGCTCGGGGTCCGAAACGGACCCCCACATTAAAATTCTTAGTGCCCCGGGAGGTGGCGGTCCCGGGCGTGTGAGGGGCTCAAGCCCCCACACAGGTAATTTTTTTTTTTTTAAAAGAAGCCCCGGGGGTGGCGGTCCCCGGGGCTGCGGGTGGGCCGAGTGCCCTCCCGCACCATGTTTAATTCAAAGCCCCGGGGGGTGGCGGTCCCCGGGGCTTGGGGGGGCCTTAGAGGCCCCCCCACCCAATTTTTTCATTAACCCCCGCATGTCCCCGGGACTTGGCCCACCCGGGGGCCAAATAACAACGAAGCGCGGGAGCCCGTGCTTTGTTTTTTTTTTCCACTGCGGGATCCGCGCATCCCACCGATTTAAAAAAAAAAAAACAACATTTGGGGGGCCCTGGATGTCCTTGTGGGACCCCCTGAGCAGGCCTAGGGGGTCAGGGTGTTTCTACTCTGCCCCCTTTTTGCGTTTTGCGCATTTGTTTTACTGATTTCTTGTGCCTCGGTTCTACCGAGGCACAAGATGGCTGCCAACACTTCCCGGTTTGGAGTGTTGACAGCCAAATAGCATGCAGCTCGTGATCGGGAGGGTGCGCGGATCCATCGCGGCCATAGATATCGAAACTTTTATTTTGGATTTTCTCAGCAACTACTGAACGGATTTACACCATTTTTAAAAAGGGTGCTTTCTGAACCAAGCACTACCTTTTTGCCAAATTTGGTGTAATTCCGTTCAGCAGTTTTGGCTGTAGCCTTGCATAAAGTTTCCTATGGGAAATTGATTTTTCACTCTTATTTTTTGAATTTCTCCGCAACTACTGAACGTATTTACACCATTTAAAAAAAGGTCGCTTTCTGAACCAAGCGCTACCTTTTGCAAAATTTGGTGTAATTCCGTTCAGCAGTTTGAGCTGTAGCCGTGTCTAAAATTTCCTATGGGAATTAACATGGAGAAAACACGTTTTGGGACCCCCCTTTTTCTCGGCCCCGCTTGATGAATCACCCCGAAACCGGAGCGCCCCACTAGTTTTGAAAATTTCGCGATGATTCGTCAAACGACGCCAAAGTTATTAGGAATAGAATATTACGAATTTCCTATGGATAATAGGTCCTAACTATAACTATCTACTGGCGACCGCCAGTAGATATATATATATATATATATATATATATATATATATATATATATATATATATATATATATATATGTATATGTATATATATATATATATATATATATATCCAGTCAGCTTTTGCTTACACTCAAGCCTCTTTGCGACGGCGGGCCGTGGCGGGCTAGCAAAACCAAAGACCTTCCTCGTAGAAAGGATCCGAGCACACACAGGCGTAAAAGACTGGCAGCTTTATTCAGACAAGCATGACGCGTTTCGTCGTTAGTGACTTCTTCAGATGCTTAATGAACAACCAGTGTCGCCATTGTCCAAGTTTTTTAAAGGCGCTAGCTTCGCTACGATTGGCGGAGACCCAAGGGTGGGCGTGGCAGAAACCCAGATCCCTGCACTCCGGGTTCGTGGGTACGAGCGCCTCAGGTAAGTACCTTTTAGTCCATGTGGGTGGCGCTCCTCTTCTCCTCGCATGCACCGTTGGCCCAAGCACCCCACTGCCAGTCTTAAACACCCAACATCCTGCCGCTTTAAAGCCTCAAGGAAGTTCCGGACTGGAATCTGTCTCAACAAGTGTTGTCCCAGTGCTCTTTCATGGGCTTATATATATATATAATGCATATATTTCCAGTCAGAAAAAGGGGCGCACAAGGGAGGTACCTCCGCCTTCTGCTGAATAACACACAGTATATATAGACAACTTTCTGAAGAAGCACCTAGTCAAGTAAAACCAACAATAATGGAAATGAGCTCTGAGTTTAGCTCAGAAGTTGAGACAGACTCGGTAGAGGAGGGCTCGGGTAACAATAGAGAACCCCTTACAGCAACTGAAGAGCTTAGTTTTATAAGAAAAGTTCAGCAAAGGAGGCGCCAAAGAAGAAAGCAAAGGCATGGAGCTTTGGTCAAAAACCAAAGCCAAACAGACACAGCTGTGCAAATGATGTCGATGAAAAATGCCCAGAAATGCCCAAACCATAGTAAATCTTTTGAATATCGATTTATAGAGTGAGGAATAAGAAATTCTTTCTTTGGGACTGTCATATTGTACCAATTTCAACTATGGACAAACTTGCATTGATTGCTTTCAATTTATGAGGAAGCTAAAGTTACAAAAATATTTTTCAACAAGGACATAAGAAATAGCGGCCCTGGAGGAAGTGGAGAAGCATTGGGAACAAGTCTGGCAATTGCCGATATGGAACTCCTGTTTAGAACAATTGGAAAGAGATAATGAAGGAAGAAATGTATTATCCTACACCAGGAGATAGCAGATGCCTTTGGAATTGACATCTACGGAAGTGTTCAGGCTTTATTTAAACCAAAATCAGTATTTCTCCCCATTCTACCCAGGGACTCTTTGTATATTTTTTCTGAGTTGGTGATTTCTGATTTTAAAGCATTATCAGTAGCATCTAGTGAGGAATTTGTGTCTGCAAGTGGTGCTCAAGTGGCCAGATACTATCAAGATGTCAATAAAGTTAAAACCAGAAAGAACATAGTGGCCCGACAGTCGGACAAAGGAGGAAATATTGTTTTATGGCCTCTTGAAATGTATGTGGCAGAGGTCAAGCATTTACTAAGAGATCCTAACAGTTACTGCAAAGTGTCACAATCAAACATGTCTGAAGTAAAAGAAAAGTATTTTACAGAATTAACCAGGTAGAGAGGGGCAGGTTTGATTACACAAGAAGAATATCTTTATTTGAAGGTAGACACACCAGTAACTCCAATTTTATATCTGATTCCCAAAATTCATAAGAACTATCAGAGTCCCCCAGGGAGACCAATAATCTCTGCCATAGGAAGCCTATTTGAGACCACCTCCCGATTCATAGATTCTTTCCTTCAAGAGCATGTCCGAAACCTGCTCTCCTATATACAAGATACAGGAGATTTCCTAAAAAGGATTTATGATATCACATGGGAAAATACCTACGTCTTTATGAGGTTAGATGTTACTTCCCTGTACACTAGTATCTCCCCTCAGGATGGGCTTAAGGCCATGTTACACTTTCTAGGTTCTAGGTCAATACATCGACACCAGCACACAGCCATGCTCTTAGAAATGACGGAGTGGTGTCTCCAAAACAATTTCTTCATGTTTGGGAAGGACACTTACAGACAGGCCAGGGGTACCACAAGGGGCACCTGCTTTGCCCCAGTTATGCGAATTTATATGTGGGCTGGTGGGAGGAGCAAGTGCTCATGATGCACTATGCCAGGGAGTGGGTGGAGAACGTGGTCCTTTGGTCAGGTTTTATTGCCAAACTAATTATTCTGTGGAGTGGTACCCCTGAATCTGTGCAGGCATTTGTACAAAAACTGAATAACAATAATTTAAATTTACATTTTACCTCCAATATTAGTACCACAGAGGTATGCTTTCTTGATTTGCTTGTGTTTATAAAAAACTACAAAATGCACACTAGAACACACAGAAAGCTAACTGCCGGAATTTCCATTAGCACTCAAAAAGTTTCCATCTGAGTAAATTAAAACAAAGCACTCCATATGCTGAACATCTTCAGATAAAGAGGAATTGGAGTGAAGAAACCACATTGAGGAAGGCAAAGACGGAACTTCAGAATAGATTTACTGAAAGAGGATATAGCCCTCTGGTATTAAGGCAAGCAAAAAATGAGCGGGTGTGAAGGTAATCCATTTTATTTGCACAAAAGTGGCAGGGAAAAAATGAGGTGACAAAAATGAACTGAGGATGATCACAGGTTATCACACTTATCATTAGAAATTGAGAGGCATATTAACCAGGCATTGGCACCCCATTAAGAGTGATCCTGTGATTGGCCAAGAGGTTCCCAAAAAGCACCTAATAATGTTCGGACATGCAAAGTCTTTGTGCCAGGAATTGGTAGACACCAGCCCAGAGGCACAACAATCTTACACCTTGCTCAGAGGTAATACTGTGTTCCTAAACTGTCATTGTTTCAAGGCGTGCAAACATGGTCTAAACACATAAGAAGTCCCGTTGCCATTATTGAAAATTCCATTTAAGATATGCAATTCATATAATTGCAGGAGTGATCATGTGGTAAACATATTACAGTGTCTCTGCCACAAGATGTATGTAGGGAGCACCATACATATGGTACATGTGAGGATTCTGCAGTATTTGAGAGCGGTAAAAAATGAAGATAGAAGTTATTCAGTTCATCGCCATATACATGAATCCCATAATGGCAGGTGTGATGAATTGCTGTATTTTGTAATTGATTTGGTCCCATAAAGTAGTATGAGAAGTAATAGAGAACTAAGATTGAGGCAGTTGGAGTCTAAATATATTGTTATTCTCAATACAAAGATGCAGAACGGATTGAATACCGATGAAGACTTATACGTTCAAATATGAATTCGACATTAAGACCACAACCAATCTTCCCTGTTCTGTAGAAGACCAGTTTTAGATAGACACATTTATTAGTACAATTTAATTTCAAACACAAAGAGTATACACTGGTTTTTGTGCTTTATAGTAAGAGTGCGTGTTTTTGTTTTTGCTTTGTGCAATGATGTGATGATGTTTACAACATTCCTTCCAGTTTACTTAATGAGATTTGATAGATATGGTAGTAATGTCAATTACCACATTGGATAATTGGTTTTATGTATTATTAACAACTCTAATAGGAGAGGTAGAGTTGTGATGGGAATGTGGGCAAACAATTTATACAACTAGGAGTGAGCTGTGATAGAAGAGGGTATTTATTTATTTTTTTATTTTCGAGGTTTTATATAGCGCTAGCCAGACCCGAGGGTATCGGAGCGCTTTACATAAGTCGAGAAGCAGAGGAATACGTAGAACAGTACAAGTATAGAACAGGGCGGGAGAATTCCCGAAAGATGAGAGTCCAGGCTCATTAGAGATGGTGAGACGTCTTCACTGGGTGCCAGGGTCCTTGGGCGATCGACTCATCCGTTGTTGGTGTCCTCCTACAATCAGTGGCTCTTGTCCCTTCCCCAGGCGCGATCTAGGAAAAGGGTTTTGAGCTGACCTTTGAACTTTGCAAACAAGGGGATGGTTCTAATATGGGGTGGAATTGAGTTCCAGATTTTGGGAGCATTGCCCGTGAAAGATCGTGCCGCGGTTCTTTGTTTGCGCGCTTTCAGTGGGATGAGAAGTAGGGTGTTCGAGCTCCTGAGGGCCCTCGTCTGGCCGGCTTTTTTGAGTTTAGAGGCTAGGTATTCCGGTTTGCCTGTGTGGAGAGCTTTATGAGTGAGGCAGGCTGTTCTAAAGCTGGCGCGCATATCCACTGGGAGCCATTTTAGATCTCTAAGTGCGGGTGATATGTGGTCGAATTTCTTCACTCCTGTGACCATTCTGGCAGCAGCGTTCAGAGTAGTTTTGAGGGGAGCGAGGTGTGTCTTTGATGAACCAGAGAGGGCTGCAATCCCATAGTCTAACCTCGATAGCACCAATGCTTGAGTAGCTTGTTTGAAGTCCTTGGGAGGGATGTAAGGTTTAATTTTGTTCAGTAGCTTCAGGTTTAGGAAGCGCTCTTGGCAGAGATTTTAATGTGTTTGGTCATGTCCAGCTTCGGGTCTAGAGTGATGCGAAGTGATTTTACAGAGTCTGCTAGGGAGAGGTTACTGATGAGTGCATCGATCGCTTTTATCCATTCCACAATTTGGGGATTTTTTTCCTTGTTAGAGATGAGGAGTATTTCTGTTTTGTCTTGATTGAGTTTTAGGTGGTTACTTGAAAGCCAGCTTTGGACATCTCTGAGCGTGTCATTGAGTCTCTGGATGTCTGACATGGAGGAGGTTTCCAGATATATCTGTGTGTCGTCTGCATGTAGATGGAAGGGGATGTTAGCTATTTTGAGAAGGGTGGTGAGGGGTTCCATGTAGATATTGAAGAGTTGCAGGGAGAGAACTGAGCCTTGGGGGACACCCCAGGTGACAGGGTGTAAGTCGGACTCAAAGTTTTTGATTTTAATTCTTTGGGTGCGGTTGTGAAGGAAGGAGGAGAACCAATGGAGTACTACCTCATCTAGCCCAGCTCTTTCTTGGAGAACTTTGATGAGGAGTTTGTGGTCGACCGTATCGAAGGCTGCCGATAGGTCTAGGAGAATGAGAAGGCAGCATTGGTCTGCATCCAGTGATTTGTGGATGTCATCAATGACGTTGAGGACCGCGGTTTCTGTGCTGCATCCTTTTCTGAAACCCGATTGGTGGGAGTCGAGAAGGTTGATGCTATCTATGTGTTGCGTTAGTTGAAGGAGTACGCATCTTTCTAAGGTTTTTGCTAGAAGAGGTAAGTTGGAGACTGGTCTGAAGTTGTTTAGATCGTTTGAGTCTAGGCCTGGTTTTTTCATCAGTGGCGAGACTTGGCCGACTTTGAGGCAGTCAGGTACGACTCCGGTTTTCAGGGAGCTGTTTATAATCCGGCACCAGAGAGGAGCAAGGGCGAGTTTCAGCGTTTTTGACAGTTGAGGAGGTAGAGGGTCTAGGACGTGGGAAGAGGGGTTGGCGGTGGTGATCAGTTTGACTATCTCTGCTTCCTGAATGGGGATGAACGACTTCCAGGATTTTGGAGGGGGCTTATCTGCGTTGTCCGTGGAACCCGGTGCTGCGTTCTTGTTAGGTGGGGTGCTGTTGTAGTCCAGTGCGAGCTCAATCTTGTTGATCTTGTCCTCAAAGAAGTTGGCGAAGTTGTCGCATAGTTCTTTGGAAGCCTGCACTGGGAAGGTAGCGGGTTTGGAGGTTTGTTGTTTAATGATGTTAAAGAGCTCTCTGGGCCGGTTTTTGCGTTGTCCAGCGCGGTGCAGAAGAACGAGGATTTTTCGGACTGGATGTGTTTTTTGTACTTTCTGCGCGCTACTTTGAGTTGTTCCCGAGGGTCATCGAAGGATTGTTTCTCCAAAGTCTCTCTGTGGCTCTAAGTTGTCTCCTTTCGAGGTTAATGTCAGTGTTAAACCAAGATCTCGATGGGGTATTCCTAGGTTTTTTTAATTTCAGGGGGGCTATTTGGTCAAGCATGGACGTCAAATTTGAATTATAATGCGAGGTGAGTTCTGATGTGGTGAGGTGGTCAGGGGCGTTGTGAAGGATCGCTCCTATCTTCTCTTCTAGGACCGATCTAGGAACCTGAGTTAGGTTTCTAGACCATTTGGGGGGTCTTGCTGCGGAGGCTGGAGAAGAATCTTTTGATTGATGTGGAATAGAATGATGTGGTGGTCCGACCAGTCTACTGGGAGGGTGTGGTCAATTGTAATTGCGTCACGTTGAGCGATAATGGCGTCTAGTGTTGATCCTTTCCTATGCGTTTCTTCGGAGCAGAGTTGGGCGAAATTGTTCTCCTGAAGAAGATTGGTAAGTGTTTGGATTAGCGGGTTTTTAGCATCATTCCAGCGTAGGTTGAGATCCCCGAGGATGAGGTTATGCGCTTCACCGAGTGAGCAGTGAGCGATCAGGTCAGAGAGGTGTTCCCCAAAGCGGGGGTGTTGCCTGGGGGTGATATAGAAGGTTGCAGAGCAATGCTTTGTTGTTGCCTGTCTTAATTTTGGTGGTAAGGCATTCCATGGTGGAGTAGTTGAAGGTGTTCATTTCTGTGATGGCAATGTTGTTCTTGTGTATGATTGCTAAACCTCCACCTCTTTGGTCTTTTCTGTCCTTGTTGATGATGGAGAAACCAGGGGGCACCAGCATATCTAGGTTTGGAGTGGAGAACTCGTTCAGCCAAGTCTCTGTGATGAACGCGATGTCTATGTCATGAGAGAGGATGGTTTCTGCTAATTCTGTTGCATGTTTGGAGGCGGATCTGCAATTAATAAGCATGCAGTTGGCAGGGGACCCCTCAATGGTGTGTTTTATTGTGGGGAGGGCTCTGGGTATGGTGGTGAGAAAGGCCAGGGGTCTTGGGGAATTCAAGGTGGGGTGATCCCTTCCGATGCCTGTGATCACTTGGATCTTGGAATTAGGGTAGGCTGTAGGGGGGAGTCGTAAGTTGAGGAGAGCTCCGCCGCCTCCTTTGAGGACATAGCGGCTATGGTTCTTCTCGGTCTCTGTGTTCGGGTCGCTGTGTCAGTTTCTATGGGAATCAATGGGAGGGTCGCGGGGGCGTTTGGGACCATAGTTGGGCATGACATATTGTAAGATCTCCGTTGGGTGGAGCTAGTCAGAGTAGTAGTCCGGGGGAGAGTTTGCTTGGACTTTCGGGTCGCATCTAGGTTGGATAGGATTTCTCTCAGGCCCAGGGTTGTTAGTTCTAGCTGGGATTCTAAGAAGGCGAGGCGATGCTCCAGGATATCCGATGGGGTGGTGGAGGTGTCTTGGGTGGGAGCATCCTTGGAGGCGTTGGGCAGGTCGGTGTTAGGAGGCCTGTTGGTGGGTGTGCTGACCGGGAGTAGGATTGGCGTCAGGGGGCGTAGTGGGGGGTGTTGTGATAGCGCCGTTACCATGTTCGTGCTTGGAGATAGCTGGCTAGAGGTCAGTGGGAGCCTGTGGGGGTCTTTCCTTGGTTGCAAGTTGGGGTGAACCGTTGGAGGATGGTGATGGTGGCAATCGGCGGGAAGTTGGAGCTCTTGAATTAATGGGGCGGAGGTGCAGGTAGTGACTCGTGGAGGAGGGATGGAAGTTCTAGGGAAGGGCGAAGGGGTGAGTGGTCGGTTCTCCTGGCGAGGCAGGTTGGGCGTGGGTAAAGAGTAGGATGGGGAAGGGAGGGGCGAGTGCAGGGGGGCGATTCGCAGCGAGGGAAAGAGGGAGTCAAAGGCCTCTAGATTATAATTATTGGATTGAATCAGGACCGTGCCGTTCGAGTATATGGTCACTGACGTGTTACCGCTCCGTAGCCCGCGGTTAGTGAGTGAGGTTGTCAGTTTGCAGCTCTGAGGAGTGGTGGTAGTTTTGGAGATAGGAAGCTGAGTACTGAGTGTGGTGAGCCAGTTATCGGGTCTCTCCGTATGGAAGATGAGATCCGTTTTTATCTGTCCTTTGGAGGGGCAGTGGTAAATATCTGCGAAAAGTGTTTCCGGGTGTTGTCTGATCAGTCTGTGCTTGAAGTTTCTTTTCGCTTTTAGTGAGAGGTTGAGGGGGAAGGTGATCGCGACTGAGTTCGGGCCTTGGGGTTTCAAGTGGGTCGGAACAGGGTGTCTGGTGAGGCTGGGCGTGTCGGGTGCCATTTTCTATCTTTCCTTGAATTGGCTGAGCCGGTGATACCTTTAGCGGTGACGGGTCGGAGAGGAAGGAAACTGGTTCTCTCGGGAGGGGGGAGGAGAAAGGTCTAGGGACACTGACTACGGGATGCGATAGGCTGAGGTCCGCTCCGGGGGGCAGAGTTTAAATGTACCTCTATGTGGAGGGCCATTCCGGGTTGGGAGGTGGAGTTAAGATGTTTGCCTCTGCGGCGGACCTTCTTGGGTTGCGGGGCAGAGCTTAGATGTAAGCTCTAAGGGTAGGAGAGTGTAATATATAAACCCACTGGGGAGGACTAGACCTACCGTAACTCTTCTCAAGAATGTATCCCACTTGGGATTTGGAATGATAATTATTGCTGTTTTTGTCCTGATTCGTAGACTTTGATTTTAATATTACTAGATTTTTTAGATTCATTTTAACCAATGATTTTTTCTATATTATTTTCGAGATGTTAACATATTTAGTTATGTAATTTATCTCTAATCTGCATTTTTGAAAATTTTTGAACATGTGTATAATGAAGGATCTAATTTTGCACTTTTATAGCACTTGCACTTTAAGGTGATCAAAGAGGATTACATTTATTAGAAAGATAAGAGGGGAAAAAAAGAAAGAAAAATAATAAATTAAGAAGATTGAAAAAGAAAATGTTCACTAAGCAATCACAGTAAACAGCTTAACAGTGTGTTTACTATGAGAATGCCCACTGTACGCACAGTGTGGCTACATGTATTTAAGGGTGAGAAAATGGTGTCTATATTGTGTGAGCAAGGCAGTAGAGACTGCCGAAGCACGTAACGCCATAGAGATCTGAGTAAATAAACTGTTTAAGAAGATTCCAGCGGTGTCGGTACCTGTTTTTCATAGAAGCAGGCGGTGGAAGTATATATATATCCTTCAACATGCCTGCTCCAGCATATGAATAGACTCCAGGACGCTCGGGCTCACTTACAAAGAGTTTTATTGTGGCTACATACAACCAGATAACGCGTTTCAACCGCAAACGCGGTCTTTGTCAAACCTAATGCTGGCGCCATTTTTGTCTGTTTATATATACCCTGATAAAATTTCAACAACCTTAGAGGGACAGTGCCAAATTCACAAGTTAAAGTGACATGTGCATCCTAAATGGAAAAGTGACCTGTGCCTATCCAATGTAATGTCTTACAAAGTGCAAACTTTACCTAAAATATGATATGTTGAGCACCAGTAGTAAAATTCATTCAGAGTTTATAAATAGTTAATTAATTAATTAAACTCTATTCATAAAATCAACATAGAATGTTTTCTACTTAATGTTGATATTACTGCTGAGTGTAATTCTGTGTTTGAAACACACTTGAATGCAGTATGCTCTATGACATTTAGTGCATTTTTAGTACATTAATGGTAATATCATCTTCGGGCAAGTGCCCATTCGCATTCTTGAATTTTACACCAATTGTGGACAGGTCTCCTTAATTCTAACGTGCAGTGCAAATGAATGAAACTATAAAAATAGGTGAAACATTACTTTCGGGAGTGTGCTAAAAATGGATAACCTTTAAGTACAGTACATTTTCAAATGTATAAAACCAGTCCAAAGTGCTACATAATGGCCTACTGCATTGTTTTTTACTGCAGTGTCATAGATGGACATGTAAATCTTCCTCAGTATTGAGGCCATTTGGAATCTTGGAATTGAAACGTAAAATGTATTGCAATTCCAGCTGCCTCAGACATTTCCCTCTATTACCTCCCCTCAATCTCTGTGGTACCTGATCTAGTACAAAGTATACCAAATCCTGTACTATGTTCTCATGTGCCTGTTCAAAATGTCTGGCCACCGGAAACGTCTGATCCTTGTTTTTGATGGCTCTGATATGCTGCAAGATACGTTGATGGACAGATAAGATAGTACTGCCAAAATACATTTTGAAACAACTACATGTCAAGGCATACACAGCAAATTGCCCTTTGCAATTCAACGGCTTCATAATCTTCCACTTTTTATCCGTGAAAGGTAGGGGCACTTCCATGGTGTTAACAACAAACTTGCACGCCTTGCATTTGTGGCATTGTCTGAACCCCTTGCTCTCACTCAGCCATGTTTCTCGTTGTGGTGTCCCTGGGCTGTTGACCACAAGGTCCTGTCGCAATGATTTAGCTTTGCAAAAGGTAATGAGGGGCCTATTGTCTGTCTTTGGCCCCAAAATGGGGTCATTGCATACCATGTGCCAATGTTTTTGCAGTATGGCTCTGATCTTTTGATGTTGTGTGTTATACCCCGTGATAAAGCGGAATTTTTGATCTCACTTATCAGGAGGGACATTGGTGCTGTGTCTGTTTGCGAATATTAGCTGTTCCCTGGGCTTCTGGTTTGCTGTATCTTTGGCTTTATTCAGAATGGCCTTGCTGTAGCCTCGCTTTTCAAATCTCTCATTCAGTTCACCCTGCACTTTGGACAGTTGTTTTTGGCAGCTACAGTTTCTCCTTATACGCAAATTCTCCGCGTAGGGGATACTGTTCTTAAGTTTCGTGGGATGGAAACAGCGGGCATGCAGTATCGTGTTACTCGCAGTGCTCTTCCGAAATGTTTTGGTGTGGACCTTTCCGTCAACTACATAAACCTTTAAATCTAAGAACTGTACCTCCTTCTCGCTTAGATGTGATGTAAATTGTAAATTCAAATCATTCATGTTTATCCTCTTGATGAACCTGTCTGCCGACAGTTTATTCCCTCGCCATATGACAAATAAATCGTCAATATAGCGGGCTATAGGACCACATTCTAAGTCATTTCTTTGACAAATTGCGCTGCTGGCACCTGCTCCTCCTAACAACCCATATGCAAATTAGCATAGCTGGAGGCGAAGCAGGTGCCTATCGCCGTCCCCCTCATCTGCAGGTACAGGTCCTTACCGAAAAGGAAAATGTTGTTATGCAAACACCAGCCTAGCATGCACATCAACATTTCTGTGTGCCTATACAGGGTCAGTGGTCAAGAACTCAAGAAATACTGTACTGCCCTGATACCATCTGTATGCGAAATGCTGGTGTTGAGGGAGGAGACATCCAATGTCATCATTACAAAGCCTTCCTCCCACTCGATGTAGTAAATCTTTCTTTAGAAAATCTCCTGTATCCCTGGTGTATGATGAGAGATTTTTGACAGGGCCCTGTAAGAAATGATCTAAATATTTTGAGGTGTTCTCAAATAAACTGCCAATTGCTGATATGATGGGACGACCAGGTGGCATATTCACATTCTTATAAATTTTGGGTATGAGATATAAAACTGGTGTTACTGGTGAATCTATTTTCAGGAACTTAAATTCTGCCTGAGAAATAAGGCCTTCAAATTTCCAATGCACCAACTCTGAATGGAATTTAGTGGTAGTAACTTGAAGTACATCTTTGTCAATTTTTTGGTAACACTGACTGTCATTAAGTTGCATCATTGCCTCCTCCTGGTACCTGGTGAGAGGCCATAGGATGATGATCCCGCCCTTGTCCGCATGCCTCACCACTATATCAGGCCATGACTGCAATTTGTTCACTAGCTTCCTGTATCCTATTTCTGATGTGTTTGTTGGAGTTCTGGCAGTTGTTCGGCATATAGTTCCTTTAAATCATGGACTACCAACTCAGAGAATGAGTCTATTGCATCTTTGGGGACAACGGGTAAAAAGACTGACCGTGGTCTAAAAGGCTTGTCTGGTCTACCGTATACATGCAAGCCTTGCTCTCTAAGCAGTGATTCATATGCTAATTCATTCATGTCACTCCTCTCCAGACTGTCCAAATCTCTTAATAAGTTAAAATCAGAAATCTGTAGGTTGTCTGAACTTTCAGTTGGCTCTGGGTTCCGCCATTCAGTCCTCCTGCCAGTGGCAACATATTTGGCCAGTCTCAGTGTTCTGACAAATTTGAAACAGTCTATTCTAGTCTGTACATAATCCATGTACTCAGGGGCATAATAAGATAGACCACGCGAAAGAATTTTCATTTCTTCTGCATTTAATTCCAAATCAGATAAATTCACTATGCTTGCACTAGCATTGTCGTCCATCATTTGTTCTTTTTGTTGGTGCCTGTTTGGTCGCCTGTTCTCTTTGACAGTCGGTTTTCCCTCTTCCTCTCCCCCCCCCCACCCCCTTCGGAAGGTTCTCTCATGGCCTCGCAGAGGTCTTAAGTTTGTATTTCGGTCCCACCGTAAAAAACGTAGTTTGTCTACCACCGAGTGTACATTCACTGTTTGACATGTGTCCTCATTGTCTGTGTCCACTTCAGAGCTCATTTCTGATCCAGTTTCCTCATTGTTCGGTGCACCACTGCCGTGTAAACTTTGTGACAGTTTCTGGCACCAAATATTCTCAAAACGCTTTGAAAAGGTGAAGATTTGGCCCCTCTTGTAGTCCAGTTTGTCCCTTCGGAATATATATTTGCTCCTGCTGCCTTTGCACTTGTGGGCGGGTGCCATGTGTCGCTGGAGCATACCCGTGTTTTAATATTCCAGCTCCATAACCCTGTTTCTTCAGAACAAGGGAGGCACTCGCAGGGGTGAGTACGTCAAAGTTTATTTGGAACTCCGCAAAATCAACAACACAGACGCGTTTCGGCAGTCGCCTTTCTCAACATTGAGAAAGGCGACTGCCGAAATGCATCTGTGTTGTTGATTTTGCAGAGTTCCAAATAAACTTTGACAAACTCACCCTTGCGAGTGCCTCCCTTGTTCTGAAGAGACAGGATCGTAGCTGTTGGATCTTCCTTTAGTCTTTCATAATTTGTTATGTCGTTAAGTTGTCTCTTGATTTCCAAGTAATATTTCTGAGCGTCCATAACCACAATATTTCCCCCTTTGTCGGAGGGCTTTATCACAATCTTGTCATCTGTTCATAAGTTATTCAGGGCCCATCTGTCATCATTGGTCATATTTCCAAATTTTTTATGGTTGTTTTTCTTCTCTTTGATGTAGATGGTACGCAGTCCCTCTGTCATGAGTTCCTGAAAAATGTCCACTCTATTTCCAGCCGGTAGTTGTGGACAGAATCTGGATCGGGTCTTACAGTGACTACTGATGAACATATTAGTTGTAATAGCCATTTCCTCACAGATTTGTGTGTTTGTTCTAGTTTCAGTTGCAGGGGATATATCCATGTTGTTTTCAGACTCTAGGCTGTGTAGTATTGTCAATGGTGGGATATCATTGAGGGTGAGCGGAGTCTCTCGATTTTGATGTTCCATCACTCTTGTTGGCATGGTGGTGAAGCACTTTTTTAATTTTAGTTTACGACAGAATAGGTATAGATCTACCCTCGACATTGCTAGATTCATATTGTTGGAGGGGCAAAATGTTAGTCCTTTATTTAATAGTTTCAGATGTTTCATTGTAAGTGTCTTTGAAGAGAGATTTATGACCAAGTTGTTTTCTTTCCGTTGGATATCTTGGTCCGATGACGTGCTCTTCATTTCTTTGGATCTCTTACTTTTTTGGACTTGTTTTTTGTGCCCCCGTCTGGTTCTTTTTGTTGATGTTCCGTTTTTTGGGGGACACCTCTTCATCTGCCTCGCGTCGTCATTCTCCCGAAAGGCATCTCCCCGTAAAAATCCAACCCCGGTCTACCAGTGGATAGTCCTTCGTCTCCTGAGCTCACTTCTGAGCTCTCAGCACTAGACATCCTAGCTGCCTCCATCCTTGTCGTTCGCGGGTCCAATGCCCAGTCCACTGATTGTTTTTTGTAGTTGGCATCGTATTTCCTTGCGAAGGTGTATACTCTTCCTGTAGCGTAATCTATTTTATCACGCTGGAATTTTCGTACTTTTTTATTTTGTAGTTCTTCTTTGTGTCTCTCCAGTTTTTTCTCCAGATCCTCAAACGCTTTGTTGCCCTCGGGTGTTTCTCTGAATTTCTCTAGTGATTTTTCCAGTTCTTTCAGTTTCTCCTTTCCGCATGTATAATCAGCGTGTTGATTAATTTCATAGAACATTCATTTGTATCTGATTGCCATTTGGAGAGGAGGTCTGGGTCTAGATCGCTCAGGGTGGGCAAAACGAAAATTCGGAGACCCCTGGGTACCCTTTTGCAGTCAATATATTTCTTTAGAGTGACGCTTTCCCACCATTTATTTATTTCAACTATCCTCGCCTGTTCCAATTCTTTCATCAGTTGTTTAGGTGTATTCATTGCCCCTGTTTTTTTAGTACTTGATTGGCTGTGCGCCGCGGTAAGTTCTCCCTCGTCGTCAAACATGTCTTTTAATAGCTGTTCACGTTTGGTCCAGCAGTCTGACATGTTGTTCTGCAGATATTAGTTCTATTCTTGGTTCAATTTTTAGAGTTGTATTGAGTATTGAGTGTGCCGATTTCTCACATAAATGTCTCGTTATTTTTGAAAATTCTTTTAGAATTGTTCCTTTAATCCACAATTTGTCTCTGATGCGATATTTGTTTGGAGAATGTGAGCGCCACAACTATTTAGCCGTGTTACTGCAGTTACTCCAATGGGGAAGCACAACTAGTATTTCTGTCGGAAACCGCTTAGTCTCTTAGCGGTTCCTCCGTGATTTCCCTGGAGACCGAACTACAAAACCCATCGGCCCCTTCACTATTCTGTGCGGCTGGCGTACTGGATTGGAATCTCGGCACGTCAGTATTTGGCAGTCAAACAGAGATTGCCGCGGTCAAAGCTACTGGTGACCCCTCCTACGGAAAAACCAACACGCTACCAATAGCCCTCTCCTCTAACACCTCGCCGATCACCAATGTTACCAGTTACCTTACTCGAAGTCAGTTCTGTGGGTCGCGGGTCTCGGAAGCAGGCGCCGTTTCAGGAGTCCACCACTTGTATGTCGGATGACAGGGTCGCCGCTCCGCGCTCGGGTGCTCGTCCTTCGTGGTCCGACACCACGTTTACTGGAAAAGGGATTTCCTGCGTCTCCCCTCGATTCGTTTCACCAGGATTCCAGAGGGGCACAGAAAGGCACCACTCACACCAGCAAATCCACGGCAAGTCATAGTTGTTTAAGCGATCTTTATTTTATTTTTCTTCTATTGTTTCTCCATTATTATCCATTTCAAACGTGCAAAGTGCAGGGTGCATCAGAGACAAACAAACGACCTACGCGTTTCGGCCAGAGGCCTTCGTCCGGGTCACATGATTACAAGTGCAGGGTGATTATAAAGAGGTTGGTTTGACCCGCCCTCATTTACAAAAAAGCATCCCAAGTTAAAAACTTTTTTTAAAAGGTACAGTATCTTATAATGACATTTCATCAGTAATTCATAGCCAGTTCAAAAGGCACTTGTGTTTCAGAAACGGACATCTGTGATCTTATTTGTGATGTTTGCACATATTGAGCTTAATAACACAGTATGAGGGTGGTAAAGTACCTAAAATATTCATCGAAGTAAAACCCTGTGCTTTCATTGCAGACAGTTATTAATTTTCTTTTGGGTGGTATAATTAAGACCATGTGTAAAATTCTAAGAGAAACCTTTTATGAGGAGATAATGCACGAGTAAACCCTTCCAATTTTCAAAAAGTGCCAATGTTCCCTTGAAAAACAGATCTGTTGACCTTGTTTTATGGTTCATTACTCTTTGAAAATATAATGCCCTAGATCTAAAGTGCTTCGTGCTGAACCGGGGTTTGTTCTCAGTCAATGATAAATTTGAAAAATGTGCAAAAATACAAGTGCAAATATATTAGATGAGGTAGATATGAAGTTAAAGTGCATTAATTATGTGCAGGGGATACAGATTAGTCTCCTTTTTGCGAAGACATAAACATCCAGTTCCAGATATATGATGTCACTTCTTTTAAAAACATCAATATTAAAAGGATATATGTCTATAAGCATGTCTTCTTTATCGGTGAAGTACCCTAAGTATCCCAAGTATAGTCAGAAGTTCAATATTGCACACTCTCATATATATATATATATATATTTTTTTTTTTTTACCTATTGCCAGTCACCAGGTCACCAGTAGGTAGTTATAGTCAGGACCTAGTTTCCATAGGAAGGGCGTTCTTTGTTTTGCCAATAACCTTGCTGCCGTTTGGTGAATCCTCACAAAATTCTAAAAACTAGTTTGACGCTCACTTAAGCTGCTGTCTTAAAAGTTTTGTGATGATCCGTCAAGCGGGGGCCAAGAAAAAGGGGGAGTCCTGAAACATGTTTTCCCCATGTTAACTCCTGAAGGAAATTTAGACACTGCTACAGCCCGAACTGCTGAACAGAATTACACCAAATTTGGCAGAAAGGTAGAAGTACCTTTTTGTAATTTGATGTAAATCCATTCAGTAATTTTAGAGATACTAACCAAAATCCAAATTTGGATATATAGGGACGTGAAGGCTCTGCGAATACTCCAGATTTCTTGCTGAGATCTAATTGGCTGCCAACACTTCAAACCAGGAAGTGTTGGCAGCCATTCCAACAAAAAAAACATTATAAAAAGAGAAGGAGGCAGTGTAGGAATACCCTAACCCTCTAGGCCTCTTGGGGGGCTCCCAGAGGGACACCACCAGAGCAAAAAAATGTTTCTTAAAAAAAGAATTCGGCAGAAGCCATGGCTCCCACTGAAGAAAAAAAGAAGAGCAGGCTCCCACGCTTCTCTATTGTTTAGCCCCTAGGGGAGCATGTGGCCTTTAATAATGAAAAGAAATGGGGGGATCCCAGAGACCACCACCTCCCCTGGCTAATACAAAATAAAAGGGGAGCCTGGTGGGACCCCCATGCCCCAGGAACCATCTCCTCCCTGGGGCAATTTTGTGTGGAATGGGGGGCCTCCCGGACCCCCTCAGGCCATGGAGACCACCACACAGTGGGATTGCTGAGAGATTGTTGAAGGCCCCTCCTCCCTTCTGCACCACTCTGCAAAGCACTTCCTGGTGCACTACTTGTTAGGGGACGAAGTCCCCTTGGATGCTGAGGGTCCTTGGAGGCTAAAAACACCTCCTGCTACCTCTAGGAAGTCCCACACAGCAGGATTGCTGAGAGCTCGAGAGAGGCCCTGACCCCTTTCACCACTAGTTAGGAAATATAATTTAAAAATCCTTAGAACTGTACTGAATAAACCAAAGGTTACAGTGAGTTATAGTTAGGAATAAACATTAAAAAACCTTAGAAATTCACTGAAAAAAACAAAGGTTACAGGGTCATTATAGTAAGGAAATAGAATTTTAAAAAAACCTGAGAAGTTCACTGAAAAGGCTTTCACTCGTACAAAACCATAGAAATTCAGCCATAATAGTTACCTGAGCTAACTAAAACTTACGCCCCTGCAATGCACTGATTATGACCTCACATATTACATCATTCATGACATGGTCAGTGACATCACTGATGAAATCCCAAATGACATCACTGATGACATTATCCACAAAACCACTCACACGCCCACTTACACCCCATACAGTCTCTCATACACTCACTCACTCACTCACATATCGAGAGAACCATTCACATACCTATTCACATATATATACAACTTGTCACACACCCACTCATTCATCCATGCAAACACTCATATATCCTCTCACTCACCCATACAGCCACTCACACAACTACTCTCTCACTCATACAGCTACTCATACAACCACTTACTCACCCTTACAACAACTTACACAGCCATACAATTACCCAAACATCTACTCACACACCCAGTTAATCAATCTTATAATCACTCAGACAGCCAGTCACTCACCCATAAAGCATCTCAGCAGACCCATTGATACACCCATACAACTACTCACACACTCACATACTCTCACAACCACTACCATACACATTTACTCATTCCTGCAAGCACTCAGACCGCTCACTCAACCGTACAGCCACTCAAGTAGACACTCACTCTCCAACACAGCCACTCACACACCCACTAAGTTAACCAAACACCCCCTCAAACAGCCACTCACTCACCCATACAGCTACTTACACATCCACTCACTCACCCATACAGCCACTCACACAGCCACTCACTCACCCATATAGTCACTCACACATCCACTCGAACACTTATGCAGCCACTCACACAGCCACTAACTCACCCATACAGCCACTCACACACCCACTCACTCTCCAATACAGCCACTGACACAGCCACTCACTCAACCATGGAGCTACTCACATACCCACTAACACATCCATACAGCCACTCACAAACCCACTCACACACCCATACAGCCACTCAGACATCCACTCACACACTGATACAGACAGTCAGACAGCCACTCAGATGAGATATGATAGAAATAGTATGACTAATTACTAGTACAGACAGAATAGTAATTGAACTTATGCTGTAGCTTAATATATATCTTTAAATCTCAGAAACATTTGTGAAACACATTCAAGGGATGATGTCATCAGTGATGTCATCATAGATGTCATTCATTTGAGATGCAATCAGTGACGTCACTGACCATGTCATGAGTGATTTAACATGTGGGGTCATAAGTAGTGCATTGCGAGTGAGTAAGTTATAGTTAGCTCAGGTAACTATAACTGCTGAATTTCTATGGTTTTGTGTGAGTGAAACATCCCTGCAACCTTTGGTTGTTTCATGGAATTTCGAAATTTTTAAACATTCTATTTCCTACCTATAATGTCCCTGTAACCTTTTCAGTGAAAAAATATATATATATTTTTAATGATATTTGGTCCCTCGATAGCCTGTCCATAATATTCTTGTATGTCGATATTCTTTGGCACAATATTCAGTAGTACAACAGCCACAAACAAAACTTTCTTATTGCTGTAGAGTGGCATGTAGAATGTTATAAGCAAGGTCCATCAAAAAATGTCCACTTCAATCTTTTGTGTTGTGGCAATAAAATAAGCTGAAACAACCTCACCTATATTAAACAATGGTCAATAGTGAATACAGCTGAATACCTTCTGGGATCTTTTATTGGTGTACTTCATGACATATTAGCATGCTATCACCTTGGTGATTTCTTAAACATTGTCCTACTTGAAGATGGATTCCTGGCTTGCCTGATACAGAGTAACTATAGAGGTGAACTGTGGCACATTTGCCAGCTGCCTAAACAGAGAATGTATGGAGCTTGTTTGCTCAAAGAGAGAATAAACAGAAGGGTGGTAGGAACATGCTCCTAGGTAAAGGTCTGGTTTTAGTTGTATAATCTGTTATTTGCCCAGGGTTTTTGGTGCTCACATGCAGGTTGTCCACTTTAAATACACCTTAAGCACGTCCTCATGCCAGCTCCCCCTTGCTGCTGTGTGTTGCTCACCCCAGCAACTTTGTTTCCTTCCACTTCTGTTCAATTATTCTGTGCTACTGTTTTCGTATTGGTTTAATTTGCCTAGCCATTATTTCTGCCAAGCACTGTTGTAACATTGTATTAACTTTCATTTTTTAACTGTATCATTGTACTGCAGATTCTTTTACAATAAGCATTGTATAATTCTGTACCACATAGCCTGCACTGTCTAATGCTCTACTTTCTGCTGTCTCTCGTTTTCTGCCACCATTTTTAGCCTGCTCTTTCTATCCTGTTTCCCGCCTCCAGTAAGTCCTATCCACCACCTCCCAATGCTCCTCCCTCCTCCCAGGACCAAATTAGTGGAGGCCGTATTGAGCAGGTTCTAGGGCCAGCTGCCCCTCGATGCTACATGCTGCTCGCTCTCAGCCACTTTGTTTCTGTGTTCCTCTGTTCAAATACTCTGCATTACTGTTACCGTATTTGCTTCATTTGCATAGCCATTATTTCTGGCACACAATGTTGTAACATTGCATTAGCCTTCCTTTTTTAACTGCATAATTGTGCTGCAGATTCTTTTACCATATGCTTTGTATAATAACTGTTTAAATGGGTTTATTAGTAGTGGTAAGTAGGTACCTACCACTGGTAACACAGCCGTAATCACAATATAAGGCCCAGTCAAGGTCTCAATAAATTAATCCCTGGGTAGCTGGTTGTGAGCAGGCAGTCTTAACTTAGGAGACAAGTTGTAAAGCACTTAAAAACACCACTACATTAAATAGGTATAACACAAACACAATAAAAATCCAACACCACTTTATAAAATAGGACATATTTGTATGATTAAAATGACACCAAAACAACAAAGATCCAATGTAGGGAACTGGAGATATGAATTTTTAAAGAATAAACACTTTCTAGTGCCTAAAAGCCCAAAGCAGAACTTTGGGACATCTGGTCACGCTTGACCCAGACAAAGTCACAGTTTCAGGCCACCCACGATGGAGCGCGTGTCGGATACACTAAGCGGTAGGTCCAGGTCAAGTTTTTACCTAGCTTTTTCTCTCGATGTCGAGCGAGGTTCTTTGTCAGGCTGGCTTTGGGTTCAGTGGCGGTGCTTGGCTCAGCGCGATGTCTCGATCAACTCCTGGAAGTCTCATTGATGATGAAAAGCTCTGGACCCTCATCAGAGCAAATCTGAATCTCAGGCTGAGTCGCGGTTTGACATCACTGGCTTGACTCTCATTGGGGGGTCTGTCACCTTATGGCGCTTTTTGACAAAAATTCTCCAAATCTTCTCAAACTTCTGTATCTTTTTCCAGAAAGTCCTTATGGGGTTCCAAAGTGTCCACAACACCAATCCATTGATCCAGAAGCTCTGAGTTGCTCCTGGGGATGTTGGGACTACATCTCGCACAATGCACCTGGCCAAATCCTTTAAAGTTCAGCTGAAAGTGGTCAGCTGGTTTCTTCTTGCTAAAGATGATGCAGGTGGAGCTCTTCTAACCTGTTGCTTTCAGGGAATCCACTCCTTTCCTTCACTTTTCAAAGCAAGCCAAAGTACGTAGGGCTGTAGTTCCACAGTGTGCAGCAGGTACAGTCATTCAGAATGCAATCCTCTTGGTGCAGGCCAGGGTTGCAGCAGGCAGTCTTTCTTCTTCTTGTAGTTTCAGGCAGGGATCTGAGTTGCTAGACAGCCCTTCCATATTTATCCAATGTTCTTGGGTGGCAAGCGGGGGGCACCTCTGACCAAGGGGGTACAGGGTGCCTCACAGAAGTATGACAGCTTCCTCTAAAGTGTGGCATATTCTTGACCCAGAAAGCACTGTTCTTTTTAAATCCAAAATAGAGAAACTCTCTCCTGGAGGTCAAGATCTGGCTAAGCCAACCCACTGGCATGACTATGTTTCTGAAACTCCCCTTCCAGCTCCTCCTCTAATTCAATTACTGGGGCTCCTGGTTGGGGGTTTAGGATGCAGGGGTGAGCCTGTGTCCCGTCCTAACTGCCATTCCTACTTTGAAGACCGATTTGGCTACACCACCCCTGTGTGCCTTTTGCTCTGCAGCTGCAGATCTCCCCCCACCAGGTGTCCTTTGTCTCTATACAGGCCACTTCACAGCTCATCAGAGCAGTTTGGCTCAGCCTGCCCAAGGCTGACCAATCAGGAGAGGCTGCTGGAAGGCTGGATTTTGATTAATCAGAAAAGAAGGTTCTGTAACTTCTTTTCGGTGTTATAATAAATCCAACCTTGGCAAGTTGTTAGATTTATTCTAACTATCATTCTAATACTTTGAAGTATATTTTTAGCTCGCTCCTGTCGATAGTTATACTTTATTAAAGTATTCCTATGTTAGCCTATGGAGCCAATGTGCTGCAATTAGGAAAAACTAAATTGGCAGATTTTCCCTCACCGTGGCATATTAAACATCATTTAAAATGCCCCATCTCATAGTTACAAGGCACCCTACCCCTGGGGCACTTAGAGGAGACCTTAGGGGAGACATATGTAAACATAAGGTAGGTTAAGACTTTGGAAGCACCTTTAATTCCAAAGTCAAATTTGCATATAATTTAAAAGCAGCCTGCAAAGTAGGAGTGCACATTTAAGTGCATTAAATCTGGTGGGCCTCTAAACCTACATGCCCTACCATATACTAGGAACTTACAGGTAGGCTATCAGTACCAATTGTAATTATACTCAATTACCATGTACTTTTAATCAGAGATCAGGCCCTGGGTCTGTTTAGCAGAGCCCAGGCCACAATCAGAGTCAGAAAACCAGCACCTAGTAGTCAAAATGGGAGAAAACAGTGGGGGGACACTGCATAAAGCCCTGGTTTCTCAGAATAATATTGTTTAATTCTGTACCACATAGACTACACTGTCTAATGCTGTAACCTCTGCTGTATTTTCTGCTAAACCCCCCTCCTGCCACTTGATTTTTGCCTCCATTTTACACCCACTCTTTCCCTCCAGCTCTCTAGTAAGCCCCAAGCACTGCCTCCCAGCAAAACTCTCTCCTCCCAGGACCTACTTAATGGAGGCAGCAACACGCAGTGGGTGCGCCAAAGGCAAGCCCATCAGCGCCAATCCGCGTCTAGACCATGCCCAACACCACGAAGCCTGGTTCTCCTACCACCCGAAGCTGCACTGCCACTGAGCTCGGTGCCAAGGACCTGTGACCCCGCTACAACAATTGCTGCTGCACCTTGACCTAATCTACAGTAGGACCTTTTGCTACCGGCACTTCCTCTTCGACTACAAAACCGGAGCACCCGCAAGCAAGGAAACCACCACTGTGCTGACCACAACCACTCCAGAACATCTCCATTGCCTCCTGCTCAACGCAAGATTTCTCTGCAAACATGCCAAAGAGATCTAGGACACCATCATTTCCCTTACCCCTGATGTCATCTTCCTGACCGAGACCTGGATCAACCCCGCATCTGCCCCGGACATTGCCTCATCAATGCCAGACAACTACAAGAAAACACACCGAGACTACATCAACAAACACAGAGGTGGAATTGCCATCATCCACAAGGAAACTATCCACTGCACCACCACTGAAGACGACGCCACCCCAATCATGGAACATATCAACTTCTAACTCCACACCAACTGCAAAACCAACATCACAGGCACCCTCACCTACAGACCTTCAGGACCTTGCCCTAGCTTCTGCGATGCCATCTCTGATTTTATCGCCCCACTCGTCTTTGACTCCAAGAACTACATGTCCCTCAGGGACCTCAATTTCTGTTATGTGCCTGACTTGGGCCCCTGTAGCAATGCTGCACATTTTCTTACATTGCCCTCTTTCTCCACAATAACATTTTATGATAACCTTTTGCACATATTTGCGTGCATGACAATGTTGGATTAGTTTCTCAGAAACTGCTTTACCTACACATTTCTTTTCGTGCAACATTATTATGGTGCCTCAAACACCAGTAGAAGGCCTTTGCACATGCTGTGCAATGTCATTCTGTCTTCATCCACGGGGCGACAGGGCTAACTGCAAACCCAAAACAATACAAACTTGTATATTCATCACAAGGATGCTTTTTATTAAAATTAAATAAGCATTTCCAGGGGTTAGTCAGAGGAAACCCTTCTGCTGATATCGAAAGGTCCCTACATGCTGATGCTTCACCAAGCAGCTGCCTAACATGTCCGTGAATGGTGTCCAGTTCGTGACCAAGACGGGATCCTACATTTTGTCCTGCCAGGTAATGGGGTTGGATCACACTTGCACACACTCTGGACAAACATAGGGCGAGGGATTGCAGAATAGGAGCATGCCTGATTACTACCTTGTTTTATATGCCCACATGTATACACTGTTCTTAGCACTATGGTGGAACTATACCTGCTATTCACTATTTTGGTGCTTGTAATCACTTTCATATGCTATTGTCTATTGATTATCGCAGCACATGTACTCTAACCAAGAATAACATTGGTTCAACAAATAGATCGAAGAACGTCCCATTGTGTATTCTCTGTACTCTTCTCTGAGAACAAGAGTGCAGGAGTGACTGAACGAAAGGGTTCTAGATCTGTTACCATGATCCCTGAGGGGTCTGGGTTGTCATGTTCAGTGGTTGCCAGAAACCATTTTCTCCCTGTTTGGGTTTGGGGGGGCTTGTGGTGGCACTGTTAGCTAGCTGGTATCTCTGCCAACATATACTACAAGGGTGTATGGAATCAGTCTAGGCATCTCACCTAAAGTTTATGTTGTCCACAGATGTGCCGACCCTACTGATTAGTGGGAACTACACAACATTTCCTATTGACAACCCCAATGACACCAACACTGCCAACCTCTTTGAAAGCATAAACACCTTTGGCCTTACTCAACTATTCACCAACCCCACGCACATCACAGGACACACACTTAACCCCATCTTCACAACCATTAACAGAGCCAAGTACAGTCACATCACCAAGCTCACTTGGACAGACCACGCCATAATCCACTTGATCATCACAAGCCCCCCCGACACTACCACCAAACCGCCCAGCACCTCTCACCAAAGCTGGAACAAAGTATTGAAGAGCCAATGGAACCTGTACACCTCAACCGACCTAGAACAGACTGTCAAAAACCTCTCCACCTGGATCACTGATTGCGCCAACAGATCTGCCCCCATCAAGCCCACCAAAACAAAGAGGCCCCCCAAGCAGGCCAGCTGGTACACCACAGAATTAATAACTACTAAACGCAGCTGCAAGCAACTTAAAAGAAAATGGCGCACCAACAAAAACACCACAGACCAAACCTCCTTCCAAACATCGCTCAACCAATACCACCAACTCCTAAAAAAGACAAAAAGGAGTGCCCTCGCCAACCTCATAGAGGCCAGTTCTAACCGCAGTAAAGAACTATTTAACATCATCAGAGAGTTCGCTCATCCCTCAGCATTCAAAAACATCATCACTCCCTCCCAAGAACTCTGCGGCACCCTTGCAGACTTCTTCCATGACAGGATCTCCAACATCTACAAAAACTTTGAGCCCCAACACACTGTCACCGACATCCTCAGCCTCATCTCTCCCACAGAATCAAACCCGACCTCCTGCTAACCACCTGGGTCCAGCTCACCACACAATGCACCACTACCATCATGAACTCAGTCCACTCTGGAGCACCCACTGACCCCTGTCTCCACAACATCTTCAACTTTGGGAGCAAGTTGATCAGCAACGAAATCACCACCATTTTCAATGCGTCCATCACCATGGCCACCTTTCCTGAAGATGAAAACATGTTGAAGTCAAACCCCTTCTCAAGAAACCATCTGCTGACCCTACCGAACTCAAAACTACCATCCCATCACTCTGCTATCCTTTACTGCCAAGGTCCTCGAAAAAGCCATCAACCACCAACTCAAGGAACACCTCGAGCACAAGAATCTTCTGGACATCTCCCAGTCAGGATTCTGTGCCAACCACAGCACCAAAACCACCCTCATCATGGCCACTGGCGACATCAGAGTCCTCCTTAACTGAGGACAATCTGCAGCCTTGATCTTCCTCAACCTCTCGGCAGCATTTAACACCATATCCCACCACACCCTCATCAAAAGGCTCCACCACATTGGAATTCAAGGAGACACCCTCAGATGGATTGCCTCCTTCCTCAAAGGCAGGACCCAGATAATCTGCCTTCCTCCCTTCACCTCAGAACACAAGAACATAACCTGTGGCGTCCCTCAAGGCTCATCCCTCAACCCCACCTTGTTAAACACCTACATGACCCCCCTGGCCAGCATCGCCAGGACCCATGGACTAAACATCACATCCTACGCTGATGACACCCAGCTCATCCCCTCACTATCAGAAGAGTCCTCCATGAAGAATGCCAACTTCTACAACATAGACAAAGCAGAGGTCCTGATCTTCTGAACAACACCTCCCAGTATAACAACTCATGGTGGCCTTCCAAACTAGGACCCTCACCCACACCAACAAACCATGCCCGTGACCGCAGCATCATACTAGACAGCAAGCTCACCATGGAAAACCAGATCAACGCAGTCTCCTTCACCTGCTTCCTCACACTTTGCATGCTCTGCAAGATCTTCAAATGGTTCCACACCAACTCCAGACAAGCCGTCACCCAAGCCCTAGTAATTAGCCGGCTGGGCTACAACAACACACTCTACACAGGAATTACATTGCACCTACCGAAGAGACTACAGACCATACAGAATTCTGCGACTAGACTCATCCTCGACCTCCCCAAGTGGACCCACACCACCCCCCAACTCAGTAAGCTCTACCGACTCCCCATTCAGAAGAGATGTCACTTCAAGATGTTCATCCACACATACAAAGCCCTGCACATCTAGGGACCAGCATACATCAATCACCGACTGCATTTCCACCAACATTCCAGACACCTGAGCTCTGCCTCCCTTCATCTTGCTCACACTCCTCACATATGTCGAAGCCACAGTGGAGGTCGTTCCTTCTCCTACCTCATGGCCTAGTCCTGGAACAACCTCCCCTTTCACCTTCGGACCTCACCCTCTCTGCTTTACTTCAGGAAAGGACTCATGACCTGGCTGTGAAACTTAGCCCCACCTGAGCAGCAGGATTCTCAGCACCTGGATATCCTCAAGGGTAACTAGCCATGCTTTACAAGTCTTGTTTGATTGATTGATTGATTGATTGATTGATTGATTAAGTCATTTGAAACATTCATTAAGAAGAAGGCTAATAGAATAATCATATTTGCTTTTTCTCCAAAAATTCTTAATTTAGTAATTTGATATGGTAATTGTGACGTTTGCTACTATCCATAAATTTGGACTATCCTCACTATAGTAGGAGGAAACAAAGACATTAGTTGTTTAGTAACGCCATTGTCGTTCAGAAGTTTATAGAACTTTAAAAGTCAAACGTTGATGAGAATGGCAGAGAGTTCTACTGCCTTGCACTTTGTACTTGTGACAAATGACCTCCATATTTGGAGATTTTTAACAACAGAACATTCAGAACGAGGGTGTGGAGATGAAGTGCATGATTACATGAAATGTTGTGCTTCAGGGAAAAAGGATTTCAGAGTTAAACATTTTATGAACAGTGGGCCATTGCAACAGCTATTGCAGACACCTACTCAAAGGATTTCTGAACAAAAGGTTTCTTGCAAGAATCCTTTGAATATCTTGCACCTTAATGATGGAGCAGCATTGTTGGCCAAGATAGGACAAGTTTCAAGTTCCAATATATTTTATGAAAACAATAAGCAAAGGAAGATTATTTTGCAGAGCCTCAGGTGATAGGTACAATTTATCAATGTTAGTGATTTTTGAGGTTTTAACAACATGATGATGTTGTCCTAAATTCTCAACACTGTTAACATTGAGAGGCATGGTCATATTGATGAGTGATGGGGTTTGGAGGTCTCAGTGAATTTCTCACTTTGAGTCAAAAGGACTGTTGACTCCATACATTAGAGAATCAAGACAATGGTCACAGATAATATTAAAGACAGATGTTTATGAGTAGCTGGGAGAAGTTTGAGCACAGGAGAATACCCCTGACTACAGTTCTCCGCCATATAATTTGAGAACAGTTGAAAAGAAATGACTTAATTCAACTGAAAACATTACTTCTTAATTTCTTTAACAAGTGTTGAACTCACATTCCAGCAGTTTAAGCAACATAAATCACATTCTTGACTTTTCTCCATGGGAAGTTTTCCCAGGCATGAGTGTTGATTTAAAGGACATGGCTTCCTTTTATGACTTTAGGAAGTCGATAGTTGGACTATTGTTTGACAAGTCAAACTTCATGGTAAGACTGGGCTAAATTGGTATGTACAGGAAAGAATGGTTGGGCCAGGCAATGGGTACAAGGGTGAAACCGACCAGAATTCTAAACTACAATTATTATCCAAAATTGTGCATGCAGAGGAGTGGGGCCAGAGACTAACAGCTCCAGCTTGAGTCAATGCATATTACTAAAGACACCCATGCACATCAGGGTTAAAGGGCTTCAATAGTAATATTTGCACTGCCTGTCATAAATGGAGTGTAAAGGAATAATTATGCATCCAAATGTGACAAGGCAGCAGGGATAATGGAAGGATGATAAATCAAATCAATTTGAACATCATGGTCTAGAAATACCTAGTATAGGCAGACTATAGTAAAATAACTGAGATATTGGGAGCAGGAGATAATCAAATCCAACTACATTTCCTGTTGGACTGGTCATTATGACAAATCCTAAAATGCTGTGATGCAAAATCTCCTGAAGCATGATGCACCGTCATCGACTAGCTAAGTTTCTGTAGTGGGTCAACTTTAAGGATCGAGATTCGAGCCGCGTTGGGAGCTCCCGTCATGCTGCGGCTGAGACAGCTGGAGGCACTTGATGGTGTCTGAGTAAGAGCACTGCAGTTTTTGGCTCCTGATCTATGCCTCTGAGACCATAGACCGGGAAATCGTGAATGGGCAGTCCCGTCCAAACAACCGAGCGGCTCCCTAGGTTTTCAGCAAAAGTGTCTTGAGGAGCTGTTAGCCCGCTGAGGGGATGTAACCAGCTGAATGGCTGACATCGGTGGAAAGCAGCTTGACTGATCAGCCCAGCATTGAAATCCCCTGAGGACTCACTCTCTTCGGTGTTTGTTTCTCCCACGTCAGGTAGCGGTGAGTGAGCAACGTTTGAAGGGCTGTTTTTTTTTCTTCTTTTCTTTCACAAATACCACAGGAGCTTAACAGTGTAAGGATTTTCTGGTGAATTGCCTTCAGCTCTTCAAAAAGACTCAAAATATTGGAGGGAAGCTCTGCTTTTTTTTTTCTTCGGCTGGGAGTAAGTTGCATAGTGGCTCTGGAAGCGGCCCATGTAGCAGTGGGTGCAGCGTGTGGCCACTGAGAAATTACTCCCAGTGGCAGATCATTAGGTGAAACATGGATAATGAAGCGTATTTCCAGTGATTCTACAAGCAAGCTGCGTTTTGTTAAAACGTCAGCTAAAACAACTTGCAAGCAGCGTAAGGATCAAGAAAACATGGCAGCTACTACACTGCACTCCCTATTAAGGATCCCCTTATGTTTATGGGCTCTGAGCTGTCTGTAAGTGAGAGTTTAAGTACACCACAAGGAAACATTGACGATAGGGGTGCAACATCCCCCTTGTCGGCTTCTAAGCTGTTCAGCTCAATTTTGGACTCCGCGGCTCAGGCAGCGGACGCAGGCACATTGGCAGAGGGATGACAGCGAAGAGAGTCAAAGAGAGAGTACAGGGCGGGCCGAAGCCACAGACCTATCCTCTTTTTGCGGTAACCGGCCTGAAAGAGCCTCATAAGGATAGTATTTCTCACACGGCTGTGCAGGAGCTAGGTGTAGGCAATGATAAGTTCACGCCACGGGTGGTTGATGGTACTGTGAATTCAATCTTGACTAGCTGTGCTTCCTTTTTACCAGCTTTCAAAACAGGTGATCTGTAGCAAGTTACAAGAAATAAGATATGCCCGTAGTCCGTGGTGGCTGTTTCACAGGTGGTTGTAAACTCTAAAATTGTGAGTGTTGGAGATGAGAACCTTTCCACTACCGAGCTACTGCTACACCAAATTCTGAATGAACTTAAAGTAATAAAGGTCTCCCAGGCCAAAACAAGCAGAAAGACAGAGCTACAATTAAATTCAATTAATCAAAACATGTCTTAACTACAAGACTCTCTGAAGTTGAACAGCGGGTTTGGGATATAGAAGATGCAATACCTGGACAAGACTCCACTTTTTCGAAACTCCAAACTGAGTTGGAAGATCTGCAAATAAAAATTGATGATGCAGAAAATCGGTCACGCCGCTCTAAACTAAGGTTCACTGGGATTCCAGAGGGACACGAAAATGGCCAACCTATGGTCAGGTTCATCTCCCAACTCATAAGAAAGCATGCCTATCCAGAAGCGGAGATCCAAGAACTGGATTTAACCATTACAAGGGCTCACCATGTACCGGCCACTCAGTCTTTAGGGGCTAAGTACCCCTGGACAGTAATCGTGAACTTTGCTGACTATAGGATCAAGGAGCAGATTCTTACAAATGCTATTTAAAATAAGGCTTTTCAGATCCCAGGAGACTTTAGTTTTAGGGTTATTTCTGATATGTCAGCCTTGTCGGCTCGTCGCAGAAAGGAGTTTAAGAGTCTGATTAATATTTTCCAACTTGCTGGGGCTCCAGCGGGCATTATACAGCAGTCAAAACTTAAAGTTCTTTTTAAGGGTTGGGTTAAGATCTTTCATTCAGTAGAACAAGCACGTGATTTTCTGCAGTCAATTTCTCAGTCGCAACAGAGAGGGGGTGGCGGGCAGCTGTAAAACTGTGTGTGTTTTTGTTTCAAACGTATCTACCTTTTGATGCCTCGAGATGCCCCAATCGTTCTCCAGGTGCCATGTCAAGGCGCCACTTCAGGGGTAAAGCTGGGAGGGGGGATGGTCCATGGAGAGGGTCGGGTGGGGTAGGAAGGAGCTTAGGGTGGGTTGGGCTCCGGGGTTTGAGGGAGGGGAGTTGGGGGGTGGGGGGCACTTGGGTGTGTGGTTAGGTGGAAGGTAAAAATAGAAAAAAAACAGCAGTTAACGAGAAATAAGAATAATGTCACGTATTAGGTTGAAAATAATTTCATGCAATGTGAATGGGCTAAATAATAGATTAAAGACTCAGAGATTGCTAGCCTGGTTCAGATCTCTATAGTCGAATATAATAATACTGAGACACACTTAAAGGACCAGGGTCTACAACCTCGGCTCCCCTCACAGATTCAGTATGCATTTTCTGCTTCATCACTCGCTTCAATCAGGGGGATGGCTATATTGATAATGCAGTCAGCTCAGGCAGAAGTGTTGAAAGTTGTTCACAATTCATTTGCTAGGTGGATGTTTGTTAAAATTCAAATGAAAAGGGACATTTATAAACTGATAAGCTACTATGGTGCCATTGAAGATTCACCGGTAGCCCTGCAGGAATTATATTCACTTTTGCAAATGGAGACGGGCTTTATTAAAATGAGGGGGGATTTTAATTTAATTCAAAATTTAGCCTTAGATACATCACGTCAGAATAGGCTGCATAACAAACCTAAATCTATAAAGGCTCTGCAAGCATTAATTGAGGATTTTGCCCATATAGATCCCTGGCAGGCACAGAATGGAATCTCTCATGAATACACACTATGGCACTGCATCCTGCATAGATTATTTTTTGATATCTTATAATTTAGCCACAGAGGGGGCAAGCATAGTTAATAATGTATTTTCAGATCATGCATTGATTAGTTTACTTATACCATCAATCCCCTCTCACACATCAAGTGTCAGGTGGAGCTTTAATAAGGCACTTCTATTGAAAGAATGTTGGGTTGAACGGACAAAACAGAATCTAGAGGAATTTTTTAAATACAACATTGATTCGGCAGCAGACTTTACGGTATGAGAGGCACTAAAAGCATTTTTTAGGAGGCTGGCTATTGCTTTTTCTGCCACTACTAGACAGAGAGAGGGTGCAATTGGATAGTCTGAGCAAGGCGGTAGACAAGGCCATTGAGGCATAAAATATATCTCGATCCGAAAACTCATTGAAAGCAATGACAGAAGCCCAGCAGAACCTGCAGGAGTTTTTTTTTTCAAAGGAAACCTTGACTCATGCTTCATATTTACAGCAAAGATATGAAGAAAGTGAATTTGTGGGAAGGTCTCTGGCTTGGTCCGCAAAAGTCAGGGATAACTCTAATCTTATTAAAAAAAGAAAAGATCCTATGCAGAATATTAAAATTCTCCCTTCAGAAGTTGCCCAGATTTTCTATCAGCACTATCTTAAAATTTATACTGGATGTATTGGGAGTCCACCAGAAATAATAGAACAATGGCTGGCGGGCATAGAAGTCCCAACCCTTTCAGAAGCCCAGGCGGACTCAATTATTGCGGCCATTACGTTAGCAGAGGTGCGACAAACTATCCAATCCCTTCCTAATGATAAGGCTTAAAGTAAGGACGGCTTGCCGGCCGAATTCTATAAAACTTTCTCTCAACAAACACCACCATTTTCAGTTCGCCTATTTAACCAAATTCTGCAAGGATGTAGTGTCCCTAATTCATTTTCAGAATCTATTGTTGTTAGCTTTTTAAAAAAGGGAAAGCCAGAACTGGATCCTAACTCATATCGCCTCATCAGTCTTCTCAACACAGATTATAAACTATTTACCAAAATTATCGCCAAAAGGGTCGCAGCTGTAGCGCAAACTATTGTTCATCAGGATCAGAACGGCTTCCTCCCGGGGAGATTGATAACTTAAAATATGAATTTTTTATTACAAGCTATAGATTATTTTTCAACAGAGAAAATCAAAGCTACCGCTATTATGTTAGATGCTGAGAAAGCATTTGATTTGGTGGAGTGGGAGGTACTTTTTGCAATACTTAGTAAATTTGCTTTCCCAGGTAGTTTTGTTTTGTGTTGATGCTACAAACATTATACTCTGGGGCTAAGACATCCATAATGATTAATAATATCCCAGCCGGAGACATTAGCATTAGCCGTGGCATACATCAGGATTGCCCGATGTCACCCATATTATTCGCATTATTTATCGAACCATTGGCCATTGGTTCAGATCCATCGATTGAACCACCCATGAGGGAGGCGCCTAAGCTTAAGCTATATGCGTCCGATATGGTTTTGTATTTAAAGGCAAATAAGGATAATGTACAATGTGTCTTCGATAGGATTCTCGAGTTTACTGCCATGGGGGATATAAAATAAATCAAGCAAAATCTGAAGCTCTAATTTTGAATAGTTTCCCGAAAATATTACCATTTGCTATGCAATTGTCATTTTCAGCTGCACGCCCAATTAGTTATCTCGGGATTATGGTAACAGCAAATTATAATGATCTATATGCGTCAAATTATACCCCTTTATTAATTAAAGTTAGTTCACTGTAAAATCGTTGGAACAAGCTTCTTTTCACAATTATTGGCCGTGTATCACTTATAAAATTTATTACCGTTATTTTTGTTTGCTTTCTCAAACGTTCCAATTAAGTTAACGAAGGCCTTTTTTGGTGTCCTAGAAGGTGAATTTCAGTCTTTTATCTGGCAGTCAAAAAGACCTAGGACCAAGTTGTTAATACTTTCTCTGCCTCAGGTGGAGGGTGGATTAGCTCTCCCCTCTTTAAGAACATACTATCAGGCTACGCTTACAGGTTGCTGACTTTAGCTTAAAAAAATACAGCCATAACGGTTAATAATTATCTACCTATTTTGTTAAAAACAGCCTTTTTTTTTTAATCCCAAGGCTTCCGAAACGTACACGTTATAAGACACCTCAAATAGTTGTAGATCGTACCAACTACATTTGGCGAGAATATCAGATCCCATACTATCATCCTCTAATGAAACTGGAGGTCTGTGCTGGCTTAGATTTAAGCTTGGTGCGCTCCATACTATCACTTTGGGTAAAGATTGGATTCTGTACATTAGGTGACTTTTTTTGATAATAATGACTTTGTCACCTGGCAAAAACGTACCCGCGAGCATACATCATTAAGTTCTACCCTTTTTTTTAGCTATGTTCAAATCAAACATAACTGTTCATCGAATTTGGTCGAACCGCTTTTTTTATTGCACGGCTTAGAGGAATTGGTAATTGGTAATTGGTATAGACTGCTACATCAACACTCAGGATTCGAATAGCAAAGTACATTAATTGCGAAGGAAATATTGCAGGTTGTAGCATTACAAGACCAGACTGGGATTATTATAATTGTTTTAGTAAAAAAGCTAATCGAGCTGCCAATTTTAAACGTATGAGCTTTTATTGCAAAGGGATGCTTTATTACACCCCTGTAAAAATTAATAAAATGAATATTACTTCGGAATCCGTTTGTTTCAGGTGTAGATCTCAGCCTGGCAATTGACTCCATATGATATTTATCTGCCCTAGTTTAGATGTGCTTTGGACAGCGATTTTTGCTAAAATAAGTAATTGGGTAGGTAGAGCGAAATTACCAGATCCGATGGGAGTTCTTTTTGGCTTCCCCCTGGCTGCCTACAATTTGACCACTGAATTGAAGCAGCTCTTTTTTATAGCATCCTTGGTGGCCAAATCATTATTATTAGCGAACTGGAAGTCTACCAAAATACCCACCTTCAATCAGTGGCGTAATAAGAAGGATAAAATGTATCGGCACAAGCTTCTCTATGCAAAGAGAATCGGGGCTATTAGGCGTTTTAACAAAATCTGGTCAAGTCGGCAGACGGTATTGGGCCTGCAGTAAATAGTTAGCACTTAAGCCTCATTGTAGATAGTATTTTAGCATTCGAAAAGGTTAACTTGTATTATCAGGCTAATGTGGTTTATTGGGACTTTTTATGAATATTATTTTAGGATTGCTTGTCATCGCTAATGTTGTAGAATGAAGTTTAGTAGGATTTTATTAACTATTTGGATGAATTATTAATATGAATTATTGTGAGAAGTTGATTACTTTGTGATGTTTAGGCTTGAACTGTATGAGATAAAAATATGAATTATGTAATTTAATATATGTGTTGAAAATGAATTTATTGATGCTGTTAAATTTTCAGCAAAAAAGTAATAAATAAATAAAAAAAGTTTCTGTAGTGAATACTAGGTGATCACGATAACATTATTTAGACAATGCTTGTTTTTAACAGCTGAACACGTAGGCTAGCCCACTTTATACTTAGATGTACTAAGCCTAATAGTTGAGAAGTCCTTAATAGGGGGAAGAATTACAGACATTCTCGGCTCAAACTGAGTCTTTCGTAGGGACATAATCATGTAGATTTATGCCTTCTTCTGTTTCTAACTACATCTCTGTCCTCTCAGATACAACATAATATTTAAATGAATGTAAATATCACAGTGGATTATGGAAGTCAATGTAGTGCTCATATGTTTTTGAATACTATACAATTTCTATTGGACCTAAATAAGCTCAATAATACAGAAATGCCCAATATAATTACAAATTTAAACAGCATTTAATTTGTGAAAAGATATAGAAGTAAATGTAATACTTAATGGAAATTACACTCTCAAAACTTTATCTGGATATCCGTGAATACAGCATTCACAATACATGTACTGCATTACTATATAGATTTTTTGCAGCATTGGCCTTTCATGGATAAATGCACGTGTTATGTAGAAAACAAGAAGGAATTTAAAACTCATTAAAACAGGCGAATTGCGTGGCAGTTTAAAAAAAAAAAACAATTTTCAAAATTATATTTTGGACCATAAGGTTTATACTTACCAATACTTTTCCATCTTCACTGTAGCTGTCTATTTGTGGTTGCCTTTCCAAAAGTTTAGCAATTCTCTGAACAGCAACCTTTGCTTTACTGTAGTCTGGAACAAGGGTACTGTACTGTCCAACACTCATGGCAGGAAACAGAATACAAGAGAACACACTAGAAAAATTAAGAAATATACATTTAATTGCTGAAATGCCACACCTATGGTTACACTCTCTGTTTCTCGAATAAATGATTTTCTCTCTGCAGACATTTGATTTGACTTAATCATGGAAAACTGATCAGCTATTCCAACACAAACATCAGCAAAAAATATTTTTTTTATTTATTATTGCACAACTAAAAACACCACTCTAGCATGACATACAGAACCATTAGAGCATGCCTCTACAGGTGATTCTGGGTTTAGACATAAGTGATAATTAGCAGACTCTTGCAGACATATTACAAGATTACTTCAATCTATATTTTGTATTGCAAATGTATATCAGACTTTTCAGAATACCAAATGATTATTTAAACTGAGGAACTAGCAGTGAACAATTCTTAGATCAAGAATTCACAACGAACAGCATCACCGCATTCAACTTCAATCCATGGTATAGTCTTTGACGTCTAACAAAGAAAAGTCATCAAGAACTTATCTTCCCAATACACGACAAGAGTTTCCACAACTGCTTCAAAGTCATCGCACTTTCCCAATACTACTAGACTGTTTCCTCCTAAATGACTGATTTGTGAATGTTTTGTGTTCATAGGTGCCCAATCTCTGAACTTATTCACTGAACTAACACGACAGAAACATTACCATTATTGAAGAAAGAAGGTCAACAAAATTTAGAATCAAATAAGGACTATCCAGGGAAATCCCAGAAGCGGTGGCAAGTCAGGGTGAAACATTGCAAAGGAAACAAGCTCTGCCAACGCCAGTAGGGCTGGCAGTTTGACACAAGTAAATTTATCCATTGATTGTTGTCTAATGTGCAGATTGGCTACTGTGATGGATACGTCCCAAAGGACCTTGTTTCCCATAATCTATACAAATAAAGTTAACTTCTGATCACAGCTGATGCTTTCTGGTTGTTCAAAACCAATAATGCTGCTAATTTATGCTGAATGGTCATCAGTTTAACTGCAAACTGTACTAAAACTGTAAGATACCAACATGGATTTGACAGCTGCATGCCCAGCAAAATCCATTGTCTTTTTAAACAATATTGTATATGTCTGTCAACTGTTAACACATTACTATTGGGAAGTAGCACACGTCAAGCTTGAGGTACATTAGGCTGAAGTTAAAACACTGAAATATCTATCCACAATGTAACACTAAGGTGAAATGGCAGAGCTACATGAAGCAACAGTTTTGAGGAGCTACATTTCAATAATGAGCTCCATAGTAATGACACACCTGGAAGAATATGACACTGGCAAAAATTGGCCAAAGGTATTGAACTGGGGTTGGAGAAGAGGTTAGGAATGAGGTATGCAAACTTCACAGTACCTCATGACAAGGACTGCACAACACAGACATTGTTCTTCCTCCAAGCTCGAGTTAAAGCTTGTCAGACAGGATTTGGATCTTTCATCCAAACACACTTAGAGCCTGATAATGAGTTTGGCGGTGTGGGAGCAGGCCGCCACACCACCACCCCGTTCCCACACTGCCAAACCTCACTGCATGCCGCCTGCCAGATTGAGAGTTACCTCGTGGTTTGGCGGGCAGTCCTTTAGCGTTCCCACAGTGGTGCCTATTAAAAAGGCATCGCAATGAGAGTGCCAAAGCCCGTTACTGCACAGCATGAACTATGCAGTACATGCCATGCAGAAAAGGGGGTGCATGCAGACAGGGGGGCACACCATGTGCCCTCCTGCATGCATCCAAAGACCCTGAAGCAACAGGGGGCCCCTCAGAACACCCTTTGTTTCCTCACCACCACAGTTTTCATGGCGGGCTCACGGACATTAAAACTGTGATTGTGAGGAAACTCATAATATGCTTAGTGATGCCACAGTGGCACCGCCAGCATATTGCTGGGCCAGACTTCCGGGCCACAGCTGAGGGATCACGGATCCCTGGCGGTTGCAGTGGGACTGCTGCACTCATAATGCGGCAGTCGGACCGCCAGTGCGGCGGTTCCCGCCACGCCACTGCAAGTTTAGCGTCCAATGGAGTGCCAAAATCGTAATCAGGCCCTTACTCAATGTACGTGGGTCTTGAAAACGCCAGCAATAATATACAAATGTTGTAATTTAATTGTTTGTTGGGGCCTTAGCAGCAGTTGTCTGGGGCTTGTGTTTTTCTGTGGAGCATTAGGAAGAACTTGCACAACTGTCCAAAGGGACTGTAGCCCCAGCTCTGCCACCTTCACTAAAAAATCTGTACAGAACAGTTTAGTACCACCAGTTTGCTTTGTGGGACCGGGAAGGGTAGCAGTGGGGACATTTATAACAACATAGATTGCAAGATGTGGAGACCTTTGGCCTTTGAAAAATCAAGGGCCTGATTAAGAGTGTGTTGGAAATGCCTTGCGAATGCGACTGAGTACCTTGTTCACCAAACTCTCAGTCTGCCCACCTCGTTTAATGACAGGCAGACCGTAAGCTTTCCGTTGAGGGAATCCCCTTGGATTTGCCAATGGAAAGTTTCCTCTAATGGCCGAATAGAGTTGGGGCAATCGCATAAAGGGCATTGTGATGTTTTTTTTTTCTGTCAGTGTCAGGAAAAACGAGGCTGTGAGGGACAAAACAAAAGGACGAATACCACACCCTGGGAAAAATCTACCAGGGTGTGGAGCTCATTAATTTTTAGTTTTTCAAAAACAAACTCTCACTTTGGGAGACTTTCCCACATAATATGGTGGCACTTGACAACCTGATTGAATCTGACAATGGCACTGCTCTGATGTCCGATGTGGTATAGTTACATTCAAAATCTAGGACTTGATGTAAACTGCTGTCACATTACATGAAGTAAGAAAACGTGTATCTGTATTACTGTAGCTTTCAGTATATGAAAGAGGTCAGTGACTATACAGCTAGTTCTCACACTTTGAATGTCAGCATCTCAGAGCCAGTCAAAAGTGAAAAGAATAATATTTTTACACATAATACAGCATATTTCTAAGGTGCTGTAAACAAAATATGTGTTACTATTTAGCAAATTACTCAAATAAAAAGCCTTTGGAAGGATACGTCCGACTTACACGTCAAAAAAAAATTCACTGGTGATCAGTTAGCTCATTGAGCCAATCTAGCACATTTAACAAGCATGCTGGCTGTTTTAATTTAGTTGCGTAATCCGGCTGAACCCTTTGTAATAGAACATTTCCAGCAGAAGTGATCACTGCTGCTCGACGCGGTGAGCAGGAGTAAACACGCTCTCCCTCTCTTATTCAGCCGAACACTCCCATTGCTGTTTGTACACCTCAAACTCTGTCTAATAACACACAGTTTGTGAGACTTTGGCCTTCCCGCGGTCAATTCAGAAGACGCCCTTTGATGTATCAGTGTCATGAATGTTACTGTACCTGTGTTAGAGGAGAATGAGGGAAGGTATGAAAGGCTGTGAGTGCTAAATTGCAGAGCACTGTTTGTAAAGAGTAAACTAGGACAGCAAGTTGCTGCTAAGTCGGATGCAGAGGAGCAGCGCAGGAGAAAAGCAATAGAATTACTTTTGTATTTGAAAAGTCGACACTGCAATTTTCAGAAGCTGCAATGTTAGCCTATGGGAGGAAAAGCAAGTGCGGCATTCAGGCACAGTGCAGCGACTTCTGGGACCAGTCTCCAGGAGTTAAGGTGAGTGGTGGGCAAGGTCCAAGGCAGCACCAGCAGAACACCAACAGCGGCACTAGGGTGACCTGGTGCAGGGGTGCAAAACAGCGTTGGGTGCCCAATGATACTCTATGGGGATCGTTCGCGTCATAAAGAGGCGGTAGGCTTTGACTGGGGGGCAGTCGGACTGAGCCAACAGGGTGCTCGGGTCTCACGATGCTTGGGGACATAGGGACTCTTTGGTCCTCTTCTCTGGGTGGTGGGATGCAGAGGTGTTTGGAGGCATCTTGTTTTCATCACCAGAGACTCTCACGGTAGAGGGGGCCTGCACAAAGAGGCTGCAGGCAGCGTCGGGAAGCCCACAGCTGGGAATCCAGGGTGTGCTTCTAGTCTGGAGGGTTTGGGGACAATGCTGTCACCATTGGACCGCTTAAGCTCGGGCTAGGTGGCATGGGTGCAGTGGTGGTCCAGAATCCTTGCAGCTCTCCTGGGGTGCCTGCAGTTAGCAGGGAAGTAACTATGGTACTCCATATGAGTTCCTGAGTCTTGGGCGAAGGCTGGAAGTTCTCCCAGGCTTTTGGAGGCACAGGCAGTTGCCGGACGAGTCGTCTTTGGCACAATTATCAAGAACAGTAGGCAGGCCGGCAGGGTTGGCTCCAAGTCAGTTGCTGGTCTTCTGTTCTTGCTTTTTGGGACTCTTCAGCATCCATCTTCTTCTTTCACGTCCACAGGATCTGATTTCCTGCTGCCAGGGGCTCCCCTTAAATACTGTCTTTAGGGGCATTAGGGGAGTGTAGGGTAGTATTCAATGGGCTACTTACCGCTGTGGTCAGTACACTCCCAACTTCTGATTTTCATTTTCGCTTCAGGTAGCCCACCTTAAGGGTGGAACTAGCCTGAAGGTGAACACGCCTTCTCTGACGATTAATTTTCCCACCTGTCCAGGCTCCAAATGGGGCCTGGACAGGGGGACTCGGCATTCATACCTATGGGGGAAGCCAGATTTGCATACCAAAGGCAGTGGGCTCTTTGAAGCTCCCAGCCTTGGAATGCTAAATTGCAGGTTTTCCTGTGGGAGGGTTGTAAGCACACTCTGCCCGAGCAGGCTTTGTTACTGACCTCCTGAGAGCAAAGGCCCTCACCCCTGGGGGTCAGAAACTCATCTGTGGTGGCAAGCTGGTTAGGCTAAGTCTGTCAGCACACTAGTAGTTAGAAGGTTTTCAGGGGGCACCTCTTTGCATGTATTATTAAATCCATCACAGGAATCATTGTGGATTTATTAATATGAGATATCTTATACCAAATATCTTCGGTTTCAGTGAAGCCATCAAGTAGCTGGGGAACTCATTTTCACCAGTGACTAGCACATGTACTAAAATGGCTTCCCTCGTCACTTGTACTGGCAGCAATTGAACTGACAAGCACATGGGCATATCTGCTCATGCAGATATGTCCACATATGCAGTTCGCAGCCTAACGGGGACTAGACTGATCCTTGGAAAAATGTGTACTCAATCAACACCAATATATATTATACATGCTGGGGTGGCATTCCTCTAAGGTTGACATAAGCTAGACAGGAGTGGCTGAACAACCTGGCCCACCTCCATCTTGTAGCCCCAGACTCTCTGTGCTCTAAACAGCCCTGTTGGCGATGCAGCGAGCGCAAGGTAAATAGTTTTATTTATTTATTTACTTACCTTACTCCTGCCCGTCATATGTCCGACTCCACTACCCCCCACCCAGCCACTCCCCCGCCTCACCGCAGCACTCCCTCTGCGAGCCGCCACTGCTGGCGTCTCAGCATTCAAAGGCGTCGGGGGATAAAAGACCATAGAGGGAGAAGCAACAGAGGTAACAGGAACAATCGTTGTTAACGCTTGCACCAGAGGAGAAAGAACAGAAGATACAGGAGTTAAAACAGTAGATGTGCTAGGGGTCACAGTTGTCAAAGATGGCAAGGACAAAGAAGGAGCCGGAGGTGCCATAGCCATCAAAACAACAGCCGTAGATACGGGAGCAACCGGAGCAGACGAGACAGGCTGCTGGGACTGTAAGGGAACGGCGGGTTATATCCTCTGCAGGGCATAAGGGGGCGGGGGTCAAGTATCTCACAACTCCTCCACAAAAGTATCATCGTCTTCTTTGACCAAATAAGACTTATCAATATGCAACCGAAATCTCCTATCTTCACATTCAATTCCAGACTCTTGTTTTTCTCTATCATATGCCACAGCTTTCTGTGTCAATGTTTGCAATCTCCCTTTCCATGCATCCCTCTCCATCTTTAACTGCCTCTGTCTGACCTCATTCTGCCAAGTTCTAAGGGAATCAAATTTGGACTGTCTACTTCTTTTCTTAAATAATTGCTCCTGTAAAAACCCAATTTTTTGTTCATCAAAAGTGCCCGTCAACGGGCACTGCAACTCAGCGTTGTCCCTCGTATATTTGTGCCATAATGTACTAAACATAATAGGGCCAAGACCATGCTTCACATACATATCAAAATTAGGGCTGCCTTCAGGAGGCACCAGCTGAGCTTCTTCCAATCGAGCATCTGCAGAACAACAACAACAACACAAAGTCCAAATCTTACTGAATCCAGGCATTTTAAAAGGAAAACAAGTTCGTTATTTTGATCTGGCAAAGTAGTTGCAAGTACTTTTATCAAAACAATCCTCAGACCGTACCAAACTCAAACCACAATGGTACCATATCCACAAAGAACCAAAACAAACTCACCTGACATCAGTAGCACAAACGGACCAGTTCTCCACTGCCGACTCTTCAGACCAAACGGTCAGATACAAGGGTTTCGCCTTTCAGGACTCCAGTCGGGATGACCACTGGGCAAGGCACTGTCCGGCAGGACAGAAGGGGCTGCTGCGAGCAAATATTACTCTTTGTGCAGGGATCCCTGAGCCGTCAGTCCGACCCGACGATATCCTCGGCCTCCCCCCGTCTGCGGAAAGGGGATGGATCAATCACCCGAAGGAGTCCCTGTTCGGGCGCCAACTGAAGGAAGCGGGCCGATTAGGGTCACCCAGGTCACTAATGACCATCTCTCAGCCTTCCATACCAAATGAAGAGTCAGTCAGTCAGTAGAGAATACAAACCAATAACTGTTTATTCTTATATACGCAGAGCAGAGCCCGATCTGCCCAGTCGCTAGGAGTGCTGCAGAGGTGACTGAAAACAACAAGCATAAAGATACATTATGTACATTTCGTAACTGGGCTGAAACACGCCACAGTGGAATTTTCCAGGCAGGTGCAGCTAAGCAGTGGAATACAAAAATCAGAAAGAAACGGCTTCAGCGCTCATATCTTACACAAAGTTACAGAGCCAAAGGTTGTTCCATTCGGGCCTGCCAACAGACAAGTGGGAGAGGGCCTCTCTCTAGTGAGAAAGGTATGTGCTAATAGGAACAGTGTACTCATTACGGGAACAGGCCTACATGGCAGAAAACGAAACTTATAATGAGCATTTCTCGGAATCAAACTAGATCAGTTTCGAACAGCCTAAAATGGCGCCTGCAAAGAAAATGGCGCAGCGAATGCTAACTTACATAGGGCAATGTGCAAACATGAACATTTCTAATCTAACAAGCCTCAGAGGCTAAAAATTCTCACAGAATTTTGTAAACCTAAATGCATAGAAAGAACTCATCCCATTACTCAAGAATTCACGGACAAACTGGCAAATCATTACACAACCAAAGCAGAAACATTAGACTCCTATTTGAAACAAAGGAAAAACACCAGTACCAACCCATTTCCAAGAATATCCTCCAAGAGTAGGCTAACCCAGCCTCTTCATTCCTTCAAACAAATATCAAAAAGTGAATGTATGGATCTGGTCAAAGCAAGCAGGCCTTCCAGCAGCCCTTCTGACCCTTGTCCACCAAAAATATTCAAGAACATTCTTCTAACTACTTCTGTTGGCACACCAGTAAGAAGAATCATCAATAATTCCTTAACTACAGGAATCTTACCAAAAGACCTAAAAAGACATACATACGCCCATTATTAAAGAAAACTAACCTGGACTCGCCTCACCCCGACAACCACAGACCGATTACAAATGGACCTTCTCTGGGCAAACTGATAGAAAGAGCTGCATCCACTCAGATGTCACAATTCATTGAAGATAACTCCATACTTTTTTACTTCCAAACAAGATTTCATCGAGGAAGAGGCACAGAATCTGCCCTCATCGCCACCTGGTATGACCTTAAATACACAGTAGACCACAACAGGGTTGCTGCACTACTTCTCTTGGACCTTTCAGCTGCTCTTGACACAGTTTTTTTTCCAAACATATATTTATTGGCATTTCTTAATGCTTTCAACAAAGTTGACCATAATCCAAAGACTCTACGAAGCCGGCATACAGGAGACTGCCCACGACTGGCTCACATCCTACCTTCAAAACATAACAAATATGATCCATTCTCCACCTTTCGCATCCAAAGCGTACTTCACAGAAGCAGGGGTCCCTCAAGGCTCTATCATCTCACCCATGCTTTTCAACATCTACATGAATTCATTACCCTCAATCATCAATGAATTTCTGCTCACATACTATAACTATGCAGATGACACACAAATGCTCCTTATACTGGAGGCCACAAAGACATTGGAAACTCACAAATCTTCAATTGCCTCAGAGCCGTTGATCAGTGGATGACTTCGAACCATCTCAAATTTAATGCTTCCAAAATGGATATACGCCCATGTGGCTTTTCGAAAAATTATGACCCACTTTGCACCTGGCCTAATGATCTGGGACCACCTCCTAAAATATTCAAAAAAGTAAGAAACCTTTGAATTACCATGGACTCCAAGTTATCAATGAATGCCCAAGTGGAAAAATGAGTAAGATCAAGCTTCATTACTATGAAAACTCTGTGACGCATCTTCCCCCACCTGGGATTTCCACACAAGGTCCATGTCACTATCGCTCTTGTACTGTCTTAACCTGATTACACTGATGGCCTCTACCATGGATCATCTTTACAAACTATGAAAAGGCTACAACGAATTCAGAACTATGCTGCCAGACTACTACATGTAAAGCCACAAACCCACATCTCTCCTGCTTTGAAGGCCCTACATTGGTTACCGCTGGCCAGAAGATCCACATTCAAGCTGCTTTATATCACCCACAAAGCAATACATGGAACAGGAGTGCTTTTCATTAGGAATAAAAAAACAAATTACATTCAACAAAGGAACCTCCACTTCAGATTGGCACCTCGCCTCAAAATCCCACCATACAAGAAAAAAACCTAGGTGGCACATCATCTCTGGTCAAGCAGCCAAACTATGGTATTCATTACCCCCAAACATAAGATCCACAGATAACTATCTTATCTTCAGAAGACAACTCAAAAGTTGGCACTTTCCTACATAACCACCATACTCAAACACAAATGTACAGCATATCCCTGTGTATATAAACATTTAATTTGAATATATGGATGTATCTAGATATGTGTATTTCTTGATACAAATATGTATAATAATATGTACTTATGTATCTATATATTTATTACTTTACACCTACTGTAAAAAAGAAAAAAACTTTGACTTTCTACAATGCACAACCCTATAATTCACCCTATGCCTCTCTAAATATATTGTCTACCTCCACTCTCTGACTCACCCCAAACCTAATTCTACTACTACGATCTAAAAAATAACCCTTTATAGACTCTGCCCTCCTCTACCCCCCTTGGATCACACCAAACCTCATTTTAATACTATGATCTCCCAAACAACCCTCCTAAACTCTTCCCTTACCTATCCCTCCTTTCACTCATCCCAAAACTCATTTTACAACTATGATCTCCCTAATCCATTTCTATAGAGTCTTCCCTCCTCCATCTCTCCTTATACTCATCCCAAACCTCATCTTACTACTATAATCTCCCAATAAACACTTTCTAGACTCTTCCCTCTATCCCCCATTATCTTTTCCAATCCATTTCACATGCTCACATGTCCACCGCCCAAATTAACTCAAATTTCACAATACTACTCCACCACTAATCCTGTTTGGGTTCCGGAGTAGCGTGCTACTTGCCAAAAAGTGTTTCGAAACCTTGTCAGAGGTAGTAAGCGCTATATAAATACAATTGCAATTACAATCCTAGGCTGGCCCACACAGGAGCGAAGGCAGGTAGTGGAGAAGTTAGAAACACCAGCAACTGTGCTACTAAGGAGTTCTAAGTAATTTCTGTGGCAGCACATCAAAGTCTTGCAATGCAGTTTGAGACACCACATAGGAGGTGGAAAAACCTAGCATTTTGTTAGCCATGAATGTGCAATATTTTTACAGTGGCTGTAACCCACTTCCCAAAGGTTTCCAGTCACACAAATAAATGCAACGGTATATATATTATGTGTGTGCGCTCTATAATGAGCACACATGAAATAACGCACATCAACTTCTTTTGCTAGTACATACACATGGAAACTTCATATGTAAAATGTAAGCATTCACGAAATACCAGGGCCTGGTCCCTACATGTGAAGGAGAATCTAGCAACCAATGCTTGAAGAGGTCTAGCCTGAACAAACCGACGCATTCTTGTATGTTGAATGTTAAGTGTGTGTTGCTTGCCTACATGAGAAGTGCCGGAGAGATAAAGCTTTCTCTAACCAGGCCTAAACATGAATGCTTCACCCTATGGCAACCAGCCTGTACCAAACCCTATTTCAATCTGACTGCCACATGCTGATTAGTGTAAGGTGATCTATTAGTGAGTTGCGTTTACAACAACTAATGAAAGGGGGGGGGTAAAAATTTAGCCACTCTGTGCATAGATCAATTAGACTTTTGTGAGACAGGTACAATTGCCTCTATCTAGAACAAAACATTGTCCTACAGAGGGTTTAAATAATAACATGGGATCAATGAATATATGTTTTAAAATATGATATGTAACCAAGGAACTGATCTTTGTAGCTCGAGTGCACTTCCTCTGTTTTGTCAGAAATGCTTACGTTTTTCAGGTTTTGGGTTTCGCCTACCATTTTGCACATGTGGACTGGTTCCAAAAGACTTATTGTGGGTTTACAACATGCCCACTGCTTACCATTGGTTAGCTTTATTGTCACTATGTATATATGTGTGCATGCATATGGTATTGCTGTAGTGTGAAGATAGCCAAAAGGCACTGGAGGGCTGTGCAAGGTAATTGACAAGCATAAACTTAAAGAGAGAAAGGAGTGGTAGCTAGGTTTTGGACGGTTAATGCCTTGTGATGTAGTGTTCCCTAAAGAGGTGAGTCTTCTACTCTTCCCTAAATTGGAGCAGCATTGAGGCAGTCCTGATGGATACAGGATGTTGTTCCATATCCTGAGTAAAGAGATGGAAAGTTTTTTTTTCTGTTTAACACTTCTTAGTCTGCAGTCTGATGGTGTCCTAGTTGTATGTGTGTCAATAACCAACAGGGATGGTTGGCTTGTCTGCAAAGATAAGTGGGGTTGTTGGTTGTGATGTCTTTGTAAATGCAAACACAAGGAGATGATGGAAGGAGTGCTGAAACTTTTCAGACACTCACCCCCAGTCACAGATATGGGTTGAACCAGTCATCGTTCTTAAGCTCACTTTGCCACCCCAGTTGGACCCAGCCATATGCAAATCAGTCATGACCTTGTGCCTCATGGGAACAGTCCAGCCCGAACAGCCAGGCCAGGTCCTCCCTGGACCGGAGACAAGCATCCTGGGACTGGTTTCGGGGTAACACCCCTCATCAGCCATGCTAGCTTGAATCCAGTGGCAAAGTGAGCAAGGGACCCATGTCTGGGCATACCCTGCCAACTTAGGGAAAACAAAGCAAACACAAGTAGATGATGAACGGAGTGCTGAAACTTTTCAGACACTCACCCCCAGTCACCGATCTGGGTTAACCCATCATCGTTCTTTATCTCACTTCGCCACCCCAGTTTGGACCCAGCCATATGCAAATCAGTCTTGACCCTGTGCCTCATGGAGACAGGACAAACAAAAGGATTTCTAGTGGGTTTGCCGAGTTGTAATACAAATTAATGTTGTTTTTATTCGTTCATGGAAAGGGAATCCCTTTGTTTGTTTTTCACATACCCGTCCCTTTTCTGAGTATTAGGGTAACTCCCTTATTATTTTGTGAACTTCATGGGAACAGTCCAGCCTGAACTGCCATGCCAGGACCTCCCTGGACAGTAGACAACAAGTTTTGAATGTGCACAGACCAGCAAGGGGAGCCAATGCACTTCTATCAGGATTGGAGTGATGTGATAATATGTCTCAGGCCCTAGGTGAAACGTGCAGCACTGAGTGGGATGCCCTTAAGTGGTTCCAGAGTGGAGTTGGAGAGGCCATGGAACAAGGCATTATCACCAACCAGATGTGAGAGTGAGAAGGCTGGAGCAGCAAATCTGAAGTCGCTTTATTCAAGAAATAATTTCACTTTCTTTAGAAATGAGAGCTGGTGAGGTCATCAGGATTTAATTTAGGTTTCTTTAGTAATGGGAGGATCAGGCATGTCTTGCTAGCTTCTGGGCATATGCCTTCAGTAAGGGTGGCACTGACAATGTTGAGAAGGTGTGAGACTACTCCCACAGATGAGCCTTGATAAACAACAAGGATAAGACGTAATCTTCATTAGAGATGGTTTTGAGGGGGTGGCATATGTCAATGAGATCTGCAGGAATTAGGGCTTTGAAAGAGGACCATTGAGGGATTCTATGAGAATAAGTGGGTGTAAAAGATGAAGGAGGCTTGGTGTTGTGTGTTCTTGATGTGCTATTGGAACTTCTGTATTTTGACACTGAAGAAGTAGATGGCACTGCACTTTTCTGTGGATTGTGTAATAAGTGGGTCCAGCTGGGGGTTAATGCAATGCATGATAGTCTTGAAAAACATTCTGCTTCTGTTGGTGGCTTTATTGATGGTATTGGTATAGTACTTTGCTTTGGCTGATGCGTTTGTTGCTCAGCAGGACATCAGTATTATGAAGTCATCTGCAGTTCTTTTCTGTCTGCAACTGGTCATTTATTGTCAGCAAGGTCTTTAAAATATCAGGATGTCAAAGGATTAGGCTTGCACTTGCGAATATGAATTGGAAAGTGGATGCTGACATAGTTTTCCAAAAAAGGATTGGAGTTGTTTAGAAAAGTATTGACATCAGATGTGGAGCTGATAGGTGAAGCATTAGGTTGTTTATGGGAAGTCTTGAAAGTATCTGCAGTATAGGTTGAACTTAGTTTTTAGGTCTCGCCTAGAGCGCAGCGCGCATGCGCTGCTCTAGGAGAGGGCTCTTGGAATCACTTCAGACTTCCAAGAGCCTTCTCCGTGTGGGTGTGCCTCCTCCCACACATCCCATTGGCCTTTGCGTGTGGCTTTCAATAATTGAAAGCACGCAAATGGCCAAAGACGGGTGCATGTCCCGCCTCTCCTCAAAACTTGCACTCCCATGGCCTAGGGGTCTCGGGAGCGCGCAGGGTTCCATCTGTTCAGGATCAGGTTTCTAATTAGCTTTTACTTTGGCGTGCAGCGGCGGGCACGATGGCAGCTGCATTCCTTACAGCGCGCGCGCGCACCACTCCCGGGCTTGTTATTTCTTTTCGATGCACAGAAGTTAAATGGCCCCTTCTCTACCCTGAACCTTGTCAGTGTTCTTGCATCTGGGCCCCTGACGCTTAATGGTCTCTAGCTCACAGGGCATTCCGTGTATCCCTTCTCTCTCTGCATCCCTTCCCCTCGATAACCCATGTAGGTCGCCGGCTCTACTGACTGCACGCTTAATACAAGCAAAGTCGCTGCCAGCTCTGTCTCTGAACCACAGACCTACAATTACTGCCTCCAAGCAGACAACCCTGCAATGTCTCCAGCTTTACCAGGTGTTTTCCGATTGCTCACTCAGCAGTCCAGCACCTACATGCCCCCCCCCGCTGCTCACTGCTGGGGCACAGATGTCCCGTGGGCTCCCATTTTAACATTCGGTGTTACTCTTGTCGCTCATTATTGTACAGATTGCAGACGGTCACCAGCTTTACCACTGACAGAGTCAACATTCCTGCTACATGGTTTCCAGCTTTTCCTTTCCTGTAAGCAGGACCTATGAAGTGTATTTAGAGGAAACACGAATTAGAAAAGGAACTTTTTTGATCTTCGTATTTTAAGGAGTATGGAGGGGGAGGTAGACATATCTTTGAAAGCAACACATTAAATTAGCAGTCCCTGGCAGGCGCTTAGTGCGTGCACTTTTCAATAGCGTTCTTTGACATTAATGAGCCAGTTCCGGCACTTCGGAACAGGGCCACTAAACTTAAGATGTGGTAACAGCATTTAGTGGACAATGGTAGCACTTCTAAACAGAGCCACTTAGGAGCTTGGGAACGCGCGAACTTCTCAACAGGGCCGCAGTGCATGAATGATGCAACCAGCACTTCTTATCAGTCCTCAAATACGTGCATGGTAAAGTGCTCACACTTTTAATCAGGTGTGCAATTTGTGGAAGCCATTCATGGAGACAGCACGTGCACTTCTCAGCATGGCTTTTTTGGGGGGTTTACAATAGAACTTCCCAGCAGGGCTGGCATACTTTTAAAAGGCTTTTTCACGTTCAAGTGCTTCTAAATAATATAACAGTACCAGCACTCCTCAGCAGGGTGGCTTTACTTTTGAGGTGACAGTACAAACACTTCACAGGACGGCTATACTAATCATAAAGCACCCATGCTTTTCAGCTGGGCTGCAGTACTCGGAATGTGGCAATAATAATACTTCTTGAAAGGACTGCGACACATTTAATGTGCATGAAAGTGGCTTTACTTTTTAATGTGACAAAAGCAGCACTTTTCTAAACTTTATTGGGAGAGTACCAGCACTTTTCAGCAGAGCTAGCATACTTTTAATGGGAGAAACGTCTGTCAGCAAGGCGGCTCTATTTTAATGCGATAACACCAGTACATTTCGGTAGCCCCGTTATAATTTTATGGGACAGTACCTGCATTTCTCATGAGGGTGACGCACTTTCTAATCAGACAATAGCAGCACTTTTCAGAAGAGCCACTACACTATGGTGGGCGGCAGTGGTGGTTCTCAGCAGAGCTACCGGATTTTAAATCTCCCTGTAACAACGCTCGTCAGCAGGGCTGCTATACATCAATGGGACAGAAGCAACACTTTAAGGCAGTACTGGCCTCTTCACAAGCACTGCATTCCTCCACCCAGTACAGGTGCTGCGTGCTCCAGGCTCCAGAGTTTATTCGTGACACGCCCGGCTGGGTGTGCACCGGTGGCCCCGCCCCTTTCTAATAACGCACACAGTCTCTCGCCAGAGGGAGGGCTGGGTGCACAGCTGTCAGCCCCATTGAGCCGCAGTGCTGACAAGAAACTCACCACAACTTCCACACGTGCAGGAGCAACGGACACACCCCTCTCTCAACCGCTGGCAGGAGCCGCCCTCCCTCCTTCAGACATACACCCTTTCCTCCTCCACTAGCAGCACCCTCTGCTAAGAGAGAAGCACGCTCCCTTCACTAGAATGTGCACTCCCCACGCGGCCACTACAAATACCCGCTCCTTCCCCAGAGGTGCCGACCCCTCTCGTTCCACAGAAGCACACTTCCCTCTTCTCCACGCAGAAGCAACTCTCCCCCCTCCCTCCATAAGCTGCACACTCCCCTATCCTCAATAAGCAAAGTATTTCATTCCATTACAAGAAGTGCACTGTTCTGTCACCCACCAGCAGCGTGCGTCTTTCTCCTCTACGGAAAGTGCACCCTCCTCTGTCCTCCACGAGAGGGACTCTTCCCTCTCCACTACTAGATGTAAACTCCCCATTACAAATGTACAAAAGACAGCACCTCAGGCTCTCCAACTCTCCCTCGCCTCTGCTGAAATCCCCTCCTCACCCCCCCCATGAGAGGCTTACTACTCTCCACCACGGAAGCAGGCAGAAATGAGGCATAACCGCAGGAACAATAATGCGTTTATTGTTGCAGTGTTGGGCGGGGTGGTTGGACAGCTGAATGCTGAGACTGACAGTTTCTGGAGGGGCAGCATGTTCTGTGTGCCCGCTGATCTAGACAATGAGGATGTGGCTTAACGGCTAGAGCGGACGACCATGAAGCTGAGGAACCAGGTTCGAGTCTGGCGGGAGGCTCAAGCATCGTCACCGAATCTTATCGTGCCTAAAATGAATCTGCCCTTGTGTACTGTAACTGGCGCTCATGTAATGCGCTCTGATACCTTCACGTAGCGTTCGCGCTATATAAAACTGCAAAAAGAAAAAAAATGCTATACAATTGCGGGTAGGAGTGAGGGTAAATGCGGGTTGCCCTGGGTTGTGTCGAGGTATTTTAGAGCCCTAGGGCAGATGACGTTTCGCGCAAATAAACGTTTGTGCAGCAGGTGCATGAACCTAAGAACGCGTCCACATTAGTGGAGAACGAACATTAACCTACCAGTCTCTCTCTTATTGACAACGAATCGGTGTGTGAGCTTGTTGGATGCTATAAATATGATCTGGGGTTGCATACAGTTACTGTTTCTAAATTCAAAACCAGCTACCAGCATGAAGATTACGTCAAACAGTCATTACTTATGCATGGGATTATGTCAGCGTAATTGGGTTTCGTACAGTTCAACTTACACACTCCGCATTCACATTATAAAGTACAATATACATTTAGCAAAATCTCGGAACCCGAGCCTATCCCGGGCTATCCAAAAGAAGGCACGTATATACAGAGTTAAACGATCGTCAGTTTACATTCAATCAAGGTGAACCGAATAAGGAGTGCATTGTTGTTTTAAGTGAAAACTGCCAGTCGAACAGTCAGTTTTAAGGTTCCCTGCTTTTTGTAGTAAATTCACACGAAACAGTCTGAACAGTCATTAAAAAAAACTACCTTCACAGGGTGTGGCACTATGGAATGCCCCTTTGCCCTTTCGTCTCCTGGGAAGTTGTTACCTCATGTTGCCACCTAGAAACATTCGAAAGCTCTCATTTTCAGATCTGTTTACTCAACCGTGCGTTTCTAGAGCTCTTATTGTCTTGTGTTGTTTCCCCTTCCTGAAAATTCTTGCAGTCATATGTTTCAAGCATCGTTATGCTCTAATTATAAACCCCTATGGCACGTTCAAGAGCACACCAAGGAGAAAGCCATGTTGTATTGGATCGATAAAAAGCTGGATACACTTCAATAAGTAGGATTCCTTTTAAGGTTGCAGTGGCTTTCAGGATGTGCACCCGCCAAGTAACAACATTTCAATGTGGGAACTATTAAGCATACTTAAGTGCATGCACATGCCTACAAAATAATGTGGCCAGTCTTCTTTATTATAATTTTTTAACATGCTACACAGCAGCCACACTGCTCCACAACATAGCTTAAAAACAAAGGCAAAGCCAAAACCTCTGGCTAACCACTCATAAGGTCCCAAAGGCGAGACCTATTGGCTATGCCAATGCTTGTTCGGAAGGATGCTGATCAGAAACATAAGGATGTGGTTGGTCTGGGAAATTTGCATGGGATAGTTGGTGATGTTGAGACAACATGGTCATGGATATGGCCTTTGGAGTGTGTTGTTTGTGTGACATGTTGCAGCATGTTGAATGTGTAAAGGACGTTGAAGAGGGTGTTTCTTTGCAGTTCACACTGGACACATTCAATATCCACAAGCATGTTTTCATACCATATTTTGCCCTCATTCTCTCCCCATATTCATCAAACTCTCCCAATTGCAAACGCATTTAAAACTCATTCCTACCATTTGTTTAACTACGAATGTGGGTCGGATACAAGTCAACATCGAGGGCAGTTCACACTGGTCACATTTAATAACCACACATATTTTGCCCTCATTTTCTCCAAGTATTCTTTGAACTCTCACAAGTCAAACCACACTTGAAACGTATTCCTTTAATTTGTTTTACTTTGAATGCAAGTTAAATGTGAATCAAAAATCAGGTGGGGAGTCAAATACAGTTGTAAAACATATTTGCGGATTTTGAATGTGACCAGTGTGAACTGCAAGGTCTATCGCAAGGGTTATTTTTGATGGTGGCTTGTAAATTGATACAGGGAAACAAATGTTGGTATTCATGCAAATTGCTAGGACTACTTTTGACGGTGGTTTGTTAATTGATGAAGGAAAAATGTTGGTACTTACTGTTTTGGGATTAGGTTTGATTAATGTATATTAGGATACTTGAATAAAAAATTGTGTTTTGTTTTCTTATCCGTGTTTTTAATTGGTTGGAATGGAGGAAAACCAGATAGATGGAAACACAGAAATTAGATTTTTGTTGTAAGTAAAGGATGGATCCTCCTGTCTGTATCCAATGCACAATCATATTCACAAGGTGGAAGTTGAACACAAGCAATAGAATAATTACACACTGTGCAGTTGTAATCACCATGATCACTGGGGAATGATTGGGGTTGGGATGCACAGGGAATTATGACCATTTTAAAAACATTAGATAAGTCTCTGTAAAATTGAGAAAAAATTGGGATTAATAATGTAAGATGGGGCAACTTTGGATCAACAAATAAGGTATGTCTATTGGGCACGTACTTATTTATCAAGTATTTTTTTTTAAAATGTGTGTGCCTGGGTGCCTTGGTCCCAGCCAGGTTAACCAGTGTGCAGGATCTGGACTGCGGGGGGAGCATCAAGGCTCCCATGGTCCCAACTGGCTCCCTGCCTCCTGCGGGAGCCGGCATTGCTGCTGTACGCAGGGAGCTGCTGGAAATGCAGCTCCCTGTGTGCAGGAGCAATAGTTTCATCTCTTTCCCTGTCCGCATGTCTGCGGGTAGGGAAAGAGATGAAACCTCCATTTCCAGTGGGCGGTAGCACTTTGACAGCTCCCGCCCACTGGAACTGGAGTGTTTGGTTTTGCTTCGCCGGAGGTGCCAGCTCCCACCAAGCATAACCAAACAGCTATGTCCAGGGGGAGGACACCACAGGACATAGTAGGAGCCAGCCCTGGGGTGTGGCAGTCCCCAGGGCCATCTATGGCTCGAGGAGGGGGGTCACTCAGCCCCACTCCTTTTTTGCTCACTGGCGGGCCTTGAGGATCTGGTGGTCCCCAAGGCTGTATATGGCAAAGGAGGGGGCTGCACGGCCCCCTCCCACTTTAAAATGTTATTTTGGCTCCGAGGAGATGGAGGTCCCCAGGGCACTAATGGGTCCGTGTGCCCCCCCATACTATTATTGAATTTGCCCAGGAGAGTTGGTGGTCACCGGGGTTAGAACAACCCAGGAGGGGAGTCCATGCAGCACCTTCCTTTAATTAAATAAAGCCCCAGGGAGGTGGTGGTCCCCAGTGCTCATTTGAGCCCATGGAGGGGATGTCCGTGCAGCCCCCCTCCTAAATTAATAATAAGCCCCTGGGAGGTAGTGGTCCCCGGGGCTCAAAGAACCCCAGAAGGGGGGTCCTGTCCTTTTTTATTAAATGCACCTGGTACCTGGCCCACCTGGAAGCCCTTTTCAAAACAAGCATGGGAGCCATTGCTTGTTTTTATTAACATTTTTGCCATGAATTCATAAATCCACGCCCCCTTTCTCCACCACTCTGTAAACATACCTCCTGGCGCACTACTGGTTGGGGGAAGAAGTTCACTTTAGTACTGAGGCCCTCAAGAGCCATAAAGCCTTCATCCCCCAACTAGTAGTGTGGCAGGAAGCATGTTTGCAGAGTGGTGGAGAAAAGGGGCGTGGCCTCTGGAACATCTTAGTAATCCCTCTGTGTTGGACTTACTGAAGGTAACAAGAGGGGTTGTTCACCCCCAAGGATCCTTAGGAGGCAAGGGGACTTCATCCCCAACTAGCAGTGTGCCAGGAGATGCATTTGCATAGTGGTGGAGAAAGGGGGCAATGCCTCCAGCCAGTGGCCCAGCTTTTTAAAAAAAATATTGTTTTATTTTTTGTGAAGCGGGGCTGCGTAGCCCCCCTTTCCTGGGCCGATTTCACCCCAAGGGACCCCAGGGCCAGGCATTTTTTAGAATGGGGATGGGGGATGCATGGCCCCCCTTCCCGGGCCAATTTCGGCCCTGGGGACCCCAACCCCAGGGGGCCTTCCCCCTTTTTTAAAATGATTTTTAAAAAAATCTTGATTTTGGCACCAGGGGCCCGATCCCCCAGGGCCCGGCTTCTACTGTGGGTGCCCTGGTCCTACCTACAGTAGCCAGCATTGCTTTTAGATAGAGGAGCTGGTAAAATTGCAGCTCACTCTGTCCAAAAGCAATTCTGATCTACTTTAAGTAAGCAAGAGCATTTTACATGCTCTCGCTTACTCGAAGCAGAGCAGAGTTTGCAATGGCTTGGCGGGAGAGTTGCTCCCAACAAGCAATAGCAAACTGCACTGTCCCGGGGTGGGCAACGGGGGGCATTGCTGGAGCCGGCCCTGGGGGGTGGGGGTCTCCAGGGCCATTTAGGGTTCCAGGAAGGAAGCTGCATGGTCCCCGTCCATTACAGGATGCAGTCCGGGGAGGTGGTGGGCCCCGGGGGTGCAGGTGTGCCCCAATGGGCCCCCTGCATTTATTTCATTTTAGACCCGGGGAGGTGGAGGTCCTAGGGTTTTGGGGGGCATGCAGCCCCATGCATTAATGTTGAATTTTGCCCCCGGGAGGTGGCAGTCCGTGGGGCTGTGAAGGGCCACGCAGACCCACCCTGCATTCAATAATATTTGCCCTGGGGAGGTGGTGGTCCCCAGGGCATGAGGTTTGCCTAGGGCAACACCCTATATAAATTTCAAATGCCCCGGGGAGGTGGTGGTCTAAGGAGGGGGCCCCTTGCGCCCCCCTCCTAAGTATTATACACTTTCCCTGGGATCTGGCCCACCCTGGGGCCGATTCCAAATGAAGCGAGGCAGCCTGTGCTTTGTTTTTTCTTTCAGCGGGAGTCACGGATCCAGCGTGACTCCAGCTGAATTTATTTTTTATTGCTATTTTGGCCATGGGGGCTTCTTGTGGGACCCCCAAGAGGCCTAGGGGGTCAGGGTGTTTCTACCCTACCCACTTTTCTTTTTTTTAATCAGCCAATCAGATTTCAGCACGAGATCGGGAGGCGTAGCGGATCCTTCGCATCCCTCTATATACAACTGGAAATATATTTAAGTAACGACAAAACTACTGAACAGATTTAAACCATTTAACAAAAAGGTCGCTTCTGGGCCAACAGCTACCTTTCTGATAATTTTGTGTAATTCCGATCAACAGTTTGGGCTGTAGCCTTGTCTATAGTTCCTATGGAAATTAACATGGGGAAAAATCGTTTTGCCCCCCCACCCCCCTTTTTCTTGGCCCCGCTTGGCGGATCACCCAGAAATTTTCAATACAGCAGATGATGTGAGAGTTGAACTAGTTTTGAAACTTTCCTGAGGAATATATATATATATATATTTATCTACTGGCAGTCACTAGTAGGTAATTATATTTAGGATGTCGTTTCCAGAGGAAGAGCGTTTCTTGATTTGCTGGTAACTTTGGCGTTGATTGAATCCTCTGGAATTTTTTATATATATATATATATATATTACCCAAAATGCCTCTGTTTCAAAGACGCCACTCCATCGAGAGGTAAGTTAACAAAACCTTTATTGCTGAAAGCGGCACATTATGGCTGTTCATAAATCCCCGACGCGTTTCAGAGCCACAAGCTCCTTCCTCATGGGGCAGCAACTGCAAATCACGGCACGGCCACACCTATCTTTTCCCAGAATGCATGCAATCTCCAGTGAAGCATGCTGGTAGCTGTGGTCAAATCTTCCCCGCAATTAGGGTCCGTGAATTTTGCCAACACAGTTTCTTTTGCCATAAAGTTAATTTTCAAGCCCTCCAGTGGGCCCCAGACATAATGCGCGGCTTTCACCATTCAACCTCTCAATGCTGCTTTCACGGCCGACGTTTGGCAACCGTGCAGTCCTGCCACCATATTTCAAGCAGGTGGTGCATCCTCCGCGGCTGAGGCCGCCGCGCTCATATTACCCAAAATGCCTCTGTTTCAAAGACGCCACTCCATCGAGAGGTAAGTTAACAAAACCTTTATTGCTGAAAGCGGCACATTATGGCTGTTCATAAATCCCCGACGCGTTTCAGAGCCACAAGCTCCTTCCTCATGGGGCAGCAACTGCAAATCACGGCATGGCCACACCTATCTTTTCCCAGAATGCATGCAATCTCCAGTGAAGCATGCTGGTAGCTGTGGTCAAATCTTCCCGCAATTAGGGTCCGTGAATTTTGCCAACACAGTTTCTTTTGCCATAAAGTTAATTTTCAAGCCCTCCAGTGGGCCCCAGACATAATGCGCGGCTTTCACCATTCAACCTCTCAATGCTGCTTTCACGGCCGACGTTTGGCAACAGTGCAGTCCTGCCACCATATTTCAAGCAGGTGGTGCATCCTCCGCGGCTGAGGCCGCCGCGCTCATATTACCCAAAATGCCTCTGTTTCAAAGACGCCACTCCATCGAGAGGTAAGTTAACAAAACCTTTATTGCTGAAAGCGGCACATTATGGCTGTTCATAAATCCCCGACGCGTTTCAGAGCCACAAGCTCCTTCCTCATGGGGCAGCAACTGCAAATCACGGCACGGCCACACCTATCTTTTCCCAGAATGCATGCAATCTCCAGTGAAGCATGCTGGTAGCTGTGGTCAAATCTTCCCCGCAATTAGGGTCCGTGAATTTTGCCAACACAGTTTCTTTTGCCATAAAGTTAATTTTCAAGCCCTCCAGTGGGCCCCAGACATAATGCGCGGCTTTCACCATTCAACCTCTCAATGCTGCTTTCACGGCCGACGTTTGGCAACCGTGCAGTCCTGCCACCATATTTCAAGCAGGTGGTGCATCCTCCGCGGCTGAGGCCGCCGCGCTTCATATTGACCACAGCTACCAGCATGCTTCACTGGAGATTGCATGCATTCTGGGAAAAGATAGGTGTGGCCGTGCCGTGATTTGCAGTTGCTGCCCCATGAGGAAGGAGCTTGTGGCTCTGAAACGCGTCGGGGATTTATGAACAGCCATAATGTGCCGCTTTCAGCAATAAAGGTTTTGTTAACTTACCTCTCGATGGAGTGGCGTCTTTGAAACAGAGGCATTTTGGGTAATATGAAGCGCGGCGGCCTCAGCCGCGGAGGATGCACCACCTGCTTGAAATATGGTGGCAGGACTGCACGGTTGCCAAACGTCGGCCGTGAAAGCAGCATTGAGAGGTTGAATGGTGAAAGCCGCGCATTATGTCTGGGGCCCACTGGAGGGCTTGAAAATTAACTTTATGACAAAAGAAACAATGTTGGCAAAATTCACGGACCCTAATTGCGGGGAAGATTTGACCACAGCTACCAGCATGCTTCACTGGAGATTGCATGCATTCTGGGAAAAGATAGGTGTGGCCGTGCCGTGATTTGCAGTTGCTGCCCCATGAGGAAGGAGCTTGTGGCTCTGAAACGCGTCGGGGATTTATGAACAGCCATAATGTGCCGCTTTCAGCAATAAAGGTTTTGTTAACTTACCTCTCGATGGAGTGGCGTCTTTGAAACAGAGGCATTTTGGGTCATATGAAGCGCGGCGGCCTCAGCCGCGGAGGATGCACCACCTGCTTGAAATATGGTGGCAGGACTGCACGGTTGCCAAACGTCGGCCGTGAAAGCAGCATTGAGAGGTTGAATGGTGAAAGCCGCGCATTATGTCTGGGGCCCACTGGAGGGCTTGAAAATTAACTTTATGGCAAAAGAAACTGTGTTGGCAAAATTCACGGACCCTAATTGCGGGGAAGATTTGACCACAGCTACCAGCATGCTTCACTGGAGATTGCATGCATTCTGGGAAAAGATAGGTGTGGCCGTGCCGTGATTTGCAGTTGCTGCCCCATGAGGAAGGAGCTTGTGGCTCTGAAACGCGTCGGGGATTTATGAACAGCCATAATGTGCCGCTTTCAGCAATAAAGGTTTTGTTAACTTACCTCTCGATGGAGTGGCGTCTTTGAAACAGAGGCATTTTGGGTAATATGAAGCGCGGCGGCCTCAGCCACGGAGGATGCACCACCTGCTTGAAATATGGTGGCAGGACTGCACGGTTGCCAAACGTCGGCCGTGAAAGCAGCATTGAGAGGTTGAATGGTGAAAGCCGCGCATTATGTCTGGGGCCCACTGGAGGGCTTGAAAATTAACTTTATGGCAAAAGAAACTGTGTTGGCAAAATTCACGGACCCTAATTGCGGGGAAGATTTGACCACAGCTACCAGCATGCTTCACTGGAGATTGCATGCATTCTGGGAAAAGATAGGTGTGGCCGTGCCGTGATTTGCAGTTGCTGCCCCATGAGGAAGGAGCTTGTGGCTCTGAAACGCGTCGGGGATTTATGAACAGCCATAATGTGCCGCTTTCAGCAATAAAGGTTTTGTTAACTTACCTCTCGATGGAGTGGCGTCTTTGAAACAGAGGCATTTTGGGTAATATGAAGCGCGGCGGCCTCAGCCGCGGAGGATGCACCACCTGCTTGAAATATGGTGGCAGGACTGCACGGTTGCCAAACGTCGGCCGTGAAAGCAGCATTGAGAGGTTGAATGGTGAAAGCCGCACATTATGTCTGGGGCCCACTGGAGGGCTTGAAAATTAACTTTATGGCAAAAGAAACTGTGTTGGCAAAATTCACGGACCCTAATTGCGGGGAAGATTTGACCACAGCTACCAGCATGCTTCACTGGAGATTGCATGCATTCTGGGAAAAGATAGGTGTGGCCGTGCCGTGATTTGCAGTTGCTGCCCCATGAGGAAGGAGCTTGTGGCTCTGAAACGCGTCGGGGATTTATGAACAGCCATAATGCGCCGCTTTCAGCAATAAAGGTTTTGTTAACTTACCTCTCGATGGAGTGGCGTCTTTGAAACAGAGGCATTTTGGGTAATATATATATATATATATATCTTTCAACAAAACATCCCCAGTTGAAGACGCACTTGAAAAGCAGATGAATTCCAATGATTCTTTTAATAAAAGGAAACTGGCATTTTCATTCAGATGCATTTCATTGCCTTACGCATTTCAGAGCACAGCTTCTTGGTCATAGGTTCCATGATACTACATAGAAATGGTGAAAAGGCACTCCCCCTCTGCATGTCCATTTAATTAGCCCTCAGTGGGCTTCACAGGTGATTTCAACTAAGTGTTGCATGCTGGGATCAGTAGTGCACTTTCAAAATTCCTTTACCTTTAGTAGGTTTCAGTGCTGTAGCAAAATGTTCATTTAATTTAAAAGCCCTCCAGTGGGCCTCCGAGATGAAAATGCTCAGTTTATTTTTTCTTTTCTGCTTTTCCACTGAGGAAGACTCGGAGTAGTTCCATGTTCTGAATGTTGATAAACTTTTATTGGTCTGGATCCCAAAAAGTGTCTAAGAGCCCTTAAACCATCTTGATGTGCAATACTCGTATATAATGAGGCTACATCTAACGTTATCAAGAGATCTGACTCTTTCCAGTGTACCTCATGCAGTTTTCTTAAATAATCCCCTGTGTCCTGTATATATGACGGTAGTGACTTTACAAGATCCTGGAGGAAATAGTCTATATATCTGGATGAGGTCTCAAAGAGGCTCCCAATCGCCGAAATTATTGGTCTACCTGGGGGGGATGTCATATCTTTATGGACCTTCGGGATGAGGTACAACACTGGTGTAACAGGATTATTTACTCTTAAATAATGATATTCCCCTTCTGTTACAAGTCCCATGCCCCTCCATCTTGATAATTCCTTATGGTACTTGTTTTTCACCTCCACAAGATTGCTTTGTGGTACATGCTGGTAGAATTCATTGTCTCTTAGCTGTGATTTGGCTTCGTCGTTGTATTTGTTAAGGGGCCAGAGAATTAAATGTCCCCCTTTATCTGATTGTCTTAATACTATGTCGGTCCTTTTTTTCAATTTGTCCGAGATTCTAGTGTAGCCTCTTTCCTTATCTGAGGTGTTCCTTCCATAGTTTTTATTTGATTCTTTTAAGTCTTTGATGACTTGATCAGAGAACAGATCAATTGCATCTTTTGGTAATAGTGGGACAAAAGTTGATTTCTTTTTAAGTTCCGTTGTGCTGGTTCCATAGATATCTATGCCCAATCTATCCGCCGTGTCTTTTAGTGATACTTCTGTGTTTGGGTCCTCATTTGCTAATTCTAATGCATCCAAATCCCTCAATAGGTTTAGATCATCTATCACCAGATTGCTCCGATCCTCCTCACACAAGTTCACTTGGAGAGGTGTGGTGCAGCGGCCAGGGCAGCTGACTTCGGAGCACAGGGTTCATGGTTCGATCCCCGGCTCCGGCGGCAGCTCAGCTCAGCACCATGTGACTCTGGGCAATAGCTCACTTAATTTCCACTCCGGCCCCCAGCGCCTTGAGACCCGTAAGGGTGAGTAGCTGCGCTATATAAAAACGGACTTACTTACTTTACTTTACTTGGTCACCACTTTTACTGTTTATATATATATGCCAGTCACCAGTAGGTACTTATAGCTAGGACCTACTTTCCATAGGAAAATCACTTTTTGTTTTGCTAATAATTTTGGCACCATTTGATGAATCTTCTCAAAAGTTTCAAAACTAATTTGCCAGCCACTTCAGCTTCTGTCTTGAAAGTTTTGGGGTGATTTGTCAAGCGGAGCTGAGAAAAAGGGGGGGTCCAAAAACACATTTTCCCCATGTTAATTCCCATATTGACTTTAAACACGATTACAGCCCAAAACGCTGGACGGAACTACATCAAATTTGGCAGAAAGTAGATCTTGGTCCAGAGTAGTGCCTTTTGGTACTTTGGTGTAAATCCATTCAGTAGTTGTAGAGATATTAACCAAAATTCTAATTTCTATATCTAGTGGCATGGATCTTACACAGATTTGACAGTCCCCTTCCTGTAATCAAATTGTCAGCCAACACTTCAACCAGGAAATGTTGGCAGCCATCTTGGGACTCGGCTCCAGTCGAATCTCACAAAAAACTTTTAAAAAAAAGAAAAGGTGGGCATGGTTGGAATACCCTGAACCCTAACTGTGGAAAATCATCTGCAAATTCACAGCCAAATTGAAAAAAACAAGTGTGGTATCCTGTGCTTGTTTTGGCCAGATCACAGGAGCATATTTTTTTTAAAAAGGAGGGGTGCCCATCCCCCCTCCTAAGGCTCTTAGAGCCCAGGCGAGCACCACCTCCCCGGGGCTTTCATTTTAATTATGGAGGGGGCCACAGGGACCGCCCTCCTGGGCTTGTTACAAGCCCCAGGGATGACCGCCTCCCCGGGACTAAATATCAAAGGAATGGTGGGGTGGACAGACCCCCCTGGGGCCCCGGGGACCACCATCTCCCTCAGGACCAGCCCGTGCAAACAGAAGGTCTCCCTCCTCGAGCCATGTATGGCCCTGGGTAACACAACACACCAGGGCTGGCTGCTGCTATGTCCCAGGGTGCCCAATCCTGGGGCAAAGCTGTTTGCTTTCACTTGGTAGGAGCTGTGACAGCTCCTGCCAAGCAAAAGCAAACACTACGCTTCCAGCGGGCGAGAGCTGTCAAAGTGGTCCCACCCACCAGAAGTGGAGGTTTCATCTCTTTCCTTGCCCACAGACATGCAGGCAAGGAAAGAGATGAAACAAAATGTTCTTGCATGGAGTGAGCTGCATTTCCAGCAGCTCTCTCCATGCAAGAGTAGAGCCAGTTCCTGCAGGAGACAGGGAGCTGGCTGGGACCACAGGGACCGTAAGGCTCCCCCTGCGATCCCTGGGGGAAAAGAGCACAAAGAGGCAACATAGAGATCAGAAACACGCAAAAAGAGGCAAAATAAAAGTCAGAAACAAGCACAGAGAGGCAAAATAGAGATAAAAAATGAGCAGAAAGAGGCAAAATAAAGGTCAGAAACGAGCAGAAAGAGGCAAAATAAAGATCAGAAACTAGCAGAAGGAGGAACAAAAAAGATCAGAAACGAGGAGAAAGAGGCAAAATAAAGGTCAGTAATGAGCAGAATGAGGAAAATAGAGATCAGCATCAACAGAAAGTGGCAAAAGAAAGGTCAGAAACAAGCAGAAATTGGGAAAATGGAGACCAGAAACTAGCAGAAAGAGGCAAAATAGAGAGCAGAAGCAAGCAGAGAGAGGCAAAATAGAGATCAGAAACACACAGAAAAAGGAAAAACAAAGGTCAGAAATTAGCAGAAAGAGCAAAATAGATATCAGAAATGAACAGAAAGAGGCAAAAAAAAAGGTCAGAAACAAGCAGAAAGAGGAAAAATAGAGATCAGCAACAAGCAGAAAGAGGCAAAATAGAGAACTGAAACTAGCAGAAAGAGGCAAAATAGAGATCAGAGGGAAGAAGAAAGAGGTAAAGTATAGATCAGAAACACGCAGAAAAAGGAAAACAAAGGTCAGATACGAGCAGAAAGAGGCAAAATAAAGGTCAGAAATGAGCAGAAAGAGGCAAAATAGAGATCAGAAACGAGCAGAAGGAGACAAAATAAAGGTCAGAAATGAGCAGAAGGAGGCAAAATAGAGATGGGAAATGAACAGAAAGAGGCAAAATGAAAGTCAGAAATGAGCAGAAAGAGGCAAAATGAAAGTCAGAAATGAGCAGAAAGAGGCAAAATGAAGGTTGGAAATGAGCAGAAAGAGGCAAAAAAATGGTCAGAAACAAGCAGATAGAGGCAAAACAAAGCTGAGAAACGAGCATAAAGAGGCAAAATATAGATCAGAAAAGAGCAGAAAAGGGCAAAAAAAAGGTCAGAAATGAGGAGAAAGAGCCAAAATAGAGGTCAGAAAAGAGCAAGAGGCACAATAAAGGTCAGAAACTAGCAGAAAGAGGCAAAATAGAGATCGGAAATGAGCAGAAAGAGGCAACATAAAGGTCAGAAATGAGCAGAAAGAAGCAAAATAGAGATCAGAAATTAGCAGAAAAAAGCAAAATAAAGGTCAGAAATGAGCAGAAGAGGCAAAATAGAGATCAGAAACGAGCAGTAAGTGGCAAAATAAAGGTCACTTGCAGAATTACTCATATCCTCTCTTACACGGACTCACAGATCTACTCAGAGACTCACACACCCACTCACTTACCCATACAGCCACTCAGGTACCCACTCACTCACTCATACAGCCACTCACATAGCGACTCACTCACCCATTCAGCCTCTGATACACCCACTCACTCACTCATACAGCCACTCACACATCCAGTCACTCACCCAATGAGCCAGTCACACACCCACTTACTCACCCATATAGCCACTCACACACCCACTTATTCACCGATACAGCCACTCACACACCCATTCACTCACACATACAGCCACTCCCTCTGACACAGTGATGCAACCACTCATACACTCACTCACCCATACAGCCACTCATGCACCTAATCACTCACCCATTCAGCCACTTACACACCTACTCACTCACCCATACAGCCATTCACACAGCCACTCACTCACATATACAGCCACTGACACAACCACTCATTCACTCATACAGCCCTTCGCACAGCCAGTCGCTCGCCCATACAGCCACAAACACACCCACTTACTCAATCATCTAGCCATGCACATACCCACTCACTCACTCACTCACCCATACAGCCACTCACACACCCACTAACTCACACATACATCCACTCAGACACCTACTCAGACACCAATACAGCCACTCACTAACTCACTCAAACACCTAGTAAAAATGTAGACACACAGCCTACAGATATTCACACATTCACAAACATATAACATATAAATTATCTTCTTTAAACCAGAAAAGGTGGTTCTAGGAAAAACCATTTTTTTGTTTTGTTTAACCTGATTTTGTTTGTGTTTTTCTAACATTTTGGATGTTTTTGTGTTTTTTAACAAGAAATAAAAAACAAAAACTTGTGCAACAAAATGCACTAAATTGTGCATCATTTTTCCAAAAAAACCCTTAGCATTTATTGCTTCTTGCAACCTCTTGTAATGCAGTGATGGGCTGCTCTCCTATTGTTAGAACTTATTTGCACTCCATGCAAAATGGTTTAACCATGCTGAGCATGGTAGCAGGCAGGTGGGTGGTGACACTAGGTGGCAAATGCTCACCAAGCACTACCTGTGCCACAGCAAATGTTGATGTCTATGGTGTGTCTTCTTGTAATTGTGCTCTTCAAGCTGACACCATTGGATTGTTTTTAAATGCTTCATTATGCTGCTTGTCCCATGGCTATATTCTTTGTACCAGTCCCTCGTGACAGCTCCTTTTCACACATGGAACATTTGATCAGCTTTGCCATCACCTTCCTTAAACAAACATGGGAACACAAACAGTGTAACCTGGAAGTAGAAGACCTGCTATTGGTTGTTATATTGCACATAGAAATGCAAGGAGTGAGCCTCCATCTTAATGAGGAGTGGTGCAACGGAGCTAAAGACAAGTTACAGATTAAAGATGAAAGAAATTACATGTATTATTTGAGGGTAGGAGGGAGTAGCTGTGAATGTGAATCTATGGTAATATTTGAAAGTTAGGTTTATCTGCCTCAGCTGCCATAGTGTATTTTGACCTTCAAGTCCTGCCCCATCAACCACAATGTATACCTTGTTGGATGCATCAGGGTCCCACCACTGGGTGCCACAATTACATTCCCTACTTCATTGGTCTTTTCATGATGTAAATGTAAGAATTATGGACCCCATTACGATGGCGGTGGGACTGCCACCATCAGGCCATCGGTGGCAGTCTCACCGCCATCGGACCCTGCAGGACCGCTTGCCGCATTATGATGGCAGGCAGATGCAGGGTGGGCGGAGAGACTGACCGCCACTCATCCGACGAGCTCAAGGAGCTTGTTGGACCATCGGAGGAACTGCAATCCCTACAACAATGGCAGTGCCTGATCAGGCACTGCCGTAGGGATTGCAATGTCCCTTTCCGTCGGCCATTTCATGGCAGTTAATCCGCCATGAAAAGGCAGGCGGAAAGGGACTTTGGGGACCCCCAGTGGGCCCCCCTTGGCCTCGGCTATGGCCCAACATATCCCTGCGCCATCTGGCAGGCACCGCATAGTTTAGGGATATGTGAGATGTGTTTATTTTGTACTGCGGCATGTGCTGCAGCCCGCAGCACACACCGCAATACAAACTATAAACATTGCGACCGCTGTGAAGGTGGTCGCATTGTAATGCAGCAAGCGGGACCGCCAACTACTAATAGTCAGTCGGGTTCTGCTTCCGCAACAGTGCCGGTCGGACGTAAGACCCACCGGCATCGTAATGGGGCCCTAAATGTTGAATCGCTCTATTAAAGTTCAAACTACGGTCTTCTTAGGTCCTCTTCATAGTCATTATAAACAACACATTATATCCTTCCTGGATCTTGCAGTCCCTTTTGCAACCCAGTACCCTTTCCTTACAATCTTAGGTGACTTTTACAGGGTCTAATTGATTTCAGCCTCACTAGAGTCAGTGTCATCTTAACGCATGGGCACATTGGTCAGTTGACCGAGGGCCCCATATGCATAGGGGGCCTATGCAGACCAGAATTTAAAACTAATTTTCCACTAAACATTTTTATTTCTGTGAGTGGTTGTGTAGGCAGCACTCAGTGCACTGCTTGGCCCAAGTGCCTTTAATGCTGTTAAGACGGCCCAGACTAGAGTGCCTCATGGTACGACCTGAATGAAAGGGTATTTATTAACCCTGGGCAAAGCACTACGCTACGCTCGCGTAGTTTGCGAAGTTTGCGCTACTTCGCACAACGCGAATTGCACGTAGCACAGTGCAAACACGCGTAGCGTAGCGTAGCGGTCATTTTTTGCTTGCTCGCGGTCCTCAACGTCAAGTTGGCGACCGCGAGCAAGCAAAATGACATCCCGGCGAGATTCTCGACGCAGGGAGGTCAGGTTTCTCATTGCGAGTGGTCGCGTATGCTCGCGACCGCTCGCGATGAGAAACTACCAGTCCGCGTTGAGAAGCTGCCGCTCGAGTAAAAATCTACTCGAGCGGCAGTAAAAGACAGCTCGCACTGTGCAAGATGCCGTTTTCAATGATTGCACAGTGCGGACAAGCATCCGGCACTGTGCAATCATTGCGAACAGTGCACTACGCAGTTCGCGTAGTGCTACGCGTAGTTCGCGTAGTGCGAACTGCACTTTGCGTAGCTTTGCGTAGCGCTACTTCGCGAACTACGCCCAGGCTTAGTATTTATAGGATACACAACTTACTGAAATGCCAGAATCCCTAATTTCAGATCTAATTTGAGGCACAGAGTTCAACAACTGCTTGCCACGATTTTCCTTGTCTCTAACTGCCCTGTTGTTTATGGAATTCATGCCTGCATTACCCGTTTTGAAGAGCTCTCACCCTCTGGTCCAGAAGGATCAATTAAATTCTGAGGTGGAAACGTTACTCAGCATCATGTTGAACAATAAAATGTTAGTCTTATAATCTTTTTCCCACAGCTGAGAGATTTCCTTGATTCTTCCCATACCTTAAACTCTCTAAATAGAGTGTCCAGAGAGCAAGATTTAAATAAAAGCTGAAAATAAAAGTCTGATCTACATACGATATGTGCTATATAAATTGATATAAAAAAACAGTAAACAAGGACGAGAAATACTATTGGGGTGCTTTAATCAACAAAGAACAACGCATTAAGCTGCTCTTTTTTAACTAATGTCCTTGGCCACTGACTAGTCAGTATTTCTCTTTTAATTTATTCATCTAAAAATGACTGTGATCAACTAAGGTGTAGATAAAAAACTGAAAGAAATCACCATACCTTTGCCATGTCAATTCCAAAGCAAAATCTTTCCCTCTAGCATCTCCATCCAGTATATATAGATCACATCATCTCAAAGCATAACAGACTAACATTCACAGATGTAGTTAGAGATATTCAGCACTTGCATGGCTTCTTAAGCATATTGTAGGATTGCCATGAGACCTTCTGTGTAACACATTATTGACGCAAAAGCAAAGGTCCATAGCTGTTATCTCAGTGTTCAAATATTCATAGTGTACAGAAAAATATATATTTTTATTAATTTCGCATAACATCCCATAATATACTTACATAAAAATCTTTTCCATATTTGTGTAGCCATGCACAATTAGCCAGGCTCCAAATGTGAAAATAGCTGCGTACAAAAAGTACTGAATGGACAGAGCCAGTCCATAAACAAATCCATTTACAGGACCGGCTTTCAAAGCATCCCTGAGTAGCAAGGGAGAGAAAAAAGCATGAAAGTAAGACCATAATTAACCAAGGATAACAGAGCACAACTGACAATGTTGCATGGATTGATTTTCATTGTGACACGTTGAGTGCAGGGCTTTTTTGACAACTGACATTCTGTGTTCCCTAAAACATATTTAAAAGCTATGGGTCATTTGCACCGCTAAGCTGCATGAGGTGTGCATGTTTCATTTTATGAGTGTAAATTCATGTTCTCTTCATGTGTGATATTACAGCAACAGGTTTTACTTGTGAGCAAATCTAATCACAGAGGCTGGAAGTCAAAAGCAAGGATGCATTGGAAACCTGTGAGTTTGTGAGTACTCACAAATGTTTGTAAGGCACAGTCCCATCCTGTACACCGTTAGTGCTTTATTTCTAACAAAGGCAAGACTAAATACATATCCAGGGTGAGAAAGGGGAATGAGCATTGCCACATTCCAAAGAAAAAAAGAGAAAAACAATATTGAATTGCCATGGACTATTTATAAAATATGTTCACATGCAAACATGCACACATGTTAAATTAACATTTGTGAAAATGTTTTTTCACCTGAGAAATCTGACATGCATTCTGGAATTCCAGAACTACTGTGTAACTCAGCCCAGTGTCTGCGTACAGGTAGCCTGTCACAGACAGGACCTTAAGAAAAATGGCTACGACCAGCTTATCACAGATGGGACCTTAAGAAATATGGTTATGGCTTATGGAGACTTTATCATTTAATTGGCCATCTCAAAAGAAATATCCCATTTCTTTTTTACTAGAGTGTGCGTGCGTGCGTGCGTGCGTGTGTGTGTGTGTGTGTGTGTGTAGTGCTTTACTATAATCACACACTTGGTGAAAGCAGTGCCAAAATGTTAACTTTGCATTGGCTTATCATAGATAATTGATTAAAGATATATTTTCCATATTTAAGTGGTGGCAAGTACAATGATAATTTTAATTTGACCATATTTGCACTTCTTTATATCCTGTGGATTTTGTATTATTTTCCTGCATCAAACCTTAATGAAATTCAGGTTTTTACCTACACAACTGAGCAAATGTATTACTCTGTTGGCCAAGGTGTAACAAAGCCTTCCACAGAAAATAGGTGCATTTGAAGGGAAATAAGCATTTTACATGTAGAGGAAGACAGTGGGGGAGAAATCTGCAAATGCTGATTTTCTGTCCCTTTACTAACAAGCCCAGGTAGGCCTTTCTCACAGAGACAAGAGGGGCAGTCAGACCTCCTGCACCAGTCACACCAGGGGCCCCCGTTTGAAGTCTTGTAAGGAAGGAAGCAGTTTGCAGGTGTGATTAGGGACCGAGCCAAGGTCCAGGAAAGAACATATGTACATCAATAGTTGGTTCTGTCAACTTGAAAATTACCATATTGCTTACAAGTGGTGTGCCAGCCAGTTCGCTGGTCCTAAACAGTGCCATTCAGAGGTAGAAGGATGATGGTATCTCTGGATTTAGCAGAGATGCCCACATTCTAGAACTCTCCACCTCCACGTTTAAACCCCTGCACAAGAAACTGGAACTGAAGAAGAAGAAGAGAAAGGATTAACCGCAAACTCCTGTCTTGAATGGAGAAACCCTCTGGACTTGTACTTTCTTAGAATTTGTTGCATTTTTGTCTCCAGGGTCAGGGGCACTAGCCTACCTACTCCCTCTAGGGGACAATAGAGAGTAGATGAAAGGGACCCTGGAGGAGAGTGTTTCCTTGTAACCTCTGTGGGCCAGTTCTGCATGCAGGTGCCCTAGTCAGGGGTACTCCGGGCTGCTGCAAGACACACATATGCCCTGGAAAATGGCCAGGACACCATGGGAAATGCAGAGTGCAGGCAGGCAGTGAAGTCTGACTTAAGAGCAAGGCAATAGCTGAGATGCTGAAGGGGCAAGACGACAGACCAATAAGCTTTCGCTATCAGAGGAGATTTTTGCGCACAACGAACAAGTTACTTATCTTACGGTAATGATATATCTGTAAGAGACATAGATTAGTTAAGGATTCCTCACCTTAGAATTACCCCCAGGCGTCAGACTGGATCCGGAGAATTCTTTCCTCAGCAGTACCCCTGCGTGTCGATAGGTGGCGTCAGTCGACTCGCGTTCGTCGTTGGCCTCGTGGTCGCCGGAATGACATCGCGGTATCTACTTAGACGCCGCCCTCGCGCGCTGACGTCAGTTCTTTACACGACATTCCATGCCAAAAGCGCAGAGCCATGCAAGACACTGACCACTGGTGCACAAAAACTAGGGCCCTGAAAAGGAAGTCCCTTACCCTAGAAGTCAGTTCGCAGAACAGGGAGGATGGGTGGGGCGGTGAGGAATCCATAACTCATCTATGTCTCTTACAGGTATATCGTTACCGTAAGGTAAGTAACTTGTTCATCTGAAAGAGACAATTAGTTATGGATTCCTCTCCTTAGGATAGATACCCCAGCAATACCAACCCCGGTGGTGGGTCTGCAAACCAAGTTCACATCAGAAAGTCCTGGAGAACTGAACGGCCGAAGAAGCCGTCTCTCCAGACTTGCCTGTCCAGACAGTAGTGTTTGGTAAACGTGTGCAGTGAAGCCCACGTAGCTGCCTGGCAGATGTCAAGAAGGGGGATTTCACGTCCCAAAGCAGTAGTGGCTGCCGTCGCCCTGGTGGAATGGGCGCACAACCCCACTAGAGGTTCCTTTTTCGCTAAGGAATAGCAGATCTTGATGCAAAGAATGACCCATCGGGAGATGGTTCATTTTTGCACTGCCCGACCTTTCTTGGCGCCCACATAACCAACAAAGAGCTGGTCATCTACCCCTAATTGTTTTGTGCGATCCAGATAGAACAAAGTGCACGTTTTGGATCCAGACGGTGGAGCCTCTCCTCCTCTTTAGAAGGATGCGGAGGCGGAAAGAAGGTGGGCAAAGTGATGGTCTGTCCTATATGGAAAGAGGTAACCACCTTGGGAAGGAAAGAAGGACAACTTTCTCCGGATGAACAGCCAGGAAAGAGGGTTAGAAGAAAGGGCTTGTAGCTCATTCACCCTGCGAGCAGAGGTGATGGCAACCAGAAAGGCAGTTTTAAGGGTCAAGAGTCTGAGAGGACAGTTATGTAGCGCCTCGAAAGGAGCACACATAAGATAAGTAAGAACCAGGTTCAAGTCCCACTGGGGCATCACGAAAGAAGTTGGAGGAAACAAGTGAGTAATGCCCTTAAGGAAGCAGTTTACAATAGGGGACTTGAAAAGAGAAGGCTGGTCAGGCAGCCGAAGGAAAGCTGAAATGGCCGAAAGATAGCCTTTGAGAGTGCCCAGAGCAGAGCCCTGCTGGGCCAAAGAAAGAATAAAGAGGAGAACCTCTGAAAGGGGGGCAGAAGGGGGATCCACAGCCTTTGCTGCGCACCATGCCACAAACTTGTTCCATCTGCAGGCAAATACCGTTTTGGTGGAGGGACGCCTGGCTGCCAAGATAACATTACAGACTTTGGGAGGAAGGTCAAAAGCTTTCAACTGCAGCCGCTCAATCTCCACGCAAGGAGGTGGAGGCTGGACAGGTTCGGGTGGAGGACCGTCCCCTGCTGCTGTGACAGAAGATCCTGCCGAAGAGGCAGTCTGATCGGAGGATCGATGGCCATGTGTAATAGCTCGGGATACCAGACCCTTCGTGGCAAATCCGGGGCCAAAAGAATGACTTGGGCCCGGTCGCACTTGATCTTCTTCAGCACTCTGGGCAGAAGTGGTATAGGCAGAAAGGCATATGGAAGACCGCAACTCCACTCGCGACAAAAAGCGTTGCCTAGCGAGTGCCGCCTTGGAAATTCCAATGCGCAGAACTGCTGACATTGCGCGTTCTCTTCGGTGGCGAATAGATCTAACCAAGGCTCTCCCCACTGCTGAAAGAGACCTTGCACCACCTCCGAGTGAAGACGCCATTCGTGATCCATCATGCACCTGCGGCTGAGTTCATCCGCCCTGGCGTTCAGAGAACCTGCCAGGTGTTGAACCACCAAGGATATGCCCTGATGTTCCAGCCATGTCCAAAGGCGGAGAGCCTCTTGACATAGGGTCCACGAACCCACCCCGCCCTGTTTGTTGCAGTACCACATGGCTGTGGTGTTGTCCGTGAACACCTGCACCACTCTTGCCCGGACAGAGGGAAGGAATGCCTTTAGTGCAAAATGATTCGCCCGAAGCTCCAGAAGGTTGATATGGAGCCCGGACTCTGCCGGAGACCAGAGGCCTCTGATCTCCGCCTCTCCCAAGTGGCCGCCCCACCCCAGCAGTGATGCATCTGTCACCACTGCGAGCTCTGGATGGGGAAGGGAGAGGGATCTGCCGTTGACCCAATCCCGGTTCGTTAGCCACCACTGCAATTGGCGTGCAGTGCCCTCCAAGATCTGGACGCAATCGGAAAGATTCCCCTGATACTGTGCCCACTGGAACTTCAGGTCCCACTGCAGAGCCCGCATATGCCACCTGGCATAGTCCACCAGCAGGATGCAGGAGGCCATGAGGCCCAGTAGCCTCAGGGTCATTCTGACCGAAACCCGGGATAGAGGCTGAAAGATCGGAATCATAGCCCGAATATCCCGGACTCGCTGCTCGGGAGGATAAGCCTGCATCTGCGCTGTGTCCAGAACTGCTCAGATGAAAAGGAGCTTCTGAGAGGGAATCAGGTGTGACTTCGGCACATTGATGGTGAACCCCAGCGAGTGCAGGAGGTCAGCCGTAGTCTGGAGGTGGGAGACAACAGCCTGGGGCGAGCCCGCCTTTAACAGCCAGTCGTCGAGATAGGGGAAGACTGGAACCCCTGATCTGCGCAGATGAGCTGCGACCACCGCCATCATTTTCGTGAACACCCTAGGGGCGCTAGTAAGGCTGAAGGGGAGCACGGTAAACTGAAAGTGCTCGTGGCCTACCGTGAACCGTAGATAACGCTGATGGCCCGGCAGGACGGGGATGTGAAAATAGGCATCCTGCAAGTCCAACGCTACCATCCAGTCTCCAGGGTCGAGGGCAGACAGGACCTGAGCCAGAGTCAACATTTTTAACTTCTCCTTCCGGAGGAAGCGATTGACGTACCGGAGATCCAAGATAGGACGCAGGCCCTTGTCCTTCTTGGGCACCAGAAAGTAGTGGGAATAACAACCACGACCTGCTTCTGGGGCAGGAACATGCTCGATGGCTCCCTTGGCCAAGAGAGCTGTAACTTCCTGTTGGAGAAGGGCTAAGTGATCCTCCAACATGCGATGGGTCTGAGGTGGCATGGATGGAGGGGCAGTCTCGAAGGGGAGGGAGTAGCCCCTTCGGACTATCTGCAAAACCCACTTGTCCGACGTGATGTTGAGCCAGTGGGGGAGGTGATGGCGAATCCTGCCGCCCTCTGGCAAAAGGTGTCCCTGAAAGGTCAGACTAGGAGGGCTTGGAGGCTGCTGGAGAGGAGGCGCTGGTGGACTGGCATGCCTGCTGGCCCCCAGACCCACAATGGTGGGTCCCACATCCAGAGCTGCGAAGAGGCTGGACAGCTTGCACAGGCCTGTGGCTCTGGGCGGAAAGTGGTGGTGCACCCCTTCCGTAGCCACAAAAGGGGCGAAAGGCAGACTGCTCTGGGCAGGAGGTGGATGCGAGGCCAAGGACCTGGCCGTAGCCCTGGAGTCCTTAAAACACTCAAGCGCGTTGTCCGCCTTGTCGCCAAACAAGCGACGGCCATCAAAGGGCATGTCTAAAAGTGTAGCTTGGACATCACCCGAAAAGCCAGTAGACCTCAACCAGGTGTAGCGTCTAAGGGCTACCGACATGGAAATTGTCTTGCCTAGTGAGTCGGCGGTGTCCAGCCCACATCGGATGGCGCACTTCGATGCGTCTCTCCCTTCGGCAACTGCACGGGAGAGCATGGCCCGGGCGTCCTCTGGGCATTGTGGCAGCACCTGCACAACCGTGTCCCACACCTAGTGGGAGTGGCGGCCCAAGAGACATGCGGTGTTCACCGACTGCAGTCCCAAGCTGGAGGAAGAAAACATCTTCTTCCCAAGGTGGTCCAGCTTCTTGGATTCCCTATTAGGTGGTGCATTAGGGAATGCGCCCTTGGAAGTCGAGGCTTGGACTACCAAGCTCTCAGGGGTGGGGTGGTGAGAGAGGAAAATGGCGTCACCCGGGGCCGGGCGGTGGCATCGGGCAATCATCCTATCCACAGGAGCCCCTGTGTTGGGCTTGGACCAAGTGCCCAAAAGGATATCCGTGAGGGCCTCATTAAATAGCAGCAGGGGCTCGAAAGAGGCCGCTACAGGCTGAAGCACCTCGGTCAGGGGGTTAGTCCTGACCGCCACCATAGGAAGCTCAAGGTTTAAGGCCTCGGCCGCCCTACGCAACACCACTGCATAAGATGCACCCTCCTCTGTAGTCACAGTAGGGGGAGAAAGCATGCCAAGGTCTGGGGAGGTGTCCAGACCACTGGCATCACCCAACTCCTCTCTCCAGTCCCTGCGAGCTGGAGTGTCTGCGTGCAGGAACCTCAGAGTCTCGCTCACGTCAGTGTGTCAGCATGGAAGTACTTTTCTCCTCTGACTACCTCAGCAAGATATGGTGTTTATAACCCTGGGCGTAGTTTGCGTAGTAGCACTACGCGTAGCTACGCCAAGTGCACTTCGCACTACGCACGCTACGCGAACTGCGTAGTGCGGTAGGGAAATGCTGTTCGCACTGATTGCACAGTGCCGGATGCTTGTCCGCATTGTGCAATCATTGCAAACGGCATCTTGCACAGTGCAAGCGGTCATTTTCTGCCGCTCGAGTAGATTTGTACTCGAGCTGCAGCTTTCTCAACGCGGACTGGTAGTTTCTCATCGCGAGCGGTCGCGTGCATACGCGACCACTCGGTCAGGGGGTTAGTCCTGACCGCCACCATAGGAAGCTCAAGGTTTAAGGCCTCGACCGCCCTACGCAACAACACTGCGTAAGATGCACCCTCCTCTGTAGTCACGGTACGGGGAGAAAGCATGCCAAGGTCTGGGGAGGTGTCCAGACCACTGGCATCACCCAACTCCTCTCTCCAGTCCCTGCGAGCTGGAGTGTCTGCGTGCAGGAACCTCAGAGTCTCGCTCACGTCAGTGTGTCAGCATGGAAGTACTTTTCTCCTCTGACTACCTCAGCAAGATATGGTGTTTATATTAACCCTGGGCGTAGTTCGCGTAGTAGCGCTACGCGTACCTACGCCAAGTGCACTTCGCACTACGCACGCTACGCGAACTGCGTAGTGCGGTAGAGAAATGCTGTTCGCACTGATTGCACAGTGCTGGATGCTTGTCCGCACTGTGCAATCATTGCAAACGGCATCTTGCACAGTGCAAGCGGTCATTTTCTGCCGTTCGAGTAGATTTGTACTCGAGCGGCAGCTTTCTCAACGCGGACTGGTAGTTTCTCATCGCGAGGGGTCGCGAGCATACGCGACCACTCGCAATGAGAAACCTGACCTCCCCACATTGAGAATCTCGCCGGGAGGTTTATTTTCCACGCTCGCGATCGGCAACTTGATGTTGCTGATCGCGAACGAGGAAAAAGCCTCGCCGGGATGTTGATTTTGCTCGCTCGCGGTTTCCAACTTGACGTTGAGGACCGCGAGCAAGCAAAAAATGCCCGCTACGCTACGCGTTTTTGCACTGTGCTATGTGCAATTCGCGTAGTGCGTAGTAGCGCAAACTATGCAAACTCCGCGAGCGTAGCGTAGTTTTCCACCCAGGCCTAGTTTATATAGCCAAAGTGGTACCCTCAGGGTTCTACCTTGCTGTGTCATGTCGGACTTAGGATGATGGAAGGAATGACCCTTATACATAGTTATGATGCAGGAGATGGTAGTCCTGCTGAGTTTCCAAGAATCCTCTTGCATAATGGATGAGGCTAGCTTTCAGGCAAAAATCCTACGTACTGTAGCAGTACAGTAAGTAGGTAAAAAGTAGGTCCCAAGAACCGTTATGTAGTGTAATGGTAGGGGAGAATATAGGTGAAAGGTTAGGTGACTACCTGAACCTATATTGGGGTACCTATATGAAACATAACACCCACTCCTCATCCGACTGGACGATATACTAAAATCCCAATGTATTCATAGGTGTTGTACTCATAGAATTAAAATTAATAAATCCAAAACAATAGTTATTTAAAAATGAAAAAATTCTTCTAAAAATGCTAAGATAATAGTGTAAGCGATAGAAGTCTTTACTATAATATGTTTGTATATATAGTTCGAACACCTATGAGTGACTGAAAGCCATGCAGCCCAGCAAAAGTGTTTATTGATTAAAATTCCAAATTTGGTTGTTTTTGAAAAAGCCGAATTTTCCCAGCACACGATGAGCCAAAAGTGTATGTGTCCTGGCTGGGAGAGGCAACATCACTGTTGCCTGCAATCGCAGACGACGGTCCCTGCAACACCTCGCAGATCAGGTCAATCGAGCACAGATGTTCCTCCGTATTCTCCACAGCCGCTGCTGGGGATGCCTGTGTGACAACCAAGGCCTGAGTACTTGTTGAGAAGCCGGTATCCGTTCCGACAGGAGCTGAAGCATCTTGTGGTGGCTCTAAGAATGCAGACATCAACATATGCTGAGGACACTGCAGAACATGGGCCGTTATCGGGTCCAGTACAGCATCAACGTCCGGTGGCGCAACTGATGGAAGTGTTAGACAGAGGTCCAACACGCATTCTTGTCCAAAGAACAGGCATCGGAGGACAGGCAGAATTCAGTAGATCCAGACTGGTCTAAATGATAGGAACCAAGATTCACTTCGTTTGCGAAGGCGAGGTGTGCCCAGATGGAGTACCATGCGATCACGGTATCCTCGCTCCAAGAGCGTTGTGTCCATCTCCTTGGTGACTGGGACATCCATTGCGTAACAGAAAAATTACAATCAGGATACCTGCTATTAGGAACAGGATCAGCGGAAGTCCTCCAAAAATGCTTCCTAATACGGAGTGTATGAAGTTGGGAATAACTCCGAAGATTGTCTGAAAGGTGCTTAACAGTCCTGAACCGATGGTCTTAAATAGATGTACTATACCCGTCGTATCAGACATGTTAAAGATACGTTGTACCATTTCTGTGAAATGGAAAGTGCAGTTTGTTCATACTAGTGCCTGTATCTCAGCCAAGGACCTTGCAACCTGGAGATCATAAGTTTCTCGGGCAGAGGTTAAATGCACGGTTTTGTGTAAAAGCATGGCTTTCATTCGACTCAGAGTATCAAACCGTATAAAGGAAACATTCAACGAAGGCCATAACGGCGCCTCCCTGACTGTATGGGTCAGTGGAAAGAATACTTGCATACGGCAAGTAACCCTAGAGCTTACAGTGACAAGATAGGCTATGCCCGGAAGCATCCCACAACAACCTTGATCATTCAGCAACAAGTAACTCCCATTTGAGAGCAACCTGAACACCAGATTAATCACGGCAGCTGGGGACCCTTTCAAATGACAGGATAAGCTTGCAACTGAACCATTACAGGCCCCGTGAAGCATGATATCCTGGCATATGAGAGATCCACTTAAAGAGTTCTCGCAGTTTGTACCGCTTAGAAACACTTCCATGTCCCCACTCCTGTATCGCAATCTGTATGGCAATTCCCAAGATTCCTTGATGAATTCCCTACCCATTGCTTCATATCTGCCTGCCTGTTGTTGTTCTAGGCAATACTGAAACTGGAAAGTTGTGACCGGTAATGTTATATGACCATGGATTAACCATTCTGTGGATGGTGACTCTGCCACAGTGAACGGTAATTGGTCCAGTTTTTCAATACGCAGCATTGTATATTTTTCTCCCCTTTGTTCCATTGCTATCTGCTTCTCAGTTAGATTATATGCAGAAAAAAGGGACATACTGTTGATAAATCGCCAAGGCACATAACCAGCGCGCAATGATTGCAGCGTCCAGCTTAATAACAGAATAGAACGTAGTTGAGATTGTCCGTGTTGTAGTATGGACAAGTCCTATTCTAGTATATCTATAGCAGAAGATACAATGTTGCCCAGTGAATAAATCCTAGATGTTAATGTAGTCATACCATTGTCAACTACAGCTAACGCCTTTTCTAGGTTTATTCTATCTATTTCACAAAGTCTCCCCTCAGCTTCTTGTTGGGAGATCTTCCAGATTTCATTATAGACGGCGTATAAGAAACGTTTCTGACATGGCTTTCGGGGACCTAATAAAAAATCCCTTAGATCCACCTCATCTGAGAGTAAGGATAAGTGCTGTTTCACGTGGGACTGTGTTGAGGTTTTTAGCCAATCGAGGCACAACTTCCCAACACTGTATGATGTCACCACCCCGGGTGTTCTCTTTGTACATATCGTAGGTCCGGCCTATGGATACTAAACCCTTCGGTTGTACCCTTAAATCTTGATTGACATCTGTTTGTGTCTGTGGGCCAAACTAACCATCCCTTCCAATTGGGGTCTGATGAGTTGTACTGTATGATGTCATCTATTGTATCCCCTCCACGTGATGTAAAGTTTTGCCACCCCTCAAAGTGTGATGGTGTTGGAATCCGAGTTGTGTTCAAATCCTTGTTCTTGGCTATTCCAAGACAGGAAGCCTGTTGCACAGTGTCATTCAGAAATATTATCCGCTGTGGAATGAGGCACGCTCTAAATAGTGCTTCTGTTACCTGAACTTGCCATTCCTTTGAACCCCAGACTGATTTTATGTCTATAGTGTCCTTCCATAAGTCGAAACCCTGTTCAGACAGTTGGGAAATAAAGGATGCAGAATAAATCTGTTTGGTGTTAGTTAGCATATTTTTCTGTACAGTTGTTGGTGCAACATTATAGTAATATGAGGTCGGGTCTGAAGTGTTAAACCCTGAAAAATAAGAACATTTCTGTGCAAACGTTTTCGAACTACCTTTTGGTGGTGTTGGACAATGTTCCCATTGGTGGTATATGAAAACATTTCGTGGGATATTGGATTTGTGTAAAAAGTGATGACCATAATGATGGTAACAGTACATAGTGTTATAGTCTGATGTGTTTTCTAATATTTCAGTGCTTGAAAATGCAGCGGATTGTTCTAAATCAGACAACATATTATTTACAGTTTCAAAATCCCAATCGTCAGAAAATGTACTGGAGGTAAGGATATCGTTTTGAGAAATGTTAAATAAATGTGGTATTTTTAAAAGTTCTGTGGGACCAAATACATCATAATCAACTTTGTCCCAAACTATACCATCAGGAATTGGAACAGCTGTAATGTTCACGAAAAACTGGTCTCTTTGTTTCACAATGAGATGATGTATGAGGTTTCAGGACCAAGTTCACATTTGATACTGCAGAGCGTTCTGGGAGATATTTTCCATTCATGAGTAAGCAAAAGACAGTCACTAGGCCAATCTAGAACAGAAAAACAATATTCCAGTTATTATCCAGAGCTGGAGCCAAGGTGATACTAAGTAAGATTTTTTCAGAAAAGTGTAGAAATCACAAATTTGTTACTAACGGGAAACTGGAGCTGGAGTTGTCTCAGGTTCACTGGGATCAAGAGAGAAGGTATCAAAATTGATGAAGTAGCCAGATGCAGTCCGATCTATCTTTGGTAGCTCAGCAGGTTTTGTTGAACTGGTAGACGTCTCTTGTAGAGGCATATTGATGTAGACATCGGTGTAAGGCCAAATTGATATTTGTCTTTCATTTGTGTTTTGAAGTTCTGTTTCAAGAGAAACCAGTTCCATTTCATTGTTGGAAATTCTATCATTTTCTATTGGTGACTCTTCAAATGTTATGAGTCTTTCTGTCTGAACTTCCTGTATGGTAGCGAGAGGAGAGTGCTGACTATCCAGGAGCCCACAAGGCCTACTATTCAGTATCGGCCACATAGTGCGGTTTGATCAGATCAATGGAGACAAATCTCTTTTCTTTTTTGCCGGCAAGAGGTGGAAGAAGTACTGTTCTTGTTCCTTCGACAGCCAAGACAGGGACTGGCTTTCTGTATGATGGCCCAAATTCTTTCTTGTCCGACAATCTTTTCTCTGACCGGATCCCCGACTTTTGGGATGCAGGCAGGTCTTGCCGTGACTGATTTGACTTCCCCAGTGGCGGTGCGTTTTACTTGCACGTTGCTGTGTAGTGCCCGGAATTCATTGAGATCCTGTAAAACAGCCAAACGTTTATTGACGTCAAATGCTTTTTCATCCGCCACTGTGCTTTCAAAATCGAGATCAGATACCCACATTCTCGTCCCAAATAGGACCTCGTAAGGAGTGACACCTCCTAGGGAACTTCTTGGCATATTATTAAGGGCTCGTTGGACCCCGTATAAGTGATTGACCCAACTACCACCCAAACCTAATATCCTTGCTGTTAAAGATTGCTTTAAGTCCCGGTTTTTCCTCTCCACGACCAAATTTCCCTCGGGATGGTACGGAGAGGAGTACCACAGTGCAACACCCAGACTTCCCATGGCTTCCTTGTAAGCCCTAGAGCTAAATGCGGGGCCACGGTCAGAGTGTAATGTGCCAACTGCCTATGTCCCTATGAAGACTTGCAAATCTTTTATAACAGTTCAAGTGTCAGCCGAGCACTGAGGCCATACCCATAGGAATCTAGAGCATGAATCCACTGCCACCAAGATATACTTGTAAGCCCCATCTGATTGTAAGGGGCCACAGTGGTCCAAATAGACACATGCGAGTGGTCTGTCTGATATTTGTAGTGGTGTCTGCGCCGGACGTGCTACGGTGGAACCCTTCATCTGCTGGCAGATGTCGCAATTTAGGACAAAATTCTTTGTCTGTTTAGTAATTGCATCCAATTCTATTGGTCATAGAGACTATGCCATCTGTTGTCTCCCATTTTCCAGATATATGTATGTTGATGGATGGGGTATGAGTATGTATGAAGTTGTATATATGTAGTGTGGTATGAATGAAAGGTTTTCCTCTCTCATGAATTTGCATTCAGGGGTCATTAATTCAAATTAGCTGTATTTAATATTTTATGTAATTACTATGTTCTATTTCATGAAAGTGCTTTAAAAATAATATTTTGACATTCATATAAAAAAATTAAACAAAAGAAAAAGTAAAGAAATTATTGAAATTGAAATAAACTAAATACATTTTTAAAGAACCTTTATGTCTTCTCTTTATATGTTGTTGTTGTTCAGACATACTATGTAAGCCCATGCTGAAAGTAACTCACAGATAGGTCACGAGGGAGCTCCTTTATATTGTGTTATTGCTTTCCCCTCTTCTCCCTGACCTTAAATTACTCTATTTAGAGGGGGTCCCCCATTGTTGCGTTAGTAAGTCCTGGCCACCAATAGCACTGTTTCAGCAATGAAACTGTCGCTGTAACTCCTGCGTGTGCAGAACCTAGACCCTCATGTGCAACTAGTATTAAACCCAATCTGCGATCCATGTTTGGTATTACTCTATCCCCCACTCCTGGAATCTGAGCATACGGAATGTTATTTGCATTTAACTTGTATTAGTACTTGAGTGGAAAACCTTTCGGTAAGGCTTTGCTGTTCTTCTGTGAAGCAATGACAGCTACCATTATCGGTCCGTCTATTCTCGTTTTCGAACGAGTGATTGCAGCTACGGCAGCAGTACGTACTGCCCCCTTTGCGGCTTCATCGGCCAATGGATTCCCTCCAACTTGAACGCCATCACGTTGATGACTCAGCGTGTGTATCACATGAGCTCTTGGTAGTTTGTTTTTCAACTCAGCTACCTGTTCCCATCAATCAATCAATCAATCAATCAATCAATCAATCGGCTTGTATAGTGCAAGACTACTCACCCGGAAGGGTCTCAAGGCGCTGGGGGGTAAGGAGGAGGGGGTACCGCAGCGGTCTGGAGGGTCACTGAGTTCCATCGAAGAGCCAGGTCTTGAGGTCCTTTAGGAACTTTGGGAGTGATGTGGTCTGTCGGAGGTGGAGCGGAAGGGAGTTCCATGCCTTGGCCGCGAGGAGGGAGAAGGAGCGTCCTCCTGCTCTGTTTTTTTTAATCCGAGGTACCGTCACGAGGGAGAGCTGGGCCGAGCGGAGTGTACATTGGGGAGCGTGGAACGTGAGGCAGTGGTTAAGGTTGGCGGGTCTGGTGTTGTGGAGGGCCTTATGTGCGTGGGTGAGAAGCTTGAAGGTGATTCTCTTTTCGACGGGGAGCCAGTGTAGAGTCCGTAGGTGTTGGCTGATGTGGCATTGAGGTTTTGATTTTGGTTTTTCTTCTTTTTTCGAGCTGTATTCAGAAGCGCGTTGCGTGTCTCTGGACTTCGTATGCTCTTCTTGTCTGTGTTTTGACCGTCCTTCCCTCTCTGAGTTTTTTGATGAACCCTGAAAGGAACGAGAGGAACGTGTATCAGTATCCTGATACCTGTCAGGTTTTTTAATGTTATCTCTATTCCTAAGGTTGTACCTCCTTTCGGAGGGCTCCTGTTGAGGAGACCCACCCCTGGATTGAGATCTATTCTCTCTATTCTTTTGTTTTTTATTGTTATTGTCCCATTTCTTCTTGGAAGAATCGGGTGCTTGCTTGGTGTTATCCTTTTCAGGACCACCCATGAGTTGAGGTTTTGTTGCTCTAGCTCCCAAACTATCTCTACCTAATTCAGCATAGGTGTCTTCGATAATTTTAGGTAATTCACGTTCCTGTTGTAAAGGAGTATTGCCACTGCTGCTGCCTCCCCTTTTATGTTTGCTAATATTATAGCTGATACCTGGGCAAAATTACCTAATAATTTCATCCCTAAGTTCAGAGCAGGTTCTGCTCCGTACTCATTCTGTATTTGTCTTAATACATCTGGTATTACTGCTAATGAAGGGATACCATGAGTTCTGGTATATATGGCTGCGAAAACTATACCCCAAGTGGTACAATCCTCTATCTGGGGAGCTAGCCCCATTGGCAAGCAGATTGTTACCATTCTGTGTTTTTCTTGAGGGCTTGTGTGTGGAAATACTGCTTCTAGTTGTGTTATTTTTTTGGCTATCCAGAATGGCATTTGCTCACGTCTAGTGGGCATTTAACCTATAACAGCGTGTAGCGTTTGTGGTGTTATTTTAGTTGTAGATCCCTGAATTTGTCCTGCTGGTGTAGCCCTTGTTGGCTGAAGTGTGAGTGTTCTCATCACGAACTGTGTCAGGTTTCTGTAAAGTTTTAATATTTCTTTATGAAGTGGACGTAAGTCTGCTACTGGCATTGTGTCAATGTCTGGATGTGGTGTGTATGCCGCTAGGACTGGCCAAGTTGCTCCATCTCTTCTGAGCGGACCGATTCTCACTTTTTCTTTTGTATGTGGGAGGGCACCCTTAAACCAGTTTATGTGCTCCTGGTAGGTGAGCGGAACTTCAATGTCCTCATATGGACAGTCTTAATTTGGTGTTTCATCTTCAGTGTAAGAATGAAATGTGTTTTATTGTGCATCTGCTTGTGGGAATTTAACCCATGAATAGTATACCTCTGTTCTATATGATTTGTGTGCCTCAATCACGAATGTTACTGTCCCTCCCCTGGCTGTTACTCCATAGTCTGCTAGTATTAAAGTAAGGGCAGTTCTGACATTTTCTGAAATGTTTATTTCATCTTCCTGTCCTTCTTCCCTAACTGTAGCATGTTGTGCTCGCACAGCGGCGTCTTCATCAGCCATTGTTTTTGAAAGAAGAAATTTCAAGGAAACTGAGATAAGGTTTTATGCACAATAGGAACAACTTGTCCTACAAGCTTGATAAACCTACAGCCAATACATAGGATATGCCTACTCAGCTGTGGCGGATAGTTCCCTTCCCACTTCAGACGTCTCTGGGGAAATATGAGTAGGGGTCTCTGAGAATAGCACGACTGAACTACTCAGATTTGACCGTTAAATAAGTACCAAACCAACATTGGTGGCGCCATGTCGTGTAGTTCTTATAAACCTATATAGGATCTGTGCATTTAGACAACATAGACTGTGGGATTGGGGTTTTGACTGATTCCAGACACCCCCACTGAGTATGTTCGCCTCTATACCAGCTAGCTCACAGTGCCACTAGAAACCCCTCTTACCAAGGAGAGAATAGTTCTTGGCAACTATCAAACATGACAACCCTGATCCCTCAGGATCATGGAAACAGTGCGATACTTTTCGCTCAGTCACTCGTGCTCACTTTGTCTCAGAGAGATACACAGAATAAACTGTGGGGACGTTTTCAATAAGCATTTATTGAACCAGCGTCATTCTAGTGTAAAATAGGTGTGCTGAAACAACCATTAGACAGAAACAGATATAAATGACTAGATGCACTAACAGAGTAAAAGGATGGTAGATTTCTACCATTGTGCTAAAACAATGAATACAGGCAGTATATAAAATACATGACGGAAAAATGCGTACTCCGGCGATGCGACCCTAACAAGATGTACCTCAGTTTACCTAGCATGTATGTAGGTGTAAAGCCAAGAATCCCTCTAGTATAAAGTCAACCCCATTACCTGAAGTGTGAGACTGTGGGACCACGTCTTGGTCTCGAGATGGACACCCCGCGAGGGATGTCAGACCACTGCAAGCTGGAGTGTCTGCGTGCAGGAACCTCAGCGTCTCACGTCAGTGTGTCAGCATGGAAGTCCTTTTCTTCTCTGACTACCTCAGCAAGATATGGTGTTTATATACCCAAAGTGGTACCCTCAGGGGTTCTACCTTGTTGTGCCATGTCGTACTTAGGATGATAAAAAGAATGACCCTTATACATAGTTATTATGCAGGTGATGGTAGTCCTGCTAAGTTTCCAAGAATCCTCATGCATAATGGACGAGGATAGTTTTCAGGGAAAACCCTACGTCCTGTAAGCAGTACCGTAACTAGGTAAAAGGTCAGTCCCAAGAACCGTTATGTAGTGTAATGGTAGGGGAGAATATAGGTGAAAGGTTAGGTGACTACCTGAGCCTATATTGGGGTACCTATATGAAACATAACACACTTAAAAAAATCAAAGCGCCAACCACAGAAATCTATTCACAAGAGACCGGTTAAAATTTGAAGAATATGGCAGGCCGCGATGGAGCGCGAGTCGGATACAAAAAATGGATTGGGCCCAGTCGGCTCGTATGTTCAGACTTAGAAGAAATGTGAAGAAAAATGTTCAGAGGAGCAAGGCTGCAGAACAGCTCTGAGGAGGGAGCGTCATCATCGGGGATCCATTGAATGAAGTCGCGCTGAAGAGTTTTTTGTTCAGTCTACATTTTTTGGAAGTCAAAAATCTCCACTGGGACAAGGTTTGAGGCCGTAGCCAACAAGATGCACCTTGGGCAGATAAACAAGCAGGTTGGTCACAGTCTCCTATCGGTTCTCAAAGCAATTTTGAGCCATGTTTTGGATTTTGGCTATTTGGGCAACTTTAAAACCCCAACCGATTGTCCAGAGCTGAAGAAGCACCACTTGGGGGATTAGACTCACTCAGGCTGGGTCCAGGTGCGGGTTCAAGATGGTTGAGGCCTTTTCTGTCCCTGAGGCTCTGAGCAGGAGGCCAGCCAACTAGCCCTTGGAGTCACTCTGGTAGTCCTGGGTTCAGCAGTAGAACTGGGCTCAAACTGAAGGGCAGGTCTCTGAGCATTTAAATCAAGCTTCAGGCAGCAAAGCAGTCCTTCCAGGTGCAGCAAAGCAGTCCTCTGAAGTATACAGCTGGCCACACTAGCAGGCAATCCTCTGAGAGTTCTTCCACAGGTCCAGAATGTGAATTGAAGAGTGGTACTGAGGGTCCAATTTTTATGCCTGGCGCCTCCTTTGAAATAGGAGAAGTTTCTAGAGAATTCCTTTTGACGTTCTTGAAGTTTCCTGCTTCCTCTGCCCTGGCTCCAAGCTGACTGCCTGAACAATGCAGGGGTGAAAAGTCATTTGTGTGAAGGCAGAGCAAAGCCTATAAAATTAAAAGTGGGGATGTGCCCAGCTCTGACCCCCATCCTGACAGCAAATGGCTCAGTCAGGCACACCTAATCTCTATATAGTGTGGCTGTCTTGGAGGAATAAACAAAGTACAACTGCCAACTACACCCTGTTATATGACCCAGGGACAGGCTGCAGACACCAAATAGGGCAAGAAGATGCCAACTTTTTAAAACAATGACACTCAATACAGTGTGCTGGTACACAAACAATATATATTACAAACCAGACACGTGGCAGACGACAAATTACACGTCACAAAAAGAAAAAACAACATATAACAAAATAATGTGTCCTTCATCAATTTTATGGCCACATATACGTCGACGGCGTTTGACCACTGTACAATTACACGGTCATCTTCAGGACTGAAAATTCGTTTGAGCGTCCAAAATTCTATTTCGAGAAATAGTCCAACCCTGTATTACTTGCATGGATTGGAACAATATTTCACATTAAGGTAGACAATGGCGGGCACGATGTAAAACCGTCCATAAATATAAACTTTCAGACTGGCAGTCTTTGTCCACACAATTTAGCAGATCATGCCAGTAAGCAGGCGAACAAATCACCAATGCACTTCACGCCACAGAGGCTGGAACGTCCCTCCTGCGGTAACAAATTCTGTTACCGCAGGAGGGACGTTCCGGTCCTCTGTGGCGTAGAAGTGCATTGGTGATTTGTTCGCCTGCTTACTGGCATGATCTGCTAAATTGTGTGGACAAAGACTGCCAGTCTGAAAGTTTATATTTATGGACGGTTTTACATCGTGCCCGCCCATTGTCTACCTTAATGTGAAATATTGTTCCAATCCATGCAAGTAATACAGGGTTGGACTATTTCTCGAAATAGAATTTTGGACGCTCAAACGAATTTTCAGTCCTGAAGATGACCGTGTAATTGTACAGTGGTCGAAACGCCGTCGACGTATATGTGGCCATAAAATTGATGAAGGACACATTATTTTGTTATATGTTGTTTTTTCTTTTTTGTGACGTGTAATTTGTCATCTGCCACGTGTCTGGTTTGTAATATATATTGTTTGTGTACCAGCACACTGTATTGAGTGTCATTGTTTTAACTGTTTTAGCATTCATTAAATGTAATACATTTGTTATATATTTTTCTAATATTTCTTTGCATATGGGTATTACTTTATCTTTCCTTTTTCTTTTTCTTCATGTTATTTCTTATTTAGGGTGTTTTATAGTTGTGTAAATAGTGTATTTTTGAGTAAATTGTCTCTTGAACTATTGTTAGTATTACTCAACTGACTGCCCCTGGTTCAGGTGTGTTGGGCTGCCCCTGTGGTTGGTAATGACTTTTTAAACGTGGCATTTTCAAAATTGTAACTTAAAATCTGACTTTACTATTAGAGTGCATTTTTAATTACAATTACTCGGACACCAAACACTAAGGGCCTCATTTGGATGTCGGTTGGAAAGCCTCCGACCACTGTTGGAGGCTTTCCAATCGACATCCATGGTTTAAACTCCAACCGCCTTATTACAAAGAAGGCGGTTGGAGTTTAAACCGGCCGGTCAACCCAACTGGCTTCCGATGGGCTCAAGGAGCCCGTCAGCCAGTCGAAAACCGATCATAATCCCTGACAGACGTCGTTTCCACCATCAGGTTTATGATGTTGGTTTCCGACATGCAAAGCCTGTTGGAAAGCAACTTTGGGAGCCCCTAGCAGGGCCCCCTGCTCTCCACGGCCTACAATTTTGGTGCCCCCCTGTAAATCCATGCACCATGTGGCAGGCACTGTGAGGTGCATGTCACACGGTGCAGGGATTTACAGTAACTCCCATTTCTCTATGGAAGCTTGTGCTGCAGCCGGTTTCTGACCGCAGCACAAGCTCCCATCGTAATTGCGGTTTTGGATCGCCGATCCGGGGTCGGTCGGTTCTGAAACCACAGTGATGTCGGTCGGAGGCAATTCCGACCGACATGATAATCAGGCCCTAATTGTGTACGTGTTCCCACTCAAATGTTAGCACTTATTAAATATAATAAGGCAACCCAATGTTTTCTAGGGCAGGTGTAGGCCAGACCTTAGTGAAAAACGAATTTAGGGGTTTTTCACTACCAGGACATGTAAAACTCAAATGTACATGTCCAACCTTTTAATTACAATGCACCCTGCCCTATGGGATACATAGGGCCTACCTTAGGGGTGACATATGGAATTAAAGGGGAGATTAAGGTTTGGCAAGGGGGTTATATTGCCACATTGAACTGGCCCACTGGTAGCATTTCATTTACAGGCCCTGGGTATATGCTTTATTAGGGACATATGAACAAATTAAATATGCCAATCAGGTTTAAGCCAATTTGACCATGTTTTAAGGAGACAGCACAAGCACTTTTGCACTGGTTAGCATTGGTAAAGTGCATAGAGTCCTAAAGCCAACAAAAACAAATTCAGCAAAATAGGACGGTGAAGTCAAAGGGCCTGATTCACAGAACTAACTTACGTCAAAAACGTAAAGTTAGTACCTTTGGTATTCACAGAATACACTTACTCATTTTGGTATTCACAGAATACACTTACTCATTTTGGTATTCACAGAATACACTTACTCATACTAACTTTATGTCCGCACTCGGGCCGGAGATTCCGGCCGTTTGTGGAGATTCCGGCCCGGAGGTGGAGATTCCGGCCCGGAGGTGGAGATTCCGGCCGTTTGTGGAGATTCCGGCCGGAGATTCCGGCCGTTTGTGGAGATTCCGGCCATTTGTGGAGATTCCGGCCGGTTGTGGAGATTCCGGCCGGTGGCGGAATCTCCACAAACGGCCGGAATCTCCACAAACGGCCGGAATCTCCACCTCCGGGCCGGAATCTCCACAAACGGCCGGAATCTCCGGCCCGAGTGCGGACATAAAGTTAGTATGAGTAAGTGTACTCTGTGAATACCAAAATGAGTAAGTGTATTCTGTGAATACCAAAATGAGTAAGTGTATTCTGTGAATACCAAAAGGTACTAACTTTACGTTTTTGACGTAAGTTAGTTCTGTGAATCGGGCCCAAAAAGTTTGGGGCAGACCACCCTAAGGCTGACAGGTCTAACAGTCACCCTTGGGGGAGTGCACTAACTGTGTGTGGCATCTTTGTGCTGCACAGTTGGCACTCCCACAGACAGCTCCGTTAATACCTACAATACAGTATGGGTGCAGAGGGAAATGTGCCCAGGGAAATGAGGATACAGCCTCTGGAGATCCACTGGACAGAACGGACTGCACAAACATCTGCTGCCCCCTCTGTAATATTAAAGTGCCTCAGGGCCACAGAAAATAAGTGCACATGATGGCTTTCCCAGGTTTTTTTGTGTAATACGGCTCCAGGTAAATATTTGTATAGTTTTGCCTCAGGTTGTGACACAGTCAGAAACCTATATTAAGAACAGTTAGAATTTTTGCTGAAACTGAATCAAATATTAATACACGTGGAAACAATTATATATTGTGCATCCTTAATGTGGAAGCTGTATATGCATCCATCCAACATACAATCATATATTTTGGATGCAACGTTTACAACTTGTTCTTTATTACAACCTTGTCTATCCACTGGGAATTTTTTTCTGCAATTGTGGGTGACATCAATGGAATCATCCACTTCTCCAGTGTATGTTAATGTATTCATTATGGGATTTGACAACTGTTATGGGGTGGCACAGGAAAGGATTTAGAGGCAAAAAATAGAATGATTGAAAACAAGACATGGCAGAATAGAATTCATAAGTTTTAAAGATATTATCTTTTAGATGTTGCAGTTGAAAATTATAGTTACAGAGGTTTCCGCTTACACAAACAAAAGACACAGTAACTTAAAAGAACGATTAATACCAATAGAGAAATCAAAAAGTGTTATTACAGAAAACTATCCCGACTGAAGGCGTCTCCGGCAAAGGGTAGTAGTGAGCAGAGAAGAAATAAAACTGGTTGAGCTAACGAAGTACGAACATGAGATCAGTGTTTGGGATTGTTAGAATTTTGTGATAATCATATCAGACAAAGAAGCTTTGGTCTACGATTAATTTAATGTTACATTTTGTCTGTGTGAAGATGTCTCCTGCAAGAAATGCATAGAGCAATATAAACAAACACAGGGATTATTAAACACAAGAAATATAAGAAACTGTGAGAGTTAAAAATGTGATCATTCAGATAACAAATTCTGTTTTCCCTGAAAATTATGTAGCCATAGAGGACCTGAAGCAGATACATAGTTTAGAAATCCCTCGAGGCCAGGATAGGAATGAAGGCACGGCCGGACTGGGAACAGAAAGCAGCACTGGCAATTCCGCCCTGGGGGCTGGGGGCGGGGGGCAGGGGCATGTGATATGCCACCTCAGAAGCTCTGACTCTGGGGGGGTGCTAGTGTCAATCACCACTGCACCACAGCTGTTTTTGTTACGGGCCGATATTGCAGCACTGCTGCAAAACTGGCCCCCATTCTTCCGGCCCACTGGGAAAACACCTGGTGCCCGCTACGGCCAGTCCGGCCCTGAATGAAGGTGCACCAAGAATATTGAATTACAATAACCAAAAAGCACTACAACAAAAGTGGAATGCCACAGTATTAAAGATGCATTGTGTAGTTTTAGAGGGTTATGCTCGCCAGTGCAAGAATCAATGGTTAGAGGGACTTATTACTAATGCTGCAGTGCACTGAGGGGCCCGATTCAAGAAGGTAATGTACGTGAAGCTCAGGGTGAATCTCTGCACTGGGGTGGAATCTCTGAATTGAGCACTGCAGAGAGTGCACAGTGCAGAGATTTCACCCCCATGGCAGAGACCCCACCCTGAGTGCCGATACTCCGCAATCATAACTTTACTACACGTAAGTTCCTTCGTGAATTGGTCCCACAATCTTTGGATTGGCAGCGATGGTCTGTTGGAGGTTATAGAGACCCAATCACCAGGTGGCAGGATTTGTGTGCGGGGATACCGTGCCGCCTGTCTATTATGAGTACTTGTCTGGAATGGGGAATAAAATGCAGACCCATAATTATTGTCTCCAAATTTATACATGGTGTCCTCATTCCAGGGGAAAACCTGCTTCTATTTATTACCAGCTGCAAGCAGATGGTAATGTGAGCGGGGGCCTGATATGAGGATTGAGGATGACAAGGGTGTCAAGGAGCAGCAGACCCTGTGAGCTTGCAGGGGGAGCATTTGGAGTATTCCCTATTCCATGGCAAGTGGTTGGTTTGGAGCTGGGTGCTGATGACTTGGACTATAGAAAGGATAAGACTCATGTGATTTTGTCTCCTGGATGTTATAGCCTTTAAAATTGGGTCTGGAGTTCCTACGCAAGTAAACCCCTCCCTCCAACTTGTAATCAGGCCCACAGTCATATAACAGAATAAAGTGCCTTGAAATATGCTGGAAGTCAGCAGCTGAAGTTCTGATTCAAATTGTTATAATGTGTGCCAGCAATGACAACTTACGTTTTGGTGAATAAAGTTTTTAAACACATTGGGGAATGTTTACAGTGCCTAATTGTATCAGCTAGTCAAAAGGTATTCCTAGCTTTAGGTACGTATGCTTTTTCTTTGTGCTCAGTTCTCAGAATAAATTTGTATTGCAAATTTTTATTTAAAATACTTTGGAATTTTATACAGCACTGAGAGTCTTTGCGATTGAGTTGGTTGTTGGCAGACATATGGCACCAAACGGCTCATGTCCAATATTTTTCAATTGCTGCTACCATTTGTGAGATCTTCAGATAAAAGTGGTCTTAAACACTTTAGTTTTGTGGACATTATTTTCACAGTCTGTTATGACTGGGAAGGGTGTGTATGATTGGGAACTTGTGGTGACCTAATAGTTCTTGGTGACTCCACTTTCAAAGAACACAGCTTTAATATATATGAGCTTGATTTTCAGTTTGGTCAACAGGTATTAAGTGCACCTTGTTGACAGACTTCAACCATCCACTAAGGTGCTGGTTGGAAATCCAGCATATTTGGGGGTCTTCAACTACACTAAACAGTTTTTTTACTACTAACGTGTCTGTGTTAGCTAGTGGAGGGGCCACATCTTTGGAGAAAACAGTTTGTAAAAAATCCACCAAATAAATTAGTGTTGTTAGGAAATTTTCAAGCGGAAATGGGAACTGGCAATACCCCCTGAATCAAGATTACACAACCAGTGGCCCCATATTTTACTCCCTAATATGATTGGGGTGTTATGCAGCATCTCACCTTTTGCTGAAAGTCGAACTACATTTTTATTGTGGTAATTTGTGGAAGTCCATTTAATCTAAATTTGGTGAGTCAACGTGAAGCTTGGTGGCGTTCCATGTCTTAAAAAATTTTGTGGAATATATTTTTCTTCACTTCCTAATCATCTTTTAGAATAACCTAGGGGCTCATTATGATGGCGGTTGGAAAAGCCATCCGACCGTCGTGGTCACTCCTCTGTTCCCCCTTACAGGTAGGTAGCCATCTTACTAGGGGGGTGGGGACAGGAGAACACCACTACAACTCCCAACAGGCCCTCTTGCCTCACCACTGAACAGGATGCAACACTCCTCCCACACCAGAGCCATTTGGCAGTCATTACACTCATCTGTCTCACCTTACAGGTAGGTAGCCATCTCACTAGAGGGTTGTGGGGACAGGAGAATACCACTACAACTCCCACCAGGCCCTCTTGCCTCACCACTGAACTGCATGTAACACTCCTCCCACCCCAGAGCCATTAGGCAGCCATTTCACTTCTCTGTTCCTCATTACAGGTAGGTAGTTATCTTGCTATGGGGGTGTGGGGACTGGAGAACAACACTACAACTCCCACCAGACCCTCTTGCCTCACCACTAAACAAGAGGTAACACTCCTCCCACCCTAGAGCCATTTGGTAGTCATTTCACTCCTCTGCTTCACCTTATAGGTGGGTAGCCATCTTACTAGGGGGGTGTTGGGACAGGAGAAGACCACTACAACTCCCACCAGGCCCTCTTGCTTCACCACTGAAAAGGATGTAACACTCCTCCCACACCAGAGCTATTTGGCAGCCATTTCACTGCTCTGCTTCACCTTACAGTTAGGTAGCCATCTCACTATGGGGTTGTGGGGACAGGAGAACACCACTACAATTCCCACCAGGCCCTCTTATCTCACCTCTGAACAGGATGTAACACTCCTCCCACTCTAGTTCCATCTGGCAGCCATTTCACTCCTCTGTTTCACCTTACAGGTAGGTATCCATCTTACTAGGGGGTATGGGGACAGGAGAAGACCACTACAACTCCCACCAGGCCCTCTTGCCTCACCACTGAACAGGATGAAACACTCCTCCCACCCCTGTCTTATCTGGTAGACATCTCACTCCTCTGCTTCACCTTACAGGTAAGTAGCCATCTTACTAGGGGGGTGTGGGGACAGGAGAACACCACTATAACTCCCACCATGCCCTTTTGCCTCACCACTGAACAGGATGTAACACTCCTCCCGCCCCACAGCCATTTGGCAGCCATTTCACTCCTCTGTTCCTCCTTATAGGTAGGTAGCCATCTTATGCCCTCTTGCCTCACCACTGAACAGGAGGTAACACTGCTCTCACACCATTCCTCACTAGGCAGCCATGTCTACACTGCTACATATGTCACATCAACTGCACACATAGCTATGCTCACGTACATGTCTGACTACTCAGACTGTCAATCACCAAGGCTCTAGGAATTTAATGTCAAGATATATCACAATATGTGCACAATGATATGTGCAAACACAAAGGATGGAAAGCATAAAGGTGATACAGCCACAATACATGCCTGGACACTCATTCAAAGAACACAGCACATATGATGAGCTCTGCAAAATGGACAACACAAATTGGACTATGCCTGCATAGTAAATATATTGTAGATGCAAACTGAACAATACACATGCCAAAAACTACAGTGGCTGAGCATCAAGTTGGTAGGTAATAACACGTCCATCCACTTTGGCAATATGAAGATGTACAATACTCATTATGTTCATGTCAGTTCACAAACAAGTGATTGATGTACCTCAATTTCACGTCATACAGGTAAACCCCATGGATAATGTTCATTACGTTCAACCCCAAAACTTTTGTCTCCTTCAGCCCATTACTCACTGTGTAACAGATTTTGTGGAATGCACTCAACATCCTGGCAATGTAACATTTCTCCAACAGGCGGATCACAATCAACATCAGTTGAGACTCCAAACACCGAGCAAAGCCAGTCTCCACCCCAGGATCGTGAACTCTCTGATGCTGAATCTCCCCACCATTTGGACGTTGAGGACAAATCTGGCCCTTCTGTACAGCCAGGGCAGACACAACTAGTGGGTGTCACTGGCCCCACCATCACAACTCCCACCACAGCAGCCACACCAACGCTGAGCACTGCCCCAACAACCTGTGGACCGAACACCACCGCCACCACCGCCTGCACCACAGTACCTGTCCCAGAGGTGAGCACCAACATTCACGCTTGCAGAGGATGCAGGGGACAGTGGGCGAGTGCAGGTGCAGCCAAGGGCACAGGTCGCGGGGCAGGGCTGGTGGGAGGGCCACTGGGGGCCAACTATGTGAAATCACTGTGGACACTGAAGCTTGGGCCACCATCACCAGAGTCCTTGGTGCCTATGAAGGCAACCAAGGATAGATGGGCCAGGTCCTGGAGGAACTCTGGGAGATCAAGCTGCTGCAGCGGTCCATGGACAACAGGTTTGGACAACTAATTGAGACCATGGGACAGCTCATTGGGGTGCTGAGGGACATCAGTGCAGCCATGTTAGGCCTCCCCCCACAACATCATCACCCTGTGGTCAGCCCACAGCTACACCTTCTACCTCTGCGGCTGCCACAGGGAGGGAGGCTCTGTCACACGCTGAGTACTCAGACACCTCAGAGCCTGCAGCAGTGGAACCCCCTCAAACGTAAACGGGGACATCCGAAGAACCCAAGCCAAGGACACCAACCCAAGCCAGACACCAACCCAAGTGGCAAGACACCAACCCAAGCCAGGAAGCAGAGCCGCCCCTGATGTCACCATTAGTGCGCAGAACATTGAATTTGTGGACTATCCTGTCACACATTTCCATTCTGAAGGCAGGAGTCTGTTGGACTGTGGATTTTGTAAAATGTTTTCAACTACCATCACTGACAACTTCACCCTTAAGTTTTCACCTTCCCACTGTATGGCACTTCCTTTAACTCACCTTATGTACCAAAATAAATACACTTATCACACATCCATTTGTCTATGTTGTTCTTTGTCGGATGATGTACCTTATGAATTTGACTGCTAATGTACCACCAGATGACATTATTTGCAAAAATTGTTGGCAGTCACTAGGTGCAGCGCAAGCTAACATTGCAAATAAGTATACCAAACATTTCATCATGAACAGGCATTGAAGTGTAAGGTACACACATATCTTTATTACAGTGTCACACCCATAGGTGCTTAGGAGGAGAAGGCCATCCACACAGTGACATGACACTTTTGTCACTAGTGGAATGTGAAGTACCACATTTTTCCCATATTAACATCTCAGATAAAAGGATGTTTAGGAAACATCATGCACTGTCCAATGGAGGAGTAATCTCGCTGATTTTTCATTAGTGCTGCTGCAGCCATGTAAAGTAGGCCACAAGAGACTTCACACAGCCAAACAGTAACAGCAACACCTGTAACTCAGCAGTGGTACACTACAAACAGCTGTAGCTGCATCTTCTGGATATCTTTTGGACATGTGTACGTGTTGTTACTTAAGCTCTGTAGCATACAATCATGACATACGTGAACACCTACATCCAGTTCACCCACAGAGAGGTATCAATCTATGTGAACAGTGACAAACATGTATTTATCCACAAACACAATGTGACGAAGAACATGATGGAACACAGAGGCAATGAACCAACACACAACACAATAGAAATTCCAAGGTGTACCTGAAACATCCATTCTATCGCTGTGCAAGTTGCTTACGAACCTGAGTTATACTCACAAAGTCCATGTCATACATTCCCAAGAACACCTCATGTTAATTTTGCTGGGCAGAACAGCATCATAGTGCAGATGATATCAATACACTGAAATGTCAGATTGAAAATGACAGGGCGAAGGGACTTACAACAACACAACAAGGATATTTCATGGAGCTGTTCAACAATGTCACAAAAATAACACTCCACTCCTGGAGTGCACAGTACATGGATTAGATCAGACAACACATAGCTACACCATAAACTCATACAACAGTCAAGAGCTCATCCAAATACAGCTCTGCACAAAGTAGCCCACATTTGCGCACACCAAACAGTCAGCAGCCCACCACAACTTCACTGCTTCACAATGACAGCAAATGTAACAGTCACAGTCATGTCATCTTACTGCATACTTACACTCAAGGGAAGTAGTTGTTGATGAGCTGTTGACACAGGTCAAAACCTTCCTCTTCACCACTATCATCATCACTGTTCATGTCAGGATTCTCACCCAGGGGCTCCTGCTGGTCTCCATCCTCCACAATCAGAGGGATGTCCTTGTGCAATGCAAGGTTGTGGAGCATGCAGCAGGCGACTGTGATCTGACACACATTCCTGGGTGAGTAGAGGAGGGCTCCCCCGGTCTTGTCCAAACAGCAGAATCTGCCTACAGGAGCCCAAAAGCCCACTCTGCTACCTGATGTGTCCTCCCATGGGCCTCATTGAAGTGGACTTCCCCTGGCATTGTTGGATTTCTCAGTTGGGTCAGCAACCAAGGCCCGTTTAGATACGCTGAGTCACCTAGTTGTGACACACACAGACGTACAATCAGGATTCTGAAATTTGTTGAGAACAGCATGTCACACACACACACAAACAAAAGATGGAAACATCTCACTCACCAAAAAGCCAGGCCCACTCCGGTTGTAGATGTGACATCAACTTGGGTATGCTGCTGTTCTGCATGGCATGGGAGTCATGGGCAGATCCTGGGAATTTGGCACAGACATGTGAAATGGTCAAATCTGCAAGGCATGTCACTTGCACATTGAGAGAATAATAATGTTTCGGTTCCTATAGATTTGCTAACATGCTTGAGGTGGCACAAGGCCCATGTGTGTGCCATTGATGGATCCTACAACATGTGAGATGCGACCTAGGTCATAAAAGTCACCCTTCACAGTTGTCAATTCTTCTCTTCTAGGGAAATGAATATAACTGTCCATGTGTAGCATCAGTGCGGACAGTGCAGCATGCAACACCATACTGAACATCGGTTGAGACATCCCACCAGATGTAGCCACTGTGTACTGAAATGAACCAGTGGCAAAGAAATGCAGTGTGGCCATCACCTTTACTTTTGGCATCAGAGCTGTGGGATAAGTTCTCTGAGCCCTTAACTGAGGCGCCAACTGCCAATATAGCTCCTGAATTGTCAGGCGATTGAGTCGGTACTTCTTAATGATGTCTCGCCCCTTCATGGTCAACAGGTCTGGAAAAGGCCGGTAGATGGTAGCTTGTCTCCTTCTCCCCATGGCAGGGTACACGTGTGGAAACATGAAAAGATAAGACGCTGGTTACAGCGTACACATTGACTCATACCAGCACAAGATGAATAGTCATGTGGAATCAGTGTCATGCACGTGTGACCTGTATCATGTAGGTAATGAGGTAGACAATAAGTACACACAAACTACCAGAATGGGGTTAGTGGCATAGGTGGCAGACATATGGGCCATTGCAAAATCATGGATACTAAGCCATGTGGGTTGTGAACACATTACAGGTGGCTCACAGCATGAGGCCTGAGATGGATATACCTGTTGTCTATTAACATGACACACCTTGATGTAAAGGATGCACAACACCATCAGCATAGTCTTCCATTTTTTCAAAACAGGACGACACATGAGTCATATCACTTTGTACATCACATATGCACATTTTGTGCAGAGTCCACTATGCCTGTCATATGAGTCTTCATTTCACACCTTGCCACAGTCACTACAAGAATACACAACTTGACTGGTAATGTGTGTCCATGCACACATGGATTACAATGACGTGAGGAATGGCAAAGCAATGCTGGTAATCCTCTGGTCACAGCTATTTCATGTGAAAGATGAGAAAAATGAGTGTCACACTATTGAGTCCCCTTACAAGGTGCCCATGAAGTCTGATTTTGTGTGGAGCACAATGCTGCAATTTGTTAGTCAAGAACTGCAAACGCCAGATGGTGTGACCCGCGCCGTTGGTGTCAACCACGGCGGCCACTGCCATTGGCCCCAATTGTAAAATGCCAGCAACGTGGAGGGTAGATTCTGACCCCGCGGTCTGACAGCGCCTATGAGAATAACATGGCAGCCAATGGGACATGTTATCGTGCCACCACTTGCAGATTTGAAACTTGCAGTATGCGTGCTCAGCCATGGCGGCCACTGCCATTGGCCCCAAATGAAAAAATGCGACCGGCGCAGACCAATGGCAATGCCGGTCTAGCACTGACACCACCCTTGTGGCCTATTCACAGGTGGCATTTAGGTATACTTGTCACTTGCCTACCAACACTGCTGCCTGCTACACCTCCCCATCACCTGCTGCTGTTTGTCACCTCTAGGAGCACTCATGGCCCGTACTTAGAAGGTAAGGGCCCATCCCTTCACCCCAGAGGAGCTGGATCTCCTGGTGGATGAGGTCCTTGGCCAGTACGTGTGGCTCCATGGTACACCAGAGGTGCCGGTAAGTGAATATGTACAGATTCTGGAGTCATATGAATGCTTAGCTTATGTAACTGTACACTAGTATGTGCCTCAGAGTGCAAGCCAATGTAGATGCCTTGATTTTTGGACAACTACATGGCCCATACATGACATTCCATATGTTGCACTTGAGTCTGTGGAGAGGATGGCCCCATTGTTATGAGTGTAGGTCTCTTTTACACTTTTACCGCAGATATTGCTCTCTGCATGGCTCTGATTCTTGTTTGCTACTTTGACTTGCATAATGACTACACGGTTATGGTGCAATGGTATGTAGAGCCTTCTTTCCCATGAGCCCTGACTGCATACAATGAGGAGTTATACAGAATGAGGTTTGGCAAATGTACAGTTACACTGATGACTGGGCCAATTTTCACTTTGTGCACCTGTTCCCTGGGAGGTGTTTCAAAATCCCTATCATCCTTACTGTGTCAACATAAATGAGATAAGACATGTCTATTGGGCAGAGGGTACCGATAAGTTAAGTAGATTGGTATACAGGGACACAATGGAGATGAGTGCTGTCTGTCCATGAGATCAAGGCCTGTATCTGTATTGTATAGATTTATATGAACTCACCTCTTACACATCTGAGACATGCACATTGGAGATGTAATCATACTATTGGTTGATATTGTGGTGAGGATCACATGTGTAAGTACTGTCTCGCCATTCACATTCCACATGCAGGTGAGAATTGTGATGGCACCCCAGTTTCAGTGTCACAATTGGCAAAAGGGCTGACTTATGACTAGGTTAGCCGACTGAGTAGTGCACCCTCCTATTTGGCCACAAACAGTAATAGCTATTATTTGGACACATGACAGCCCTTACCTTGTCCCCTTAGTGAGTGAATGTTTTGTCATGTACCTTACTGTACCCTATGTACCGCGTGATGCAATGCAATGGGCCTGGATGTAAAGGTGTTTGTAGTGTCAGACACAGTGAGTATTTCCAAGAAGTTTTCTTTACAGTATACTGTCTGTCATGGTCCCTCACATTACGAACCACCAAGGATGTCCTTGCTCACCCTGATCTAAGTGGGCAGCCTCAGCATGTGTATGTAATGACCAGGAAGTAGGTTCATCCTCACAGACGTTGCCATTGTAATTACTAAGCTTGATTAGAGCGTAGCATGTGACATGGTCTGTATGACTATGCTGTCCATGGATCCATGTGTGTGGTATGTGTCAATTTGCTTCTTAACTTGCACACAAACGTCTGCTACATATCTGTGAAAATATTTTTCTACATGTCTCCCATGCCTACAGCTCAAAGCCCATTAGCGAAAGACCATCTGGAAGGTCATCGCCTGGAAGGTGTGGACCCTGGGGGTCTCCAACCAGCGCAGTACACACTGCCACAAGAGATGGGATGACATCCGCCGCCCCAGCAAGAATGTCACCGAGATGCAGCTGGGGCTGGCCCCCCGAAGTGGCAGGTTGGTGCACTGGACCTTGACCCCCCCCCTAATTGCCCGCATTCTGGCGGTGACCCATCCTGAGCTGGATGGATGTTTGAGGGCCCAACAGCAGATAGTTGGGGGTGAGTATTGGGCTGAGTGTACATTTGTGCATGAATGACTACCTTCATCCCAGCCATCATCACCCCAGGAAGCTTTGTGATGTCCCATGTGTGATGCATTGTGTAGAAAGTTGATTGTCTAGGAATGGCAGGAGGTGCCTGGTGTATACAACTGTCTCCACTTTTTGTATCATTAAACTAGGCAGTGTCACCCAAACAAATCTTACCATGGTTGCAGATCCTATCTGGAGAATCATGTCTGAACTGACCCATTCAGACACATGAAAAAAAGTGTGCAAATTGTCTAGCACAGGATACTTGTCATCCTTGTGTGTGCAGTGTGGCTCCCAGACTATTGTGACTCATGTGATGGTGTGGCAGTGGCTTGAGTTGTGGCCAATTGAGCACTCAGGGTGCAATGAGTTTGCAGGAGATCCACTTGTCCTATGTGTTGTGTACAGCCAAATTATACAGATGACAGCATCACAGCTCAATCTTGAGTTACCTACCTACAGCATGACATCACAATAGTTGTTTTCCTGGCACAATCACAGCAGCTGCACACATGTGCTGACGGTGTAGATGGTAAAAAACAGTTATGCATTAGGTGATGTCAAATTGTACATTGTGTACATGGCAATATGTCTTCGTGATGGGTAGACAAGGTAAGGTTGAGGCACTGGAGCAGTATGTCTGTTTAGGGTGAATGTGTTAACCCCTAAGGGTTGATATGGTTGGATGGGATCAGTGCGGATGAAAATGTGGTGTGTTGTGTGTATGTTATCTCTGCCTATGATAGGCTTTAGTCTGGTGATGTGGAGTGTGTGTGAAAGCTCAATCAGTATGTGTGTTATAGGCACCCTGACATTTACAGATACTCTCGGTTTGGCCTGCTGTGTTATAAGTGTACAGTGTGGTGGAGGGAACGTTCCTCTTAGTAGCAGATGTGCTGTACCTGAGGAGTTTAATTGACATGCATGTAGAGGGTAGGGTTATTTGCTCTCATTACAGTGTGTCTGATGTATGAGAGTATCTGTGTTTCATGTGTGTCTTCTGTATACATGTGATGATGCTCTTGTCCTTCCCTGTAACATCTCTTCCTCATTGTGTAATAGCAATGCATCTTGATGTCTGATGGACAAAAATAACTTCACATACAGAGGTGACAATGTGAGTTGCTGTTGGCAAAGTTTGAGAGTTGCACTAGTCTTTTTGTAGCAGCTGATGTGACATGGTGGCCATGATTTTAGTTCTGTCATCTATTCTGAGATGGTAAGTGTGGTTATGGATTATTGTGAGTGTGTTGACAGTTCCACCTGTGGTAGAGGAGTGTGTAGTGCTAGCTGACAGGAAAAGTTGTACACAGTGAATTAGTGGACACATGAGTTATGTGCCTATGAGTGACACATGGGTTTGACGTTTAGTGATGTGCTGGTAAGGAGTTTAGACATACCCCTACAGACTACAGTGCATGTGACATGGGTCAGAATGCTCACACTTTCTTTGAGGCCATCCAAGCCTTTTGGTGGGTAGCTAATTGGGTTGAGGGGTGTCCCTGGCAATGGTCTGCCATATTGTGCTGGTGTCACGATGTGGTGACATGTTTACCGTGCATGGGTGCATATCATGATGTGGCATGAATGCAGTTTTGTACAAGTTCTGTGAATGTCAGCAGCTGTGAGAGCAGTGTGCTTCCAGATGTGCCAAGCTGGGTCAATGGTATTTTCTGTGGGTTGTGAGTTGCATGTGGTCAATAGTAATGTGGTATGTTGCTGCTGTTTGTGTCAATGTTGTTTGCTGATGAGAGTGTGAGAGTGCAATGAGGGGCCTTTTTGGAATGACGCATGGATTATGGAGAGTGATACGTGTGCTGGCATGCTTTCTGATGTTGTTGTTCCTGAAGGTGAGGTTAGGTATGTGTGTCCCTGGTTGTAGCGGTGTGAGCCCAGTGCTTTGTGCGCATGCAGTGCTGTCAGTGACAGAACCATGACCCGTGATATGTGTGAGGCTCCCTCATGTCCAGATATGGTTGTTGTGGAATGTAATGGGATGTAAATAGGTCATGAGTTTGAGGAGGAAGAAGGGTGTGATGTTTGTGTATTGGCCCTTTCCACAGATCAATCCATGTGTGTGTTCTGTTGTCATTACAGGAGAGGGTGTGTGTGTGCAAGGAGTGTGTGTTATTGTGTGCACTGAGATGAGTGTTGCAGATGTGAAATGTGTTTATTTTGTGCCGGGCAAATCAGGCAATGGTGAGTCTTGTGCATTTGCAATGTGAGTGTGTCCAATTGCGCTTAGGCACCCTATCCTTGATCAATATGCTGTCAGGATTATGGCAGCTAATGCGTGGGAGGGGGAATGACACCTTGGCCCCTTTGTGACCAGTGAAGTGTTTGAGGACCATCTGCCTCTAAATGTGCACCTTTGCCCACCGCTTCGACGCTGCTATTACGTGACCGGCACAGCCAGCCAACATAGCAGCAGTCTGGACGGTAAATGAACCCCTCGCCGCAGAGGTGACGACGGGCCTTTGTGCCCAACAGGAGTGTGTGACATGCCAATAGATTCCTGTGTCCAGAATGATGCCCGAGGTTAACAGGTATATTTTCCCCGAGTGGTGACTGGGTCATGTTAGGGTCAGGCAGACCTACGGAGCGCGGTATGGGCCAGCTTTGGGATGGTGGACCTGAACTTGACCACAGGATATGCATGCAGTGATAGGTGTTTGACTTACCTCGGGTGGGGTTTACGACGGCATCGTATTTGGTAGTAGTGGATCAAGTAGAGCAGCGGCAGGACTTGTAAGGCAGGATCCATGACGTCCAATGACATGGAGAGGTGCATGGAGTTGAGTTTCTTCTCTCTGTGCCTCTGTTTCCACCAGCTCAGATGAGCTGGTTTAACCGCAGCGGTCGAATGGCCTGATTGGCGTATCGTAATGGGGAGGGCGATCGGAGTGTACTTCCGCACGACTGTGTCTCCATTGGCCCCTTCCGACACCGCAACCAAATCATGTTTTTCCAGTTCCGACGGGACAACGGAGGTGTCTCCGACCGCCAGCATAATGAGGCCCCTAGTTTTTCCATTTCTCCTATTACGTTGAAAGAAATATCTTTGTATAAATTCCACCCTCTCCTAAGCTGATTGTTAATTCATTTTATTTTTGTGGAATAGTAGGATTTTAAAATAATAATATATAGGATTTACCTTATATATTGATTCATAGTAAATACACTTGGCAATGGCTGGAACCCCTCCTAACATCCTAGCCTTTTGTAATACTTGAAACATACTTTGGGGCGAAACTGGTATTGCCCTTACAGCTTTCTGTGTCCTTCTACCTAGTTGAATATTAATTGTTTTAAAATGTATAATTTCTAAGCAACCTATTAGAACGTATTAACATTATGGAAATGATTGATTTTGCTGTTATGAATTGCTCTTTAGGTCTGGCGCATTTAGAGCTTTTGTCACTATTGAAAAAAAACACAGAATCTGTGTCGGCTTCATTCAACCATTGGTATGTTTGGATCAGCCTCAATCAACCACTGCTTGATGAAACATCATTCACATTTTTCTCATAGTATTTCTTCTTCACCTGCCTTCATGCATTTTGATGGATGAGGTGCATGAGTGAGTCCAAATGGTTTTTCCTGGTTTCTTTCATGGAAAGAGCTGCAAAGGAAGAAAAAATGGCTGCCTATGTGGGAAGAGGGTTTAGGACACTCTTAACAATAGGAGCAGAAACAATGTCAAATAGCTCAGGTGAGCAAGGCTAGAGAGTGGTTGGTGATTGGAGCAAAGGCTGAAGCATAGAGGGAAGTTTGCCTTCTTGTAAGTGATGGTATTTCTGTCACCCAAGAAAGCTGTTTTGCCTATTTCTAAAGAAATAGAAGATAGAAATAGGATGCAATGTGAGTAATTTGCATGTTTTATGTTGCCATTCACTTTTGTGGGAAACACAATGTTGTATGTTGGGTTTCACTGTATTTTTAAAAATGAAGTATCAGTGATGTAACTTGTGTACTCACTATACATGTGAGTAGCACCATACTCCTCAAGCAAGCTCAAGGGTTTTGTTGAGGGCGAGGATAATGGTTTGAGCATGGTGAGTGTGACAGGAGGAGGAGTTAGGAGACAAGCTTCAAGTGTGAAGGCCAGTGAGAAGAGGAGGAGACAAGAAACAAGCCACAGAGTGCATCATGGCGTGAGGGGCACCGGTATGCTAAATTCACTCTAATGGGAGGAGGAGGTGATCAGCCGTGTGCTAGTTAAAGGGAGCAGGAGGAGACAAGCCCTGGTGTAGATGACCAATACAAAGCTGAATAATAATTTTTTTCTGAAGCTGCAGATTCATAAGTAGTTCTAGAGGTCCCTCTCAAGTCAGATACAAGTACTTTAAATGTCAATCATAAACTTGAAGAGGTGCAGCTTCAAAATAAAAAAAATGCCTATACACTCTAGCTACTCTAAAGTCTTGTGCTAATTTTATCTAAGATAAATCTTTATGCCAAAGCTGGTTTATAGTGATGAATCAACTTTGCAAATTACGATAAATGTTTTGAGTGTTATGGAAATAGCTGCTGAAACCCTATCATACATAAGGATTAGCAGTCACTTGGAAGTACAAGTGTCTAAAACGTTCTATTCTTGAGGCGCTACATTTTTAGATGTAGGTATACATGTGCAAGGGAAAAATGAAGTCACTCAAAGTGAAAGCATCCAATGGCTGGAGTGGGCTAGTCCATTAGTCTATACTTAGTGCTGTAGAGGGAGGGAGCATAATTTCAGTGATATAACAAACCAATGGTTAAAGAGTGTTTATTGGGAGCCTCTTTAAATATATATATTTTTGTATAATAGTTTTTGGAAAACATGAGGCTGGCAAGGCAACTAAAGCTGGCTTTAAACCAGACCTACAAATAAACCAAGCAAAAAAGTAATGTTTATGGGGACCTCTGTGTAGCTCAAGCAACTGGATTCTCAAGCAGGGATGAATTGAATCACATTGCCATTGCTCCTTACAATCTCACAACTAATAATAATAATAATAATAATAATAATATTAACAGCAATAGTAATAATAATAGTAATAGTAAAAAACAGTAATGGTATAAGCTGGGTTTCCTCTTCATGGCTCCTTTCTGAAGTGATTTTTTATTTGATTTTTGTTTCACTTCCTCTACTTTTGTTGGTAATCCCTACATTGTTGCTGCAACACATCAAGTGAGGGAAAGGAAAGTTTACAGGGTTGTATTTTGAACTGTATTTTCTGTTTTGATAGACAAATGAATAGTTAATACATGAGAGAATGTTACAAATGACAGCCTAAGTTACCGGGAACTAACAGGAATTGTGCTCCTCTGTTTTTATCATAAAACCATTTTAACATGTTTTCATCTATTTTCACATTTCTACTCATTTTTCACGTGAAAGCATTTTATTTGATGTTCCCTACAAAAGTGAGAATTTCCTGTAATGTATAAACAGTCTTCCATCAAACTATTTACTCTCCCTCTCACACTTGCCTTCCATTCATATATGCCCACCAGCCATCTGTGCAGACATCTCTTTATGTACTCACGCTCATGAATCCATGTATTAATCCATGTATCCTTTTATACTCAATCATTTCCCACCCCCTTATTTGTGCATTTGCATCTGTACACATGATTGATTGATTGATTGATTTGAGATTTATAAAGCGCAGCAGTCACCCGAAGGCATCAGGGTGCTAGAGACCAGCCGTACATACCCAGGAAAATAGAAAGAGACAAGAACTCCAGCTGAAAGCTAGACTGTGAAAAGCCAGGTTTTAAGGGCTTTTCTGAAGGGGAGCAGAAGGGGGATCGATCTGAGATCAAGGGGTAGGGAATTCCAGAGTTTGCTTGCTGCCACCGAGAATGCTCTGTCCCCCCACTTCTTCTTCTCGGATCTTGATACAACCAGTTGCATTTGGAGCGACAAACGCAGTCTACTGGGAGAATGCCAATTGAACATAGTCTTTAACCTTGAAGGGTAGAAAGCATGCAGCGATTTATGAACCATACAAAGTGATTTGAAGCTAATACGTTGTTCAATGGGGAGCCAATGCTGAAACTCCAGTCCCTTCCTGGCAGATTGTTTCCTGGGAATGTCCAGAATGAGTCTTGCCAGAGCGTTCTGCAGGACCTGGAGTTTGTACTGCATACTCTTATTGGCAGCCAGGTATAATGCATTACAGTTATCAAGTCTGGACATTACCAAGGCCAGTGCTACCTGTATCCGAGCTGGTTGTTGGATAAAAGGGAAGATTTTTTTAACATCCTTAGGAGCCAGGAGCATGTAGAGATGGTGCGATTCACTTGGATATTAAAGCTAAGTTCAATATCCATCAAGACTCCAAGGTTCTTAACCTTTTTGCTCGGGGCAGGACAGCATCCCAAGGATTGAGGCCAACAGCTACTGTTCCACTTGGATAACCCTGATCCAAATATCATCACTTCGGTTTTATCTCCATTAAGTTTCAAAAAGTTAGCAGACATCCAATCTGCCACTCTGGTCATGCATCCAAGAATAGTTTCTGACAATGAGCAAAGCCCTTTAGGGATAGTGACCATAATCTGTGTATGATCTGCATATGACACCACCTCCAATCCAAATGAGTGGATCACAGTTGCTAGGGGTGCCACATACAGATTGAAAAGAGTAGGGCTCAGAGATGATCCCTGCGGAACTCCAAAGGGTAGAACATAGGAGTCCGAGTAAAAAGATTTTAAATTCACCCTTTGGGATCCCCCTGTCAGAAATGAAGACAGGAGGGCTAGTGCTTGATGTGAGATGCCAAGACTCCGGAGTCTGTCCAGCAGCAGAGTAGGTGAAATGGTGTCAAATGCTGCTGACAGATCCAAGAGGATTAGCACTACCCCCTGTCCTTCATCCACCGTGCACCTGATGTAGTCAGTGGCTGATATTAAAGCCGTTTCTGTTCCATGATGCCTCCTAAATCCAAACTGAGAATCATTGAGCCATGATTGATGTTCTGCAGTTTCCATGAGCTGCTTATTAAGATGTAAACCAGGATTTTTGCTGGGGCAGGAAGCAGGGAAATGGGACGGTAGTTTTTGCAGTCCCTAGGATCTAGGTTAGGTTTTTTCAGAAGTGGTCTAATAATGGCTTGTTTCCAAGTTTGGGGATAGATTCCGGATCGAATTATATTATTAATTAATTTACAGAGGGGTTCTGCTATGGTGTCAGCAACCATATGGAAAATTGCGGGTGGACACGCTTCCATCGGCGAGCCCGCATGCGTTCTCATAAAGTATTGTACAAGAAGGAGTGGCGTGAGGTCAGAGAATTTTGAAAGACCTCTATTCTCGCTACCAGGCAACAGGGGCGCATCTTCGATAGAACTGCTGACTGCCGGAGTTATGATGGGCATTTCAGGGTGTGAGTCGAAGCCGGTGTATATGTCCGTGATTTTTGTTTGAAAGAAGGTAGCCAATTGATTGCAGAATGTTTGTGATGTTTCTGGTTCTGCTATAGGTTGGGAGGATGAAAGCTGTTGTACCAGCTTAAATAACTCTTTAGTGGATGTTGAATTTTCAATTATGTGTGTACAGTATATGGATTTTTCTTCCACTAATGCGCATTTTTATTCCTTAACACTAGCTTTATATAATGTTCTATCCAACTCCTCTAAAGTTATCTCCAAACTCGCTCAGTGCGCCGACAAGCTTGTTTTAATCGTTTGAGTTTGTCGTTGTACCACGGAGCCGAGGGGCGGCATTCTTTCTGGGTATGTGATTTCAGGGGTGCCACTATGTTAGCTGCGGATTCTAGCCATGTAGCAAAAGCCTCAGCCCCAAAATTAGAGTCCTTTGAACTGTACAGGGAATATTTTTTAAAGTGTTGATCAAGGTGGCGGCTGAGATACCTTTCCAGCTTCTAAATTTATTAGGACAGTGAGGGGGTCTCTGTTTCACACTTAACGCTGGAGGGAGGAAGTCGAACCGTACTGCACTATGGTCCGACCAACAAATAGGTATTGTATGTTGGAAGGTGATACGTAAATCATTGGAGAAAATACTATCCAATGTATGTCCTGCTTTGTGTGTTGGGGCTGTTACTAGTTGGGCAAGACCCATGCTATCAAGCATCTCTATAAGAGTATTGGAGTCTGAATTGTCCCTCTCTTCTAAATAAAAATTAAAGTCCCCTAGGATTGTTAGGGAATTCTCTACTATAACTGGCTCTAGAAGCTGCTTAATCTCTTGTAAAAAAGGCGCCCTGGGTCCTGGAGGTCTGTAAATCAATGAACCTCCAAACGTACAGGTTGCTGAGAGTATGAGTTTAAAGTTGTTAGTAGCCTCACACGTGTGTGTATTCAGGTCTGACTCAAAAATACATTTATATTGGGATTTAAAAACAATAGCTAGCCACCCTCCTATGCGGCCCACTCTATCTACCCTTTGGATAGAGTAATTATCCGGGATAGCATCAATTAGGTCGGGTCCTGAGGCTGCATTTGCCAAAGTTTCAGTTATGAAGACCCAGTCAGGTTCCAAGTCCTCAATTAGTGTCGCAAACTCAATTCTATGTTTGATGAGGGAGCGTGCATTAAGCAGCAAACCCTTGTAACCCTCTATATTATCTGGGGTGGTGACCAAAGGAGTTATACATTTTCCCTTTCTATGAGCAGCCAGTGTGTTTGCTCGGAGGGGGATGGTGTAACTGCATACCATGCAGGCTTGACTTAGAGGATCCTGGCCCACTCTCTGATGGGAATATAGCACACACACATTGAGTGTGGCTCACACCATTTCTAATTTCTAGCAGTGTTTTTGCAGAATATGCAATGGCTTTAGGAATATCTATGTCAAAATGGCCAGCATGCCGGGCGCCGGGCGCAGTCCGGACGCGGCGGGCGGAGACAGGCTTGCCTTTGGCGCGCCCGCTGCGCGCATCCGCTGCGCGTCCGCGTCAGCATGCACATTTAATAGCAGTGCTATCAGAAGCACTAGACCGCTAACTGACCCCTAGCTCCTCCTAACTGGGCGACCGGAAGTGTGCTAAACCCACCCAATGGTGTCTGACTCCCTCCGCATCAAACGAGCAAAACTGCTCGCGGCGGAACGAGGAGGCAGCACTGCTGAGCACCCCCCGCAGCAGAAGCCCCGCTAGTAAACTAAAATTGGTAAGTGCAAATAAGCAAATAGGCAAAGTTTTAAAAGCAAAATAAAATGGCTTTAACAATAAAAAAACAGGAGCGAGTCTAGGCACCTCTTTCCAGGAGCCCCGCAGTGTAGGACGGCGCGATCTCCAAGCGCGTCCGCATCAGCATGCACATTTAATAGCGGTGCTAGCAGAAGCACTAGACCGCTAACTGACCACTAGCTCCTCCTAACTGGGCGACCGGAAGTGTGCTAAACCCACCCAATGGTGTCTGCCTCCCTCCACATCAAACGAGCAAAACCGCTCGTGGCGGAACGAGGAGGCAGCACTGCTGAGCACCCCCCGCAGCAGAAGCCCCGCTAGTAAATTAAAATCGGTAAGTGCAAATAAGCAAATAGGCAAAGTTTTAAAAGCAAAATAAAATGGCTTTAACAATAAAAAACAGGAGCGAGTCTAGGCACCTCTTTCCAGGAGCCCCGCAGTGTAGGACGGCGTGATCTCCAAGCGCATCCGCGTCAGCATGCACATTTAATAGCGGTGCTAGCAGAAGCACTAGACCGCTAACTGACCACTAGCTCCTCCTAACTGGGCGACCGGAAGTGTGCTAAACCCACCCAATGGTGTCTGCCTCCCTCCTCATCAAACGAGCAAACCGCACGTGGCGGAACGAGGAGGCAGCACTGCTGAGCACCCCCCGCAACAGAAGCCCCGCTAGTAAATTAAAATCAGTAAGCAGTGGCGGCTCTTTCCAGGAGCCCCCCAGTGTAGGACGGCGTGATCTCCCCATGTTGTTTGTGAGCGTGCCTGCATGTGTTTTGCCTGTCTGTATATGTCTGTCTATCTGTGTTACTTGTATGTATGTAGGTATGTGCGTGTTTGTTTGTGCACCAAAGCGATTGTAGTCGTTTTTTGAATTATCCAGCAATTCCTCAGTGTGAACATGTGCCAGTGTTTGAAAGCCTGCGTGCTTGAGTGGCTGAATGCTTAAAAATATTTTTTCACATGCTTGAATGTCATACCTGTAGGTGTATTGATGTGTATCTGCATTCCAGCAATATGGACTGCATGAAATTGTTGTTTTCAAAGGTGCTGGATCTTAGGGAAGGAGTAGACATTTACATTGAAACAGTTCACTGACTGGGATCCAGAAAACAAGGAACGAACAGCCACCTCAGATACTTTGGGCCCAATTACGACTTCGGCGGTCGGACCGCCGCCAGTCTGTCCCTGGCGGTCTGACCGCTGACAGCCCTTCAGTCCAACCGCCGACTTACGATTCCAGCGGTCCAACCGCCAGCAGCCCAACAGAAGACCGCTGCCACCCCCGGGGTCCTGAATCCCGACGGGGCAGCATTGGGGAAGGCACCGGTCTACCGCCGTGCAGATTACAACCTGCTTTTCTTTCAAGCATTTCATTGCAGTAACCCCACCATGAAATGCTTGATGAAAAGGCATGTAAAGGGGCCCTGACAGGTCCCCTGGCCGAATCTCTCCATGGGGGTACGTGGGGGGATGCCATGATGTGTCCCCCAAAAGTGCACGGTTGTGTGTGCACTGTGTGGCATGCACAACATGGTGCATTTTACATCGTGCACGGACGACCTGGAGGTGCTGTTACGGTGGTGGTATGCTTGTAAGGCTCTCCTTTGGGCCAAACATACCGCCATTGTGGGACTCCCGCCGCCGCACCGCCAGCCCTGGATTACACTCGCAACCCGGCGGTCGGAAGACCATGGACTTGTCATTCTTCCAGGGACCGCCACGTCAGCGGTCTGATGGGAAGACTGATAAACTTGTACTCGGGCCCTTAGTGTCTAAAATTATGTCATACCAGCAGAAGGAGCGCCTTCTCAAAGAGGCTAGTTAAAAAGAGTTTTCAGGACAATATCCTTCTGCTGCAGGTTTTTGAAGACTACATTAACAGAGTCACTAAAATGAAAACACTCTGGACAGCTAATAATAGAATTAGAGCAACCACTTATATGTTTAATCTGAATCTTCCTGTATGGAGACCAGTTCCAATAGGAGGGAGAGAACCAATTAGCCACTAATGTGAAAGACAGTATGATGGTGTTGGGCTTGTAGGTGGTAACAATAGAGAACCAATTTTAGGCCAATTCCTAGGAGTTGACAAAGGAATCCTGAAAAAACCATTGGCAAAGAGCGAGAAAGAGACAAAGAATGCCAAGTTGATTTTAAATTTGGTAGCTACTTTAAACACTGTTGTTTTTGAACTCCTACAAAGTGGAAGTTATGCCAATGGTGATACACTGAGTAAACTCTCTCCAAGGTGATACAATAGAGAGAGGCAACTCTACCCAAAGGGAAGAGATAGAGACCTAGATAGATCCACAATGTTCAAAAGGACAACCAATGTCATGCCCATTAAAGAGAAACCCTGCAGTGCATGGGCTTCGTCAAAACTTGGTGCCATCTTCACAGACAAGAGTAAGACTTTACTTTCTATTCACACATGCTCCATACTGGTTCCAGAACAAACAACCTATTTGTCTCAACTGAGAATTTAGAAATAGTTATTCTAGTGTCTCTTGCGAGTTAGCATTGACGGAACCATTTTTGTCTCCTGATGGACTCTGCAGAGCTGTGACATAAGCTGATTTTTGAGTTGAGTTTGCAGCTACACACACACTAATAAAGAGGTGTTATACTAAGCTCGGTGTGTGGAGTAGTCATTGGCAAGTACCCAGGCTGGGAAGATGCTACGATTGGCGACAAGATAGGGAGTAAGCAACCCGAAGATCAACAGCAAAGCAAACTGCTTGTGTGCGCCATGTGTGCCATCGTCGAAGAATGGAATCAACATTTGGCTTATGTGGAGTCAAAGCACAGCCCCCAGTTCCATGTAAAGCATTTGAAGGCTACACATCGATGACCGAAAAACCTACTGAGAAGGTCGTACATAGAGGTACCGCACTACTACGCAACGTATGACCATGCATTTCATGCGAAATGATAAATGCTTAAGGCAGTGATCAACTAGGTGTTCGAAAGTATAAATTGACATGTAGAAAGGAAGAAATAGGTGGCTTACTTCACTCATTAAAGAGAGTCATTGTACCACTGCATTCTGTGAAATAGCTCAAGGAGATGTGTGCAGGCTGTGCTTACTGAGCAGTTTATAGTTGAAGTGGTTAGTCACCAAAACTGCTGAGAAGGGCTCAGAACAATTTCACAGGTCTTTCAAAAAGCAAAAGCCAAGAGTGACTTCCGGAATAGTGAAGTGTTTAAGATGGCTGCAAAGAAAGTCCCATTTCCAGTTATCATTAAGGATGATCCAGAGGCCAGCACATCGCCAGGTCTCACCGATGAGTTTCGTGAACCAAACAACAGTGGATTGTTTGGATAGAGACTTTGAAGATTTTATAGATGCACTTGAAGAGACTGATAACAAAAGGATTATCAAATACCTCCAAAATCTTGCTGGTAATAGTGTGAAAGAAGTCACAAGAAAGATGCTGCGAATTGACGTCCAAATCACATATCATCAGAACAAAGAGACTGAATATCAAGTTCAATCCAATGTCCAATGTAGATTATCAGTGATTCATTTTCAGTCAAGAATGACAGTAAGTTGGTGAAAATCTTGATGAATTTGTGGAAAGACTTGGCATACTCAAACACTGTAAGTTCAATGACATTAATAAATAAAGCGGAGAGGTGTGGTGCAGCGGCCAGAGCGGCTGACTCCAGAGCTAGGGGCTCACGGTTCGATCACCGGCAGCAGCTCAGCTCAGCACCTTGGGACTCTGGGCAATAGCTCACTTAATCTCTCCGACGGCCCCAGCTCCTCAAAACCATAAGGGGTGATATGTTCACGCTTTACAGATATGGATTATTATTATGACAAATAAACTATATGTCTTACAGTTATTGATGGATGCTTGTCAGATTCATTTAGAGGATGAATGCTGAAAGAAACTCCTAGCCTGGAGTAAGTGTTAATGGCTGCCAGAGCTAAAGAGCGTGCCAATAGACAAGCTGCTGACATGGAGGTGCCCAGAATGAATCAGGCATGAGTGTGAGAAGTACACCAAGACAAAAGACTGAAAGACACAATGTGATCTCTACACATAAAAAGAATTTGTGCTTTAGATATGGTTTTTTATTTCCACATGAAGGTAAATGTCCCACCATTGGACAAGTATGCAAAAGCTGTGGAAATTAGAACCATTTGGTGACAGTTTGAAAGCATAGGAAAAAGCAAGTGCGTCACGGGGCAAACACAAAATGGCACTGACTCGTTCCAGAAGCAACGTTCGACGTGCACCCACAAGGCCAAGCGGCTTCATCAGCTAAGACACATTGACACTGAAGTCGATTGTCATCTAAATCATTGTCGAACAGTTTGTCTACATCAGTATTAAGTGAAAATGAAGAAGATGGCTGTGCCATGTCAATGTTTACCTAAGAAAAGAGTGCGCATGTTGGACTGGCCGCATGTGAAGAAAAATGTCAGTCAAAGAAAAGTCTTTATGCCAAAGGGTGCGTCGTCACGCACCCAACTGTCGCACAGCAGAATGGGGAATGAACCCTCAACAATCGTACTCAATTGACCATATTTTCCAAAATATCCAAATTAATCTGTATTCATTACTCCTGTCAACAATCTTCCTGCATATTACATCATCACAGAGACAGTAATGTTGGCCTTGAATTCTTTATTCAACAGTTTCAAATGCCTCCTGCTGCCCATCCAGGCTTTTTCACAGGGGCACGTGAGGTCAACCATACTTCAAAATTAGACTCATTTAGTTACCCAATCCATTTCGAGCCTACCGGCTCTTCTTCAGGGGTTACTGCAATGAAATAGAAACTACAGCTTAACATCATACTACGTGGAACTAAATACTTCCTAACCTAAAACCTCCAACCTGCACTACCCACTGTCACTACCCCCAGCACATCGTGAAACAACATCCAAATATTCAAACTTAAACTTCCCTTATGATTACATCCTCATCGCTTCCAACTAAAATTAATCTGTGTTTCAGATATCACCGAAACTAATACCCAGCCCCATCCTGAAACCCCCTATATACCAATACACCTCACTACCCTCTATCAGTTCCCCTTATAACCCCAGTCACTCAACCCAACCTCACCTGCACCATATCCCAAACAGAACTAAAAAAATTGCAACCCAATTACCTCTTAAAAGTCAAAACCGGCAGCCTGACCTCCTTCTCCACTTCACTTTCACAGTCTCATCTTCTTTCCCTACCGATCGGACCATTATTTAAAGTGTACTCCCCCACATGTACCAAATCACTAATGATGACGCATTCATTCGTATTACCCCCGTGGCCTGTGCCTTTTTGAAAATGTACTTCCAAAATAGTGGATAAAAACTCAAATTCCCACAATGCACTCCCCTGTCATACAGCATTCAATCAATCCAACTGCACCAAAAGCACTCGTGCTAAATCTCCAATAAACCCACAACTCCTAAAAACATAAATGTGCTGCAATCATAAACATCAAATCAACATATACATAAAAAAACATGTACATAAAAAAAGATTATTAACCGTAACAATTAATCTGTGCAATACTCCATTGACTACGTGTACACGATCCATTTGCTAACGCACAGTTGTTAAAATATGAGCAGTCAAACATTCGGCTGAGTCTCTAGATAAATGATGTTTCTCGCAGCAAAAAGTTCATTCCATGCAGTCCACTCCAAGTATGTCGATCTTCCACTGATTCCATGATGATGTTTTTGAACGTCTTTGTTCATAAGTGAAAACCAGTATTCCGTGGGGTGCAAACTCATGTAGGGACGATAAATTGAAATGTCTAACAAGAGAATATGAAAATGCACACCTTCCCTTAATAAGTTCTCCTTGATATCCGAAGATATTTTCTTTGTAATGCGTGCATTAGTCGACATGTCAAAGCCCCAAAGTCATTCAAACATTGTACGAAGGTTACATTGAAAGTAAATGGTTGTTCGATACCTTTCATCATTACCAGTGGTGCATCAATAATATTAGGCCTGAGGAGAATATAATGAATGATTTTGAATACCACAACTTATGCCATCGAAAAATAAAAGTGTATACGTGGGCTGCATGGACGCCCTTAAAAAATCAAGGTTAATTTACAGTGACAATGAAACACAAGAAAACGGAGGTGGAAGCACTCATCGATGTGCTTCAAGGTACAGCGTCAAGTGCCTGTCTCCTCAATCAATATAAACTTTATTCGGTCTTTGAAATAAAAACCATAAAAGTAAAGCAAGCAATGACACACATTTCATAATCATCCTCGATATCAACAATTTAAAAATACATAGAATAAATACACAGTTAAAAGGGTCCTACAAAGATAAAAAGATGGCGAATGTCCTAGACTTCAAGGGGGTTTAATCACAACTGTTTCTCAACCTCACAGCAACTTTTATAAAGCTAAGAACATTAAGAATAATATCTCCCGAAAGCATTTGCAAGTATATGAGTGCAGGGTGAACCTGAGTAAAATTTGCATTTTTGAGTACGGGGAGAATATACTGTTTCCTGAGTACTTTACAGAAGCTACAAAACATCATAAAATGTAGCGTGTCCTGCAGAGACTCACAGTCGCAGCCACAGGACATAAGATTAACACCCATATTCCCCCCGCAGATAGGCTAACAAGAAGAGTAATAGACCCAGCTGTAACCTAGCGGGTAAAAAAACAGTCATACTTACTTTTAACACACAAGAGGTAAGGCTCGATAGAGGTCACGGTTTGCAAGAGGACATATCGACGAACACTAGTCTTCATTAAAGTGTCCTCCTCCCTATCCAACCGCCTCCTTCTAAAAAAAATTTCTTTCACGCATTTGTGCTCCGGCTTGCAGATACTGTCTGGATTCCTAAATAAATCAACCCTACCTAAGTTAAAAAAGTAGTCCCTGATAGATTTAAACCAGGGAATGTGAAGGGAATAATCCAGGGCAAGGCAGTCCTTGATAATCTCTTTGCTCAGTTGGATCCCAGGACGGGTCCAGATATTTATCCAGAGGGAGAGTGGCCGAAAGGCAGTGATATCGGTTAGATAAGCCACTCCCTATTCTTCATGCACTGAGAAGGTTGGGGTACTTTGCGACACACATAAAACGTCTAAAAATAGCGTTTTCGACAATTTGCAACTCCTTCTAATTGGTGTACCCCAGATTTCACTCCCATAAACTGCTTTAGAGATGGACTAATGCAAAAACAACAACTGATGGACAGAATGCAGAACAATGTCATACATTCACCCCAGTACAAAGATCTGGGCCTAAATCCATCGTTTTTTTGCTCACCATGCCATTCCAGTTTGGACCCAGCCATATGCAAATCAGTCTTGACCCTGCGCCCGATGGGAACAGTCCAGCCCAAACTGCCAGGCCAGGTCCTCCCTGGACTGGAAACAAGCATCCTAGGACCGGTTTCGGGCTTTCAGCCCTCATCAGCCAGGATAGCTTGACTCCAGAGGCATGGAGAGCACAGGACCCACGTCTGGGCATACCCGTCCCACTCGGGGAGACAAATGCAAAAACAACAATTGATGGACAGAATGCAGAACAATGTCATACATTCACCCCAGTACAAAGATCTGGGGCTAAATCCATCGTTTTTTTGCTCACCATGCCATTCCAGTTTGGACCCAGCCATATGCAAATCAGTCTTGACCCTGCGCCCGAAGGGAACAGTCCAGCCCGAACTGCCAGGCCAGGTCCTCCCTGGACTGGAAACAAGCATCCTATGGCCGGTTTTGGGCTTTCAGCACTCATCAGCCAGGATAGCTTGACTCCAGTGGCATGGAGAGCACGGGACCCACGTCTGGGCATACCCGCCCCACTCGGGGTGACAAATGCAAAAACAACAATTGATGTACAGAATGCAGAACAATGTCATACATTCAACCCAGTACAAAGATCTGGGCCTAAATCCATCGTTTTTTTGCTCACCATGCCATTCCAGTTTGGACCCAGCCATATGCAAATCAGTCTTGACCCTGCGCCCGATGGGAACAGTCCAGCCCGAACTGCCAGGCCAGGTCCTCCCTGGACTGGAAACAAGCATCCTAGGACCGGTTTTGGGCTTTCAGCCCTCATCAGCCAGGATAGCTTGACTCCAGTGGCATGGAGAGCACGGGACCCACGTCTGGGCATACCCGTCCCACTCGGGGTGACAAATGCAAAAACAACAATTGATGGACAGAATGCAGAACAATGTCATACATTCACCCCAGTACAAAGATCTGGGCCTAAATCCATCGTTTTTTTGCTCACCATGCCTTTCCAGTTTGGACCCAGCCATATGCAAATCAGTCTTGACCCTGCGCCCGATGGGAACAGTCCAGCCCGAACTGCCAGGCCAGGTCCTCCCTGGACTGGAAACAAGCATCCTAGGACCGGTTTCGGGCTTTCAGCCCTCATCAGCCAGGATAGCTTGACTCCAGTGGCATGGAGAGCACGGGACCCACCTCTGGGCATACCCGTCCCACTCGGGGTGACAAATGCAAAAACAACAATTGATGGACAGAATGCAGAACAATGTCATACATTCACCCCAGTACAAAGATCTGGGCCTAAATCCATCGTTTTTTTGCTCACCATGCCATTCCAGTTTGGACCCAGCCATATGCAAATCAGTCTTGACCCTGCGCCCGATGGGAACAGTCCAGCCTGAACTGCCAGGCCAGGTCCTCCCTGGACTGGAAACAAGCATCCTAGGACCGGTTTCGGGCTTTCAGCCCTCATCAGCCAGGATAGCTTGACTCAAGTGGCATGGAGAGCACGGGACCCACCTCTGGGCATACCCGTCCCACTCGGGGTGACAAATGCAAAAACAACAATTGATGGACAGAATGCAGAACAATGTCATACATTCACCCCAGTACAAAAATCTGGGCCTAAATCCATCGTTTTTTTGCTCACCATGCCATTCCAGTTTGGACCCAGCCATATGCAAATCAGTCTTGACCCTGTGCCCGATGGGAACAGTCCAGCCTGAACTGCCAGGCCAGGTCCTCCCTGGACTGGAAACAAGCATCCTACGACCGGTTTCGGGCTTTCAGCCCTCATCAGCCAGGATAGCTTGACTCAAGTGGCATGGAGAGCACGCGACCCACGTCTGGGCATACCCGTCCCACTCGGGGTGACAAATGCAAAAACAACAATTGATGGACAGAATGCAGAACAATGTCATACATTCACCCCAGTACAAAGATCTGGGCCTAAATCCATCGTTTTATTTGCTCACCATGCCATTCCAGTTTGGACCCAGCCATATGCAAATCAGTCTTGACCCTGCGCCCGATGGGAACAGTCCAGCCCGAACTGCCAGGCCAGGTCCTCCCTGGACTGGAAACAAGCATCCTAGGACCGGTTTCGGGCTTTCAGCCCTCATCAGCCAGGATAGCTTGACTCCAGTGGCATGGAGAGCACAGGACCCACGTCTGGGCATACCCGTCCCACTCGGGGTGACAAATGCAAAAACAACAATTGATGGACAGAATGCAGAACAATGTCACACATTCACCCCAGTACAAAGATATGGGCCTAAATCCATCGTTTTTTTGCTCACATGCCATTCCAGTTTGGACCCAGCCATATGCAAATCAGTCTTGACCCTGCGCCCGATGGGAACAGTCCAGCCCGAACTGCCAGGCCAGGTCCTCCCTGGACTGGAAACAAGCCTCCTACCACCAGTTTCGGGCTTTCAGCCCTCATCAGCCAGGATAGCTTGACTCCAGTGGCATGGAGAGCACGGGACCCACGTCTGGGCATACCCGTCCCACTCGGGGTGACAAATGCAAAAACAACAATTGATGGACAGAATGCAGAACAATGTCATACATTCACCCCAGTACAAAGATCTGGGCCTAAATACATCGTTTTTTTGCTCACCATGCCATTCCAGTTTGGACCCAGCCATATGCAAATCAGTCTTGACCCTGCGCCCGATGGGAACAGTCCAGCCCGAACTGCCAGGCCAGGTCCTCCCTTGACTGGAAACAAGCATCCTAGGACCGGTTTCGGGCTTTCATCCCTCATCAGCCAGGATAGCTTGACTCAAGTGGCATGGAGAGCACGGGACCCACGTCTGTGCATACCCGTCCCACTCGGGGTGACAAATGCAAAAACAACAATTGATGGACAGAATGCAGAACAATGTCATACATTCACCCCCGTACAAAGATCTGGGCCTAAATCCATCGTTTTTTTCTCACCATGCCATTCCAGTTTGGACCCAGCCATATGCAAATCAGTCTTGACCCTGCGCCCGATGGGAACAGTCCAGCCCGAACTGCCAGGCCAGGTCCTCCCTGGACTGGAAACAAGCATCCTAGGACCGGTTTTGGGCTTTCAGCCCTCATCTGCCAGGATAGCTTGACTCCAGTGGCATGGAGAGCACGGGACCCACGTCTGGGCATACCCGTCCCACTCGGGGTGACAAATGCAAAAACAACAATTGATGGACAGAATGCAGAACAATGTCATACATTCACCCCAGTACAAAGATCTGGGCCTAAATCCATCGTTTTTTGCTCACCATGCCTTTGCAGTTTGGACCCAGCCATATGCAAATCAGTCTTGACCCTGCGCCCGATGGGAACAGTCCAGCCCGAACTGCCAGGCCAGGTCCTCCCTGGACTGGAAACAAGCATCCTAGGACCGGTTTCGGGCTTTCAGCCATCATCAGCCAGGATAGCTTGACTCCTGTGGCATGGAGAGCACGGGACCCATGTCTGGGTATACCCGTCCCACTCGGGGTGACAAATGCAAAAACAACAATTGATGGACAGAATGCAGAACAATGTCATACATTCACCCCAGTACAAAGATCTGGGCCTAAATCCATCGTTTTTTTGCTCACATGCCATTCCAGTTTGGACCCAGCCATATGCAAATCAGTCTTGACCCTGCGCCCGATGGGAACAGTCCAGCCCGAACTGCCAGGCCAGGTCCTCCCTGGACTGGAAACAAGCCTCCTAGGACCAGTTTCGGGCTTTCAGCCCTCATCAGCCAGGATAGCTTGACTCCAGTGGCATGGAGAGCACGGGACCCACGTCTGGGCATACCCGTCCCACTCGGGGTGACAAATGCAAAAACAACAATTGATGGACAGAATGCAGAACAATGTCATACATTCACCCCAGTACAAAGATCTGGGCCTAAATCCATCGTTTTTTGCTCACCATGCCATTCCAGTTTGGACCCAGCCATATGCAAATCAGTCTTGACCCTGCGCCCGATGGGAACAGTCCAGCCCGAACTGCCAGGCCAGGTCCTCCCTTGACTGGAAACAAGCATCCTAGGACCGGTTTCGGGCTTTCATCCCTCATCAGCCAGGATAGCTTGACTCAAGTGGCATGGAGAGCACGGGACCCACGTCTGTGCATACCCGTCCCACTCGGGGTGACAAATGCAAAAACAACAATTGATGGACAGAATGCAGAACAATGTCATACATTCACCCCAGTACAAAGATCTAGGCCTAAATCCATCGTTTTTTTTCTCACCATGCCATTCCAGTTTGGACCCAGCCATATGCAAATCAGTCTTGACCCTGCGCCCGATGGGAACAGTCCAGCCCGAACTGCCAGGCCAGGTCCTCCCTGGACTGGAAACAAGCATCCTAGGACCGGTTTTGGGCTTTCAGCCCTCATCTGCCAGGATAGCTTGACTCCAGTGGCATGGAGAGCACGGGACCCACGTCTGGGCATACCCTCCCACTCGGGGTGACAAATGCAAAAACAACAATTGATGGACAGAATGCAGAACAATGTCATACATTCACCCCAGTACAAAGATCTGGGCCTAAATCCATCGTTTTTTTGCTCACCATGCCTTTGCAGTTTGGACCCAGCCATATGCAAATCAGTCTTGACCCTGCGCCCGATGGGAACAGTCCAGCCCGAACTGCCAGGCCAGGTCCTCCCTGGACTGGAAACAAGCATCCTAGGACCGGTTTCGGGCTTTCAGCCCTCATCAGCCAGGATAGCTTGACTCCTGTGGCATGGAGAGCACGGGACCCATGTCTGGGCATACCCGTCCCACTCGGGGTGACAAATGCAAAAACAACAATTGATGGACAGAATGCAGAACAATGTCATACATTCACCCCAGTACAAAGATCTGGGCCTAAATCCATCGTTTTTTTGCTCACATGCCATTCCAGTTTGGACCCAGCCATATGCAAATCAGTCTTGACCCTGCGCCCGATGGGAACAGTCCAGCCCGAACTGCCAGGCCAGGTCCTCCCTGGACTGGAAACAAGCCTCCTAGGACCAGTTTCGGGCTTTCAGCCCTCATCAGCCAGGATAGCTTGACTCCAGTGGCATGGCTAGCACGGGACCCACGTCTGGGCATACCCGTCCCACTCGGGGTGACAAATGCAAAAACGACAATTGATGGACAGAATGCAGAACAATGTCATACATTCACCCCAGTACAAAGATCTGGGCCTAAATCCATCGTTTTTTTGCTCACCATGCCATTCCAGTTTGGACACAGCCATATGCAAATCAGTCTTGACCCTGCGCCCGATGGGAACAGTCCAGCCCGAACTGCCAGGCCAGGTCCTCCCTGGACTGGAAACAAGCATCCTAGGACCGGTTTCGGGCTTTCAGCCCTCATCAGCCAGGATAGCTTGACTCAAGTGGCATGGAGAGCACGGGACACACGTCTGGGCATACCTGTCCCACTCGGAGTGACAAATGCAAAAACAACAATTAATGGACAGAATTCAGAACAATGTCATACATTCACCCCAGTACAAAGATCTGGGCCTAAATCCATCGTTTTTTTGCTCACCATGCCATTCCAGTTTGGACCCAGCCATATGCAAATCAGTCTTGACCCTGCGCCCGATGGGAACAGTCCAGCCCGAACTGCCAAGCCAGGTCCTCCCTGGACTGGAAACAAGCATCCTAGGACCAGTTTCGGGCTTTCAGCCCTCATCAGCCAGGATAGCTTGACTCCAGTGGCATGGAGAGCACGGGACCCACGTCTGGGCATACCCGTCCCACTCGGGGTGACAAATGCAAAAACAACAATTGATGGACAGAATGCAGAACAATGTCATACATTCACCCCAGTACAAAGATCTGGGCCTAAATCCATCGTTTTTTTGCTCACCATGCCATTCCAGTTTGGACCCAGCCATATGCAAATCAGTCTTGACCCTGCGCCCGATGGGAACAGTCCAGCCCGAACTGCCAGGCCAGGTCCTCCCTGGACTGGAAACAAGCATCCTAGGACCGGTTTCGGGCTTTCAGTCCTCATCAGCCAGGATAGCTTGACTCCAGTGGCATGGAGAGCACGGGACCCACGTCTGGGCATACCCGTCCCACTCGGGGTGACAAATGCAAAAACAACAATTGATGGACAGAATGCAGAACAATGTCATACATTCACCCCAGTACAAAGATCTGGGCCTAAATCCATCATTTTTTTGCTCACCATGCCATTCCAGTTTGGACCCAGCCATATGCAAATCAGTCTTGACCCTGCGCCCGATGGGAACAGTCCGGACCGAACTGCCAGGCCAAGTCCTCCCTGGACTGGAAACAAGCATCCTAGGACCGGTTTCGGGCTTTCAGCCCTCATCAGCCAGGATAGCTTGACTCCAGTGGCAAGGAGAGCACGGGACCCACGTCTGGGCATACCCGTCCCACTCGGGGTGACAAATGCAATAACAACAATTGATGGACAGAATGCAGAACAATGTCATACATTCATCCCAGTACAAAGATCTGGGCCTAAATCCATCGTTTTTTTGCTCACCATGCCAATCTAGTTTGGACCCAGCCATATGCAAATCAGTCTTGACCCTGCGCCCGATGGGAACAGTCCAGCCCGAACTGCCAGGCCAAGTCCTCCCTGGACTGGAAACAAGCATCCTAGGACCGGTTTCGGGCTTTCAGCCCTCATCAGCCAGGATAGCTTGACTCCAGTGGCAAGGAGAGTACGGGACCCACGTCTGGGCATACCCGTCCCACTCGGGGTGACAAATGCAAAAACAACAATTGATGGACAGAATGCAGAACAATGTCATACATTCATCCCAGTACAAAGATCTGGGCCTAAATCCATCGTTTTTTTGCTGACCATGCCATTCCAGTTTGGACCCAGCCATATGCAAATCAGTCTTGACCCTGCACCCGAAGGGACCAGTCCAGCCCGAACTGCCAGGCCAGGTCCTCCCTGGACTGGAAACAAGCATCCTAGGACCGGTTTCGGGCTTTCAGCCCTCATCACCCGGTATAGCTTGACTCCAGTGGCATGGAGAGCACGGGACCCACGTCTGGGCATACCCGTCCCACTCGGGGTGACAAATGCAAAAACAACAATTGATGGACAGAATGCAGAACAATGTCATACATTCATTCCAGTACAAAGATCTGGGCCTAAATCCATCGTTTTTTTGCTCACCATGCCATTCCAGTTTGGACCCAGCCATATGCAAATCACTCTTGACCCTGCGCGCGATGGGAACAGTCCAGCCCGAACTGCCAGGCCAGGTCCTCCCTGGACAGGAAACAAGCATCCTACAACCGGTTTCGGGCTTTCAGCCCTCATCAGCCAGGATAGCTTGACTCCAGTGGCATGGAGAGCACGGGACCCACATCTGGGCATACCCGTCCCACTCGGGGTGACAAATGCAAAAACAACAATTGATGGACAGAATGCAGAACAATGTCATACATTCACCCCAGTACAAAGATATGGGCCTAAATCCATCGTTTTTTTGCTCACCATTCCATTCCAGTTTGGACCCAGCCATATGCAAATCAGTCTTGACCCTGCGCCCGATGGGAACAGTCCAGCCCAAACTGCCAGGCCAGGTCCTCCCTGGACTGGAAACAAGCATCCTAGGACCGGTTTCGGGCTTTCAGCCCTCATCAGCCAGGATAGCTTGACTTCAGTGGCATGGAGAGCACGGGACCCACGTCTGGGCATACCCGTCCCACTCGGAGTGACAAATGCAAAAACAACAATTGATGGACAGAATGCAAAACAATGTCATACATTCACCCCAGTACAAAAATCTGGGCCTAAATCCATCGTTTTTTTGCTCACCATGCCATTCCAGTTTGGACCCAGCCATATGCTAATCAGTCTTGACCCTGCGCCCGATGGGAACAGTCCAGCCCGAACTGCCAGGCCAGGTCCTCCCTGGACTGGAAAAAAGCATCCTAGGACCGGTTTCGGGCTTTCAGCCCTCATCAGTCAGGATAGCTTGACTCCAGTGGCATGGAGAGCACGGGACCCACGTCTGGGCATACCCGTCCCACTCGGGGTGACAAATGCAAAAACAACAATTGATGGACAGAATGCAGAACAATGTTATACATTCACCCCAGTACAAAGATCTGGGCCTAAATCCATTGTTTTTTTGCTCACCATGCCATTCCAGTTTGGACCCAGCCATATGCAAATTAGTCTTGACCCTGCGCCCGATGGGAACAGTCCAGCCCGAACTGCCAGGTCAGGTCCTCCCTGGACTGGAAACAAGCATCCTAGGACCGGTTTCGGGCTTTCAGCCCTCATCAGCCAGGATAGCTTGACTCCAGTGGCATGGAGAGCACGGGACCCACGTCTGGGCATACCCGTCCCACTCGGGGTGACAAATGCAAAAACAACAATTGATGGACAGAATGCAGAACAATGTCATACATTCACCCCAGTACAAAGATCTGGGCCTAAATCCATCGTTTTTTTGCTCACCATGCCACTCCAGTTTGGACCCAGCCTTATGCAGTTCGGTCTGGACTGTTCCCATGGGGCACAGGGTCAAGACTGATTTGCATATGGCTGGGTCCAAACTGGGGTGGCGTAGTGGGCAAAAGAACGATGGATTTAACTCAGATCTTTTGACTGGGGGAGAATGTTTGCATTGTCAGCATTCCGTCCATCTTTTGTTTGCTGTAACACTTTTCGCTCTAAGTGGGATGGGTATGCCCAGACATGGGTCCCTTGCTCACTGCGCCACTGGATTCAAGCTAGCCTGGCTGAAGAAGGGTGTCATACCCTGAAACCGGTCCCAGGTGCTGGTTTCCGGTCCAGGGAGGACCTGGCCTGGCAGTTCGGTCTGGACTGTTCCCAAGGGGCACAGGGTCAAGACTGATTTGCTTATGGCTGAGTCCAAACTGGGGTGGTGTAGTGGGCAAAAGAACGATGGATTTAACCTAGATCTTTTGACTGGGGGAGAATGTTTGCATTGTCAGCATTCCGTCCATCATTTGTTTGCTGTAACACTTTTCGCCCTAAGTGGGATGGGTATGCCCAGACGTGGGTCCCTTGCTCACTGCGCCACTGAATTCAAGCTAGCCTGGCTGAAGAAGGGTGACATACCCTGAAACCGGTCCCAGGATGCTTGTTTCCGGTCCAGGGAGGACCTGGCCTGGCAGTTCGGTCTGGACTGTTCCCATGGGGCACAGGGTCAAGACTGACAATGTCATTCATTCACCCCAGTACAAAGATATGGGCCTAAATCCATCGTTTTTTTGCTCACCATGCCATTCCAGTTTGGACCCAGCCATATGCAAATTAGTCTTGACCCTGCGCCCGATGGGAACAGTCCAGCCCAAACTTCCAGGCCAGGTCCTCCCTGGACTGGAAATAAGCATCCTAGGACCGGTTTCGGGCTCTCAGCCCTCATCAGCCAGGATAGCTTGACTTCAGTGGCATGGAGAGCACGGGACCCACGTCTGGGCATACCCGTCCCACTCGGGGTGACAAATGCAAAAACAACAATTGATGGACAGAATGCAGAACAATGTCACACATTCACCCCAGTACAAAGATCTGGGCCTAAATCCATCGTTTTTTTGCTCACCATGCCACTCCAGTTTGGACCCAGCCATATGCAGTTCGGTCTGGACTGTTCCCATGGGGCACAGGGTCAAGACTGATTTGCATATGGCTGGGTCCAAACTGGGGTGGAGTAGTGGGCAAAAGAACGATGGATTTAACTCAGATCTTTTGACTGGGGGAGAATGTTTGCATTGTCAGCATTCCGTCCATCTTTTGTTTGCTGTAACACTTTTCGCTCTAAGTGGGATGGGTATGCCCAGACGTGGGTCCCTTGCTCACTGCGCCACTGGATTCAAGCTAGCCTGGTTGAAGAAGGGTGACATACCCTGAAACCGGTCCCAGGTGCTGGTTTCCGGTCCAGGGAGGACCTGGCCTGGCAGTTCGGTCTGGACTGTTCCCAAGGGGCACAGGGTCAAGACTGATTTGCATATGGCTGAGTCCAAACTGGGGTGGCGTAGTGGGCAAAAGAACGATGGATTTAACCTAGATCTTTTGACTGGGGGAGAATGTTTGCATTGTCAGCATTCCGTCCATCATTTGTTTGCTGTAACACTTTTCGCCCTAAGTGGGATGGGTATGCCCAGACGTGGGTCCCTTGCTCACTGCGCCACTGAATTCAAGCTAGCCTGGCTGAAGAAGGGTGACATACCCTGAAACCGGTCCCAGGATGCTTGTTTCCGGTCCAGGGAGGACCTGGCCTGGCAGTTCGGTCTGGACTGTTCCCATGGGGCACAGGGTCAAGACTGATTTGCATATGGCTGGAACCAAAATGGGGTGGCATAGTGGGCAAAAGAACAATGGATTTAACCCAGATCTTTTGACTGGGGGAGAATGTTTGCATTGTCAGCATTCCGTCCATCATTTGTTTGCTGTAACACTTTTCGCCCTATGTGGGATGGGTATGCCCAGACGTGGGTCCCTTGCTCACTGCGCCACTGGATTCAAGCTAGCCTGGCTGAAGAAGGCTGACATACAATGAAACCGGTCCCAGGATGCTTGTTTCCGGTCCAGGGAGGACCTGGTCTGGCAGTTTGGTCTGGACTGTTCCCATGGGGCACAGGGTCAAGACTGATTTGCATATGGCTGGGTCCAAACTGGGGTGGCATAGTGGGCAAAAGAACGATGGATTTAACCCAGATCTTTTGACTGGGGGAGAATGTTTGCATTGTCAGCATTCCGTCCATCATTTGTTTGCTGTAACACTTTTTGCCCTAAGTGGGATGGGTATGCCCAGACATGGGTCCCTTGCTCAGTGCGCCACTGGATTCAAGCTAGCCTGGCTGAAGAAGGGTGACATACCCTGATACCGGTCCCAGGATGCTTGTTTCCGGTCCAGGGAGGACCTGGCCTGGCAGTTCGGTCTGGACTGTTCCCATGGGGGCACAGGGTCAAGACTGATTTGCATATGGCTGGGTCCAAACTGGGGTGGCGCAGTGGGCAAAAGAACGATGGATTTAACCCAGATCTTTTGACTTGGGGAGAATGTTTTCATTGTCAGCATTCCGTCCATCATTTGTTTGATGTAACACTTTTTGCCCTAAGTGGGATGGGTATGCCCAGACGTGGGTCCCTTGCTCACTGCGCCACTGGATTCAAGCTAGCCTGGCTGAAAAAGGGTGACATACCCTGAAACCGGTCCCAGGATGCTTGTTTCCGGTCCAGGGAGGACCTGGCCTGGCAGTTCGGTCTGGACTGTTCCCATGGGGCACAGGGTCAAGACTGATTTGCATATGGCTGGGTCCAAACTGGGGTGGCGTAGTGGGCAAAAGAACGATGGATTTAACCCAGATCTTTAACTGGGGGAGAATGTTTGCATTGTCAGCATTCCGTCCATCATTTGTTTGCTGTAACACTTTTCACCCTAAGTGGGATGGGTATGCCCAGACGTGGGTCCCTTGCTCACTGCGCCACTGGATTCAAGCTAGCCTGGCTGAAGAAGGGTAACATACCCTGAAACCGGTCCCAGGATGCTTGTTTCCGGTCCAGGGAGGACCTGGCCTGGCAGTTTGGTCTGGACTGTTCCCATGGGGCACAGGGTCAAGACTGATTTGCATATGGCTGGGTCCAAACTGGGGTGGCGTAGTGGGCAAAAGAACGATGGATTTAACCCAGATCTTTTGACTGGGGGAAAATGTTTGCATTGTCAGCATTCCGTCCATCATTTGTTTGCTGTAACACTTTTCGCCCTAAGTGGGATGGGTATGCCCAGACGTGGGTTCCTTGCTCACTGCGCCACTGGATTCAAGCTAGCCTGGCTGAAGAAGGGTGACATACCCTGAAACCGGTCCCAGGATGCTTTTTTCCGGTCCAGGGAGGACCTGGCCTGGCAGTTCGGTCTGGACTGTTCCCATGGGTCACAGGGTCACGACTGATTTGCACATGGCTGGGTCCAAACTGGGGTGGCGTAGTGGGCAAAAGAACGATGGATTTAACCCAGATCTTTTGACTGGGGGAGAATGTTTGCATTGTCAGCATTCCGTCCATCATTTGTTTGCTGTAAAACTTTTCGCCCTAAGTGGGATGGGTATGCCCAGACGTGGGTCCCTTGCTCACTGCGCCACTGGATTCAAACTAGCATGGCTGAAGAAGGGTGACATACCCTGAAACCGGTTCCAGGATGCTTGTTTCCGGTCCAGGGAGGACCTGGCCTGGCAGTTCGGTCTGGACTGTTCCCATGGGGCACAGGGTCAAGACTGATTTGCATATGGCTGGGTCCAAACTGAGGTGGCGTAGTGGGCAAAAGAACAATGGATTTAACCTAGATCTTTTGACTGGGGGAGAATGTTTGCATTGTCAGCATTCCATCCATCATTTGTTTGCTGTAACACTTTTCGCCCTAAGTGGGATGGGTATGCCCAGACGTGGGTCCCTTGCTCACTGCGCCACTGGATTCAAGCTAGCCTGGCTGAAGAAGGATGACATACCCTGAAACCGGTCCCAGAATGCTTGTTTCCGGTCCAGGAGGACCTGGCCTGGCAGTTCGGTCTGGACTGTTCCCATGGGGCACAGGGTCAAGACTGATTTGCATATGGCTGGGTCCAAACTGGGGTGGCGTAGTGGGCAAAAGAACGATGGATTTAACCCAGATCTTTTGACTGGGGAGAATGTTTGCATTGTCAGCATTCCGTCCATCATTTGTTTGCTGTAACACTTTTCGCCCTAAATGGGATGGGTATGCCCAGACGTGGGTCCCTTGCTCACTGCGCCACTGGATTCAAGCTAGCCTGGCTGAAGAAGGGTGACATACCCTGAAACCGGTCCCAGAATGCTTGTTTCCGGTCCTGGGAGGACCTGGCCTGGCAGTTCGGTCTGGACTGTTCCCATGGGGCACAGGGTCAAGACTGATTTGCATATGGCTGGATCCAAACTGGGGTGGTGTAGTGGGCAAAAGAACGATGGATTTAACCCAGATCTTTTGAATGGGGGAGAATGTTTGCATTGTCAGCATTCCGTCCATCATTTGTTTGCTGTAACACTTTTCGCCCTAAGTGGGATGGGTATGCCCAGACGTGGGTCCCTTGCTCACTGCACCACTGGATTCAAGCTAGCCTGGCTGAAGAAGGGTGACATACCCTGAAACCGGACCCAGGATGCTTGTTTCCGGTCCAGGGAGGACCTGGCCTGGCAGTTCGGTCTGGACTGTTCCCATGGGGCACAGGGTCAAGACTGATTTGCATATGGCTGGGTCCAAACTGGGGTGGCGTAGTGGGCAAAAGAACGATGGATTTAACCCAGATCTTTTGACTGGGGGAGACTGTTTGCATTGTCAGCATTCCGTCCATCATTTGTTTGCTGTAACACTTTTCGCCCTAAGTCGGATGGGTATGCCCAGACGTGGGTCCCTTGCTCACTGCGCCACTGGATTCAAGCTAGCCTGGCTGAAGAAGGGTGACATACCCTAAAACCGGTCCCAGGATGCTTGTTTCCAGTCCAGGGAGGACCTGGCCTGGCAGTTCGGTCTGGACTGTTCCCATGGGGCACAGGGTCAAGACTGATTTGCATATGGCTGGGTCCAAACTGGGGTGGCGTAGTGGGCAAAAGAACGATGGATTTAACCCAGATCTTTTGACTGGGGGAGAGCGTTTGCATTGTCAGCATTCCGTCCATCATTTGTTTGCTGTAACACTTTTCGCCCTAAGTGGGATGGGTGTGCCCAGACGTGGGTCCCTTGCTCACTGCGCCACTGGATTCAAGCTAGCCTGGCTGAAGAAGGGTGACATACCCTGAACCCGGTCCCAGGATGCTTCTTTCCGGTCCAGGGAGGACCTGGCCTGGCAGTTCAGTCTGGACTGTTCCCATGGGGCACAGGATCAATACTGATTTGCATATGGCTGGGTCCAAACTGGGGTGGCGTAGTGGGCAAAAGAACGATGGATTTAACCCAGATCTTTTGACTGGGGGAGAATGTTTGCATTGTCAGCATTCCGTCCATCATTTGTTTGCTGTAACAATTTTTGCCCTAAGTGGGATGGGTATGCCCAGACGTGGGTCCCTTGCTCACTGCGCCACTGGATTCAAGCTAGCCTGGCTGAAGAAGGGTGACATACCCTGAAACCGGTCCCAGGATGCTTGTTTCCGGTCCAGGGAGGACCTGGCCTGGCAGTTCGGTCTGGACTGTTCCCATGGGGCACAGGGTCAAGACTGATTTGCATATGGCTGGGTCCAAACTGGGGTGGAGTAGTGGGCAAAAGAACAATGGATTTAACCCAGATATTTTGACTGGGGGAGAATGTTTGCATTGTCTGCATTCCATCCATCATTTGTTTGCTGTAACACTTAGTGATGGACTTAGCCCTATAAATCTATAGGAGAGCACCAGTGGGTCTGCTGCCTTGTCGATCAGCAAAATTAAATACAGCGGCGTTCACCCTAACAAGGTCCTCTTTTTTCCTGTTAACCAGGGGATGCCAGCGCAGCGAGGAGTCGAACAGCAAACCCAGGTAAGAAAACTCCCTGGTCTTTGGCACCGGAGAATACCCGACTTTAAAAGTAATCGATTAGGTGGTTCGGGGGCCTACGACCATTACGAAAGATGTATTATCATTCACCGATAAATCCAACTCCTCCATAAAATAAACAAACGAATCCAGTAAGGTCTGCAGGCCCCTGGCGGCTCTGGCCATAAGTACTGCATCGTCTGTGTATAAAAGACCAGCAGACTCCAGAGCCCCACCTGGGGCAAGTCTTCTTTTAAAACAGATAGGACCTGCTCCAAATTATTAACGTAAAAGATAAAAAGGAATTGGGCCAAAATACAGCCCTGCCGTACCCCTTTTTAATTTTAAAATGGCGGGTGACCTTCAAATCTTTGGAATAACATACCACTGCCACTGTGTCCCTTTGGAGGTCCCTCAAAAATAAAGCAATTTTCCCATCTACCCCCATGGATTACATAATCTGCCAGAGTTTGGATCTATTTACTCGGTCAAACACGGATGATAGATCCATAAATGCCAGATGTATGGAGTCGGACCTTGCAACAGTATATTTACTTAATACTAGATATAAGTTCAGGCATTGATCCACAGTTGACCTCCCGGACCGGAAGCCATACTGTGCCTCCAACAAAACGTTGTCAGTCTCTGCCCATTCAGAAAGCCTGTTCAAGAGAATGCACCCCACCACCTTAACCAATGAGTAAAGCAGTGATATGGGCCTGTAGCAATGGGTACTGTCCCTGTCACCCTTTTTAAAAACTGGTACAATAATTGACTTTGCCCATGACTCTAGGTCATGATTTCTGTAAATTATAACATGAATGCTCACCATGAAATAGTGAACAAATTTCTTTCATTGTTTCATCGTTTCGGAAAACTTAAGACTATGAAAGTAAAGCTGCATATTAATGAGAACGTCTGCCCTGTTGCTCTTCATTTACAAGATTCTGTTGAGAAGGAACTTCAATCGTACTTAAGCATGATATTATTGAGCGTTATACTGGTCCCACTCCATGGGTTTCTCCCATCGTGGTAGTGCCCAAAAAGGACAATGAATGAGCGGTACGCATATGCATTAACATGCATCATGCAAACAAGGCAATTGAACAAGAGCAAAACCCAGGTCCACACATTGCTGACATGATAACTCATTTAAATGCTGCAATGGTTTTCACTCACCTTGATTTGAATAACTCTTGTTTGCTCACCCATGTTTGCTCACCGTCAGAATAAGACTCTCAATGAGTACATTGTGAGATCCCGTCTACAGACATCTGTATAGTTTGTGCAGCAAACCATTGACTACCGTACACCCGTTATTAGGAATTACAAGTGCATATCGTGTGAGGCATGTGATAATTCCAGTGAAACAGATATTTCACTCTGAAGCAATACACAATACATCTTTACAAACTGCAAGACTAAAAACATCATATATCTTCTACTATGCCCATGTACTTTGGGCTATCTAGGAGAAACGGCCGGTCCCTTGCTAATCATCTCACTCAGCAAATATTAGCAATCAGGACGGCTAGAATCAATGCCCCATTAGTGTGACATTACATGGAAAAATGCATCTACCAGAGGAGATCAGGTGGTTAACTAAGGAAAAATTGTTATAAAAACAAGAGGAGATTCCATGGATATAATGGAAAGGAGAGAGGTCTTACGGATCTTTAAACACATACACGAGGACTCAATAGTGAGATTCGCTATTAAAAACAAGGATGGACCTCTATGCATCCCATATGCTGGTATCTGTTCATCATCATTTCCTCATTGTTCTCAGTATCTAGCGTATATTTTGTACACATATTCCACTGAACATTCTTTTGAACCCCACTGAGATTTAGAACTATATTAGGCCACACAGTGACTTCATCCACGTTCTACTTGATGACTCCTATCCCATGTATACATCCGCCATATCGATTTTATTGTAGCTAGGGACCCGACTACTCCACTATTCTTTGACTATTCTTTCCATCAGGCAAATAGTTATATTCTATTATAATAAGAATTTATTCTGCAATATATGGAACCTTGGTGGAGTTGATATAACTGTCATAATACAATGTATCATGCATTAAATATGACTGTTTGGACACGCCAGACTCACACTTGTGGTGCCAGTAGGTATATTCAAGGAACTTAATGGCTACCTGTCTGCTATATGAATATTATTGAGAGTTAGAGACCCCAAAAATCAAAGAGACTCATTTTTGTAGTACCACATATATCGGTACAATCACTGAAATATGGCTGCTGCATTTGTGGTTATAGTGGAACGCATTCACCGGATTCCCCGTCTGCTACTCTGGAAACCATGTATCATATCTCCTGTCGTCCTTTTAAAAACAGTTAGAAACCGGCGTGTCCTATCAGCCAAGCACACGTGGGATACCATGATTATCCTGTGAAATCCATAGTCTCCATTATCTTTCATTACGGATTGGAAAGGTGAGCGAAACATCCTATGCTTAACTTGTTTCTATCTGGGATGCGTTCCCAATTGCGCGGATCACGGAATGTGTGATCAAGCACACTTCTGTATGAGGCCACATGTTTCTTGCAAGCAGGAATTCTAGTGTATGCCCATATTTGACTTTACGTCTGGTTCTCACAACTATGCTACCCTTCTGTCCCTAGTTTACGTGGACCCCATATAGCGTGGCACAAGTTCATGTGCGAGGGCATTATCTTGCTATATCTCATGTTCAAGTTTTGAATTTTGGCTCCTTGTAACCATGGGCAAACATATTGGAAAGTTTTTTGGAACAAATAATTTCTCGATTTGTCATAAAAACGTAAGTCCCTTTGCCTCAGATTGATCGGGTTTTTATTTGTCTAGAGGGGTTGTACAGATACTAGATATATCTATATCCTAAGACTAATGCCTGTGTCTTTATGCATGTTTTAGAATCTTGAGCGCAGTCCATCATAGAACATTTATCCCACCTATTCTCCATCAAAGACATATACTCGAAGTCCGGGTACTAGCTTAGCACTGGTAATTACGATACAGTTAGAACATCACTTCTTCAGTGGCATGATGATCATGGGTCTGTTCATGTTCATTAAAAAAACACATCTGCACCCATGGACATGATTACGAGCATGTCTTTAGGAGCACTCATGGTAGTGGTCAATCCCATAAGGACTAGTATAACGCATAAAATATCACTGGTGGAGGTTCTGTACTTTGTCTGAGTTAGTTATTTTATTTATTGATTTTTGTCCTTTGGCTCAGTTGAATGTCAAATGTGATTACAGGTATTCCACACGATATGGTCTTGAAGCGGCTTTCCTGAAGAAGGCGTTTTGTCACCAAAAGGTAGGTAGAGAGAAAATAAAGGATACAATATACAAGTCACACATATTGATTATTTTAATCTGTTTTTGGAATTAAGTATATCATATACTAAAGGTGCATAAAGAATCAATGTGTGTCATTTACAACATAATTGAGTGTGATATAGAACCATCACTGACTGATATACACAAGACCTATCTGTATTGCTGCCCTGTCGCACACTAATGACTGTTTTTATGGTAAAGGATATGAAAGTGCATTTGAGGGTATAAGAGATAGTATATAATCAAAAGAGGGAGGAAGAAGAAGACATCCATTCGGCTTCCGATCAAAGGTAAGTAATCAGAGGGAGAATGGATCACTTGTACCTGTATTACCAGGGTCTGGTGTGTTGACCAACTTAAAAACCCTCAATTACGTACAGGAGTGGTAAAGCGGTATATCTTGATTCTCCGCTTCTCTTAGAACGTGAAAGCATCATCATTGGGTCTTTTTGACAATGTGCTTTCCTCCACCTGGAGGTAGACCAACTGGTGATAGCAGTAGTGACCAGTGATGGTAGAAAAATAGTGGGTTAAAATTGCTTCCCGTTCCTTCCCAAAGGAGCTTTATTTGGTAGGATAGGAGGCAAGGTTAAAAAACGTTTTTAGGGCGATGCGTGTATAGAAATGTTACTGTTCTATAGCACCTCTTCGTCCATGTGAAAGGTCGACATGTTTCAGCCTTGTGCTCGCCCAAAAGGGTCGAGGGGCTTTCTTCAGGACCTATGTAGATAAGAGATAGCTACTTTTAAGCAGTCTGTGGGGGTAGGTAAGTCACTCACCCTTCGTCTTAATTCATAACAGGTCAATAGTACCTATAACTGGGATGAAAAAGAATTCAGATAATTTCAATTAAATACAACATGCAATCCCCAAATGCAGATACTTCGCTGTGGGTGTTGTAATCTATATATTCAATATGACCCAGTTAATAATTTGTGGAGTGATTCCAGGTGAGGCGTAACGATATGGAAACTACCCGGGATGATAATGGCAAATTGAGGTGACAAGCTGAAGTTAGAAATGGCAAAAGACAGTGTATCGTTCATACTCTGGTATGGTGGATAGGGTTGGGAAACTCATTGGCTTACAAAAGCAGCTCTGTTATCATCATAGTGTAGCATTAAAACTAAATAGAGCACATAGTAACTTCATTCAATTAGCTGTGAGTAGTGAGCTTTGCAAATTATGGGGATATGCTTAACTAACATGAGAATCGTTTTGTTTTATTATTCGCGGGCTATACAAACTGAATTGTTAATATGGTGTGTCCTATAACCTGTGCACAGTGTGTACATGGAGCCCGGTAGTTTGGTGTTATGCCGACATGTGTGGGACGGGCGTGTCCTGAACAGCATGCTCGACGTCTCATATCACCATGTAGACTGACAGGGTGTGGCTTCTGTACAACGCGTGTCTACGAGGCACGGTGGGTTCTTACTTGAACATATTTACCAAAAAAACGTAATCGTAACTGGTAATCTGATGCTCGAGGTTTCCTAGCCTGCGTTCCATTGTAAATATCATTACTGCTTTGTGTCAACTAAAAGGCGCATTTGCCTACTGCTCGGCTTCAAGGGGCTTCGGTATGCATTCTGAAAACCCACTCTAAAAGAACAGTCCGGGAAATAAAGTGAAAATGATACGGAAGGCGTGCTGAGCGCACGTAGTGTTAATTGTACAAATGCGCTCGCATACCTTACTTCTCCCGAACTCGGGCTTTCTCGGGTGACCGGCGGGCTCTGGAACCTGCTCGTTAGGAGGATGAGAAATGTTTAGTACTGATACAGATTGAAACGCCCTGGCTACTGTACGGCTGACATCCGAGATTACCTGAAGTTGCAGGTTGCTCGGCTTATGCTCGCTCCTCTGACTGTGCCCCGGTAACGCTGGCGCGTCTGGAGCTACTTTTATGTGAAATAAAAAATAAGCATGGTAGAGAGACTATGTCTGTCTCACAGTTTAGTAAAGCAAAATTGCCCATTTCATGGATAATTACTTATTGCGAGTTGTGTAAAATTTACAGAGGCTCAATGTCATGCTTAGTGTGTAATTACAGAAGCTCAATATTTTACACATTATGGTTATGTATGGTAGAGAGACTCCATGTCTCTATGTCAGTTTAAAGAAAATCAATAAAGTTACATAGTTCATGGAATTAATATGTCTACATGTGGGGAAACGTCCAATGTTAGTAAAGACATCATCCAGTTGTATTAGGGGACGATGATGGGCTCAGTGTGTTATGTGTTCTCTGGGGGAGGCTGGTTGGAGCTCCATGGGGTTTCTAGAGCTATTACAGTGTTGTGGTTATTCTGATGGGGTATCTGAGTCGCTAAATTGTGGCAGACCATGTTGTGTGCATATGTCTGGTAGGCAGGTTTTTGATTACTGGTGTTATTGTGAGAGGGTGTGCCAGGGGATGTTATCGTTCAATCCTGTTTCATGTGTCTTGAGACGATACACCCATAGTTGTTCTTTCTCGTATAGGACTCATGCTGCGTTGTGACTCTTCCTTGTCAGTGTTTCAAGGATTACCCAACTGAGTTCGTCGCTAGTAAGGTTTCACTCGATGAAGTGGTTGCTCATTTTGGTAGTCGCTTTTTTACAGTTAATGTTGCTTCTGTGTTCACAGATTCGTTGTTTGATCTTGTGGCACGTCATCCCGATGTACTTCAGATCGCAAAGACAGGTAATCATGTAGATTACGTGAGTCGTGTTACAATTGGTGTGGTATTGTCCACTCTAAGCTTGGTGTTAGTTGCAGGGTTTTTGTGGGTCTTGTTAATTTACATACAGAGCATGATCCACAAGGATAGTGGCCAGTTATCGGGGTCATGTTCCAGAGGTTGGTAATGGTTTCTCTCTTAGGCTGAAGTGTCAGCGGTCTGGTATGTACCAGGACATCTTCTAAGGTTCTTGGTCCTTCGGTTGGCGAATCTTGGTTTGGGCCAGTTCAAAGAACCTGAGGTCAGGATTCTCCAGTTCTTATTGACAATTTTTTTCACTGTGTTTAAGGCGACACTATAGGTTGTGACACAGGTGAGAATGTCAGATGTTGCCTTCGGTGTGGTTTCTAGGAGGTTCTCTCTAGGTTGATTTCTTGCTCTTTTCTGGCATCTACGTATCGTTCCTGGAGGGTAGTTTCTGGCTTTCAGTTTTTTACACAGTGCATTTGCCTGTGATTTGAAGTCCTCTACTTTGCTGCAGTTCCTCCTTATGTGCAGAAATTTACTGTATGGTACGTTCTCTCGTAGGGGTCGTGGGTGGAAGCTGTTGTAGGAGAGAAGGCTGTTCTTTGACGTGGGTTTGTAGAACCTCTTGGTGTTGAGAGTGTTGTCCTCTGAGTAGATCGTGATGTCTAAAAAGTCCAGTTTATGGTTGTCTGCTACATATGTGAACTTTAAGGACTCGTCCCTGCTGTTAATCCATGCATGGAAGTCTGGTAAGCTATCTTTTGTGTCATTCCATATCATGATGATGTCATCTATGTAGCGTTTCCAGAACATGGTCTTTGAGATGAACGGGTTGTCATCATTCAGGATGTGGATTTTTTCAAAGTTGCTCACATAAAGCCTTGCCACGCTTGGGGCAAAGGTGCTGCCCATTGATATCCCGTGGCATTGTAGGTATAGTTTTCCATTATATTCCAAAAAAGTTCTCTGTGAGGGCCAGACGGCAGCACTCTAGCACAAAATGTCTCGGTGTGTTGTATTCCCATTGTTGTGAAAAAAGGATCTCTTCAATTGTTTCCAGAGTCTTTTTTTGTGGGAGGCTAGTATAAAGGCTTTCCACATAGAGGCCAACTAGTCACATGGGGGGCATATTCTCAAGAACGTGTGATAACTACCGCAAAAGTTGCTTAACGCAACTCTACACATCGCAGTCTATCGCGGGAAAATAACACTGTGTCAACGTGGTATTCCCAACCCAGCTGCACCTTGCGATAGTAGCAGGACAACGTGCCAAATGACCGCCCAAAATTCAACGCGACGCCGAAAAAATGCGAAACACGAACGCGAAAAAACCTGCAATGCCCCATATTGCGATACAAAAATTAGCGACAACCAGCGACAGGCCTGCAATTCCCACGCGTCATGCGGGAAAATGCACTATAAAAGCAACCAAAAAAACACACCAAAACCAAATCAAACTGCGTAGCACCATGGATGCACCCGGACCTAGTGCAGAGGACAACCCGAACCCCACAAGCCCCACGGAGGACCAGCCAGGAACCCCATTTCCGGGGAAGGGCAAGGAGAAGAGGAAGAGGAAGACGGGGTTCAGTCCGCAGAAAGACCTGATCATCGTCACGGAGGTGATAGAACACCAACAACAACTGTTCGTCACCTCCACTGCGTCATTGGCAACACAAACGGAAATATGGCAGTCCATCGTCACCAACGTGAATGCAGTCGGAGTATCGAGGAGGTCAATGGAGGAGGTCAAGAGGCGCTGGCATGAAGTGCACAGCCAAACCAAACAGAAACTCGCTGCCAACAGGAAGGCAGCAAAGGCGACTGGAGGTGGGAGTCCTGCACCACAGGAGGAGCTGGGTGAGCTGGAGGAAATGGTGGCCACAGTCATCAGTGGGGAGATGGTGCAAGGAGTTGAGGGTCTGGATACAGCTCGATATGACCTGACCCAACAGCAACAGGGTGAGTAACGACCAGGGACTGGGGGGATGGGGGGAGATGGGCACAATGGCACACATGCACAATCATGTGCAGCACACTGCACACCCACAATGAGTGTGGAACATGTCCCTGATACCCTTGGCACACTGCAGCACACATAGAAACCCCAAGTAGGCCCCCGTCCACAATGTGCACAAATGGGCCCCCCTCCATATCACCAATGCCACAACCTACCCATGCACATGTGCTGAATCCAGAAAAGCAGCGGCTCTGTGAGCCACACTGACAATGCAAGTGACACTGCATGACAGATAGCATGGCTGAAGTCACAATACATGACATGGTGCACCAGACGACATTGAGGTGGCTGAGTGTGGACCACATCCGTAAAGGAGCAGGTCACACTCTGACACATCCACGTGCACCTACAACCCATGACGTCAAAAACACATCTGCAGACAAACAATGCACAAGAGTACAAAATTTGTCCAGGAGCACAAAAGACCCAAGTCGCAAACATCCCAGCACCCGAAAAGCACACAAGTCAAAGGCACACCGACTCAAAGGGATAAGGGTCCGCCAAAGCAGAGCTGCAGGGGCGAATCGCCAACAATGCAGCACACACACATAGCAATCACAGTACATCAACATTGACGACAATGTGGTACAAAGTGCAACACCTACACCACAGGACAGAGGACACAACTGGTGCCGCTCGTGCGTAGAAACTGGCCAATCACATCTGGCACTGCATGACACTGTGAGATGACAATGTATGAGTACAACCACACATCCGTCATGTAGTCGAAATGTCCACTGTCTCCCATCAAATAGCCAGCTTCACCAAAACAGTCACAATGTACATTGTCATGCAGTCTGAATGTAAACATCTACAATGTGTCAACATACATGGATCACACTGTTAACCTGCATCTCCCCTTTTCATTGCAGAGGGACAATCAACACCCCCTGCAGAGCAGACCACACATCTCTTCAGTGATGATGAAGAGGACACCCTGCACATTTACCCAGACACTCCAACGGCTCGTGGACAGCCTCCGCACCCCACCTCCAGGAGCAGGGCAGCCCAGCTGCATCGCGGTGACCCCACACCCTGCACAGACTACACATCAGGAAGCACACACCACCACGGCTGTCTCCCAGGACCCCCACGACCAACACATGGAATTCCAACGCCGTGTGTTAGGGTGCCAGGAGAAGATGGCTGATTAGCTGCGGGTGGGGTTCGACCTCATGGCAGCCAAACTCGATGCCATACGTGGGTGCCTGAGTCCCATCAGGGAGCACCTACAGTCCCTAACGGACACCCACTGTCCACACCATGCTCACCAACAATCCTTGGCTGACATCGCTGGGGCCATTACTCGGCTACAAGAACTGTCTAGTCAGACAGGCTCCAGCGATGACAGCACAGAGTTGGCACAGATGCGGAGGACAATGGAGACCATGGAGCCGATGCAGGCTGGAAGTATGGCTGCCACGGCTGAACACCAGCGAGATGTAGCTGGGATCTTCCATGCCCTGTACATCCTCATCTTGCCATTGCTGCCACTGAGCCTGTACCAGATGACTGCTGCAGGAACCTCGACACACACATCTCCGCCCCCTGACGTGTCAGTGGCACACAGTGATGCAGCCCTATCACCTTCGCACCCTGATGTGTCAGTGGCACACAGTGACGCAGCCCTATCACCTTCGCACCCTGATGTGTCAGTGGCACACAGTGATGCAGCCTTATCACCTTCGCACCCTGATGTGTCAGTGGCACACAGTGACGCAGCCATAACCCCACCACACACACCTGACACACCGGACACAGAAGACGTGTCAGAGGAGTAAGATGTGGAGGGTAATGACTGTGTGAGGAAGGAGGTAGTAGCATCCGTCCCCGCCATATGGCCTGTCCCTGCCTGGTTCTGCTCTCTGCATCATGCCCTGGAACAACACATCCCACTGTCCCCCGAAACACTCTGCGACATTCACCTGGACCCCGACATGGACTGCCATATCTGCTCTGGTACCAATGACACAGCAATCCGGCTGCGGACTGAACTCTTCCTCTTCAGATTAACTTTGCATTCCCCCAAGGACTCTGGTTGGCCCACCACTGGGCAACCATGTTATGTGGGCTTGAAATGGCCATGTACTGCTCCAGCTCCGACACTCCCCAGAATGTGAATAAAACATTCCAAATCACACAGATGTGTCATGTCTATGTTCACTCACGTATAAAAGTTTAGTTGGATGTAGGGACATTGATTGCACTAAAAGGTACACCCTGGTAAATGTCATCAATGCGCATGTTTGACCCTGACCCACATGGCCAATTAGATGACTGTGAAGGTGTGAACTAGCTGTGGCCTCATTGCAGATGTACAACAATCTCGTTACCCCCCAACGTAGCCCCACGTCCATGTATTAAATAGGGCTGTGTGTAGAAATGTCAAATTTGGTAGCAGTCCTGAAGTGGTGTCCCCCATCACATGTGACAACAGAACATCTCTTCGCATACCTACTCACACACATCTGTGTGGACACAGTCTGTTTTGATGGATAACCTTGATCTACATGGCAAGAAGTTGGACACCATACTCACATTGCTGGAGACACATAAGAGCACAGGTCTGCCAGCAACTATCCCAACCACAATGTCTGGCTCACAGAGGTGGAGCTGTCAATAGGGACTCACCCCCAATTCACAAGCGTCAGTCAATCCCTCACTGTGTACGGACAATGCACATGTAGGCACACGATTTGTCATTATAATCAACACGCATCACAGATGTACACTAGTGAAGTTGCGTAGACTTTATTGGCATGTGCGTGTCAGTACGGGCAGGGCAAGGGCCACAACATGCAGACCAATGTTTAAGACACTTACAGGCAGCTTAGGAACATGTCGAGGTGCAAGTAATGGGGTGGCAAAAGTGAACACAAATCATTACGGATGTCAACGGTCTCAGCCCACCTTGCCTTGCTGGACGAGTCATGTGATGTTTGGCGTCTACTCATTGGCCCGTGTCAGGGGACACGACTCACAGCCCATGGGATCTGCATAGTGCCGTAGCACCGGACTGCGCTGACTGTGTGCTCTGCTGACAGTGATGAGGTGAAAGGATCCTACAAGGTCACATGTCGTACTACATTGCCATGTGTGTACTCTCCCCCCAGCAGTTTCTCCGATTTTGGAACGTTGCCAAACGACGCTGTGCAGCTCCACCCATGGGACTGCATCACCTTGCACAGGTGTGTGTACACACGAGTAGGTCCACACACATGCATTCTGAGTCCAGGCGAAGGCAAACATGTCCACTGTTGTGTTGGGATATGTGACCATTCCTCCAAGATGCTACAAGGTGTGGGGACCTGTGCTGTGGGTGACAATAAGTTGAGGCTGCAGGAACGTAGTTACTCATCCATGAGTGCGAGCGCTGCTTCATGGGCAATCTGTTCCAAGAGTACATCGTTGTCGAGGTCAAGGAACATGAGGGCGGGCCAATCCATTACCTGGTCGGGGCAGCTGTGCTCCGTCCATGCCGTTTCACCAATCCGCAACACAGCCCAATAGGGGAGCGCCTCGATGTGGTCACTGCACACGAGGAGTTGTGCAATCTCCCATGCCCAACTGCCTGCACATACGCCAAATATCAAGGCATCCCATGCACGGGTATCACGGTTACACTCCTGTTCGTGGGCCAACAGGGGGCGCACACACGTGTCATAATCCAGTTCAGCTACCGTTGTGTTGGATAGGCAGACATCCATGGGCCACTCGAATGTGCATGATCAACAGTGGAACCTGGGCTGGATGCAGGTGACGTACGCAAGACGGAATCTCAGACAGTAACTGATGCGCAACACTGCCAGTGGCAGTGATCCCAACAGATGCAGCATTCATGCAGGGTACAGTTCCACGTGACAGGGGTTGTGCATGTGTCTGGGATTGCCAGCCATTGCCTTTGTTGGTCTCGTAGCACTGGCACTCTTCTGACAGGCGGCAGTTATGTGGATGATATGCCACTGATCGGAGCAATGAGTCGTATTTGTGTGCAACGATTGGGCGTATGTTTTTTTTTTTTAATTATGTGTCAGGAGCATCCCATGCAGGTGTACCTCAAGCAGGGGCAAGTGTGTGTAGGTAGTGGACACGTTGGTCTTTCATTCGCGCAGTTTGTGGTGTGGAAGTTGTCAAGATCTGGTATGGTGTCTCTCGCAGGGAGTGCCAGCCGCATTCAAGACCAAGGTCGGGGGCTCAGATGTCCTTCAGCCTTGTGTATTGGGACAAAGGAGCTTTCATTTCTAATGTTAGTCTGACTACTGCTTGCATTTTTGGAATGTGATGTGGCCTTCGCGTTGCAATTGATGCCAGGCCTTTGACTTAGTGTGCACCAATAGCGATACACACACAACAGTTGGCATGTATGAGCCAAGAGCCCGATTGGCCTTGCGCTCCTTGTACAATCTCTCTCTTTCTCTCTTTTTCTCTCTCTCTCTCCCTCTCCCTCTCCCTCTCTTTCTCTCACTCTCTCTATCTCTCTCTCTTTCGCTCGCTCTCTCTGTCCTTTGATGAGCGCATGACACACCTTCTTATCTGGAATTTTGTTTTGCAGGCTGTGACTTACAGATTGTCCTGAGAGGACCTGCCATGACTCTTCAAAATAGTTGTTTTGTGTTTATTCTGAATGAAACAAATTATTTGCAAATTCTGAGATGAATGTATGATTCTCATTTTTCTGACAACACATGCATGTTAGGTGTTGTAATTGTGCGACATCAGGCACATTGTTTTGTTTATGATTTTGTAACGTTGATGTGACATGTCTTTGTCCGGGGGTGGGTGGGGGGTGCCCGGAGTGGGGCCCCGGGGGGTGGCCCCGGGGGGTGGTCCTGGGGGTGGTGGAGGTGGGTGTTGTTGCCCTCTTGGGGCTCCGGGATGCATGGTCAGTGGCTCCATGACATCTGTTGTTCTTCATGTGTGGCTCTGGGCTGGGCTCCCTTTGATGGTGCATGTTGTCGTCCGACTTTGCACCAGGTCAGAGCAGGTGTTAGATTCATGCTGCTAACGCGCCTTATCGCATGTTTTGAGATCTTATCGCCGATCTGGCTGGTCGTTGAGAATGTTGAGGTGTGGTGTTGTCGCGGATTTTTGCTCGGGAATGCCTACTCTGCATCTCATTAGCGATAGTTGCCGGGGTCATCGTTGGCGATGTTTTTTGCGGCTGCTATCGCAGGTAAACTGGTGTTATCGGCTGTTAGCACCAGCTTGTGAATTGGGCGATAATTTTATCGCGACTTTGGCTGAGATAAAGTGCCGTTAACTCGGCGATAGTTCCTTGAGAATATGCCCCATAGTTTCCTCATGAAACGGTTGGTCTTTGAGTAGATTTAATAAGTCTTGTGTATCCTTCAGGTACGTCAGTGTTCCTTGTACCAGGGGCTTGAGGAAGTAGTCTGCAAATTGGGAGAGGGGCTCTAGCACTGAGCCGATCCCTGAGACTATCCGACGTCCTGGTGGTGGAGTTCTGTTTTTATGTGTCTTCGGTAGGGAATAGAAATACGGTACTCGAGGTGATTTCGTCCTCAGGAAGTCAGCTTCATTTTTGGAGATCCAGGAGTTTATTTCTGCCTCATCGGTCATTAGTTCTATGGTCCGTTGCAATCTCTTTGTTGGATCTGTAGGTAGAATTCTGTAGAACTTGGTGTCTGACAGTAGATCCAAGCATTGTCTGTCATAACCTTCTTTGTTGAGTATGACAATGCCTCCTCCCTTGTCCGCCGGTTTTATGATCAGGTCTTCATGTTGGCGGAGTTCTTCAAGAGCTTTTTGTTCCCGCTTGGTCAGGTTCACAAAAGGTTTTTTCACCGTTTGCTGCACTTTTTCTGCTTCCTTCAGAATGGATTGTTCAAATGCTTGTATTTCGACCTGTACTAGATGGCTTGGAGGGTTGAAGGTAGATTTCCGTCGGAGATTGGTCTCATTTTCATTGATGTGATCTTCTTTGTTCGCGAATGCTTTCAGTTTAACCCTCCTACAGAATTCTGATAATTCGCACTGTAACTTGAAAGTATCCAATGGTGGGGTAGGCACAAAACCAAGGCCTTTGTTCAAGACCGCTTCTTGGTCTTCTGTCAAGGTCCAATCTGTCAAATTGACTACTAACGAGTTGCCGTGCTGGGTCCCGGTCTCTCCTTGGACATACTGCGGGTCAGGACCTGTCGTTCCTGTTCTGTCCAGGAGACTCCTTTCTTTCTTCCTCTGTAGTTGTTCCGGCCTCTCCCCAAAAAAGGGGGTCTCTGTGTTTGGTGTGGTCCCATCATTGGTCCTACAGGTGGCGGTCCCTGCATATAAGGGTTCAACCACCCTTGGAAGTTGGGTATGTAGGGTTGGTATAGAGGAGGAGGGTGGTTGCCATATTGTGGTGTTCACCATGTATTCGGCCAGCGACGTTGTTGGCGTCTGTTCTGACCTCTGCCACGTCGTGGGTTTGGTGTATCGTTACCACTCCAGTCTGAGTTGTCTGATGAGTTGTCATCTGAGGTGTCTTTGTCACTCTGTTGGTCCGGTGCTATGTAATCATCTTTTGTATAAGGATGCATTTTTTCTTGAGAAAATCGCTTCAAATCCGTTCACAGTTTCTGTATTTTATTCTGTGTAATGTAGTCCTTAGTTTCGTTCATCTCTCGGTTGATCTCTTCTAATCTTTTCTTATAGACAGAGATGTGTACCGTAGTTTTGAGCTTGGCCTCGCTCACTTGGATCTTTATAGTCAAGGCTTCTGAAAGTCTGGTGGCTCTTTTGATGATTAGGACTAAATAGTCTCTAGTACACTTCCATGATATTGCCGACCAATCCTTCCTGAATGCCATGTCTTGTAGAAAGATACGTGTTGCGTTATGAACCCACAGTCCTTTTGGTGCTGCGTTGGCACGGAGGTATTCGGTCATTATTAGACCATGGATGGCTATTCTTACTTGTTCTTTTTTAGTTTCTGTAAGTTCGTCCCATTCGTTCGTCTGGGCTAAAGTTTGTGTGAGCTTGTTCTCTTGCAATAGTGATGGTGCTGATAAGATAGCGTTGATCTCATCATCTGTATAGCTGAGTCCTGGGTTTTCTGCCATTATTGTATCCGCGGATTAGAGTCTCTTTCTCTATGACCTTTCCGATTTGGTGGTATAGAGAATTCTCCTACCAGGCAGTTGCCCGTAGGGTGAACAAAAATTAATGAATTCGGAGAAAGGAGATCTCCCACAGCTGCACGCTACTTTAGTAGTATATAATCAAAAGAGGGAGGAAGAAGCAGAATCCATTCGGCTTCCTATCAAAGGTAAGTAATCAGAGGGAGAATGGATCACTTGTACCTGCCTGAAGCTCAACTCAGAGAAGACCGAGGTCCTCATCCTCGGACACTCCACCTCCGCCTGGGACAACACCTGGTGGCCCTCCGCCCTCAGAAACCCACCCACCCTACAGACCACGCACGAAGCCTCGGCATCATCCTTGACTCCTCCTTCTCCATGCACCGCCAGATGAACGCCGTCGCCTCCACTAGTTTCAACTGTCTGCGCATCCTACGTAAGACCTTCAAATGGATCCCCCTGACTGCAGAAGGACCGTCACCCACGCACTCATAACCAGCAGACTGGATTACGGCAACGCCCTCTACGCCGGAATCAACAGAACTCTTCTACAAAAACTCCAAACCATCCAGAACGCCGCAGCCAGACTCGTCCTCGGGACACCGCGTCACGAACACATCACCCAACACCTACGAGGCCTCCACTGGCTCCCCGTCGAGAAGAGGGTCACTTTCAAACTCCTCACCCATGCCTACAAATCCCTCAACAACATACCTCAACGAAAGAGTATCCTTCCACGCACCCAAAAGGAACCTCCGCTCCGCCGACCTCACCCTGGCCGAGGTCCCCCGCATCCGCAGAAACAGAACTGGCGGGAGAGCCTTCTCCTACATCGCAGCCAAGACCTGGAACGAGCTCCCCGTGAACATCAGACGCTCCCTGACCCTGCACTCGTTCAGGAAGGACCTCAAGACCTGGCTCTTCGACTGACCCGGAGCCGCTCCCCCCCCCCAGCGCCTTGAGACCCTCACGGGTGAGTAGCGCGCTTTATAAACCCCCTGATCGATTGATTGATTGATTGAACAAAGAAGATCACATCAATGAAAATGAGACCAATCTCCGACGGAAATCTACCTTCAACCCCCCAAGTCATCTAGTACCGGTCGAAATACAAGCATTTGAACAAGCCATCCTGAAGGAAGCAGAAAAAGTGCAGCAAACGGTGAAAAAACCTTTTGTGAACCTGACCAAGCGGGAACAAAAAGCTCTTGAAGAACTCTGCCAACATGAAGACAAGGGAGGAGGCATTGTCATACTCAACAAAGAAGGTTAAAAGACAATGCTTGGATCTACTATCAGACACCAAGTTCTACAGAATTCTACCTACAGATCCAACGAAGAGATTGCAACGGACCATAGAACTAATGACCTATGAGGCAGAAATAAACTCCTGGCTCTCCAAAAATGAAGCAAACTTCCTGAGGACGAAATCACCTCGAGTACCGTATTTCTATTCCCTACCGAAGACACATAAAAACAGAACTCCATCACCAGGACGTCCGATAGTCTCAGGGATCGGCTCAGTGCTAGAGCCCCTCTCCCAATTTGCAGACTACTTCCTCAAGCCCCTGGTACAAGGAACACCAACGTACCTGAAGGATACACAAGACTTATTAAATCTACTCAAAGACCAACCGTTTCATGAGGAAACTATATGCCTAGATGTGGAAAGCCTTTATACTTCACAAAACACTAAGAGAGGGGGGGACAGGGAGCATTAAAGAAAGAGGTAGGTCCAGTACCATTGCTCCCAAGGATTAACATGTACTCACTGGTTGGTAACTGTTCCTAGACAGAAGACTATAACTTACTTGGTTACATAGAAGAGAAAATAGAAAATGGTCTCTATATGTGATTACAACCTGATGAAGATGGGGGAATTTCTCCTTTAGAAATTAGTGCCCTCACACACTCTTGCGAGTGTCATGCTTCATCATCGGGCGTTGCTCCTCGTGGGGGTGGCGCTGCTGTCCTCCATGGGCCCTGCGAGAGGGCTCTTTATCGGAGATCTTTTCGGAGATGCCGCAGTTGTGCATGTGGGTGTGTGGGCCTAAAAGGGGTTGGTGCAAGTGTATTAAAGTTACCCCACCGGTACCCTGAAGTCAATTTTTATTCGTAGGTCCGAGAGGTAAATGGAAAAGAATTATCCAGGGGAGATGAGGCACCTCTAGTAACAAATATGGTAGAGGTCGAGGTATTACTCTGCTGCTCTCAGTACCTGTGTTTGTTTGTGAATGTGAAACCTGGTCGACATGTTTTGCGCTGGAAAGAAGGTCCCTAATGGATCCTGGTGCGCTTCGTCAGGACCGTGCAGTATGAATTAGTGAATAAAAAATAGTAAATAGGAGCAGGGAAAAGAACACCCTATATTCCTAGGATACCTCTATTAAGGCTCTGAGTGCGTTATAGCGCTCATGGGAACATCTCAATCGTGTCCCTATCATTACCCCTTCAAAAGAATGGAGTGCCTCATCGGCGATCCCCCGCGGTCTCGAGGGGGGTTCTGAGTTAGCCCCTTTGATCTGGCCCTATACCTGCCCAGCCGCTGGATGAATGCCAAGTAGGTTATAGTCTTCTGTCTAGGAACAGTTACCAACAGTTACCAACCAGTGAGTACAAGCCTTTATACTTGCCTCCCACAAAAAAAGACTCTGGAAACAATTGAAGAGATCCTTTTTTCACTACAATGGGAATACAACACACCGAGACATTTTGTGCTAAAGTGCTGCCGTCTGGCCCTCACAGAGAACTTTTTTTATTATAATGGAAAACTATACCTACAATGCCACAGGAACTCAATGGGCAGCACCTTTGCCTCAAGCGTGGCAGGGCTTTATGTGAGCAACTTTGAAAAAATCCACATCCTGAATGATGACAACCAGTTCATCTCAAAGATCCTGTTCTGGAAACGCTACATAGATGACATCATCATGATATGGAATGACACAAAAGATAGCTTACCAGACTTCCATGCGTGGATTAACAGCAGGGACAAGTCCTTAAAGTTCACATATGTAGCAGACAACCATAAACTGGACTTTTTAGACATCATGATCTACGCAGAGGACAACACTCTCAACACCAAGAGGTTCTACAAACCTGCGTCAAAAAACAGCCTTCTCTCCTACAACAGATACCACCCGCGACCCCTATGAGAGAACTTACCATACAGTCAATTTCTGTGCATAAGGAGGAACTGCAGCAAAGTACAGGACTACAAATCACAGGCAAATGCACTGTGTAAAAAACTGAAAGCCAGAAACTACCCTCCAGGAACAATACATAGATGCCAGAAAAGAGCAAGAAATCAACCTAGAGAGAGCCTCCTAGAAACCACACCAAAGGCAACATCTGACATTCTCACCTGTGTCACAACCTATAGTGTCGCCTCGAACACAGTGAAAAAAATTATCAATAAGAACTGGAGAATCCTGACCTCAGGTTCTTTGAACTGGCCCAAACCAAGATTCGCCAACCGAAGGACCAAGAACCTTAGAGATGTCCTGGTACATACCAGACCGCTGACACTTCAGTCTAAGAGAGAAACCATTACCAACCTCTGGAACATGACCCCACTGGAACTGGCCACTATCCTTGTGGATCATGCGCTGTATGTAAATTAACAAGACCCACGAAAACCCTGCAACTAACACCAACCTTAGAGTGGACAATACGGTACCACACCAATTGTAACACGACTCACGTAATCTACATGATTACCTGTCCTTGCGAACTGAAGTACATCGGGATGACGTGCCGCAAGATCAAACAACGAATCTGTGAAAATAGAAGCAACATTAACTGTAAAAAAGCGACTACCAAAATGAGCAACCACTTCATCGAGTCAAACCATACTAGTGACGAACTCAGTTGGGTAATCCTTGAAACACTGACAAGGAAGAGTCACAACACAGAACGAGTCCTATAGGAGAAAGAACAACGATGGGTGTATCGTTTCAAGACACATGAAACAGGATTGAACGATAACATCCCCTGGCACACCCTCTCACAATAACACCAGTAATCAAAATCCTGCCTACCAGACATATGCACACAACATGGTCTGCCACAATTTTGCGACTCAGATACCCCATCAGAATAACCACAACACTGTAATAGCTCTAGAAACCCCATGGAGCTCCAACCAGCCTCCCCCAGAGAACGCATAACACACTGAGCCCATCATCGTCACCTAATACAACTGGATGATGTCTTTTTCTAACATTGGCCGTTTCCCCACATGTATACATATTAATTCCATGAACTATGTAACTTTATTGATTTTCTTTAAACTGACATAGAGACACGGAGTCTCTCTACCATACGTAACCATAATGTGTAAAATATTGAGCTTCTGTAATTACACACTAAGCATGACATTGAGCCTATGTAAATTGTACACAACTCGCAATAAGCAATTATCCATGAAATGGACAATTTTGCTTTACTTAACTGTGAGACAGACATAGTCTCTCTACCATGCTTATTTTTTATTTTTTATTTCACATAAAAGCAGCTCCGGACGGGCCCGCGTCACCGGGGCACCGTCACAGGAGCGAGCACAAGCCGAGCAACCTGCAACTTCAGGTAATCTCGGATGTCAGCCGTACAGCAGCCAGGGCGTTTCAATCTGTATCAGTACTAAACATTTCTCATCCTCCTAACGAGCAGGTTCCAGAGCCCGCCGGTCACCCGAGGAAGCCCGAGTTCGGGAGAAGTAAGGTATGTGAGCGCATTTGTACAATTAACACTACGCGCGCTCAGCACGCCTTCCGTGTCATTTTCACTTTATTCTCCGGACTGTTCTTTTAGAGTGGTTTTTCAGAATGCATTCCGAAGCCCCTTGAAGCCGAACAGTAGGCAAACGCGCCTTTTAGTTGACACAAAGCAGTAATGATATTTACAATGGAACGCAGGCTAGCGCGCCAACACAGTCCATAGGAAACCTCGAGCATCAGATTAACAACACGCTCGCCCCTTGCTTTGTTTTGCTTTTTGTAAATCGTTTTTTTGGTAAATATGTTCAAGTAAGAACCCACAATGCCTCGTAGACATGCGTTGTACAGAAGCCACACCCTGTCAGTCTACACAGTGATATGAGACGTCGAGCATGCTGTTCAGGACACGCCCGTCCCACACATGTCGGCATAACACCAAACCACTGCACTCCATGTACACACTGTGCACAGGTTATAGGACACACCGTATTAACAATTCAGTTTGTATAGCCCGTGAATAATAAAACAAAACGATTCTCATGTTAGTTAAGCATAGCCCCATAATTTGCAAAGCTCACTACTCACAGCTAATGAATGAAGTTACTATGTGCTCTATTTATTTTTAATGCTACACTATGATGATAACAGAGCTGCTTTTGTAAGCCAATGAGTTTCCCAACCCTATCCACCATACCAGAGTATGAACGATACACTGTCTTTTGCCATTTCTAACTTCAGCTTGTCACCTCAATTTGCCATTATCATCCCGGGGAGTTTCCATATCGTTACATCTCACCTGGAATCACTCCACGAATTATTAACTGAGTCATATTGAATATATAGATTACAACACCCACAGCGAAGTATCTGCATTGGGGGATTGCATGTTGTATTTAATTGAAATTATCTGAATTCTTTTTCATCCCAGTTATAGGTACTATTGACCTGTTATGAATTAAGAAGAAGGGTGAGTAACTTACCTACCACAGATGGGAAAATGTTATGGCTTTAAGGGGGTAACTCTGAGGCAGATCTCTATTCTTAGGATGAGAGTGATAGTAGCTGAAGGTCATCAGGCAAGCAGTCTTAGCGTTGTCTGTAGGTTTATGTAGCTAAGGTGTTCAGTACACATTTTTTAATATGCTTTATATTTCCTCTGGCTCTAAAATTGTGCAGCAGAATATCAGGCACACTTAACTGCCTCTATTGGGCAGCTGGCCAGTCTCTATTTGCACCAGAATTGACAGCACGTATATGAATTTCCACATGTTGGATTTGCCTGAAGCTCTGACTGATGAAGACCAGCGTTTCACACTTGCTGTCTTCATGAAATAAAAATTTTCATTGACAACTTATTTCAATAGTGTATATGACCTTTTAAGGGCTAGGTGACAGACTTCTTCAACAAAGCCGTCCTTCCCTCTAAACCTCATCTTATGCTAAACATGTTAACTGTCAACAGTACATATAATTCTAATGAGTTGAATTTCGAATATTAAGTTCACTTTTCCATTTTAGATGGGCAACAACATTGTTAACGATACCTTAAGGGATGAAAAGACGGACTCATTATTAATGTGGAATTCTCACCTGTAAGGTTTCTGCAGACTTGCTACAAATCTTTCATAGAAGGCATCTTCGTGAGTTAATGAAGCCACAGTTCTTATATTTTCCACAGCCTCTGTTGATATCTAATAGGAAATGAAGACATGCAAACATATTATCAATAAACAGAATTTATTTTGACAAACTAAGTGACAGGTTTAATATCATGTGCATGAGGGTACTGTTTCCTGATGGCCTACATACGAGAATACTAAACAGTCTCTTTTAGAATTTGCTAGGCTGGTCTACTAATGTCTTTGGGCGGGTCAGAGGCACCAATTCTGCTAGTCCGACTGCATCAGACTCACTGACTGGCAGCATGCATGACTCTAATGTTGGCATTGGCAAGAATGTTTCTTTTGAAGGTTGGGCTGTATTATTAAAAAAACATGTTTTCTAGCACTGGCGCTCTACTCCTGGTTAGCAGGGTTAAAATGCCAGAGCTCTAAAGCCAGCAAAAATATAGGGTTCAGCATGAGGTGAAAATTCAGGATCCTGGGAATATATTGGGACTTCTGTCTGTTGTTCTGGACAGGATACATGTGTGCCACAATTGCTTTGGAAGTTGTAGGAAGTCTGCCTTTAATGCATGGTCCCCCTAGTTTTCCCCTCATGCAGGACCCAATATATATTTATTGATGGCTACAGAACTCTGCCACTTTGCCCCTGCTAATCAGGAGTAGAGCGCCAGTGATTCCACTTTAAACATGGCTAAACTGGATTGTTCCAAATTGCCACATTTAACTTGCTCGTAAGCCCCTAGTTTATGGTGTAGAAAGTGCACACTGGTCCTAAAAGTAAAATTCCACTTGCAGACTGCTGCATCTATTGTGCCATCCGCTATATTGGCAATATTAGCATGGTTTTAGATCTCCCATGTGTAACCTGACTATAATATTAATAGGTTGTGCTGCATTGTAAAACCTGCAGCACAACCTATTAAAATACGCCTTTTTGACAGGTAAGAACCTCCCATGTAAATATTAGTAACTCACCCCAAGTATGCCTTATAGCCCACAAGGTAGAGTGCTTGGTATTTACAATTGGGGCATGTAAAAAACTAATGTTACCATGTCCCTACAATAACAACAAAAAAGCTTTTTTGACTGTGGCAGGCTTATGTGGAAAACCATAGTGCATATTAAAATACTAATACTGCTAACTCAGGAAAGGGACAAGCTAGAAAAATAACTAAACCACCATTTTCAGTACTTATTAGAAGTTCAAGTCAATGATGAGGTTAGATGTTTAATAAATATTAAGAAAAAGTAAATATCAGAAAGTTACCCTTTCCCTGCTTGAGCATTCAGAAGGCTAATTTGCATTAGCATCTGCCTGCTCCCAGCCTGTGCTCAGCCTTGAATGAGGTGTGAAATGCCTCCAGGAGCAAATAATAGGCTGACCAGAATGGGCTAAGATGATTCCTCCGAACTCAACAGAATATGTAAGTGGGGGCACCTAAGTACATTCCTTTTTGGCAGCACAGTGTCAAATCATGCTTGACAGGTCTGTTGAGCCACATATAACACTTGAGGAACACTTGAAAGGGAACGAACAAAATGCCAAGGTTACACTTGTGGATACCCTGTCTGGTTGCTAAAGTACCCTGCTTTAGTCCTACCAGTCATCTATTTCTGGATCTGTTGTGGGTACAGTACCACCATCAGACTGAATTTTAGTGTTAGATGTGGAAGGACAGTTAGGATTACCAAAGTACACTCCCCACTCATAACCCTAGCCTCAGAGCCCACATTTAGTGTGGCCAAAGGAGGCCTTCACCCTTTTGAATTGCCCTGACATATTGCATTTTGGGGTTGTTTGCTGTAAGGTAAATATAAATTACTACAAACATAGGTAGGTCAGGGCCAGCTAACCTTTACTTCATTGATCAGAGATGAGCTATGAGTTTCTTAGGTAATGCTTACCCACAGTTTGGTGAACCTTACAAAGCTGGGCCCTCACCCAGGCTTTTTCAGAACACTTCCTGACCTACAAAAGAATAGAACTGTGCCTGCCGTCTGTGACCTGAGAGGAGGCCTGAAGAACTGGACCAGATCCTACTTGTACTCCAAGCATCATTTGGCTGACCTCCTGTGCAGCTACAGGGATATCACAAGCTGCAATTGGCATTTTTCCTAAAGTACCCAGTTGACAAGTGGCAGCTGGACTTATCCTGGACTTTGCTGTTGGCCTTCGCCTGATGTAGTGAGAGTCATTTAGGGGCATATTTACAATAAAGTGGCGAAGCGTGTCATTAAGCCAAAAAGGCTAATGACACACTTCGTCACTTTAGAAACGCAGGGCTGCACCATATTTACTAGAATATGGTGCAGCCCTGCGTTTACCCCTGCACTGGCGCTAACTTTAGCTGCCTAGCGCCAACGCAGGCACCCTTGCACCATAGTGCAAGGGTGCCTGTGTTGAGGGGAAAATTGTTTATGTGCAGGAAGGTCCCCCTTCCTGCACATAAACAATCTTTAAATGCCGTTTTGTAACTTCTATGTGTGCTGCTTAATGCAGCACATATAGAAGTCGCAAAACTGTATTTTTTTAAAATGATTGTTTATGTTCAGGAAGGGGACCTTCCTGCACATAAACAATCATAGGCAATTTGCTATTTCTATGTGTGCTGCACAAGGCAGAACACATGGAAACAGCAAAAACGAGGAGAAATAAAGCATTTCTCTTCGTTTAGCCTGTTTTTCCCTGGTCTTAATTTTAGCGCTGCCTCATATTTACGCTGCCCTTGTAAATAGGAGGGAGCATCAAAATCAATGGGTGTTGTGGTGGAACGCCCACCGCAACACCCATTGCCCTCCCCTTTCACGGTAAATACACCATGAAAGGGTGCCTTATTTACAAGGCAGCGTTAAGCCATGCTAAGTGGCTTAATGCTGCTTTGTAAATAAGGCGAGGTTCCTATCGCCATCACAACATCACTGAAAGTGACGTTGTGATGGTGATAGGGGCTTGTAAATATGCCCCTTTGTCTCCTCTCCTAAGGTTATTTGTGCCTTAGAAGTGTACTCCAGTGGTTGCTTGGAACTTAAAATGCTAAGCCAGAGGGTAAAGGTTTCCACCAGGACAAACCCGGATGGTGTACCAGACCCATGCTCCATCTCAGTTGACATCAAATTGCTCCTCCCGATCTACTGTGAAGATTGATTATCATTGACAGTTTGTTGCGCTATTTTTACTTAAACTTTTGAAAAATCATATATGCGATTCCCCTTATTTCATTTTTGTTGTGGTGTAATTTTGTTTATTACATTGTATGCTATTTTTCTACTATGGATTGGGATTTTTATTGTGTGGTATTTTTACTTTTTATGGTTTTCATATTGCCTAAATAATTTAGCTCAGGTTAATTCAGCAACTTTGAGGGTTCAGCTTGACAAGGAATGTGTTTATTACTCTAGGATGTTTGTTACCCCCCTCCCCTACCATTGACCAATAACCCATTTCTTACAGTCCGATATCCCCATAGCTAGGAGGGGTTGGAACTTCTAATAATTTAGTGAGTTTGAGGGTTCCACCTGGCAAAAGTTGTGATTATTCCCTGAAAGGGACAGTCACCCATCCCAAATAATAATCAACTTATTTACAGAAGTCGTATCCTGAGTAGTGCAGCTCTTCCATTTGTATTGTTAACAGTTTTGAGCCTGCACAATGTTTTTCAACAGTGGCTTTATCCCCACTATTAGTAAACTAAAATTTAGTATATCATATTTCAAAACAATATTTTGTGAATGCAATTAGGTACACTCTGTACTAATAGAATATGTAAGCATTCTGCAACCTTGGTAGTTCATAACGACCTAGTGGGGGCCTGCCTCCAGGATTGTGATGATGAGTATGATGATGATGATATTTTTATTGGATGAAATTATTGTAAAAACCTTACAATTGATAGCTACCCCAAATACTTTGAAAAGTTAAAATGCAGTTTTTCTAAATACATGAATTCATTAAACTTACATATAACTATTAGCATAACATTCATAACTGAGATAAATGGGCTGTAGCAATTAAGTCATGCTAAATAATGACTTGCTTAGCTGTTTACTAAATTTTATACCTTTAAAAATATATTTTTTGAAAATGTTGCAATGCACAACAATTCAAATTCCATTAACACTAAATGATTTATCTAGCTCATATTAGGTCAAGTAATGAATCATAATAAGCTTTGCAGACAGCACACCTTGATTATTTCAAGCTGGTGTTACATTACCAAAATAAAACTATTAACCAGAATTTCTAGACTTTCTTCTTTTAAGCAATATATTCAAAGATGTTGCTAAACTGCAGGAGCAATTCGCGTATGTTGCTAGTGTTCAAACTGCACTTAAATGACCCAGTGCATGTAAAATCCAATTTTTAAAAAACATTGGTTTACAACATTTACATGTTTATTGCATGCGTTTTTGACATCAGCAAAGTAAGTGCAAAATAGTTCCTTTTCTTGTAATTGCAGAATCTGCAGTCCAATTGGCTGTTAACAAAATGTTTTCAACCGCCTCTGTACTTCCTAATGAGAAGGGCCATAGATTGCTCACTGTATATTCAGTCTACATATTTTTCTCATCTGTCCCTTCAGATAGTATTGCATTGAGCTTTTTTGGATTAGGAATTACTTTATATTACATGGCCAAGTGGATTAATATTGTCTACATCTAAAGCTCTCAAAATTATTAATAGGTGCCTCTTTAGGTGGGCTTTTAAGCATTGTACATTGTTCAACATTCTGTCAATCAATTGTTATTTTTGCATTTGTCATCCCGAGTGCGATGGGTATGCCCATACGTGGGTCCCTTGCTCGCTGTGCCACTGGATTCAAGCTAGCCTGACTGTTGAGGAGTGATACCACAAAACTGCTTCCAGGGAGGACCCAGCTAGGCAGTTCCAGCTGGACCGTTCTCATGAGGCACACGGTCAAGCCTGAATTGCATGTGGCTGGGTCCAAACTGGGTTGGTGTAGTGAGCAAAAGAACGATGGATTTAACCCAGATCTATTGACGGGGGTGAATGTCCGATTTATTCAGCATTCCACCCATCATTTGTTGCAGCAGCAACTTTCTAAAAGTGGCATTTTTGAAATTGTAATACAATATCTGACTTTACCACTAAGGAGGTTTATCATTGCAATTTCATAGGTACCAGTCATAAAATAGCTACCTGCTACCAATCAGGAGTTACAGTGTATAAAATCTAATAAGGAATCTCCAATGTTATCCTATCAGAGGGGTAGGCCTCACTATATTGAAAAATTAATTTAGGAGTTTTTCAGTACCAGGACATGTAAAACTTAAAGGTACACATCCAGCCTTTCAATTACACAGCACCCTACCCTATGGCCTATTTAGGGCCTACGTTAGGGGTGACATATGTATAAAAGGAGAGTTTAAGGCTTGGCGAAGGGGTTTTAATGAAGCAACTTTAATGAATATGAGAAATCCTGAAGTAAACTTTGTTAATTGAATCAGATTCAGAACCAGTGCTGTACTTTACTAATTGTTGTTGGAACAGAACAGATTATTTTTGAGAATATTAGCACATAGTGGGTGCGGATCTTTTTTGTATATAAGTGTGTGGATTGTATCTACGTATGGGGACCCAGGAGGCTGTCTTCCCCTGATCTGAGCACCACATTTTAGATTAAACCCTACACCTTGATGGGTGCGGTATTGAGAGTCTAGGCCTCTTTCTTGTAAATCGCTTTAATGCCAAATTAACCTGCAGTAGCAGACCTGGGACATGTGTTAAGGTGCTACTTAAGTGGGTGGCACAATAGGTACTGGAGGATCACTGGTAGCATTTAATTTACAGGCCCTAGGTGTATGGTATACAAACTCTACAAGGGACTTATAACTAACAGTAGTTATGTTTATGTGTTGTTTCATGCACACAGGTGACTTAAGAGCGCAGGTTAAAATTATGTTGTATTAAAGTTGCAGGTGTTGATGTAACAGTTTATAACTGAAATTTCTTGAGGCATTTGTGCACAGCACTCATTTGAAGTGATAGCAACTGAGCATTCTGACCTACTGTCAAATATTTAGGGCCTGATGAATTAAAGAGTTTTGCCAATTCTCTGTCTGTAGGTAAAAATGTTTATACATAAAGGCCTTAATCCTTTAGTAAGTGCAAATGGAATTAAGATTGAGAAAAAGAGGAATGTTACAATAAGCTGAAATACTAACAAAAATACAAACATTTTCAAGCTTTTTTCAAAACATATGCAGGGCACTGATCAATGTTTAAGATATGATATGAAACAAATGCATGTGTTACTTTGACAATGTGTTGACCTGTGGGAAAAGAGTAGTTTGAAAGATATATGACTGCTCCATGCACTAGTAACAACTGCATGTTGAAGTACCCGATTACAGTGTCTAAATATGCACAGGCATTGTACTTTTATGAAAATATCATAGATATATAATGATCATACAGACAAAAATATCCTTGACATCCTTATGTTCGTTTGTCCAAATCCATACTCAATCATACTGGTTATGTTTTTCCTCCAAGTGACTGTTCACCTTACCAAGACATTACAACCTAGTTGTCTTTAAAGAAATGTCTCATAAAACTATAGTTATTTATAAAAAGAAAAAAAGAAAACCCACAAAACACAAAATGAAAACGCTGTGCTTTCCCTTTTACCCACAAAAACTATGAAGTGAACATTACAGCCAGAAAGGTACATGATAATACAGAGAATCCAAAATAAATATGTGTATATCACATGGTTAAATAATGAAGCAATCATTTACCATACTTCACAATGTTTCTTATGCTTAATAAATAATAACCATAAACATATAGGAATGGGCATGAAATTAATATGTAACAAATATGAAACCGTGTATGGTTATAAATTAAAAAAACTGCTACATATGGCAAAGTATAGACACAAATCAGCAACTTGGTAGATTTATTTGTATTGTCATCATGGCCCTGAAAAGCGTATGCAATGCCATTCACTCCGGTATGTGAAAATGAGAGTATGCAGCATGTCATTAATAATCTGTAATAAATATATAGTACCATGTATGAAGTCAAAATTTGTTGTTGGGAATTTAATTTTTAATATTTTAGGAAGCAAACAAAATGACATTGTTGATCTAAAATAAATTGAGATATATATCATTTTGTTTTCTTGGTAGGACTGGCCACTGCCGAGGAACAGACTGTGGCTCGAGACGAGTCCTTGGACAACTTGAAGCCATCTGTGGATAAAGAAACATTCTTCCTGCTTCTTAATGATTTGGAAGTCATTTTAGCCACTCTGGCAAGCGATAAGGCTGTGCGAGGAACACTAGCACACATATCAGAAAGCTCCTTCATGGGCCAAGGAATATCTCACCCACCAATGAATGCAAGAGAACAATTTGAAAGCTTTGAAAGACTCATTCACAGGCCACTACAGAATATAGTGGAAGAGCTTCAAAACGGCATGGTGTCCGTCCATGATAGTCTTGAGGGAGTTGTGAAATACCTTGGCCAAAACCAGTGCATCCACGACTCCACCAAAGATGTATGGCTCCATGGTATGGATGAGTAATTGGCAGACATTGTGGGTCAGCTAGTTGTTACGGTCAACATTGAGGATAGCATAAACTCTCTCAATTTCATTAATAACACCTGTTTTGATATTTTGGAGCCGTACAATCATGCAAAAAGGGACTTGATAACAAGATGGACTGATTGGTAGATGGAATTGCAGGCCTCCAGTACTTGAGTCAAGTCACTTTATTATAACTATCCTTTTAGCCTTTAATATTTTCTGATGTCTTGGAGGGCACACAACACATACATCAACCTCATGTCTGTCCACAAAGTAAGCACCCACATTACTCCCATAACTACAAACACCATGCAGGATTGGCAAAGAGCTGCTTGAGAAAGAGGATAAGCCACACCGCTCTGTCATCAGTGGAGCATTTCTGCACTAATTTCTCCTGAGTCCTTCATTTACATGCAACTTTTTCTTGCATTCTATTGTAGGATTTCATGTTTGTCAAATAACATGGACATATCCAAGGATGCATGCCAACAATCTGTGGGGTCATTTCATGTGTCCAAGATGTCATTCCCCTGTCTTGTTTTTTCATTGTAAATGATCTCCACCTTCTATTTACCTTGAGCTTCAGTGCTCCCTCATTTGTGGTCATGAAATTCTGATAATGATTTGATTATATTTTTCTTAATCATCACTATTACTCATAAGGCTAAATATCAGCTTACATGAAGTAAAATGTTGGCACTTTTGTAAACTCAGGGCCTAATTCACAAAGAGCCTCCGCCCGCGTGGCAGAGGCCCTGCAGCTTCGCACTCGTGGTAGAGGCCCTGCAGCTTCGCATTCGTGGCAGAGGCCCTGCAGTCGTGGGGGTCTTGCGCACTCGGTCGGAATCTGTGTATTGAGAATTCTCATTGCAGAGATCCCTCCCCAGGTGCAGAGGTTCCCCCACAACTGTGGGGCCTTCGCCATGAGTGCAGAGACCCTTTGGGAACAGAACATCAATATTTCCACTTATATATATTTCAATTTAGAATACATATTATTATTCACTCAAAATCTCAAAATCACTCAAAATCTCTTTAATGTTGACAGCAATAAGACATATACATTTGGAAAAATCATCAATTTTACATCAAGTTTCAAGTTTATTTTATTTATGATCTTGGAACTCCGAAGAGATCCACATAAAACAACAACACATAAAAGCAAGAATTTGTACAACAAAATTTCTACTAATGTAAGCAAAAATCGACAGTAAAAAGTCTCAAAATACGAGACATTATAATATTTTATACAATTAAGAAGATAAAAAGATCCTTTATGCCCTTAATTCTGTATAAGAATCCAGAAAAATCAGAATAAATAATTGCGATGATCCTATTAGATACATTAGTATAGATTTAAAAAGCACTTAAAAAAATTAAAAATCCTGTGACAGAACATTTCATTAGGAGGCTCATAAATAGAGTCAGTTAGTGCGGATGCCGAGAGAATAGATAATTGTAAACAGATTGGTCTCACCCATTTACGCCGGCATAGTAATAGAGCGGGGCAAATAAATAGCACATGATTAATGTCCTGGATAGAGTTATTACACAAGTTACAAATCTCAGAAGAACCATACCATTTAGACAGTGTTTTATTTAAAGGAAGCATACCCTGCCTTAGAAGAAGCCAAAACCGGCGCACCCCATGAGACAGGTTCCACGAAATATAAGCCTGTGCCTTATTTATCATACAAGAATCTATGGCCGGGTGGATACCCTTCTTTAAGATACGAGCTTCCCTATCCCTAGTGAAGCTTAATTCCCAAGTGGCCTGTTTCAAAGTGGCCTTTAATTGATATGGCGATAGGGTGAAAAACAGAGACTCGTCTAATTGTAACAAGTCGGCCGCAATTCTAACATTTTTAAAAATTAAAGACTGCTCCTTTAAATTTTCTAACACTTCTTTCTTAATTAAGAATCTTAATGAGCTAAGATCACTCTTTACCAAGCTTGCAACCCATCACACTATCCCTGCAAGACCCTGTACCCAGCTACTTCTTAAGCCAAATTCTAGCCTTAGAGCTGCCACAGGACAAGCAGAGTTGACTGAAGCTAGACTCCTTAAAATGTTTCCTTCTGTTGTATTTAAGAAACCCCATTTCTCTAATCCAAGCAACTCAATACCATACAACAGAGAGGCAGGGATTTTTGCGCGGAAAACCTCTAATAATAGTGCAAAGTGTCTTTTCCCAGTTGATCTATAAAGGGCGCCCAAGCTTTTCCCTTGTGAGGTAGCTTTACGAATGTTGTTTTCTATAAAAGCTTTATCACTTAGATTACCACACACTGTTTTTCCCAGAAAGACATACGATTTTACAAGTTCCAGTTTTTGGCCACCCACCGACCATACAAAGTTCCCATACTGCAATTTTTTTCTTCCATGTAAGCACATGATTTTACTTTTTTATATATTAATCTTTAAATAATGTGCCTCTGCAAAATTATATAATGCCTGTAGACGATTATTTAAACCTCTTGGTGTTAGGTCAAATATTATTATGTCGTCTGCATAAAGTAAACAAACTATCGGTTTTCCCCCAATAAGGGGGCTATACCCTCACTTAACGCCAGTTCATGAGGAAGGTCAGAAATATATAAGGAGAACAGTAGAGGAGCCAATAAACAACCTTGTTTTAGGCCATTTGTAGTAGGGATAGTTAGGGAGAGTCCCTTTCCCTCCCATTAGAACTTTACACCAAGTGTCCGAGTAAAGAGCACGGACTAACTCCAGAAGAATTACAGGCATACCCAGATCCGACAGTTTTCTCCACAGTAAAGAACGATCAACTTTGTCGAATGATGTGGAGAAGTCTATAAAGGCTGTGTACACTTTTCCTCCTCTAACTTTAACATATTTTTCGATTATTACCTGTAAAGCGGTTAAGTTATCGATTGTTCCATGCTTTGGCCTAAACCCAGTTTGTTCCAGTGGTAAGATCTCAGCCGTATCCAGCCAATCATTAATTTGTATCAAAAGGCATTTGGCAAAAACTTTACCCACTGCATCAAGAAGTGCAATTTGACGATAGTTATGCGGGACACCTCGGTCTCCTTTCTTAAACAGAGGAACTAATATACTCCCCTTCCAAGAAGGGGGAACCATCTTGTTTGCATAACAATACTTGAATACTGGGTAGAGAATTTTACCCCACAGTATGCTATTTTGTTTTAATACTGTGACGGGTAATTCATCAGGGCCCATCGCCCCAGAGGAACGCATCCCCCTGATCACCCTTTCAATTTCTTTTTCAGATGGTGAACCATACATAAGGGAATCCTCCTTTAATTCGATATACTTGATCGCATTTGCATTGCCTGCATATAAATCCTGAATAAAGCTGACCCATTTTTGCTCCTCAATAGCCACCGGAAGTGGACGAGATCTAGCACCACATCCCTCCCTAATGAGAGACCAAAATGTTCTTACTTGGCCTTTAAAGGCTGCTTCTCTCAATTTAATCCACATATTATCTTCGCTCGCTTTTCTTAACTTAACCTTTACCCGTGTCCTCCTCCTTTTTAATATTAATAATCTATGATATCTTTCCGAAGAATAATTCAAGTATTGTTCCCTAACTAATTTATTTATTTCGAGATTAAGCGACAGGATGGATCTGGGGACTATCTTAGTTCTTTTCATTCGATTCGACATCTTTGCAATTTCTATCACTTTATTCATTAATACGTTGAAACTGGCGATCTCTATTCCATTCCAACTGGACAGATTTTCTACTGCGACCTCCAATACGCTGTCAAGGCCCAAGATAGCTTTGCTATCCCAATGACATCTCCCTGTTTTCTTAGAAAAAGTAAAGGATTCATCAGTTAATACCCATGGGTCCTCTGAACGCAAGCTTAAATTTACGGTAAGAGTTAGTACTTTGTGGTCACTGTAGGGGGAATTAGAGACCTTTAGATCTTTTAATAAAAAGAAGGAGGAGATTCCTACTATTACATAATCTAAGATAGATTCTCCGCTATAAGATTTGCAAGTTAAAGTAGCCGGAGTATCCGAAGGAAGTCTTCCATTTACTATAATACCATCAGCCTTCATTAATTCATCCATAAGAATTTTCCCTCTCTTATTTGTTCTAATATTTTGTGGAAATAAAGCTTGAGGGATCTGCAGGGATTCTTCCTTTTCTTTATTTCGGAATATATCTAAGGTAGCATTAGAAACTTTACAATTCAGATCCCCTACCAGAATTATTTTTGGGGAAGTTCTACTTCATTGACTTTTTAATGTGCGAAAAAATTGCTTTTAAAAGAACATCGAAAGAAGCATCCGGCGGAATATAAGCATTTATCAACATTAGGAGGGGGCTTTTACGTTATTATCGGAATTATACAATGTTTTTGCCAAAAGAGATTACTGGGATCTTTGTAATAATCATAATTCCATTTTATCTTATTTGACAATAGGCAGGCCACCCCACCCTTTGCATGTCCCCTCCTGGACGGGGTTGCTTTGCAGTCTAAGATGAAAAAATCCTTACATAGCAGATCCTCTGTGCACCAGGTTTCCTGAAGGCAAATCACATTTGCATCTAACGCATAAAGGTATTGTAATTTCTCCCTACTATTCTTTATTCCTGCAGCATTCCAAGATATTATTTTTAGTTCATTGCTAGAAAGGTGGCTGTTGTGAATGATTACTGTTAGGTATGCTCGATAGTACACCGGGTAACCAGTTCCATTTTGGGCTCTCTTCTTTAGAGTTCCATTTAAAGGACAGTGGGGGGCTGTCTTTAAGTTTTACTTGTCGGCCGTTTTTTGTAATACAAATTTTTAATTCCTCTGATGCGTGCATACTATATCTATTATCTGAAAGTGGGTAAGTTAACGGCGGGCTATTACTGAGGGATCTATTTCGAGGTAGCTCAAAATAAGGAATGACGTCAATTCCTCTGCTTTGCAGGCCTTCTGACCATTGTAATATGAGATTTACAATGATTTTGGAATTAAACCTCACCCTCGATTTATAACCGGCTTCTGTTTTTAAAATGGAAACTAAACTTATATCACTATTTTGAATAAGTTTCAAACTGTCAATCAACAAGAGACATTTAAGAAGTAAGGACCTATTTAGGATTAAATCTGTATCAAACAGAGGAATAAAAACTAACTGGTGTGTGTCCATACTTTCCCAAAGGGGTTCAACGCCTGCTATCTCTGGTTTACCTCTCTTTTTTCCAGTATCAAAAAATGGGGTAGCCAGGGGATTAAGTACTGATGAGAAAGGGATTTTTGGCCTCAGCTGCTCCTGTATTATAGGTAAAGAGGGCCCCCTATTTCGGTATTTGCACAATCTCTCATAGAGTGTGCACTATTCATGGAGGAAGCCTCACAGATCTTCATTGATTCAGTTGTTAGATTTGTGTTCACCGGGTATACAGAAACGATGTCATCTACCAACTCTATATTTTGTGATATATTTTGCAGGGATTGTGAAGAGGTCTCCATATTTACTGAAACCTCGAAGTTTTCTTTAAAACGAATTCTCCTTTGCTTCTTTTTTGAGAATCTTCGTCTTGATTTCACCTTTTTCCCTCTATTCATTACCTTTTTCCCCTCTCTCTTGGTTTCCATGTGTGAACCACCTAAGATGTTGTCTTTATCTTCATTTAGCTGGGTTTTAAAGATAGGGAATACTTCCTGATCTATTTTTCTGGCTGCGCCCACCAAACCTTTTACTTTTTGCGCTGAGTCAGAAATAGCCAGTATGGATTCCGATGAGAGTTCAGGGCTCTTCTCTTGCAATGCATCTTTGTTCTCTATCTTATCAATAAAGGTAATGCCAACAGGACCAGACCCTGTAGTTTGACTACTAGCATTCTCGAGTATATTCTCTGAGGCCTTATCTCCATTTTTTCCGCTTCTATTTGTTCAGTATATATGCTTGAATTAACCACCTTCTCCAGATTATTTTTTAACAATACTTTCAGTATTTGAGTTACGGTTTCCAGCACACAATCTGAACCTCCTACAAATTTTTCAAGCAGCTTTAGGATAGAGGATAATAAATGTTCTAAAGATACTAGTGATTCTGAAACGAATATATCCCTCCTTACACATTGGCTGGGTTGAGTATCACAGATATTTAAATCAGGGGTCAAAGATGGGTGTGATTGCAAAAGGGAGTAATTCGATTTATTTGATTTGTTAGATGGGGTGCTACTAAATAATTTTAGTCCTATAGGGACTGCTATTGCTGGAGTATTTACTGGTTCCATAACCTTACTAATATCAAGAGAAATATACCTTTTACAATTTTACATGGTTGGCAGATTATATAGTCCTTGAATAAAGATGATGTAATGTTCGCACAGGGTAAAATATGTAATTATTTTCTTACTTTGTGTGTTTATCATATGGCAAGCTCTACTTTTCATCATTTGTGGATTATGGCATTTATCCTCTTTTTGTACTGGGGATGTTATGTTCAATCTCTCTGTGCTGCCTTTAGAGTGCGAAGAACATGAACATGAACATTAGATCCTTGCACCAAGGGTAGGAAAATCCTCTGGCACTCTCACTAGAGCACTTCCATTTTGTGGGCCTTACCTTGATCTGCCATTGAAAAGCTTTGCCAAAAGCATATTTAATTTTTCTTTTTGTGGTATGATAATCAGTATACAAGGTGCACTGACATCATCACTATCGAAAATATAAGTCAAAAGAGCCTTTTGGCTTCTCCTCTTTCAACTGGGTTTCAAGGTTTTGGGCACAGCTCAGTGCCCCCAAGCACCAATCACTATGAGGGACGTGCCTTTTGTTATCTCCTTTCCAACAATAGCAATCCATAGAGGAGCTCTGCTCAGTGATTGCTGCAGGAGGGTGATTCCATAGCAAGGACCCACCTGATAGACACCATGAATATCTCTAGACTTTAGACTAGCTTCCAAAGACATGTCCAATTGTCCCATCCCCCCCACCCCCCAAAAAAAGAGTTCCAACAACCTTTATGCCCCCGGTTGTGCTGACTTTGGGTATACTTTAAATCTGATATCTGATTGCCTCAAGGGAGTTCAAAGATCTCGATGCACCCCCCTGCACATAGGCTCTGAGTTGTCTCACCGCCACCCTTTCCATGGCGGGCTCACTGCCGTGGATAGGGTCACAGTGAGGCAACTCGTAATATTCTTGGTTGTGCCGCAGCAGCACCGCCAGCATATTGCAGCCTCTGACCGCTGCAACACCGCTGTGGCATTGCTGATCCCTGGCGGTTGCGGCGGTCACGTGGCGTTCCACTGCCGCACTCAGAATACAGCGGTCGGACCACCAGTGCGGCAGTGCTTGGACTGCCACCACAACAAGGGCGGTCCCATGGACCCCCATAGTCATAATTAGGCCCAAGCAATTTTCTCCTGCTGTGCCACCACTCGCTAAGTATTCGGAAACATTACTTATGTCCACTCTTTAACCAGTACAGGAAGTGCAATGAAGCAGAAGCTCTCTGTATGAGATTAAATGATAATAACGTAGTCTTGGCTGTTTCGTCTTATATCTACGCAACGTGGAAATCAAGAGCCTGAGCCCAGGAAAGACAGTGTATATCGTAAAGTAATACTTGAACATAAAGGCTCCTACGTGCTTGTTATCCGAATGATTTCTAAGATATCGAATGGTCCAAAATCAGCATTTTCAAATGTTCTCACAAAACCCAAATCAGGAACCTGTTACAAACTTAACAGACTGTTTCTTGGACAAACATTGCATTAACCCATAACTGTGGTCTACTGAGTTACCAAACTGAAAAAAGCACTGTCCTCATGATTCCATCCGTTGCAATAATGTTATGTGCGCAAAGGGGATATCACCGAGGGGATGACTGGAGCATCTGCATTTTATGTACGAGAAGTTTAAGCAATGCTATAATTGAGAATCCATTCTGATTGTACCTAATACTTTTTGGGGACCATAATGTATACTTTTCAACTTTCTTTTAGAACCATGCGGTAAAAACAAGCCCTGGGGCTTTTTCCGCGACATCTCTAACAGACATTGTTCTCTCGTCGATTCCATAAGTCAGCTGTAGCAGCCATACGAAGGAAAAATACTTAGGGAAATGCCAAAGCACTTGCACTTTAATGGAGTAGTTAACTCCTTAGATGACAAACCCTTCTGTTCCCTATGTGCCTAGAGCTAACTATAGAGACATTCTAATGGGATGCTTTTTAGAGCAATTGTGATGGTTACTCGAGGGATTAATACAAAGAAAAGTTGTAGTATACCTGAGCCCTACAGGAGAAAGCCAACGTATTTACTATTACCTTACGCTATAACTGGTTGATCCCTGTGGGGTCAACTTCGAGGGAACAAATATTTGCATTTGCACTTTGTGTCTTTAGTATGATGTTACAAAATGACTTTTTATGGTCCCTTTGAGTTATTTTAATGATGAAAGATCCTTTTTTCCTGCAACATTTTAATGACTTTGTGCTAACTGTTTTCAGGGTCACTACAGAGGGAAGCACAAATGCATCTGCATTCTAACTGGGACTTTCAAAGATGTCCTCTTTGCAAAAGCACTTCCTCCTGTTGTCTTTAAGTGCTAAGATATGCGGACCGTTTGAAGGGCAGACATTGGGGGTCTAACTTTCGAGGGTAGGGCAAATGCATCCGCACTTTATGACTATAGGTTCCTAAACTGTCCTTACGTATGCAATGGCTTTGAACCAAATAAATTTGCTCCTAAATTGGCATCGTAATAACACAATAAGTGATCGTCCCTGAGATACCTTAATGAAAGAAGTCACGTTTGTTGACAACTCGGTGAAACACAGGGAAGACTGCCTGAAGGACAAACTATGTACGCACTATGTATCTGTACTTTATTATCTTAAGATCAATAGCACTTAATTTCCCTTTATCACCCAAATATGCACTTTGCACAATAAAGGGTAATATACAGGTTTATCCTACTGTTCAGGGGAAGATCTCTAATATGAAAATCTAGGTAATTATAATCTGGTCACGTCACTTTCAATCAACTTCTAAAATTATTGAATGTAACAGTCTTCGCTTTTTTATTTTATGTGAACTGAAGAGTCATTGTAAATATTTTGCTATAATTATTGTGTTTTAAACTGTACTGTCAAATGTTATGGCCTGTCACAGCTGAATACAATAAAGATTTGATTTGTTTGATAAAGATCTAAAATCTTGTTTATACATGTGGAGTATATTTTCTACATGCAAAAGCACCTTCAGTTGACTAGCCTCCATCTCTATCACTGCCAATACACCATTCTGACTGATTGCTGCTGGCAGACATTCTAGAGCTAAACAATAGCACTAGGAGTAGAATGCTGACCTATCTGGTACCTCACTTACTGCTGAAAATGATCACTTAAACTCCACGCTATTGAAACATCTCTTTATGAGGCCAACTTACATTGATTCTGAATTCCACCCTTGACCACCTCACTCAATAGCATGTAATAAGTACATCCTTTCTATGAAATCAGTCACATTCGTGGTGCTTAGAGAGAGGGCAAGTGTTCCATGTTTTTGCATACTTTCTATTGGATGTTAAAGAAATTCTACATATTGTTGCCTGAAGGTTGTCGTGGTGTAAACTCAAGATGTGAGAAATCTATCATATCTCACATTACCCTACTTTGTCTGTAGTAGTTAGAACTTTTGACATAATCTTAATGCCTATTGTTAGAAATTGGGTCTCTAGTTTGCAGAGGTTTGCACCAGTCCAAGTAGGTACCACAATCCTAGTCAGGGTAAGTCACAACACACTCTAAATTATCCTGTGGTCACTCTCTGGTAGCTTGGCACAGAGTAGGGAGGCTTAACTTAGAAGGCAATATGTAAAGTAAAATAGAGAATATGTATCTGAGTAAAATGATACAAAAATGACAAACATCCAATGTGTAGAAGTTGAGATGCTGAATTTTGAAGAAATTAATGCAGTAAGTGCTTAGAAGCAAGTAAAACTAAAAAGGTTACTTTAGGTCATGCTGGACCAGGTCAAAGTCAAAGTTCGGGCCGACCGTGATGGAGCGCTGGCTGGCTATAGGACCCACGCAGGCCCCTGTGAACGAAGTACCTTTCCTGGTCTGAAGCAGTGAGATGCATTGATCTTCTCCATGCAGTGAGGGCTATGCATCAGTTCCAAAGACAGGTGCCGGAGTTGAGAGGCGTCGAGCGATGCACCAGTTTCTGCCATACAGTTGAGGGGATACAACAATCTCACTAAACTGCAGTAGCAGTGATACACTGTCCGATACGTCGATGTCTGGAGGCAAAGCGCTGGTTCTGAAGTGATGTGCCAGTTTTACTCTTGCAACCGGGTCAATGCGCTGGTTCTGCTACTCACAGACAGGAGAGGTTTCGAAATCCGTGTTGCAGGTGTCTGCGCCACTTCCAGTGACCCAGGCACAGGAGCCAGGGTAGAGACTTTGATATCCCTGAGTCTCAAGCAACATGAGACAAGCAAACAAGTCCTTGGAGATAACTTTAAAAAAAGGCAGAGTCCAGCTCTCCTTCACCAAAGTCAGAGATCAGCAGGCAGCATGGTAATAAACAGAAAAACAGGCCTTATAGAACAGCAGTCTAGCTGAGTCCTTGGAGCAGCTCAGCAGTTGACAGAGGTACAGGTGTAGGTCCAGAAGTGTCTGATTTCTGTGGTTCAGGGACACATTACTCATACCTAAAAGTGCCTTTGAAGTGGAGATTACATCAAAGACTGGTCTCTGAAGTGCAAGCAATTCCTTTCAGCCAATGCCTTTCTACCAGGCTGACCCTGGGGGGTAAATCAGTGCTTTATGGGTGGACAGGAGACTACCCATTGAAGTGTGTCAGCCGCTCCCATTCCTCCCTGCCCAGGAAGACCCATCAGAATGCAGATGAATGCAGATGAGTGCTCAGAATTAAGCCTGGGCGTAGTTCGCGAAGTAGCGCTACGCGAAGCTACGCAAAGTGCAGTTCGCACTATGCGAGCTACGCGTAGCACTACGCGAACTGCGTAGTGCACTGTTCGCAATGATTGCACAGTGCCGGATGCTTGTCCGCACTGTGCAATCATTGAAAACGGCATCTTGCATAGTGCGAGCTGTCTTTTACTGCCGCTCGAGTAGATTTTTACTCGAGCGGCAGCTTTCTCAACGCGGACTGGTTGTTTCTCATCGCGAGCGGTCGCGAGCATACGCGACCACTCGCAATGAGAAACCTGACCTCCCCGCGTTGAGAATCTCGCCGGAGGTTTATTTTCCACGCTCGCGATCGGCAACTTGATGTTGCTGATCGCGAACGAGGAAAAAGACTCGCCGGGATGTCATTTTGCTTGCTCGCGGTCGCCAACTTGACGTTGAGGACCGCGAGCAAGCAAAAAATGACCGCTGCACTACGCTACGCGTGTTTGCACTGTGCTACGTGCAATTCGCGTTGTGCGAAGTAGCGCAAACTTCGCAAACTACGCGAGCGTAGCGTAGTGCTTTGCCCAGGGTTACTCAGAATGCAGATGAGCCTCACATTCCTGTGTTTGTGCTTGTCTAGAGGGAATGCACAAAGTGTAGCTGTCACCCAATCCAGACATTTATTGGAGACAGGTTGTGAGGCACAAAGAGCTAAGAGCAGAGAAATCTCCACTTTCTAAAAGTGGCATTTCTAAAACAGTAATGTTAAATCCAACTTCACCAGTACAGACGATTTATCAAGACCATTCAAACATACAAAACATGAAAAGGCAACTCCTCTCTGATCAGGAATTACAGCTTAAAAGTTTATTAAGGGATTCCCAATGCAAGCCTATGAGAGGAGTAGGCTTCATAGTAGTGAAAAATGAAATAGGTTGTTTGCCACTACCAGGGCATGTAAAACATAAAAGTACATGTCCTACCTTTTACTTACATAGCACCCTGCCCTCTGGGTTACCAAGGGCCTTCATTAGGGGTGACTGACTTATATGTAATAACAGGGGAGTTTAAGTCTTGGCAAGTAGTTATAAATGCCAAGTCGAAATGGCAGTAAACTGCACACACAGGCCCAGCAATGGCAGCCCTGAGACAGGTTTGAAAGGCTACTTATGTGGGTGGCACAAATCAGTGCTAACAGGCCCACTAATAGTATTTCATTTACATGCCCTGGATACATTGTAAACCACTTTACAAGGAACTTACAGGTAAATTAAATATACCAAACAGGTCAATGATAACATGTTTAAGGGCGAGAGCACATGCACTTTAGCACTGTGGTAAAGTGCTTAGCATCCTAAAATCAGCACAAATGTGGTCAGAAAAGTGGAGGAGTTAGGCAAAAAGTTGGGAGAAGATCACCCTAAGATTGTGTTCATTGTGCCATCAAATACACTTTCTTGCCAGATATGTGTAGTGTATTTTGCGTTTAATTATTCAGCAAAGTTGCCTGTACACTAACTTATGAGAGCAATATTTTATAAATCTTTCATAAGAGTCTTGTCACAGGACCTTTCATGGCTTACATTGGATTAACACATAAAATATCCTTGACAATTTCAAAACATGATTGTGTTAAAAGAATATGAAGATTTAATATATGTGTTTTAAAGGCAGAACATTTAACAACGTGTAAGATTTTCAACCGCCAAGTATGATAAAGAAAGAAGATGATGATGATACAAACAATATTTATGCATTTAGAGTCAATGGCTAGAGTTTTATGGCACATTAGCTGCACTGGCAATAGCATCCTTGCCACCGCCTGCTCTTCTTCCTCCTCAACAAGCGAGGTGAGGATAAAATATGGTCTTTGCTGCCAGACAGGTGCAGTGCTCTAGGGCAGGTACTGTAAGGTACAGACCACTAGTGCTGCAGTATGGCCTCAATGACATTCGTAGCCCCCTGAGGCATATTATAAATAATCTAAGAAAAATTCATGAAACACCATATGGATTGGCACATAGGCCATTATTTTATTAAAATCTCGTCCTACAAAAATTGGATATTGAGTTGTGATTTGGATGAGATTGGGGGTTTATTTTTATATGACGTATTTGGGGGTTTGTTTGAAAATAATGTTTTTTTTTAACACAAACTTTATTAAGTTTATTCAAATATACATACAATCTTCTACGTCCACATTAGGACCTAGTAGTATCCATGCAGTACATCGTCATATGCCCTACTAGTATATACCTGAGCACATAGTTAGTACAATACCTTCGTGTGCATAGCTCTTAACAGCAACACATTCCAATGTGTACATTTCTTTTGCCGTGGCATTAAATATTCCGTTCTGTGTTGTTGACCACATTTCGCATTTCTAAATATACCTATACCAATTACCCAGGGTCACCCCTCCACCCCCCACCCACAGTCATCTAACTGGGAACACCATAGTAAGCTACAGAACAGATAGAATAATTCTATAACATTTCACAAAGAGACCTGCACTTGACTAGGGCTCGCGTCACTATACCTTGTCGCACAACAAGTTCAGATTTATCTTGTAGAGGGCACCCGCCTTCCGCGTACAATGCCTCAGCCACAGCTCGATCAAACCACTACTGCCTGCATAGGTTCCTCCCAGCTTTTAAACGCCTCACATAGTACATCCCACGCCACTGCTATAGGTATTTTTCTCAGGCCCCTCTGCTCCTCCCTACGTATTGCAGCACTTTCAGCAAGGCCCCACTTAAGCACCTCATCTCTCCAAGTCTCTAGGTTTGGGGGTCTTGCAGCCTTCCACCGGCTAGTAATATGTCTCTTTGCTAGTATTAACGCTAGATTAGCAAAGCACGCTTGTACCTTATATCCCTTAGGCTGATGGTATAACCCCAGCAGACTGCTCTTTGCTGTGTTCCAAGTATTTCCCCCCACAGTATCAGTAAGCATGTGTGCAATCTGTGTCCAATTGTGCGTTAGTGCCGGACATGTCCGCAGCATATGCATAAACCCGGCATCCTCCTCAACGCACCTCGGGCATTTTGAGGGGGTGGCAGGAAACATCTTGTGGAGTCTATGCGGGGTGAGGTATGCTCTCTGTACGATCAGATTCTGAATAAATTTGAACCGCGCATTGCGGGACACTGTCTTCGGGTACTCCAGTAGTTTTGCCCATTCTTTGTCCGTCAGACCCTCTGCCACATCTACCTCCCATTTGGTCCGCAGCGCCTCTAGTGGGGGGGTCTTACTGTCCCCCTTATGCCTACATAAAGCCATTTTGTTAGATGCCTGCCATTTCCCATCAAATGAAGCATATGTACCATTTCATTCGTGGGCGGCTCTTGTCCAGTTGGGGCCCATAGCCATTCCACACAATGAGATAGTCCTGCATGTAGAAGGAACAGTGTAATCGACAGGCCATTGGTATTTGTGAAGTCAGTGTGCGACATTATTGTGCCCTCTTGAAATAGTGTTCCAACAGTAGCTATCCCTACCTCCACCCAGTCTGTTATCTGTCCCCGCGTGACCACTCCTGACGGGATGGGCAAACCCACAAAAGGGATATTTGGTGCATAGGGTATACATGGACGCGTGTATTTTTTGGCAGAAATCCAGTATTTTAATGCTATTTGCAATAGTGGGGAATCCGTAGTGTCAATTGGGCGTGTGCTATATAACTTCGCATGCAGTTTACCTTGTGCCAACATTCTGGGCGTATATCCTATTTCCTGCAGGTTACGACCCGCAAGCCAGAAGGAAAGCCACTGCAACTGGCTCGCCATACAGTAGGCCCTAAAATCGGGGGCTCCTACCCCTCCGGCAGCAGTCGGTAGTTGTAATTTTCTGAGTGCCACTCTCCTTCTACACGTGCCCCATATTAATTCTACCAATAAGGCGTCTAGGACCCGGAATATAGTCGCAGGGAGAAATATCGGGATTGTTGTAAAATAGTACAGCACGCTAGGCAACATTACCATCTTTGCGATGGCCAAACGCCCCGTGACCGACAATGGTAGAGTAATCCAAAACGCTATTTGGGAGCGCAACGCAGTTATTGCTCTTTGCACATTTCTGTCCATCGTATCTTGTTGCGTTCTATATATATGTACACCCAAATACTTAAACGTGACTGGGGTCACTTGTACCTCGTTATCGCCAAATCCAACCACATTCGGGGCCTCTTGATGGTTAAAAAAGAAAGCCACGGACTTGTAAAATTTATACGGAGACCTGACACCTGACCAAAGTTTTCAAAAATCGCTGCCCCATCAGGAATACTACTGTGTAAATCCCAGTTATAAAAAATTATGTCATCAGCATATAGCAATGCGTCATGCATCACCGGACCTACTGGTATACCCCAATTTTGGGCTGACATGCGCAGTTTGTGTGCAAGCGGTTCAACTGCTAGTATAAAGAGCATGGGGGACAGGGGGCAGCCCTGGGTCGTGCCCCTATGAACCCCGTACTCCTCGGAAATATGGCCTCCCGTCCTAACACGTGCCGTTGGGGCAGCATATAGTAACCAAACCCAGTTGATATATTCAACAGGTATCTCATATAAGGCCAGCTCCTCAAGCATGTATTCCCAGTTCAACGTGTCAAACGCCTGCCGCATATCCAGGGATAGACAGCCTGCCCGTGGGAAGCGTTCTAAGGGAGCCCACAGTATTTGATATAGCCGCCTCACGTTCTGTGCAGTGATCCTATATGGCACAAACCCGCATTGGTCCACATGTACTAACTTGGTGAGATAGGGCAGTAAGCGCGTCGCTAAAATCTTACTTAAGATTTTATACTCAGTATTTAGGAGCGACAATGGGCGGTATGCTGAAATATCCGTCGGATCACGCCCAGGTTTGGGCAGTGACACTACTAGTGCCTGCTTGGTCGTCTGAGGAAGAACCCCTCCCTCAGCAGAGGCCTTATACAATGCGCCCAAATGGGGCGCCAGCTCCTTGGCATAGGTGGAGTAAAATTCTGCGGGCAGGCCATCCAGCCCTGGGGTCTTATTTCGCGGCAGGGCCCGGATTGCAGTCAGAATTTCCTCCGTAGTAATAAGTGACTACAAGTCTTCCTGGTCTGTGGTGACAAGCTTCGGTAGCCGCACTCCCTGGAGAAAATCCATACTTTCCGGCATACAGGAGCGCCTGGGGGCACTGTACAAACAGGTATAGTACTTTTGGAATGCCTCATTGATCGTAACTTGGGTGACAGCCATGGCTCCCGTTGGGGAGCGAATTTGTGTCATTGGAGTCACTTGGGATTGATCCCTAATAATGCGTGCCAGTAAAGTACCCGCTTTATCAGCCTCTGCATGTGTTCTCTGGACATACGCTTTATAGTCAATTACCCTTAACCTCTCCATCAATTCAGCATGCTCTATCCGCCTCTCCTGTAGTTCACCCGCCCGTTCTGGGAATTTCGCGGCTGCTTTTTCCAGGGGGCCCAATCGTTCCTCGACTTCTGTCAATTTGCGCGCTATTTCCTGTCTTGCTCCTACCACTGCTCCAATGGAGGCACCCCTCACTACCACCTTGAACGCTTCCCATTCTATTAATGGGGAGGAGGCAGAGCCCACATTCCGAGCGAAGTAGTCTGTAACGGTAGCTGCCATATGTGTCCTAAAAACCCCGTCCTCGAGCATTTGGGGATTGAATCTCCACGTCGGCACCGGTGTGGGGACATAACCCCACTCAAGAACCTTCTCCAGCGGACTGTGGTCCGAGAGCGTTTTACCCAAGTATGATAGTTGCACCACTTTTTGGAGAAGGGAAGGGGAGCAGAAGACATGGTCTATTCTAGTGTGTACTGCATGTACGTGGGAGTAAAAGGAGTATTCCCGTGTTGATGCGTGTTTGACTCGCCACGCGTCCCTGAGGCCACACCCATCCGTCCATGCCTCTAATGCCCTGGCCTGTCGGGTTGCTAACGCACCACGGAGAGGCGGATGCAATCGATCCATCCACACATCCAGCACTGCATTATAGTCCCCCCCAAGTATCCAAGGGTAATGTACCCAGTCAGCCAATGCATTGTTCAGTCGTTGGAGGAACCCCCCTGTTCTGAATTTGGTGCATAAATACTCCCTATCACAAGCATCTGTCCATCCATCTCACCCCTCAACAGTACGTATCTGCCCTCAACATCCACCCTCTGCTCTAGTAATCGGTATGGGACCTCCGCTCGTATCCAGATGACCGCGCCTCGTGCGAAAGCCGAGTAAGTTGTATTATATAGCAGACCTCTCCACTTTTTCCGTAATTTGTACGCTTCACTATCATTTAAGTGCGTCTCCTGTAGGAGAACAATTTGTGCTTTCCGCCTACCAAGCTGAGCATGAATGCGGTATCGCTTATGCAGAGAGCCCATACCTTGCACGTTCCAAGTGAGGAACTTATACTTTGCCCTTGCCTCCATTGAGCTTAAGTGTGTTATGCAATACCCTTTCCCATGTCCGGTGCCTGGCCTCTAGTTCAGTCTGTCGTGCATACACGCGCGTTCCCTTGTAACTGCTACATTGAACTCCCAAACTACCCCAATTCGAAGGTCCAACCCCAAAACTGTGCTCGACCAAACAGCTGCTACAAACAATAACAGCTAGAACTTGTGTGCTGCTTTTGCAAGGGGGGGAGATGATACACCAGCCGCGGATCATAGTGCCCCATACAAGCACAATCGCACCACTCCAATTGTGCGCTGCGGTGTAGTTGCACTGCAGTGTTAGCAAACTTAAATCTTGTTTTTGCACCTCCCTTTTTTTTTAAAAAGAGAAAAAACAAAGCAAGCTATATAAGAAAAGAAATACTATAAACAAGTTGGAAAAAAGACAACAGTAGGGGGGAGAAATGAGGTTGCTTCCCGGGCCTGGGACACACCCCCCAACAGTATATGTTATACCTAATGGAGCATCCAGAATGATACAGTTACCAGCTGTTTCCAGCGCACGAACCACGTCTCTGTCCCTGCTCGTCACATAGCAGCGCTGAGCAGTGAGTGGGTGAGTCCTCCACTAACAGCCCCAGTATCTTGCATGTCTGCGTAAGTTCTGCCTGGACAACATGATTAATCCTCTAGTTCCCTGGCTGTTTGCGGTGTCAAGGATGGCAACAACGGTTGGCTGGCGTCCGAGTCCGTTGCCGGCGCTCCGTCTGACGACGAATCCCGCCCACCGACTGCTTCCGGTGCTCTCCATGTTGCTGCCGCCCTCAGTGCCGCTCTCTTGCTCTCTAATTGTTGTTCAAGAGTGGGTTCCCTCTCAACTCGTGCCTTCTGTGTAGACATGCTGCGCAACCCTGTGCGCCTGCGGCGCTGACTCGGTCTTCGCTGTTGCCGATGCTCATCCAGTATCGTCAAATTTGGGAAGTTCGTCTCAATCCAGAGCCATGCCGTCTCAGCGTCCTCAAAGAAGTGACTGGCGTTATCGTGTAGAACTTTCAATTTGGCAGGAAATATTAAAGCATATCGTAGATTTAGCTGTTGCAGGTGCTGGTTGACTCAATAGAAAGCCTCCCTTTGCCGCTGAACTTGTATTGTATAGTCCGGAAACAGAGAGACTTTCGAGTTCTCGTATAGGAGTGGCGCCTTTTCCCTTGCCTTGCGGAGCAGTGTGTCTCTGTCTCTGTAATTCAGAATCTTTGCCACTATAGGCCGAGGTGGTAGGCCGGGGGCCCTTGGTCCTGTTGGCACCCTGTGAGCCCTCTCCACACTAAACATTGTGGTAAGACCTTCTGGTGCGACCTCCGTGCGCAGCCAATGTTCGACAAACTGTGTAGGGTCCCGGCCTTCACTTCTTTCAGGCATACCAACGATTCAGAGGTTACTCCTCCGAGCCCGTCCCTCAGCATCATCCACTTTGTCTTGCAGTTCCTTCACTTGTCGCTGGAGCTGGGAGACTGTCTCCGTCTGTGCCTTAAGCCAGGGCGTGATGTCCAAGAGGGTAGTTGCATGTGTCTGCACCCGCTCTGCCAGTTTCTTATGGTCTGCACGGAGCAGGCTCACGTCCACCGTCAAACTTCCCAGCTGTTGCTCCATCACTGCCCTAGATTCGCGGATTTCCTTCAGAATAATATCAAGTTTGTCTTGGCGTTGCTCCTCTTGCATTATAGTATCTGGAATCTCGTCTTGCGTGAGCTGAGAGTCGCGCTGCGAGTGACGACCCATTTCTGATGTCTGGCCAGGGTCCGCCGGTTTGCTTTTTGTCCGCCCCATGCTGTGAAGCGCTCTGCCCCTAGGCCCTATCCCAACACCGTTATTGTAGTGTCTTCCCTGGCCCCCGGTAATCTAGGTAAGTATACAATGTGTCTGCACTAGTAGAGCTTGCTGGTATCTGTTATACAAAGCACTGAACGGATGTGTGGGACTGCCACTCCAACGCCAGGGTCTCCGCCGTTCAAGTATATGCTAATAGTAGTACGTGGACCTCGCCCCCGCCGTTATTCGTACTCGTTGGTCTAGGCTTGAGGATGGGGGGGTTCTAGGCCAGATCTGTCTCAGGCACTACGCAAGGCATTTAAAAGTGGTCAGGCCCGCAGCCCTCACTGCATTCAATGCAGGGGGGGGGAGAACGCGCCGTCCCCCGGCTTCTCAATCAGGCGCCCATCAAACCGGCAGGACTGCGCCCTCTCCGCTTTGGCCGCACACCGGTCGGGTCGCAGATAGTGCAGGAGCCCTCCCAAGGCAGCACAGGCACCCGCCGTTGCGACGTAGGGGGTGTCCTCAGTTTTTGGAGCCGCCACGGGTCACCGCTAGCTCCGTCGTGGGCCCCAGCCAGCCGCGTTGCCTCCAAGGTGTCCCGGCCGACCGCTGGAGCACCTTCCGTCCACTATCCCGACGTGCCTGTGGTCAGTGGCAGGAGGGGTTCATGTCGCCATGGACCAGTATCATCCCCATAGCTAAGGGCCGGTGGGACCGCGCCCTCTCCTCCGCAGCCACTCGCAACCAGCTCACTTTCAGCAAAGAGGACCTCCTGGGCCAACACAGTCACCCACCGTTCTAATGTAGGGAGTGGCCTTAGTTCCCGTGGCTGTCGCAAGTCACTACCAGCTCCTTCGTCGACCTCAGCGAGCCTCGTCGGTCCTTCGGCGCCCTAGCAGACCGCCAGGGCACCCGTGTCGCACTTTGCGATCGTGCGTAGACTCATCAGTGGGAGGGATCCGCACCGCCAGGGCCAGTGCACAACCCCACATCCAGGGCAAGAGTCGTGACAGAGAAGCGCAGCACCCCTCCGCACCTCCGAGTGCAGTGATAGTGGGACAGGCCCGGCTCCTCTAGAATGACCAGGCCTCAAGCCGCGACCTCACGTTGGCAATCAGCCGGCCGTCCCGCCACTACGCACTGTCCTGCTCTGACGGTGGGCAGCTCCGGTCTCACACGACCCCGTGCTGCTTCCAGGGGTCTCCGCAGGACTTTCGCTGCAACTACAGCGTTGGTGCTCCAGTATTGTGTAGGATCTCTCAGGTTTTTGCGGTCCCGGCCCGGGAGCTCTCCTCTCAGGCGTCCGCCATCGTTCGCGGCTGGCCACGCCCCCCGTTTGAAAATAATGTTAAAATATTGTTTGTTTTTTTATTTGGGAGATTGGAGTGAGTACTTGAAGTTAAGTGGTTTTCTTGATTGGCTATACATGTTTAATGATTATTTTTTTAAACATTTTTGGGTTTAGAATTACTTTAAATTGTGGAAGTGTAGGCTCTTGAATAACGAGTCCAGGATAACACTAGTAACATGGAAAAAATATTGAGGAACAAAATATCAAAAGATAAGTGTGTATAGGTTTTCTGTAAATAACTCCACATCTATAAAATATATATGTATCTTCAAGGTACATAGTTGTGGAGTTGAGAATAATCAATCTATACTTCCCTTTGTCCACTTACATTTCAATATTTTGTCCCTCTATATTTTGACGATGATATTAATATGCCTTGTACTCCATATGCAAGAGTATAATTCGTTATGTAGCACCTTTGATAGAGGACTGTGTCCATGTGAATTTTTTTTGTTTGTGAATTTTGTTTGTAGCATACAGCGAAGTGTACTTTTTCAAATACCAGCCTTAATAATATTTTTACAAGCATAATATTTAAAAAGCTTATAAATTGTAAATGGTCAATATGCACACAAAACATATTTAAAATACATCAGCTAGTTATGCATAAAAGGTGTTCAGTGTTGAGAACTCATTTTCGATTAAAATAAAAATGTTATATTTAGACGTACATGTTCAAGGTCATGCACACATGTTGACCAAAAAATATCCACCTAAATTGTATACAGAGGTCTTAACATGCTATGAAGTTAGAATCTTAAAAATATCATGAATAATGGGGTAACATTTTTCAGCAAGATCAAGCTACTAAATTATTTAATGGTTAGTGTGAATGTGGTATGTATCACTATACTAGGAGCTAAGCAATGTCATGGGCAAATTTCAGAGTGCATTTTAAAATTCCAGTTATATTAATTTTTTTAGTTTTGTGCCAAAAGCACAAGTTAACATTTAAGGGAAGTTGACTGCCAGTCAAACTATGTCAGACACGTGATACTAAATATCATATGTATAATACATGTCCTCAAATGTAGGGACAATATATTTGTGGAAGTTATAGTTCAAAGTTGTTCCCAGCAAACACAGATAAGTATGTATGTGGTCATATTTTCCTATCTTGGGCACATATGACAAAGATTCATAACATTTATGGTGATATGATATGTCTACAATTTGAATGCCTTATGAGTATATGTCCTGACAATATTGCATGTGTGCTATGGAAAGAGGCATTGTTGTGAGAAAGAGGATTAGTTAATGTGGTGGAATGACTGATTTGTATGTGACATGATGTCACAAGGAAATAGTGCAATTGATTAGAACGGTACTAACCTCTATCACTTTCTTCATATGTATAAACATGTCTCTATCAATCAAATTTTCAAATATGTTGCTGAAACAAAGGACAGAGGATTGCAACTACACAGCAGCCACCAAATGATACTACCTTTGCAGGTCCCTTCCAGAAAAGAAAAATATATATATTCACTATTTGGACAAACACACACTTTTTGAAGATGTGACATAGTCCATAGATAATGTTATACAATGTCAGCCCTCTCGTTCGTTCCTCATTTGTGTCATAGTCAACATGAGAGTATAACTGACATAATTCCTTCTCAATGTACTTTTCAGTAGTTTCTTGAAGAGCTATCTATAGCCCATCTCACAGTAGTATTCTGCAGTATTGCACAGACACATGTCATTTGCAAGTAACTTTTGCACTATACAGTCTCCTTTTACCATGGAGTTTCAGACAGCGAAATTCTGACTTGAGGAAACCACTAATTCTTTCTATGATGGATCTAGTTTTCTTTTGTACAGAATTGTAAGAAACCTCTAATGAAATCTTGGTGTTTACAAGTGTCACCATCAGCCATGGTCAAAGGATGTAGACATAAACAGCTATGCTTAAAGGTATGTAAAAGTATTAGTTATGGGTGGAACTTCCTTGTAACAAACGTTAGATATGACTGTTGCATTAAATCGCACAGTCATTCATGGATTAAACAAAAAGCTTTAATGCATCAGATGTTCTAATGACAAAACATAATTTTTTTACTTTTAGTGCCAACCTATTTGTGTGGATATTAACGGTGGGCGGTGAACTCCGCTCCGCCAGCGGAGTTTGTGGAGTTTTCCCAACTCTGTGCTCCACTGGGAGTGCGGAGCTTGTCAAAGAACTCCAATTCCTCCACGTGGTGGAGTTTGCCCCCACCGCTCAAGCCTAATGAGGATATCCGTGGAACGCTGCTTTTTGAGTAAGTAATGCTGTGTGCAGCAGGTGCTGCAGTGTTGTTGTTTGCTGACAGGGTCCAAGCAGGGGCCACCCTCCGTCACTTCACTGCATACACGGGGGTCTCTACAGCAGGCACTGTGACCCCATGAGCTCTCACTATGGAGCTGATAGTAGGGGGAAGGGGAGGGAGGGACGGACGTGTGGGGGAGCGAAATCAATAGGTGTGATTATTTGTCACGTGACATGTCATTATGCTGCAACACAGCTCGGAGCTGACCTGCTGTGGGAGACGACTTTCTCGAGTTCCGACCTAATCCACCAGCCATCTCAAGGCCCCCCACTCTCTGGCCAGGAGGAACAGGAGGCTTCGGATGCTGGGAACAGGAGAGCTGTGCTGAGGTGCATTGCGGGCAGGGCGAGGCACATGAACGACAAGACACCTTTTGGATGGGAGGTGGGTGGAGTGGGGTACTGGCTGCATAGCAGAATGGAGTTTAAGAGGGAGAGAGGGTTTGGGATTGCTGGAGAAGGTTGGTGTGGGCTGGAGAAAGGAAAAGGACAGCAAGCGTTAACTACCCTAGGGTCTGACTCTGAAGCAGGCAGGTGTGAACTCTCTGTCCTATTGAGGTCAACAGAAGCAGGCAGAACACACAAGGGTGAAGGAAGGAGGGTCAGTTGTGTTGGGAGGACACATGGGTCGGGGGCACTGTAGACACCTTTTCCTATTGGATGGCCCTGATTCTCATTGCTTCCCTCTTCCTGCAGCAAGTACCCCAGCACAATGAAAGGGAACTACTTCTCTTTTTGGCCCAGAATACTACAGGGTCGCAACATGACCAGCGTGAACAGCAGCACAGTGATGTATCACAGCGGATCGGTACTCCACAGAATTCCACTGAGTTTGATGCAACTCTGCAGAATTCTGCGTAGTGCAACTCTGCAAACTCAGCCCACACCTAGTGGATATTTGAGTGATACCCTGCAAGAAAGTGGATTATTATTTGTAGCGGAAGGAAGTCCACCACAAATAATAAAGTCACTGACCTGTTAGGTCCAGTCAAATGTTTCAGTTATTTAAACAGAAGCTTAACCCCTACTAGCTATGACATAGAGCAGACAGGCTAAACTGTGTAAAGCATTTACAAGTACTAAAACTGTCAAAAACACAACACAATAAAAATCCAAATATGATTTAGAAAATAGAGTTACATTTAATACAGAAAATACCACCAAAATGACAAAATCAAACGTGAACCAGAGATATTTTAGAGGACTTATGGAAAAATAGCACCAGAAAACACTAAGAGCTAATGACAGTCTAGGTTCTCAGTAGACCGGGACCTACGCACAATTTCAGGCTGTCCGTGATGGAACGGCCATACCAATCAGGTTCATCCTGGTCAGAGATTTACCTAGAGACTTAGGGGCCGATTCCGATCCCGGTCGGAGGCGCACCTAATACCATTCGGCCGGGGAAAAAGCCAGGCGAATGCCTGTTTCCCGACCGATTCGCACATACGTCCGAACGAGCAAGTACGATGCGCACAACTGCCCAAATCCCGACCCAGTCGTACTCACCCAATACAGGTCCTGTTCTCCGACCGAGGCGGATCCGGAAACGCAGAATCGAGTCGCACGGAAGCCAAAATGCAGCCCCGTCCGGCCGGACAAGTACGATGCTCCATCCGTACGCGCCGAACCCGTCACTACGCACGGCACGTCAAAGCATCCGGGAGAGGCGCACATAAGCTCTGATTCGCGCCACAAGACGATCCACGGCTACGAGACGAACATGCCAGCGACGAGGATGAGGCGAAGCAAAGAGAAAGATGAACGAGACGAACCAACCATGAATCCCATCGTGCCGATCCTACCAATATTCTACATCTATTACCGGAACTGGCACGGACGCGTACGACGCAGAAGGTAAGTCAGACACCCACCACACAAACAAACCACACGTACCCGACAAATCACACACACACATAGGGATGCAGAAATTACTTACACCAGCAACAGCAGCACCATAGGGGCGGGATGGCTATCACCAATGCCACATATACACATAGGGGCCTGGATGCCAACCACTAACACCACCCCTACCCAGGGGGTGCCAGATGCCTACCACTACCACCACCCCTACCCAGGGGGCTGGATGCCTACCACTACCACCACCCCTACCCAGGGGGTGCTAGATGCCTACCACTACCACCACCCCTACCCAGGGGGTGCTAGATGCCTACCACTACTACCACCCCTACCCATGGGGGGCAGGATGCCTGTCACTACTACCACCTCTACCCATGGGGGGCTGGATGCCTACCACCACTACCACCCCTACCCAGGAGGTGCTAGATGCCTACCACTACCACCACCCCTACCCAGGGGGTGCTAGATGCCTACCACTACTACCACCCCTACCCATGGGGGGCAGGATGCCTGTCACTACTACCACCTCTACCCATGGGGGCTGGATGCCTGTCACTACTACCACCTCTACCCATGGGGGCTGGATGCCTACCACCACTACCACCCCTACCCAGGGGTGCTAGATGCCTACCCCTACCACCACCCCTACCCAGGGGGTGCTAGATGCCTACCACTACTACCACCCCTACCCATGGGGGGCAGGATGCCTGTCACTACTACCACCTCTACCCATGGGGGGCTGGATGCCTACCACCGCTACCACCCCTACCCAGGGGGTGCCAGATGCCTACCACTAGCACCACCCCTACCCAGGGGGTGCCAGATGCCTACCACTACCACCACCCCTACCCAGGGGGTGCTAGATGCCTGTCACTACTACCACCTCTACCCATGGGGGGCTAGATGCCTACCACTACCACCACCCCTACCCAGGGGGTGCTAGATGCCTACCACTACTACCACCCCTACCCATGGGGGGCTGGATGCCTACCACCACTACCACCCCCTACCCAGGGGTGCTAGATGCCTGTCACTACTACCACCTCTACCCATGGGGGCTGGATGCCTACCACCACTACCACCCCTACCCAGGGGGTGCTAGATGCCTGTCACTACTACCACCTCTACCCATGGGGGCTGGATGCCTACCACCACTACCACCCCTACCCAGGGGTGCTAGATGCCTACCACTACCACCACCCCTACCCAGGGGGTGCTAGATGCCTACCACTACTGCCACCCCTACCCATGGGGGGCAGGATGCCTGCCACTACTACCACCTCTACCCATGGGGGGCTGGATGCCTACCACCACTACCACCCCTACCCAGGGGGTACTAGATGCCTACCCCTACCACCACCCCTACCCAGGGGGTACCAGATGCCTACCACTACCACCACCCCTACCCAGGGGGTGCCAGATGCCTACCACTACCACCACCCCTACCCAGGGGGTGCTAGATGCCTGTCACTACTACCACCTCTACCCATGGGGGACTGGATGCCTACCACCACTACCAACCCTACCCATGGGGGGCAGGATGCCTGTCACTACTACCACCTCTACCCATGGGGGGCTGGATGCCTGTCACTACTACCACCTCTACCCATGGGGGGCTGGATGTCTACCACCACTACCACCCCTACCCAGGGGGTGCTAGATGCCTACCACTACCACCACCCCTACCCAGGGGTTGCTAGATGCCTACCACTACTACCACCCCTACCCATGGGGGGCAGGATGCCTGTCACTACTACCACCTCTACCCATGGGGGGCTGGATGCCTCCCACTACCACCACCTCTACCCAGGGGGTGCCAGATGCCTACCACTACCACCACCCCTACCCAGGGGGTGCCAGATGCCTACCACTACCACCACCCCTACCCAGGGGGTGCTAGATGCCTGTCACTACTACCACCTCTACCCATGGGGGGCAGGTGCCTACCACCAACAACACCCCCACTCATAGGATGGGTAATGCATGACACAACAAGCACACACCAACATAAGGAATGCAACAAGAAGACATCCCCCCCAACACCATGACAAGCGTGTGTAGACTGTGTCAAATGCCTACAACACTGAACATGACTTTGAACATACAATGTGACCCCCTATCACATGTGTCACACATAAATGTGTGTGGCCCCCACAATGCAAGCAGACCATGACCACTGTGGCAATGGGGTCCAACCCCCATCATCACAGTGACCAAAAGGTAAGTGTGGGGTCCATAGCTGAAGCACATTTTGAACATTGTGGCAATGGGGATTAAACCCCCATCATCACAGTGACCAAAAGGTAAGTGTGGGGACCATAGCTGAAGCACATTTTGAACATTGTGGCAATGGGGTTTAAACCCCCATCATCACAGTGACCAAAATGTAAGTGTGGGGCCCATAGCTGAAGCACATCTTGAACATTGTGGCAATGGGGTCCAACCCCCATCATCACAGTGACCAAAAGGTAAGTGTGGGGTCCATAGCTGAAGCACATTTTGAACATTGTGGCAATGGGGATTAAACCCCCATCATCACAGTGACCAAAAGGTAAGTGTGGGGTCCATAGCTGAAGCACATTTTGAACATTGTGGCAATGGGGTTTAAACCCCCATCATCACAGTGACCAAAATGTAAGTGTGGGGCCCATAGCTGAAGCACATCTTGAACATTGTGGCAATGGGGTCTAAACCCCCATCATCACAGTGACCAAAAGGTAAGTGTGGGGTCCATAGCTGAAGCACATTTTGAACATTGTGGCAATGGGGTTTAAACCATCATCACAGTGACCAAAAGGTAAGTGTGGGGTCCATAGCTGAAGCACATTTTGAACATTGTGGCAATGGTGTTTAAACCCCCATCATCACAGTGACCAAATTGTAAGTGTGGGGCCCATAGCTGAAGCACATCTTGAACATAGTGGCAATTTTTTTATTTTTTTATTTATTTGCAAAGTTTTATATAGCGCTGGCTAGACCCGGAGGTATAACAGCGCTTTACATGAGGATCAGCGAGTTACAGGATACATAGTTATATCAGTTGAATCAGCGAGTTACAGGTTACATAGTTACATCAGTTTGAATCAAAGAATCACAGATGGAGGAGGAGGGCGAGGAGACACGAACGGGGAGACGAGGAAAACAATGTTAGATGACCGGCTGGGTAGGTGATGGCCAAGGGGCCAGACTCCTCTATAGCTGCATAGGACAGCTCCACCGGGCATCGGCCAAGGTTGCTCAGTCTCCGCAGTGGATACAAACAGTTTTGGTATCCGCCCAGGGGGCGTCATCGTTCCATCGAAGGGGGAGAGAAGGAGACACAAACGGGGAGACGAGGAAAACAATGTCAGATGACCGGCTGGGTAGGTGACGGCCAAGGGGCCAGACTCCTCTATGGCTGTATAGGACAGCTCCACCGGGCATCGGCCAAGGTTGCTCGGGCTCCGCGGTAGGTAAAAACAGTTTTGGGATCCGCCCAGGGGGCGTCATCATAGATCCATCGAAAGCATCCAGTGTTCCTGACTGCTGGGTTGGAGTGTGAGATGGGCGGTGGGAGCTGAGACCGATCCACGTAGAGGCCTGTGTTGCTGCACCCAATGCTTAGGCGCCATCATAGAAACAGCTTACAATAACACCAAAATTCGCCCAGGAGTTGTAGCTGGCATAAAAAATTGAACATACTTTCTTGCTTTCCAGCATATAACACAGCGCTGTCACAATACAAATGCGCACTCCCCTCCTGGTGCAGAATGATGACGCTGGCGGCGACGGCCGCTCGGGAGGCTGGGGCTGGTGGTCCAAGTCCCCCTTCTCCCCCCCGATGGCAGGCAGCAGGCAAACAAAATCAGAATGGGCTTCCCGCGTTGCGGGAGCCCGCAAGGCTTTTTAAAGCGCCTACTGGCGCAGAATGACGACGCTTGCGGCGACAGCCACTCGGGAGGCTGGGGCTGGTGGTCCAAGTCCCCCTTCTCCCCTCCGATGGCAGGCAAACAAAATCGGAACGGGCCTCCAGCCCGCGAGGCTTTTTAAAGGCTTTTTAAAGCAATGGGGTCTAAACCCCCATCATCACAGTGACCAAAAGGTAAGTGTGGGGTCCATAGCTGAAGCACATTTTGAACATTGTGGCAATGGGGTCTAAACCCCCATCATCACAGTGACCAAAATGTAAGTGTGGGGCCCATAGCTGAAGCACATCTTGAACATTGTGGTAATGGGGTCTAAACCCCCATCATCACAGTGACCAAAAGGTAAGTGTGGGGTCCATAGCTGAAGCACATCTTGAACATTGTGGCAATGGGGTTTAAACCCCCATCATCACAGTGACCAAAAGGTAAGTGTGGGGTCCATAGCTGAAGCACGTTTTGAACATTGTGGCAATGGTGTTTAAACCCCCATCATCACAGTGACCAAAATGTAAGTGTGGGGCCCATAGCTGAAGCACATCTTGAACATTGTGGCAATGGGGTCTAAACCACCATCATCACAGTGACCAAAAGGTAAGTGTGGGGTCCATAGCTGAAGCACATTTTGAACATTGTGGCAATGGGGTCTAAACCCCCATCATCACAGTGACCAAAATGTAAGTGTTGACATTGAAAAAGCTGCAACTGCCAAACTGCATGGATGATTCCTGGTCACAGAACAACAAACACATCAGTGGCAAAGTAGTGCTTGTGTCCCATAGCAACATAGATTGGGTGAGGCAAACAGTGCAGTGCAAATAAGACATACCTTTGGCCATGTGCAGACAAACATCACCCATGGGGGCTGACACTGTCAACATCCATCAATGACACAATGACAGAAGTGACCATCATACTGCAAACCCACATATTTGCACCAATGGCCACACAAATGGAGATACCCTGTGGAGACTGTAGATGTGAGGTCAACAAATAACATACCATGGCAGCAATGGGACACACAAACAATGATCATTGTGCTGACTGATGACCTAGGAGTCCCAGGGACAGCAGGTGAAACCCACCAAACAACATACAGCCAATGGCACACTAAAGATATGCCAATGCAGTGGTGCAGATGCACAAACACAAACAGGCAGACCCACACTGCACATGAAACACAACAGGTGAGGGGGGGTGCCAGTGTCCCCAGGCAACCACACAACACATGATGAGGCCTGAATACCAATTACACAGATGCACATACAGTGCCACACAAAAGTAACTCATGGATCCAAATCCCCTATGTGGGCAATCAGGCATTGTCAGATGAGAGGGAGCACAAATTACACATGTCACACAAGCTTGTAGGAACAGCAACTAACACAGCAAGAGACAGACCCACCACAGCACCACCCCCAGGGACCCCATATTGTGCTGACACTAGCCTGCATGATAATCCCACTGTGATGACAATGTTAGATGTCGTTCACACTGTGAACCCCAGCCATGTGTCCTGAGCAACTAACTACCATCACACCTACACAAGCTCCAATCAATCAGCACGGCCTGCCAGCCAAGGCCAATATGGAGGTAGGGGTCTGGCCGTGCAACAACTCACTTTTGCACACACTCAACACCACACACCCTGATCTCCACCAATGTGCAGCAGTGAAGCTCACATGGACTGGTGACATTGACATGCACCCATGACAATACCAGGGGTGGTGGTGGGAACTAAGGTGCAGAAACCCATCACACTTGGCCAGTCAACAAGACTCGTCAATGTCTGACACACAGCACAGTATGCCGTACATGGGCATGATGTGAAATCCACCACAATCAATGGGATCCTGGCCATAGTCACACACCAATGAAAAAGCCAAGGTGACACACGAAGAACACACGTACACAACTACCAACATTGCAGCTCTGACCCTGAGCAGTGGCAGCAGTCACACACACAACGTGTCACAATCACTGAAAGCTAACACAAACTGTAAATCACATGACTCGTGTAAACAACAAGTGCCAAGGGGAATCCTGAATGTGTCCCATCTGCGTTTTCCCACATCCCCAGCACTGACAACAAAGACAACCTGGGATGACAACCTCATGAACATTAGTTTGCCATGCACCCACATCACAGAGAAACCAGGTCCAAGATGCTGGATGAACACAGAACAACACAGCAAGCATCACAAACAGGAACATCCCTAGGGACACAGCCTGTGTAGGAAAAGGGAAGGGAACACGCACAGACATGCTTACACAACACAGGCCCACGCAATGTCAACAGATTACACACTGCCATGAGGGCACTCCACTCCTGTGGAAGGTCCGCTGTGCCAAACCTTGTCTGTGCACGACCCAAACATGTCAGCAGAACACTCCGTCAGTGAGTCAACAACCACAACACACAGAAGGCTCTGCTCACATCAGCCTGGGTACGGGAGTGTCACGTCAGTCATCTGCACACACACCAAACACGTGTCAAGCAAGTTGCACTGTATACACAGATGAGTCCTTCTACATTGATGTGCAAAACTGCATGTCCAGTGGAGCTGGGCACACAGTCAGGGAAATCGGAACATTGAACAGTGGTAAGCCCACCAGATGTGCATCAGTGTAAGACAAAGATGTTCATTTACAAATGCAGAAAGGACATCCCTGTGTCAAATGCTGAACATTGCAATGTAAAGACTTAAGGCAACACAATTTCAAAAGTAACTTGATACAATTGATAAAATGACAACCCATATATATGAGAAGAACCGACAAATACTGATATATCAAATAGAGTATCAAAACTTATATTTTATTGATTCAATATAAATACTAAAAAAACTAAAAAAAGACCCAATCATGCTACTCCATTCGTATCAACATTCATACCATGAACATAATCAAAACACCATAAAAACAATAATTTTATGACAAAGAAAATAATCACAATTGATATATAATTAAGAGAAACAAATGTGGCAGGACGGTAGTAGATTGTTCTGTTCTACGCGCGTTTCGGCACAAGACAGTGCCTTCGTCAGGAAAAAGGGCCACAAATTTTCTGATGGAATCTTAAACGAAAAACAACAGCAACCAAAAGAAAATCAATGGATTCTGTTGGACGTAGAATTATTTGTTGTATCAGGATACACTCAAAAGATGCTTTAAACTATGCATTTTCAAGATAATAAGAATGATATAGGGCAGATGCACCCAAACTGGATGCGCTAACTTCTGGTAGCTAACTGCAATTCAATGCTTTAAATCATGAGATTCTAATTTAAGAAAAGGATAGTGCTCATCTGCCAAGGCTTAAGATGTTGACGTCCATAAGTTACTTAATCTCAATTGTTATTTCAGTTCACAAGACAGTGAAATGTATTTTATGATATCGAGTGTCCGCATCTTGGATTCCTCGGCACGCCGTAATCGCAGCGTGCAAGCTAAACACGTGTCAAGCAAGTTGCACTGTATACACAGATGAGTCCTTCTACATTGATGTGCAAAACTGCATGTCCAGTGGAGCTGGGCACACAGTCAGGGAAATCGGAACATTGAACAGTGGTAAGCCCACCAGATGTGCATCAGTGTAAGACAAAGATGTTCATTTACAAATGCAGAAAGGACATCCCTGAGTCAAATGCTGAACATTACACCCTCAGACTGTAGCAAAGGATGCCATAGATCCAGACTACAAAAGGACACATATCCCATGGACCACATGGAGTCCATCACTGCAACACTTCTTCGTCCTGATGTGAACACTATTACAACTGCAAACGCAGGATGCTACTCATCCACATCATGTACATCAAAAGAAAACCCAAAAGTAAACAAAAAGGGGCTTTATTCAGCAAATGTCAGGGTAAACACGGAAGTCCAAAAGAAGCTAAGGCCAATGGCCAGTCCAAAATCACAGTACCAACGGGGTGAGAAGTGACAACTGGTCACACATTGCTTGCCTGCACTGGTACAGTTGGGGGACATCCCCCTTGGAGGGGCATACAAGGGGCAGGCCAGGCACCGCAGGGACAGGATCAGGGGATGGCAGAGTGAGGCAGTGAAGGGGTGGTGGGTGCAGGAGTGTCACCGGCAACTGCAGTGGAGGTGTCTGACTCAGGGGGCCGGCACCACTGTGGTACACAAGTCAGTTGGTGTGGGTGCTGCAACCACTGCAGTGGGCTGGACTGATGTAGTGGACTGGGTACCCACTGCAGTGCCCGAGTCAGATGTGGTGGTTGTGGACTCCACTGCAGTGCATGACTCCAAGGGAGTGGAAGGGTGGGCAGGACAGAGGGGGGGACCCGGTCCCCACAACAGTGCCACTAACAGGCAGAGTGTCTGGGTTGGGGGTGGAAGAGCAAGTGGCAGGGGGGAGGGCCTAAGCAGTCTGGGGATGCGGTATCGGTGTGTGGGGGAACCTGGGGCAGGGTGTGGCGGGGGAACCTGTGCAGTGGTGGCCTGGGGGATGGAGGAGAGAGACTGGGCGCTGGAGCTGCGTGGTGGTGGTGGTGGGGTCTTGCTCTTCCTGGTCCGGGGGACTTCCTAATGGGCTCCTGTGTCTGCCTGCGCCTGGGGGAGGGTGTCCGGGGGCGAGGGGCACTCCTCTCTGTGTGGGTGGACTTCCTCTTCCCCTGGTATGCTGGATCAGCAGGAATGGAGGGGAAGAGGCCGAGGTCACACAGGAAGATCTGCTGTGTAGGTGGGGTAGCAGGCGAGGCAAGGGAAGGGGTCTTGGAGGGAGAGGATTTGGAGGACTGCGGAGTGAATGTGGATGCCTGTGTGTGTGTGTGTGTTCCCCATCCCCTGTGTCTGTGGTATCAGTCCCCTGAGGATGCTTGTGTGCACGTCTTGCCTTACTCTTGGGTGTGTCTGTGCTGCTCGTGTCTGTGTGTTTGGTTGACTGTGCAGGTGTGCATGTGCTTTGGACAGGTAGGGGGGCAGGAAGTGTGGATGGGGCAGAGGTGGGAGGGGTGAGGGACTGTTGGAGGAGGGACACTGCTGCCGTCAGGGAGGAGTCCATGGACCTATTGCTCCTCTGTAGGGCAGACATACCCGTCGAGATGCCCTCCATGAACGACACCAGCTGTGTCAACAGAGTGGTGTGTGCATGGAGGACACTCAGCATTGCTGTCTGCCCTACATGGAGCTGCCGAAGGAGGTACACAGACTCCTCACTCAGGGCAGCAGGGGACACAGGGGCAGGGGCTGCGGTGCCTGGCACGAAGGAGACACGCTCCCGAGCACGGGAGCCTCCACGGACCTCAGGAATGGAAGCCAATGGGAGGGCGGTGGTGGTGGTGGTGGTGGTGGCGGGGCCAGACAGACTAGCTGGCCTTTGGTGGCTGCTGAGACCCGCCTCCACAAGGGAGTCATCCTCCGAGCTGCTGTGGTCCCCAGCTGAGGTGGATGGTGCTGAGGACTCCTCGGTGTGGCTCCCCTCGCCCTCTGTGCCACTGGGTCCCTCTGACCACTCGTCCGATGCTGATCCAGTCTGGCTCCGCTGCTCCTCCTGGTCCGTGGAGCTGTCCCCTCCTGTGGCCCTGGATGTATCTGCAAACAATTAGGGAAACAGACAAACATCAGTCACCTGCACTGACCGCACACACCACAGTAAGTACAGCACATTACAGAGCAAGCCCTGGCATCCTTAGTTGAACATTCCCTAAAGTCCTCACACAGATTCGGGGAAGCCAATTGTCAGTCAGATGGTCAACCATGGGACTCACACCCCTCCTGCCCTTGCACCCATCTGTCTGGTGCCTGTCTGATGGTAAGACCCAAGTGTGGACACATGCACCACCTACACAGTTGTTGGACGTTGCAGGGAACACGGTGAAGTATGTGAACATGCACACATCACATCTCTTGCCACTGAGTCAGTGTAGTTGTCCGGATAAAGGGATGGCCAGAGTCTAATTAGAAATGCATGTGATGCATACCAGCACCAGACACCATGATGCACCCATGTCCGGATAGTCAATGCCACAATGGGGTGCATGTTGCACATGTCACTCCCCTGCAGGATCAGTCCCAGGAAGTTTAATGCCATGACACAGGAATGCGTGCAAAGTCATACATTACTGTCTCAAGTCACATGGCCATGGCAGCCAGCCAACAACAGTCTGCACTGTGTCACAATCCGAGGGCATGGGGAATGCAAGTTATGTGACTGACAAATGCACATGTCCATCCCCCAAAAACCACATCATCTGTACTACTATTTGTCCACGTCATACCAACTGGACATATGGGGGACATGAAACACAACTCACTGAACATGAGCACCTCACAGTGTGCTGTGAATGAAAATACAGCTGCCTGAAAGTCACAGTCGCAAACACCTGTGTGCACAGTCAAGTGATCAGACACCTATAAGTCACAGAAGTATCGTCTATCATGGTCACATCTCAGATGGCATGCTGAGCCCTAACCGATAAACATACCAGTAGTCCTGACAACGTAGCCACAGCACAATGAGACAGAGGCAGACACCTGAGGGTACATTTCACTGATCACAACATGCCAGATGATACACGGGAGTGGGAGTACAGAGTGCATTGTATGCCCTGGAGTAGGCATGACTGTCCAGCTCCACCTGTAAGAGGGATGAGTCCTGGACAGTAGGCAGGTGGCTAAGCATGTGTGACACACTGGATACACATACTCCTGAGGCCCAAACATTGTTCCCACCAGCAGCATGGGTGTGTGCCAAATTCCCCAGGGACATGTGGTGAGTCAGAGCAGCAAGCGGACCACATATCAAAGTTACACCCAGATCACATGTCAGAACTTAGGCATTGTGTAAGCAATTGACCCACCCATGAATCGCACAACATAGTCAGGGGAACAAATGCTGTCCCCCACCTTGAGCAAAGCAAAATGCAATGACACAGTCCCCAAATGACACAATTTCCTGACTATAAGGGCCACACATATGCGTATCAGAGGAGAAGTGGGCATGTCACAAATGAGGGACATGGGTCCTGGACCACATGACTGATGTACTGTGGAAGTTTAACCAGGCCAGAGGAGGGCACATAGCATGTCAGACAAAGTGCACAGTGCAGTCATGGACTCACCCCCTCCTTGCTGCTGTCTGTCCTTCAGCTGCCCATCCAGGTCAGGGAAGACCACCGCCAGGATCCGGAGCATGTGGGGGGTCAGGGTCCGGTGTCCGCCCCTCCTGCGAGGAGGCGACAGCTTCAGCTGGACCCTTGCGATCCTCCGGGTCCAGCCACGAAGGTCCTGCCACCTCTTTTGGCAGTTGCGGATCCTGCGCCTGTAGACCCCCACGGATCTTACTTTCCGGGCGATGGTCAGCCAGATGTCCTGCTTCTGGTGGGCATCAACCTGTGAGGATGACAAAGTGAAAAGGCCATTACTACACATGCAACATATACGTGCATCACACAGTTGGATATACATGTCTCAATCACAGGGGCATATGATGTACACAGGCAGTGCAACAATGGCTATGAACAGTTTGCCAGCAGTCACTACATGGTATCATTGCATGGGAAGTAAACCTAGTTGGAATTCACTGTTAATGCACTGTACCAGTTCAGTGCATGTAACTACACACTTTGGGGTGTGACAACTACTCAGTGGGCATGCTAGCCAGTGGTGTGCACACTGAAAGTCCTGCTAGTCAGACAACATGCACAATTAGTGATGCAGTGGACAGCACACTCACCTGCTCCCCTGGTTTCCCATACAGCTTGCTGTACTGTGGAAGGAGGCTGTCCAGCAGGGCCTGGTTCTCCTCAAGGCTGAAGGCTGGGGCTCTCTCCACAGTACGTGCCATTGCAGGAGCCAGAGGATGCATAAACAGCAGCAGTGTTGGTGGCAGATGTCGTCCTGGAGCATGTAGTGCAGGCAAGTGAGCTCTCAGGGGAACAGCCAGCATTATATGTGTGCTGCAGAGGCAGATACTGTCCCATGTGTCCAAAGTGATAGGTCCAAGTCGTTTGCAGCTTCTGAATCTGACCAATCCATGGAATAGCAGCACTAATACACGCCCACAGCATCCTTCAAATCTTCAACTTCATGACACCCATGATTTTGCAACATTGTTGTGGCTGGCCAACTGAATTCACTGCATCAGACTCGTTGGAGCTTCAAAAACGCGTCCGTTGCCATGCCAGGCCTCAGGCAATGTGTGCGCACCGTTCGGTCCATTGCTGTACAACGCGTACCCGCTCACATTGAAAGCAATGGGCCAGCCGGGCACACTGATCGGTCCATTGCTGTTCAACGCGTACCCGCTCACATTGAATGCAATGGGCCGGCCGGGCACACCGATCGGTCCATTGCTGTTCAACGCGTTCCCGCTCACATTGAATGCAATGGGCCGGCCGGGCACACCGATCGGTCCATTGCTGTACAACGCGTACCCGGGATACAACGCGTACCCGCTCACATTGAATGCAATGGGCCGGCCGGGCACACCGATCGGTCCATTGCTGTTCAACGCGTACCCGCTCACATTGAATGCAAAGGGCCGGCCGGGCACACCGATCGGTCCATTGCTGTTCAACGCGTACCCGGGATACAACGCGTACCCGCTCACATTGAATGCAATGGGCCGGCCGGGCACACCGATCGGTCCGTTGCTGTACAACGCGTACCCGGGATACAACGCGTACCCGCTCACATTGAATGCAATGGGCCGGCCGGACACAGCGATCGGTCCATTGCTGTACAACGCGTCCCTGTACAAGTCACTGGCATATGTCACCATGCCTGTCACAGGTGAACATATGCCGGCCACATATACTTCCCAGGGAGTGAGGGGCACACCTACAACACCACAGCCTGTCCACACTCTATCCTAAGGCATGTAAGGCTGCATTACCTGTTCCGTGTATGGGGTCAACATGTTGTTTTTTGGGTGGCACTTGGGGGCAGCCACTCCCAGGCTGTGCACGTGTTCATGGGGACAGAATCCTTGGTGTGTTGTGCACATGAACACTGTGGTGTGCAACTGTTCATTTCAGGGCATGTGGCATGGTCACATTTCACGGTTGTGTATGTGTATGTCATGTCACATACCCCCTGAGTCCCATGTGGGACGGTATGTACGTCCCAGGGTGACCCATTGCCACAATTGTGATGGCCCTCCACAGTCTGTGTGCATGTTGTGTTTACAATGTCTCTGATTCCATGTGCACAATGGGAGACAGTCTCCACATCCACGTTGTTTGTGCATGGACTTTGATGTTGTGCGTGTGTGTGTCACAGACGTCCATGTCTGTCCTGCCGAGGCAACAGGGACCACTACCTGTGGGGGTCATGGTTGTTTAGCTGTGGTGTATTCATGATGCACCATGTCATGCCAGTGTCCATGTGGCAATACAGGGTCCCTGGGAATCTACCTGTCGATGAGCTGTGATGCCTGGGGCACATCTGTCCTCACATGTCACTGTGGTGTGTGTTTGGAACGTGACAGCAGTACATGGGTACTGTGACACAGCCTAATGATATCCCATAGCACAACCTGGGACTTGTTGAGGGAACATGTTGAACTGTGATGTTAGATGTTAGCCATGTAGGTGCCATACATGTCCTTACGGAACGGCACACGCATCATGTACTTGTGTCTCGTAATGATGTATCATGTGATATTGAGTCTGGTCTATGCCACATATGTGGGGTGACTGACAATCTTTCTTTCTTCACCTATGCACTGCAGGGCACCAGCTGTCCATCGGCCATTCCCTGACCTTGCAACAGTGGTTGAACGGGACTGCATCCGACGGTACCGCTTCACCAGGCCACTGATTGAGGAATTGACGGTGCGGTTGGCCCCACATTTGCAACCTGGCCGGACATACCCTACAGCGCTGACCCCCAAGGTGAAGGTGATGGCAGCCCTACACTTCTTTGCCACCGGTACCTTTCAACACACTGTGGCGTCTGCTGGTGGGATGTCACAGACCATGTTCAGCCGTGTGCTCCGCGATGTTTTGGAGGCTATGTTGAGATACCTGAACCAGTACATCTATTTCCCTAGACTTCAACAACTCACTGACGTGAAGAGTGACTTCTATGCCCTGGGGAGGATGCCACATGTCATTGGCTCCGTTGATGGGACACATGTGGCTTTGGTACCACCACAGGCCCAAGAGCAGGCATACAGGAACCGCAAACACTATTATTCGGTCAATGCACTGGTGGTATGTCTTGCAGATATGAGTATCTCACACGTGTGTGCCCGTTTCCCCGGTTCTGCACACTATGCCTACGTGATGAGGAGTAGTCGCATCCCGAGGATGATGTCACAGATGCGGAACCAGCGTGCCTGGCTTGTTGGTGTGTACTGACTTTGTACCATTGTGTGTGTTCTGCAATGTAGTGTTCCACCCTCTTTTCCAACTCAGCTAATGTGCAATTGTCTGTATGTAGGTGACTCCGGATACCCCAACATGCTGTGGTTGCTGACGCCCCTCAGGAACCCTGTGACACCAGCCCAGATGCGCTACAATGAGGCACATGGTCAGACCAGGAGAGTGATTGAGCGGACATTTGGTCTCCTGAAGAGCCGCTTCCGCTGCCTAGATAAGACAGGAGGGGCCCTCCCATATGCCCCAGCAAAGGTGTGCAAGATTGTCATCGTCTGCTGCATGCTACACAACCTGGCAGTGCGGAAGGAGTTGCCTCTCATCCTGGATGACGATGACCAACATCCGCCACCTGTGGAGGATCCTGGGCTGGACCACGATGCCAGTGATGATGATGATGATGAGGGTGATGTCCGCACACAGCTCATCACCAACTTCTTCAGCTGAATGTGAGTATCCAGGGATGTTATGTCAATGATGTGAGTTTGCATGATATGTGTTGGTGGTGCTCTGGTGCTGTTTGAGTGTGTCCATGTGCTACTTGACTGGATGCGTGCAGCGATGTGTCCTTACAGGTAGTCTGTACTCCCCAACAGTGTTGGCATGCTAACTTGCTTCTGGGTGGGTTTCTTGTGACATGTATTGGGCATGGGTATTGCAATTCTGTCCTGTTCTTCAGTGCTTTTGAATGTGTGTCATTTCTGTCCTTCACAGGGTACTTTCAGAGTTGTTTGGTCAACTGTGATCCCCCGACACCGTGAATCAACTTCCAGGGTGGTAGCTGTCGTTTCCCTACAGGTGATGTGCGCCACACCCATGGACTTCCTTTCTTCTACACTTGTTGACTGTGTGCCAACTGCCAGGTGGGATTACCTTGCATCTGTAGTGGTTACAACATGTTGCAAATGTGTAATAAACCTGTGCTTCACTTTGTGATGTGCGTTGTCTGTGGTCACACATCTGACTGACATTTGCTTACTGCACCAGTGGGCTAGTTGACACAGACTGTCAATAGGTGTTGGGTCTGTGCATTGCACCGTATTTCCTGGCCTACATCAGTGTAGGCGATGAGTCAGATGGCCCTGGTGTGTATGTGTTGTGTAGCCCTGGTGGTGTGTCTCCCTCATATGTGTCACCTTGCCATGACTCACATGCCGATGTTGTACTTGTTGTAGCAGTTAGCATGCACAGTGTCATTTCACAGATCATCATCTCCACTTCAGAAACAACGTTGGAGTCACAACAGAGGCAAGTATGGTGTATTAGTGAGTTTATTGACATACATGTGTGAGTATAGTGCACAGGATGGTGGGTGCTGTACATTGTGATTGTAATCCAAAGTTCCAAGATGATTTGGAAGTCCTGGTAGCAGAAATGTCCAGAGTAAAGTCCACAGTCATCTGATACATTGGTCCAACTTGAGCTCCCCATGTCATGTGGGAGAGTTGTGTTGCATTCGACAGGGTGAAGAGTTTGGGCACAAAGGTGATTTCCCAGAACAGGTGTTGGCTTCCTGGGGGTTGTGCATGGCCATCTGCCTCTCATTTGTCCTTCCTCGGATGACCCCTCTTCTTTGGGGGGCGACCCTCAAGTGCAGGCTGCTGCGGTGCAGGGGACTCTCCGCCAGAGTCATCCTCCCTCCCTGTGGCAGTTGCAGTTGTTGCAGCACCAGATGTTGTGGGCACACAGGGAGGTGTTGACATGTTGGTGCAAATCTGGCGGAGGCATTGCAATATGTCCCTATGCACCGCCGTCTGTTCTTGCACTGTGTCCCACTTGGACTCCATGCGGGACATGTGTAAGTCCAAGCGGGCATGATGGGCAGCCTGCTGCTGTTGAATGTCCCTGAGGATCCCCACTACCTGGCTGAACTCTCCGGTGCTAGTCTGGTACGCATCAGCTATGCGTACCAGTTGTGGGTCATCATGCAGTCCAGACCCCTCAGCAAGTAGCGACCTATGTCTACCACCCCTCCCACCACCCCTGGCGACACGTGAAGGACCTGCGGTGGCACGCACAGGTGACCCTGGGCCCCCTTGGGGGTTGTTGCTGGTGTTGTTGTCCGTAGCTCCACGTTGGGCCGGGGTCCGTGTGCTGTTGGTGGTGGTGGTCCTTGGTCTGTCCGTGTCGGCAGGGTGGTCTGTGTGTTGGCAGTTGTTGGAGGGGTGGGTGCAGGGGTGCAGCTGGTGGTCCTGCTGGTGCTGCATGATGACTCACTGCGGAGGTGCCAGGTAGGTCTTCGTCATCCGAGGTGGGCAGAGGCTGTTCCACACCAGTGAGCTCAGTGTCCCCCGGAGCCTGGGACAGGGACTCCTCAGCGTCTGCTGCTGTGTCCCCATCATCACCTGTATTTGGAAGAGACACACAATGTATGTAATGTTTCTACAGGCATCAATGGTTCAGACACCTGACAGTTGTGACTGTACCTCTGGATGCGGGCCTGTACATTGCATTGTCCTAAGTTGTCACAGTCAGATGTTGATATTGGTGTAGCGCATTGTCCTGACAACATGAAGCATTTCAATGTGAATGTTGAGGTGTGTGCAAGGCCAGCATTGGTGGTATTTGGTTGACATCCGGACATCCTTCTTCCTCCAGCCCAGTTATCCCACCATGAAGCATGCCACCCTTGCAGTGGGTGCAGGTTGACTCTCAGGATGTCAGTCAGTGGTGTCCTGCTGTTTGTTGGTGCCCAGTTCCCAGCAGGGCCTTGTGCTCACCACAGCAGTAGCCAGTGTCAGACATCTTGTCAGTTGTTTTCCACTCCCTGTGATGTGAGCATGGTTCAGAGTGGTGTTGATGGGCCAATTGTGAGGGTGAGCAATATCTGTGACTACCACTCCCATCATGCTATTGCCTCCACCCCCCTTCCCAGCATGCCCATACTTCCTTCCTTTTGAGTGTACTTCACTGTGTGTGGGTGTGACAGCAATGGCAAGATGGCTGACAGTGGTGTCCTGCTGTTGGTTGGTGGCCAGTTCCCAGCATGGCCTTGTGCTCCCCACAACTGAGCACCGGTGTCAGACATCTTTGATGGGGCTTTCCACTCTCTCTGAGGTGTGCATGCTTGAGTTTGAGCTTGCTGGGCCATGTGGTTTGGGGATGTTGAGCTGTGACTACCACTCCCATCATGCTATTGCCTCCACCCCCCTTCCCAGCATGCCCATACTTCCTTCCTTTTGAGTGTACTTCACTGTGTGTGGGTGTGACAGCAATGGCAAGATGGCTGACAGTGGTGTCCTGCTGTTGGTTGGTGGCCAGTTCCCAGCATGGCCTTGTGCTCCCCACAACTGAGCACCGGTGTCAGACATCTTTGATGGGGCTTTCCACTCTCTGTGGGGTGTGCATGCTTGAGTGTGAGCTTGCTGGGCCATGTGGTTTGGGGATGTTGAGCTGTGACTACCACTCCCATCATGCTATTGCCTCCACCCCCTTCCCAGCATGCCCATACTTCCTTCCTTTTGAGTGTACTTCACTGTGTGTGGGTGTGACAGCAATGGCAAGGTGGCTGACAGTGGTGTCCTGCTGTTTGTTGGTGCCCAGTTCCCTGCAGGGGCTTGTTCTCCCCACAGCAGTACCCAGTGTCAGCCATCTTATTTAAAATTTAAACAGTTTTATATAGCGCTGGCTAGACCCGAAGGTATCAGAGCGCTTTACATAAGGTTCCACAAAATTACACAGTACATTAGAATCAGGTAACATCAGTTGCTAGAAAAACATTTCAACAGCATAGATGCGAGGAAGGGTAAGGGGGCAGGAAAGGTGGGGTAGGGGAAGATAGGACAGGGAGACGAAAGGAAATCTGCCCCGAGTCCGGCTGGGTAGGTGACGGCTAAGGGGAAGTCCACAGCCCATCTCCTCTTTAGCTACCAGGTAGCTCCACCGGGCCAGGGCCAAATAGCAAGGTCTCGGTTAAGAAGCAAAACATTTTAAAGAGTATAGGAAGACGAGAAAAGTGGAGCGTAGAAGGGGTGGGGGAAAGGAAAAAGGGGTAGGGGGAGAAAATGACAGAGAGACGAAGGAAAGTCTGCCCAAGGTCCGGCTGGGTAGGTGATGGTCGCGGGGTAAATCCACAGTCCAACTCCTCTTTAGCTAGCAGGTAGCTCCACCGGGCATCGGTCAGCTAGATAGGTCTCAACAGTCAGAAGAATATCCCAAAGTTAATATCAAGGTGGGTGAGCCAGGGTGGGAGGGTGGAGGGGAGCACCTCTAGCCTCACTAGAGTAACCTCGAAGTGCCAGTCCAGGGAGTCCAGTGTGGGTGGAGGGGTTTCAAGGGTGAGGAATGGAAGAATAGAAGGTAGGAGCCTAGGAGTTTAGTCCATTTGTGTGGAGGCCAAGACGAGGTCAGGCACCCAGGTAGTTTGAGGTCCCTCAATTGCTTCATCCTGATGATCGGGACTCCCGCGGCCGCCATGTTGGAGTCAGGCATCCCCTTGAGCAGATGGATTCTCCCTCTGCTTGCTGCCCCGGAGGGGAAGCTCGTGAAAGGATTGTTCGTGCCGCGTATGGGAGGTACTAGATGTCATCCACTGCCTGTGATGTGAGCATGGTTCAGAGTGGTGTTGATGGGCCAATTGTGAGGGTGAGCAATATCTGTGACTACCACTCCCATCATGCTATTGCCTCCACCCCCCTTCCCAGCTTGCCCATACTTCCTTCCTTCTGACTCTGCTTCCCTGTGGGGTAGTGTGCCTGTGCTGAATGGATGGCTGACAGTGTTGTCCTGGCGTTTGTTTGGCTACAAGTCCCATGTGTGTCACTGTGCTTCACACAGCATGACCCAGGGTGGTGGTTCTTTGTGGGATGATTAATTTTTGTGTGAGGCAATGCATTTTCCCAGGTGTATTGTGTGTAGTTTGTGTTAGGGGTGTGTGTGGGGAGAGCTGCTGGTAACTATGGTCATAGCTGTCAGTCCTCCTTCCCACCCAGCCAGATATCCCACCATGGAACGTGCTTCCATTGCAGGGAGTGCAAGTTGTCTTTCAGGATGTCAGTCAGTGGTGTCCTGCTGTTGGTTGGTGCCCAGTTCCCAGCAGGGCCTTGTGCTCCCCACAGCAGTAGCCCGTGTCAGCCATCTTGTCAGTTGTTTTCCACTCCCTGTGATGTGAGCATGGTTCAGAGTGGTGTTGATGGGCGTATTGTGAGGGTGGGCAATATCTGTGACTACAACTCCCATGATGCTATTGGCTACACTGACTTGACCAGTATACACAGGATTCCTTCCTTTCTGTGGGATTCCCTGTGTGGTGGTTTTGTAGTGGTGGCTACATGTCTGACAGTGTTTGTTGGTTATATTTGTGCCACTGCCTAGCTTTATTTGTTGTAGGGTTTGTACATGTCATGACACAGTTACATATCACTATGAGATGGCATGTGTTGTGTTTATCTGACTGACATACACATCTTGGGATGATTCTGTTTTTGTTGCTGTGTATTTGCTAAGGGTGCATGGTTTGACTATCCCCTTGACACTGATGTGTGTGTATTGTCACACAATATTGGGTATATTGGTTGTGTACTCACCAGGCTCTGGGATGTTTTCTAGTCCATATACGCTCACTGGTGGTAGGATGGCCCGCACCTTCTCCTCCCAGGGCCTGAGGTATAGTGGTTTGGCAGGAGGGCCACTGCCGGTGTGTTGGCTCAAGATGTAATCCTTCTTCAGTAGGTCCCGGACAGTCCTGCGCACATCATACCACCTGTTCTGGATGTCTTCCTTTGTGCGCAAACATGGTGATTGTGCGTTCACCCTGTCGACGATCCTCGCCCACATCTTGGTTTTCTGCAACATGAGGGTCTGTTGGACCAGTGTACCAAACAGCTGTGGCTCTACCCTGAGGATCTCATCTACCAGGACTTCCAATTCACTATCTAGGAACTTTGGATTCTTCTTGGGGGGCATGGTGATGGGTGGTGGTGGTGAGTGATGTGTGTTGGTGTGCAAGTGAGGGTGTGTGAGTGTGTGTTTTGCTGGGTGTATGTGAGGGTGCTATTTGTTGAGGTGCTGTGAGTGTGTGTGTGGTTGCTGTCTGTTGGTGTTGTGTGCTGGCAGGTAATTTGAATTTGCAAAGGATCATGGTAGAGATTTGTGTCCTTTATATGGGTGGAGTTGTGGGTGTGTCTTTGTTCCCTGTTTCCCCCCCAGTATTTATTGGCTTTGTAATTGCTTGTTTGGCCTTTTTTTTTGTGTTTTTCCCTTTCTACTTTTTGTGCATGTAGGAGACGTTCTTCTGACCGAGTCAAACCCTGCAGTTGTCACGTGCGAGCTTCTCCGAGTCGTTCACGCTGTTTTTGTGCTGTTTTATGTGCTGCGTACGCGTCGGGCGCGGTGTATTGGGTTGCTTCGGCTCGCTGTTTTGTATGTGTGTCGGTCGTACGGCTTGTGCTCCGTGCGACTCGGTCGTGTTTTCCACGCGTTGCATCGTACTTGGCGGGTCGGAGTTCGCGGGTACGTTTCGTTCGGGATTCTTCCTGGTGCGTGTCGGTCGGTTCGATTCGCGTGCTTTTCCGGCCGGATAGCTGTTTTCCGCGCGGTTCGGTCGTTCGTATTGTGTTCCGTACGAGTCGGTCGGATTTTGCACGCTTTTCATCGTACTTTGCGGGTCGGGCTGCACCGGTACGTGTCGGTCGGAATAGATTCCGGCTCAGAGTCGGTCGGTACGTTTTCCGGCCCGGATTGGAATCGGCCCCTTAATCTCTGAAATAGAAGTTGCAGGCTGTATCCGAGGTAGTTCTCTTGAAGCTGTTGATTTTGACAGAAAAGTTGCTGTATCAGCTAGATACATCTGGTGCCTTTGCCAGGTCTATATTTCTATGTTTGGAATTAATTCTATTTTTTTTTTAGCTCTGAATCCTCCAGCAGGAGAAAGTTGCAGGCTGGAACAGATGATGAGTTTCACAAAGTCGGATACGTTCTCACTGAGGCCTGCTGAAATGGATTTGCTTCTAGGGAGAACTTTTAAGCAGGAGAAATCTGTTTCTTCAGCACATCATATTCGGGCTTGGGAAAAATGGCTCGGGTGATTGATTCTGGTCCTCTGGAGGCCTGAAAGTCCAAAACAAAAATTTCAGTGGTATTAGGAGAAGTCCAATTAACACAGCCAAGTTCCTTAAAACCTCTGGAACAGCACTTGGGGGGTCAAGGCTTACATCAGCAGAGATCACCCGCAGGGTCCACTAGAGGTCCAGTTGCTACTGGTCAGCCAGGCTCTTCAGCGAAAAAGGCCTCTTGAAGCTTGTTGTGTCCCTGCAGCCAGACAAAGTCTCCACTTCTTTGTCCTAGGTGCAAGTGAGTGCAGATCCATCCCTTCAGGTCTCCTCAAAGGTCTCAAACAACAGGTGCAATGCTTCATATGCTCATTCAAGGGTTTAGAGAATGTTCCGAGTAGGGTGCTTTGGGGTGCCACATTTATAGTTGGCACTAGCTAGTGGGTGGGGGTGACTCCTGCCTCCTTCCTAACCAATGGGGTAAAAGTTGCCAGGGGCAACCCTACCCAATTTTGCAGCAGCTCCCATTTGCCCTACTGTAAACAATTCCACAGTGCACCTTACTCCCAACATCTAAAATGGGAGATCCCTTCCTCCCTTGTGCAGAGCCTGTGTGCAGCCTGTTTGCCAACCCAGGGGTGCGGCCACAGAATTGAACAGTTCCCTCCTCTGTGTACACTCTACACCAGATCTAGGGGTAGTTCCCTTCCCACTAGGTTTGGTGACAGCCTTGCTGGGGGAACAAAGTGTTGCAATCACCTTTATAAGTTAATGACGTTCCAGGGTCCACCCTAGCCTGTCTTCCTGCAAGAGGAAGAAAAACACCTCCTGCAAATTAGCCTCCAGGCGGTTAAGGCAGGGAAAAGTTACATTTCTAAAAGTTGCTTTCACTAAATATTTATTTAAAATTTGACTTCACCATTCAATTGAGGATTTTAATAAATTATAACAGTGGTTGAACTAGTTTTCTAGCAGGACCTCAAAGCTGAGCTAGCAACATTATTATTATAATTAGGCTTTGCCTTGGCCTTGCTTTGCGCCTGCCCCCTATCTTGTGCTAGGTCCTCTGACCAGGCTTAGTCCTTCCAGGCACAGCTCCAGCAAAGTCACAAGGCCCCAAGACTTGATCTATTCTCCTTCTCTTCCTGAGCCTTCTCAACTCTCTCTCTTTTTCCATCTATCTCTCTGCCTCTTTGCCCTTTGAATCCCTGTGCCACTTTACTGGGCATTTTTCATTCACTCTCATGCTCTTTTCTTTACGCTTTCATTCATTCTGTGCCACATTTCTATGCCTTTTCAGCCATTCATTAGTGCCTTTATGTGCTCTCTCACTCATTCTGTGCTGCTTGTCTGTGCTTTTTCTATTCATTATTTAGTGTTTTTCAGTGCTCTTTCATTCATTCTGTGCAGATTTCTGTGCTTTTTCAATGTATTCTCTAGCACTATTCTGCTTGCTTTCATTAATTCTGTGCTTCTCTATTCGCTCTTCACCGTTTTTCTTTCCTTGCCGCTCTGTTTATGCTTTCCTTGCTCACTCTTTTCTGATTTCTGGCCTCTGGCCTCACACTTATTCTTTGCTGTCTTGCTTCCTCTTCTCTTTTTATTTCCTGCACTTTTTATTCTCTCCTCCACACCTTCTGACCCCCAAGGTGACCTTCCTGCCTCCTCTCCCATGCTTTGCTCTCTTCCCGCTGCATGCTTAGCTCCTCCCACTACCACACTCCTGCTTGATGGTAGCCACAGTGCAGATGTTCCGCTGGCATGCCGAAGGTGCACTAAATACAAGCCTGTCTGTACCCACTTGCACCACGCCCAGAGCCAGGACCCCACACCCTCCCCCATTCACCCCTCACCAGTCACCTCCCTTGAGTTCACAATTTCCCTCAGTGCCCTGAGCCATGGTCAGTACTTCCAGTTCTGCTGCCATGCCTCTTTTGCCAACCCTGAAGGTGTGTTCTCATGCTATCTCACCTGCAACTTCTCCTTCCACCTCATGACCCCTATGCCCACTCTAGCACTCATAGCACACCTGATCCCCTGCCCTGCCTACTCCTCAATGCACGCTCTCTCACCAAACATGCCAATGATATCTGGGATCTAATGCATGACCGCTCACCAGACCTCCCCTTTCTGACCGAAACCTGGCTGACCCCCTCGTCAACCTCTGACATTGCCCCAGAAAACACATGGGATATAAGATCACAAGACAGGACAGGATGAACAAACCCAGAGGAAGAATCAGCATCATCTTCAAAGAATCCATCCAATGCTCAACCACCTCGGAAAGCACCGCCAGCAACATGTAACACCAGACTTTCAAACTTCTCAGTGCTGTGAACTACAACAGGCCCCCTCTCGGTCCACAGCCCAACTTCAGCAGCACCAATGTGGATTTTGTCGCACCGATACTCAACTCCAGTGCCTTAATCCTCCTCAGTAACCTCAACTGCCACCTGAGGACACTCACAAACTTCAAGTACCAAACTTGGTTCGACCAAGCCATTACCCACTTTAGCATACCCCTTCCTCACCCTAAAGAAACACCATTGCCCTATCTGGGAAAAAATCTCAGACAAATCCTGGTCTTCAGTGCTCCTACACCAACCGTAACACCACAACAACCTCCACAGATCTGCCTCCTGCCTCAACACCTTGATTTCCACCTGCTTGGACACACTGACTCACCTGAAAACCACCAACGCAAAACCCAGGCCACAAGTGAGCTGGTACACAAAATAGCTCAGAATCATCAAATGCCACTGCAAACAACAGGAACAAAGATAGAAGTAAAGCCAGGACAACACCAACAAGAGCCCCTACAGATATCAGACGCTACTATCAACAAATCAGGATATACCAAATACTCCATTTTCACCAACTGCATCAAACGCAGCACCAGTAGCTCCAAGGAAATCTTTGTCATTGTGAAAGATTTCAACTTTCCGGCAGCAAGCTCCATCATCATCACCCCTCACAGAAACTCTGCATCCAGCAGTCCCTCTTCTTCACCAATAAGATCACCAGTATCTACGAAAATGTCAAATACCGACTGGACTCATCCTTCCTTACAGCCCACCTGCCCATCACAACCAATACCCAAAGGACCACCCTGACAGCCGGATGCTCCCTCACCACTCAAGAAACCACTTTGAATCAGGCAGGTCATACATGCTGGATCACCCTCCAACCCCTGCCCTCATCACATCTTGACTACAGGACTGCATCCCATTAGCCCAGCCCTCACCCCAATCCGGAATGACAAGATCAAGATGCTGGGAAACATGCCATAGTACTCCTCCTCCTGAAAAAAAAACTTACAGATGACCCAAAGATGCTAGCCAACTGCCAGTCCTGTCTCTACTACCCTATCCAGAGAAAATCATGGACGAGATGATAAACAGATGTCTAGCCACTCACCTTAACACACCAACCACCTCTTTGACACCACTAAATTCAGTTTCAAGCTGAACAACAGCCCAGAGACTGCCATCATTGCTGCCACAAACTACATCTGACTGATCATGGACAGAGGAGACACTGCTGCCCTGATCCTGCTTGGCCCATCTGCCACCAGCGATACCATCTCCCATCCTATCCACATCCAACTGCAAAAAGCTGGCAATCAAGGACACCCGCTGCACTGGATCTGCTCCTTTCTGTCAGCCTGGCTCTCCTCACCTCGACTGACACCAACATCATCTGAGGAGTTTCACAAGATTCATCACTTAGTCCCACCCTGTTCAATGCCTATATCACTCGAGTTGCCAGCATCCTCTGTGCCCACCGATTCAACATCATATCCTCTGCAGAAAACACCCAACTCTCCCTCTTCGAGAAGACACCGAACTCCTGGACCAACTTCTCCACCTGCATGACTGAAGTCACCAGATCAATGAAAACCAACTGTCTTCAGCTCAACATAGACAAGAGAGAAGTAGCAATCTTCAGTAAATACACCTTGCTTTAGGACTCGACACCTCACCTGGCAACCCATGCAAAGATCCTCAGAACAGTATTCGACAACTAGCTTACGATTATTTGCCAATTGAATACAGTCTCTGCCTCCTGCTTCCATACACTCAAGATACTCAAAAATATGTTTAAATGGCTCCCCACCAACACTCGGTGAACCATCAGCCAAGCCCACATAACCAGTGGGCTGGACTACGGCAACGCACTGTATGTCATAATCGATGGATAACTGCAAGAAGTCTCAAAACCATACAAATCACAGAAGCCAAACTCTTGCTCAAACTACCACAGCGCATACACTTTATCCTACACCTCAAAGAACTCTAATGGCTCCCACTCCACAAAGGAGCACTCTTCAAACTCCTCACACACACATACAAGGCTTTACATAACATTGGTCCTTTTTACCTCAAAAATTGCATATACTTCCACATAACTACCAGACACCTCACACTCAGCCGGACTTCTACTTGCACACACACCCTGCATGTGCAAAACCAGATTCAGCAGTCATACCTTTTCCGACATCATGCCAAAATCCTGGAGTGACCTACCTCTGCATATCGCCTCCTCAATTCTTGAATTCCACAAAGAACTGAAGACCTGGCTCCTCACCTAATCTCGGCCTTAGTCTGGTTATGTAGCTCCTGCCTTCAGAGCCAAGATATCTTCCTGGGTGAGTCATGCACTCTACAAATACACACAACATAATCTGTAATCTAGTTTTCCTTATAGAACAGTAAGAACCTTCCACAGTAAAAATAGCTTTTGAAGCATTGTTGTAGAGATAGCACTCAGGCCCTAGAAAGCAATGACCAATCTCAGTGCTGAATGATAGACATATGGTGCCCTGCTGCACTGGGCCCCCATATCAGGAGGCAGAGAGCTACAGACTCCAGCTCTTTGCCTTCGGATCCCATAAGCCAATGCAGTCCCAGCATCTAGGTAATAGAAGGCAAGGGCAGGCAAGAGCCTGAGAAGCAGAATGGTGAGGGCATGCCAATGAGCTGGAAGAAATCGCTGCTTTGGCCTACCATTCCAAACCTCCTTCCTTCTTGGCTGAAAATCCATCAAATCCATCATAATCAGGGAAGACAGCAAGTGGGTCCTAAATGGCAACGCTGATCTCTTTTGAGCACTTGGAGCAACACATTTCACAAAATGAAGTATTTGGAAAAATTGTTGGTGCGCTCTGCTCTCAGTGCTGCCTTCTGAATCACATATTGCACATCTGCATTTGGGGCAAATGTTAAAGTGTCCTTTAGTCACATGTAATGAATCATCAGACTGCTTTACTGCACTACCATCTGTCATAAGACTGTCATTTCCAGCAGTGCCCTTGCAAAATAACTCTGTAATATACCTCCTCTTCTCTCTTCCCTTCTGGGCATTACTTATATACAGGGTCAATTGGATTATGCAACTCTGTGGCTGCAACTTTTTTTTGCATGATTATGGATTGGCTGCATTTGCCACAATATCCATAATCTGCAGATTTAAAAAAAAATTGTTTGTAGCTCAAACAGATCAAAAGTTAATAAAAACATTTCAATACGTGTTTGTGCGCAATGGAAGGGCCTTTACAAAGGTTAACTGGTCATCTCTCAATTGCTTATTTTTGTATTTGGTTGTTAAACAGGTACTAATAACCTGACATTTTTACCCAGACAGTATTACCATGTGCAAATATTATGAAATAATGAAGTAATACTATTAAAAAATGTGGCACATTATGCCTCATAATTTGGCTTTTCTTGCCCCATAATGTAGACAACCCTGCTATATAATTTGGTGTTCCCCTGCTGCATAATTCCAGTGGCCCTGCCTCTGATACATTGTTAGAGGAGTAAACACTGAGCACATCCAAAAGTGCAACCAATGTTAAAGAGTAACTAGAACACTTGATTGTAAATCATTGATGCATAAGGAGAATTTTGCTATGTAGCACGTGAAGAACAGAAAAAACAAATACACCATCTTCCCTAAATACAGGGGATGGTGTATTGTTCTCCCTCCAATGACTCCTACTCCCTTGGCCCTTCAAAGGAATTTTTCCCCCACTGGGTCTGTCGACAGACAACTTAAGGTCTGCCTGTATTAAAATGATGCATATAAACCTAGGGTTTGGTGGACTTGGTACTCTGTCAGCTTTATAATGAGGAACCCTTCACCAAACTTTAATGCAGGCCCTAAGTATGGGGGATATTTCATGATGGACCGGTGAATGATAAACATCTACTGTCTGTCAGTCGTGCCAAAAGATCCCTTCGGATGAACAAACAATCAGCAATTTATTTGATGCTACTTTAGATTATTTTTGTTGTCTTGAGTTACGGTATGTTACAATAAGTAGGCATGATGGACCATAAGTACCTAACTGTGTGACCTCTCACTCGGCTCAGGCATCCAAGCCAGAAACATGTTTTTTTAATTCAGAGTAATGCAGTTTTGCTGATACCACCTTAGGGATCAACATAGTGGTGAGATAACTGGATGGTGCAGCAAATGCCAAATAGGATTATTCTATTACCTTTACTATCAATACTGCTGACATCTTCCCCTGTCTACTGTGAGGCTCCACGATGACCACCACAGAGCCGAGTCTCAAGGAGCTGAGAGGTGACACCCCCTGTGTTTCCTCGTAATATCAAATGCCAAAGTCCTGTGGATCCAATTCTAACCACAGACCTACCTATCCAAGACAAACAATCACAGTGGGGTGTGTTAGTATAAAACACAATGGGGCATATTCTCAAGGACTTATCGCCGAGTTAGCGGCACTTTATCGCAGCCAAAGTGGCGATAGATTTATCGCCCTATTCACAAGCTGGTGCTAACAGCCGATATCGCCAGTTATCCTGCGATAGCAGCCGCAAAAAACATCGCCAAGGATGACACCGGCAACTAACGCTAATGATATGCAGAGTAGGCGTTCCTGTGCAAAAAGCAGCGATAACACCACTTCGCAATATTCCCAACGACCAGCCAGATTGGCGATAAGATCCCAAAACAGGCGATAAGGCGCGTTAGCAGCAGGGATTTAACACCTGCTCTTACCTGGTGTTAAGTTGGACGACAACCTGCACCATAAAAGGGAGCCCAGCCCAGAGCCACACCTGAAGAACAACAGATGCCATGGAGCTACCGATCATGCAGCACGGAGTCCCAAGAGGGCCACAACACCCACCGCCACCACCCCCAGGCCCGCCACCCCTCCGAACCCCCCCGTCCCCCCCGGACTACCACAGAGGCAGCGCTGACAAAGACAGCGGACCTTCAGAAAACACACCAGCCTCACAGACTTAACACCAGAGGATGTCATTGCCCACTACAGGCTCAAAAGGACAACCATCCCCCGCATCCTCACCCACATTGCCCACAGGCTGACGGTACCAACACAGCGGACAACCAACATCCCTCCGCAGACAAAGCTGCTGGCTGTGCTGCACCTGTTGGCCTCTGGGACCTTCCAACCAACAACTGCCAGAGTCGGAGGAGTCTCACAGCCAGCCCTATCCAAGTTCCTCACACCTGTCTTGGATGCCATCATCAGCTTGGTACACCAGCACCTTTACTTCCCACACACTGCGCAGGAACAGCTGGGGACCAAGCAAGGGAACTACGCCATAGCTGGCTTCCCGCACGTGTTGGGGGCAATCGACTGCACACATGTACTCCTCGTGCCCCCTGCCGCCACTGCACACAATTACCTCAACAGGAAGCACACGCATTCCATCAATGTGCAGGCAATAGTGGACCACCGGGGACTCTTCACCAATGTCGTCGCCAACTACCCAGGCAGTGTGCATGAATCATCTTCCAACAGTCCATCACCAACCAGCGCTTTGAGGCTGGCATCTATGCAAATGCAATGCTCGTCGGTAAGTACCAACTGAACACACCACACACCTCAACTCCACCAACATACAACTCACAACTCTGGGAATGCACACGTTACAAAATCACATACAACATGACAAACAACATGCCCACATACAAGACACAACAACACAACTTACTGTGGTAACCTGGGCTAGCCATGTACACAAGCCAACAACGGCATGGCACCACAGCCACAAAATAGCAGAATGTGGGGAGAGGTGGGAACCAGGTATGTGCGAAGGAGGCAAGTGACCCATGAATGAGAATGTACACAATGCCAAATGTGGCGTGGATGTGCTGGACAGACTTGAGTATGCAGACCACAGACATTTCCATGTCGACATACACTGCTGGTGTTTGGAGTGTAGTGGACAGTGGACACAACCATGTTACCTCAGCCAGTGGGGAAGATCGCGGAAATGTTGCTTGTTACGTCCCCCCCTGTAAGCATGAGCAGAGTGGGCTGGCCCGGCGTACGCCAGGCCAGCGTAGGGGTGTGAATAAAAAGCATGTTGCTCTTGGCGTGGTTCTCTTCCGGAATGGCCAACGTGTCTCCCAGGGCGGTGCCTCTCACCCCGCCACGAGGCCGATGCCGTGAGCGGTGGTGCCTGCGATCCTGTGCGACTGCTGCACCCCAGGCCGCTGGTCCCCTGGCCCGTCTTGGCCGCCCCTGTGCACCCAGGCCTCACTGCTCACCTGCCGACACTGGCATGTGTCAAAGAGGGCCCACCACGTGTCGGTGCAAGCTCCAAGCCCGAGGCCCGCGACCTTGGCAGCGTCCTCAGACCATCGCTGGCCTCCGCGACACAGGCCCCCAGCACCCCTTTCTCGTTGACGTACTCCACCGCTGCCTCCGGCCTACACTGCGGTGAAGTAGGTCACACATTTGGAACTGAGTCTTGATTATTCAATGGCCGAGTTCATATCATTGTACGCAAGGAGAGGAGTAAGAGGAAGATGCGGTTCAATCCGGAGGAAAAAAGGATCATCGTTATGGAGGTGATCTAACACTACCAACAACTGCTCTGGTGCCACTAACTCTGTGCATCGCAAGCCTACGACACGTGGCTGTGGGCCCCTGCTGACCGCTGCCTCCGGCCTACACTGCGGTCAAGTAGGTCACACATTTGGAACTGAGTCTTGATTTTTTTATGGCAGAGTTTATACCATTGTACAGGCCTCATCGGAGACTGCATCCCCTTTCAGCTCTGGTGCCACTAACTCTGTGCCCCGACATTCATGGACACTCTCTGGCTGAACTTTGGTGGCATCTGAGTCTATGGCCTGGGGGTTGTCTTCATCATCATGTAGCTGATACTGACTTGGTATTAAAAATGAGTCTGTAGCATTCATCTCCTCCATATTGCCTGTTTCTGCCCTCTGCAGCATGCCCTGGAAGAACACCTTCAACTGTCCCCCGAAACACTCCGCGACATTCACCTTCGACATCGACGAGGACCCGCTCAGCTCTCGTGGCCCTACCTCAGTGCACCGCAAGTCACCGTCCTGTGGCGGTGTGCCTGTGCCGGCCGCAGTGCATCCGGGGCCACTAACTCTGTGCAGCTCAAGTCATGGACCCTGTCTGATTGAATAGTGGATGGCCTCTGAGTCAATGGCCTGGGGGTCATCAACACCATGTGTCTGTGGCCCTGCGCTGACCGCTGCCTCCGGCCTCAACTGCGGTCCACCAGGGCTCACACATCAAATCGAGTCCTGACCTGCCCGGACGACGCATCACCGCTGGCTGCACACGCCACCACCGCCAGGACCACCTCCAACCAACAACTGCCAGAGTCGAAAGAGTCTTACAGCCAGACTATCAGAGATGCTCACATCTGTCTTGGATGCCATCATCCGCTTGATACCCTGCTCAGCTCTTCAGGTGACACTAACTTAGTGCACCACAACTCATGGACCCTTCCTGATTGAGTCTTGTGCTGTGGACAGCTCACGCAACAATGTCACCTCAGGCAGTGGGGAAGACCTGGGACGATGATGAGGAAGATGAGGCAGGTGTAACACACCCCACTGCAGCTGCAGCAGGAATATCCCGAAGGGACACAATCCTAGACAGTTTCTTCACATGAGCACGCTCAGCTCTGGTGCCCCTACCTCAGTGCAGTGCAACTCACGGACCCATCTGATTGAATATTGGGTGACCTCTGTACTTGCTCCGGCTACCACCATGATGCTTCGCAGTTGTTTGTGTTATGTTGGTGTTTTCTGTTTCTGCTTTAAAAGTGATCACTGTTCAAGTTGTTGCCAGCACCAACCACTCCCTGAGGGCTGGCTCACACTCACCCCACACCCACCCAGCAAAGGCGTCACTGGTCAGGTGACCCTGGTAATGAAAAGTGGCCTGGCGCACGTGCCCGTAGCCAGTTCAACTAACTATCAAAGTTTGTCCGTGTGCTCATTACGTATGCATAATGGCCCCAGGCCCTACCACATTACATTGTGCTGTGTACAGCGGACGCAACCATGTCACCTCAGGCAGTGGGTAAGACCTTGGACATGTAGCTTTGTCGTCCCCCCCTTTATACGTAAGAGTGGACTGGGCCGGCGTACGCAAGTACAGCGTAGGGGTGTGAATGATTATCCCGGGGCTCTGGGCGTGGTTCAGTACTGGAAATGTGCAAATGCGTGTGTCTCTGTCGCAGTGTGGGTGTCCGTTGGGGAGTGTAAGTGGTCCCTGATGGGAATTAGACACCCACTTATGTAATCTAGTTTGGCTGCCATGAGGTCGAAACCCACCGCACCTGTTCAGCCAGCTCCTTCTGGCAGTCTAACACCTGGCCTTGGAATGCGATGTGTGCTTCGGTGAGGTGCTGGGAGCCAGCCGTGGTGGTGGGTGCTTCCTGCTGTGTGGTCTGTGCAGGGGGTGGGGTCTCCTCGATGCAGCTGGGCAGCCCTGCTCCTGGAGGTGGGTTGCCTAAAATGTCCATGAGCTGTTGTAGGGCGTCGGTGTCGAAGGTGTGGAGGTCCTCTTCATCATCACTGATGAGTAGTCTGGACAGCTCTGCAGGAGGTGTTGATTGTCCCTCTGCAATGTGAAGGGGAGATGCATTTTAACATTGTGTTGACATGTATGTTGACGCATTGTTCTAGTTTCCATACAGACTGCATGACAATGTACATTGGGACTGTTTGGGAGGAGCTGACTATTTGATGCGGGACAGTGGACATTTGAACAACATCACGGATGTGAGGTTGTACACGTACATTTTCATCTCACAGTTTCCTGCTATGCCAGATGTGATTGGCCAGTTTCTACGCACAAGCGGAACCAGTTGTGTCCTCTGTTCTGTAGTGAAAGTGTTGCACTTTGTACCACATTGTCGTCAATGTTGATGTGCTGTTATTGCTATGTGTGTGTGCTGCATTGTGGGAGAGTCGCCCCTGCAGCTGTGATTTTGCTGCCCCTTATCCCTTTGAGGTGGTGTGCCTTTGACTTCTGTGCTTCTACAGTGCTGAGATGTTGCAGACTTGGCTAATTTTGGCTCTTGTTCGTATTTTGGACTCTTGGGCATGGTTTATCCGCAGATGTGTTGTTGACGTCAGGGGTTGTTTGTGCACGTGGATGTGTCAGAGTGTGACCTGCTCCTTTCCGGATGTGTTCCACACTCAGCCACCCCAGTGTTGTGGCGTGCACCATGTCATGATAATTGGACTGCAGCCATGCTATTCGTCATGCAGTGTCACTTGCATTGTCATCGTGGCTCACAGACACGCAGCTTTGCTGCTTTTGACACGTGTGCATGGGTTGGTTGTGAGATTGGTGCTAGTGTGGGGAGGGACCCCTTTGTGCCCATAGTGGACGGGGCCTACTTGCTGTTTGTATGTGTGCTGCAGTGTGCCAAGGGGATCAGGGACATGATCCAGAGTCATTGTGGCTGTGCAGTGTGCTCTACTTAATTGTGCATGTGTGCCATTGTGCCCATCTCCCCCCATCCCCCCAGTCCCTGTTCGGTACTCACCCTGGTGCTGTTGTGTCAGGTCATGTCGAGCAGTGTCCGGACCCCCAACTCCTGCCACCGTCTCCCCACTGATGACTGTGGCCACCATTTCCTCCATCTCATCGAGCTCCTGGTGTTCCACTGGACTGCCACCTCCAGTCTGCATTGCTGCCTGATGGTTGTCAGCGAGTTTCTTCTTGGTTTTGCGCTTCACATCATTCCAGCGCCTCTTGACCTCTCCAATTGTCCTCCTCCTCACTCCGACTGCATTCACCTTGTCCAGGATGGACTGCCATATTGCATTTTTATTTGCCAATGACACGTTGGAGGTGACGAACAGTTGTTGGTGGTGTTCTATCACCTCCGTGATGATGATCCTGTTTTCCTGCGGACTGAACCTCGTCTTCCTCGTCTTCTTCTCCTTGCCCTTCCGTGACCCCGAAGTCCCAGGCTGGTCCTCCTGGGGGCTTGTGGGGTTCTGGTCGTCCTCTGTACTTGCTCCGGCTTCCTCCATGGTGCTACGCAGTTTGAATTATTTTGTTTGTGTTTTTCAGTGCTTTTATAGTGCATTTTCCCGCATAACGCGTGGGAATTGCAGGCCTGTCGCTGGTTATCGCTGATTTTTTGATCGCGCTTGGCCACAGCGCAACTTTTTTCGCGTTCGTGTTTTGCGTTTTTTTGCCATCACGGTAATTTTATTGCGGTCATTTGACGCGTTAGCGTGAGACTATCGCATGGTACGCCGTGTTGAGAATACAATGTTAACACAGCGTTATTTTCCCGCGATAGACTGCGATGTGCAAAGTTGCGTTAAGCTAATTTTGCGATAATTATCACACTTTCTTGAGAATATCCCCCAATGAATCACAGGGCCAATGTATACATTCAATTACACTACTTTTTAGACACCATAATACAATACATGCCATTGTCTAGCGCAGGTGGCACTAGGTGAAAAAAGTGCTCAGTGTGTGATAGTATTTACATTTTTACAAATATACAACAAAGGGTGTCAAGATATTGTAAACTATGCTTTAGCCATGTCTGCTCAAGATCATAGATCTGCACCAGGAATTAGGCATGGAGACAAGGGTAACTTTCAGATAGTAGCATCCTCCAAAGTTCTAGGCAGACGATGTTGTCCTGAAGAGCCCCATGTCTTCATTTACAATGGGGTCAAAACCGTAACATCTCAGGGTTGCCATCTACAATTTTGTCAAACTAGGATCGTGAGCAGTCATGGCTAAAGCATGATGTACAATACCTTGACAACCCAAGGCATAAATAAGAGACCAAAACTCCTAAACTGATACTTGATAGAGATAACAATCACGTATACATAATGGAGGCAATCATGCAAGGGGTCCACTTTATTATAGGAAACCTCGAACGGTGTATGCTCCTCTACAAGTGGGTCCCCTTACCCATTAGCTGGTGGCGGACATCCCACCCTGACCTAATCAGTGATTGTTAACCATATCACTCATATTCTAGTGTGGCTTTTCTCCAAACTAAGACATGGTAAAGAGTAAGCCCCAAAAAGAATGTTCAGTGACCACCATGTGGAATTGAACTACTATATGCAATGGGGCTTGTAATCAAGATGACATCCACCCTGGGGCAGTGGGACTGCGGAAATTCAAGAATATATGAAACGCTTCCTAACAGAAATCCAATCTGAAATAGGATCACTCAGAATGGACTCAAAAACATTCCTACATGAAGTCCCTAAAGAAGCCAGTGAATTGGGAAATCGAGTTGATGACCTCGAGCACACAATGGAAAAGTGAACAGAATACCAATACATAAATGCTGTGGCAAAATCTGGAGAACTGAAGTAGGAGTAACAGCATAAGCATCCGGGATATCACGAGGGGCGCAGAAGACGACAACATTATTGGGTTCACCTAAGCTCTCGATCAGAGGCAACCCTAAAACACCCCCACTCAAAGTCAATCTGACTGACAGAGAATTCCACAGCTTGAATCAGCCCATGTAGTGCTCCACAAAACCTTACAAGAGTACACTACTTCAAGGACTAGGAACACATCATGAAAATCACTGGAGGAAATCAGATCTTATCTTTTGAGATCTATCCTTGATCACCCTCAGGAAATGCAGGAACCTACGAACTCCTCAGAGAACACAATATCAAATAAAATGGGCCATTCCTTAGTCTTATATTTCAATAGTCTGAAAATCAAAAATACCTCTGCTAACTCCTATCCCAAGATTCAGAAACGGAGGGCCACCCCAGGGTGTCATATAGGAACACATTGAACTTTGCCCGGAGTGGCAAACCATATATCGCTATGATAGACCCTGACAGGGTAGAGACGATCATTCGATGGCACCAAGGCAGAGGTGAACACAAGGAGATGATGGACGGAGCGCTGAAACTTTTCAGACACTCACCCCCAGTCACAGTTCTGGGTTGAATCCATCATCATTCTTTAGCTCACTTCGCCACCTCAGTTCAGACCCCGCTATATGCAAATCAGTCTTGACCCTGTGCCTCATGGGAACAGTCCAGCCCAAACTGCAAAGCCAGGTCTTCCCTGAACCGGAAACAAGCATCCTGGGACCGGTTTCTGGGTAACACCCTTCATAAGCCAGGCTAGCTTGAATCCAGTGGCAAAGTGAGCAAGGGACCCACGTCTGGGCATACCCTGCCAACTTAGGGCGAACAAAGCAAACACATGGAGATGATGGACGGAGCGCTGAAACTTTTCAGACACTCACCCCCAGTCACAGATCTGGGTTGAATCCATCATCATTCTTTAGCTCACTTCGCCACCTCAGTTCAGACCCCGCTATATGCAAATCAGTCTTGACCCTGTGCCTCATGGGAACAGTCCAGCCCAAACTGCCAAGCCAGGTCTTCCCCGAACCGGAAACAAGCATCCTGGGACCGGTTTCTGGGTAACACCCTTCATCAGCCAGGCTAGCTTGAATCCAGTGGCAAAGTGAGCAAGGGACCCACGTCTGGGCATACACTGCCAACTTAGGGCGAACAAAGCAAACACAAGGAGATGATGGACGGAGCGCTGAAACTTTTCAGACACTCATCCCCAGTCACAGATCTGGGTTGAATCCATCATCATTCTTTAGCTCACTTCGCCACCTCAGTTCAGACCCCGCTATATGCAAATCAGTCTTGACCCTGTGCCTCATGGGAACAGTCCAGCCCGAACTGCCAAGCCACGTCTTCCCTGAACCGGAAACAAGCATCCTGGGACCGGTTTCTGGGTACACCCTTCATCAGCCAGGCTAGCTTGAATCCAGTGGAAAAGTGAGCAAGGGACCCACGTCTGGGCATACCCTGCCAACTTAGGGCGAACAAAGCAAACACATGGAGATGATGGACGGAGCGCTGAAACTTTTCAGACACTCACCCCCAGTCACAGATCTGGGTTGAATCCATCATCATTCTTTAGCTCACTTCGCCACCTCAGTTCAGACCACGCTATATGCAAATCAGTCTTGACCCTGTGCCTCATGGGAACAGTCCAGCCCGAACTGCCAAGCCAGGTCTTCCCCGAACCGGAAACAAGCATCCTGGGACCGGTTTCTGGGTAACACCCTTCATCAGCCAGGCTAGCTTGAATCCAGTGGCAAAGTGAGCAAGGGACCCACGTCTGGGCATACACTGCCAACTTAGGGCGAACAAAGCAAACACAAGGAGATGATGGACGGAGCGCTGACATTTTTCAGACACTCATCCCCAGTCACAGATCTGGGTTGAATCCATCATCATTCTTTAGCTCACTTCGCCACCTCAGTTCAGACCCCGCTATATGCAAATCAGTCTTGACCCTGTGCCTCATGGGAACAGTCCAGCCCGAACTGCCAAGCCAGGTCTTCCCTGAACCGGAAACAATCATCCTGGGACCGGTTTCTGGGTAACACCCTTCATCAGCCAGGCTAGCTTGAATCCAGTGGCAAAGTGAGCAAGGGACCCACGTCTGGGCATACCATGCCAACTTAGGGTGAACAAAGTAAACACAAGGAGATGATGGACGGAGCGCTGAAACTTTTCAGACACTCACCCCCAGTCACAGATCTGGGTTGAATCCATCATCATTCTTTAGCTAACTTCGCCACCTCAGTTCAGACTCCGCTATATGCAAATCAGTCTTGACCCTGTGCCTCATGGGAACAGTCCAGCCCGAACTGCCAGCCAGGTCTTCCCTAAACCGGAAACAAGCATCCTGGGACCGGTTTCTGGGTAACACCCTTCATCAGCCAGGGTAGCTTGAATCCAGTGGCAAAGTGAGCAAGGAACCCACGTCTGGGCATACCCTGCCAACATAGGGAGAACAAAGCAAACACGAGGAGATGATGGACGGAGCACTGAAACTTTTCAGACACTCACCCCCAGTCGCAGATCTGGGTTGAATCCATCATCATTCTTTAGCTAACTTCGCCACCTCAGTTCAGACCCCGTTATATGCAAATCAGTCTTGACCCTGTGCCTCATGGGAACAGTCCAGCCCGAACTTCCAAGCCAGGTCTTCCCTGAACTGGAAACAAGCATCCTGGGACCGGTTTCTGGGTAATACTCACAATCAGCCAGGCTAGCATGAATTCAGTGGCAAAGTTAGCAAGGGACCCACGTCTGGGCATACCCTGCCAACTTGGGGCAAACAAAGCAAACACAAGGAGATGATGGACGGAGCGCTGAAACTTTTCAGACACTCACCCCCAGTCACAGATCTGGGTTGAATCCATCATCATTCTTTAGCTCAGTTCGTCACCTCAGTTCAGACCGCGCTATATGCAAATCAGTCTTGACCCTGTGCCTCATGGGAACAGTCCAGCCCAAACTGCCAAGCCAGGTCTTCCCTGAACCGGAAACAAGCATCCTGGGACCGGTTTCTGGGTAACACCCTTCATCAGCCAGGCTAGCTTGAATCCAGTGGCAAAGTGAGCAAGGGAACCACGTCTGGGCATACCCTGCCAACTTAGGGCGAACAAAGCAAACACAAGGAGATGATGGACGGAGCGCTGAAACTTTTCAGACACTCACCCTGAGTCACAGATCTGGGTTGAATCCATCATCGTTCTTTAGCTCAGTTCGTCACCTCAGTTCAGACCCCGCTATATGCAAATCAGTCTTGACCCTGTGCCTCATGGGAACAGTCCGGCCCGAACTGCCAAGCCAGGTCTTCCCTGAACCGTAAACAAGCATCCTGGGACCAGTTTCTTGGTAACACCCTTCATTAGCCAGACTAGCTTGAGGCAGGCAGAGGTGACCACCCACTGAAAATAAAACAGGAATCCCCAAAGTGACCTGCCACACCAGCGGATAGCCAACCCTTCAAGGATACTTATAAGTCCCTGGATCCTTTCATCCTCCAAGTGGGGTCAACAGCCAGGCCAACATTGGACGATCAGGCTATGACACCTGACTACATAATTCCGCTTTCTGCTCTCTTGTGGCTGTTTGTTTCAGAATTATCAACCTGCCTCGACTTGTTCCCACACTTTCACCTCCCCCTCTTTTTCCACAACATAGCCACACTTCCAGTGGGGAATAGAGACAAAACCCACGTTACTAATGGATATGGAGTGTTTATTAGACCTTGTTGGCCAGTTTGTATTTCCTTCCTTTCTGAGGCTGCCTACCAGTGTGTGGGGAGTAGAGAGAAATCCATTGATCACAAGTCCCACTGCCTGGCTCACGTAGGTCATCAATATATTACTTAACCACAAATACTAGTTCTGAACATCAATGACCCACTCTGCATACATTTAATCTCTTCTCACTGAGCATATGGGGATTAAATTTCCCTAACAAGGGATGCCAGCTTTGGAGATACCTTTTCCAACATTAAGCTGACATCCTTTTCCTTCAAGAAACACATTTATTCAAGAAGGATCATCAATGTATACACTACCCTAAATACCCTCAGAAATATTGGGCCTCCTCTCCTAACAAAACAACAGTCACTGTCCGGTGTAAATCCATCGTGAGGGAGATGCCTCTCTCACTTAATCAGGACCAAGAAAGCTGTTATCTAAAACCGACAATCCAAAAAGAGAAAAGTCCTCTTACCTAACTTTTATGCTTCCAACATCTTCCAAGATGCTCATCTCCGCTCCTTACTGAGACAACAACTGCATGATACTCAAGGGGACATCATGGGGGGATATCAAATTAGCCCAGAAAGAAATTGGGTCTCCTCCTAGAACACATGATGAACCAAGTGTAATGGTGACCCTAGAGCAGGCCCCACCATCATCTGGACCTGCCACCAGCACTTCCAAAACTCCTGAGGCCCCATTCCATCAGGACCTCCAGCTGCACTCCCTGCTACTACTCCCTCTCCAAATACCCACCAAGACGAGGAAGAGCTGAGTAAAACAACTGCCCCCAATGCCCCAATCCTCTCAAGTGAGACTCAATCCCCTTCATGTGTCATGCAGAAACCCGATCCCAACCACGGAGACGATACTGGATCCAATACTGGAATGTCCTATCCCTCTGAAGAACAGCTGATGCCTAGGAACCAAAACCTTCGAACACTTACTATCCCCCATGGGAAGGGGGTGGGAATAAAATAAGAAAAGAGAGATTTGTGGTATTGGATCTGCTTTGCGGCTGTGCAACCCTGCGCAACAGGATCTATCACTTCTGAGACCTTCTATGTTTGTGAGGTAAATGTGCACTGGACCAGAACTTCTGGTTTTGCGATGACATAATGCACTGGAAATTACAAGAGGAGGCAGTTACCATCCGTACATTAACAGGTCTCTAAATACAGTGACCATGCAGTGACTTCAGCGACATGCACTTACATGTTTCATCAGTAGCACAACATGAGAGTAGAATAACCAAAATCACAGATTGGGGTTTGGGGCACTCCCAAAAATAAGTCTCGGAACACAGATTTCGATACAAGGTTCATTCATATATCAAAGACTCTGAAGTGCCTTCTCTAGGCACTACTGTTCATCTTAGAAACACAGAGCTCAAGTTTTTAATCCTTGTGCGATACCAGATCTAGCGCCAAGGTTGTAGGAAGGGTCCAGAGTATAAACACACAAGAAGTGCTGGAGTAAATCACAGAGAGGACATGAAGAAAAAGTTTGTAGTCTTTGAAGATGCAGATACTCGGTCCTGTACCTACTAGAGGGGTTTAGCATGCACTAACCTGATATCAAGTACTTAGCCTAGTTCTTCCACTTTTTTGAAGTTCAAAGAAGATCCCGAAGCCTTGACTCAGGGAGTTGCGGGGGTCCCAAGTAGCTGTGCAGGACAGAGCAAGGAGGAAGATGTCAAGGAAGCTGGTGCCACGGGAACCACAGTTTCGGATGGACTTGAAGGAGATTGGAGAACTTCTTTGTTCCTGCATTATTCTTCAGGTGAGTGGGAAGGGTGATGCTTGTTCCATAGGGAGCAAGGCCAAGCCACGATTTGGGGTTGGGTGGAGTCTATTTACCCTCTTGAAGGCTAAATGGATGTAGCTAGATCACATATGGCACGCGGGGCACATGGTTGTCTGGAAGGTTCTCGAACCTTGGAGAAAATATGTGTTGCTATACTCTCTTTGACATAACAGAATGAGCAGGTACAATTTGTTGATTGGAACCACATAACAGGAAACACATGCATTCTTTCCTCTTGAACGTGCATAATGGAAAACAACACCAAGGCCCCAGTAACAGCGGGGGCAAGGCTTACCATTGGCTCATGGGTTGCTGTGGGAAGCTTTCAGGGATTCAATGGAAAACCACACCAAGGCCCAAGTAACAGTGGGTGCAGATAATCCATTGGTTCACGGGATTTGGGGGATGCTTGTAGTGATTCAAGCATAAAGGGATTACAGGTTTTTGGGAAGCATCAGTCATGAGGGTGCTGGGGAGGCATCAGTCATGAGGGTGCTGGGGGAACATTAGTTATGAGGGTGCTGGGGCAACATCAGTCATGAGGATGCTGGGGAAGCTTCAGTCATGGTATCATAGGGAGCCATAAAGTGCCACAGGGGTAAAGCAACACGAGCCCTGCATGCTAGACCCATTACACAGAGAGTGCATGAGGGTGTCGTGACATCACGTGTGCCATTCTTGCGGCCATACTCCAGGTCAGGATAGGCACTAATGATGGTGTGAAGACAATGGCCCTGATTCACCAAGGATCTCTGGATTCATGGCGGAGGCCCCCCAGTCGTGGAGGAGTCTCAGTACTCAGAGCGGAACATGTCCGCAACGAGATTTCTCATTGTGGAGATTCGTCGCGCCCCCTATGCCCTAGACATGCTGCTATGGGTTGTGCAACCCTTTCTACAAATTGCTGACTCGATGTCAGTGCTGAGATAGAAAGATGGAGGCTGTGATACTATGGAGGACCTCAACCCCAAAGGGCAGTTCATCACCCGGGAGGAAGCCATGGACTCCTTTTCATTGGGTACAGGACAATACCTCCAATACATTAAAATTTCAACTATTGCCCGTGCGGTGTGGCCGACTTTCCCGAGGCACCACCTTGATCCAACACCCTGATGACACTACTAGATACGACCAGGGGCTGTAGACTAATTTCCCACATTTACAGGGCACTCTGCGATGATCCGCCGCCCAAGACACTCAACATACAGACCAAGTGGGAGGAAATACTGGAGGATCCCCTAATGGCTAGTGAATGGGTAAAAATACATGAGGGAGTGAGGACAGTTAGCTACAATGCATGATTTAAGCTCCTGCAATATAACTTTATAAATCATGCATACCTTACCCTGCAGACTTTGCATACTATATACCCCACCAGATCTGACTGCTGTGTGCGCTGTGAGGCCCAGACAGCAGACTTCATACATATGCTATCATCTTGCCCCTCAGTGTCCCCTTTCTGGCAGACAATATTGCACAATATGAATAGGGCCTCCAGGTGGGCAATGTCACTGGAGATCCATCAGGTGTTACTGGGCCTACTTCAATCACCTTCAAAGAAAGAATTGAGTAGAAAGTTCGACCTCTTTGGCCTGTTTTAGCGATAGGATGGCTTAGCCCCCACCCCCTACATATGTGGCATGGTTGAAAGATGTTTCTGAGTGGGCAGTTGCAGAAGAGGTACACATGAGACACATACGAAGAGATGATAAGCTTGAGTGCGACTTGAGAGCTTGGTCAGCCATGTTATCTGACTTGAAGGAACCATAGGGTCTGACCGCCTCCACAGAAGGGCCCACATGATGTACTGAATACACCCTAACATTGTTGAAATGAGAACCAGTAATGCCCTGGACTATGGAGGGTTACACCAAGGATGCCCACACTCCATTTATTATAGAATTATCTTGTAACAATAGCAGGGACTAAGCATGAGAGTGATGGTAGGGTAGGGAGTGGGTTTAATATTTTTTTTTGTTTCTTGGGTGGATCTATAGACAGATGCTTGATCCGTATCACTAATGATGCTTGGTTGTAACTATTGTTGATATTATCCTATGCTAATGCTTACCGTTTTATGTGTGAATGGATCCTGTAAAAATGTTTCTTTCTTCCTTCTTCCCACTTTGCCAAATTCTGATGCGAATAGTATGTGACTCACTTGTACTGCATTTGAAATACATGTTTATATCTATGCTTATAGAGATTGTGAAGTGGAAAATGAGAGTATGTACTAAGCTGAAACTCCTTAATCATACTGTTTATATGATATCACCCAAAATCAATAAAGATTATTTGAAAAAAAAATATTATTCTCATTACTACAGTACTCATTCTTAAGAGACTCCCAGGTTAGTTGTTTCCAGTTCGCCTTGAGGGCAAAGCTTTCAGATTTTGGGGTCCAGACAGTTAGTGGTAGCCCAATGTGTGCACGGCATAGACAGAGTTCTATGATTAGGGGGTTTTGGTTGCTTTTAATAAGTTGGATAATTTTCACGTTGATTAACGCATGCCATGGTTTTAGGTTCATCATGATGTAGTCTATATGACTTGAAGATTTCCCAAAGATTTAGGACATTATGGTCTATGTATCTGAGGTTGTGTGCCCATTTTAAGTTTGTAAAACATTAGATATGATTAACTTGCACACTTTTTCACCTGGTTTGCGATGCTTGAAGAACTTGAAACAATTCTAGGAACACCCCATGCATCTTCTTTGATTAATATTTCCTACCCCAGCATATTTCCATGAGTTCAGATTGACGTATGCCAATATTATTTTTAATTTTGTGATTGAGATGCTATTTTATTTGGTTTATATTCAGACTTGACCATTCAGATGTTCTTCTCCAGGTCACTTAGGAGAGAGATGCTCATGTTTCTGTTGGCAGGAAGAAGATAGACATTGAAGATGTCTAGCAGACAGGAGTAATTTATTGACTTGATATGTTGGATATTATCGCAAATGTTTCTGTGCATTTGGGTACTGGCTGGGAGACCTGTAGATATTCAAGTTGTTAGACCTCCGTTAGGTCTTCTCCTGCTCAACTTAACAGCCAGGATGCTGTATGCAGCAAATCCATCTAATTCCACTTTTTGGGTGGTCTTGATTTCCTGGAACCAACAAAGTTGATGACTTTTCATAAATGAAATCCAGCCTTTATTTTTAGCTTTATCTGAAACTCAAGCAGCAATTTGCTAGCAGTACCTTGACAGAGCCCAGCCCAGCTTACCCTAGCTCTTACTGATAGTTGAGTGTTAGTCTTAATGATTTTAAGTCTGGTCTTCAAGTTCCACTGGGCAATTGATCTTAGGGGCAGAGACTGTCTCAAATGACAACATGATAAATGCTCCCTAATTCTTACTGAATGCTGGATATTAATTCTTGTATTTTAAAGATTTTCATAGCCCAAATAATTTGTCGGCAGACCACATGCAGCACTGTAGGCAGCTTGATGATTGTGGGATACATGAGTCAATCGATTTGCCTTGTTTGCAACTTCCAGAATTCTTGTATATGTCTCATCTCTACTTTTGTTACTAATATGCACTATTTCTCAAATGTACGAAGTGACTTAATATAAAATCGACAATTTTCCAATTTGCCCAACAGGTTTCTGTCAACTTGCATTCATCAGGCTTGATGATCCCAAAAATTTCACCCATTTAAGGGGTTTTCTTGTGACAAGATCCAGACCCGGGAGAGAACAATTTTTTAAGGCTGTTTCAGCTGCTCAAGGTATTGTAAGCCCCTCTTGACACTCTCGATAATGAGTGAAAAACCTCAGAAAGCCCTGGGTTCAGACAAAGGGCCTGATTGACGGACATCCAGGTGGGATGGAAACCACCCGACTAGTAGTCGGCGGTTCCACCGGCAGATTAGGATGCGACCGCCCATGCAGTGGCTGGAATCATCCTTTTTTCCATTGTGGCTTGTGCTGCGGCTGGAAAAGGGCTGCAGCACAAGCCGCAATGGAAAAAGTCATGTTTTTAAACATCCATGCACAGTGTGCCAGGCACCATGTCAGAAATAGGGGTTAGAAAACGCACACTGGTAGCTTATAAAATCTCACTCACCTCCTACAAAAAATCCATCATGGCCAGGAAAGCTGAATATTACGAGGCAAGAATTTTAGACGCGGTAAATAAACAGAAAGAGACTTTCAGAATACTGAAAGAACTCAGCCAAAAATCGGAATCAAAATCTACAATCGCACCCGTAGACTGCAATACATTTCAAACTTTCTTTCTCCAAAAAATCAGGGATATTCTTGTTGAGATCGATAACACTCCGACCATCCAAGGTCCCCCGGTGCAGCCTCAAGTCCCCCCCCAACCTTGCATGCGGCTCACTAACTTTCCTAACTTGGATTCAGCTTCTTTAATCTCATTAATGAACCGTATTAAATCAGGTTCACCTGCAGACCCCTGTCCCCCGAGTATTTTCCAAATGGCCCTACCCGGGCTGGAAAGTCAGATCCTCGCGTTACTGAATCACTCCCTGGAGACTGGCTACCTACCGTCTAACTTGAAAGAGGCCAGAGTTACTCCCCTGCTAAAGAAACCAGGTGCAGACGCCGCAAATCCTAAGAATTATAGGCCTATTTCCCAGCTGCCATTCTTAGCAAAAGTCGTGGAACAACATGTTCTTAAGACGCTCTCGACCTTCTTGGAGGAACACCAGCTACTCCAAGTCCGACAGGCAGGGTTTAGAGCCCATCACAGCACTGAGCTGGTGATGCTGTCTGTTCTCGATGAACTCAGAATTATGGCTGACAAAAAAATACCAAGCGCCCTGATCCTATTAGATCTATCAGCGGCGTTCGATACGGTTAGCCATAAACAACTGTTGGCCCGTATCACGAACTTGGGAATTCACGAGCGGGCACACCAGTGGCTGGAATCTTTCCTGTCGGGCCGGTCCCAAAGGGTTCAATTGGGGGAGCAGGTATCGGACAGGGGCTTTCTCACCTGCGGCGTCCCCCAGGGCTCTGCTTTGTCCCCACTTCTTTTCAATATATATCTGCAGCCTTTGGTGGCGGCCCTGGCTCACATGGACTGCCAAATGCGGATGATACTCAACTCATCCTCCGGATCGACAATTCCACACATACTCAAGAGCTGGCGCAAAACATTCTCAGATTTATAGTAAACTGGATGACAATTAATTCATTAAAAATTAACCCAGACAAAACAGAAGTCCTTGTCATCCCTACAAAAAATAACCCCTGGAACAACCTTTTCTGGCCCGAAGAGCTGGGCGATACACCCACCCCAGTATCCGTTGTGAAAAGCCTGGGCCTAAAAATAGACTCTGAGCTCTCCATGGCCAACCAAGTTAATTCAGTGGTTGGTACCTGTATAGGGCTCATGAGAAAACTGCGGAAACTGGTCCCTATCCTCTCAATGACATCATTACAGACGATTGTGTCAGCTACAATTATTTCCAGACTTGACTATGGGAATGCCCTATACATCGGCCTCCCCCTGAAATTTATCCACAAGCTGCAAGTGATACTGAATGATGCCGCCAGGCTGATATTTAGGCTTCCCAGGAGCTCTCACGCCACCCCCTTACTGTGTAAGTTGCACTGGCTCCCCATTGAGCAGAGAGTGAAGTTCAAGGGTCTCTGCATTGCCCATAAGGCAATTTATGGTAATGCCCCAGCCTATGTCAAAGATCGCCTTGAGAATTATGTTCCGGGCCGTACACTGCGGTCATTACAAGCCTGTCGCCTGACCACTCCACGCTGCAACACGGTATCCAAAGGGGGTAGAGCATTCTCGGTCTTACTCCCACAACTTTGGAACCAGCTGCCTGACCACCTTCGGAAGGAACCTGCACTCCTCCCCTTCAGAAAACATCTCAAAACTGTTCTGTTCAGGGAGGCCTTAGGTTCTGCTTAAACTACCCCTTCCTTGTAAAGCCGTTATGTTACTACCAACTGGCCTCGGGCCTCTCTCTCTAAAGCGCTTAGAGACCTGTCGGTGATTTGGCGCTATATAAAAATTAATTAACATAACATAACACTGGGGAGTGGGAAGCAGAGTCCCAGTGTGAAATCTTTAAAAACAGCAGCTTCAGTCCACATAAAAATGGTGGTGACCATGCAAAAAGAGGCATTTTATAAAATGTATCAACAACACGTTGCATGCTGGGGCGCTGAAGTTTCAATGTACTGGTGTGTAGTTGTGTGAATGTGTGTGCGCCTGCGCAAAAACAGTTCAGAATCTCCCATTGTAGGCGACACCACTTGTTTTATCCATGGCCCCTTGTTTGACCCCCAGGAAATCATGTTTATAGACCGATTAGAAGTGAGCTGTCAATTCGGCATCAAATCTCACATTTTCATAAAAGCCTTTCCGATTTTTGTGGTTAGGAATAGCCTGCTGCTATAAGGTTTGCCGGATATAGGCACAACTGATTTTCAACAGTCTTACACTCGAGACAGCACTCTGAAACCCCCAAATTTACTAGCAGTATCATAATATCAACAGCACCCTCACAGATTATTAGTGTCATGGTACCAAAAGTTCTCTCCATTATCACACTCTCTTGCAGAGTAGAAGGCACACATTACCAACAACACTCACACCATTCATACACTAGCCACTGCACTCAACCAATCACTCTTGTACCTAACACAGAATATAAGTTCCTCACTACCGGAAGTTCTCATATACCCGTCACAGACTAACCGCACATGCAAACAGCACTCTCACTCCCACGACTAGTAGCCACACTAGACAAAACTGCCATATCCTTCACAGAGTAGCAGCACTCACATGCCTCACAGATTTGCACTCACACTACTGACAGCAGTCACCCTCTCACAGAGTAGCAGTCACATGCTAGCAAGAGCACTCAGAACCCCGTAACAGTCTACCCCCTACTGACAGCACTCTCAGACATTTTACTAAATGAAAGTCACACAGCACCAGAAGCGCTCTTACACTTTACACCACTCACAGACAAGCAATCAAACACTAATGGAAGCACTCTTAAACCCCTCACAGACTAGAAGTTTCACAATATTGACGGCAACCTCAGACCTCTAAAATAGTAGCAGTCCAACACTATTGGCAATCTCTCACCCCTCAGTGAATAGCAGCCACATACTGCTGGAAGCTGTCTTAAATATACCTCACGGATAGCAGATACACATGGCCAACAGTACTCACACAACCATCACACCTGTAGTAACTCCACATATACAAAGGAGTTTTATAGAAGCTCTATTGTAGGATAAATTCCTTAGCAACTTGAGCATTAACATCTACATTCAACAACTCATCACAAGATCCTTGTTCCAACAATCCAGTTATATCACTCCATTCTAATTCTACCTAATATTAACTATGGATTCCCTATTAGGACAAAATGGGGTTTCACCTAAATGAGAATAATTATACATGATGCAACACATCTTCCCCTATAATAATGGATAAAATAAACAAATAAAGAAATAACTAAATACATAAAAACTAAAGATACATCAATGTGAATTGTGAATATGTTATCCCCTTTTGGTTCAATTGCACACATAATCATGGAATCTCTTACGTCTCGCAAGTTTGCGCCTTGATCTTCCCTTCCTCACATTACTACTACTAGTAGAAGATGTGGAGGGATTTTGATCATTACCATCACACACCCTTTGGAGGTTCTCTAGTCCTTTTCCAACGTTACCTCCAGATCCAGATCCTTTACCCGTACTCCCAGAGCACATCTCATTCAACAATTAATCAGATTTTTCTTTTACTCAGGCTTCATCAGGAACCCTCTTTTCTCCTTTGTACAACAAAATTTTACTCAAATGCCAAATTGTACCATCAGTCAACTGTACTGAGTTACACAGAATCCTGACCACCTTTAAGAGTTGGAAATATTCCCCTTCACTCTTTTTTATAAACCCCTGGTTTCTTGACCCTTACCCAGTCACCAACATGCACCACAACCTTTTTACAACCACTCCTCTTGTCATGGTACTGCTTACACTTGTTCTGAGTGTCCGTCACTCATTCCTTGACCATGGCTGGGGTCCGCTCACTCCTTTTGGAACTGCACATGCATCCCACATTGTCTTACATACTAGGTAATCTACCCCTCATGAGTTCAAAAGGACTAAATCTTGTAGAAATGCACGGTGCACCATTCTTTTTTAAACCATGACAATTTTGCTTCCCTCGCCAACTGAATAGCCTTTTTTAGCACTCTGTTAAAGTGTTCCATAGCACTGTTCCTAGCTGGATAGTAGACCGAGGCAGTTTTATTACTACACCATTTCTTTAAAAAAAAAAATTAAACACCTCAGAACAAAATTGAGGTCCATTGTCTGTCAAAATGAACTTGGGTAGGCCTTCTCTCAAGAACAGCTTAACCAAAAAAAACAATATGGATTGTGCATCCACCTTGGGTAGTACCTTAATTTCTGGGCATTTGGCAAATGATCAAAAAAAATTATTACATACATGGGAACCTCCCCCTCAGGAATAGGACCCAAAATGTCTAATCCTTTTCTTTTCCATGGCATTTCGGGACACTTCAATGGGCACAAAGGTGGTTCTAAGACTCTTTACCGAATTGTTACACAAAACACAACATCTCACTTTCTTCTCAATGGCCTGATTAATGCCTGGCCACCAGTAACCTTCATTAACCCTACCCTTAGTTTTCATAATGCCTAAGTGTCCCTCATGACTTAAATCCAATATCTTATTTCTTAAGGAATCAGGAGGTACAACCCTTCCAGCACATAGCACCTCAACAGATAATTCATGCCTCAAATCCCCAAAAACTCGGTACTCATTCTTCATGTCACACTTGGAAGGCCAACCTCCTCTAGTCCAACTACATACTTTCTGCAACACTTCATCCTTAACAGTAGCCTCCACCTATTCATTTTCCAAAATGCCGTCATTGACCTCTGCCACACAAAACGTTTCAATCTACTCATCAAGTTTGACTGTATCCGGCAAAGGCATTCTGCTAAAAAAATCTGTAGTTTTGTTTTTAGCACTAGGTACATAACATACATCACAGTTATAGTCTAAATGTTTGATGGACATGTGGGCCAGTCTAGGAGAAGCAATAAGCAAACCCGTTGGGGTAAGCACTTTAGGTAATGGCTTGTGATCACTTCTAAGAGTGAAATGCGATCCCCAGACATAAGCCCTGAAAGGTTCCAAACCCATACACACACAAGAGCTTCTTTTTCAATAACAGAATACTATGCTTCTGTCGGACTAATAGAGCGTGAAGTGAAAGTGACACTTCATTAATTTCCACTTACATCGATTTGGGTGAGAACCGCCCCCAACCCTTTACATCTGGCATCAGTGGTAACAATACTTCTCAGAACAGGATGAAACCCCTGTAACACTGGGGAAGCACTGATGTCATTTTTTACAATCTGAAACACCGGTTGACACTCATCAGACCACACAAAATCACATTTACCCTTCAAAAGCTGTCTAATCAGAAAGGTTTTGCTTGAAAAATTCCTGACATATTTTGCATTGAATTCAGCCTAACTAAAAATGTCCAAATCTCATCCTTACTGGAAGGCGCAGGAGCTTCTTTAATTTCCTGCACTAAAGATGTGTTAGGTTCAACCCCTCATTCGCTTATTTGATGGCCCAAATAAGTAACTGAGTTTTTCTCAAATTTAAACTTGGAGTATTGTGTCTTAAGACCTTTCTCACTAAGAATCTCTAGAACCTCCCTGAGTTTATTTTCATATTCCTCCTTATTTTCCCCCATGACTAAAATATCATCATGGAAGAAAACCACGTTTTTACATGTCTGAACAGTTTCAACATTAAACGCTGGAACATGGCAGCCGCAGATGCTAGACCAAATGATACTCTAACAAATTGAAAGCATCTCAAAGGAGTAATAAAAGCAGTTAACCTGTGGCTGTCTAGATGCAAAGGGATGATAAGCAGATGTAAGATCTATCATGGTGAACCATTTGGACCCTTTAGTAATAGATAACATTTCACAAATTTTGGGAAGCGGAAGTTAGTCAACCAGAATGTTCTTTATGAGATCTCTAAGGTCCACACACAACCTAAGCTTACCATTGGCACGTCGTGCTACCACTAATGATGCGACCCAATCAGATGACTCTATAGTCTCTATAATTCCTTCTTCCAGCAGTTTGTCCAATTCTTTAGAAACCTCTTCTCTGATACCCATTGGAATATTCCTAGCTTTATGTATACATGGTGCAGCACCCTCTTTCAATACAATTCTGTGCTGGAATCCTGTGAGTGCTCCCACTTTATCTGAAACTACATTGGGATAATCCTTCCATATATTAGTATTGTCACTCAACTCACTACATTCACCAAGAACTGACTCAGAACCACTGGAATCCAAAATTATACCAGGTTCTCCCTGGTCCCACTAGCCCAAAACAGATGCACCAGCTTTGGAAATATATAATTTGCACACAGCCTCCCTGTTCTTGAATCTGAACTTTAAATTTCTGAAACCTAGCAAAGGAATCAGCTCCCAAGTGAAACTCTTGGGAGGAATATCAGGTGGCTCAAGACTGTCACCTAAAACCAATTTGAAACTCTTGTCCCACACATCTTCATTCACTATGGTGTATGGTGAACCTGAATCTATCGTAACCACAATAGTTATTCCTTCAATGTAAATACAACACATAGGTTTCTTCCTTTCACCCAATACCCCCAACACATCTGAGAAGGAATCTATGCTTAACACACACATGTTGGTGGCATCAGTATCAGTATCTTGGGACTCGGAATCTTCCTCTAATACTCTGACGGCAGAGCTTTTTTTTTTTTAGTCTGCAAACCTTGACAAAATGACCAATAATGACACTTCCCGAACCTTTTTGATTACGAGTCAGGCATTTGTTATCATTAGCCAAATGGCCTGAATGTAACACTTCGCATCCTCAAGTTGTTTAGGATTTTTGTTCCTCATAGAGACAAATTTCTTACTAGCTTTGATTTTATTAACTACCTCCTTAGTTCCAGATGTATTTTTCGACTCCGCTTTTTTTATTGTCTGCTAAAACTAATTTAGCACACCTTCTTGTGAGTTCAGCCCTTTTTATAATTTCCACGACCTCCTGAAGAGGGGACTCATCCTTCGCCCACAGACTATCCTGTATGGGTGCATTAGCAGCATGCACAACAATTTGATCTCTGATAAGCTCGTTGTGCAAAGTGCCAAAACCGCATGTTAATGCCAAATTTTGCTAAGCAGACACATACTCTTTCACTGCCTCTTCCTTAGACTGCTTTCTGTGGTAGAACTTATAATGGTCAATACCCACACAGACAGTGGGCGCATAGTACGCATCCAAATCATCCATTGCATGTAAGAATATATTCCCTCAGTACGTGTTTTTTCAGCAATGCGGTCATACACTTTTAATCCTACAGGACCCAAGGAATGCAACAAAATTTTCTTTTGTTTGTCGGGTGTAAAATCGACATTGTAATGTCCTGCGGGACACATTCTAGTGTTCCGCAGGAAGTTGTAACCCCAGCCACTCCCTTGAGGGCTGGACACACTGCACCCCCACACCCATCCATCACGGGTGTCACGCGTGACGTGGCCCCGCTAATAAAAGGGCCCGGGTGCACGTGCTCGTGGCCAGTTCCAGTACCCAAGCAGTGTGTCTCTGTGATTCATTTGCCAGCATGTGGGCCTAGTGCCCACTACATTACAATGGCGACGAGGCGGGTCTGACCCCGCTGCGAGGCACTCCATTGTCCCTCGCGGGGAGGAAGTGAGCCAGAGAATGCGGCATCCCCCACCGTGCTGCCTCCGGACACCCATAACGGCGAGAAAAAATGGGGCTCGGCAACTGATGCGGCCCCCAGTGTCGTCAAAGAGGGGCGAATAGAGACTGGCCGTCTCCCACCACATCGGGTCCGGTAGAAATAAGAGGGGAAAAGCACTCCCCCATGAAGGACGGCACATGGCGCGGGAGCCATCCAATTCCGGTGAGAGATAGATTTCCCCCTGCTGCGCCAGCACTGAATTCACTGCCGCGCTCAGGCGGCCACCGCCGAAATCAGGAGCCCCTGTGGCCCTCACTGTGTGGCGACAAGGAGAGCCGTTTCTCCCCAGGTGTCCAATCAAGAAAGTGCAGGCCGGGCCTGCAGTACGCACCCCACAGCCTCCCTGCACGACCCAGCAAGCAGCGCAAAAGTGAGCCCACAGAAATGGACAGTGGCTGACCATAAAGCGGCTTCTGCCGTACCGCTTTTCCCGTCGGCAGTGCTCCAGCAGACCGCGCCCGCCTGCCTGCATCCTCCACGCAGCGAAAGGAAAGGAAGACCGCACCAGGTACTCACCCTGCACCCTCTGCCTCGTTCGCAGTGACCCGCTGTGTGACCCTGCTCCCACGTGGTAGCGAAGAGTGCAGCGGCCTTGGAGAACGCCGGAGAAATTGCCGGCCCTGCATCCGTCCGTGAGAGGGACATCAAGGCAGCCCCGACAACACTAAAGAAAGTGTCAATCACCACAAATCCCCAGTGGCTCAGAACTGATGCGGCCATCGGCGGAAGGGTGAGAGAGGCGGCCCTGCAGACAATCCAGCGCGAGGTGCCCTCACAGCAGGTGGGCCTGAGCCTGCACAGCCCTCCTGCGCCACTGCCACGAGCGCTACTGCAGGCCCATGCTCCCGTCCCCAGGGGCCTGCACCATACGACGGATATCCTGCGGCAAGTGCATGAAGCGCCACCTAGTGTTGCGGTGCGGCACCGCACCCAGCATCAACGTCTAAGAAGAAACACCAGTCACTTAATGTGGCAGCCTGACAGGGGCTAACTTTGCGAGAACCGCCAGACACGAGCGCGGAGTGTTTTCCCCCTCAGCGTATACAAGAAACGCGTGGCCTGCTTCAGTGAAGTTAGCCGTGGCCTCCTCCGAGAAGTGCTACAGTGCCATCTAGTGACCGCTAGGCCAAACCGCATGTTTCAAAATAAGTCGGCACACATGAGGCCAATAGAAGAAAATATAACCCCTGCAGCCCAGATCATGAGAGCAGCCTGAGAGGGCCACCTAGGTGTCAAGGACAGTAAAGCACACTGATGGCCCAGTGATAAGTACTTTCTCCTCACCCCTCTCAGGATCGTGGAGGTATGCTTGGAAGAGACATGACAGCCCGGTCAATGGTGCACCCCCGTCCATGCAACCTACAACTAGTTGAGTGTGGCACTCCAGTTGCGATGACACTGAGCCCACACCTGCCATGGATGTCCTGAGGCTGCACAAGTCGGATGCCATAGCGCCTCCCTACGTGGAATCTACAAGCTCATGACTCTGCCCAGAACGGCTGACAACAGAGGGCCTCAAGCACAAGTAAATGCTGAAGCATGTTCTGTGAACCAAGCAGGAACCCAGAGTGCAGCAATGTTTCCCCGCTTGCAGGCTGCAAACCCCCAGCAGAGAGAGCCCCCAGGAAGCCCAAGGCTGCCTAGCCCAGAGAAGTCCAGCCAGAGTAATGGAACCACAGCCAGTCAAGCTCCAAGCGGCAAAGCCAAAACGCAGCAAGCTACAGCCAGAAGAGACTTTGCTGCATGCTGCAACCACCTTTGCCAGCTCACAAGAGGAACAGGAAGTGGACGCGTGTTCACAGCAAGTGCCTGCAGCCACGACAAGCTAAAGAGACTGAGCACTGCTCCCAACAACACAGCAGAGAGTGGCCAAGGGTGCTGCCAACTGTTTGAAAGGGAGAGACTCCAAACCCCCCCACATAGCAAAGGGCTAGAGAAGTCCAAACCCACCACAGCTACGGAAGCTGCCAAGAGTCTGTTGGAAGCCAAAGACGAAGCATCAAGAAGCCAGGCTGACAAGCAGAAAGTTCCACGTCGGACATGAGAAGTTGCGCTGCACGGCACCCCCCAGTAGATATCTGACACCGCAAGTCAGAAGGAAGATCAAGCGCACCAGAAGAGGGTGCCCAAGAAGAGGACAGAGCTCACCAAACCAGAGGTGCGCAGAAGGCCGCGCCAGTGAACCTGACAGCACGGGCAGGAGCCATGGAGATAGAGACATCTCCACAGAGAAGCACTGCTGAACGCAGCATCGAGAACGCCTGCAACTCTACTGCACCAGCAAAGCCCCGCAGGGGGCCGAAGACCACACAGAGTGTCCTCCCTCGCACTGCCTCAAGACGGAGTCGGCGGTGACCCACGACAGGCACGAGAGGAGTTGCACACCCCACGTGGCGAGCCGCCACAGCTACATGCGCTCCAACAACCAGCGACACGCGACCGGACGTCACGTCGCCCAGCAAGCAAGGAGCGCGCCGGAGCGAAGGCAGAAGCCGGCACCATGACAGCACCGCCTCGAGGTCCAAGCGCAACGCCCTCAAAGAAAGAAGAGAGTGACAGCCCTGTCACCCAGAAAATCGGAGGAACACAGGTGGGCTGAATAGACCAACAAAGGGAGAAGACCGAGGACTCACAGCAAGCCCAGAGCACACCCTGACACACCAGACAGCCACCAAGGCGGACCGACGTCCCAGGGCACAGCCTCACGGATGAACCGAATGTAAGCCGCAGCAAGCGCTAACCGCGTCTCATCCCAACGCTTCCCCAGGCGACCGTCCATCCCCGAGCGCCGGCAGTCAAAGTCAAGCGGCATCCCTGCTCCTGTCCGCAGATGCCACGGGTGAAGATCAGCACTGAGTGCCCGCCCTCACACCGCCTCAAGATGGAGTCGGCAGTGGCCCCAAAACAGGCAAGAGAGGATCCGTACACTCTACGTGTCAAGCCGCCACATAAGACCAACCTCAATAAGGCGGAGACACCTGGCTGCTAAGTCCCTCCTGACATCCAAACTCTCCCAGCTAGTCACCACCATCTGTCATTCCGACTCACCACATGGCTGGCGACCACCATCACGCCAGCCCTCAGCACATGCGTCAAACACCACTACCAGAGCACAAGTGGACTGGAATCCTACACCGTTGCCACGCCAGCCGACTAAAGGAATTAGAAGCCACCTGTGAACATGGCCTACACCGGAACCGCGGCAGCGAGTGCAAGTCCTAGCCAAGACTCATCCACCCGTGAAGGTTGTGCGTGCGACTAAGTAACGGCTACTCGGCGGTCCTGCAGCTGCCCCCAGATGGCACACAAGCGGCCCCCAGCGCAGCCCTCCTACAGTCCCGCAGCAACCCCGACGACGGGCCTCCCCAGGCGGGAGAGGGAGAAGAGACATTGCCCCACTGACAGGTTACCGGTCACAGCCAAGCAGTTCAACAGGGACAGTCGGTCCAGCAACACCTCTGTGAGTTCTCACCGTGAACTCCATCCACGCTCACGACGCAACCCACTGTGAAGAACTGTTAGAACTTACCACAGACCGTCACCGATGTCAGCAAGGTGGGAGACGTGTCATCATCAGTGAACTGACGGTATGGAGCGGACGTCTCCAAGCCCGTGGCCGTGTCCTGAACCCCTCAGGTTAAACTATGGGTGCCCGCCGAGAAGGTCCTGCTGCAAGCAAAGTCACCAGCTCCTGTCTGACGTCGTCCTGCCACCTGACTCAGAAGACTGATGGACCCTGGTTGGACTAACGTTTTGTTTGTTATTCAATAAAGTTGGGGAGGAATGTAATGTCCTGCGGGACACATTCTAGTGTTCCGCAGGAAGTTGTAACCCCAGCCACTCCCTTGAGGGCTGGACACACTGCACCCCCACACCCATCCATCACGGGTGTCACGCGTGACGTGGCCCCGCTAATAAAAGGGCCCGGGTGCACGTGCTCGTGGCCAGTTCCAGTACCCAAGCAGTGTGTCTCTGTGATTCATTTGCCAGCATGTGGGCCTAGTGCCCACTACATTACAGTCATCTTCATCCAGAGTGGAAATGTAATTAAGGAAATACTCCTTCCATTCTTGCCACTTAAGTGCATTCTCACCCGAAGAGGGAAAAATGGTTTGGGCGGAGTAAAATTTAATAAACCTCCATCTGTCATAGTCACTTATGAACCAAAATAAACTCTGAAAATGAAAACCTGTGATACTGAGAAAAACGAAAAGCTCAGCAGCTTGTTGTCAAAATACCATAGTACTTACAAATGTGCTTTATACAGTTCCACTATGCACTCCAACGGGTGTGCACATCACCAATGCACTTGTGTCAAAATTGCACTGCCTCAGGCATGTGTATTGCTGAGAAGAAAATGCGCACAGACACCAGCAAAGTGTGCACATCGCTAAGAAGAAGATACGCAAAGGCTTACCGAAAAACAGTCAAAATGCATAACCGCAAGGATGTATAATACCTAGAGCCATACAGCTCTCTCAGGCGTGCAGATCGCCATGTAGAAGACGAGCCCGATGATGTGGCCTATTTCAAGATGGCCACCTATGTGTGACATAGGACGTTCAACAAGACTAAAACATGTCTTCTTGATAATACGGCCAACTTAAAGATGGCTGCCGCCGTATGACGTTAGACGTCCGACGTGAAAAGCTGCATCTGCGTAACTGCAAGAAAGAAGAATCCAGACACAATAGAGGCACCCACACCAGCACCTGCAGTGGAATGTACGGTGAGTTGAAAAGATGCAGGAACCATCACAAAATTCAGCCACTGCAACAGTGCTTTGCAGGCCATCCAACAGCTTTGCGCAATCCCACGACCTACAACTTCTCATGATGTATCCACATCCCCCTGTTATGAACCCCAATGTACCCCAAAATAGGCCTAGGTAGAAATACAACCTTTTATCTACATTTGTCCTTACTTGCTCTACATAACGGTTCAGGCACTGACTTTTTACTTAATTATGTGCTGAATAAATGTTGATCAGTTTTCTCCGAAACTGGCTTAATTTATTATGCATGAGGATTCCTAGCATCATATCTTCATCCCCTGCCCAGGATGTACACAGCAGGATTACCATCTTCTGTATAATAACTCTGTACAAAAGTCACCGCAAACGTCATCCTTAGACGACAGGTCCACTATACATAATGGCAAGCCATTTCATATCTGGGTTGAACCCCTGAGGGTATTTTGTGGGTATAAAAGAACCACATCTTTGCTGTGGAACCAGAGGAGAGGCTTTCACACTGACGCTAGACGCTGAGGTCCTGGACTGCAGACGCTCCAGCACGCATTGGTCTGACATCCCTTGTAGGGTGTCCAACTGAAGATCAAGATGGGGTCCTTCATTCTCTCCCATCAGGTTATGGGGTTGGCTCTGTCCTAGGGGATTATTGGCTTTACACCTACATACATGCTAGGTAAACTTAGATAGGAGTACGCTTGATTACTGTCATGTACCAATATGCCTGCATATATTTACTGTTTTAGCACCATGGTAGAATTCTACCTTTTATTTACTCTGTCGGTGCTTGTAATCTTATATATCTGTTTCTAACTAATGATTGTTGCCACAAACATGTTTTATACTGCAATGACACTGGTTCAATAAATGCTTATTAAAAACGACCCCATTGTTTATTCTGTGTACCTCTCTGTGACTAAGTGAGCACGATTTACTGAGCGAAAGGTTCTGCACTGTTTCTACGATCCCTGAAGGATCAAGGGTTGTCATGTTTGATGGTTGCAAGAAATGATTCGCTCCTTGCTAAGGTTAGGGGGCTTATGGTGGCACTGTTAGCTGGCTGGATTAAAGGCTAACATATCCTTTTCGGTGTCTGGAATCTGTCTGGACACCAATCCCTCGGAGTCCAGACGTGCTTTCTCAGAGACCCCTACTCACATTTACCCAGAGATGTCTGGGGTAGGAAGGGAAAAAATCTGCTGCAGCTGAGTAGGTATATCCTATGTATTGGCTGTAGGTTTGTTCAAGCTTGAAGGATTATAGTTCCCTACATTGTGCATAAACTTTATCACTTTTTTTGTAAAAACGTCCTCTCATAACGTCTCAGACTGGAGGTGCTGGTATGAGTGGTGTGAGTGGTACTTGTGCAGGAGAAGCTGAGCAGGAAGGTGCTCTTAACATTTCATAAAATTGCAGACATGCACTTAGTATGAAATTATTAGACTATGGGGTTACATCATTAGTTTGGATCGTAAGCTTTGTGATTGAGGCGCACAAGGCATTCAGAACAGAGGTATTCTATTTTTGGGTTAAATTCCCACCTGCAGATGTACACACACATACGTTTCATTCAAATAGTCCAGATGAACTCCCAGAATATATTGCATACGAGGACATAGACATCCTGTTAACTTACCAAGAGCATATCAATTGGTTTAAAGGCACCCTCCCCCATACCACAGATAAAGTGAGACTCAGTCCGCTCAGCAGAGATGGAGCGACTTGGCCAGTCCTAGCTGCATACACACTGCATCCAGAAATTGATACATTGCCAGCAGCAGACTTACATCCACTTCACAGAGAAATAATAAAATTATACAGAAATCTTACACAGTTCGTAATACGAACAATAACAATTCAACCTTCAAGGGCCAGTCAAGCTGATCAACCACAAGGGACTGCAACAAAAATCATCCCACAAGCGCTGAACGCGATTATGGGAAGAATGTCCACTAGACGTGAGCAAATGCCTTCCTGGATAGCACAGAAAATAGCCCAGCTTGAGGCAGTATTTCCATATACGAGCCCACGAGAAAAACACAGAATACTGACTATTTGCTTACCAATGGGAATAGCTCCCCTGAAAGAGGATTGTACCACTTGGGGTAGAGTTTTCGCTGCCATTTACACCAGAACGCATGGTACCCCCTCAATAGTAGTCATACCAGAAGTTTTGAAACAAATACAGAATGAGTACGGGGCAGAACCTGCCCTGGACTTAGGGATGACATTTTGCCCAGGTATCCACAATTATGTTAGCTACCATAAAAGGGGAGGCAGCAGTGGTGGCTATACGCCAACGCCTGATGGAATGCACTCCTGCACAACAGGAGCAAGAACTACCTAAGGTTATCGGAGATACCTATGCTTCGCTGGGTAGAGGTAACTTGGGAGCTAGAACAGTGAAACCACAATTGACGAGTAATCTGGACAAGGACAACTCAAAGCAAGCACCCGATTCTTCTAAAAAGAAATGGGACAACAAACAATCAAAAAATAATAAGCAGAATGCATCACAATCACCTGGTGGGTCTCCTCAACAGGAGCCCTCTGATAGAAAATATAATCTTAGGAATCGTGATAATATTTAAAAAACCTAACAGGTATCAGGATACTGATACACGTTCCTCTCGTTCCTTTCAGGGTCCATCAAAAATTCAAGAGGGAAGGACGGTCAGAACGCAGATTAGAAGAGCGAGCAAAGCCAAGGGACACACATCGCACTTCAGACTACATTATCAACCAAGAAGATAAACCAAAAAGTAAACCTCAATTTAAGAAGAAGAAAGTAATTGACCTTAAAATAAGAAATGCCCAGGCTACTGAGGACTCTACTACTGAATGGGGAATGGGCTCTGACAATGCTAGACAGCGTAGCAAAAGTAACAATAGCTCACCAGAACCTGATGGAATTTCTGGTGACGGCAGCGTTGAATGAGCATTTCATGGTGGAAACACCTGATACAAGGGTAAGCATCCTGCATCAGTTATACAAAATTACACTCCAAATGGAGGGGGACATACCCAGAAAAGTAAAAGGTCTCTTTTGGGAGAACCTGACTTTTGGATACGATATCCTATTGGCTGAAAGACATTGACCGCCTGAGTTTGTTATGGATTGCCCTAAAGGGGAAGAGATAATATTACCAGCTTTCTCTGACCTCGTTCCAGAGTCCCCAAAACATGCATACGCGCAGGAGTGGGCATTAGGGCTAGCTCCCGCACTTTACCGCAAACATTTATTGTGGGATGCTGAGTCGCCTCACCATGAAATCCCAGTTAAACTACTCCTACACCACAGAGGCAGAACCCAATAAAACATAAGGCAAAGAAACAAGTCAGGGAGATCCTAGAACAACTTGAGTACCAAGGCGTGATTGATAATTGCACCTCCCCTATGAATAATCCTTTGTTTCCCGTAATGAAACCCAACAATTCATACCATCTAGTTTAGGCTACAGGCATTTAAACACATGCACAAAGACATTTGCAGTACAGAATGCACACAGTGCCACATTAATGAATAACATTGTGCGGAAAAAACACAAAACAATATTAGATACATCAAATGGCTTTTTCTGCCAAAATATAGCACCTGAAAGCAGACATTTGACAGCATTTTAAGCGCTCAGCGCCAAATCTGTAGATTGTCCCAGGGGTATAAAAATAGCCACAGGTTGTTCTCAGCAAGAGTAACAGAGTTACTTCAAAATTCTGATGAGGAGGCATTGTCCTATGTGGATGATATTTATTTATCTGACAGATGATGCATTATTGGATCACTTGCACAGGGTGGACAACATAATCTTGGGGTTCTCCACATTGGGCTACAAATTTAACTTTAAAAAATCAAAAATTGCCTACCTCAATGTCCTATTTTTGGGATATGAGTTATTAAGTGAAGGGAAAAGCCTGGCAGCTAAATCTTTAGAAAAATGGGAGCTGCTCCATCCTCCAAAGACTCTGAAAGGTTTACAATCCATTTTAGGTTTCCTAAATTTTGGCAGAACATACATTTTGGATTATGCAGAAAAATGAAAATCTTTCAATGACCAAATCAGACCTGATTTTTCAGTTCGACATTGGACACAAGAACACACAGAAACTCTCCATTCCATACAAGGTGACATGATAGCTTCAAACATTTGCACACACAAGTAAACAGCACAAATTTGGTGATCCGTATAGTCGCGGGTCAATCAGGGTACACTGGCATAACCTTCAATGAAGGCGAAACAGTACCCATTGCATACAAATCTCATTTGAACACAAACGCTGAAATGCGTTTTGCATCCACAGTAAAGCTACTAACAAGAGAACAGACTGCTGTAGTGAGAGAAAGAGCACTTGATCAGGGGAAACGCATAATTGTCGTGACTCCAGTACCAACCTTAGAGGCTGCTACCAAACCAAGCATTCCAATCGCAAAAGCACTGCATCCACGATGGATACAATAAGCTAATTCTCTCACTGCAACAGATGTAGACTACAAATTTGACTCTACATTAAAAACACAAGCATTTCTGCAGTACGAACAAAAATATTCACTCCCGAATGAAACAATACCTCTAGATTAGTATGAATACATCATTTACACTGATGGATCTGCCCAGCCCACCGTAGGTAGTAAACAGCAATACAGCGCAGCATGGGCAATTGTAAAGGGATGTATGCGGGACGGCAAGTTCCGTCCTAGCAACACGCAGACGCAGTCTCTAGGAAATTGCACGGCACAGCTGGCAGAACTAAAAGCCTTGATACTGGCACTAAAAAATACAGATCAGGAATTCCCCGCACTCATTGTGTGCGATTTGTTTTACTATGTCCAGTTATGCAATGAATATCTACATTATTGGGGACAGAATGGGTTTCGAGATCCCAAAGGTTGCACAATAAAGCACAAGTTGCTTTGGGAACAAGTGGCAGAGCTAAAAAAAGGCTTGCCACGGGCTGATGTAATTCACACATTGAGTCATTAGTGTGTTGGCGTACACATTGAAGGGAACTCATTGGCTGATGAAGCCGCCAAGGTGACAGTGCGAACTGCCGCCATTGCTGCAATCATTCGTTCTAGTACAAGAATAAACGGACAGATAATGATAGCTGTAATCGCTATGCGCAACAACAGCTCAGCCTTGACAAAAGGTTTTCCACTCAAGTACTCCTACAAATTAGATGCGCAAAATATTACGTATGCTCAAATTCCAGGAGTGGAGGATAGATTAATACCAAACATGGATCGCAGATTAGGATTAATTCTAGCTGCACACAAGGGTCTGGGTTCAGTTTATGCAGGGGTTTCTGCTACAATATCATTATTAAAGCAGTGCTATTGGTGGCTGGGTCTTTCTAAACAAACTAACGGCTTTGTCCTTAAGTGCGACATCTGTCAGCAGATGAAGGGTTCCACAGTAGCTCGTCCACCTCAAACACCGTTACTGATATCAGACAGACCTCCTGCATGTGTCTATTTGGAACACTGCAGCCCCTTACAATCAGACGGGGCTTTTAGGTACATCCTGGTGGCAGTGGATTCTTGCTCTAGATTCCTGTGGATTTGGCCCCAGCGCCCGGCTGACGCCCAAACTGTTATAAAGAATTTGCGAGTCTTCATAGGGACATACGCAATTGGCCCATTACACTCTGACCATGGCCCTGCGTTTAGCTGAAGGGCTTACAAAGAAGCCATGGGAAGTTTGGGAGTTGCTTTGCGGTACTCCTCTCTGTATCATCCCACGGGTAATTCAATTGTGGAGAGGATAAACTGGGATTTAAAACAATCCTTAACAGCAAGGGTATTAGGCTTGGGTAGCAGTTGGGTCAATCACCTATATGGGGTTCAGAGGGCACTTAACAACAGGCCAAGAAGTTCCCTTGGGGGCCGTACTCCATTTGAAGTCCTATTCGGGATTAGAATGTGGGTACCTGACCTCGACTGTGGCAGCACAGTGACGGATGAAAAACCATTTGACATCAATGATCGTTTGGCTGTTTTGCAAGAACTCAATGAATTCCAGGCATTAAAAAGCAACGTCCAAGGAAAACGCACCGCCACTGGGGAAGAGAAAGCCGTACCGGCAAGACCTGCCTGGATCCCGAAGATTGGGGACCTGGTCAAAGAAAAGATTGTGGACAAAAAAGAATTTGGGCCATTTTACAGAGCGCCTGTACCTGTCCTGGCTGTCAAAGGAACAAGAACAGTACTTCTTCTGCCTCTTGCCGGCAAGAAAATAAAAAGATTTGTCTCAATTGATTTGATCAAACCACACTATGTGGCAGATACTCAATAATAGGACGCGTGGGCTCCTGGGTAGCACCAGGTCTCCTCTCACTGCCATACAGGAAGTTCAAACAGAAAGACTAATAATGTTTGAAGATTCTACTCCACGAAGTGAAGGAGTAATGAACAATGGAATGGAACTTGTCATTGAATGACTTCCATCTACCTAATGACACACAGATCTCAATTTGGCCTAACACTGACATCTATGTGAAGATGTCTCGGAGAAAGAAATCTTCCAGTTCTACAAAACCTGCTGAGCTACCAAAGATAGATCGAACTGCATCTGGCTGCTTCATCAATTTTGATACTTTCTCTTTGGATCCAAGTGAACCTGAGTTACCATCTCGCCTGTTACTCACAAACAACAAATTTGTGACTTACCTTGTTTCTTTCTGGCCACAGCTCTGGATTGCTATAGGTCTACTATTCATAATCCTCTGGATAGGTGTATTAACTGTCTTTTTCCTGCTCCTGAATTGACATTACCTCCCAGAACGCTCTGCAGTACAACATGTGAACTTGATCTTGAAACCGCATGCATCATCACACCGTGAAGAGAGAGACCTGTCCTTAGTGAACATTACAGCAGTTCCATTGCCTGAAGGAATACTTTGTGACAGGGTTTCATGTGGTGTATATGGTCCAACTGAACTTTTAAAAATGCCACACTTGTTTAAAATTTCATTAAGTGATATCATCACCTCCAGTACTTTCTCTGCTGATTGGGACTTTGAAACTGTAAATACTATGCTGTCTGATTTAGATCAATCTGCTGCATTTTTTAGCGATGAATTGTATGATGACGCATCTAATTTTGACACCATGTTTTGTTACCAACACTATGGTCATCACTTCTTGCACAAAGCAAGTATCCCATGTAAAGTTTTCTCCTACCATCAATGGGAACATTGCCCAACACCACCGAAAAATAGTTCAGCTACATTTGCACAAAGGTTTGCTTATTTTTCTGGGTATAACACATCAGACCTGATCACTTTTTATTACAAGAGTGCACCTACAACTGCACAGAAAAATATGCTCACTAACACGAAACAAATATATTCTGCTTCTTTTCTTTCCCAGCTGTCTGTGCAGGGTTTTGACTTTTAGATGGACACTATAGATACAAACTCAGCCTGGTGGACTAAATATTGGCAGGTTTATGCAACTGAGACCATATTTAGAGCTTGCCTCATGCCACATCAGATAATATTCCTGCCAACACAGTGCAACAGACTTGCCTTGGATTAGCCAAGATCAAGGATTCCCTCACTTACACGTTTTGAGGGATGGCAAACTTTTACACAACATAGTGAGGATACATTAGATTACATTTTACATGATGATTCGTACAATTCATCAGACTCCAATTGGAAGGGATGGTTGGTTTGGCCTATCAACAGAAATACGTCGAGATTCAAGGGTAACACCGAAGGGTTTAGTGACCATAGGCCTGACCAGCGCTATGTACAAACAGAACACCCGGGGGTGGTGACATCTTACAGTATTGGGAAGTTATGCCTAGAGTGGCTAAGAACCTCAACACTGTCCCAGGTGAAACAACACTTGTCCTTACTCTCAGATGACATGGATCTCAGGGATTTCTTGTTAGGTCCCCACAAGACACATCGGAAACGCTTCTTATATGCTATTTACAATGAGGTTTGGAAAATCTCTCAACAGGAAGCTGCTGAGAGGCTGTGTGAAATTGATAGGGTTAACCTAGAAAAGACTTTGGGAGTGGTCAACAATGGTATGACCACATTATCATCCAGGATTTCTTCACTGGGCAACATTGTGTCTTGTGCAATAGATAGAATGGAACAGGATTTGTCTATATTACAACATGGACAATCGCAATTGCGATCCATTCTATTATTAAGCTGGACGCTACACTCATTGCGTTCTGGTCACATGCCCTGGCAGTATATCAACAGAACGACTCTGTTTTCTGCATAGAATCTAACAGAAAGACAGATAACAATGGCACGAAGAGATGCAAAGTATACAATGCTGCACAGTGAAAAATTGGACCAATTACCCTTTACTGTGGCTAAGTCACCTTCCACAGAATGGTTAACCCATGGCCATATTACACTGCCAATCACGATATTCCAATTTTAATACTGTCTACAATCTCACCAGGTAGGCAGGTATGAAGCGTTGGGACAGGAATACATACATGAGTCTTGGGGTTTTGCCATACAGATTTAAATGCAGGAATTGGGACACTGAAGTTTTTCTCTGTGGTTCAGACTGTGAGAGTTCTTTTAAGTGGGTCGCTAATTTGTCAGGATATTTTGCTTCACTAAGCCTGTAATTCTTCAGTTGCAAACGTATCAAGTCACTTGAAAGGATCCCCAGCTGCCGTGATTCATCCAGTGTTCAAACTGCTCTTGAATGGGAACTATTTGATGTTGAATGATCAAGGTTGTAGTGGGATTATACCGGGCATCACATATCTGGTCACAGTAAGTTCCAGGGTTACTTATTGTATGTAAGTATTGTTTCCACTGACCCACACAGTTAGGGAGGCAATGCTATGGCCTTCATTGGATGTTTCCTTTATGCGGTTTGATTCTCTGAGCAGACTGAAAGCCATGCTTTCACATAAGGATGTGGCCTTAAAATCAGACTGAGAGACTTTTGCTTTCCGGGTTGCAAGGTCTTCGGCTGAGATACAGGCGCTAGTCCTACTGAACATCCCACTTCTTTTCAGAGAAATGATACATCATATCTTTAACATGTCTGATACGAGTGGGATCATGAACCTATTTAAGTGCAGATGTTCCGGACTATTGAGCACCTTTCAGACAATCTTGGGAGTTATTCCTGCCTTCATACATTCCGTATTGGGAAGAGTTTTTGGAGGGCGCCCGCTAGTCCTACTACTTGTAGTGGGTATCCTGGATTTAATTATCCTGCTACGCAATGGACGGCCCAGTTCCACCAGAGATGGAAAAAGCACTCCTTGTGCGAAGCTGCAGTGAACTCATGGTACTCCATCTGGGTGCACTCGGCTTCAGAAGATAAGCGAGCATTGGTTCCTATTGTTCAGATCAGTCTGGGTTGACTGCATCTTGCCTGTGCTCCGCTGCTTATTCTGCGGATGTGAATGGATGTTGGACGTACGTCTAACACTTCAATTGGTTGCGCCACCAGATGTTGATGTACTACTGGACCCTTTAAAGGCCCATGTATTACAGTGTCCTCAGCGTATTCCCATGTTGATGACGGCATTCTTAGAGCCTCCATGGAATGCTCCAGCTCCTGTCGGATCGGACACCAGCTCTACAACAAGCACACAGGTACCAAGTGTTTCATCAGCGGCTGCTGCAGGAACTGAGGATGATCACCTTTGCTCCATTAACCTGATTCAAGAGGTTTTACAGGGACCGTTGTCTGCGAATGCAAGCGACAGTGATGTTGCGTCTCCCACACACGACACATAAACATTTCGCTCTCCGTGTGCTGGGAACAATTCGGCCTTTTTTCAAAACAAGCCAAATTGGAATTCAAAAACATCATTTTCTTTTAATTTTTGGCTCTGTGCTAGGGGATTCCAGGCTTTACACTTACATACATGCTAAGTACACTTAGGTACACTTAGATAGGGGTTGCGTCATAGGAGTACGCTTGATTACTGCCATGTATCGATATGCCTGCATATATTTACTGTTTTAGCACCATGGTAGAATTCTAGCTTTTATTTACTCCGTCAGTGCTTGTTATCTTATATATCTGTTTCTGTCTAATGATTGTTGGCGCAAACATGTTTTATACTAGAATGACGCTGGTTCAATAAATGCTTATTAAAAACGCCCCCATCATTTATTCTGTGTATCACTCTGAGACTAAGTGAGCACGATTTACGGAGTGAAAGGTACTGCACTGTTTCCACGATCCCTGAAGGATCAAGAGTTGTCATGTTCGATAGTTGCCAGAAACGATTTGCTCCTTGGTAAGGTTGGGGGGCTTATGGTGGCTCTGTTAGCTAGCTGGTCTAAAGGCTAGCATATCCTTTGGGGGTGTCTGAAATCAGTCTCAACACCAATCTCCTGGTTTATGTTATCTAAACATAGTCGGCACTTGAAAAAACACCAGTAGAAGTGAGATTTAAAAAAATCCAGAAAGCGCACCAACTCTGAATATGAAAGTTTTCAGTAGCCGGCATAGGTGCTGCTGGGGAAACAATTCACCATCCAATTGCAGTACCTCCACATATACAAATTAAGTTTTATAGAAGCTTTATTGTAGAATAAATTCCCCAGCAATGGGAGCAGTAACAAGTACTTCCAGTACGTTCAACAGCTCATCACAAGATCCTTGTTCCATCATTCCAGTTACATCATTCCATTCTAAGTCTACCTAATATTAATTCCCTGATAGGACAAAATGGGGTTACACCTAAATGAGAATAACTATACACAATACTTAAATGAGAATAATTATACACGATACAAAACATCCTAGCACTCGCTTACTACTTTCAGCATTCTAATACACCTTACCGGCTAGCAGCAAAAACAATCAATTGGACTTATGACTGTAAGCAACCCAACACTGACTCCTGAGTTTGAATGTGAGGTATTGTGGATGAGTTAGTGGGTGAATTCAAGAATTAATCTATGGATTTATGAATACATGCAATTTATGACTGCATGGATGTATGGAAGGATGAATTCACGGTTAAAGCATCCTATCACTTTCAGATAAGAGTTAGACTATTTACTTTACAATGCATGCTTTAAGACCACATCTGATTCTCATGCATAGATGACTAAAGGGGTCTCAGTGTTGTCTGCATTCAGTGAATGGAGCCAGATTTTGTGAACTGAAACTGACATTTTGGCATTAAGATTGGATCATTAGGTTAACATTTGCAGCATGAAAACAATCGGATCTCAGTTGGGAACTCTGACCAGGCATAGGCAGTACTTTACTCTTTCATGATGCATTCAATTACATTGGTTGAGAGCATTGTTTTTTAATAAAGTTTGCAAACAACTAAACATTGTTACAAAGCCAAATTATTTTAGTTAGACAAGGAGCATTTTTGGACTACAAAGTCTTCAAACTTCATAGACGATATGCCATGGCACATGTCACTAAAGATTTTGCATGTGAATAATTACATATCATGAACTCATATAGTACCTGACGTATGAAGCTTTTTTGTGATCAAAAACACTTCAATTCAGAGATTGCATTGACCAAAGAAATGTTGGGCCATTCACCAATCTCCTTTTAGGAGTCTGTAAAATGTTATCAACTTAAAAAATGGGGTTGCGACTGGATACCGATTTAATTTTGGGTGCCCTAATACCAAATTGGTTCCAGACGTATCAATGGTTGTCCTTCATTCGCATTTAAAACCATACAGACTCCCAAGTTGGGGTGAACACTTATTCGCAGAAGGGTAAGGGTCCCCTTTGGACCCCTCCACATGTGTGAACTGTAGAAAACGTTTTAGGAAGTAGGATGTGATCAAAGGGACAACTGCCAACTCTCACATAACCTTTTTAAAAGTACTTTTTAAAGCAGACCCATTTCCTTTAAGAAATTCAGCAATGCCTTAGTGCTTCAGCTTGCTCCAGAAACAAAGTGTCACCTGGCACAGGACCCAGGACCCCACATCGCTCTAATTGTTGCAGTATCACATGGTGGTGGTGTTGTCTGTGGGAACCTAAATCATCCTACCTTTGATGGACAGTAGGAAGGCTTTCAGCACCAGGTGAATGGCCTACAACTCCAGTGGAGACTTGAGGACTTTGATCTCCACCTCCCCCAGTTTGACTCCCCATCACAGAAGTGGCGCATCCATCAACACTGTCAGCTCTGGGTGGGGCAGGGAGAGGGATCTGCTGAGGGTCCAATTGTGACTGTGCCACCACTGCAGGTCTTTTACAGTCTCTACCAACACGTGGATAAAATCCAACAGGTTCCCATGGTCCTGGGCCCACTGAGAGATCTGGTTCCGCTGCAAAGCCTACATATGCCACCTGGCATAGTCAACAAGCAGGATGCCAAGAGACCCAGAATTCTGAGAGCCCATCTCTCCAAGAATCAGGGCTGAGGCTGAAACATACAGAATCACAGCCTTATGTCCTGAAGTTGTTGTGGTGGAGGGAAAGACCGAAACTGCACAGTATCCAGGTTGGATCCAATGAAAGTGATACACAGGGAAGGAGTCAGGTGTGATTTTGGCATATAGACCGTGAACCCCAATGATGTCAGAGGCTTACAACATGTTGAGGTGATCTACAACTGTCTGTGGTGAACCCATCTTCAACAGCCAGTCGTTGAGGTAGAGGAAAACTGGAACCCTCAACCTCCGATGATATGCTGTGACCACCACCAGCACCCTCCTGAATACCCTAGAGTCACTGATGAGGCCAAATGGGAGCACAGCAAACTGAAAACACGCCTGGCCCACCTTGAATTCTAAGTAGGATCTGTGGGACTGCAGGAAAGGGACATGAAAGAAGGTGTCCTGCATCTCTGGAGCCACCATCCATTCACCTTGACCCAGGGCCGACAGAACTTGGACCAGCGTGAGCCTCTTGAATATATCTTTCTGTAAGAAGGCGTTCAGAGTGTGGTGATCTAAACTTGGAGAAATGCATACAGGGATTAATTTGTAAAGAAATAAGTGCCAGGGCCCTTGTTAGGAGGGTGCCACTGCTTGCACCACCCATTGCCCCTGTCAGCAGTGCCATCGCAGTATCTACACAGCTATTAACCACACTGCTGCAAATTCAGACTGTTCCAGGCCCCCAAAGCTATCAGAATGGTTTGTGCGGCAGGTAGTAGTTGTTTTTAATGCATATTGAATTAACAAAACGACTGTTGTTCTGCTTATCTCAAAATCACACAAACATTGCCACCATGTGGCAGCTGACTGATATGTACTGGTGTTTACAATTAAGTGCCGGAGCCGAGCACCAGAAACCACTGGCTCAAATTAAGCACTGCTAGGCATACAGAAATAGCAGTAGTAACAGATAGTCCCTATTTCTTTTTTAAATCAGGCCCAAATAACTTTTGGAATGCCCTAGACAGTATTAACCAATATTCCAATTTAGGAGGCTTGAGGATAAAATTATACTGTGTTGTTTAATCCTACTACAGAATGTCCTCTATGGCCAAATTATCAAAAATGACTCAAGAGATAGCTAGGAGTATTCTTTTCAGAACACGTTGCAGACCTTTACCATGATGATTTTAAGCCAATGGTTAATATGACCAAGAGGTCATTTTGCAGAGTAGCCCTTATTAAAATAGTGATTCTTCCTATATTTTTGTTTTATTATTTAGCTATTCTGTGTTCATTGTCAGTAGAGTTTTAGGGGCATTTCATGGTCTTTTTTCAGTTTTTTCAGGGGAAGTAAGCAGTTACATACTCAACTAAGCATTTTAAAGCTACCTCAAGCAGAAGTGGATCTGCAGTTGACAGGACCTTTGTTTCTATTATTTTCCTGCTTTAGATCCATTGCACACACTTCTAAGTGGTGTCTTATAGCATTGAAAATATATTATAAGTATAATGCTTATAATTTAAACATTCAAAATGTGATATTTAGAATTCTGATTCCAAAAGTGCCTAGGCAAATCAAGTATAACATTCTCCATTCACTTCATAGTAGAAGGGAGCCCATTTTATATTTGACTCTCTTTCACATTAACAGGCACAGATACCCCTTCATGATCGTATGCAATTATTACCTTTTATCTCACCTGGGAGGCCTGGAGAGATACAAAGATGGGTAATACAGGCAATAATGAAAATTGGGGACTTTTTTCTTAATAGCACTTTTAAGAATTTCAAAGCATTGTGTAATATGGATTTTTCTAAGATATGATGGTACAGGTTTTCACACCAACAGCTTTGCCATATCTTCTTCAATATTTTGGGCACTAATTTAGCGAAGTTGGTGAGTTTTATTAGTAACTTTTTCTTCACTAATGTGCAAAACGTGTCACTGATGTGTTGGGACAAAGAACTATGCCCGGAAAATAGGAAAGTGGGGATGAGATGAGAGAAATATAGCTTTTTTATACAGTAGTCTATTTAGAACCATGTGAACGGAAAGCATATTTTTGGTTTTGTTTCTCAGGTTTGAAAGGGGCAAATTTACAACATATGGTATTTTTTAATGGCTGGATATCTCATCCTCATAGATTAAATATGATATTCCCGTCTATTTCTGATAACTGTCCTAGGTAGAAAGATAGGGGAGATTGGTTGCATATGTTCCAGTTGTGTGCTGCATTAAATCAATATTGGCAGTATATCTTTGCGGAAATTATTAACAAACTAAGCAGTAACATTCAAACTCAACTTAAAATAGCTTTATTAATGTGTTTGGACCAATCAATTTATACAAAAACTGTATTATTTTTTGTTTTTATAGCAATGTTGATTGCTCGTTCTTTAATCATGACACATTAGAAATCACTCAGTAGCACCAATATTGATGAATCGAGACAAATGATGGAAAGAATATGGAAAACAGGAATACTGGTATCACATATACGCATTAATCAGTTGTCAAGGTATGTATAACATTGAGGTAAATTTGCTTCTAATGAGAACAAAATGTAATTTTATTTTGAGTATGCATTGTCACTTTAGATAATTTGATCCAGAAATAATTAATGTAATTTTATTTAAAAATAAATTGCTGTAAAATTGTTGGATACATCCAAACAAGAAAAAAGAACGGCCGGGGTGAATCATGTAGTCAACCGTGTGATGTCATTAGGACACAGTATGTTACTTCCACTGACCTTGGCATTTTGGTGGATGGCCATGAGTCAGTAGTAATGGGATATAAGCAGCTGGTACTTTCAGTCCAAAAGTATAGTGTCACAGATTGGTAAAGTGAGTTCTTTATAAACCAATGAATTAAATATGCTAAATGATAAGATACTACTGAACACTCAAGTTCCCTATCAAACAGATTTAACATGTTAAAATTAGGGTAAGCTTGTGTAGTTTTCATATTTTCAGGATTTTCTGGATACTATAGAACATCTACCAGAGAGATTATTAAACAACAGCATAGGCAAATGAACATTACACAGAGGGCAGTTACCAGCTACCAGTGTGGAAATATAATTGAAGGCAAGTATGATATGGGGCTCTCATTGATATAATCATTGTTCCATTGGTTATTGTAAACCAGGAACTACATAATATGACATGTGATATTGGAACCATGATAAGTCAACATCAGAAACCAGCCAATCCTACATACTGGATGGTTAAAAGCAAATATTTAATGTAATTACTAATATCATTTAGGGGACAGTTTTATGTATTATTTTTTTTTTCAAGGCTTTTATGTTACAATAAACATATGTTTTTCAACTTTTCAACAAAATATGAATAGGCGTATATTTTAATGTATTAAATGCATTTTGAAAAAGCAGAGCCAATATGTTTAAATATGACAAAACACTTGCAACTTTTACCAAATAATCCTTATTTTTAATTGTTAATAGGGTTATGTGTGCTTGACCTTATACTTGAAATTTATTAGAAAAACAAATGTAATGTTTTGAGAAAGGGGTCCAATCTTTTAAAGTCATAAATTACTTTTTTTGGCCAAATGATAGAAAATAGTATAAAGATAATAATGTTGTTATTGTTAATAATTAGCAGTTCATACACACTTTTAAGGTCCATAGCAATGCATATTTACAAACAACATTTAAAATGCAGCCAAGATTCTTAATACTTGCAATTGGCTGGATATACTATAAATACTGATTGAATTATTTAATGGTAAAATGTAATTTGTATTTTTCACTGCAGTCACCTAAGATTATTTTCTGCCAAACCCAGACTGAAAGTGGACTGAAAAGCTTATTATTTGAAGCAGAGCAAACATAACATTATACCAACAAAACATACCTTTCCAGCTTCTTCCAGGGCAGCTTGGTCATTTGCAGCATGGCCAGCCAGAGATTTTGTTTTAATGGTAAATGCGCCAACCATGATTGGTATAAAGGCAAGAATAAGTAGAGTTAGTTGCCATCCATTAAGAAATGCAATTATGAGGGCTGCTAGCAAGTTGCAGAAGGTCGAAGTAAGTATAAACAAACGGCCTCCAATAGCCTGAAAAAGGGAAGGTAGAATATTTCAATCATTTACATATGAGTTGCATTTGATTTTTGTAAGCAGCCAAGATTTTTATTAGGCCTACCCCTTTAACTTGAGATGCATCTGTGGAAAGACATGTGATCCAAACGCCTACTGCATTCCTATAATCATCAAACCATCCTATTTCCTGAAAAAGAAAAAAAGGATAATTTCAAAGGATAGTTTTTATAGGCAATGAGAGTACTTCCGGTATTACAAAAGCCATTATTGCTCAAAGCTAGTGGAGGGATTTTGTTTCCACTCATTGGGCGTTTTTCACAAGCTGCACTTTGCAGTACATTTTGTAGTATTAAAGTACTATTGCAAAACGTATTATAAAGTGCTATTCACAAACTGTACTTTTGTAGTAATTTACACTTTTGAATAAGTTTACTAATTTTCTGTGCTCACAAACTGCACTTTTGTAGTAACTTACACTTTTGTAGTAAGTCTCTACTGCCATTATTTTCTATGGAAGGGTGTTGCAGTACCAGTGGTTGGCAATGTGTAGTGCTGGACTTCCTACAAACGACTATGTTACATCAAAATTGTGAGTTATAACACAAGTTCAGTTTGTGAATATAGAAAAGTATAAACTTACTCAAAAGTGTCAGTTACCTTTGTGAATCAGAACCTTTATGTATGATTGCATTTTCTATTTAGTACACCCTAGTACCTCTTTGCTCTGAGGATGGAACAACATTTTGGACTGTACCATTTCTGCACCAAGTAGCTTATCTATTGTAACTCTAAAATTTGAATATGCCTTTTCATGTATTGTACGTGATTTCACCTGTGTTAAATTTGTTAAATGCATTTTCACAAATGGTTAATTTTTTTTGACCTTACTCAGTTCAATGAATTACATAAGGTGAGTACCTATTACTCAGGTGGCAGAGGGTATGCTTACACATGTACAGATATGTCAATCACTCAGCCGCAGCCACTGCAGGTAAGAGCAGTGGGGCCGGGTGGGGGGGATTTCGAGAGACGACTGTGAGGGAAAATGAAATAAATAATTAATTTTCCCTTGTGGTCGTCTCTCGAAATCCCCCCCACCCAGCCCCACTGCCCCACCGCTCTTACCTGCAACGGCCGCAGCTGCACTCACTTACATTTAGAGTTACGCAGACCAGGGGCTGGGGCTGTGTGATGCAAATATAGGCCTGACCAGATATTGCATTATACTGGAGATTTGGATATCACTTCATGCAACTGAAGAGGCAGCAACGTGATCTGCTTTTCAGCAGTTACTGGGCACCCTTCTGGATGTGGTTGGGATTTAGATGTAGTGCATCCTACATGAGAGATGTTGTTTTAGGTGTGTGACATCCACATGCACATACTTACCTGGTTCTGAGGTTCATTGTCCAAATCTTGTATTTATAAGGATGGAAAGAGACAAGTTTTAATGCTTTTTGAAAGTAGATTTGATTGCTAATACTTCTTTTTCAAGCAGGCAATGAGGTCCGGAATTTGACTGTCTTGAGGGAAAAGAAAGTTCTGCCCAATCTACTCTTTTTAAATTTCATCAATATTCTGCATATTCTTAAGCGCAGAAATTTATGTCAACTACAAAATCAGCTTGGAAAATCAGTTTATCTACTCTCAAAGACTGTGCTTGGCTTACCCATGAATCTAAATAATGCAAAGAGGGTGGCACTTGATAACTGGATGTAAATATGTTGCAGGAGTCTTAGGTAACTGTAAATTGTCACCTTTTAACAGTGTTTTAATCATATTGATCAAGAGAAGAAAATCTTCAAATATTGTATGTCTCGAGCTTAGAGTTAATCAGTGATGGAAAGCTAGGATTACAATTGTTTATAAGAATGTGTTTGACACACATGCCGCTGTAAAGTTTGTGTTGCAATATGCCTTTTTAGAGAAGGCATTGAATATCTCTCATGTACCTAAAATTTTCCTCATAGGAGATTTCAATGCCCAAATAGAGGGTATGGGATGGAATCCAGATGAAGCTACACATTTCTAAGTCTCTGGATTTGGATGGTCCAGGCTGTAAAAGTAGTGAGATAGATACCCTAGGAAGGGGTCTGCTTTATTCAATTGCAATGTTTAATAAATAATTTAGTTAATATTTTTCTGTTGCATTCTTCACAGCTAGTGGAGCAAATAGCATTACTGATAATGTTCTTGTTACAGAATATTTTTTACAGCAATTGGATGATTTAAAAAATGAAATAGCTGATCATAATCCATTATCTATGTCTCTCAATCGCTCACTTAAACCACGTCACACAGGCCTTGTTCTATCCAGAAGATAAACTACCACCCATAAATGAGTAAGATTGAAGTGAGAAATAACGCTCTTTCTATCACTAAAATGGTTACTGTGATATCTGTTAACAATGAATATATGTGTGAATCTCAGTTCTGCAATTTTACAGGTTCTGCCATGTTTCTTTTAGAACATCAGCTAACTTGGCTGTACAGGCTTATATAAGGATATGTATTTACAGCGAGCGATGAAGCAAGGTCAACCTTTGTCCAGGCTATTGACACAGCTGTTGTTGCTTCAATGTACTATTCATGTGTCAAACATTTTTCATGTGCTAAGTGCGTCAGAAGAGCTGGAAGATATAAATCATCTCTTGTGTTTTGTAGACTAAATATTGCCAACACTGCAGATCAAATAAATATTTGTTGACAGAGTTGTTCATGAATATATTAATCATACAGGATGGTCTGCCTCAGGACTATAGGCCATATATATAGGGGGGAACATAATTGTCATGGAAAAGGAAGATTACATAAATGAAGCCCTTTCCCAACTGGAAAATAAGTTCTATTATGAGAGGTTAAAGAGTAATCCTACAGCACAATATAAAACTGAATTAGACAACCACCTGAAGAAATGGACAGAAATGAAGTTACTGGATGACGATGAATGCAAATACCTCACGACCGTGCATCCTGTTTTACCCACAATATATTTCTTACCGAAGGTCCATAAACACCCTACAAGACCTCCGGGAGACCAATAATTTCGGCAAAGGGGTCTCTCTTTGAATCAGTGGCCAATTACATTGATTTTCTCCTATTATCTTTTGTACAAGACCTTAGCTCATATTTGAGGGATGCGTGTGACTTTTTAAGACATCTGCAAGAGATTCCTTGGCAGGAAACTTTTAAATTAATAACGATGGATGTAATTGCCCTCTATACAAACATTGACAATGACATTGGAATGAAAGCATGCAAATACTTTCTAAATAAATAAAACATACAGTTTGCCAGACACAATGAAATGCTGCTAACCATGATCCATCTATGTTTAACCCAAAATGTTTTTTTTTTGGAAAAGATCTATTCAGACAAGTGAAAGGATCCGCAATGGGTTTTTCTTTCAGTCCGAGCTATGCCTGTTTAACAATGGGATGGTGGGAGCAACAGATGGCCTGGCAACCACAATATGACCAATACGTGAACAAGACAATCATGTGGCTGAGGTATATTGACGACCTCTTTATGATTTGGGACGGAACAGAGGAAGAATTTGGTGACTATTTTAAAATCTTAAATTCAACCAACACAAACTTAAGGTTCACCTATACCATCAGCCACTCAAATGTAGTCTTTCTGGACACTGAGGTGTACATTAAGGACAACAAAATCCAAACGACCTTACACAGGAAAAAGACTGCAACGAATGCAATTTTGCATGCTCAAAGTTTTCACCAAGCATCAACAATAAACAGTATACCTTATGGTGAAGATGACTGGAAAAAACAAAGTCAGGCAAGCTTTCAAAGATTAAAAAAACGGGGATATAAACAGGAAGTAATAACATCTTGCCTCCATAAAACAAATAAAAAACGAAGAACAGAATTACTTTAAAAAAACACAGAAAAAAAGCAGAAAAAAACCACGATCAAAAAGACCCCATTCGTTTAATCACAACATACTCAGCAGAAGCAAAAAACATCAAAAGCATTTTAAGAAAAAACTGGAATATTTTACGTCTGGATCAAACAGTGGAAAAAATCATGGGGGATCACCCAATTTTAACATTCAGATGGCAAAAGAACTTAAAGGATAAACTTGTGCACAGTCACTTTCACAAAGAAAAAAAAAAAAGGCAGTCCTCGAGTTGGCTACAAACATCTGGCTTTTATAAGTGCTACCATTGCAAAGTGTGTCAGATTACCAAATCACAGAAACAAATCACATTAGCAAATTACAAAATCTGGAAGATTGATCAACACATCACTTGCAAAAGTCAGTTCGTGGTGTACATTATTGAATGCCCATGCAAGTTGAAATACGTGGAAGTACTGTGTGTGAGCTGAAAATGCGTATATTGGAACATGTAAGGGCAACAATAAATAAAGATTGCAGCAATGCGGTGGCCATACACATGGAAACCCATCATGACACTGATTGGAAAAAACTAAAATGTTATGGAATCGAACAAGTAGAATGTCATGAACGGGGTGGTGATTGTGAAAGAAAATTAAGACAACGATAATCACGACACATTCTTAACATACGGACTCTCACTTCACATGGGCTGAACCAAAATGAGGAAATGTACATACACCTATAATAAACTAGAACTTCTAAATACTCCTCTCTCCCTTTGTAAAATTTAATAACTTTTTATCACCATTTTATATAATGAATATTTATAATTTTGTACACGCAACCATCACTTTTTTGCACTGGATTTACACGGCTGGAAATGTATTTCTGAATAGTAAATTAATTATGATTAGGTAATGAAATTTGGAACCAATTAATATGTTCAAAGGGTATTAGAACCCGGATTTTGTGGAGATCAATGAACAAGTTACAAGATAGGGTAGGTTTGAAAAAAATCTTGCTGACAAAATGAGACACCCGTTTTGTAAATTAAATTTAATACATAAAAAGATTAAGGGGCCGATTCCGATTTCGGCCGGAAGGGCACCGAACGATGGTCGGAGCCCTTCCGACCGATTCGGAACGTGCCGGCCGGATTCCTTTCCGACCGAGCCATTCCGATTGTCTCGGCCGGAAAGGAATCTGACTCGGATTGCCGGATGGCTTACGACGGGCTCGGAGAGCCCGACCGCCGTCCGGAAATCCTTCAGTACTCCCCCGGCCGCCTCTTCACGACCGAGGGAGTACGATGGCAGTATTTCACTGCCTTTTCGTGCCGGTCTTTCCGGCACGAAAAGGCAGTCGGTAACTGTCTTTGGGGTCCCCCAGTAGGGCCCCCATAGGTGCGAGGCCGCCGAAGAGCGGCCTGGGGGCACCTATGGTGCCCCTCTGTTGATCCCTGCACCGGTGGCAGGCACCTTGGGGTGCCGGCCACAGGGTGCAGGGATGAACTGCAACCCTGCTTTCACAATGCAAGCATGCATTCCGCTCGGAATGCATGCTCCCATTGTGAAGTATACAAGTGCGACCGAACAGGGTTCGGTCGCATCGTACTTGCAGGGCCGTAACCGACGACAGCAGGTCGGTCGGTTACGGCTCCTGGACGATGTCGGACGGACCTGAGTCCTTCCGACATCGGAATCGGCCCCTAAATGTTAGTAAGATTAGGGGTATTGGGACCCTGATTGATAATAGACTGCCAAGCAAGTTAAAATCTGGTGGGTTAAAAATACTGGGAGTAACACATAACCCACGTCAGTCATTGCATTGATTTGTTTAAAATGTATGATAACATCAAATTTCAATTTTAATTAATTTTAATTGGTTTTATAAATTGCCAGGAATTTTACCAATGATTAGTAATTTCAGATACATGAATTAACGCCGTGTTGAGTTTGAAATGTTAGCGCACTTTGCAGTTTATTAGTTTTATGCACTACATATACCACAATGCCATGGGGCAAGAGAGTAGTAAGTGATGTCATCAGGTTGTACAATTTAAACTGTGGTTTGAATTTGTGGCAATTTACCCGTGAGAAAGGTCTTTGTGAGACCAAAACGCGTAGGCCAATCCATCTAAGCCCTGTAAATATGGTCGTATTTATTGAGGAAAAAGAATAAAAATCTATGGCTGAACCTTACCTGTGAGTGCGGACAAAACTTTGTTGAGAGGATTGGGAGCCAATTTGCGGCGTGACTCTGCCGCTTTTCTTGTCCTGCACCGCCGCAGAATCGCCACGAGTTACAGCGCAAGGAGAGTCGTTTATATATATGCAAGCTCTTTCTTCCCCACTCCAATATTCCAAGGAAGAGCACTCACAGGGGTGATATTAGAGTCTGTTTATTCAGAGCAAAACAGACGCGTTTCGGTGGGTGCCTTTATCGATGTTTTTAGTTTTTTCACACCGAATGAGACAATGTTTTTTTATACATTCAAAAGAATTAACAATTGATATGTTAAAAGACACAGATGATGGACTCATGTTCTAAAATCACTTATGGTCGCCATATTGGAGCGGTGTATAGCTTGACATTCTATTCAGGTCACAAAGCATTATATACATTGTAACATTCAACACGTTGTCCTATTTTATAAAAGAGACAATATTTTGCCGTATATCGGCTGTCCTTACTTTCCAAGACAGCGCTCCCTTGTTATACTCATATTTAAATATCTAGCAGTATATCGGCTTCATATCAAGGTGTGCATCTCAAAAAGCATGTGTGAGATCCAATGATTATATTTAAATGCATTAGAAAGACCATCATCGAAATAAGTTTTTCAAATCTCATTTAAACATTATTCTGCCGTGTATCGGCCTTATATTCATTTGTATTACGTGTATGCTAAATAATTTTCAATCAATTAATCCTGCTCATATAAAAATAGATATATACAATTCAGTTATGTCAATGCACAACATTTATATTCCTCCTCTCTACAAGTGAATATCTCTTGTTAAAGATTAGTGTGTTCAGAGTTACCATATATTTTAGGTTTTTAAAGTCTTGTTGACCTCTTTAGTCTCCAAGATGTATTGCCAATTCTTCCCCACTATCCATTCCATTGGGCATCTTTGTTTGAAGGTCAATAATATATCTCGATTCTAACCTTCTAAGCTTTGTAATCCTATCCCCCCCTCTTTTGCATACTGGTACTGAATCTATACCAAAATAGCACACTAATCTTTAACAAGAGATATTCACTTGTAGAGAGGGGGAATATAAATTTTGTGAATTGACATAACTGAATTGTATATATCTATTTTTATATGAGCAGGATTAATTGATTGAAAATTATTTAGCATACACATAATACAAATGAATATAAGGCCGATACACGGCAGAATAATGTTTAAATGAGATTTGAAAAACTTGTTTCGATGATGGTCTTTCTAATGCATTTAAATATAATCATTGGATCTCCACACATGCTTTTGAGATGCACACCTTGATATGAAGCCGATATACTGGCTAGATATTTAAATATGAGTATAACAAGGGAGCGCTGTCTTGGAAAGTAAGGACAGCCGATATACCGCAAAATATCGTCTCTTTTATAAAATAGGACAACGTGTTGAATGTTACAATGTATATAATGCTTTGCGAACTGTATAGAATGTCAAGCTATCCACCGCTCCAATATGGCGACCATAAGTGATTTTATACATGAGTCCATCATCTGTGTCTTTTAATATATCACGTGTTAATGCTTTTGAATGTATAAAAAAACATTGTCTCATTCGGCGTGGAAAAACTAAAAACATTGATAAAGGCACCCGCCGAAGCGCGTCTGTTTTGCTCTGAATAAACAGACTCTAATATCACCCCCGTGAGTGCTCTTCCTTGGAATATTGGAGTGGGGAAGAAGGAGCTTGCATACTTTCGCGGTACACCGCCGCGATCAAAGCACCCGTCCGTGAGTGCACCAGCAACGGTCTGTTGGAGGTGAGATATATATATATATATATATATATATATATCCAACATAACCCCTTCTCCAACTCGAAAAGAGCACGCACACGAGGGCTTCTGGTTTAAGGCTTTTTATTTCATAGAGCCTCCTCCAACCCAGCAGATTAGAGAGACGCGTTTCGGCTGACTCAGCAGCCAAGAAAGATTGAGATTGAGAAAGGCTGCTGAGTCAGCCGAAACGCGTCTCTCTAATCTGCTGGGTCGGAGGAGGCTCTATGAAATAAAAAGCCTTAAACCAGCAGCTCCCTGTGCGTGCTCTTCTCGAGTTGGAGAAGGGGTTATGTTGGATATTATTCAGCGTTGGCGGTTGACGCTGTTCATGCACCACCAGTCGTTCTGGGCTGTCGGATTTAACCGTAATATATATACATATATATATATATATATATATATATATATGGAAACTAGCTTAACTTTGTTTGATTTAATAGCGTGTAAGGAAACGTACAAGTAGACATTGTTAATCATGCTTTGTCTTAAGACAATGAGTCATTGATAGCTCAAGACTGGAAAATATGTGTGTCATCAGCTTCAACGTAATCCTTTTGAGACAAAAATGCATAAATATGAAATGAAAAGAGGTGACTTTTGAGAGTGCCTTGTAAAATAGCTTGTTGCCGCAGCTCTCCACTCAAGCGAAAATGCTTGTTTTACTTGAATGCTGTCTGTACTGGACTCATTTCTTTTCAGGCAGTACTCTATCAGGCAATAATTGCTGACAAATTTGGCACCCCAGATGGGACTTGACAAAGGTAATGCAGATGGACACAGAGCCGCAGGTGGGAAGAAGCGGAGTAAGGCCAACCACTGCGGGACCACACTGCAACAAAGGGATGACAACCCTGCAACTGTAGTCCAAGCCCTAGTCTGTTATTGTTATTGACACGAAGATTGCCTCGGCCAAGTCTTTGCCTGAACCACACCTTTTGCACAGAAGTTTCCAGCACACTGCAGAGGCATTTATCTAGTGAGATTGCTGCTAATTAACAAAGTTATGTTTATAGTTTAACATCATGTTGAATGCTTTGAAGTACATCAATGCGGAGCTAAGTGCTCCTGAATGATTAGTGTTTAGGATCAGTAGCTATGCACATAACAGATTGAAGTTTTGTTTAACTGTTTCTGTAGTTTATGTGTTCAAAGCACTTGTCCAGAGAAAGATAAATTGTGTGAACTATGCCTTTGCGAGATTTCTGATTTATGTTACAGATGTCGCTAGGAGAGACATTATGTATGGTAGAGACTATTGTTAAGTATCCAGTTATATAGTGTCCTTGTGATTACAAGCAATACGTTACAAGTAAAATAAATAACCATGGGAAATGTGTGTACCAAAACTAAGAGTCCGTAGGTGTATATGTTGCAGACATAAGAAAGAATGGGTAAAGCAGTACATGCCAAAACCACCAGAAGCAACTCCAGCCTGGGAGGTAATGGTTAAGAAAGGTCTTTCCACAGGGATGTTTTTAAAGGAATGGCACTCATATACTGCTCAGAGATCAGATTTGCAGTTCCCATTATTGGGAGCATTTGATTTACAGTTTGTTACAGTGGGAGGCGTATGGGAATAATTTGTAAGAAGTAAAGCTGTTCATGTAGAGAAAGTGAGGTCAAAGAAAAAAGATGTTAATGGATAGGGTGCATGAAAATGATAGTAGAAAATGGCTAGAAGAAATGAGCAGAAACACAGAGAAATGGACATGCAGAAACAAAAAGTGCATGTAGTGCGTAAACCTAAGGAATTTGCCACTGCTCCTATGAAATATGGTGAAAGTGAAAATCCTCTATTGGAAGATATATTAACAAGGCAAAGACCTCCTCCTTACCATACCGGACAGGGGGGGTGGGGGGGGCAGGGCCTGTGATTCAAATTAATTCTCCACTTAATGCTCCACTTACGGGTTTTAAAACCTCAGGGGCTGCTATTCTAGGAACATCCCTTTCCACTACCTCCGCCCGACCCCTCCATGTCCAGGTTCTGCTGCAGCTTCTTCCTCCCAAAGTTCTCTGTGATCCCCTGAGTGATTTGCCTAGTGTTTCTCCTGCCCCTGCTCAAACCTCACCCCGAACTCAAGCTCAAACCTCACCTTGAAATCACACTCTTGAACACCCCCTTTCTCTTTCCTCTCCTATAAAAGTGTAATGTTCTCTCCTAAAATAATCAGGATCACACAAGAGGCAGTTTTAAGGTGAGTTTATTTACTTAACATCCATATACATCTTCCACTAATGAGAAGCCTGGGCAAACTGTTGTTGTACGGAATCTGGTCACATGAGGGTTGCATATTCCAGATTTTATCCAACCAGTCCGGCCAGAATGTAACACATTCCCCCCATTAACATTATACATTTTACAAAGAGTATTTACAATTTTCTTCAACATGTTTCAACTATCACCTAGACCAAAACAATCTATTACTTGTACATATGCATATACCTTTCCACACGTTTAAATGTACACCCACACCTCTAATTTAAAAGGTGCTAATATCCTGGTAGTCTATAAATGCTATTCCATATAATAGTCCTTGTACCACACAGGTTTACCGCTACATCTTCTCACTCCATCTTCCTTCCTTCCCTGCACTTTGACATTTCTACCATAACTGCTGATTTCCCTCCACCACTTGGTATCCTCTTGCACATAACTTGATTTCTCATCAGCATCTGACCATAACCATCGAGGAACTTTCATAGCTGTGCACATGTTCCAGGCATTACCATCAGATAATTCTACGGCTTGTATACCTACCCTAACTATCCGCATAGGCACTGAATACTTCGATTCACCAGCCTTCACCATCCTTCCTTTCCTTACTCGCACCCAATCATTCTCTCTCAAAGGTTGCCACTGTTCATTTCCATGGCGATCCATTTTATCCTGTTTATCATCAGTTGAACTTCTTAGTTTTGCTTTGTCCAATAACTCCACCATCCACATCTGATTCAAATTGCACACACCTTTTCTTCCTCTCATTTTTTCGAATGGAGACATGTCCCTTTCACTCCTAGATGTGTTCCTATAAGTCCATAATAATTCCTTAATTGTTTGCTGACAATTCTTACCATTGACTATGGCAAGTTGTAACCCTTCCTTTAACAGTCTAATCCACCTTTCCACAATCCCATTACTCTGGGGATAATAAACTGATATGCGCTTATGCTCAATTCCATGACTTTCAAGAAATGTCCTTATTTCATTAGAAGTTAATTGCACACCATTATCCGTAACCAAAGATCTTGGAAATCCTTCTCTCTCAAAAATCTCATTCAAAAATGGATTTACTATCCTTGAGGAAATCTGTGGGACAAATTTGACTTCTGGCCATTGAAACAGTTGATCAATCAAGACTATGGCTTACCAACACACATGGGCCTTGCAATATCTAGAGATTTTCTCTCCCATACTGTAGATGGTCTTGATACTGGCATTTTTTCAGATTTCACAGGTTTCTGAGATTTATTGCTGATGGCACATTCAACACATGATCTAATACTTCTTTCCACACACCTATCAATGGCTGACCACCAGAGTTCACCCCAAGCTCTTCTTTTCATGCTGCTCATCCCAAGATGACCCTCATGAGCCATATCCAGTACCATCTGTCTAAGACTTTCTGGCACCACCAACTGCTCTTCATGCATTAAAATATTATCCTGTTCCGACAATTCCTGTGCCTCATACAAGAAAGGCAATAGTCATTCTTCCAAATTTCTTTTTCATGGCCAATATGACTTAAGATATCCTAACAACTTTTGAAAATCAACATCACTTTCACAAGCAGCTTTCCATTGACTCTCTTTAATACATGCCTTGGACACTTCACAAATCAATACCACTTTTTCCATCTCATTGTCCTCAATCTCAACTTCATCATCAATCACAGGAAGTCTGGATAAACAGTCCGCCACAATATATTTTACCCCAGGAATGTACTCGAATTTAAAGTGAAAGTCTTGCAGTTTATATTGCTATCTGGCAATTCTGGGTGCTGCTTTACCACAATCCTTTGTCGTGAACAAATCTACCAATGGACGATAGGCTGATCTTACCCTGAACACTGTTCTTTGAACACACTTTCAAAAATATTCAATTCCCCACCAACATGCTACAGTTTCTTTTTCCAAAGTCGAGTATTTATCTTCTGCACCCCTTAGTGGCCTTGATGCAAAAGCGAATGTAACTAACTTTCATTTATGATTTTGCATTAAGACTGCCCCAATGCCAACATTGCTGGCATCTGAGACAATGACTGTATCACACCTGGTGTCAAACGTTGCTGATGCAGGGGCCAAAGCTATTCCCAATTTTAAGGAGTTGAACTCAGCCGCACAATTCTCATCCCACACAAATGATTGATTTTTTTTCATCAAATTCCTCATATGAACAGTTTTGTCTGAAAACAAAGGAATACATTTGGCACAGTATTCTGCCAGCCCCAGAAATTATCTAAACTGGTCCTTATTTAGAGGTTCAGGTGCCTCTTTTATCGCTTTAACAAGATTGTGTTTTGGTGCAATTCCATCTTTACTAATACAATGTGCCTAATAATCTACCGATTCCACCCCAAATTTACATTTCTCTTTGGTTAGAGTCAAGCCATTGTCCTGTAATATATTCAATACTTTATATAGAGTTTCCGTGTGTTCTTGTGCATTGTTTCCAAAAACCAAAATATCGGCCTGAAATTACAGGACATTATTCAACCCATTAAATAGCTTATGTATGATTCTTTAAAATACGGAAGATGCAGAAATGAGTCCAAATGGCATCCTCTTATACCTATGAGCTCCTTCAGAGGTTATGAATGATGTGTATTGTTTGCTATCATCATGTAGTACTATTTGATGGTATGCACTAGATAGATCTAATGTCGAAAATACCATTGCCCCTTTCAACATAGCAAACATTTCTCCTATGTTAGGTAGCGGATGCCGATCCACCCACACACAATCGTTGAAGTCTCTTAAGTCAACACATAACCTGACTTTTCCATTTGGTTTGTGTATCACAATCAAGGGTGACAACCACTTGGAGGATTCAATCTCCGCTATCACATCCTGGTTACATAATTTTTTCAATTCTTCCCTCAACGCATCTCTCATGGCCGATGGTATGTTTCTGACCTTGTACAAGTTAGGTACAGCACAATGTTTTAAAATGATTTTATGTACAAAGTTTTTCAAAAGTCCTAAATGTGAGCAGAAAAATTTAGGAAATACCCTCTCCCAATCAGCTGCTATATTGTCCCCAACCTGCAACACCAAGTCACTATACCCTAGTACTTTCTCCGGATGATTAGGATTCAGAGTGATCATTAGATCTCCTTGCTGAGGCCAACCCAGCAAAGAAGATCCTTCTTGGCCACATAAACTTTTGTCTCAATGGTTTTGCCTTTAAAACTCAAGTCAGAAGAAAAAAGCCCCAAAATCCTTCTAATTTAAAATCCGGTAGTGACAATTTCACATCAGGAAATTCTTTCATCCATTTGTCACCAATCAGGGTATGTCTTGCGCCAAAATCTGCCATTACTTTTATTTCTTTACCCCTAATATTAACTATGCAAAAAGGGGGATCTTTAACATTCCCATTTATCTCATACACACCTAAAACAAATTCTTCTTCTGTTTCCTCCATTGGGTCACAGCCAATGTCCTTTATATAATTAATTCTGTGCTTACTCCTCCATATCACATTCTTTAAATGTGTTTCTATTTTTATACATCCTAGCATAATGTCCTTTGGTTTTACAATATCTACAAACTAACTTGCCCTATAGCTGGACACTGGCTGTCATTGGCTAAATGACGAGGTAGGCCACATTTGAAACATACATATTCCTTTTTGTCCAGATTTTGATTGGTTTGTATTTTTACTTTGGGTTTGCTAACTATTTTCTCATCATAACTGTTTTTTTAACCATCTGGATTTCAGCTGAGTGTTTTTCCGATAACTCTTTCATACCCAGTTTCATCTCCTCAAATCGATGGGCAATATCAATAGCTTTACTTAAAGTTAAATCATCTGCCAATAACAATTTTTCCTGTAATTTAGGGTCTGCAATTTTATGCACCATTTGGTCCCGAAGAAATATGGTAATGAAAATACGCATAGTTATATTTAGCGGCTAAGATTCTTAAATCAGTCACAAAAACATCAACAGACTCATTGAGCAATTGCCCTCTACTCAAAAACTTGTGTCAATGTAAGCAACAACTTCATTTACTTTCTTGACATACAACTTATCTAGTTGTTTAATTGGAATATGTGATGTTACAACGCGATCAAAATGATTGTGGTATGTAACATCGCAGTTTTTACAACGCAACTCGTTACAACGACTTGCGCTGGAGGGCGCTGGACTTAGGAGTAGTAAGATTTACTATTCCAACACCAGTCTACGTACAGTAGGGAAGGTGTTGGAATAGTAAATCTTTCTATTCCTTAGGTTATAGCGCCCTCCAGTGTAAGTCGATGTAACGCTTGCGTTGTAATGGCAGCGTTCTAAATGCATCGCGGTGTAATCACCGCGATGTAAAGGATGTTTCCCGTTTAATTGCCATCTCATATACATTCATATTGCGATCATCTCCCTGTTCTTCTACAATCATGGGTAAATGACTAAGAATACGTCTGTCCTCCACCCCTAAACAATATTTTAGAATGGCTAATTTATGTTTGTCAGTATAATCACCCCCTCCAATTGCTTCTATGTAAATGTTTAACCCTTCTGTCCATTGTCTCCATTCCAAAGTAGGTTCATCAGGTGTAGATAAAAATGGAGTTGGTGCATTAATTCCATCCATTGTCTTTGTTGTACACCAAGAACTGTAGAGAGCAGTGTGCAATGTTCTATGTGAATCCTGGCTGTTTAAAATGATATATTATTTACCCAAACATAAGTGTGTATCACCGTAGGCAATTATATGATTCCAGATCTTTTATTTAACTTTCAATGTTCATAGGTGTGCAAATTACTGATTTAAATTTCGTGAGATCCACAATGGTGAGCGAATGACCGAAATTGCTGACAATACTGATGAGCCGCACAATACTTTATTTTCGGTAATCATGTATATTATATTATATTAATTACAGATTTAAGTGGTGCACGGATCACCGAATCTGCCAAAAGTTAACCACTGGTGGTCTCTGCAATGGTGCACGTATTCAGCACACAAATTCTTTATTGCGGTGTGTGGATCACCGAAGATGCCGATATTGTAGATGGCTGCTGGACTGGGCCACGTAGACAGCGCCCTTCAATGCGAGCATTCTAGTGTTTGAAGAGCACTCACGCACATGCTGCTCAATGCTTGAACGAGATTGCTCACTGTATTAGCTCGAAGGCAAATTATATGTTCTGGCTCATGCTGAGCACCACAGATGTCTCTCAAACCGGCATGAAATAATATTAATTAAAAGTATTTCCCAAATTTCCATGTACCGCACCGGAACCGCTATAACCTCCGCCAGTGCTCCTGTTTAAAAAGTGGTGTGTATGACATTGCAGCAGTCTCTTTGGATGTTCAGTTTCATGATCTGCACTATTGCAGGGTTCAAGGCTTCTCCGTTCGTTCTCCACTCATCACCAGTGTAACGCCCTCTCCTCAAATAAGCAGGATTACACAAGAGGCAGTTTTTAAGGTGAGTTTATTTACTCAAAATCCAGATACGTCTTCCACTAATGAGAAGCCTGGGCGAACTGTTGTTGTATGGAATCCGGTCATATGAAGGTTCCATATTCCAAATTCCATCCAACCAGTCCGACCAGAATGTAACAAGAATCCTGTCCTTCTCCTCTTCCTCAAACACCTGTATTTACCCCATTACTACAGAAAAAGGATTCCTTGCCTCGTAGATATTCCTTTCCCTCTCTTTTAATGAATGTTCAGACAGAAGGTGGTCCATCAGCTAAAGTGCTTAGAAGCAAAATTTCAAAGGAATCAAGGAGGGTTATGCATGGTCTTGCACAGAATTGGGCTGGGAAAGGCTCTGTAGTACTTAAAGAGGCTCGCAAAGAGAAAAGACACATACAAAATGTTATCATTGTAGAATTGGCTAGATCAGTTTACGAGAAATATCTTGACTATAATATTAATAAAGACAAAGACAGTGAATCAGCCCCTATCCCACTTCCAACAGACTATTAGCCATTGATACAAATAAATGGAGGATTATTCCTTGTCCCAACCCAGGAGCTCCAAGCTCTTGCCGTTTTCCTAGAATGGTTTGATTTGTACCCTTTCACCCTTACCTTTCAAGCCACAATGAGAAAAGTCCCTGGGTTTTACATTGCCCACACTACCCATCATGCTTATGTCCATGGAGCAACATGGAATTGCAGTCATTTGCCAAGTTCCAGAGCAATGGTATGCACAGACTGTTAAAATGATAAAAATAGGACAACTAACTCTTTTATTTAGATCAAATGTTTTCTTGTATCCTACCCCTATATGGCGACAATGATACCAACAGGTTAGTGTAGACCCACCTATTCAGAAGGCAGCTCTTGAAAATGCTCTTGTTGCTAACTATCATGAGGCCAATACTGGTTTATTACATGCAAATATACTTGCATTGCCTGATAAAATTATAAAAAGAATGCAACAGATTATGCCTCACAAACAGGTAAATTGGGATAAATTGACTTCTTGTACGCAAGAAGAAGTTGAGTCAGTTGAGAAACATTATTCACAGACATAAAATACAGTCACTTCCTACAGTGGAATGGATCTTGCTTACACAGAAGGGAAAATAATTTTTATTCACATCATATTGCTGGTTTGTTACCTCCTCTTTAAAGTGATATTCAAACTTCTGAATCACCCGGCCCGGACAAACTTCTGCCTAAATATTGACAATGGCAAGATACTATGTCAATAGGCATCTTAAGGATCAGGCAATAAAAGATAAAATGATAAAGAATTTGAAGACCAAAGCTTTGATGCAGCAAGCATTTCCTGAAAGGGGTTGTGCCCTGTACGCTCAAAAGAGGAGTGGAAAAGCAGCTTTTAGGCGAAATCCAGAGGTGTTTCTGCCCTCCTGCCCATTGCCCACAAAATGTTCAAGAAGACTGATGTAATTATTGTCATGCACCAGTTAGTTGGAGTTGTGAGTGCCTACAACTATCCAGGGGTAGGGGCAGATCCCAAACCAGAGGCTGAGATGCAGGATGCTCTGTTCCACCACTAGAAAAACGTAATGCTCTAGTCTCTCAAGAGAATTATTTTGACAGACCCCAATACTGCACCGACAGACATACATTGAACTACTCTTCAAGAGAGTATTACGAAGATGATCATTATAACTTTCCTTATGTAGAATAGGCCTGCCCTATAGAGAACATGGATTGTGTTCCTTTTTCAGTGCATCCTTTAGGTCCCTATGTAGAGGTTTGTTAAGGGAAAACACATTAGTTTCCTGTTAGACACAGAGGTGTCTAACACATCTATATCACATGACCTCATACATGGGATACCTCTCTCTAGGAAAATGAATACTTCCGTGGGGTTTTCAAACACCCCAATTTCCAGCCCCATTTTTGAGACTTTGCAATTAACTATTGGTCCTCTAACATGTTCTTCTACCTTTGTGCTGACTGATAATTGTGCTTTAAATTTACTGGGCATGGATTTACTGAAACGCTTGCATGCTAACATCTGTTGTTCCCCTGATGGTGTCTATATCACTTGTTCTACTGTCTCGCTTGCCAAGTATTTTGTAATGCTTAACTCAGGAAAATGTTCTGTTCCCTCTGAACTCTTTTCTGTCAATTCCGCTGTATGGGCAGTTGGTAAGAATGATGTAGAATACATGCACATTGATCTTGTTACCATTATGCTTAAGCCCAATGCCAAATTCCCTCGTATCCCTCAGTATAAAATATTCCAAAAATATATTTTGGCTCTGCATGAGGTTGTTTCTGAGTTATTGGCTAAAGGTATTGTGCGTGAAGTTTCAGAAAGTCCTTGCAATACTCCAATTTTTCCTATTTGGAAATGAACTGATGCTTCTGAAGCCCCACAGTGGTGTTTTGTTATTGATTTATGTGCCATTTACCTCTTCGGTGATCATGACGGAATGGTTCCGTCATGAGCACCAGTGCTCGTGTGCTCATGACAGAACCATTTTGTCATGAGCACACATGCACTAAATCCTGATTTAAGAGCTTCCCCAACCTCCGTAGGCATTTTTGTTGTTGTTGTTCAATGCAATGACGATCGCACGCTTGGTGCGCTGACTTCCTTGTATTGACACTGAACGAGGCACCAGGGAGGGGGGAGCAGCCCCTTGGGCAAGGGCCTTTGCTCCTCCATATTTAAATGGGCATAGTCAGTCTTTCTGACCCACCTGGGGGGCAGTAACACCCATCTGCCCCCCCCGGAGAACAGAAAGCCCGCTAGTAAGCCAGGGATTTTTTTTTCAAAGTTCTGGGGTAGGAGCTGCTCAGAATGGGCATGCAAATGCCCCGACACCCCCAAAAAATGCCACCGTCTTTCTGCCACCCCCAGGAGGCAAATGGGGGCAATAGACCCTGATTTTAATTTTGGTCAATGCAATGACAATCGAGCGCATGATGCGCTGACTTCATTGCATTGAAATTGAAATGCAAATGAGCCGATCGGCTCATTTCAGTTTCAGTGCTTGAGTGCTCATGGGGCTATCTCCGCCCCCAGAGCCCCGAAACACATGGGAGAGGTATTGTTGGAAAGGGGAGAACCTCTCCAAGCAGGTATCTATCCACTAGGCACCAGGGATGGGAGAGCAGCCCCTTGGGCAATGGCCTTTTCCCCCCATATTTAAATGGGCATAGTCATACTTTTTGCCCCCCCTAGGGCTGGCAGATGGGTGCACCAGCTCCCATTCTGCCCCCCGAGAACAGAAAGCCCACTAGTAAACCAGGGATTTTTTTTCTCAAAGTTCAGGGGTGGGGGCTGCCCAAAATGGGCATGGCAATGCCCCCACCCCCCAAAAGAATGCCACAGTCTTTCTGCCCCCCAGGAGGCAGATGGGGCAACAGGCCCTGATCTGCCCCCCAGGGGGGGCAGAAAGCCCACTAGGCACAAGGGATTATGTTTTTTTAATACATAAGGGTGGGGGATGCCCAGAATGGGCATGCCAATGCCCCCACTCCTGTAAGAAAATGGGTACAGTCTTTCTGCTCCCCCTTGGGGTATATCGGGGCAATAGTCCCCAATCTGCCCACCCCCCTGGTTGCAGAAAGCCCAAAAGGCACTGACCTTTTATTTGCAAAGTGCCTAGCTGTGGATTTTGGGCCTTAGCCCAGCCGGCACCTAGGGAAACCTAGCAAACCTGTATGTTTTTGAAACCTAGACACCCAGCAGAATCCAGGATGGGGTGACTTGTGTGGCTCTCATTAGGTTCTGTTACCCAGAATCCCTTGCAAACCTCAAACTTTGTAAAAAGAAACACATTTTCCTCACATTTCTGTGATGGAAAGTTTTAGAATCTGCAGGGAGCCATAAACGTCCACCCACCCACCTTTCCCCCATGTCTCCCGATAAACATGGTACCTCACTTGTGTGGTTAGGCCTAGTACGCGCGACAGGAAATGGCCCTAAACGTACTGTGGAGATTATCGATCACAAAAAGTCTTGGTTTTGCAAGGGAGTCACCTGTGTTTTTGCATCTGGGGAAACCTATCAAACCCAGACATTTCTGAAAACTGGACACCCTGAGGAGTCAAGGGAGGTGTGGCTTGTGTGGATCCCCCAACATTTTCCTACCAAGAATCCCCTGCAAACCTCACATTTAGCTGAAGAAATCATATTTTTCTCAGATTTCTGTGTGGAAAAGTTGTGGGATCACTGGGCTGATACAAATTTCCTACCACCCAGCATTCCCCCAGGTCTCCTGATAAAACTGGTACCTCAATTGTGTGGGTGGGCCAAGTGCCCATGGCACGCAAGGGCTTAAAATATATTGTGGAGACATCAAAATTATACATAACAAAACGACCTGGTTTTGCAAGGGGGGGCACCTGCATTTTTGGTCCCGGGCTCGATATCCACCTAGGGAAACCTACCAAACCCAGATAAAACTAGACACCTGGGGGAGTCCAGGGAGGTGTGACTTGCGAGGATCCCACAATGTTTTCCTACCCAGAATCCCCTTCAAACCTCAAATTTAGCTAAACAAATCTCATGTTCTTCACATTTCTGTCTGGGTTCCCCAGGCAGCACAAATTTCCTACCACTTAGCATTCCCCTCAGTCTCCTGAGTAAAATAATACCTCACTTGTGTGGGTGGGCCAACTATAAGCACAATATTGTTTTTTAAATTTGTTTTTAGGCGATTCTACATTGGAGACCCACACAACTGAGGTGTCATTTTTATCAGGTGGCCATGAGGAACGCTGGGTGGTAGGACATTTGTACTGGTGAAGTGATCCCACACAGAAATGTAAGGAAAATGTGATTTTCTTTTAGCTAAATTTGAGGTTTGCAGGGCATTCTGAGGAGGAAAATGTTGGGGGATCCTCGCAAGTCACACCTCCCTGGACTCCCCTAGGTGTCAACTTTTCAGAAATGTCTGGGATTGGTAGGTTTCACTAGATGGCCAATAAGCCTGGGATCAAAAACACAGATGACTCACTCGCAAAACAAGGTATTTTTGTAATGGATCATTTTGAAGTCTCCACAGTACGTTTTGGGCGTTTCCTGTCGGGAGCACTAGGCCTACCCACACAAGTGAGGTACCATTTTTATTGGGAGACTTGGAGGAATGCTGGGTTGGTGGAAGTTTGTGACTCCCCTTAGATTCCAGAATTTTTCATCACAGAAATGTGAGGAAAATGTGTTTTTTTTACAAAGTTTGAGGATTGCAAGGGATTCTGGGTAACCTAACCTGGTGAGAGCCATACACGTCACCCCATCCTGGATTCCCCTGGGTGTCTACTTCTAAAAAATTTACAGGTTTTCTAGGTTTTCCTAGGTGCCGGCTGTGCTAGGGTCCCTAATCCATAGCTAGGCACATTGCAAAAAAAGGGTCAGTTTTCTGTGGAAAAATGTGATGTGTCCACGTTGTGTTTTGGGCCATTTCCCGTCACGGGCAATAGGCCTACCCACACAAGTGAAGTACCAGTTTAATATGGAGACTTGGAGGAATGCTGGGTGAATGGAAGTTTTTAGTTCCACGCAGATTCCAGAACTGTGATGAAATGTGTTTTGTTTTACAAAGTTTGGGCTTTGCAAGGGAATCTGGGTAACATAACCTGGTGAGAGCCACACAAGTCACCGCAATCTAGATTCCCCTGGGTGTCTAGTTTGTAAAAATGTACAGGTTTGCTCGGTTTCCCTAGATGCCGGCTGAGCTAGGGTCCAAAATCCACAGCTAGGCACATTGCAAAAAAAGGGTCAGTTTTCACTGGAAAAATGTGATCTGTCCACGTTGCGTGTTGGGCCATTTTCTGTCATGGGCACTAGGCCTATCCACACAAGTGAAGTACCATTTTCAACAGGAGACTTAGGGGAATACAGATTAGTAGAACAAGTATTATTACCAATTGACTTTCTTTGCAATTCTGCCTTCCAAATGTAAGACAATATGTAAAAAAGAAGTCATTCTGAAAAATGTGCTCTAATTCACATGCTTGTATGGGTGCCCACAATTTCGGAGATGTGCAAATAACCAGTGCTTCTAAACTTTATACTTTGTTTCCATTTCGGAAATATATAGGTTTCATTTGTACCTATTTTTCACTCTTTATATTTTACCAAATGAATTGCTATATACCGAGTAGACAATGAAAAACCATTGCGGAACGCAGCTCAGTTATCGGCTCTTGGTACCTTGGGTTCTTGGTGACCCTACAAGTCCTATATATCCCTTCAACCAGAAGGGTCCAGCAGATATAACAGAATATTGGTTCAAAATATCTGCCATGCTTAGAAGAAGTTACAGGTGAAAACGTTGGCACAAATGGCTGTTTTTTTCAATTAAATTTCAATATTTTGTTTTATTTCAAATTGTTAGTTTCTATAGAAAAAACTTGAAGGATCTACACAAATGACCCCTTGCTTCAGAAGTTTGTCCACTTTTCATAAATCTATAGTTTTCTGGGATCCATTATTGCTTTCACACCCATTTCTATCACTAACTGGAAGGAGGTTGAAAGCACAAAAAATTGGAAAAATAGGCTATGTACCAGTAAAATGCCAAAACTGTAAGCAACATTTTGGTTTTCTGACAAAATTCTGCCTGTTGTTGAAAGCTGGGAAGATGGTGATTTTAGCACCACAAACCTTTTGATAATACCTTTTGCACAGAAAACGCTTTCTTCTGCAGCACTTTCTTTCAATTTTTCTGATAAAAAAACAAAAATTAGCTCAATTTTGGCCAATTCTCACTCCCCTCCAGGGAAATCCACAAACCCTAAGTACCTTCAGAATCCTCAAGATGTTGTAAGAAAAGGACGCAAATTTGGCGTGGATACCTTATGTGGACAAAATGTTACAGGGACCTAAGTGCAAATTACCCCAAATAGCCCAAAAAAAGGCTTAGAAGGGGAGGCCTAGCATCGAAGGGGTTAATAAGGTAGTAGTTCCTAAATTTCCTGTTGTGCCAGATATGAATTCTATATTTACTATGATCCCTACAACTGCACAATTCTTTACCATGTTGGACCTACGTAATGCATTTTTTAGTATACCAATACATCCAGACAGTCAGTTTCTTTTTAGCTTCAATATAGACGGCAGATCTTTCACTTTCTCTCATGCACCCCAAGGGTAAATAGAGAGCCCTAGCATCTACAGTCAGGCTTTGAAAAAGCAGTTAGATGCCTTTTCGTCTTCCTCTGGTATTGTCCTCCTGCAATATATTGATGATTTGTTGATTGCCTCTGAAACCAGATAGGGTTGTGTATCCGACAGTATCTCTCTCCTAAATTTCCAAACAAGGGTCACAAAGTATACCTTTCCCAATTAGAATTCTGTCAACAAGAGGTTTGTGGTGCAGCTTCCTTCCCCCTCAACGTATTGCTACAAATTTACTCATTCTTGTTCCTACTACTAAGCAAGAGGTAAGAGGATTCCTTGGTATGACCTCTTTCGGTCAACAATGGATACCAAATCTTTCCTTCTTGTTAACCACTACTTTTTCTCACTACAAAAGACACTCCAGTGCTTCTTCCTTGGAATGACACTCACCAAGCTAGCTTTGATGCTCTTCAGAATGCGGTTTGTAATGCTCCGGCTTTAGGTACTCCAGACTATTCTAAGCCCTTTGCTCAGTTTGTCCACGAACAACAAGGCTGTGCTCTTTTTGTTCTAACCCAACAACATGGAGGGAAGAAAATACAATGTGCCTATTTTTCTGCCACATTTGATTCGATTGTGAAAATATTGCCTACATGCCTAAGAGCTGTAGCAGCTCCTGCCCTCTTGTGAAAACAAGCTGAAAGTATTTTGTTGGGTCACTGATTGACACACTGGATATTCCCCTGATTAAAACACAGACCCAACATTTGACCAATGCTCGATTGTCTCATTATGAGCTCACACTTCTTGCATCTAATATTGCCATCCAGAGATGTAATACCCTTAATCATGTTACCTTGATGCCCCTCCCTGTGAACAGCTCTGTCTTGCATGATTGCATACTAATAATTAAACATTTTTTATTGGGTTTTATGAACTGTAGACAATAGCAATTGTAGCAGGATGAGACAATAACAAATTATCAACTGTAGACAATACCAATTGTAGCAGGATGAAACATTAACAAATTACAGGAGTAAATTGCGCTGGCTCACAATGAAGGATGAGGGGACCCAGTGAATAATAGGGTTGGGTTACAAAACTTAGAAAAAAAAACAAGGGAGTGCACAAGTGATATTGGTGTAATGTTGTGAAACATAAATTACGGGGCTCATGGAGCGGTTGTGAACTCAGATGGATTGTGATGGAGAGAGGGTAGCCAGTGACCCAATGCCTACACATTTAATACAGTAAGCGAGGGGGTTCTCTTCAGTCAATTCCTTTTACTGTATAAGCATAGTGTCCCAGGCAGCAGCAATAGGGCACCGGTGTATACGATGGGCCTCCTCCCAATGCAGTGCAGAGCTTTCTGCTTCTCCCCATCTAAGTAGTACCTTATGCCATAGGGAGAGAGCTGGGGGTTGTTGGGCCTTCCAATACATAGTGAGTAGACGCTTGGCCAACAGGAGTGCGAGATTGGCGAATTACACCCATACCCTGTGCTTTTTTTGTCTTTGGGAAATCCCTAAGGCAGTAGCCTCCCATGAATACAATGTGGTGACTTCTGTGACTGTGATCAATGAAGCATGTACTGCATGCCAAATACTTGCTATTCTAGGGCATGTCCAGAGCATGTGCCGGAAGTCAGCAACCTGGGTAAAACATATAGGACAAGTGAAATTGGCTCCTGGAAACATATGATTTAGACAAGAGGGTGTAAGGTAAGCCCTGTGAAAGATCACATATTGAATATTTTTAAAACAAGGATTCCTCAAAACAGTCTTAGGGGGCTCCAGGGCACTAGACTACTCTGTGTCATGAAGAGGTCTTGTTAAGTCCTCCTCACAGAGGCAGTGGAGGTTAACCAAAGAAAAGTCTGTGTGTTCCCTAGTTGCTTTGTATAGCCATGTGATGAGATGTCGACCACCCTCCAAGAGGTATAGAGTATGTATCACTGCATGGGTAGGCGGTTCTTCACAAGTGCTCTCCATAATGAGTGCGACCAGTAATTTCCCATATGTTGCTAACTGTCCCAGGGGAGTATTATAGTCCTGACAAATTTGTTTGAATGTGAGAATCTGGTCATCTTGGAAGAGATCTACCACTGTTTCTAAGGATTGTGCATGTCATTCCGACTGCTGCTCATCCGTTAGCTGACCTAAGGGTCCTGGTAGACCCTGGAGGGGTATTTTGGGGGAATATTGGTTGATTTTACTCATAAGCTGAAGAATTCTAGTGATACATTATTGGACGATCCACCCATGTAGGGACCAGGAGCAATTTATCTTGATAGTGGGCTGTAAGAGCTGGAGTATTATATAGAAGAGGAGTGGACCATCTCCAGTGCTTGTCTCATAGAGGTTTATTCCTGCCAACCATCTGGATACCCATTGGAGCTGTGCTGCTAGGTAAAAAGTTTCAACGCATGGTGCTCCAAGCCTAAATTGACCTACCAACAGCTGAAGTTTTTGAAGAGCCACTCGACGCCTCCCATCGTGCCAAAGCAAGTACCCCAACAATTGATCTAAATTGTGGAAAAAGTGACATTGAGGAAACACTGGTACAGTTATAAAATAATATAGGAGGCGGGGGAGAGCGAGCATTTGAGAAAGTGCTATCCTGCCTGTGAGTGCAAGGGGGAGCGGTTGCCAGATGTGCATTTGAGATCTAAGGGTTATGTAGGCACATTTTAGGGTACCCTCAAATAGGTATTTTTGGGAATGGTATAGACGAACCCCCAGATAACAGACTGCAGATGTCCTCCAGGCTAGCGGGGTGTCGACCATTTGGATTACCTGTAGGTGGGCATTGCTGAGAAATGGAAATACTCAAGATTTCCCCCAGTTCACTCAGAGGCCAGCTGCTTCTTCAACGTCCCGGAAAGTAGACAATATTGAGGACATGTCGGCTGACACTTCCCGGATTTATAATAGCAAGTCATCCGCATAGGGCGACTCAGCATGTGTGGTTTCATCAAGAGGGATACCCCACCGCTGGCCTTCCAAGCGAAGACGATGAGCCTGCGACTCCATGGCAATTATGAATAGGATAGGGGAAGCCTCGACCTTTTGGAAAGTGGGGCAAAATTAGCTGACCAATGCGTGCCCTAAATGACGGGTTTGTGTACAATAGCTTTGTGTAGGTCAGCAGGCGTTGGCCTAGGCCTGCTGACAGTAGAACCTCAAAGAGGCACTGCCAAGATAAAGAATCAAAGGCCTTCCCAAGGTCCAATATGAGGCATGCTTCCTGTTAGTATCATAGCAAGACCTGATCTATCACATGGAAGAGTAGTCTAATATTATTAGACATGTTACATCCTGGAACAAATCCATTTTGGTCGGGTGAATGAGGACAGGAAGAACACTCAAGTACCGATTTAATAGGACTTTACCAAGTATTTTATAGTCAGTGCCCAATATGGCCACCGGGCGATAGGAGGAGAGGCAAGTGGACTTCCTATCAGGCTTCAGCAGGGATACTAGAAGAGATTCCTAGAGGGAGGCTGGGAGCATGCCGATGGTAAGGGATTTATTGTATACCTCAACCAAACGTGGGTGCCAGGCTGACCGTAAAAAGATCATAGTTTTCAGTTGGAAACCCATCTATTCCTGGAGTCTTATTGCTGGCTAGGTCATGTATTGCTTTCTTTACCTCAGCTACAGAAATGAGTTTGTCTAACTCCTCTCATAGAAAGCATTGATGGTGGGCAGTGGGTGGGGTGTTAGGAAATGTCTAAATATGCCAGAGGGTGCGTCAGGAGGCCCCTTGTAACAGCCGTGGCCGCTGCAGGTAAGAGCGGTGGGGTGGTGGGGCCAGGTGAGGGGGGATTTCGAGAGACGACCACAAGGGAAAATGTAATAATTAATTAATTTTCCCTTGTGGTCGTCTCTCGAAATCCCCCCTCGCCCCACCGTTCTCACCTGCAGCGGCTGTTGTACAGCCCGGCATAGTTTGTGCTGAATGCTTGTAGTATAGCTGTTTCGGATCTCAAAATAGGGCCCGTGGCAGGGGAGATTTCTGTAATTGAGGAAGTATGTGTTTCCTGTCAAGCCAACCATGCCAGTAGGTGACCGGGTTTGTCACCTGCAGTGTGATTGCGGGCTGTGTATTCTGTGTATTTATAACTGTGGAGGCGTTCTACCAATGCAGCTTGATGTTTCTTAGAATCTATCAGGGCGCAGCATGTTGTGTTATCAGGAAGGAGGCGGTTATCCAATGCAGACACTGCTTCATCCACGTCTTGGAGTGCCCTGGTCAGTTCCCTGCGAAACCCAGCTATGTTTTGAATTCAGAAGCCCTTAGTGACCACTTTAAAGGAATCCCTTTCAACTGCATGGCTGGTGGCTGTGCCATGATTATCTTCAAAGTAATAGGCTATGTGGTATAAATGGTTATCGCAAAATACCGGGTCATCTAGTGTATCTTTGGATAACCTCCAGGCAGGAACCGATGGGTAAGGAGTACACCACTTGATGTCTACTATATGTGCAGCATGGTCTGATATCACATGGCCCAGATAGTCTTAGTGAAGAAAATGTGGAATTAAGTCCTGAGAACACATAAATCAGTCTAAGCGGACATAGAGATTGTGTGGGGTCGAGTCATGTAGGTGTGGATTATGGGCTCTCCAAGCATCGTGAAGAGACCACTGTTGAGCCCATCCAGACAACTAACCTGGAGTGTTGGTTAGCTTGGGCATGAAGGATTGGGGGGGTGAGATCGGTCAAGAGAGACATCCAGTATGTTGTTATAATGACCGCCTAGTATCCATGGGATACCTACCCATTGAGCAAGGACTCTACAAAAATAATCTGCCCTCCTTATCAATGACTATGTTTTTGGTTCGAAAGGGGGTACCCGGGAGTATCCGGGGCAGCGCACCCTGAGCATATGCTGAAATGTCGTACTATAAACCGAAACTCCCCAGTCCACACAGAGGATGGAGTTCATCACTAGTGAAATATGTTTCCTGTAGAAAACTGATATATGCTCACTATCCTTTGATGTAAGTATATACTGAGTAACGGTGGTGTGCTGAATGTATCCCCTGCACCTTTAGTGTGAGAAATTGTAAGGTGTGTTTAGTGGCCATAGGCAAATTAGTGATATGTGTGGAGAGGGAAGGGTGAATTGTATTCGGGTACCATTATCAGTTATCCATTCCGACCTGCAAGATAGGGGATCATGTGTTGCTTGTGCACTGGGAATAAAGGCAACAGGTAGCAAAAACAAAACCATAACCAAAACCAGAGCCTACTGCCAAAAGCAGCACACCCAAGCCTTTGCTCCACGAGCCAGTACATGAAACAGGGGTGATGACAGAGTACTGCTAAAGTTGGAGAAATAGCGGAAAAAGAGGCTTCTAACGTGCAATCCCGGTCATGGTGGGGCGGTCATCGGCTATGTTCAGTAGCCATGAGGAGGAGGGGCACCTTTATAGTAGATCGTCCGCTGATCGTGGTGCTATTATGGGGCCTGAAAGCAAAAGACACACAATTGATGGACGGAATGCAGAACAAATCAAAACATTCCGTCCATCAATTGTGTGTCTTTTGCTTTCTCGCCCTAAGTGCGCCAGGTATGCCCAGACGTGGGTCCTGGGCTCAGTGTGCCACTGGAATCAAGCTATCCTGGCTGAAGAGGGGTGAAACCCCGAAACCGGTCCTAGGATGCTTGTTTCCGGTCCAGGGAGGACCTGGCTTGGCAGTTCGGGCTGGACTGTTCCCATGAGGCACAGGGTCAAGACTGATTTGCATATGGCCAGGTCTAAACTGGGGTGGCATAGTGAGCAAAAGAATGATGGATTTAACCCAGATCTCTTGACTGGGGGTTAATGTTTTGATTTGTTTATTATGGGGCCTGTCAGAAGCCCCACATCTCAAGATAAAGCATCCTTGATTGCGGTACCACTGGTGTTAGTTTGCTGGCTCCGCAAGGATTGCTGCCAGAGGGCCAACGTATTTTGCTGATCGTTGATTCTGACAAAGTGCGTGAGGTGACGGCATTCTAGGAGTATCCTCAGAACTATTTTTAGGTCTGTTTCTCTGGCATCTCTGCCTGCCGAGCTGGGATGGGTTGCTACTATCTCTGTGAGGGCAATGGATGCCCTCAAAGTGTACTTCCAGCCAACCACGGGCTGATTTCGGCTCAGTGAAGAAGTGGGCTTGTTAGTTGTCAATTAACATTAATTTTGCTGGAAACAGTAGGGAATATTGAATACTGAAAAGTCCCGAAGGCAGCGCTTCACTGCAGGAAAGAAGGATCGTTGTCTTTGAGTCAGCACCATGTACTCTGGGAATATCGTTGTGCTGACAATGTTTATATTCCAGCTTAGCTGTGTGTCTAACTGCCTGCAGGATAGCATCTCTGTCTTTGTAGCGGAGCATCATTTCACCACTGGGCGGATGTCTGTGGCAGGGTTCCCCTGTGCGCTCTTTCCATTGACAAATGTGGTGAGAGGGATTGGGTTGGGGTGAAAGTCTTCACTCACTCTTCCAGGAACTCAGCCATTGTTCGGGATCCTTCCACACCCTCTGGGAGACCCACTACTTGATGTTGTTTTGCCAGGCCCTCCCCTCAGTATCCTCTGTGCAATATTCCAGTCTTTGCATGCGTTCACGGATATACTGTGTGAACTTGTCATTATCTTTCAAGCACAGTATCATCTCAAAGAGATGACGCTCAGCATCAGTGACCCTAGAGGCCAATTTCCACTAGCTCTTGTGGAGGAGTCCAAACTCCTCTCAGATTTCCTCAATCCGGTACTCGACAGCCACTGGGGAGGTCTTGATGGCATGTAATATATAGTCTATTTTATCTTGATGGTGTGGAGGTACCAAGTCACCACATTCCAACTGATTTGATGTTTGGGGCACCGGTGAGTGCGGGCAGGATTGGCTCCAAGTACTATTTTGTCTGCCCATAGTGGTCGTGTCAAGAAGGTCTCCTGATTGTATACTAATAACAGATGAGGATACCAAAGGGAGGGTGGATTTAACTGATGTTACAATGTCTTGTCCAGATGGCGAACTATTCGTAGATGGTTCATCCCTTAAATTGCCTGGTGGAACATCCACTGCAGTTTATGATATTACTACTTTGAAGACAGTTGTAGAAAGCTGTCAAATTCCAAAACATTCTGCTCAAGCAGCTGAAATATTAGCCCTTACTCGGGCTTGTAAATTAAGCACTGGCCTTATGGTTAATATCTATACAGATAGCCAGTATGCATTTGGTGTTGCACATAACGTTGAATGCCTATGAGCTAAGAGAGGTTTTCTTATGTCACATGGCATTAGGATCCAGCATGGAATGTTAATAGTGCATTTGTTGAAAGTCTTGGCACTTCTAGAGAAATTGCCTATTATAAAATATAATTCGCACTGAAATATTGTTGACCATGTTGGACAAGGTAATGCTTTTGCAGATGAGACTGCCAAACATACTGCTCAACAAATAACTATTCTGATGTACATCTCAGCACCTTGGCTCTCAGATGGTGACATTTTTGATAATACCATTGATGCTGTGAAAAGTATACAAAGTGAACCTACAGAGGAAGAAAAGAAAATGTGGAAATTGAAATATGAGGTGGAAAGTGGATGTTGGATTGATGATGCAGACAAAAGGTGATGGTTATTGCCTAATTGTTATGTCTTTGCTGTTGTTACTATAGCCCATGATGCTGCTCACATAAATGTAGATGGCATAGTAAATGCTCTAGACCCCATATGGGAAAAAAGGTAAACTTCGGAAAGTGGCTACTGCCTTTTGTAAGCCCTGTTTAATTTGTGCTCAGTATAATACACAAAAGGGTACAGATGTCCAAAAGGGTAATTTTGGACCTCCCAAATTGTCCTTTTAATGCCTGCATATGGACTTCAGGGAGCTTTTCCAATAAAATTAGACAGATCTTAGGTGTGATCTGCATATTTAGTAAATGGGTAGAAGAATATCCACTCAAAGATAATCCAGGCTTAAGCGCTGCTAAGACCCTGCTCACTCTGTTCTTCCCTAGATTTGGACTAGATTGTGCCGCACAATCTGGCGTGACAATGGCGTCCATTTTGTGAATAAGACCATGGACCTGGTATGTCAGGCACTTGGTATTAGACAAAACTTTGATTCTGTATATCAACCTCAAGAAGCAGGATTAGTGGAGCATTTTAATTCCACTCTCAAAAATAAGTTCTCTAAAATATGCGCAGAGTCAAAGTTGACTTGGGTGAATACATTCCAACTTGCATTTATATCCATGAGAATAGTTGTGCATTCAAGTATTAAGTTGTCACCCTAGGAAGTAGTGATGGGTCACCCTGCTAGCATTTGGGGAGTGCCAAGACCTAAGTAATGGTCAGAAATTAAATATCCTATGTTGTTAGACTATTATAAGGAATTAACAGAGAGTCGTTTTGCTATCCACCAACAGGTCAAGGGCTGAGACAATATCTGGCTCTGGGACTTCGTCCTCACCAAATTCTTTCAAAGAACTTCTGCACTTCAGCAGTGCTGAAAGGGCCCTGCGCAGGTCCTCCCAGCCACCCAGACTGCTGTTAGGTGTGACGGCCACAGAAACAGGTTTCATGCCAGCCATATTTGATGTGTCCCAATTCCTTTGCCTTATTATGCTCACATTCTTTTACATATTGGTAGGGTAGAAACAGAACATTTCCCCACATAAAAACTGTTTAGATGTGGAGAACTGATTGAGGATGAGCCGGTGCCACTAAGCATTGATAAGGTTTTTTCTCGCACTCTAATGAGCAAGGGAGCCAGTGGTGGCATCCCTTGCAACATACCAAGAGACATTACCGCAGTGAAAGAAGCTCATCAGAACAACTTCAGACTCCATCGACTGAAATAAAGAGTGTAATCATTGCCCATTCTGAAGGAGGGCAACCCTTAGGTAGTCAAGACTGCCAACTTTAGGGACTACTTCTGGGGTGAGGTATTCAGGACACTCCTCAAATGTGTGCCTCACACATTAAAAAACTTCTGGCTGATTCGAGGGCCCCTCCTCACTTTTGCAACAATTGCATTCAAAGGTCTTGCTCCCTTCTCCTGGGGTGGTTGAGAACCTGACTGCAAGAATTATTTGCTTGCCTCTGGAGAGAGATGTGTAAACTCTCATTAATTACATGGAAGAGGAAGAGTGACTCCTAGGGGACCTCTAAGGCCCTCTGAATCTCTAGGAGAACACTGCTTCTCCAATTCTGTGTGCTGTGGTCTCAATTTTTTGAGGTTTGTTTCTTGCCCTATTGTGTTTTGTTTATATTTTTGAACATACATACTGTGAATATTGGACATGCAGCACAACAGCTAATACTATGTTCCCCTGGATGATCTAGAATGGTATCACTTAAAGTAAACTTGCTTGGCCATAACAGTTGATTCTGTCAAAAGAAAATGGATGATACATATTCTACCCTTAGAATTAAGAGAAAAAGGTGGCTTCACTAAAAGATGTGTTCCCAAGTGTGTTGGTTTGTTTGTTGCTGCTTTTAATGGGTCTCCTATATATCTTTGATATTTTATATTCCTTAAATCATACCGTTACTATACCCTCTGTCGTATTACTCCATATACTCTATTGTCCAAAGAAATAGCCCATAGGGAAGAAATGCATCTTAATTCCTTTGTCAGTCCATTGCATAATACTCATCAAGTTCTAAATAAGGGAGACTGCTGGATATGTTTGAAGTTCCCAGCCTTTGTATATGAAGGTATGCCCATCTCCAACTACTTCTCCCTTTTGAAGTCTCCTGTTATGCACTACATTTAGCAATGCTAAAAGTAGAATTAATAACAAATTGTAATGGTTTGGTGGTGTTGTGCTCTAGCACCAGGACTTCTACCTGATCATTATATACATAATACCAGACTGACATTCTGGAAAATATACCACAGTGATAGAGCCCAAAGCAATGTTTCCCCTTTCTAATGTTTTCACTCCTGGTTTCTAGTTAATAATAACAGAACTGCCTCCATTACCTTACCAAAACAGGATAATAAAAATGTACCATTTCTAAAACTATGAAGCCACGATATGACTGGGAGTATTTGCATTAAGAGTAATGGTATCTACCAGGTGGGTAATAGTGAAAATTGTAACATGACTTTTGAGATAGTATCCAATGATGAGATGTTTCCCCTTTATGTAGGCGACTCTGTTAATTTTATTTGTGGTGATAAAGCCTATACTTGGCTTCCAGTAGAATGGGTGGTGTTGTTGTCACCTAGACTTTATAATTCCTGCCATGTCTGTCAAAACTACAAAGGAAATAAACAAGGGACTAAGAGGATCAGACATATCTAGGGGAAAAATAAGTGTTTCCCAAGTCGATACTGCCTCAGAAGTGGCAGGTGATGTATTAACGGTACGGTACTGCTATCAATTATCGAAATATATGCAGACTGGCTTGACTGCTGGAAGGTACTGTAAATGAAACAACAAAGATCATCGAAACCTTAACAGTAGAGTTACAGGCTTTGAGGTTAGTTGCCCTACAGAATAGAATGGTCCTTGACATGATGCTGGCCCCAAAAAGGAGGAGTTTGTAAAATTGTGGGCGCAGCTTGTTGCACTTACATTCCTGATTCATCTACATCAGTCAGAGATGTAATAAAAAGATTACATGACATTCGTACACAGGCCCATAGGGATACAGGTACATGGGACCTAGCGGGCTCCTCTTGAAATCTCCTGAGCACATGGGGATGGAAGATAGAAATGTTCTTGATAGTGTTAGGCTGTTGCCTCTTCATGAATTGTCTGCCTGTGTATTATCAATTTATAGGACAAATATTGAAACCTTCTGCAATGCCTCCTGTATCACTTACTAATGCTCTAATGATGCAAGATATAGCAATAAATAGATTGATACACATAGATAATTCTGTCAACCCACCATGTGCTGCTATTTCAACTAATAAGAAGATGTCTATTATACCAACACAAATGATGGTGAGCCAATATATGTGCCAGTACACTAGGTTAAACACAAATGTAGAACTTCGAGTCAAAGGCCATTTGTTACCAATGAATAGATATGTGAACCTCAGTTCTGACATTTTACAAGTTCTTCAATTTCTTTTTTTAGAACATCAGTTATCTTGCCTTTACAGGCCTATATAAGGATATGTAGCTAAAGTGTGCTATGAAGCAAGGCCAACCTTTGTCCATGCTATTGACACAGCTGGTGTTGCTTAAATGTACTATTCATGTGTCAAGTATGGTTTATGTGTTAAGTTTGTCAGAAGATATAAATCATCTCTCGTGTTTTGTATACTAAATATTGCCAACACTGCAGATCAAATGAGTATCTGTTGACATAGTTGTGCTTGAATTAGTAATCATACTGGATGGTCTGTCTTGGGACTGTAGCCCAAAGATAGATATATGGAAACTAGCTTTAGTCAGCTGAACTTTGTGTATTTTATTACCATATAAGGAAATGTGGACATTGACATTGTTATTTATGCTTTGTCTTAAGGCAATGAGTCATTGACAACCTGAGACTGGAAAATATATGTGTCAATAGTTTCCATGTAATCCTATTGAGACAAAAAAAATCAATATGGAGCACTGAGAGGTGTCTTTTGAGAGTGCCTTTCGAAATATCTTGTTGTCGCACCTCTCCGCTTGATTGAACTACTTACTGATAATAAATGCTTGTTTAACTTGAATGCTGTCTGTGCAGACTCATTTCTTTTCAGGCAATACCCTATTGGCCAATAATTGCTGATACATCCTTGCATTGTAATAATATCTTTTTGGGTGACAGTGGCTACTGACATACCCTCCTATTAGTTTTCACAACTTTCACATGTAACATAGCCTCATCTTTGAAGATCTAAGCCAATACCCCACAAGATGATTTGATGAAACAATGCAGTGATGCTTATGAAGCTTTACATCTTTATTCTAGATAATCTAGATAATAGATTGTTGAGGCACATGCTTAGTTTGGCCCAGTCAGCTCCCTTATTGCATGTGCACGAGGCTGTAGGTTTTAAGTTTGTAGAGGATCAGATCAAAGTGACAGCCATGTTGTTATGTGTAAAAGTCTGGTGCAATGATGCAGAAAACAGGATCCCTAAATAGGGATATTTTGATGAACTGTGTTTTGGATGGGTGAAACTGGATGCTATGACTCGTTTGACTAGGTTGCACAGGTTTATTTAGCTTTCTAGAAAAAAACAACAAAGGGGGACAAGAAATTGTTCTCCTACACCTTGTGATGTTACAAAGAATGGAGAGTGATGGTACTGAATTCAATTAAAGCTCCATTTTATCTTACATTGCACTGAACATTATGGTTGGCCTGAGTCATATTTGATGTGGGCTGAGAATCTGTTTGAACATTTGCTGTTAAGATTTACAGTGGGCATTTTATGCCATTGCTTATTCTTCTTGAAGGGGTGGACTTCCAAGGAACAAAATTTGTCCCTTTAATAACAAACTTTTGAGCATGACACAAAATAAATATAATCTCTAGTTGTATCCCCGTATCGTATGAGGCTTTTCCCCACAAGGGCTGAAAATCTTTTGATGTTTGAGTCAGTTTGTGCTTCAACCATCATATTGTATCTTCCACAAAATGTATCCAAGCCAAATTTGTGTCCTTTCGTTCATGTTGGGGATTGTTGGACTTGGCCCTCTCTGCAGGGTGACTCCCAATCTTTTTTCCTTCACCCCTCCTATTTTCTTAACCCTTTTGTTTGTTTTTTATGACACTGTGAACTTCACCACTGCTAAACAGTGCTGAAGTGCTTGTGCTGTCTCTCTACAACATGGTACAATTGACTTACATCTGATTGGTCCATTTAATTTCCTTGTAATGTCCTCATACATGGTGCCACAGGTAACTTGGGCCTGTAAATTAAATGCTACTAGTAGGCAACAGCACTCATAGAGACAGACACTAAAAGTAGCCTTTTAAAACATGCCTCAGGCTTGCCATTGCAGCCTATAACGCAGTTTTAAAGTGGTAATTCAACCTGACAAAATAAACCTTTTGCCAGGCCTAAACCTCCTTTTTAATATTTATATAAGTAACCCCTGAGGTAGGCTCTAACAGGCCATGGAGAAGGGTGCACTCTATTTAAAAAGTTGGACATGTACGTTAAACTTTTATATGTCCTAGTAGTGAAAAACTCCCAAATTTGTTTTTCAGTACTATTGTGAGGCCTACCTCTCCCACAGGATAACATTGGGTTACCTTATTTCATTTAATAAGAGCTAATGTTTAATAGGGAACAGGTAAAAATGTCATGTTTGGTCTCAAATTAATTTTAATTTAAAATACTCTTTAATGATAAAGTCAGATTTTAAGTCATCAGTCTGAAAATGTAACTTTTAGAAAGTTGCCATTGTCTTGTCCTAACCATTTAGTACCTGCAACCGGTGTCATGGGACATATGACTGTGGGATAGTTGGCAGTGGGCTTTGGTGTAATCCTCTCAGACAGTGAGACAAAGGGGGACTAGGTGTTGGCACGATGGGCCATCTGGCCAATATGGGTGGGGCAGAGCTGTTCCCTCCCCACTTACATTTCAAAGGTCTGCCTCCAGCATGCTCATAAAATAATTTGACACCAGCCTTTTGTCACCCAGGACCAGTTGAAGCCTTTGCTGGGGAAGATAGGGGAAGGAAGAAACTTTCCAGAACCAGATGTGGGGGTAGATTAAACGTTTCCCAATTTACAATGGTTGATACCAGGTATAAATATTGGATCTCCTGAGCCACTCGTCAGTACACGCCTGGACCTGTGGACATACCAAAAGAAGGATTGCGAAGTCCCCAGAGGACTACATTGCTGCTTGAGCCCTTCCTTGCTCCCTATGGGACAGCCCTGCTGATTGAGACCTACCTTGTACTTCAGAGCAGTCCCCTGCTACTATCAGAGGACTGGCTTGCTGCTTGAGGCCTGACTGTTCCCAGAGGACTGACCCACTGCTTGAGGCCTGTCTTGTTCTTCAGAGGATTGCCCTGCTGCTTGAGGCCTGCCGTGCTCTCTGAGAAGGAAGGCTGGACCTGCTCCCTTCATCCTAAGCTACCTGAGTAAATGCAAGTGTCAGTTGGCTGACCTCCAGTTCTGAGCTGCAGGGACACAAGAAGCTCCAGAAGCCTCTCTGCAACTGACCTGCTGCAACTGGCCCTGTCTAGACATGCAAACAGTCTGGCGTGAGCCATGCGGGCCTCAGCCGGAGTGAGTTCCTGATCCCCAAGTGGTGCCTCCACAGATCTTGGCCCTTGACTGGCATCAATTGAGTTCCTTATGTGAAATCCTGAAGTTTTTTAACTCTGCGCACTGACTTTCAGAAGGTACGTTTTTCCGCTGGACTAATCTGGTCCCTTAATTCAGCGCAGTCCATCACGGTCAGTCTGAACTTGTGGCTTTGTCCCAGTCTAGCGTGACCAGATACACAGAGTTAGCGCTCTCTGGTTCTTTATGCTATTTTTACTCAAAACTTTCCAATTGCATATCTCCAGTTCTACTGAATGGATTTGTCTCATTTTCTTTATTAATATTTTCTCAATTTTCCTAAATTGGTATAGGACTTTTCTTATGTTGTGTTTTCACTTTATTACTGTTTGGGTGCTGCATAAATACTTAACACAGTGCCTCTAAGTTAAGCCTGACTGCTTGTGTTGTTCACCATGACAAGGATTGTGGTTGCTGCTTGATTGGAGCTTACACCCCCCCTCAGCCGATACCCCATTTTCATACAGGGATTCAAAGGGTACACACGGTTTATGGATTCCTCTCAAGGAAATCAACAACAAAGCCAAAATATAGTAAAATTTAGCATAGTTATCTGGATTTCAAACTCCAGATTCAATAATTCCAGGCCAAGGACACCAGACATGCTATAGGTGCAGGGCCAGTGGCAGGAGTACAGCCCAGATCCTACTGGAACCCTTCAGTTACATACTCGGAGCAGGCTTAGCTGCCACCAAACAACCACAAGTCCACATTGGGACGCCAAGCAAAATCCGGACCTTTTTGTTTACTATACTTATTTTTATTTCTCATAGGTTTGAGAACCCTAATATTGGTTTGGGGACCCTTACAGAGTTATGGGCCATGTTGACCCTTTGTGGAATTTGCAAGCCCCATACCTGGTCAGTGAACCTGAGAGGGGGGTCCAACAATGGTCCAAGACCTTTTGGCAAAGTTGTTGTGTACCCCGAGGCTGGGCTTGCAAACCTAAATTTGTTGCTATAGGTTTGCGATTCCCTCTGCAAGGTTTGCAAATCCTAAAGCAAAATCAGTTTCTACTAATCTATTTCTGGGTTAGCTGAACTGAAAAGGATGACAGGAATAAAAGTTCCTTATCCGATCAAATGTATTTATATATTTTTTCTTTTTTGTTGATATACTACACCAACCTTTCAAGAAGTATTCCCTTCACTACTGAGTATGGTCGATGGCCGTGCACAGCAGGGGCTCACCATAGGGTCTGTCCTATGGTCAGGTGTTGCTCCCAACCTGCTGGGGGTAGGCAACCCAGAGCTGACAGACAGCTTCTGCTGCACAGCAGGGGTTGGCTATAGGGCTTGGCCTTCAGTCAGAGTCTTTGTACAACCTACATTGGTAGACCAAGCAGGAGGTGGTCCCTCTTATTTATTTTATTATTACATATATAAATATTTATACCACTCTTATTGTTAATATTTTATATACTTTTAATATTCTTTTTTGGTTTGTGAACCCTAATCTGGGCTGGTGAACCCATAAGACTCACGGGCACTTGTTGGGCCTCCAAAGTACCCACATGGTTTACAATCTGGGACCATGCATTCAAGAATGGGGACAAACAAATGTCAAAGAGCTATCGCTTTAGGTCCACTAGTCCAGGAGAAAGGTCTGCAAAGTTCAAAGTCTCACTCAGAAATTCACAAATCCTGGCCAGGCTCCACAAGTCCCATAGCATTTATTAGATTTGTTTGTAAACAAATGGTTGGTCACACATGAGCCAGTGGGTCAGGGGATGATGTTCCTGCTCCTTTTTGGATCTTCCTAAATTTTTTCATTTTCACTGGATGAGAGGATAAAGAATGTGAAACATGAATTTCTTAGTAATAATAAAGGACCCATAAACAATATGAAGCCCTTATGTCCAGTGTCAGCACTGTTAGGACTACTATCAGCCTAGAGGGCCTAATTATGTGGCAAGGTTATTTAAATTGGAGAGCAAAAACACAAATTATACAGCACAGTAAGACGTACATCAAACACACAATGTTTGGCAGTTTCTATTGGAGCAGGGTAAGAATGATTGCAGATGACTGGGTTCAAACTGAGGTGGCAAAGTGGGTAAAATAATGTAGGGTTGGAATTCTACCCTGAGCAATTGCCAGTGGTTAGACAAATTGCAAGCATTCCTCCCATCACCTTTTGTGTATTTGATGTACGGCCTGAAGTGACAAGGGTATGCCCAGATGTGGGTTTCGGGCTCACTGTACCACTAGAACAAAGCTACACCCAAATGAAGAGTCCCAATCAGGGCTAAACCAGTTTGGGTTGCTTGTGTTCCGGTCCAGGGGGGACTTGGCCTAGCAGCTCAGGGTAGACTGATCCTTTTGGACTGATTTGCACATGGCTGTGTTCAAACTGAGATGACATGGAAGGTAATAAACTAATGGGCTGGAATGCTAACCTGCGTGATTGTCAGTCATTAGACAAATTGCAAGCATTCCTCCCTGGACCTTTTGTGTGTTTGCCATTTACAAACCACTTGGCTTTTTGCCTCATGGTTAATTATGCCACCACAATTCCTCGTTGCAATAGTGGATCCAATTTCACAGTTGCTATTTAACTATATTCTATATATTACACACAGGCAATATCCCATGTGAAGTTATGGTGAGTCCTGTGTTTCCATTAGAATGCAATTTCTTTTAATAACGTTGGCTCTGTTCAACAAAACCTACAAAATTTCAAAAGAAAGAAGTTGATCAAATTTGGGTCAGGCATGGCAAGTTTTATGCAGGTCTGGACAGGGAAGATTTGTTTTCATTTTAACTCCCACAGAATTATTTGCTCTACCCAAAAGCTGAATTGATTATAACAAATTTGGCACAAAAAAAGAATATTACTCAAAGAGGGGCCTTTGTTTGGCTTAATGTGAAGTAGTTCAGTAGTTTTCAATCAAATACTATTACAAACATGTGTCAGATTGGCTACAAAAGGTTAAAACGTAAATTATATATCTAGAATGTTAGTCCATGGATGGTCCACAAATCAGACCATCTTTTGAGACAAATTAAAAAAATAAAGAAATGTGATTGCACGAATGAGCCACTGAAATTTACCAGTTATGGTTAGCTTTGCAATTCATAACTCGAATAACAGTCATGTAAATTATAAATCACATACCATATGCAATGCTTATGACTTCACAATTTATATGCCAATAAGTAACAAGTAATCAAAAAACCTAAAAGCACAATATAGCTAGATAGATAGATAGTCTCTTTATTCGGTTAAATATATAACCATAAAAGATATAAAACAGATAAAAACTCATAAAACATACAAGTCCATACATAAGCAGATAAAATACATCATACACAGTCCCTAAAACATAAACGATAAAACAAGTAATGTTATTACACGTATCATTAAAAAAGTAAATTCAATATACAGAGCTACAGGGTGAGCGGTAATATACAAACACTTAGGGGTCGATTCCGATCTCGGTCGGAAGGCCTCCGAATCGGATTCGGCTTTACCGGATCCGAGTCGGAGGCTCTGTTTCTGACCGAGTCGTTCAGAGGTCCGGACGCCCAAGTACGATGCGAATGAACGCGAAATCGCCGACCGACACGTTTCCGGGTCCGAACCGCTCCGAACGACTCGGTCGCAGACGAACCGTACCGCGCAATGGAGTCGATTTCCGACTGAGCCAGTACAATGCACGATCCGGACAGCCGGATCGAGTCGGAGTCACCGGGACGAATAAGCTCCGGGAAGCGGACTTCGGGGGTCCGTGTCGTACCCCCTTCACACATAGCCTAACGAGTCAAACACAGGGGGGGACCCAAGGGGCCCCCCTTCACATGCATGTACGGTGCGGATGGCACCAATGCGTACCCACTGCAGGGGGCGCCCTTTTGCGAGACGTACCCATTCAGCTGATGCGAGGCCATGCACGCGTTGTACGACCGGCTCCCATTGACTTCAATGGGAATCCGACCGAGCCGAGTCCGTCAGCATACGGCAGCATCGTACTCGCTAGGTCGGACTCCAGGGGTACGGCTCGGTCGGAAAACACTCCGTATCCGGCTCGGTCGGAGGGCTTTCCGACCCAGATCAGAATCGATCCCTAAATGTGGACAGTTAAGATCAAGCCCCTCAAATCTTGACAATACTACTTAAAAAGTGACCCATGTTTTCACAGGTGTGCATTTCTCCCAACATAGAGAGGAACACCATTGTTGGCCTTACTTGTTGAAACTGAACCTCTCTCAGAATAGGGATCAGAAACTTTTTTCCTTGGAAGAGTGTAAAGACTACATAACATTTCAACATGTATCATGGACTGAGCTGAAGATTTACCACACTGACAAGGGCCCAAAGTATCATTTGCATCCTGACCTTTAGGGAATCTAATCAGTGGGAAAAAGGGATTCAACCTAAGCCTGAATAAAAGCTGACAATGGTAAACATTATTAACCCAGGTCAGGTATGGTTCTGTAGGACTAACCATTTTTATCAGACAGTGCACTCGAACAGCTGGTTTGTACAAACCCTGATCCTCCCTGGAGACAGAGAGTCGGGATAAAAAGTTCTGTTTGATCCACAGGTAATCAGCTTTAACAATTTCTTCGGGTTGTGTGAAAGCACAAGTTACTTACCTTCGGTAACGCATTATCTGGTAGAGACATAGTCTAGCCACAGATTCCTTAACTTTTGAATTCTCCCCAGGCATTAGACTGGATCCGGAAATTTTTCATTAGCTCCTCTGTGCTTCGGGGGATGGCGCCGTACTACTCCATGATGACATCAACCCCCGTTATAACTTCACTGGTGTCATATAAGTCCCCTCTGGCGTGTGGACGTCAGTATCTTCTAAGACACTTTCCGTGCCAAAACTCAGAGCCACTATAAAAACTGGCTGTGGAAACAGTGTGCCAGAAAATAACAATGTATCTTTGAAAAATAACTAGAAAATGGAAATGAAAGGTATGGCAATACCAAGTCAAGATCTAAGAGGTATGGGTGTGGTTCATTGCTAACCTGTATAGCCCTAATGTTTCTAACCCAATTTGCCCAGATGTGAGTCACTATTATGCCAAATCTAGTAAGTCACCTGCAGAGAAAGGTAGTAGCCCAAGTCTGGCGCCAGATTTGGGATTATTAAGTAATACAGAAATAGCTAACCTTGTGTGCCGGATTAGATCGAATGGGGCTCCTGGCCCAAGTGGGCTCCCTATTGCTATATTAAGTGCCAATGTTGATATGTGGGCCAAATTATTAACTTCTGTGTTTAATGAGGTATTAGCATTGAATATAGTTCCTGAGTTGTGGCAAAGAAGCATTGTACAGCCAATTTTTAAAAGCGGCCGAACGGATAATCCTTCGAAATATCAGTTAATTGCCTTAACTGATGTAGAAGCTAAGGTTTTTGCTTCTCGATTATTGATCAATTTGGAAGATTGGGCAGTATCACAGGAAATAATTCCAATTAACCAGTTGTGATTTTGTAAAGGGCCAATATACAATTACGAATTTACTGACCCTTACTTTATTAGCTGAGTGAAACTGTTTTTAAAAAAACTATATATTTGTTTTATAGACTTACAAGCTGCTTTCGATTCAGTGCCACGGCTATTATTATGACAAAACGTGAAGGATAGGATATTCCACAAAAGTTGCTTGATGCTATTATACTCTTGTAAACAAATACTTCGGTTCAGGTTAAGCTAGGTGATAATTATAGTTTGTCTCAAAAAATCAAAACTTTTAATGGTCTTAAACAAGGCTGTGTACTTGCCCCTTGCCTTTTTAATATTCTTATGTCACAACTGCTACAGCACTTTCAGTCTGTCAATCCCCACCCTCTGAAACTTGCTGATGCCCATCTTAAATATCTACAATATGCTGATGATACAATTTTACTGGTTACAAAGATTAATTGTTGCGTTCGATGATTACATTTTAGCTAATGGCTTGGAGCTGAATGTTAAAAAAACTAAAATCAGGGAAATTGGCCCACTGAAGTTCAAAACTAGATCCTGGAGAGCGAGAGTTGGGCCAATCAAAGCTGTGAAGACATATAAATACTAGGGTATTTTATTTGATAATAAAGTCTAATTTAAAAGCCATTTTAATGTTCTTAGGGCAAAAACATCATCTTTAATCTATGCTTTTAAATCTCTACATAAATCATTTAGATGTCAATCGCATGAACACCTTCTTAAAGTCAAGCTACAGCCAACTATTGTATATGGCTCGCCTATCACCAGGGGAAAAGATGCTAAATTATTGGATTTACTAAAAATCATGGCTTATAAATCAGTCTTTGGAATTCGTAGGTCAACTGCCCAAGCAGAAATTCGTTTGGAGTTTGGTCTTCAAAGACAGTTCATGGTGACACAAGTGTTATTTTTGAATTGTATGTATTCCCTGTTTTCATCTGATCCTGACTCTCTAGCAAATAATTGCTGGTGCAAAATAAATCACTCTGGGGCATATTAGCAAGAGCGGCGATAATGGGCTTGCTAATATGCGTTATAGAATTCCAATAGAAGCCCAGGTTAGATGTGCAGGACATAATATGCGTTATAGAATTCCAATAGAAGCCCAGGTTAGATGTGCAGGACATCTAACCTGGGCTTCTATTGGAATTCCATAACGCATATTAGCAAGCCCATTATCGCCGTTTTAGCGGCAGTTTCCTGCCGCTAAAGCGGCGATAATTGTATCGCCGGTCTTGCTAATATGCCCCTCTGTTTATACAGGCACTTGGAGATCCCACATATCAACATGTTGCCAGAGTCTCGAATTGTGGTAAGGTTTCCCAGAAATGACAAAGCTTAGCTTTAAAGAGTTCTTAAATAAAAAGATTAAAATCAACTCACTTATTGCCGATAAAGAGACTTTAGAAGCAAATAAACATGCTTGGTCAGTGATTAATTCTTATCAGACTTTGCAAATCCAACCTTATTTGACTGCTTATTTTTCATTTTTTAAATTAAGGCTTGGCAGATACCCCACTTGTATCCAACAGTGGTCAACCAGTGAATGTAGACTGTGTGGGTGGTCACATGAAACTTTACTGAATATCGTGTGTGCCCGTCCAAAATTACTTAAAGCATGTCGTGCATTATTAATACCTTTATTTCTTAAAGCAGGGGTGAGAATTGTTCGCCAGGACCTCATTCTATACTTATCTGGTGTTTATATTCCATTAATTTGTCAAATGATAAAGTTTTTAACAATTGCTGAAAAAATGATGGATTCTGTAGCTTAGATCTATTGATTTATGCTCTTTTAAAGGGGTTTCTATAGGATCGGAAAATAGAAGGTCACATTTTTAGGCACATGGCACTTTGAAGTCCTCTGCAGTTATTTTTAGGCTGTTTGAATTTATTACACCTTATGTTTTTCTAATTCAAAGATTTTAACTCAATATTTGCATGTCTTTAGTCTCAACTGGTGTATTTTATTGAATTCTTATGATTAGCACTTCAGTGAGAGAAGGTGTCTGGAATTTTCTGCTGAAATTCTAGCAACTTTATTAAGGAAATGGCAACTCAAACAACAGAACAACAACATCAGCAAATGGAAATCCAGCAACAACAGGAAAACCAGGAAGTCCAAGAACTGCATTCTGAGGACTCTGAAGATGAGGGTCCGCCACAGTAAAATGCTGCATTGCATGGGAGTTCTTCACAATTCCTTCTGGAGAATCCAAAACTGCAGCCAAAATTGTGCAATGCACAATTTGTGAGAAGAAGATGTTGAGAGGTACAAATAAAAAATAATTTTGTAACTTCAATGCTCTACCATCTGAAAACTTTCCACAACATCCGATTAAAAGCTGCAAAGAGACAACGAGAGGCTGAATGTCCATCTACATCTTTAGAAAGTACATCAACACCCAGACAAAGAGTGCCTTCTGAAGTTCAACAACTGTCTCAAAACATCGCACCTAAATGCAGCCGGATGGCCACTTATTGTATGGACTGTGGAGTTGTGGTTAGTGCTGGTGAGTAGAGCATAACAGCTTTCCGCAACAGTTGCAAGACTCCCAAATGTTGATTTTGTCTTTGTGTCCTTGCTATATTCTCATGTTTTTGAGAGCTTCTTCAAGTTTTTCCACTGCCAGTTGCAGTTAATTCTTGCTTAAAAAAAAAAAAATAATAATGAGTTGAAAAATCACAAAAAAACAAGAAACCTCCCCAAAAAACATTTTTACAGTTATAAAAAAAACTGATTGAGCGAATGTGTGTGTAAGTATGTGTATAACGTTTGTGATGGTGAATGAATGGATGAGTGGCATATTGAACAATGAATGGTACATGGATAATGGAATGAGTGCATGCGTAGTGCCTGTGTGAATAGATGAGTGCTTGGGTAGCGCCTGAGTATGGATGAGTGCATGCATAGTGCCTGAGTGAATGGATGAGTGCAAGGATAGTGCCTGGGTGATTGTAAGTATGCATGGGTAGTGCCTGGATGAATGGATGATGGCATGGATAGACCCTGAGTTAATGGATGATTGCATGGGTAGTGCCTGCGTGATTGGATGATTGATAGGGTAGTGCCTGGGTGATTGTGTGAGTGCATGGATAATGCCTGGGTGACTGGATGAGTGTATGGGTAGTGCCTGAGTGATTGGATGAGTGCATGGGTACTGCCTGGGTAACTGGATGAGTGCAAGAGTGGTGCCTGAGTGATTGGATGAGTGAATGGGTACCGCCTCATTGAATGGATGAGTGCAAGGGTAGTATCTGGGTGATTAGATGAGTGCATGTATAGTGCCTGGGTGATTTAATGAGTGCATGGAAAGTGCCTGGGTGATTGGATGTGTGCATGGGTAGTGCCTGAGTGAATGGATGAGTGCATGGATAGTGGCTGAGTGAATGGATGAGTGCATGGGTACTGACTGGGTGACTGCATGAGTGCAGGAGTAGTGCCTGGGTGATTGGATGAGTGCATGGGTACTGCCTCATTGAATGGATGAGTGCAAGGGTAGTATCTGGGTGATTGGATGAGTGCATGTATAGTGCCTGGGTGATTTAATGAGGGCATGGAAAGTGCCTGGGTGAGTGGATGTGTATGGGTAGTGCCTGAGTGAATGGATGAGTGCATGGATAGTGGCTGAGTGAATGGATGAGTGCAAGGGCAGTGTCTGAGTGAATAGATGAGTGCATGGATAACACCTATGTGATTGGATGAGTGCATGAGTAGTGCCTGGGTGAATAGATGAGTGCAAGAGTAGAACCTGTGTGATTGGGTGAGCGCATGGATAGTGCCTAGGTGATTAGATGAGACCATGGGTACTGCTTGGATGATAGGATGAGTGCATGGGTACTGCCTGAGCGATTGGAGGAGTGCATGGGTAGTGCCTGGTTGACTGCATGATTGCATGGGTAGTGCCTGAGTGAATGGATGAGTGCACGGGTACTGCTTGGGTGATTGGATTAGTGCATGGGTAGTGCTTGCTTGATTGTATGAGTGTGTGGGTAGTGCCTGATTGAATGGATGAGTGCAAGGGTTATGCCTGGGTGATTGAATGAGTGCATGGATAGTGCCTAGGTGAATGGGTGCATGAATGGATAGTGCCTGAGTGAATGGATGAGTGCATGGGTACTGTTTAGGTGATTGGAGTAGTGCCTGGTTGATTGTATAAGTGTGTGGGTAGCACCTGGGTGAATGGATGAGTACAAGACTAGTGCCTGGGTGATTGGATGAGTGCATAGGTAAGACCTCATTGAATGGATGAGTACAATGGTAGTGCCTGAGCGATTGTATGACTGCAAGGGTAGTGCCTGCATCACTGGATGACTGGAAGGGAAGTGCCTGAGTGAATGGACAAGTGCATGGGTACTACCTGAATGAATAGATGAGTGCAAAGGTAGTGACTGGGTGATTGGATGAGTGCATGGGTAGTGCCTGAGTAAATAGATGAGTGCAAGGGTAGTGCTTGGATGATTAGGTGAGTACATGGATGGTGCCTGGGTGATTGGATGAGTGTATGGGTAGTGCCTGATTGATTGGATAAGTACATGGGTACTGCCTGGGTGACTAGATGAGTGCAAGAGTAGCGCCTGGGTGATTGGATGAGTGCATGGATAGCACCTTATTGAATGGATGAGGGCATGCATAGTGCCTGCTTGATTGCATGACTGCATGGGTAGTGCCTGAGTGAATGGATTAGTTTATGGGTAGTGCTTGGGTGGCTGGATAAGTGAATGGGTAGTGCCTGGTTGATTGTATTTTTGTGTGGATAGCATCTAGGTGATTGGATGAGAGCGAGACTAGCACCTGGGTGATTGGATGAGTGCATAGGTGGTGCCTCATTGAATGGATGAGTGCAAGAATAGTGCCTGGGTGATTGGATGAGTGCATGGGTAAGGCATGAGTGAATGGATGAGTGCATGGGAAGTGACTTGGTGAATGGATGAGTGCAAAGGTAGTGCCAGGGTGATTGGATGTGTGCATGGTTAGTGCCTGGGTGAAGAAATGAGTGCATGGGTAGTGTGTAAGTAAATGTATGAGCACAAGGGTAGTGCCTGGGTCATTGGATGAGTACATGGGTAGTACCTGAGTAAATGGATGAGCGCATGCGTAGTGCCTAAGTGAATGAATTGGTTCAAGGGAGGTGCCAAGGTGATTGGATGTGTGCATGTGTAGTGCCTGGGTGAATGGATGAGTGCATGGGTAGTGCCTGAGTGAATGGATGAGTGCATGGGTAGTGCCTGAGTGAATGAATGAGTGCAAGGGTAGTGTCTGGGTGAGTGTGTGTGTGCATGGATGGTGCTTGGGTGATTGAATGAGTGTATGGGCAGTGCCTGAGTGATTGGATGAGTGCATGGGTACTGCCTGGGTGACTAGATGAGTGCAAGAGTAGTGCCTGGGTGATTGGATGAGTGCATGGGTACTGCATCATTGAATAGATGAGTGCAAGGGTAGTGCCTGGGGATTGGATGAGTACATGGATAGTGCTTGGGTGATTGGGTGAGTGCATGGGTAGTGCCTGGGTGATTGTAGTGCATGGGTGAGTGAATGAGTGCATGTGTAGTGCCTCAGTGAATGGATGAGTGCAAGGGTAGTGCCTGTGTGATTGGATGAATGCATGGGTAGTGACGGGGTGATTGGATGAGCGCATGGTAGTGCCTGAGTGGTTGGGTGAGTGCATGAGTAGTGTGTAAGTGAATGGATGAGTGCAAGGGTAGTGCATGGACAATTGGATGAGTTCATGTATACTGCCTAGGTGACTGGATGAGTGCAAGAGTAGCACCTGGGTGATTGGATGAGTTATTGGATAGCACCTCATTGAATGGATGAGTGCATGGGTAGTGCCTGGTTGATTGCACGACTGCGTAAGTAGTGCCTGAGTGAATGGATGAGTGTATGCGTACTACTTGGGTGACTGGATTAGTGCATGTGTATTGCCAGGTTGATTGTATGAGTGTATGGGTAGCTCCTAGGTGACTATATGAGAGCAAGACTAGCATCTGGGTGATTGGATAAGTGCATAGGTAGCGCCTCATTGAATGGATGAGTGTAAGGATAGTACCTGGTTGATTGCATGACTGCATGGTTAGTGCCTGAGTGAATGGATGAGTGTATGGGTACTGCTTGGGTGACTAGATTAGTGCATGGGTAGTGCCTGGTTGATTATATGAGTGTGTGGGTGGCACCTAGGTAACTGGATGAGAGCAAGACTAGCGCCTGGGTGATTGAATGAGTACATAGGTAGCGCCTGTGTTATTGGATGTGTGATGTATAGTACTTGGCTGATTGGGTGAGTTCATGGACAGAGCCAGGGTAATTGGATGAGTGCATGGGTAAGGCCTGAGTGAATGGATGAGTGCATAGGTAGTGGGTTGGTGAATGGATGAGTGCAAAGTTAGTGCCTGGGTGATTGGATATGGGCATGGTTAGTGCTGGGGTGAATGGATGAGTGCATGGGTAGTGTGTGAGTGAAGACATGAGTGCAAGGGTAGTGCCTGGGTCATTCGATAAGTGTATGGATAGTGCCTGAGAAAATAGATGCGCACATGCGTAGTGCCTGAGTGAATGAATGAGTGCAAGGGAGCTGCCTTGGTGATTGGATGTGTGCATGGGTAGTGCCTGGGTATATGGATGAGTGCAAGAGTAGGTCCTGGGTGATTGGATGAGTGCATGGGTACCGTCTCATTGAATGGATGAGTGCAAGGGTAGTATCTGGGTGATTGGATGAGTGCATGTAAAGTGCCTGGGTGATTTAATGAGTGCATGGAAAGTGCCTAGGTGATTGGATGTGTGCATGGGTAGTGCCTGAGTGAATGGATGAGTACATGGATAGTGGCTGAATGAATGGATGAGTGCATGTGTAGTGCCTGAGTGAATGGATGAGTGCAAGGGCACTGTCTGAGTAAATGGATGAGTGCATGGATAATGCCTGTGTGAGTGGATGAGTGCATGGGTAGTGCCTGGGTAAATAGAGGAGTGCAAGAGTAGTACCTGTGTGATTGGGTGAGTGCATGGATAGTGCCTAGGTGATTAGATGAGTCCATGGGTACTGCTTGGGTAATAGAATGAGTGCATGGGTACTGCCTGGGTGATTGGAGGAGTGCATGGGTTGTGCCTGGTTGACTGCATGATTGCATGGGTAGTGCTTAAATGAATGGATGAGTGCATGGGTACTGCTTGGGGGATTAGATTAGTGCATGGGTAGTGCTTGCTTGATTGTATGAGTGTGTGGGTAGCACCTGATTGAATGGATGAGTGCAAGGGTTGTGCCTGGGTGATTGAATGAGTGCATGGATAGTGCCTAGGTGATGGGGTATATGAATGGATAGTGCCTGCATAAATGGATGAGTGCATGGGTACTGCTTAGGTAATTGGAGTAGTGCCTGGTTGATTGTATAAGTGTGTGGGTAGCGCCTAGGTGAATGGATGAGTACAAGACTAGTTCCTGGGTGATTGCATGAGTGCATAGGTAATACCTCATTGAATGGATGAGTGCATTGGTGGTGCCTGAGTGATTGGATGGCTGCAAGGGTAGTGCCTGCATCACTGGACGACTGGAAGGGAAGTGCATGAGTGAAAGGATGAGTGCATGGGTACTGCCTGAATGAATAGATGAGTACAAAGGTAGTGACTGGGTGATTGGATTTGTGCATGCGTAGTCCCTGAGTAAATGGATGAGTGCAAGGGTAGTGCTTGGATGATTGGGTGAGTACATGGATAGTGCCTGGGTGATTGGATGAGTGTATGGATAGTACCTGATTGATTGGATAAGTGCATGGGTACTGCCTGGGTGACTGGATGAGTGCAAGATTAGCGCCTGGGTGATTGGATGAGTGCATGGATAGCACCTCATTGAATAGATGAGTGCATGCGTAGTGCCTGGTTGATTGCATGACTGCATGGGTAGTGCCTGAGTGAATGGATGAGTGTATGGGTAATGCTTGGGTGACTGGATTAGTGCATGGGTAGTGCCTGGTTGATTGTATTTGTGTGAGTAGCATCTAGGTGACTGGATGAGAGCAAGACTAGCACCTGGGTGATTCGATGAGTGCATAGGTCGTGCCTCATTGAATGGATGAGTGCAAGGATAGTGCCTGGGTGATTGGATGAGTGCGTGGCTGATTGGGTGAGTGCATGGATAGTGCCTGGGTAATTGGAAGAGTACATGGGTATGGCCTGAGTGAATGGATGAGTGCATGGGGAGTGGCTTGGTGAATGGATGAGTGCAAAGGTAGTGCTAGGGTGATTGGATATGTGCATGGTTAGTGCCTTGGTGAAGAAATGAGTGCATGGGTAATGTGTGAGTAAATGTATGAGTGAAAGGGTAGTGCCTGGGTCATTGGATAAGTGCATGGGTAGTGCCTGAGTAAATGGATGAGCGCATGCATAGTGCCAAAGTTTATGAATGAGTGCAAGGGAGGTGCCAAGGTGATTGGATGAGTGCATAGATAGTGCCTGGGTGATTACATGAGTGCATAGGTAAGACCTCATTGAATGGATAAGTGCAATGGTAGTGTTTGAGTGATTGGATGACTGCAAGTGTAGTGCTTGCATCACCGGATGACTGGAAGGGAAGTGCCTGAGTGAATGATGAGTGCATGGGTACTGCCTGAATGAATAGATGAGTGCAAAGGTAGTGACTGGGTGATTGGATGTGTGCATGGGTAGTGCCTGAGTAAATGGATGAGTGCAAGGGTAGTGCTTGGATGATTGGATGAGTGTATGGGTAGTACCTGATTGATTGGATAAGTGCATGGGTACTGCCTGGGTGAAAGATGAGTGCAAGATTAGCGCCTGGGTGATTGGATGAGTGCATGGATAACACCTCATTGAATGGATGAGTGAATATGTAGTGCCTGGTTGATTGCATGACTGCATGGGTAGTGCCTGAGTGAATAGATGAGTCTATGGGTAATGCTTGGGTGACTGGATTAGTGCATTGGTAGTGCCTGGTTGATTGTATTTGTGTGGGTAGCATCTAGGTGATTGGATGAGAGCAAGACTAGCATCTGGGTGATTGGATGAGTGCATAGGTCGAGCCTCATTGAATGGATGAGTGCAAGGATAGTGCCTGGGTAATTGGATGAGTGCGTGGCTGATTGGGTGAGTGCATGGGTAGTGCATGGGTAATTGGAAGAGTACATTGGTAAGGCCTGAGTAAATGGATGAGTGCATGGGTAGTGGCATGGTGAATGGATGAGTGCAAAGGTAGTGCCAGGGTGATTGGATATGTGCATGGTTAGTGCCTGGGTGAAGAAATGAGTGCATGGTTAATGTATGAGTAAATGTATGAGTGCAAGGGTAGTGCCTGGGTCATTGGATGAGTGCAAGGGTAGTGCCTGAGTAAATGGATGAGTGCATGCATAGTGCCAAAGTGTATGAATGAGTGCAAGGGAGGTGCCAAGGTGATTGGATGTGTGCATTGGTAGTGCCTGGATGAATGGATGAGTGCATAGGTAGTGCCTGAGTGAATGGATGAGTGCATGGGTAGTGCCTGAGTGATTGGATAAGAGCATTGATAGTGCCTGGGTGATTGGGTGAGTGCATGGGTAGTGTCTGGGTGAGTGTGTGAGTGCATGGATGGATGGTGCTTGGGTGATTGAATGAGTGTATGGGCAGTGCCTAAGTGATTGGATGAGTGCATGGGTACTGCATCATTGAATAGATGAGTGCAAGGGTAGTGCCTGGTGATTGGATGAGAGCATTGATAGTGCCTGGGTGAGTGCATGGGTAGTACCTGGGTGATTGTAGTGCTTGTGTGAGTAGATGAGTGCATGGGTAGTGCCTCAGTGAATGGATGAGTGCAAGGGTAGTGCCTGGGTGATTGGATGAGTGCATGGGTAGTGCCCGGGTGATTGGATGAGTGCATGGTATTACCTGAGTGATTGGATGAGTGCATGAGTAGTGTGTAAGTGAATGGATGAGTGCAAGGGTAGTGCATGGACAATTGGATGAGTGCATGTATACTGCCTAGGTGACTGGATGAGTGCAAGAGTAGCACCTGGGTGATTGGATGAGTTATTGAATAGCACCTCATTGAATGGATGAGTGCATGGGTAGTGCCTGATTGATTGCACAACTGCGTGGGTAGTGCCTGAGTAAATGGATGAGTTTATGGGTACTGCTTGGGTGACTGAATTAGTGCATGTGTAGTGCCTGGTTGATTGTATGAGTGTATTGGTAGCTCCTAGGTGACTATATGAGAGCAAGACTAGCATCTGGGTGATTGGATAAGTGCATAGGTAGCGCCTCATGGAATGGATGAGTGTAAGGCTAGTGCCTGGTTGATTGCATGACTGCATGGTTAGTACCTGAGTGAATGGATGAGTGTATTTGTACTGCTTAGGTGACTAGATTAGTGCCTGGGTGGTGCCTGGTTGATTGTATGAGTGTGTGGGTGGTACCTAGGTGACTGGATGAGAGCAAGACTAGCACCTGGGTGATTGAATGAGTGCATAGGTAGCACCTCATTGAATGGATGAGTGCAAGGATAGTGCCTGTGTTATTGGATGAGTGATGGATAGTGAGTGGCTGATTGGGTGAGTGCATGGACAGAGCCAGGGTTATTGGTTGAGTGCATGGGTAAGGCCTGAGTGTATGGATATGTGCGTGGATAGTGGCTTGGTGAATGGATGAGTGCAAAGTTGGTGCCTGGGTGACTGGATATGGGCATGGTTAGTGCCTGGGTGAATGGATAAGTGCAAGGGTAGTGCCTGGGTCATTGGATAAGTGTATTGGTAGTGCCTGAGAAAATAGATGAGTGCATGCGTAATGCCTGAGTGAATGAATGAGTGCAAGGGAGGTGCCTTGGTGATTGGATGTGCGCATATGTAGTAACTGGGTAAATGGATGAGTGCATGGGTAGTGCTTGAGTGAATGGATGAGTGCATGGGTAGTGCCTGAGTAAATGGATGAGTGCAAGGGTAATGTATGGGTGAGTGTGTGACTGTATGGGCAGTGCCTGAGTTATTTGATGAGTGCATGAGTAGTGTCTAAGTGAATGGATGAGTGCAAGGGTAGTGCATAGATTATTAGATGAGTGCATAGGTACTGCCTGGTTGATTGTATGAGGGCGTGGGTAGCGCCTAGGTGACTGGATGAGAGCAAGACTAGCACCTGGGTGATTGGATGAGTAGATAGGTAGCGCCTCACTGAATAGATGAATGTAAGAATAGTGCCTGGGTGATTGGATGAGTGCATGGATAGTGCGTGGCTGATTGGGTGAGTGCATGGATAGTGCCTGGGTAATTGGACGAGTACATGGGTAAGGCCTGCATGAATGGATGAGTGCACGGGTAGTGGCTTGGTGAATAGATGTGTGCAAAGGTAGTGCCTGGGTAATTGGATATGTGCATGGTTAGTGCCTGGGTCATTGGATGAGTACATGGGTAGTGCCTGAGTAAATGCACGAGCGCATGCGTAGTACCTGAGTGAATGAATGAGTGCAAGGGAGGTGCCCAGGTGATTGGATGTGTGCACGGGTAGCGCCTGAATGAATGGATGAGTGCATGGGTAGTGCCTGAGTGAATAGATGAGTGCAAGTCTAGTGTCTGGGTGAGTGTGTGAGTGCATGGATGGTGCTTAGGTGATTGGATGAGTGTATGGGCAGTGCCTAAGTTATTGGATGAGTGCATGGGTACTGCATGGGTGACTGGATGAGTGCAAGAATAGCACCTGGGTGATTGGATGAGTGCATGGGTACTACATCATTGAATAGATGAGTGCAAGTGTAGTGCCTGGGTGATTGGATGAGTGCATGAATAGTGCCTGGGTGATTCGGGGAGTGCATGGGTAGTACCTGCGTGATTGGATGAGTGCATGAGTAGTGCCTGGATGAGTGCATTGGTAGTGCCTCAGTGAATGGATGAGTGCATTGGTAGTGCCTGGGTGATTGGATTAGTGCATGGGTAGTGCTTGGATGATTGGGTGAGTACATGGATAGTGCCTGGGTGATTGGATGAGTGTATGGGAAGTGCCTGATTGATTGGATGAGTGCATAGGTACTTCTTGGGTGACTGGATGAGTACAAGAGTAGTGCCTGGGTGATTGGATGAGTGCATGGATAACACCTCATTGAATGGATGAGTGCATGGTTGATTGCATGACTGCATGGGTAGTGCCTGAGTGAATGGATGAGTGCAAGTCTAGTGTCTGGGTGAGTGTGTGAGTCCATGGATGGTGCTTAGGTGATTGGATGAGTGTATGGGCAGTGCCTAAGTGATTGGATGAGTGCATGGGTACTGCCTGGGTGACTGGATGAGTGCAAGAATAGCACCTGGGTGATTGGATGAGTGCATGGGTACTACATCATTGAATAGATGAGTGCAAGTGTAGTGCCTGGGTGATTGGATGAGTGCATGAATTGTGCCTGGGTGATTCGGGGAGTGCATGGGTAGTACCTGCGTGATTGGATGAGTGCATGAGTTGTGCCTAGAGGAGTGGCTGAGTGCATTGGTAGTGCCTCAGTGAATGGATGAGTGCATGGGTAGTGCCTGGGTGATTGGATTAGTGCATGGGTAGTGCTTAGATGATTGGGTGAGTACATGGATAGTGCCTGGGTGATTGGATGAGTGTAAGGGAAGTGCCTGATTGATTGGATGAGTGCATAGGTACTTCTTGGGTGACTGGATGAGTACAAGAGTGGTGCCTGGGTGATTGGATAAGTGCATGGATAACACCTCATTGAATGGATGAGTGCATGGTTGATTGCATGACTGCATGGGTAGTGCCTGAGTGAATGGATGAGTGTATAGGAACTGCTTGGGTGGCTGGATTAGTGCATGAGTAGTGCCGGCTTGATTGTATGAGTGTGTGGGTAGCACCTAGGTGACTGGATGAGAGCATGACTAGCACCTGGGTGATTGGATGAGTGCATAGGTAGTGCCTCATTAAATGGATGAGTACAAGGATAGTGCCTGGGTGATTGGATGAGTGCATGGATAGTGCGAGGCTGATTGGGTGAGTGCACGGATAGTGCCTGGGTAATTGGACAAGTGAAGGGGTAAGGCCTGAGTGAATGGATGAGTGCATGGGTAGTGGTTTGGTGAATGGATGAGTGCAAAGGTAGTGCCTGGGTGATTGGATATGTGCATGGGTGGTGCCCAGGTGATTGGATGATTGCATCGGTAGTGCCTGAGTGATGGGATGAATGCATGAGTAGTGTCTAAGTAAATGGATAAGTGCAAGGGTAGTGCATGGACGACTGGATGAGTGCATGGATAGTGCCTGGGTGATTGGGTGAATGCATGGCTGGTGCCTGGGTGATTAGATGAGTGCATGAGTAGTGCCTGGGTGAGTGGATGAGTGCATGGATAGTGCCTCGGTGAATGGATGAGTGCAAGGGTAGTGCATAGGTAGTGCCCATGTAATTGGATGAGTGCATCGGTAGTGCCTGAGTGATTGGATGAGTGCATGAGTAGTGTCTAATTAAATGGATGAGTGCAAGGGTAGTGCATGGATGAATGGATGAGTGCATGGGTACTGCCTGGGTGACTGGATGAGTGCAAGAGTAGCATCTGGGTGATTGAATTAGTGCATGGGTACCTCATCATTGAAGAGATGAAGGGGAGTGCCTGGGTGATTGGATAAGTGCATGGATAGTGCCTGGTTGATTGTATGATTGCATGGATAGCTCATAGGTGACTGGATGAGAGCAAGACTAGCACCTGGGTGATTGGATGAGTACATAGATAGCCCCTCATTGAATGGATGAGTGCAAGGATAGTGCCTAGGTGATTAGATGAGTGCATGGATAGCGCCTGGGTAATTGGACGAGTGCATGGGTACTGCCTCAGTGAATGGATGAGTGCATGGGTAGTGGCTTGAAGAATGGATGAGTGCAAAGGTAGTACCTGGGTAATTGGATATGTGCATGGTTTGTGCCTGGGTGAATGGATGAGTGTATGGGGAGTGTGTACATGAATGCATGAATGCAAGGAAGTGCCTAGGTGAATGGATGAGTGCAAGGGTAGTGTCTGGGTGAGTGTGTGAGTACATGGATGGTGCTTGGGTGATTGGATGAGTGCATGGCTACTGACTAGATGAGTGCAAGGGTAGTGCCTGAGTGATTGGATGAGTGCAAGAGTAGTGCCTGTATGATTGGATGTGTGCATGGGTACCGCCTCATTGAATGGATGAATGCAAGTGTAGTGCCTGGGTGATAGGATGAGTGCATGGATAGTGCCAGGGTTATTGGATGAGTGCATGGAAAGTACCTGGGTGATTGGATGTGTCCATGGGTAGTGCCTCAGTGAATCGATGAGTGCATAGATAGTGGCTGAGTAAATGGATGAGTGCAGAGGTAGTGTCTGAGTGAATGAATGAGTGCATGGAAAGTGCCTGTGTGATTGGATGAATGCATGGGTTGTGCCTGGGTGAATAGATGAGTGCAAGCGTAGTGCCTGGGTGATTGGGTGAATGCATTGAAGTGCCTAGGTGATTACATAAGTGCATGGGTACTGCCTGAGTGAATGGATGAGTGCAGAGGTATTGTCTGAGTGAATAGATGAGTGCATGGAAAATGCCTGTGTGATTGGATGAGTGCATGGATTGTGCCTGGGTGAATAGATGAGTGCAAGGGTAGTGTGTGGGTGATTGGATGAGTGCATAGGTAGTGCCTGAGTGAATGGATGAGTACATGGGTAGTATCTGAGTGAATGGATGAGTGCATGGAAAGTGCATGTGTAATTGGATGAGTGCATGGGTCATGCCTGGGTGAATAGATGAGTGCATTGGTACTGCTTGGGTGATTGGATTAGTGCATGGGTAGTGCTTGGTTGATTGTATTAGTGTGTGGGTAGCACCTGATTGAAATGATGATTGCAAGGGTTGTGTCTCAGTGATTGGAGGAGTGCATGGATAGTGCCAAGGTGATTGTGAGGATGAATGGATAGTGCCTCAGTGAATGGATGAGTGCATGGGTACTGCTTAGATGAGTGGAGTAGTGCATGGGTAGTGCCTGGTTGATTGTATAAGTGCATGGGTAGCACCTGGGGGAGTGGATGAGTACAAGAGTAGCACCTGTGTGATTGAATGAGTGCATATGTAGCACCTCATTGAATGGATGAGTGCAATGGTAGTGCCTGGGTGATTGGATGACTGCATGGGTAGTGCCTGCATCACTGGATGACTGCATGAGTAATGCCTGAGTGAATGGATGAGTGCTTGGGTACTGCCTGAATGAATAGATGAGTGGAAAGGTAGTGACTGGGTGATTGGATGTGTGCATGGGTAGTGCCTGGGTAAATGGATGACTGCATGGGTAGTGCGTGAGTGAATGGATGAGTGTAAGGGTAGTGCTTGGATCATTGGGCGAGTACTTGGATAGTGCCTGGGTGATTGGATGAGTGTAAGGGTAGTACCTGATTGAATGGATGAGTGCATAGGTACTTCTTGGGTGACTGGATGAGTGCAAGAGTTGTGCCTGGGTGATTGGATGAGTGCATGGATAACACCTCATTGAATGGATGAGTGCATGGTTGATTGCATGGCTGCATGGGTAGTGCCTGAGTGAATGGATGAGTGCAAGTCTAGTTTCTGGGTGAGTGTGTGAGTGCATGGATGGTGCTTAGGTGATTGGATGAGTGTATGGGCAGTGCCTAAGTGATTGGATGAGTGCATGGGTACTGCCTGGGTGACTGGATGAGTGCAAGAATAGCACCTGGGTGATTGGATGAGTGCATGAGTACTACATCATTGAATAGATGAGTGCAAGTGTAGTGCCTGGGTGATTGGATGAGTGCATGAATTGTGCCTGGGTGATTCGGGGAGTGCATGGGTAGTACCTGCGTGATTGGATTAGTGCATGGGTAGTGCTTAGATAATTGGGTGAGTACATGGATAGTGCCTGGGTGATTGGATGAGTGTATGGGAAGTGCCTGATTGATTGGATGAGTGCATAGGTACTTCTTGGGTAACTGGATGAGTACAAGAGTAGTGCCTGGGTGATTGGATAAGTGCATGGATAACACCTCATTGAATGGATGAGTGCATGGTTGATTGCATGACTGCATGGGTAGTGCCTAAGTGAATGGATGAGTGTATGGGTACTGCTTGGGTGGCTGGATTAGTGCATGAGTAGTGCCTGCTTGATTGTATGAGTGTGTGGGTAGCAACTAGGTGACTGGATGAGAGCATGACTAGCACCTGGGTGATTGGATGAGTGCATAGGTAGTGCCTCATTAAATGGATGAGTACAAGGATAGTGCCTGGGTGATTGGATGAGTGCATGGATAGTGCGAGGCTGATTGGGTGAGTGCACGGATAGTGCCTGGGTAATTGGACAAGTGAAGGAGTAAGGCCTGAGTGAATGGATGAGTGCATGGGTAGTGGTTTTGTGAATGGATGAGTGCAAAGGTAGTGCCTGGGTGATTGGATATGTGCATGGGTAGTGCCCAGGTGATTGGATGAGTGTATCGGTAGTGCCTGAGTGATTGGATGAGTGCATGAGTAGTGTCTAAGTAAATGGATAAGTGCAAGGGTAGTGCATGGACGATTGGATGAGTGCATGGATAGTGCCTGGGTGATTGGGTGAATGCATGGCTTTTGCCTGGGTGATTAGATGAGTGCATGAGTAGTACCTGGGTGAGTGGATGAGTGCATGGGTAGTGCCTCGGTGAATGGATGAGTGCAAGGGTAGTGCATAGGTAGTGCCCATGTAATTGGATGAGTGCATCGGTAGTGCCTGAGTGATTGGATGAGTGCATGAGTAGTGTCTAATTAAATGGATGAGTGCAAGGGTAGTGCATGGATGAATGGATGAGTGCAAGGGTACTGCCTGGGTGACTGGATGAGTGCAAGAGTAGCATCTGGGTGATTAAATTAGTGCATGGGTACCTCATCATTGAATAGATGAGATGAAGGGGAGTGCCTGGGTGATTGGATAAGTGCATGGATAGTGCCTGGTTGATTGTATGAGTGTGTGGATAGCTCCTAGGTGACTGGATGAGAGCCAGACTAGCACCTGGGTGATTGGATGAGTGCATAGATAGCCCCTCATTGAATGGATGAGTGCAAGGATAGTGCCTCGGTGATTGGATGAGTGCATGGATAGCGCCTGGGTAATTGGACGAGTGCATGGGTACTGCCTCAGTGAATGGATGAGTGCATGGGTAGTGGCTTGAAGAATGGATGAGTGCAAAGGTAGTGCCTGGGTAATTGGATATGTGCATGGTTAGTGCCTGTGTGAATGGATGAGTGCATGGGGAGTGTGTGAGTGAATGCATGAATGCAAGGAAGTGCCTAGGTGAATGGATGAGTGCAAGGGTAGTGTCTGGGTGATTGTGTGAATGCATGGATGGTGCTTGGGTGATTGGATGAGTGCATGGCTACTGACTAGATGAGTGCAAGGGTAGTGCCTGAGTGATTGGATGAGTGCACGAGTAGTGCCTGTATGATTGGATGTGTGCATGGGTACTGCCTCATTGAATGGATGAATGCAAGTGTAGTACCTGGGTGATAGGATGAGTGCATGGATAGTGCCAGGGTGATTGGATGAGTGCATGGAAAGTACCTGGGTGACTGGATGTGTCCATGGGTAGTGCCTCAGTGAATGGATGAGTGCATAGATAGTGGCTGAGTGAATGGATGAGTGCATGGGTATTGTCTGAGTGAATGGATGAGTGCAGAGGTAGTGTCTGAGTGAATGGATGAGTGCATGGAAAGTGCCTGTGTGATTGGATGAGGGCATGGGTTGTACCTGGGTGAATAGATGAGTGCAAGCGTAGTGCCTGGGTGATTGGGTGAATGCATTGAAGTGCCTAGGTATTTACATAAGTGCATGGGTACTGCCTGAGTGAATGGATGAGTGCAGAGGTAGTGTCTGAGTGAATGGATGAGTGCATGGAAAATGCCTGTGTGATTGGATGAGTGCATGGATTGTGCCTGGGTGAATAGATGAGTGCAAGGGTAGTGTGTGGGTGATTGGATGAGTGCATGGGTAGTGGCTGAGTGAATGGATGAGTACATGGGTAGTATCTGAGTGAATGGATGAGTGCATGGAAATTGCCTGTGTAATTGAATGAGTGCATGGGTCATGCCTGGGTGAATAGATGAGTGCATGGGTACTGCTTGGGTGATTGGATTAGTGCATGGGTAGTGCTTGGTTGATTGTATTAGTGTGTGGGTAGCACCTGATTGAAATGATGATTGCAAGGGTTGTGTCTGGGTGATTGGAGGAGTGCATGGATAGTGCCAAGGTGATTGTGAGCATGAGTGGATAGTGCCTCAGTGAATGGATGAGTGCATGTGTACTGCTTAGATGAGTGGAGTAGTGCATGGGTAGTGCCTTGTTAATTGTATAAGTGCGTGGGTAGCACCTGGGGGACTGGATGAGTACAAGAGTAGCACCTGTGTGATTGAATGAGTGCATATGTAGCACCTCATTGAATGGATGAGTGCAATGGTAGTGCCTGGGTGATTGGACGACTGCATGGGTAGTGCCTGCATCACTGGATGACTGCATGAGTAATGCCTGAGTGAATGGATGAGTGCTTGGGTACTGCCTAAATGAATAGATGAGTGGAAAGGTAGTGAAATGGTGATTGGATGTGTGCATGGGTAGTGCCTGGGTGAATGGATGACTGCATGGGTAGTGCATGAGTGAATGGATGAGTGCAAGGGTAGTGCTTGGATGATTGGGCGAGTACTTGGATAGTGCCTGGGTGATTGGATGAGTGTATGGGTAGTGCCTGATTGAATGGATGAGTGAATAGGTACTGCTTGGGTGACTGGATGAGTACAAGAGTAGTACCTGGGTGATTGGCTGAGTGCATGGATAACACCTCATTGAATGGATGAGTGCATGGTTGATTGCATTACTGCATGGATAGTGCCTGAGTGAATGGATGAGGGTATGGGTACTGCTTGGGTGGCTGGATTAGTGCATGAGTAGTGCTTGCTTGATTGTATGAGTATGTGGGTGGCACCTAGGCGAATGGATGAGAGCAGGACTAGCACCCGGGTGATTGGATGAGTGCATAGGTAGTGCCTCAGTGAATGGATGAGTGCAAGGATACTGCCTGGGTGATTCGATGAGTGCATGGATAGTGCGTGGCTGATTGGATGAGTGCACGGATAGTGCCTGGGTAATTGGACAAGTGCAGGGGTAAGGCCTGAGTGAATGGATGAGTGCATGGGTAGTGGCTTGGTGAATGGATGATTGCAAAGGTAGTGCCTGGGTGATTGGATATGTGCATGGGTAGTACCTGGGTGATTGGATGAGTGCATGGGTACCACCTGATTGAATGGATGGGTGCAAGGGTAGTGCCTGGGTGATTGGATGAGTGCATGGATAGTGCCTTGGTGATTGGATGAGTGCATGGAAAGTGCCTGGGTGATTGGATGTGTGCATTGGTAGTGCGTCAGTGAATGGATGAGTGCATGGGTAGTGTCTGAGTGAATGGATGAGTGCATGGATAGTGCCTGTGTGATTGGATGAGCGCATGGTTAGTGCCTGGGTAAATAGATGAGTGCATGGGTAGTGTGGGGTAATTGGATGAGTGCATGGGTAGTGCCTGGGTGAATAGATGAGTGCAAGAGTTATGCCTGGGTGATTGGGTGAGTGCATGGATAGTGCCTAGGTGTTTAGATGAGTGCATGCGTACTGCTGGGGTGATTGCATGAGTGCATGGGTACTGCCCGGGTTATTGGATGTGTACAGGGCTTCTGCCTGTTTGATTACATGACTGCATGGGTAGTGCCTGAGTGACTGGATGAGTGCATGGGTACTGCTTGGGTGATTGGATTAGTGCAGGGTAGTGCTTGGTTGATTGTATAAGTGAGCGGGTAGCACCTGATTGAATGGATGAGTGCAAGGGTTGTGTCTGGGTGACTGGACGAGTGCATGGATAGTGCCTAGGTGATTGGGTGTGTGAATGGATAGTGTCTGAGTAAATGGATGAGTGATTGGGTACTGCTTAGGTGATTGGATGAGAACATGGGTAGTGCCTGGTTGATTGCATTACTGCATGGGTAATACATGAGTGAATGGATGAGTGTATGGGTACAGCTTGGGTGACTGTATTAGTGCATGGGTAGTACCTGGTTGATTGTATAAGTGCGTGGGTAGTGCCTAGGTTAGTGGATGAGAACAAGACTAGAACCTGGGTGATTGGATGAGTGCATAGTTAGCGCCTCATTGAATGGATGAGTGCAAGGATAGTTCCTGGGGGATTGGATGAGTGCATGGATAGTGCCTGGGTAATTGAATGAGTGCATGGGTGCTGCCTGAGTGAATGGATGAGAGCATGGGTAGTTGCTTGGTGAATGGATGAGTTCAAAGGTAGTGCCTGGGTGATTGGATATGAGCATGGTTAGTGCCTGGGTGAATGGATGAGTGTATGGGTAGTGTGTGAGTGAATGCATGAGTGCAAGGGTCGTGCCTAAGTCAATGGATGAGTGCATTGGTAGTGCCTGAGTAAATGGATGAGCACATGCATAGTGCCTGAGTGAATGGCTGAGTGCAAGGGAAGTGCGAAGGTGATTGAATGTGGGCATGGGTAGTGCCTGGTTAAACAGATGAGTGCAGGGGTAGTGCTTGAGTGAATGGATGAGTGTATGCGTAGTGCCTGAGTGAAGGGATGAGTGCATGGGTAGTGTCTGGCTGAGTGTGTGAGTGCATGGATGGTGCTTGGGTGACTGGATGAGTGCATGAGTCCTGCCTGGGTGACTAGATGAGTGCAAGAGTAGTGCCTGGGTGATTGGATGAGTGCATATGTAGCACCTCATTGAATAGATGAGTGCAAAGGTAGTGCCTGGGTGATTGGATGACTGCAAGGGTAGTGCATGCATCACTAGATGACTGCATGGGTAGTGCCTGAGTGAATGGATGAGTGCATGGGTACTGCCTGAATGAATAGATGAGTGCAGCGTTAGTGACTGAGTGATTGGATGTGTGCATGGGTAGTGCCTGGGTGAATGGATGACTGCATGGGTAGTGCCTGATTGAATGGATGAGTGCAAGGGTAGTGCTTGTATGATTGGGCGAGTGCATGGATAGTACCTGGGTGAATGGATGAGTGTATTGGTAGTGCCTGATTGATTGGATGAGTGCATAGGTACTGCTTGGGTGACTGGATGAGTGCAAGAGTAGTGCCTGGGTAATTGGATGAGTGCACGGATAACACCACATTGAATGGATGAGTGCATGGGTAGTGCCTAAGTGAATGGATGAGTGTATGGGTACTGCTTGGGAGGCTGGATTAGTGCATGGGTAGTGCCTGCTTGATTGTATGAGTGCGTGGGTAGCACCTAGGTGACTGGATGAGAGGATAGGTAGTGCCTCATTGAATGGATGAGTGCAAGGATGGTGCCTGGGTGATTAGATGAGTGCAAGGATAGTGCCTGGGTAATTGGACGAGTGCAGGGGTAAGGCCTGAGTGAATGGATGAGTGCATGGGTAGTGGCTTGGTGAATGGATGAGTGCAAAGGTAGTGCCTGGGTGATTGGATATGTGCATGGTTAGTGCCTGGGTGAATGGATGAGTGCATGGGTAGTGTGTGAGTGAATGCATGAGTGCAAGGGTTGTGGCTGGGTCATTGGATGAGTGCATGGGTAGTGCCTGAGTAATTGGATGAGTGTATGGGTACTGCTTGGGAGGCTGGATTAGTGCATGGGTAGTGCCTGCTTGATTGTATGAGTGCGTGGGTAGCACCTAGGTGACTGGATGAGAGGATAGGTAGTGCCTCATTGAATGGATGAGTGCAAGGATGGTGCCTGGATGATTAGATGAGTGCAAGGATAGTGCCTGGGTAATTGGACGAGTGCAGGGGTAAGGCCTGAGTGAATGAATGAGAGCAAGGGAGGTGCCAATGTGATTGGATGTGTGCATTGGTATTGCCTGGGTGAATGGATAAGTGCATTGGTAGTGCCTGAGTGAATGGATAAGTGCATGGATAGTGCCTGAGTGAATGGATGAGTGCAAGGATAGTGTCTGGGTCTGTGTGTGAGTGCATGGATGGTGCTTGGGTGATTGGATGAGTGTATGGGCAGTGCCTAAGTGATTGGATGAGTGCATGTGTACTGCCTGGGTGATTGGGGGAGTGCATGGGTAGTGCCTGCATGATTGGATGAGTGCATGAGTAGTGCCTGGGTGAGTGGATAAGTGCATTGGTAGTGCCTCAGTTAATGGATGAGTGCATGGGTCACCCCTGGGTGAATGGATTAGTGCATGGGTAGTTCCAGACTGATTGGATGAGTGCATGAGTATTGTCTAAGGGAATGGATGAGTGCAAGGGTAGTGCATGGATGATTAGATAAGTGCATGGGTACTTCCTGGCTGACTGGATGAGTGCAAGAGTAGCGCCTGCGTAATTGGATGATTGCATGGATAGCACCTCATTGAATGGATGTCTGGGTAGTTCTTGGGAGACTGGATTAGTTCATGGGTAATGCCTGATTGATTGTATGAGTGCATGGGTAGCACCTAGGTGACTGGATGAGAGCAAGACTAGCAGCTGGGTTATTGGATGAGTGCATAGGTAGTGCCTCAATGAATGGCTGAGTACAAGGATAGTGCCTGGGTGATTGGATGAGTGCATGGATAGGGCCTGGGTAATTGGACGTGTGCATGGGTACTGCCTGAGTGAATGGATGAGTGCATGGGTAGTGGCTTGGTGAATGGATGAGTTCAAAGGTAGTGCCTGGGTGATTGGATATGAGCATGGTTAGTGCCTGGGTGAATGGATAAGTGCATGGGTAGTGTGTGAGTGAATGCATGAGTGCAAGGGTCGTGCCTGGGTCATTGGATGAGTGCATTGGTAGTGCCTGAGTAAATGGATGAGCACATGCGTAGTGCCTGAGTGAATGGATGTGTGCAAGGGAAGTGCCTAGGTGATTGGATGTGGGCATGGATAGTGCCTGGGTAAACGGATGAGTGCAGGGGTAGTGCTTGAGTGAATGGATGAGTGCATGCATAGTGCCTGAGTGAAGGGATGAGTGCAAGGGTAGGGTCTGGCTGAGTGTGTGAGTGCAGAGGTAGTGCTTGAGTGAGTGGATGAGTGCATGAGTAGTGCCTGAGTGAAGGGATGAGTACAAGGGTAGTATCTGGCTGAGTGTGAGAGTGCATGGATGGTGCTTGGGTGATTGGGTGAGTGCATGAGTACTGCCTGGGTGACTAGATGAGTGCAAGAGTAGTGCCTGGGTGATTGGATGAGTACATATGTAGCACCTCATTAAATGGATGAGTGCAATGGTAGTGCCTGGGTGATTGGATGACTGCAAGGGTAGTGCCTGCATCACTGGATGACTGCATGGGTAGTGCCTGAGTGAATGGATGAGTGCATGGGTACTGCCTGAATGAATAGATGAGTGCAATGCTAGTGACTGAGTAATTGGATGTGTGCATGGGTAGTGCCTGGGTGAATGGATGACTGCATGGGTAGTGCCTGAGTGAATGGATAAGTGCATGGATAGTGCCTGAGTGAATGGATGAGTGCAAGGATAGTGTCTGGGTCTGTGTGTGAGTGCATGGATGGTGCTTGGGTGATTGGATGAGTGTATGGGCAGTGCCTAAGTGATTGGATGAGTGCATGTGTACTGCCTGGGTGATTGGGGGAGTGCATGGGTAGTGCCTGCATGATTGGATGAGTGCATGAGTAGTGCCTGGGTGAGTGGATGAGTGCATTGGTAGTGCCTCAGTTAATGGATGAGTGCATGGGTCACCCCTGGGTGAATGGATTAGTGCATGGGTAGTTCCAGACTGATTGGATGAGTGCATGAGTATTGTCTAAGGGAATGGATGAGTGCAAGGGTAGTGCATGGATGATTAGATAAGTGCATGGGTACTTCCTGGCTGACTGGATGAGTGCAAGAGTAGCGCCTGCGTAATTGGATGATTGCATGGATAGCACCTCATTGAATGGATGTCTGGGTAGTTCTTGGGAGACTGGATTAGTTCATGGGTAATGCCTGATTGATTGTATGAGTGCATGGGTAGCACCTAGGTGACTGGATGAGAGCAAGACTAGCAGCTGGGTTATTGGATGAGTGCATAGGTAGTGCCTCAATGAATGGCTGAGTACAAGGATAGTGCCTGGGTGATTGGATGAGTGCATGGATAGGGCCTGGGTAATTGGACGTGTGCATGGGTACTGCCTGAGTGAATGGATGAGTGCATGGGTAGTGGCTTGGTGAATGGATGAGTTCAAAGGTAGTGCCTGGGTGATTGGATATGAGCATGGTTAGTGCCTGGGTGAATGGATAAGTGCATGGGTAGTGTGTGAGTGAATGCATGAGTGCAAGGGTCGTGCCTGGGTCATTGGATGAGTGCATTGGTAGTGCCTGAGTAAATGGATGAGCACATGCGTAGTGCCTGAGTGAATGGATGTGTGCAAGGGAAGTGCCTAGGTGATTGGATGTGGGCATGGATAGTGCCTGGGTAAACGGATGAGTGCAGGGGTAGTGCTTGAGTGAATGGATGAGTGCATGCATAGTGCCTGAGTGAAGGGATGAGTGCAAGGGTAGGGTCTGGCTGAGTGTGTGAGTGCAGCGGTAGTGCTTGAGTGAGTGGATGAGTGCATGAGTAGTGCCTGAGTGAAGGGATGAGTGCAAGGGTAGTATCTGGCTGAGTGTGAGAGTGCATGGATGGTGCTTGGGTGATTGGGTGAGTGCATGAGTACTGCCTGGGTGACTAGATGAGTGCAAGAGTAGTGCCTGGGTGATTGGATGAGTACATATGTAGCACCTCATTAAATGGATGAGTGCAATGGTAGTGCCTGGGTGATTGGATGACTGCAAGGGTAGTGCCTGCATCACTGGATGACTGCATGGGTAGTGCCTGAGTGAATGGATGAGTGCATGGGTACTGCCTGAATGAATAGATGAGTGCAATGCTAGTGACTGAGTAATTGGATGTGTGCATGGGTAGTGCCTGGGTGAATGGATGACTGCATGGGTAGTGCCTGAGTGAATGGATAAGTGCATGGATAGTGCCTGAGTGAATGGATGAGTGCAAGGATAGTGTCTGGGTCTGTGTGTGAGTGCATGGATGGTGCTTGGGTGATTGGATGAGTGTATGGGCAGTGCCTAAGTGATTGGATGAGTGCATGTGTACTGCCTGGGTGATTGGGGGAGTGCATGGGTAGTGCCTGCATGATTGGATGAGTGCATGAGTAGTGCCTGGGTGAGTGGATGAGTGCATTGGTAGTGCCTCAGTTAATGGATGAGTGCATGGGTCACCCCTGGGTGAATGGATTAGTGCATGGGTAGTTCCAGACTGATTGGATGAGTGCATGAGTATTGTCTAAGGGAATGGATGAGTGCAAGGGTAGTGCATGGATGATTAGATAAGTGCATGGGTACTTCCTGGCTGACTGGATGAGTGCAAGAGTAGCGCCTGCGTAATTGGATGATTGCATGGATAGCACCTCATTGAATGGATGTCTGGGTAGTTCTTGGGAGACTGGATTAGTTCATGGGTAATGCCTGATTGATTGTATGAGTGCATGGGTAGCACCTAGGTGACTGGATGAGAGCAAGACTAGCAGCTGGGTTATTGGATGAGTGCATAGGTAGTGCCTCAATGAATGGCTGAGTACAAGGATAGTGCCTGGGTGATTGGATGAGTGCATGGATAGGGCCTGGGTAATTGGACGTGTGCATGGGTACTGCCTGAGTGAATGGATGAGTGCATGGGTAGTGGCTTGGTGAATGGATGAGTTCAAAGGTAGTGCCTGGGTGATTGGATATGAGCATGGTTAGTGCCTGGGTGAATGGATAAGTGCATGGGTAGTGTGTGAGTGAATGCATGAGTGCAAGGGTCGTGCCTGGGTCATTGGATGAGTGCATTGGTAGTGCCTGAGTAAATGGATGAGCACATGCGTAGTGCCTGAGTGAATGGATGTGTGCAAGGGAAGTGCCTAGGTGATTGGATGTGGGCATGGATAGTGCCTGGGTAAACGGATGAGTGCAGGGGTAGTGCTTGAGTGAATGGATGAGTGCATGCATAGTGCCTGAGTGAAGGGATGAGTGCAAGGGTAGGGTCTGGCTGAGTGTGTGAGTGCAGCGGTAGTGCTTGAGTGAGTGGATGAGTGCATGAGTAGTGCCTGAGTGAAGGGATGAGTGCAAGGGTAGTATCTGGCTGAGTGTGAGAGTGCATGGATGGTGCTTGGGTGATTGGGTGAGTGCATGAGTACTGCCTGGGTGACTAGATGAGTGCAAGAGTAGTGCCTGGGTGATTGGATGAGTACATATGTAGCACCTCATTAAATGGATGAGTGCAATGGTAGTGCCTGGGTGATTGGATGACTGCAAGGGTAGTGCCTGCATCACTGGATGACTGCATGGGTAGTGCCTGAGTGAATGGATGAGTGCATGGGTACTGCCTGAATGAATAGATGAGTGCAATGCTAGTGACTGAGTAATTGGATGTGTGCATGGGTAGTGCCTGGGTGAATGGATGACTGCATGGGTAGTGCCTGAGTGAATGGATAAGTGCATGGATAGTGCCTGAGTGAATGGATGAGTGCAAGGATAGTGTCTGGGTCTGTGTGTGAGTGCATGGATGGTGCTTGGGTGATTGGATGAGTGTATGGGCAGTGCCTAAGTGATTGGATGAGTGCATGTGTACTGCCTGGGTGATTGGGGGAGTGCATGGGTAGTGCCTGCATGATTGGATGAGTGCATGAGTAGTGCCTGGGTGAGTGGATGAGTGCATTGGTAGTGCCTCAGTTAATGGATGAGTGCATGGGTCACCCCTGGGTGAATGGATTAGTGCATGGGTAGTTCCAGACTGATTGGATGAGTGCATGAGTATTGTCTAAGGGAATGGATGAGTGCAAGGGTAGTGCATGGATGATTAGATAAGTGCATGGGTACTTCCTGGCTGACTGGATGAGTGCAAGAGTAGCGCATGCGTAATTGGATGATTGCATGGATAGCACCTCATTGAATGGATGTCTGGGTAGTTCTTGGGAGACTGGATTAGTTCATGGGTAATGCCTGATTGATTGTATGAGTGCATGGGTAGCACCTAGGTGACTGGATGAGAGCAAGACTAGCAGCTGGGTTATTGGATGAGTGCATAGGTAGTGCCTCAATGAATGGCTGAGTACAAGGATAGTGCCTGGGTGATTGGATGAGTGCATGGATAGGGCCTGGGTAATTGGACGTGTGCATGGGTACTGCCTGAGTGAATGGATGAGTGCATGGGTAGTGGCTTGGTGAATGGATGAGTTCAAAGGTAGTGCCTGGGTGATTGGATATGAGCATGGTTAGTGCCTGGGTGAATGGATAAGTGCATGGGTAGTGTGTGAGTGAATGCATGAGTGCAAGGGTTGTGCCTGGGTCATTGGATGAGTGCATTGGTAGTGCCTGAGTAAATGGATGAGCACATGCGTAGTGCCTGAGTGAATGGATGTGTGCAAGGGAAGTGCCTAGGTGATTGGATGTGGGCATGGATAGTGCCTGGGTAAACGGATGAGTGCAGGGGTAGTGCTTGAGTGAATGGATGAGTGCATGCATAGTGCCTGAGTGAAGGGATGAGTGCAAGGGTAGGGTCTGGCTGAGTGTGTGAGTGCAGAGGTAGTGCTTGAGTGAGTGGATGAGTGCATGAGTAGTGCCTGAGTGAAGGGATGAGTGCAAGGGTAGTATCTGGCTGAGTGTGAGAGTGCATGGATGGTGCTTGGGTGATTGGGTGAGTGCATGAGTACTGCCTGGGTGACTAGATGAGTGCAAGAGTAGTGCCTGGGTGATTGGATGAGTACATATGTAGCACCTCATTAAATGGATGAGTGCAATGGTAGTGCCTGGGTGATTGGATGACTGCAAGGGTAGTGCCTGCATCACTGGATGACTGCATGGGTAGTGCCTGAGTGAATGGATGAGTGCATGGGTACTGCCTGAATGAATAGATGAGTGCAATGCTAGTGACTGAGTAATTGGATGTGTGCATGGGTAGTGCCTGGGTGAATGGATGACTGCATGGGTAGTGCCTGAGTGAATGGACGAGTGTAAGGGTAATACTTGGATGATTGGGTGAGTACATGGATAGTGCCTGGGTGATTGGATTAGTGTATTGGTAGTTTCTAATTGATTGGATGAGTGCATAGGTACTGCTTGGGTGACTGGATGAGTGCAAGAGTAGTGAATGGGTGATTGAATGAGTGCATGGATAACACTGCATTGAATGGATGAGTGCATGGGTAGTGCCTGGTTGATTGCATGATTGCATGGGTAGTGCCTGAGTGAATGGATGAGTGTATGGGTACTGCTTGGGTGGCTGGATTAGTGCATGGGTAGTGCCTGCTTGATTGTATGAGTGCGTGAGTAGCACCTAGGTGACTGAATGAGAGCACAGGTAGTGCCTCATTGAATGGATGAGTGCAAGGATAGTGCCTGGGTAATTGGATAAGTGCATGGATAGTATGTGGCTGATTGGGTGAGTGAATGGATAGTGCCTGGGTAATTGGACGAGTGCAGGGGTAAGGCCTGAGTGAATGGATGAGTGCATGGGTAGTGGCTTGGTGAATGGATGCCTGCAAAGGTAGTGCCTGGGTGATTGGATATGTGCATGGTTAGTGCCTGGGTGAATGTATCAGTGCATGGGTAGTGTGTGAGTGAATGCATGAGTGCAAGGGTAGTGCCTGGGTCATTGGATGAGTGCATGGGCAGTCCCTGAGTAAATGGATTAGCGTATGCGTAGTGCCTGAGTGAATGAATGAGAGCAAGGGAGGTGCCTAGGTGATTGGATGTGTGCATGGATAGTGCCTGGGTGAATGGATGAGTGCATCAGTAGTGCCTGAGTGAATGGATGAGTGCATGGGTGGTGCCTGAGTGAATGGATGAGTGCTAGGGTAGTGTCTGGGTGAGTGTGTGAGTGCATGCATGGTGCTTGGGTGATTGGATGAATGTATGGGTAGTGCCTGCATGATTGGATGAGTGCATGAGTAGAGCCTGGGTGAGAGGATGAGTGCATGGATGGTGCTTGGGTGATTGGATGAGTGTATGGGCAGTGCCTAAGTGATTGGATGAGTGCGTGGTTACTGCCTGGGTGATTGGGGAGTGCATGGGTAGTGCCTGCGTGATTGGATGAGTGAGTGAAAGGGTAGTGCATGAATGACTGGATGAGTGCATGGGTACTTCCTAGCTGTCTGGATGAGTGCAAGAGTAGCACCTGGGTGATTGGATGAGTGCATGGATAGCACCTCATTGAATGGATGTCTTGGTAGTTCTTGGGAGATTGGATTAGTTCATGGGTAGTGCCTGGTTGATTGTATAAGTGCGTGGGTAGTGCCTAGGTGACTGGATGAGAGCAAGACTAGCACCTGGGTGATTGGATGAGTGCATAGGTAGCGCCTCATTGAATGGCTGATTGCAAGGATAGTGCCTGGTTGATTGGAAGAGTGCATGGATAGTGCCTGGGTAATTGGATATGAGCATGGTTAGTGCCTGGGTGAATGGATGAGTGCATGGGTAGTGTGTGAGTGAATGCATGAGTGCAAGGGTCATGCAAGGGTCATTGGATGAGTGCATTGATAGTGCCTGAGTAAATGGATGAGCACATGCGTAGTGCCTGAGTGAATGGATGTAGGCATGGGTAGTGCCTGGGTAAACAAATAAGTGCAGGGGTAGTGCTTGAGTGAATGGATGAGTGCATTTGTAGTGCCTGAGTGAAGGGATGAGTGCAAGGGTAGTGTCTGGGAGATTGGATGAGTGCATATGTAGAACCTCATTGAATGGATGAGTGCAATGGTAGTGCCTGGGTGATTGGATGACTGCAAGGGTAGTGCCTGCATCACTGGATGACTGCATGGGTAGTGCCTGAGTGAATGGATGAGTGCAGAGGTAGTGTCTGAGTGAATGGATGAGTGCATGGAAAGTGCCTGTGTGATTGGATGAGTACATGGGTACTGCCTGAATGAATAGATGAGTGCAAAGGTAGTGACTGAGTGTTTGGATGTGTGCATGGGTTGTGCCTGGTTGAATGGATGACTGCATGGGTATTGCCTGAGTGAATGGATGAGTGCAAGGGTAGTGCTTAGATGATTGGGCCAGTACATGGATAGTGCCTGGGTGAATGGATGAGTGTATTGGTCGTGCCTGGTTGATTGCATGATTACATGGGTAGTGCCTGAGTGAATGGATGAGTGTATGGGTACTGCTTGGGTGGCTGGATTTGTGCATGGGTAGTGCCTGCTTGATTGTATGAGTGCATGAGTAGCACCTATGTAACTGGATGAGATCATAGGTAGTGCCTCCTTGAATGGATGAGTGCAAGGATAGTGCCTGGGTGATTGGATGAGTGCATGGATAGTGTGTGGCTGATTGGGTGAGTGAATGGATAGTGCCTGGGTAATTGGACCAGTGCAGGGGTAAGGCCTGAGTGAATGGATGAGTGCATGGGTAGTGGCTTGGTAAATGGATGAGTACAAACGTAGTGCCTGGTTGATTGGATATGAGCATGGTTAGTACCTGGGTGAATGGATGAGTACATGGGTAGTGTGTGAGTGAATGCATGAGTGCAAGGGTAGTGACTGGGTCATTGGATGAGTGCATGGGTAGTGCCTGAGTAAATGGAGTAGCGCATGCGTAGTGCCTGAGTGAATGAATGAGAGCAAGGGAGGTGCCTAGGTAATTGGATGTGTGCATGGGTAGTGACTGGGAGAATGGATGAGTAAATGGGTAGTGCCTGAGTAAATGGATGAGTGCATGGGTAGTGCCTGAGTGAATGGATGAGTGCAAGGGTAGTATCGGGGTGAGTTTGTGAGTGCATGGGTGGTGCTTGGGTGATTGGATGAGTGTATGGGCAGTGCCTAAGTGATTGGATGAGTGCATGAGTAGTGCATGGGTGAGTTGATGAGTGCATGAGTAGTGCATGGGTGAGTGGATGAGTGCAGGGGTAGTGTTTGAGTGAATGGATGAGTGCATGCGTTGTGCCTAAGTGAAGGGATGAGTGCAAGGGTAGTGTCTGGCTGAGTGTGTGAGTGCATGGATGGTGCTTGGGTGATTGGATGAGTGCATGAGTACTGCCTGGGGGACTAGATGAGTGCAAGATTAGTGCCTGGGTGATTGGATGAGTGCATGGGTACTGAATCATTGAATAGATGAGTGCAAGGGTAGTGCCTAGGTGATTGTATGAGTGCATGGATAGTGCCTGGGTGATTGGGTGAGTGCATGGATAGTGCCTGGGTAGTTGCATGAGTGCATGGGTAGTGCCTGGGTGATTGGATGAGTGCATGAGTAGTGCATGGGTGAGTGGATGAGTGAATGGGTTGTGCCTCAGTGAATGGATGAATGCATTGGTAGTGCTGGGGTGATTGGATAAGTGCATTGGTAGTGCCTGAGTAATTGGATGAGTGCATGAGTTGTATGTAACTGAATAGATGAGTGCAAGGGTAGTGCATGGATGTCTGGATGAGTGCATGGATACTGCCTGGGTGATTGGATGAGTGCATGGGTAATGCCTGGTTGATTGCACGACTGCATGGATAGTGCCTGAGTGAATGGATGAGTGCATGGATATTGCTTGGGTGATTGGATTAGTCATGGGTAGTGCCTGGTTAATTGCATGAGTGCATGAGTAGTGCCTGGGTGATTGAATGAGTGCAAGAGTAGTGTCTGGGTGATTAGATGAGTGCATGGGTAGTGCCTGAGTAAACGGATGAGTGCATGGGTAGTGCCTGAGTGATTGGATGAGTGCATGGTTAAAGCCTGAGTGACTGGATGAGTGCAAGAGTAGTGCCTTGGTGATTGGATGAGTGCATGGATCCCACCTCATTGAATGGATGAGTGCAAGGGTAGTACCTGTGTGACTGGATGAGTGCATGGGAAATGCCTGGGTGCTTGCATGGGTGCATAAGTAGTGCCTGGGTCATTGGATGAGTGCATGGGTAATGCCTGGGTAAATGGATGACTGCATAGGTAGTGCCTGAGTGAATGGATGACTACAAGACTAGTGCCTGAGTGAATTAATGAGCGGAAATGTAACACCTGAGTGATTGGATGAGTGCAAGAGTAGTGCCTGGGTGATTGGGTGAGTGCATGGATAGTGCCTGGGTGATTAGCTGATGTATGAATAGTACCTGGGTGATTTGGTGAGTGCATGGATAGTACCTTGGTGATTGGAGAAGTACATGGGTAGTGCCTGGGTGATTGGATAAGTACATGGATAGTGTCTGTGTGAATGGATGAGTGTATGGGTACTGCTTGGGTGACTGGATTAGTGCATGCGTAGTGGCTGGATGATTCTATGAGTGCTTGGGTAGGGCCTAGGTGACTGTATGAGAGAAAGACTAGCACCTGGATGATTGGATGAGTGCATAGGTAGCGCCTCATTGAATGGATGAGTGCAAGAATAGTACCTGAGTGATTGGATGAGTGCATGGATAGTGCCTGGGTAATTGGTGGAGTGCATGGGTACTGCCTGAGTGAATGGATGAGTACATGGGTAGTGGCTTGGTGAATGCAAATGTGCGAAGGTAGTGCCTGGGTGATTGGATATGTGCATGGTTAGTGCCTGGGTGAATGGATGAGTGAATGGGTAGTGTGTGAGTGAATGCATGAGTGCAAAGGTTATGCCTGGGTCATTGGATGAGTGCATGGGTAGTGTCTGAGTAAATGGATGAGCGCATGCGTAGTGCCTGAGTGAATGGATATGTGCAAGGGAAGTGCCTAGATGATTGGATGTGTGCATGGGTAGTGCCTGGGTGAATAGATGAGTGCATGGGTAATGCCTGAGTGAAAGGATGAGTGCATGGGTAGTGCCTGGGTGACTAGATGAGTGCAAGAGTAGTGCCTGTGTGATTGGATGAGTGCATGGATACTGCATCATTGAATAGATATGTGCAGGGGTAGTACCTGGGTGATTGGATGAGTGCATGGATACTGCATCATTGAATAGATGTGTGCAAGGGTAGTGCCTGGGTGATTGGATGATTGCATGAGTAGTGCCTGAGTGAGTGGTTGAGTGCATGGCTAGTGCCTCAGTGAATGGATGAGTGCAAGGGTAGTGCCTGGGTGATTTGATGAGTGCATGGGTAGTGCCGAGGTGATTGAATGAGTGCAGGGGTAGTGCCTGAGTGATTGGATGAGTGCATGAGTAGTGTCTAAGTGAATGGATGAGAGCAAAGGTAGTGCATAGATGATTGGATGAGTGCATTGATAGTGCCTGAGTGAATGGATAAGTGCATGGGTACTGCTTGGGTGATTGGATTAGTGCATGGGTAGTACCTGTTTTATTGTATGAGGGTGTGAGTAGTGCTTGGGTGACTGGATGAGTGCAAGAGTAGTGTCTGGGTGATTGGATGAGTGCATGGGTAGTGCCTGAGTAAATGGATGAGTGCATGGATAGTGCCTGAGTGATTGTATGAGTGTAAGGGTAGCACCTGGGTGATTGTGTGTGTGCATGGATAGTGGTTGGGCGATTGAATGAGTGTATCGGTAGTGCCTGAGTGATTGGATGAGTGCATAGTCAATACCTGGGTGACTGGATGAGTGCAAGAGTAGTGCCTGGGTGATTGGATGAGTGCATGGGTCCCATCATTGAATGGATGAGTGCTAGGGTAGTGCCTGGGTGACTGGATGAGTGCATGGGGAGTGCCTGGTTTTGCAGGGATTCTGAACAAACACAGAACTATGCACAGGATTATGGGACCTTAGTGTATAGGGACTGGGTCTTCCTACCACCTTAGTACCCATGAACCCAGGACCGACTATCTATAGTGTCTCATTTGCTCTCCTACTCACTTACAGAGAAACAAATGATTAGACACCCCAGAACACAACACTCCCAAATCTCTCAGGAATCACGGTAACAAGACACACCCTTTCGCTCGCACTCTTGTACTTGTCCACAATAAGATCTGACAGAGACACAGAATATTTATTTTAACTAACGTGCCCTAACACGCAGTATACATGCCACATCAATTAGGAAAATGCATAGTACAAATATAGTCAGCATAGCAGCTAGTCCATATTCATGAAGGGAGATGTCATCATAAAAAGACAAGGGAGAAAAGACCATAGTGCCTCACCCCCCCCTTGCTAAGAAGAAGTATTATTATATATTAGAAGATCTCCGGGCTTTGTCAGCAGACCCCATACCTATAGATGGTAGATCTACATCATAGGTGCTGTCTTGCTCTTCTCGCTGAAATGTCCCTCTCCAAGTGTGTCCTACCTATTTGTGTATTCTAATAAAAACCCAAGTATGCTGTCCAAACAACAGCTGCATCGGTATGTTTTGTCTAAGGGCTTAGGTCTGGCCAGAAGAAAATAAGGGACATTGCACATAATGTTCAGTCAAAATCCCAGGAACATGCAGAGAGTGAACACAGCGATGAGTTCTCATGTGGCAGCAGTCATTAAAATTGTTGCAAAAATAAAGACGTGTAGTAACGTGAGAAAAAGCAGCAGGCAAGCTGCAATGTGCTCATGCTAAGTTAGTGACAAACAACATTGTCCCTATGGCTCTTGTGACACCCTCCCCTTGGCCAGGGTGTTAGCCCTATGCGAAAAACAAAAATCAGAGGTAAGCAGAGGCAAAGCATTTTAGGCGTAATCCAATTGGTGTAATTATAAAGCCCAAACAAAACAATTGACGTAATACAAGGTTATAAGGTTCCAAAAATTGTTTTGCCAATGGGGCGCTCAATAAATGCAATCCATTCATGGTTAGTTGTCAGAGACAAAAATATTGCGGGAAAAGCACAATGCCGTGAACTCCAGAATGTTGCCTGTTCCTTCCATTGTAAAAAGGTATGCCATCCAGTTGAGTAGATCGAACGAGCAGACATGCTCCTCATATCCAGAGGCTGTTAGGAGCATCTCAGGGCAACCTGCGTTAACCTCGATGAAACTGCGGTCTATGAGGCGCTGCACAAGAGCACAGGTACTCAAGTCTGCCGTTGGCCCAAGTAGGGGATCGCACATCAAACACCTACCCATGGCACACACCTGGTCATGGGCCTTTAACGGACCCATTAACAGATCGTATTCCAGGGCATCGTGTGTGGTATTGGACAGGCAGACATCCATGGCCCATTGAAAAGGCTACCGAAGGCAGTGGAACACAGGTTGCACGCAGGTGAAGTAGGCATAAAGGAAGGTCAGCCAGTAGTTGATGGCAAAAGACTCCACTGGCATAGAACCAAGAAGCTGCCACATTCAATCATGGTACAGTTGCACCTGGACCGGGCTTGGCATCTCCACAGATCGAGCATCCATTGCGAAGCAATAATAGGAGAACCAGCATGCCGCAAACCAACAGGAGCACCAGGGGAAACCTTCCGAAGGCGCTGGAAATAATAGAATGGATAAAGGCCAGAATTACTCCAAAAATAGTCTGAAAGGAAGAAACAAGGCCGGATCCCACAAGTTTAAAAAAGTGAGCAAGGCCCTCCGTATCAGAAGCATTAAATATTTGGTGCATTAATTCTCCAAAATGGAGTGGCAGATTTGTGTTTAGCAGCGAGTGTATCTCGCTTGCGGTTCTTTCCACCTGCAATTCGAAGGTCTCTCGAGCTGATGGGAGAGTGACCTCTTGTTGAAACAATAGCGCTTTGAGTCTGCTTAGCTTGTTGAAATTTGTTTTCAAATTGGGAATGGAAGGCCAAAGCAAACTATCTACAATCCCATGAGGGGGTGGAAATAGGACATTGCTGCAACCAGTAACACGTTGGGAAACTGTTACTACATACGGGATGCCAGTTCTCAAGCCGCAGCAGTCGTGGATATTCAAAATATGATAACTACGGTTAGAAAACAAAGTTAATATGGGAATAATGGCCGGGACAGGGGTACCTCTTAAAAAATAAGCCAGATTAGGGGCCGAAAAGTTACAGGCTCCGTAAAGCTTAACTTGTTTACAGACCAGGGAATGTCCTACTGTGGAATCGCAGTCCTACCCTGTAAGGAAAACTTCCTTATCTGCGCGCTGACATCTGTAGGTGAAAGGTAATGACCATAATTTGTGAATAAAATTATTGCCAAGGGGCTCATAACTCCCAATGGGATGATGTTTCATGCAAGCTGTGAACTGAAAAAGGGAGATAGGCAGTGAAATAACCCCATGTATTAACCACACAACTGAATCAGTCTCGGCTACCGAAAATGGTAACTGTTCTAATTGTTCAATATGTAACAATGTGTATGTGGCATCTTTCATGGATATTGCATTCTGTTTATCAGTCAAATTAAACGGCAAAAACAGTGCAGAAGCATTCAAATAATCCCATGGTACTTTTCCATTCTTGAGTGTTTGCAATGTCCAAGCAAACTGCATTAGAGAACGTAACTGATTTTGACCATGATACAAAACAGACACTTCATGCTGAACAGTGTCAATGACAGTTGATGCAATATTATCTAAAGTATATATGTGGGAAGACAGTGTATTAATGCTGTTATCCACCACTGCAAGGACTTTTTCCAAATTAGCCTGGTCAATCTGGCGGAGACGCACCGCAGCCTCCATTTGCGACAGTTTCCAAAATTCATTATAAGCTGAATAAATAAAACATTTTGTTTGAGGGGATTTAGGACCTAAAAGAAAATCAGCCAAATCGATGTCACCTGACAATTGAGAAAGGTGTTGTTTTACAGACGACAATGTGGAATGTTCCAACCATTGCTGGCATACTTTACCCACTGAATATGTGGTAACTGTATGTGAATGTGGGAAGTGTGGATCAGGTCTACTTTGAGTAAAACCTTTCGTAGTATTCAAAAATTGTAATTGACATGCATTTGAAGTTGTTGGCCACACTAACCATCCCAAGGGGTCAATATTGGAAGAGTTAAGTGTGCCATTCCGAAATAAGACAGCTTCAAATGTGTAGTTAGTGTGTGTTTGCCATGTATCATATGGAGCCAATAACGGAATGGAGAGAATATTTAGATTTTTGGCCATGGCTAAACCAAAACAAGAAGTCTGTTGTACAGTGTCATTTAAAAATAAGATATGAGACGGTAATGGTATCAGACATGCACGATGTAAATCTTCAGTGCCTTGCACTTGCCAATCTCTAGTACCCCAAATGGATTTTGAATCAATTGTGTCCTTCCAATGCTCATAACCATCACGAACAAATCCTTCCTGAAGGACATGGAGTAAACCAATTTAGTGTGCGTTAACATAAATTTAGATTGCAGTGGCATCTTCAATTTATAAAAATAGGACCGTGGGTCAGACAGATTGTAACCAGAAAAATACACACATTTACTTTGTTGGGTCTTCGAACTGCCCTATAACAGTATTGGACAATGCTCCCATTGGGTATAATTAAAAATTGGTCTTTGAGTTTTTGTCTTGTGCAAAAAATGATGGCCATAATTTTGATAACAGAATAAATCTGCGTAATTAGCCGAATTCAAATACAAATCTTCAGTGTCAAATGCAGCATAATATTTTAAATTAGAGAACAATGAATGAACGGCATGAACATCCCAGTCATCTGAATGTATATCGGGCAAAACCACATCCGCTAAGGAAACGCGGAAGAAGTATGGAAGTTATACATTTCGGTCGGGCCATGGATATCGTATGATACTATATCCCAGACAATGCCATCAACAACAGGGAACGCTGATATATTGACAAGGGCTTGGTCTCTTTTCATTATATGGGGCAATGTGTGAGGGGCCAGAACTCCATCTACAAAGTTCACAGCAGAACGTTCAGGTAAATAATGGCCATTAAGAAGGAGGAAAAATACAGTCACAGATCCGATCGACATGAAGAGAATATATCATCGTAAGCACCATCCAGATATATGTCCAGAGTGGGACCAAGTAAGTCTTTTTGAACCAGGTGATGAAAACACTGTCATGGGTAGGGGTCTCTGGCACAGAAGATGGCAATGATGATGTGTCAGAAGAAAAGCGATTCCGATCCATATAAAAACCACTGGACTCCAGTTGAAACAAGAGATGGATGAGCAGCATTGGATGTTGCAGGCATGGTACTCTGAGGAACGTCAATTATGACTTCAACTGGAGGAGAAGCATACTCAATATCCGCAGATGTGGATGTAGAAGGAAAAACAGGCAATAGATCAATTGAAGATTCCATCTCCCCCTCGGATTGCTTGGGAGTAGTCGAAGAAACTGAAGCTATTGGATTCAATGAAAGATCTCGTCGTGGAATGCTTGGAGGCATACCATTCAGTATCGGTCATATGGTGTAGCTTGACATGTTCGATGGAAATGTAACGGTTCTCCTCACGACCAGGTAAACGAGGCAGGATCACAGTACGGGTGCCTTTCAAACCAAGCACTCCGACCGGTGCACGGTAGGATGGACCAAATTCTCTTTTGTTCTCCACCTTTTCTCGGCCCAAATCTCCAACTTTAGGAAGCCAGCCAGAAACAGGAATCAGCACCGCTGGATCTGCATAAGAGGGCAACTGGGCTCTTGCTTGTGAGTCACAAGCTTTTTGTAGATCCTTTAACATAGCACAATGATTATCTACGTCAAAGGTTGCTGCAGCCGCAACAACGTCTAGACCATCAAGGTCTGGCACAAACATTTTAATGCCAAAGAGCATTTCGTATGGGGTCCACCCACCCAGAGGTTTTCAAGGGAGATTATTTAGTGCATGTTGGACTCCATACAGATGAGTCAGCCAACCCCTGCAAGTACCTAAGACCCTAGCTGTTAAAGGTTGCATTAAGTCACGGTTCATTCGCTCCACAACTGAATTGCCCTCAGGCCGGTATGGAGACAAAAATTGCATCTGCACCCCCAGAGACTTCATCGCATCACGGTAAGCCTTGGAGGCAAATGCAGGACCTTGGTCAGAATGGAAGGTGCCACAGGCAAATGTCTCGACAAAGACACTCAGATCCTTCATATCATTTCGAGCATTAGCACTACGTTGCGGCCATACCCAAAGGAATCAAGTGCACAAATCCACTGCAACCAAAATATGTTTAAAAGCAGTGTCTGATGACAAAGGGCCGCAGTGATCAAGATAAATACAGCCAAATGGCTGATTAGAGATGTAAAGCTGAGTATGTGGTGGGCGTGCAACAGTTAAAGGCTTAATTTGTTGACAGATGTCACAAGAAAGAACACATTTACGTGCCTGTTGGTATAAACCACACCACCGAAAACGTTGCTGCAAAAGGGAAACAGTCGCATTCACACTGGCATTTGCAGAAGCAACGCCTTCATGTGCGGCTATTATTAAAGAGAGCCTGCGGTCCTCGTTGGGAATCAGCCGATCCCCAACGGATGGAATAGTTGCAAATGGAAGCTGATCAGACGACAAGTGGTATGTGTAACGTGAAGGAAAACCTTGGGGATACTCTGTTCCCTCCTTCGTAGCAGCAATAGCTGCCAAATTATCATCATCAATTTTAGTCATGGACCTAGTGACTGCTGCTACTGAACAAGTGGCTACTGCAGATTTGGCTGCCTCATCAGCCAATGAATTACCAGCAGCTTGTGCTCCCACACGTTGATGACCCAAAGTATGGGTAACATGTGTGAGTGGCAAGCGCTCCTTAAGAGCGGCCACTTTAACCCAAAGCATTTTATGCTTAATTGCGCTACCTTTAGAATCACGAAAATCATTTTGTGTCCAGAAGAACAAGTTGTCATTGAAGGATTTTACACAGTAAAACGAATCGCACAATATAAGCATAGTAACATCCAGATCAGCAAATTCAAGAGCCAAAACCAAAGCACGTAACTCCGCCAATTGAGCCGTGCAGTCACCAAGAGACTGTGTGGGCACCAAGGAGGATTTAAAATCTCCATTATGTATTGTCCCTGCCACGATTTTGCAGGCCACCGAATAAGCATGTTTAGAACCAATGGCTGGCTACGCAGATCCATCAGTGTAAATAATGCATTTGTACTGATCAAGAGGAAGCAATGATAGAGGAGGCAGGTGAACATGTTCATATTGTAAAAACACCTGTGTCTGCAAAGACGGGTCAAAGATAAAGTTAACATCAGCCGATGTCAAAAAACTAGCCCATTGTATCCAACGTGGATGCAAGGCTTTAGAATTTGGAACACTAGCCTTTGTAACTGCTTACAAAGCAGGTACAGGCGAGACCATGAAAATGCGTTTACCCTGAGCCAGAGACCGTTCTTTCAGAATCGCCAACTGGACAGCGGTAAACATTTTTTCTGTAGAAGAGAAACGTATCTCTGCCGAAGTGTACAAATGTGATTTATATGCAATGGGGACCGTGCCCCCTTCATTGAATGTCAAGTAAGAGAAACCCAACGCGCCTGGTACGATCCGTAGGACCAAATTTGTGGAATTGTCTGGTGTCAACAAGAAGTTGGTCGCAAGCAGGTCAGACTGCAGAGACCGAAGAATTGCGGTATGCTCCGGTAGCCAACAGGAAGCCGATAAAGAAGGTTGTATCAAAGAGTAAAGTGGTTTGATACGCTGGGAATAATCAGGAATGTAAGTTCTCTCGAAATTCAAAAAACCCAGCAAAGATTGTAATTTTTTAAGATTAGATAGATGTTGTAATTGAGCACATTTCTCCAGAAAGTGGGGGGCCAACCCCTACCTTCATTGGTGAGTTCGTAACCCAGAAAAAGAACTGCCAAATAGGCAATATGCGACTTGGCAAAGTTGAATTTGTATCCCAAGTCATTCAAAAGACATTATGATGCAGTCGACATAGATGTCATCGACGTATGAGAAAGCATCAGAGTCAATTTCATGTAAAACAGACACTATGCGCGCCGCAAAAGTGCCAGGACTATTTTTATAACCCATAGGCAAGCGCGTATATCTTTTATGATTGCAGAGGACGCTGAAGGCTTTAAAGTCACGGCTATCAAGAGCCAAATTGTGACTATAAAAACCATTGGAGATATCAAGTGTCGTTTTATATTTTTTATGAACAATGGTATCGACTAACGCAGAGCTGTGGGTGTTCTGTACAACAAAGGTACAAACATGACTGTTCAAATGATGGTAATCCAAAACAATACGATATGAACTGTCCAGTTTACATATGGGAAAAAGAGGATTATTCTTGGATGAAATAGAGGGTACAATTACACCCTGATGTTCCAATTGGGCCAAGATTTTACTTACGGACGCTTTCGCGTCTCGCATAATTGGATATTGTGGTTGGGGTTGTGGCTTCGATCGCAAAGGAATTTCATGTGCCTGCGAATCCTTATCCCAACCCACCTGATTACGATAGACTGCAGGAGCAAGGGCTAACGACAACTCCGATGCGTAAGCTTGTTTAGCCTCCTCCGAAACATAACACGATAAAAACTCAGGAGAATAACATCCTCCCTCTTAGAAGAAGCCAGAACAAATGGAGGAGGCCAATCAACCTCCGCCAACAAAATATCATAGGAAGAAGTAAGGTTGTCCCAAAAGACCACCTTAATTGTGCGTTTGATATCACCTTCAATTTGGAGGCATATCTCATAAAGCCTATCAGGGGGTGCAACTCGTGTGTCAGCTGTTTCCACTGTAATGAACGTGTCAGTTGCTTTCGCCTCCAGACGCTGGTGGAGTGTCTCCTGCACTATGGTAACTTCCACTGGAGCGTTCCGAATGGGGCTCGTAGGGGTACCCAAGGGACCCCTCTTTGCAACCATGCACAGTGTGGCAGGCATCATGAGGTGCCCGCCACAGGGTGCAAAGTTTTCCCCAACCACCCCTTTTTTCAATGGGATCCTGTGTTCTCGTTCGGAACACAAGCTCCCTTTGAAGTCAATGCGAGTCCGACCAAACAATGTTGGGAAGCATCATAATCGGTTGGTCGGACTCTCAGAACCCGATTCGGTCAAAAACAATTCTGAAACTGATTCGGTCAGAAGAGTTTCGACCAAAATCGTAATCGGCCCCCAAGACGTGAAAAGATTTGATCAAATCTAGCCAATTTGGGTCACTAATCTTAGCATCTAACCCAGCTATATTCCAGGAAAGAAACCCCAACTGATCACTAATGTAAGACTCTGATGGGCCGCCCCCACCTCTTCTTCCCTCAATTTCACCTCTGCCCCAGGATTGATTCTGTCTATTCCCTCCAGAGAGCCAATAGTTTTTAATCTTTTAGAGGAGGTGAAGGGGCAAGGATTTCCCTAAGAGGCTCGCCATAAAACACTGCTGGACCTTGGGAAGCCCCAGGGTGTCGAAGGCTATTCACCCCGAAGTAGAAAAGGTAGGACGGGCAGATTGCTTCCAAGTAGACCTACTGTGTTTAGCTTGAGAGGTCTGAGACGCCTGTGAATAGCAGGGGCGACTCTTCACAGAACACTTCCCTGGCTTGTAGAAAAACCCCAGCGGGAGCAACCCAATGCCAGTTCCCTCTGGACCCTGGGAGGAAGCCAAGATTCTGGTGGCAGCCCACCAGTTGTTAAAATTCCCCACCACATAGTCCCCCCTTATCAACTTAGGGCCACGTCCAACCCACCCCACTCTATGAACCATATTTATCTGCATGTGAAAACCAGCATCCACCCCTACCTTTATGGACAACCAGTGGGACACCTTATTCTTAAGCTGCAAAATGCCCCCAAAAGTGTTGGGACTGATTGGAGGCACGTCCACTAGGACTACTCCCATGTATGGTGTGCAATCAGGTGGGAGATTTAAAGAGTTACCCCTACAGAAAATAGCCCCACGACCGTTCTCTGTTGGGCGACTGGGGGAACCTCAGAATGGGCCCTCGATTGAGTGTCCCTAATGGTGCTGGGTCCTGCTAACACAGGGTGAGGGGCACTGGATTCAGTTTGGTTACCTGTGCATGCATTATTGGGACTAGTGTTCGTGCTCAATAGGGGGCCCCCTTGCCTTACTGAATTGGAGGCAGGGCAAGACCTATAGGGGCTGTGGAAGTTGTACTAGTAGAAAGAGGGGAGAACACAGACAATTCTCATTGAGGGGGACATCCAACCTTTCAACACCAGGGCCAGGTGGGCCAGTTGTATGGAGAAGGGAGGCATTTGAGCGGAAAGGGTGAATACAAAGCTTCCTTTTACTAAGCTTTACCAGTAGATCATTGTTAATACTAATGTGTTCCGAAACCCTTGAACATAAAGAGAGGACAACCTCTTTGGCAAGCTTAAGTTCAGCTCTAAGATGTACAGCCAGGCTCTTGAGACTATCTGGACAAGCCGGGCCATCTACGGGGGCATCTGGCCCAGCATCCTGCTGCATGGTGAAACTAGTTAGGTCAATGGGGGGCAAGGCATGAAATGGTGAGGGTAATGATGCGACATGAGAGTCTTGAGCGGACAACGCCTCAGCCATCAGGGGGCCCAAGATAGTGGTGGGCGAGGGGGGAAGTGGGCCATGAAAACACCCAGAGAACTTAACTCTTTCTCCAAGTTAGACACAGCACTGGAGGAGTCTTTATCACAATGGTGGTTAACGGAGGCATTGTCTTTCCCTTTATAAAGCTGACTGATCTTGGATTTCGCATTTCTAGGGGCAGGCGTAGCAGGAACAGTTCTCCCACAACTGATCATGTCTTTGACTTCCACAATTAGTTTGTCAACTACTTGAAGGGCGCAGTTCTCAGCCATATGACGCCTTGCAGATTTAGGGCCTAATTACGACTGTGATGGTGCTGCGCAGGCTCTCAGCCAACACAGCACCGCCAAAGCTGCTTAAGGACTGCCAGCCTGATTATGAGTTTTTCTCATACAGGCGGACAGTCCTTTTAGCGTTCCCACAGCGGTGCCCTGAAAAAGGGCACCGCAATGGGAACGGCAAACATGTTCCAGCACAGCATGGACGGTGACGTCCATGCCGTGCTGGAACTGGTGGGGAATACAGACAGGGGAGCACATGTACAATGTGTACGCAAGGCCAGGAAGGTAAATGCCGCTTATGGATTCCAGCACCTATTGTGCCATCCATTACAGGGGCAGTGCAAACACTTCTTCAAGTCTGCCTTGTAGCTTGACTGATGCAATGTAGAACCTGAAATGTGACCTGTCAAAATAACCCTTTTTGACATTTTAAAACCACTCTTTTAACTATTAATAAGTCACCACAATGAGGCAGGGTGTATGGTATTTAAAAGTAGGGCATGTAGAAATTTAAAGTTAATATGTCCTTACAGTAACTAGAAACTAAAAGCTTTTTTCAGAGTAGGAAGGCTGACTAGCCCATCCAGAAATACTGGGAAGCAAGATGTTTTTTGTTTTGTTTTATATAGCGCAGACTAGACCCGAAGATATCAGAGTGCTTTACATGAGCACCAATAGGGTTACGAACTGACACATTATTCTTTTTTTTGTTAGGCATGGGGAGATTAAGTGATTTGCCCAGAATCACAGGATGCTGACCGTCCCTGCTGAGACTTGAACCTGGTTTCCCAGCTCTGAGGTTGACCGCTCTAGCCATTAGGCCACATCAGATTAAATAATAATTCTGCTACCTTGGGTCAATGACCAGCTAGATAAATGTTTAAACAACTTCTATTAATAACAGCCAAACTCAGTGGTAAAGTCAGATTTTTAAGAACTAGAAGAAAAAGTAATGTTTAGAACGTTATCTTTTCCCTGCCGGAGGCTCTTAGGGCTAATTTGCATTTGTTTTCCAGCAGTTGCCCAGTGGTGGTGATGTGGTATGAACTTCAGGAGCAGAGACAAAAGCCTAGGTGTGGGGGGTGTTCTTGTTGCTCTGTCAGGAAGACCAGTTTTGGGGGACCCAGGAACTTAATATTCATTAAAAGGGCCTCCCCTGTCACAAGAAAATGTTTGTTGACACCTGGAGAGGCTCATTCTTTTGTCCACCCAGTCAAGTGGGCAATAAACCCAGTGGGGGTAGAGCTGCCTCCAGAACTCATTTGGAGTTTGGAGTCACATCAGAGTCAGAGTGGCTCATTACTCCGGCAACACCTCTGGATAGGCACACAGGTTATGCACAAGGGAAGAAAGGTCTCTCAATCTTGGATTTTGAGAGTGAGAGTGTTAGACCTGACAGCCTAAGGGTGGTCTTACCCCCAACCTTTTGCATTCCTCCTTCATTTTTATGACCTCATGTTTGCTGGTATTAGGACTATGTGCTCTTTACCACAGCTAACCAGAACCAAAGTGCTTGTGCTCTCCCCCGTAAACATGGCCATATTGGTTCATCCTCAATTGGCATATTTAATTGACTTATAACTCCCCATTAAAGTAGTAACATATGTACCCAGGACCTGTAAAAGAATTGCTACTACTAGGCCTGCAGCATTGATTGTTCCACCCCCTTAAGTAGCCCTTTAACCATAACGTAGGCCTGCCACTGCACAGCATCTGTGTGCAATTTACACTGCTGTGTCAACCTTGCAAAATAAACCTTCCCAGGCCCAAACCTTCTCTTGTTATACATATAAGTCACCCCTAAGGTAGGCCATGGACAACCCAGAGGGCAGGCTGCAATGTATTTAAAAGGCAGGACATGTTTTTTTAAGTTTTACATGTCCTGATGGTGAAAAAAACTCAAAGTTGTTTTTTACTACTGCAAGGTCTATTTCTCCCATAGAATACCATTGGGTTCACCTTATTACATTTTATACATGTAATTTCCAATTGGGAGGAAATAAACCTTTTGGCGAAGTAAGATTTTAAATTACAATTCTAAAAATGCCACATTTAGAAAGTTGGCATTTTCTTGCTTTAGCCATTTGGTCCCTGTAGCCTGTCTTTGATCACATGGCTAGGTGTAGTTGACAGTTGGAGTTTGTGTATTCCTCCTAGACAGCCACACACAATACGAGCTTATGTGTGTCTCAATGGGCCATCTCTAGCAGGATGGGAGGGAGGAGCTGGGCACAACCTTACTTACACCTGGTTAGTCTGTATCCTGTCCACGCACAAAGAGCTGCATACCCCCCTGTAGTGAGTCCGGAGCCATGGGAAGGGATGTCATATGTGAACTTCAAAGGCATGTCTTTGAAGTCACCCCCATTTCAAAGGCACCAGTGGGTATAAGTACTGGACCTCAGACACAACCACATCAGTACACGTCTGGACCTGTGGATACTCTGCCAGGAAGAAGTACTGCTGTGCTGTTAAAGGATTGCCACTTTGCTGGACTGCACTTTGCTGGACTCCTGCTTTGCTGTGCTGAACTGTTGCCTGGTGTCCTCTTGACCGGGTGAGAAGGACTAGACCTGCATCACTTGAACCCAGAGTGACTCCAAGGGCTAGTTGGCTGGCATCCTGATCTGAAGCCTCAGGGACATAACAGCCTTCCAACCTACTTGCATCTGCACCTGGACCATCTCTGAGGCTACCTTACCAAGTGGTGCCACCCCAGTCCTGGACCCTTGAAAGTTGGTCTACGGTGCTTGCAAGCGGAACCGATGCATCATCTCTGCTGATCAATGCATCCCCAAGCAGAACCGATGCATCACAGATGCTGCATGGATTGGACTCATCACAAAAGACTTGCATCACCGCCGCCTCCCACATCTTGGGACTGATGCATCTCCTTCGAAAGTGCAGCTGCGCAATGCTTTTCCCTGTGCAAGCTCCTCACATCCCTCATCGATGGCAGCCTTGATGACGACAATTAAATTCCACATCACAGTTTCACTACTCATAGGAACTGATGCATCAGCTCGGCTATGCCTCGCACTAGACTTCACATCACAGGCCCTGTCAACAGGATCCTCAACGTTGACATATCAGGGCTTCGCACTGCAGCCTCGTTGCAGCTCAGAACCCACGAATTGCCTCTGTGGCTCGCTGCAACCAGGATTTAAGGCACTTTGTTCAGCTGGCCTATCTGGGTCCCTGTAGCCGACCTGTGCACTAACGCAGTTGATCTGAACTTGCGACTTTATCCTGGACTGGTGTGAACAGATATGCCCAACAACGCTTTGTGCTATTTGGTGCAATTTCTCACTATAAACTTTAAAATTCAATAGCTTTGGTTCAACTAATTGGACTTTTGTCATTTTGGTCTTGTTTAATTTATTAAGAGCAGAGCTATTGTTTTCTAAACTGGTGTAAAATCATTTTGTGTGGTGTTTTCAAAGTTTTACTGTTTGAAATGTTGCACAAATACTTTACACACTGCCTCTAAGAAAAGCATGACTGCTCTTTGCAAAGCTACCAGAGGGTGAGTACAGGTTCAATTAGGGTATGCCTGCCCTTACTCGCCTAGGGTTGCAGTTGCCGCTTCACCAGGGCTTTCACCCCAGTTAACTAGCAACCCAATTTCTAACAGAGAGCCACTGTGGGAGTGTTTACTGTAGGGCAGGCAGGAAAGGCTGCAACAGGAAAGGTAGCAACAACCCTTGCACTGGAGGTGAAAAAGCTGACCCTGGCCTTGGAAGAGAAGAAGGCCCTCCTGGCCCAAGAGAGGAGCTAGCACGAGGTGGACTTGAGGTCCTGAAGGGTTTCTGAGTCCAGTGATGAAGGTGGCAGTGACACTGAAGTGATTAGGGGAGATAAACACAGAGTCCACATCCCAAAATACCTAGTGCCTAGTTATGTTGTGGGGGGGTGATTTAGATAAATGTTTTGGAGCTCATAAAGTTGCCCTGTGTGTGCATAGAGTACCAAAGCAGGACTGCAGTTTAGCCTGCTGAAGCATATGCCCATTGCTGGGAGGAATGCCCTTCTGGTCCTAGATGCAGCTGACCAGGTTAGGTATGCCACCATGAAAGAGGCCCCCATATGCAAATTTGGTTTAACCACAGAAAAGTGTTGTCTGTGGTTCAGGGATAGTATAAAGCACTCACACCATTCTATTTTGTAGGCACTGGAAGGTTTGAAGAGGAGTGGTAAAGTAAAGGATTATATTGGGCTATAGAATTTGTTGATGAAGGATCACATCTTGAGTAAATTCCTTTACAGAGTTACGCCATCATCTGATAGAGTCCAAGCTCACTGTACCCAGAGAGCTTGGGAAGAAAGCAGATCTCTGGCTCAGAACCAGTATGTCCAAGAAGGTATCTGGAGGGGACACATGAAAGAAAGAGTCAAGTCCCCAGCAGCAACACAATGGGGAGGCAAGGATAATACAAGTGAGTTCTCTAAAGAGCCTCAATTTGTTTTAAGGGGAGGAATTCTCGTACATAATCTGAACAGAAGAAGGGAGGTTTTGGTAGAAAAAAACAAGTGGCACCTATCACCAACCCTACTTTTATGACTGTCTCCAGTCAGGACACCAGAAGGGAGACTTCATATGTCCAAGGAAGCACCCCCGGGAAAGCCTAACAGATTGCCAGTTTAGTGATGAGGGAAGAAGTTGCCCTAGTTTGCATTGGGGAATAGGCTCTGTGGTTATGTACCAAATTGCATAGATATTGGGAGGCGGTTGTTAGTGAATTAAACTTGGCATTCTAAGGACACAGTCCAAGGGACACGGATGGAATATTTTAGAAATCCCTGTAGGGCAATCAACTTACAGTAAACATTATCACGACAATACCAGTCATTTTAATACATTGGGTTAAATAAGATGTCTTGGACTTTGAGACGGTTGCACAACTATCGAAGACTATGGACAGAGAGAAGATTTCATTGTCTATCAAGCACAGACTAAAGTCATATGAAACATATTAAGAATCCTTGATAGAGATACTCTCTTGAAAAAAACAGAGGGTCAATAGGTCATAAATATCTAACAGTTTTGCAGTTTATGTTAGAAAACGTTGCCTGGTGGACTTATCTCCTAAAGGTATTCCCTCCCAAGGGTCCTCTTTGTTCCCTACTGCATACATCTACCGCACCCACTCTAACGTATTCAGGGCAAGAATAGTAGTCAGCCAGAAGACTTGGGGAGAATTATTTGGGAAAGTTTTTGTTTCAAGTTGCTTCCTTTCATTGATTAACCATGCTATACATACAGCTCAAACAGCTCCTCTCCAATTAGTGGGTTGTAGGCGATGTTTGTAATAGCCCAAATAATTAAAAGAGTTGTACCATAAACCACAAAAGAAAAATGAAAGAAAGAACAGAGATATAAGTGACAAGTTTCATATTTACAACTCAGGACGAGGTTTTAAATCTAGAACAAGGTAACTGGTAAATTCATATTTTTCACATCTGTATGTCACTTGAGATTCATGGGAACGCTTTACTAGCACCATGATAAAATAAGAATTTAGGCATTTAACATTTAACTCAAAATTAATTTCAAAGCATACTTCTAGCATTTTCCTTTCATTATCATGAGTTTGTATGCATGTATGCATGTTTGGGTTAACTATTTTCCACAAATGTTAACACGTGCTTTGCCTATGAATATAGCATGATGGACTTCCAAGTATTGGCAGTATTAAATTGTAATATTGTTTTTATATATATAATACAAACCTGTCGAAGCAATGCTTTGAATGATAACAACCTTAGTCTCATTGTAAGATTTTCACTAGACTTTCCAAGTGTATAGCCCTAAAAACAGAAACAAGTAATCCTCAATATTAGCATTTGTTCTTTGTCCCCAAATTAAAAAGTAACATCTCAATTACACTTTATGGCAGAGTCACTCATCAACTTTATTCTGTAAAATACCATTAAAGTTACAATGAAAACATCAGAGCAATTCATTTATTCAATTGTTAAAATACAGACAATAATACAAAAATTAAAGCATTAATCAAATAACGAGTTCATATCATTTCTGTTGGCGCTGTACAGCTAAAATTTAATATGGCTGAGCTAGTTTCTTGGGTTTCAAGACACTGTAAGTATAACTGACCAAGCTTGTGGGATCTAATAGCAGAGGCCGCCAGGATTGGCAATAGAAAACGTTAATGATGGGTACAGCATAAAGTGCAAAACAGTGTAAAGTGAATTGTGGTTTGTTGAGACATAATGTTACAAGGGCACTTTGGCAAATTTGCAACCCAACCACCTCCCATAAAAGTAAACGCAACCAAGAAATGAAAAGTACTTAGGCAAAAATGAGTAAGATAGAAATTATAGAGGATTACTTAAAAAAGTTAAATATGGTCCTATGGTGCAGGTAGTAACTAAGGGAGCATATTTGAATACAGAAGACACGTCATATGATTGTTTCATTCTCTCCTTAGCACAATAATTTAAACAGAGTTTTGAACCTGAGTTTATTATGCTTATCAATGATCTCAGGGTTGAAAAAATTGGTGGAACACCCAAAAGAGCGGGCAGTCTGTCGGGCAGCATACTATTCAGATGTGATCAGAAATAGTAGCAACCCTTCTAAAAGTATCTTCTCTATAGTAAAAGATCTTAAAACCTCGGCAGATATTACAACAACGTCAGTATCATCTGATGCACAATGTGAGGCCCTTGCCTCCTTCTTTGTGAAGAAGGTGGAAACAATATCTAGATCCTTCCCTCAACACGCAGTTTATGAGGGGCCTGTGTCTAGACCCTCATGTAGTCATACTCTGGCTGCCTTTCCACCCATCTCTCAAGAGGAGCTTGTTGTGCTCTGCCATAAGATTAAATCAAAGCGATACCAAAGGGGAAACCCCGAAACCGGTCCTAGGATGCTTGTTTCCAGTCCAGGGAGGACCTGGCTTGGCAGTTCGGGCTGGACTGTTCCCATGAGGCACAGGGTCAAGACTGATTTGCCTATGGCTGGGTTCAAACTGGAATGGCATGGTGAGCAAAAAACGATGGATTTAGGCCCAGATCTCTGTACTGGGGTGAATGTATGACATTGTTCTGCATTCTGTCCATCAACTGTTGTTTTTGCATTTGTCACCCCGAGTGGGACGGGTATGCCCAGACGTGGGTCCCGTGCTCTCCATGCCACTGGAATCAAGCTATCCTGGCTGAAGAGGGGTGAAACCCGAAACCGGTCCTAGGATGCTTGTTTCCAGTCCAGGGAGGACCTGGCTTGGCAGTTCGGGCTGGACTGTTCCCATGAGGCACAGGGTCAAGACTGATTTGCCTATGGCTGGGTTCAAACTGGAATGGCATGGTGAGCAAAAAAACGATGGATTTAGGCCCAGATCTCTGTACTGGGGTGAATGTATGACATTGTTCTGCATTCAGTCCATCAACTGTTGTTTTTGCATTTGTCACCCCGAGTGGGACGGCTATGCCCAGACGTGGGTCCCGTGCTCTCCATGCCACTGGAATCAAGCAATCCTGGCTGAAGAGGGGTGAAACCCCGAAACCGGTCCTAGGATGCTTGTTTCCAGTCCAGGGAGGACCTGGCTTGGCAGTTCGGGCTGGACTGCTCCCATGAGGCACAGGGTCAAGACTGATTTGCCTATGGCTGGGTTCAAACTGGAATGGCATGGTGAGCAAAAAAACGATGGATTTAGGCCCAGATCTCTGTATTGGGGTGAATGTATGACATTGTTCTGCATTCTGTCCATCAACTGTTGTTTTTGCATTTGTCACCCCGAGTGGGACGGGTATGCCCAGACGTGGGTCCTGTGCTCTCCATGCCACTGGAATCAAGCTATCCTGGCTGAAGAAGGGTGAAACCCCGAAACCGGTCCTAGGATGCTTGTTTCCAGTCCATGGAGGACCTGGCTTGGCAGTTCGGGCTGGACTGTTCCCATGAGGCACAGGGTCAAGACTGATTTGCCTATGGCTGGGTTCAAACTGGAATGGCATGGTGAGCAAAAAAACGTTGGATTTAGGCCCAGATCTCTGTACTGGGGTGAATGTATGACATTGTTCTGCATTCTGTCCATCAACTGTTGTTTTTGCATTTGTCACCCCGAGTGGGACGGGTATGCCCAGACGTGGGTCCCGTGCTCTCCATGCCACTGGAATCAAGCTATCCTGGCTGAAGAGGGGTGAAACCCCGAAGCCGGTCCTAGGATGCTTGTTTCCAGTCCAGGGAGGACCTGGCTTGGCAGTTCGGGCTGGACTGTTCCCATGAGGCACAGGGTCAAGACTGATTTGCCTATGGCTGGGTTCAAACTGGAATGGCATGGTGAGCAAAAACGATGGATTTAGGCCCAGATCTCTGTACTGGGGTGAATGTATGACATTGTTCTGCATTCTGTCCATCAACTGTTGTTTTTGCATTTGTCACCCCGAGTGGGACGGGTATGCCCAGACGTGGGTCCCGTGCTCTCCATGCCACTGGAATCAAGCTATCCTGGCTGAAGAGGGGTGAAACCCCGAAACCGGTCCTAGGATGCTTGTTTCCAGTCCAGGGAGGACCTGGCTTGGCAGTTCGGGCTGGACTGTTCCCATGAGGCACAGGGTCAAGACTGATTTGCCTATGGCTGGGTTCAAACTGGAATGGCATGGTGAGCAAAAAACGATGGATTTAGGCCCAGATCTCTGTACTGGGGTGAATGTATGACATTGTTCTGCATTCTGTCCATCAACTGTTGTTTTTGCATTTGTCACCCCGAGTGGGACGGGTATGCCCAGACGTGGGTCCCGTGCTCTCCATGCCACTGGAATCAAGCTATCCTGGCTGAAGAGGGGTGAAACCCCGAAACCGGTCCTAGGATGCTTGTTTCCAGTCCAGGGAGGACCTGGCTTGGCAGTTCGGGCTGGACTGTTCCCATGAGGCACAGGGTCAAGACTGATTTGCCTATGGCTGGGTTCAAACTGGAATGGCATGGTGAGCAAAAAAACGATGGATTTAGGCCCAGATCTCTGTACTGGGGTGAATGTATGACATTGTTCTGCATTCTGTCCATCAACTGTTGTTTTTGCATTTGTCACCCCGAGTGGGACGGGTATGCCCAGACGTGGGTCCCGTGCTCTCCATGCCACTGGAATCAAGCTATCCTGGCTGAAGAGGGGTGAAACCCCGAAACCGGTCCTAGGATGCTTGTTTCCAGTCCAGGGAGGACCTGGCTTGGCAGTTCGGGCTGGACTGTTCCCATGAGGCACAGGGTCAAGACTGATTTGCCTATGGCTGGGTTCAAACTGGAATGGCATGGTGAGCAAAAAAACGATGGATTTAGGCCCAGATCTCTGTACTGGGGTGAATGTATGACATTGTTCTGCATTCTGTCCATCAACTGTTGTTTTTGCATTTGTCACCCCGAGTGGGACGGGTATGCCCAGACGTGGGTCCCGTGCTCTCCATGCCACTGGAATCAAGCTATCCTGGCTGAAGAGGGGTGAAACCCCGAAACCGGTCCTAGGATGCTTGTTTCCAGTCCAGGGAGGACCTGGCTTGGCAGTTCGGGCTGGACTGTTCCCATGAGGCACAGGGTCAAGACTGATTTGCCTATGGCTGGGTTCAAACTGGAATGGCATGGTGAGCAAAAAAACGATGGATTTAGGCCCAGATCTCTGTACTGGGGTGAATGTATGACATTGTTCTGCATTCTGTCCATCAACTGTTGTTTTTGCATTTGTCACCCCGAGTGGGACGGGTATGCCCAGACGTGGGTCCCGTGCTCTCCATGCCACTGGAATCAAGCTATCCTGGCTGAAGAGGGGTGAAACCCCGAAACCGGTCCTAGGATGCTTGTTTCCAGTCCAGGGAGGACCTGGCTTGGCAGTTCGGGCTGGACTGTTCCCATGAGGCACAGGGTCAAGACTGATTTGCCTATGGCTGGGTTCAAACTGGAATGGCATGGTGAGCAAAAAAACGATGGATTTAGGCCCAGATCTCTGTACTGGGGTGAATGTATGACATTGTTCTGCATTCTGTCCATCAACTGTTGTTTTTGCATTTGTCACCCGAGTGGGACGGGTATGCCCAGACGTGGGTCCCGTGCTCTCCATGCCACTGGAATCAAGCTATCCTGGCTGAAGAGGGTGAAACCCGAAACCGGTCCTAGGATGCTTGTTTCCAGTCCAGGGAGGACCTGGCTTGGCAGTTCGGGCTGGACTGTTCCCATGAGGCACAGGGTCAAGACTGATTTGCCTATGGCTGGGTTCAAACTGGAATGGCATGGTGAGCAAAAAAACGATGGATTTAGGCCCAGATCTCTGTACTGGGGTGAATGTATGACATTGTTCTGCATTCTGTCCATCAACTGTTGTTTTTGCATTTGTCACCCCGAGTGGGACGGGTATGCCCAGACGTGGGTCCCGTGCTCTCCATGCCACTGGAATCAAGCTATCCTGGCTGAAGAGGGGTGAAACCCCGAAACCGGTCCTAGGATGCTTGTTTCCAGTCCAGGGAGGACCTGGCTTGGCAGTTCGGGCTGGACTGTTCCCATGAGGCACAGGGTCAAGACTGATTTGCCTATGGCTGGGTTCAAACTGGAATGGCATGGTGAGCAAAAAAACGATGGATTTAGGCCCAGATCTCTGTACTGGGGTGAATGTATGACATTGTTCTGCATTCTGTCCATCAACTGTTGTTTTTGCATTTGTCACCCCGAGTGGGACGGGTATGCCCAGACGTGGGTCCCGTGCTCTCCATGCCACTGGAATCAAGCTATCCTGGCTGAAGAGGGGTGAAACCCCGAAACCGGTCCTAGGATGCTTGTTTCCAGTCCAGGGAGGACCTGGCTTGGCAGTTCGGGCTGGACTGTTCCCATGAGGCACAGGGTCAAGACTGATTTGCCGATGGCTGGGTTCAAACTGGAATGGCATGGTGAGCAAAAATACGATGGATTTAGGCCCAGATCTCTGTACTGGGGTGAATGTATGACATTGTTCTGCATTCTGTCCATCAACTGTTGTTTTTGCATTTGTCACCCCGAGTGGGACGGGTATGCCCAGACGTGGGTCCCGTGCTCTCCATGCCACTGGAATCAAGCTATCCTGGCTGAAGAGGGTGAAACCCCGAAACCGGTCCTAGGATGCTTGTTTCCAGTCCAGGGAGGACCTGGCTTGGCAGTTCGGGCTGGACTGTTCCCATGAGGCACAGGGTCAAGACTGATTTGCCTATGGCTGGGTTCAAACTGGAATGGCATGGTGAGCAAAAAACTATGGATTTAGGCCCAGATCTCTGTACTGGGGTGAATGTATGACATTGTTCTGCATTCTGTCCATCAACTGTTGTTTTTGCATTTGTCACCCCGAGTGGGACGGGTATGCCCAGACGTGGGTCCCGTGCTCTCCATGCCACTGGAATCAAGCTATCCTGGCTGAAGAGGGTGAAACCCCGAAACCGGTCCTAGGATGCTTGTTTCCAATCCAGGGAGGACCTGGCTTGGCAGTTCGGGCTGGACTGTTCCCATGAGGCACAGGGTCAAGACTGATTTGCCTATGGCTGGGTTCAAACTAGGAATGGCATGGTGAGCAAAAAACGATGGATTTAGGCCCAGATCTCTGTACTGGGGTGAATGTATGACATTGTTCTGCATTCTGTCCATCAACTGTTGTTTTTGCATTTGTCACCCCGAGTGGGACGGGTATGCCCAGACGTGGGTCCCGTGCTCTCCATGCCACTGGAATCAAGCTATCCTGGCTGAAGAGGGTGAAACCCCGAAACCGGTCCTAGGATGCTTGTTTCCAGTCCAGGGAGGACCTGGCTTGGCAGTTCGGGCTGGACTGTTCCCATGAGGCACAGGGTCAAGACTGATTTGCCTATGGCTGGGTTCAAACTGGAATGGCATGGTGAGCAAAAAACGATGGATTTAGGCCCAGATCTCTGTACTGGGGTGAATGTATGACATTGTTCTGCATTCTGTCCATCAACTGTTGTTTTTGCATTTGTCACCCCGAGTGGGACGGGTATGCCCAGACGTGGGTCCCGTGCTCTCCATGCCACTGGAATCAAGCTATCCTGACTGAAGAGGGTGAAACCCCGAAACCGGTCCTAGGATGCTTGTTTCCAGTCCAGGGAGGACCTGGCTTGGCAGTTCGGGCTGGACTGTTCCCATGAGGCACAGGGTCAAGACTGATTTGCCTATGGCTGGGTTCAAACTGGAATGGCATGGTGAGCAAAAAACGATGGATTTAGGCCCAGATCTCTGTACTGGGGTGAATGTATGACATTGTTCTGCATTCTGTCCATCAACTGTTGTTTTTGCATTTGTCACCCGAGTGGGACTGGTATGCCCAGACGTGGGTCCCGTGCTCTCCATGCCACTGGAATCAAGCTATCCTGGCTGAAGAGGGGTGAAACCCCGAAACCGGTCCTAGGATGCTTGTTTCCAGTCCAGGGAGGACCTGGCTTGGCAGTTCGGGCTGGACTGTCCCATGAGGCACAGGGTCAAGACTGATTTGCCTATGGCTGGGTTCAAACTGGAATGGCATGGTGAGCAAAAAAACGATGGATTTAGGCCCAGATATCTGTACTGGGGTGAATGTATGACATTGTTCTGCATTCTGTCCATCAACTGTTGTTTTTGCATTTGTCACCCCGAGTGGGACGGGTATGCCCAGACGTGGGTCCCGTGCTCTCCATGCCACTGGAATCAAGCTATCCTGGCTGAAGAGGGGTGAAACCCCGAAACCGGTCCTAGGATGCTTGTTTCCAGTCCAGGGAGGACCTGGCTTGGCAGTTCGGGCTGGACTGTTCCCATGAGGCACAGGGTCAAGACTGATTTGCCTATGGCTGGGTTCAAACTTGAATGGCATGGTGAGCAAAAAAACGATGGATTTAGGCCCAGATCTCTGTACTGGGGTGAATGTATGACATTGTTCTGCATTCTGTCCATCAACTGTTGTTTTTGCATTTGTCACCCGAGTGGGACGGGTATGCCCAGACGTGGGTCCCGTGCTCTCCATGCCACTGGAATCAAGCTATCCTGGCTGAAGAGGGTGAAACCCGAAACCGGTCCTAGGATGCTTGTTTCCAGTCCAGGAGGACCTGGCTTGGCAGTTCGAGCTGGACTGTTCCCATGAGGCACAGGGTCAAGACTGATTTGCCTATGGCTGGGTTCAAACTGGAATGGCATGGTGAGCAAAAAACGATGGATTTAGGCCCAGATCTCTGTACTGGGGTGAATGTATGACATTGTTCTGCATTCTGTCCATCAACTGTTGTTTTTGCATTTGTCACCCCGAGTGGGACGGGTATGCCCAGACGTGGGTCCCGTGCTCTCCATGCCACTGGAATCAAGCTATCCTGGCTGAAGATGGGTGAAACCCCGAAACCGGTCCTGGGATGCTTGTTTCCAGTCCAGGGAGGACCTGGCTTGGCAGTTCGGGCTGGACTGTTCCCATGAGGCACAGGGTCAAGACTGATTTGCCTATGGCTGGGTTCAAACTGGAATGGCATGGTGAGCAAAAAAACGATGGATTTAGGCCCAGATCTCTGTACTGGGGTGAATGTATGACATTGTTCTGCATTCTGTCCATCAACTGTTGTTTTTGCATAAGATTAAATCAGGCTCTCCTGCTGACCCCCTCAAGCCGGACCAATTTTTGAAATGACTACCCATGTTCTTACCATCTTTGTGCCATTTGATTAATCTGTCCCTGTCTACATCTGCTGTCCCTAGAGCTTGGAAGCAATCCAGGGTGGTCCCTTTGCTGAAAAAGCCCAAGCTTGATACTGCAAAACCGGAGAACTTTCGACCCATCTCTCTCCTGCCCTGGGTCTCCAAGATTTTGGAGGCCTATATTGATTCCATACTTACAGGCTATCTGGAGGAGAACAACTTACTGGTCCCCTCTCAGAATGGTTTTCGGCCGGGTCACAGTATGGAGTCAGCTCTCCTAGCTGTGACCGAGCATCTGAGGGGGGCTCTAGACAAGTGTCGCACATCGGCACTGATTTTGTTAGATCTCAGTGCTGCGTTTGACACCATCTCCCACCAGATCCTGTTGCAGAGGTTGGAGGAGGTGGGCATCGTGGACTCTGCCCTTGAGTGGTTCGTCTCCTTTTTAGCTGACAGGACCTTCCAGGTTGCAGTTCCTCCTTTTGCTTCCAAGATCCATACCATCAAATATGGGGTACCGCAGGGCTCAGCTCTGAGCCCGACATTGTTCAATCTATATGTACAACCATTGGCAGTAGTGGCAAAAAGCAGAGGGCTCACAGCTGTGTCTTATGCGGACGACACACAGTTGGTAGTGGCACTCTCGGATGACTCTGGGCAGGACGCATGCAAGTTCCAGAGGGATCTGGAGATCATCTCTGAGTGGATGACTGGCAACTGTCTTCAGCTCAACGCCAGCAAGTCCGAGGTACTGCTGGTCGGGAGAGACACCGAGCTGTGGAGTGAGCGCTGGGGGCCTGCTAAGCTGGGCTGTGCACCCGTCCCCAAACAGGTGGTAAAAAATGTGTGTGTGTGGGTAGACTCCGCCCTAAGCTTTCAGACACAAACAAAGAAAGTAGCAGGAACCTGATTTGGCATTCTACGGGGGCTCAAAACAGTGCTAGGGTTTTTTGACCCGTCCATGAGGCGGGTGATTGTCCAGGCTTCCATTCTGTCTAGACTGGATTATGCCAATTCCCTCTACTTGGGAGCCAATAAGGCAGAAATTACAAGACTGCAAAGGGTCCAGAACGCTGCGGCTAGAACCCTGTTGGGTCTGCCCAGGACATGCCCCACTTCCAGTGCTATCCGTCGGCTACATTGGTTGCCTGTGGCTAAACGCATAGAGTTCAAGATCCTCTGCATGTCTTTCAAAAGTTTAAATCTCTCCTCTCCAGATATCTTGGCCAATCTGCTTACACTATACAACCCCTCCCGCCAACTCCGGTCTATGGGCCAGCATCTGGCGGTTGTTCCGCAGGCGAGGAGGGCTCGTGCTGGTGGACGCTCCTTCTGTGTATTGGCAGCCAAACTTTGGAATATGCTCCCCATCGCCATTCGCAGTATGGAAAACTACCTGGCATTCCGTAAGGCTATCAAAACGCACCTCTTTCCTCCACTATAGGCTGCTTCTGTTGTCTATTGTTCTGCAGTTTTCTGCTTCAGCGCTGGGACGCCCCTTTGCCAGGGCAGCTGTGCGCTATATAAAACCGCATAACATAACTCTGACATTGTATTCTTGATATAAGTTAGCTATGGAATATTTAATAAATTGTTTTATTCTAGACAGTCTTTCAAAATTTACAGTGAAAAGGATGCCTCTGGGGAAAGCCAGATCTTGATCCATAGAAACAAAGGGAATACTTGTATAATGTCTGATAAATATTTTTCCCCAGTTCAATATAGCAAATGTATGTGGTGGTGTTCTTTGAAACAGAAAAGAGTCTTGTAAAAAAAAAGCATGTTCTACTTTTTGAATAGCTTCTATAGTAGCATACCCCCACACACCTGTCCCGTACATTGCAACCGGTAAACATTTACTCTTATACATCTGTAACATCTCCTTCAGTGGCCTATGGCCAAGCTTGCTAGATGCAAAAGCTAAAGATGGCTTCTGTCGCTCCCACAAATTGCTGAGATCTCTTGATCAAATGGCCCCAGTGCAGTGAGGGGTCGAACGTAATACCCATGTAATTAAAGGTTGTGAGCTTATGACCTGCTCCCTGCTGATAAAATATGATGTGGAGTTCACTTTTCTTGGTCCGCTTGTCATTATGAACGATTTGCTAAAATAAACTTTTACATCTAAATTACTTATAAATAAAATGGTGACTCTCATTATCTAAGCTGGCGACCACCATTACCTAAGATGGATTTAGAGACAAAGGTAGAGAAACTGGACATGCTAACTAAAATGGAGACTATAGCAATAATATAACCTGCTCTGTATGTGTTTAAGAACCTAAAACAATAAGAAAAAAGCCTAAAAGTAGGATAGGGTATAAACTCTGCTTTGCCTGCGGAGTTCGCAGTGTTTTGCCCACTACGAAATTTCACTTAGAACGTGGTGCTCTAGCAAGACTCCACCAGCCGCTGCGTGGCTGAGTTTTTTAACATTAAGGGGTCGATTCCGATTCGGGCCGGAAATTTCTCCGACCGAGCCGGACCCGGAGAGATTTCCGACCGAATCGGACCCGTGCAGTCCGACCGAACGAGTACGATGCGTCCGTATGTTATCGGACACGAGTCGGTCGGACTCCCATTGAACTCAATGGGAGCCGGTCGTACAACGCGTACGCGGGCTCCCATTGCCTCAATGGGTGCGAGGCGGACAAGGGCGCCCCCTACAGCGAGTACGCCGCGAGCGCTCGCGGCGTACACGCACAGGTAGGGGACCCATGGGTCCCCCTGTGTGCGCCTCGCGCGGGTACGCGTACAGGGGGTCCGACACGGACCCCCAAAGTACGGCTCCGACAGCGAGTTCGAGTCGGACGGCGCGAGTCGGTCGGAGCGGTCGAGGTGCGCATCGTACTTACCCGGCCGGAAAACGTCTCCATTGCGCGGTGCGGATCGGGTCCGAGCGAGTCGGTCGGAGCGGTACGATCCGGGTACGAGTCGGTCGGAGCGGTCGGGTCGCCCGGACGAGTCGGTCGGCGAGTCGCATCGTACTCGCTCGGCCGGACCCGCGTACGGTTCGGTCGGGAAACAGGCTTTCGCATGGCTTTTTTCCCGACCGAATGGTATTGGGTGCGCCTCCGACCGAGATCGGAATCGGCCCCTAAGTTGGCAAGCGCAAGCGAGAATTTGAGACCTGAGCGTGATTTTCAGGTGCTAAAACGACCCCTGGCCATTCGCGTTGCGAAAGCTGACCCACGTGTAGAAAATCTACTTGAGCGGCAGAATGAACCACCGCCCTCTAGTGCACTGTGTGGTGCCATTAATGCTGATTTTACAGCGAGGTACAAGCTCCCGGTGCTAAAAATCAGCATGAGCAACGTGACATGTTGAATTCCACCAGTTCGTAGAACTCCATGTAATCTTGTGGTGTTTTTATGTAATTCCATAAAGTGAAACTCCGTGAGTTACCCCCACCCCTACCTAAAACAAGTGATTAAATTAGATAAAAAAAATAGAATTATGGAGGGAAACAGTCATATGATTTATGACATTTCTGGAATAATTTCTACATTAAATTGTCCCCAAATTATCACAAAAGAGTCAACAGGCTTGCGTACATTTGTATTTTACAGATCACAGTAACTGAATTACAGGAACTTGAATCAGCTACTTCACTTTACTAGGCCCTCAGTGTAAATCTCCAGTGAATTCCAGTTCAGGTGCAAACTGCCATTTGTGCCTGATTTAGGTAAAATTAAAGGCAATCATGGGAGTTAGTGCACTTTGGAATGGAGAAACATATGCTGTTACTGTATTAGCCTCCTTCAGAGGTTCAAAAAGCAGAATGATATGGTAATTATGCACCCCATGAAAAGCCATCCTGAGGTATCATAATTCACCAATTCTATTTCTAATCTGGGACTTGGCAGGAGTTAAAATGATGTTTAAAGTCCAAAGACTATGTGGGTTATTTTCTCAGAGTTGCACAGGCACTTGAGTAGAGATGTGCAATTTTTCAATGCATCCACATGCTTTAATATTGGTAAGTAAATGAACGCAATGATTGAGGATTTGCAGAGTTTTGCATAACAAGAGTGCCCTCACATACTTACTGTAGTAAATGGGTTCAAATATGAGTTGCCTACTAAAAAATAATACATGAAGTCTAAGCGTATATAATATAAGCATTACACTTAACTATTATTGTCTTAAGAAAACCCGGCAAATAAATATAAAAAGTCTGCAATTCAGGCAAACTAACAGTTTCTGAATAAATCATTTACAGTTGAGAGCTAGATATAGAGGCACAGAAAATAACCTTTCTGCCCACATGATGCAAAAAAAGGGACTGAAGAGTGGGCCTTCGTATTTAAAGATCTGGGACATAATAGCCATTGAAAGCATTCCAAATGAAAAACGTTGTCCACCTGCATGAGCATTACTTTCTGTATGGTCTGTTAGACCAGTCAGTCTTAGGGTTGTCTTCCCCCAAAACCTTTTGCCTACTCCCCTCAAGTTTGCTGAGACTTGTTTTTGTTGGCTTTACGACTCTGTGCACTTTACCACTACTAAGCAGCGCTAAAGTGCTTTTGCTGTCTCCTTAAAACATGGTAAAATTGGCCTACACCTGATTGACATATTTAATTTACTTATAAGTCCTTAGTAAAGTGGCACAACATGTACCCAGGGCCTGTAAATTAAATGCTACTAGTGGGCCTGCAGCACTTATTGTGCTACCCACTTAGGTAGCCTTTTAAAAACTCCTCAGGCTGCCATTGCAGCCTGTCTGCAGTTTTAAACTGCCAATTCGACCTTACAAAATAAACCTTATGCCAGTCCTAAAACTCCCTTTTAAATCCAAATAAGTCATAACTAAGGTAGGTCCTAAACTGCCCATAGGGAGGGTGCACTACATCTAAAAAGATGGACAGCTACATTTAAGTTTTACATGTCCTGGTAGTGAAAAGCTCCTAAATTATTTGTTAACTACTGTGAGGCCTACCTATCCCATAGGATAACATTGGGTTACCTTATTGCATTTAATAAGTGATAACATTTGATTGGGAACAGGTAGAATTGTCATATTTTGTCTCTAAAGAATTGTTTTTAAATTCTCTTTAATGGTAAAGTTGAATTTTAAGGCACACGACTGAAAATGCCACTTTTAGAAAGATATAAGACATACAATAGATGAACTTTTAGAAAGATGGCTTTTTATTGTCTTAACTATTTGGTGCCTGCAGCTTGCTTCCTGGGCCACAGGCCTATGATTAGCATGGCAGTTGGCCTTTGTGTATTCCTCTGAAAAAGGGAGACAAAGAGGGACTAGATGTCGGTAGGAAGGGCCATTCTACAAGGATTTGTGGGGCGAAGCTGTTCCCTGCCCTACCTAGATTTCAAAGGAGCTGCTGCCTCAGCACATTCACAAAGAACTTAACATTAGCCTTTTGCCACACTAGACCCCTTGGACCATGGCCAGGGAGGAAGATAATTCCAGAACAATCTGGGGACGAGAAGAACTCCAGAAGTTTCGCCCACTTCACAGCTACCACCAGATATAAAGATATAACTCTCTGATCCACTCTTCAGTTCACTCCTGGACCTGCAGAGAACAATCAGAAGGCCTGCCCTGCACTTTAAAGGACTGTCCTGCAGCTTGAGGCCTGCTTTGCACTTTAGAGGACTGCCCTGCTATTCCCAGAGGACTGCCGTATTCCTGGAATCCTGCCTTGGAACCTCAGAGGACTGTCTTGCTGCTTGTGGACTGCCTTGCAGCTTGAAACCAGGAGTATCAGAGTAACTCCAAGGGCTAGTTGGCTGGCCTCCTGGTCTGAGCAACAGGAACACAGAAAGCTTCAATAACTTGAATCTTGCACTTGTACCCTGCCGAAGTGAGGCCTTCCCTCCAAATGATGCGCACTGAGTCCTGAACTCTTGGAAGTGGTGCTAAAGGTTCCCAAACAGATGAAAATCAAAGCTTGGGACTTTGAAAATGTTCAGCCCAAAAGTGCCCTGAGAACCGAGAGTAGACCGGGACCTACCTGATCGCCAATCTGCCCAAGATGCATCGTTGGCTGGCCTGACTTTGCAGTAGCTCCTGCTACATTCTTCTCTGCTTCAAGAAAGAACAGGGGAACCCTACTCACTAAGGAACCAGGGTAATAGTTGGTCATTTGGTCATTTGGTCATTGTACCCGATCAAGTTGACTGATGCGGCTTTGTCTGAATCTACACGCGGAGCGCTGTCCCGTTTTTCTATTCTTCTACCGAGAAATACTCTCAGTGCATTGTCACTGTTAATCCACAAAGGGATTCTACAACTCTACGGCTGTGGCGTAAATTAATCGAGCCCCTCTGGCCCACCTACATACCCCATTGGATTGACAGCCTGTCCTTACATTGAGTACCCGGACGGGTCCTCATGTGAGTAAACCTTTTCCTCTTTTCTTCACGTGGGGCACATCATTTTCACAAGGCTGCGCAACCATATATTCAGATGTCCCTTCATCAATAGTCCTGAAGAGACCCCACATTGTTTTGAGGGTCGAAACGCTGTCGACAAACAGAAGAAGCAAACCATTCCCCCAGCACATATCATTGTATATAGCTGCTGTTCACATGGAACTATTTTGATAATGGTCGACTTGTACAAACTATGGAAACCTTGTATTTAATATTCACATTGTCACTTAGGTTTAGGTTCCCTTTGTCACTTGGGACACTATGCACAAATGTTGTTTTGATGTATAATGTTTACTCCTAACTTTATTGTTTAAAAATTCATAAAATATACTACACTGGAATCGGTGTGTTAGTGGTTCCTTCGCGCTCTGCCATTATCTAACCCTCTATATCGCGATTGTGCTTATGTATCATAACCTCATAGTATATTATTCCACAGGAACCATTGTTTTTCCTATATAACATTCTTCTCTGCAGCAGCAAATCCTGTTCAGCGGCTCCTCGTAGAAGGAACATCCAGCATCGTGGAGCACTCGTCGAACACAGCGTACAGCTTCATCTCATTGAGGTTTTCAACTTTCCATAAAATGACTAAATGTGCACTTAGAAATCATCACCATGTCTTTGTCTAGGTGCTCCCCAGCAACAACAACTCTTCCGTGGACTCCGCCGACTGTCTTGTCACACTAAAGTTTACCTTCTCAGAGTTTTTTTTCCCGAAAATCCTTCTAACTCTAAAGGTAAGTCAAGACCATGCCCAATCCACCTGCTATATCTGAACCAGGCTCCATTGTGGTCGGCCATAATTTTCCAATTTTCCCCAGTCTTGCGTGACTAGCTATCCACGGTTGGCACTTTGATCTTTTAGGCACTCGTTTTTACTAACAAAATTTTAAAAATCATAACTCTGTTTCTACTCATTAGATTCTTGCTGTTTTGGTGTCAAATAATATATAACATTTTACTTTATTTTTCTCCATTTGTGTGAAATTCTTCTTGTGTTGTGTTTTCACTTCATTACTGTTTAAGTGCTGAATAAATACATTACACATTGCCTCTCAGTTAACTCTGACTGCTAGGCTACCAGAGGGTTAAGCACAGGATAATTTAGTGACTTTTGTGGTTCACCCAGACAAGGATTGTGGTTGTTGTGTTCTTAACACCTCCCTCAACCAAAAACCCAATTTCCTACAGGGTTGAACTTGTCAGAATTTCTATGTTTTTTATCAAGCTGTCATCTGGAAGTAATCCTGCCACTAACAAAGTCTGCCCCAATGTGAAGCTAGCACCTTCAGATCCTAAAAAGTTTAAAAGCAAGCTGCAAATGATTTGCTAAATTGCGAGAAGCCTGGCATGCACAAAGGAAAAGAGGCAAGTTATTCCATAGGCAAGAGGCCTGGACTGTAAAATCCCTACCTGTACTTAGGAATATTCAGGACGTTCTCATCACCAGGGCTGCATTCATTTGGTAACTTGCTCTTAATGTTACCATCCTGGTAGACCTAGCATATTTTTGTACAGAATACTACAGGTCTGACAATTGCAATACATGAAAGCAGCATGTTGCTCACCAACATAGTGCTAGACTCTATTGATTGTTTGGGGCCTACCCAAAGTGGTACTTCTTTTACCATGGGTGCCCATTATCAGTGTATGATACTATTCATGTTTGATAGCAGTTGTTTATAGTAGTTGGGTGCAGGCTTTTTTTACTAAACCTTAGAGGGGAGACTACCTTCTTTGTAGTATTTCATGACAGAACTTCCCTCATTCCTTCTGACTGCATGCAAAGTGTGCCTTTACATGGTTAGTGCCATTTGGATGTAGTACTTTACTGAATGTCCCACCAAAAAGCGCTGTAGATTTTTCTGTCCCTCTCAAATTATTTGCAAAGCAAATTTCTCTATTTGGCCTGAGGAAACATAAGAAAGGAAAAACCTTTGTTGCATTAGCCTGAACTCAACACATTACCAATGGGTCAGAGTTAAACCTAGCTAGAACTCACTGGCTCACTGTGCCACTGGATTCAAGTTATCCTGGCTGATGTGGGGTGAAACCTCCAAACCGGTCCTAGGATGCTTGTTTCCGGTCCAGGGAGGGCCTGGCTAGGCAGTTCGGGCTGGACTGTTCCCAGGAGGCACAGGGTCAAGACTGACTTGCATATGGCCAGGTCTAAACTGGGGTGGCATGGTGAGCAAAATAATGATGGATTTAACCTAGATCTCTTGACTGGGGGTGAATGTTTTGATTTGTTCTACATTCCATCCATCAATTGTGTATCTTTTGCTTTCTCGCCCTAAGTGTGCCGGGTATGCCCAGACGTGGTTCCCGGGCTCACTGTGCCACTGGAGTCAAGCTATCCTGGCTGATGAGGGGTGACACCCCGAAGCCGGTCCTAGGATGCTTGTTTCCGGTCCAGGGAGGACCTGGCTTGGCAATTCGGGCTGGACTGTTCCCATGAGGCACAGGGTCAAGAATGATTTGCACATGGCCAGGACTAAACTGGGGTGACATGGTGAGCAAAAGAATGATGGATTTAACCCAAATCTCTTGACTGGGGGTGAATGTTTTGTTTTGTTCTGCATTCCGTCCATAAATTGTGTGTCTTTTGCTTTCTCGCCCTAAATGCGCCGGGTATGCCCAGACGCGGGTCCCATGGCTCACTGTGCCACTGGATTCAAGCTATTGTGGCAGATGAGGAGTAAAACCCCAAAACCGGTCCTAGGATGCTTGTTTCCGGCCAGGGAGAACCTGGCTTGGCAGTTAGGGCTGGACTGTTCCCATGAGGCACAGATAAGATAAGATAACATTTTGTAAAGCGGTCGAATGACGCTGCGTCTTGGTGCTGAGAGTGTGAAGAGGGACTGTGCCATTGACTCCAGCGACTTAGTTACGGGGGAACAACTAGGACTTTAGCAATTTCCTAAAAAGCTGCCTGTTGGATTGTAGTCTCATAGCGATAGGCAGCTGATTCCACAGTTTGGCTGCACAGTGTGATAGACTCCTACCTCCCCATCTTGCTCTGCGAATTTTGGAAATGTGAATGAGACCCACCTTTGTGGATCTAAGATTTCTGGTGGGAGTGTACCATGAGAACAATTTCTGGATATCAACCGAACCACCTCCATATAGTGCTTTGTGCACCAAACAGAGGGCCTTAAATTCTACTCGTTGCTGGATAGGGAGCCAATGTAGTGACCTTATGCCAGCCAAGGTGGGATGGCCTTTAGGAATGTTTAATAACAATCGTGCAGCAGCATTTTATAACGATTGTAATTTCGTCCTCTGTGCCTTGTCAATGCCGATAAAAAGTGCATTGCAGTAGTCTATTTTCAAAAGAATAAGAGCTACTACCACCGTTTTCCTGAGTTCCTGAGGAATAAAGGGGTCAAGACTGATTTGCATATGGCCAGGTCTAAACTGGGGTGGCATGGTGAGAAAAAGAATGATGGATTTAACCCATTTCTCTTGACTGGGGGTGAATGTTTTGATTTGTTCTGCATTCCGTCCATCAATTGTGTGTCTCTAGCAAGAACAACACCTAGACAATTACTGTGTACGGAAGGCCTACGTACACACCCCTTGCTTTCAAACCCCATATCCTGTGCTTGGTGGAGCTGAAGGGGTCCTTTGGACACACACCAAAAAATGAATTTGCACCAGTGGCCCAGATAGACTGATTTGGTAGTCAATTTCCTGGTAGCCTGTCAGGAATGATTGGTCTTCAAAAAAAGTCTGTGAGGCAGACTAAGGATAGTGAGGATTCAGGGAGTAATGGTTTGCAGTACGTTTATTTATTTACCCATATATAGCTCAATGTAACTCAATAAAGCATTGTGGTCACAGGAACATAGCCTGGAAGGTAAAATAGCCCAAGCTGTCTAAAAATAGAGTTACAAAATCTAATAATGTAAAAGGAAGCAAATGCAATTGAGAGCTTGGGTGCTATGAAAACAGCAGCCTGTGACATGGATAGTACATATTTTTGGCAAATCGTGACTTGGGGTTCTGAAGGAATCTCAAATTGCCTACAGACCACTGTGGGAGCAACAGAGTCCCTTGGACACAGTCAACCATGAGGCTTTGATTTGTAGAACGACAGAGGTTGGCATAACAGGAATCTGCTCGGAAATGGTGTAGTTCATATTTGGAAGTTTGCTTGCAAGCAATACATTTACCTCCTTAAATTCAGAGTCCAGAGTTATTAGGTAAGGGATAACTCAGAGCTCATCCCTGAGCCCCTTGCTGTTTGATAATTATCTCAGACCGCTTGCTCAGTTGATCAGGGAATCCTATTTATGAACTATGCATATGATACAAAACTCATCATCTCATAGGACCAGTCCCATCCCAGGTCTTTTGAAGCATTTCATACCTCTGTACACATCATTGCTAGATGGCTAATTAAAAGCCCAATAAAATGCAAGGGAGACACAACGAAGAGATGTGTAAGGTACCAAGATCATTAACAGTGAAGCTCCGACCTTGATCCGCCCTATCTGCTACAGTTTCAGCAAATGCGAAATCTAGACTGACAGTCTGATACTGACCTGCATTAGCTGCACAGGTCTACAAATTGTCCTCCTCCTGCTTAGCGCTGCTGAGAACTTTATACAAAATACGTCCATCCCTACCACACATTCTATGGCCTCTAGTTGTCCATTGTTTCTAGGCACCTTGTACAATCTTATTATATGCCTGTATATAATTCAGACTGCTAATGCTTGTCAGTCTCTATCCCTCCCATCTAGAATTTTAGCATCTGTTGCATTAGATGAATTGCACTGGCTTCCTGTACCCAAGAGAAGCATCTTTAAATTACTTTGCTTGGTACACAGAGCTATTCACTTAAGAGGACCCAAGTATCTTGAGGAAAATAAATTGTGATTATGATCTCACTAGGCCACTGCTCTCTGCAGATGCAATACTTCTGGTTATTCCAAACTGCATACACAGAGCTTTTGTAGTTCAGGCATTTCGCCTGTGCAATAACTTGCCATTTTCCCTTCACTCTATACTGACGTAAATCACCTAAACTTGAGTCAACACCCATTAGACTATGCGAGAGCTAGCGTACTACATGCAACAATTTTGTCAGTGCCAGAATGCCTTCTAGCTAACAGTTTCACTTAATAAATCAATATAAAAAGTACCTCTGAGCATTACTGGATTTTGGGTTGTTCCAGGAGGCCACCTGGCTGGACAAATGTCTGAAGGGAAGTCAGGGAAATTAGGTGGCCCAGAAGGCACCGGACCCAGTCAAGGTCCCGACTGATCATTATAAAGCTGCTGCAAGCATTTGCACCCCTCAGCCTTTAATGCATGTTTGTATAGTGGTGTTGTTACTGATTTGTGGAGCACAGCTATTATTATACTTTTTGTTAGACCTGTCAGCCTTAGGGTGGTCTTCCCCCAAACTTTTTGCCTTTACCCCTCCTATTCTAGCTGATCTCTGTATTGTTAGCCTTACTACCCCTAACCAGTGCTTAAGTGCTTGTGCTCTCTCCTCTAAACATGGTAGAATTGGCTTAAACCCAATTAGCACATTTAATTTACTTGTAAATTCCCAGTAAAGTGGTACTATTATGCACAGGGCCTGTAAATTAAATGCTACAAGTGGGCCTGCAGAACATATTGTGCCATACACATAAGTGTCCCTGCAAACATGTCTCAGGCCTGCCATTGCTGCTGGTGTGCAGTTTTAAACTGCCATTTCAACCTGCCAAAATAAACACTTTTTCATGCCTAAATCTTCCTTTTTAATACATATGTCACCCCTAGAGTAGGCTGTACAGCCCATAGGCCATGATGCCGTGTAGTTAAAATGTTGGACATTGACTGTTGAGTTTTTCATGTCCTGGCAGTGAAAACTTCTAAATTAGTTGTTCACTACAGTAAAGCATACCTCTCCCAGAGTGTGACATTGGGTTACCTTACTATATGTAATAAGTGATAATTTCAATTGGGAGCAGGTAGGAATATTGAATTTGGTGTCTAAAGAATTGTAATTAAAAGCCCTCTTTAATGGTAAAGTTGGATTTTTTTTCACAATTCTCAAAATGGATCACTGACAACAGAAATATCGACATACAGAAATATCGTGACAAAAATATCGTTGTAAAAAATAACGACCTCCTATCTTCATAATGGTAAGTACAAAAATATCGAAAAAAATATATCGTTGTTAAAAATATAGAAGTAGAAAATATCGTTTTTTTATAAGTATAAAAAAATGTAAAATGAATTAAATAATACATATATATTTAGATTTATTTGTATATTTTAACAATTATAAGTAATACATGTAATGTAATAAATTAAACATACATATTTAAAATGTAATATATATATATTTACTTAAAAATAATTAATAAATAATAATTTTAAATAATTATAAAATGTTAGAAATATATTAAAATGTATAAATAAATATATGTATATACATACACATGTAACATAAAAATAAAAAAAATGTAAATTATATTATAAATTAAAATATTAAAATATATAATATTTTTTAGACCTACATTTTACACTACATTGACTGCAACAGTAGGGGAAGTGTTGGATAGCGGAGGAGAAAAAATTACTATTCCCACTCCAGCGAGTGCAACATTAGGGAAAGTGTTGGATAGCAGAGGGGAATAATTTACTATTCCCACTCCAATAACTGCAACAGTAGGGAAAGTGTTGGATAGTGGAGGGGAATAATTTACTATTCCCACTCCAGCGAGTGCAACAGTAGGGAAAGTGTTGGATAGCGTAGGGATAAAAATTACTATTTCCACTCCAGCGAGTGCAACAGTAGGGAAAGTGTTGGATAGTGTAGGGGTAAAATTACTATTCCCACTCAATGAGTGCAACAGTAGGGAAAGTGTTGGCTAGCGGAGGGGAATAATTTACTATTCCCACTCCAGCAAGTGCATCAGTAGGGAAAGTGTTGGATAGCTGAGGGGAATAATTTACTATTCCCACTCCAATGAGTGCAACAGTAGGGAAAGTGTTGGATAGCGGAGGGGATAAAATTACTATTCCCACTCCAGTGAGTGCAACAGTAGGGAAAGTGTTCGATAGCAGAGGGGTAAAAATTACAATTCCCACTCCAGCGAGTGCAACAGTAGGGAAAGTGTTGGATAGCGGAGGGGATAAAATTACTATTCCCACTCCAAACAGTGCAACAGTAGGGAAATTGTTGGGTAGTGTAGGGGTAAAATATACTATTCTCACTCCAGCGAGTGCAACAGTAGGGAAAATGTTGGATAGCGTAGGGGTAAAAATTACTATTCCAACTCCAGCGAGTGAAACAGTACGGAAAGTGTTGGATAGCGTAGGGGTAAAAATTACTATTCCCACTCCAGCGAGTGCAACAGTAGGGAAAGTGTTAGATAGCGCAGGGGTAAAAATTACTATTCAAACTCCAGCGAGTACAACAGTAGGGAAAGTGTAGGATAGTGTAGGGGTATACATTACTATTCTCACTCCTGCGAATGCAGCAGTAGGGAAAGTGTTGAATAGCAAAGGGGTAAAAATTACTATTCACATATAAAAAAATTCAAGTTTAAAAACAAACAAAATATCAACTACTATACAACATATAATAAAACACCCAAAAACAATACATATCTAATATAAATTTTTACAAAACATAGAAACATATAATAATGTACAAAAATATAAAATTTACATAAAAAGATTATTTTATCAAACAAATAAATATTTTGTAATAGAAATTAATTGTAATCTAAAAAATAATTATTACATAATGTAATATTTTTGCCCTACCCTATAACACCACACAATTTACAACACACATCTAAATTAAATAAAAAGTGTACCTCCATAATTAATAAAATTAATTATCAATTTAAAAATTATTAATTAAAAGACATATTTTAAAAGTTCAAAATTATTGTAGTAACCAAACATTACAGCTATACAACATAAATCCCCAAACAAACAAAAATCAACAATTACCAAAAATATTTAACAATTAATAAATAAATATAAATAAATATTAATGATCAAGTAATGATTAATTAATGTAAACTAAATTACTTTCCACCATCTACCCCAATAAACACCATAACACACACCTAAAAATATTTACACAATTTCCGTAACTAATTTTACATTAATAAATTCATATCAATAAACAACAAATAAGTAATTAATTTTTAAAAAATTACTTCCCACCATTTACCACTATAAACATCACAACTCACACATCAAAATGTTTACACAAATGACAAAATTAAAATGTAATTAATTAATTAGCATCAATTAACAAAGAATTAATTAATTAAAAATAAATTACCTCCCACCATACTACCCTATAAATGCCACCAACAATTTCGTAAGCAATTATACAATTAACATAATTAATTAACAATTAATTAATTAATAACAATTAACAAACAAAATATAAATAATTATTAATAAATTAATTCACACAATTAACACTATAAAATAATAATTAATAAATATTATATAAAATAAATTATTACATGTATTAAAATTAAATTACTTCCCACCCTACTCCCCTATCAACCCACAACCCACTCCTAAAAAAATCACACAATTAGCATAATTGCCAATTAATTAATAATAATTAATAACAAATCAATAAATAATTAATAATATACTATTTCCGACAGTTAACAATATAACATATTACATAAATAAATATTAATTATGAAAAAATATTAATAATGTAATTATAATTACATTACTTCCCACCCTATTCCCCTATAAACCCACAACCTGCTCCTAAAAAAATTACACAATTAACATATTTACCAATTAATTAATCAATACAAATTACCACTCTGCTGCCCTGCCACTCTACTGCCCTGCTACTCTGCTGCTCTACTGCCGACTGCCCTGCTTGCTGGGAAGGAAGACTGGACATGCACCCTTCATCCCAGGCTGAAGTGACTCTAAGGGTCAGTCAGCGGACCTCCTGTTCTGAGCTATAGGGTTATACCAAACTCCAGAGCCCAGCTGACCTGCTGCCTGGACCTGCATGAGCCCTGCTAGCCTCTAATGGAGTCAGTTCCTGACCCTCAAGGGGGTGCCCCTCAGGTCCTGGGGAAATGGTGTGGTTTCCGTTGAGCTCACCTGAAGTTTTTGGGGTTCTCGTGAATATGAATGGGCCCTTTCGCACCAAGATCTTGCCGCCATCACGAAGTTCTGGAGAACCCGACTCTTTTATCTACAGCAACTGCCGATGATGCCTGTATTTCACGGTACAGAATCGACAGCTCATTGGGACCACCAATGTCAAGCTCCTCGATGCACAACAGGATCTTCATGCTACCGTGAAGACCGTCCGTGATGCCCAGCCTGCCCTTTAAGCCAATTCGTCGGCCATCCGCGATGTTCTTCTTGCTCCTCACGGTTCCTTCAACTGTGAACTGAACTCTTTGTCCTGAACTGTGAAGATATCTCTTTATCTGGGACTAACCCAGTCCTGGTATCTGGCCCTTGCTCCATCGCAGTTGGCCTGAACATTTGACTTTCATCTGGTCTCGCACCACTAGATAGCCGCGAGTGCAACTATTTTCCCTCAATTCTTTAAAATTTCAAATCTGCAGGTCTACTGATTGGATTTTTGTCCTTTTAGTCTTAAATTATTTATTACATTTTTTCTAAATTGGTGTGGGCTTTTTCTTGTGTTGTTTTTCACTTTATTAATGTTTGAAGTGCTTGACACATTGCCTCTAAGTTAAGCATGACTTCTTTTGTGTCAAGCTACCAGAGAGTTAAGCATAGGTTAATTTGGGGTTTGCTTGTGACTTGGATTGTGGTTGCTGCTTGAGTAGGGTTTCAACTCCCTCTCAACCAGTAACCCGATTGCACCTTTATAAAAAAAAAGGCTTTTGATCTAACTCCAGTTGCAATCGGGCAATGTCTCTGCCTAATGAGGATTGAAAAACATATAGTAAAGTGTTGCGGTATTGTACACAAGGAGTGAGTGGACTGCAATAACATTTGGTGTCACATACAGATGGTTTCAGAAAAGGTATGGGGACTGTGTTGAGCAGGCATTCTAATTATTTTTGATCTGTACAAAGTATAGTCATCTTAAAATGGTCCCCGTTGCAAAGCCTGACTGGCCGTATCAGGTATCAGGCATTTCCGCAAGAGGCTGGGGGGATGGTTTTGTGTAAGGGAGGCAGGTTTTGCAGCAAACATGAAAAATACCTAATTATAATTGTTTAAGTGGCTGGGCATACTGGTGAACTATAAGGTAATCATTTAATATGCTTTAAAAGCTAATAGAATTGAATATACAATGAAAAATGGCATGTAGAATGCACAATGTTTACATTTTTCCCCAAATGGTCTTGGAGGAGGAGGAGACTCTTCCGCAAACTTCCTTGTAGCAGTCAGGTTAGCTCGCTGCGTTCACTTGCTAAGCACTGTTTGGGGGCTGGTCTGACAAAAATTCCGACTCATTTGGTTTCCCAGTCCAGCCCTGTCCCATACTAACTGACATTCTTCGACCTGAAGTCAGCCTTTGACACTATTGACTTTTCCCATTTTGGTTATGTCTTTGAAGCGAGGGGATCTCTGAATGGAGGATGAAGCCCTGTAACACTTGCATAAACATACAACAAAGGTCTCATATGGGTCGTTGGTTTAGTGTACTGAAGAATTTGGGATTTCATCTGGAGGCGAGTGTGGTAGTGTACTCGCTCGTTTGCTATTTAGGATATTTATCAATGATGCTGGTAGATTACTTTGTATTGTAAACCTAGATACACCCATTTAGGTGAGGTACAGACAATGCTGTATTAGTGTCCCTAACTTTGAGGGTAACTACGATGGCGGGCGGACAAAGTCAGCCCGCCACCGCAACGGCAAACAGGACCGCCCGCAAGAGGTCCGGTGCACCTCTAATGTGTATTAGGATGCCACCGCCACAGTGGCGGTGGCATCCCGTATTGTTCACATTGCGGCAGGCGGTGCTGTCAGCAGCACCCGCCGCAATGTGAAGAACGCATGCTGTGCATTTGAATGCACAACATGACAGGCAGCGCGCGGTGCCTGCCACCTTGTGCATGTGCACCCCCCAGCCCCCCAATACCCTGGGGGCCCGCAACGGGCCCCCTGAAGCAAAGACCACATGCCTTTCCATGGCGGCAACACCACCATGGAAAGGCTGCTTTCCGCCAGCATCCTAATATGGATGGCGGTGTCTTGCAAACACCGCCACCATGTTAGAGCCCTTTTCCGCCCGGTCGACCGGTGGTAAAGCAGCGGACGGTCTTTCCGTCCGCCTGGGTCCCCACCGCCATCGTAATATGGCAGGGGGGAAATGTTAGGCGGGCGGCCGAAAATGGCGGGCGGATCGCTACCGCCATACGGGCGGTGGCGATCCGCCGGCTATCATAATGACCCCCTAAGTTATCGATACATGGTTTGTTAATGGAGTTCAAACAGTTTTTTCAAGAAAAACCCTGGTGATTAACATTTGCAAATAAAAATATATGGTTATGAACATAAAGCAACCGTTGAAAAATATCCTTAATGTGAAGGGGGTCCATTCAAAGAAAGTAAGCCACTTTGACAACGTGGTATCTATCACAATAGATCGTTATCTCACCTGGGACCCACAAAGAGAAAAGTTCCATAAGTGTCATTATTCACTTTTACCGCGAGTAGGTGGTAGCCACCTGTGTTTATGTCATGGGTGGGGGTTTACTGAGATTATTAAAATACAGGGGCAAAAGAATCGATTTCTGAATGCCTCCTTAAGCTGGGCTCACAAAGCTAGTGCCTTTTTGGTTTAAACTTTGCCTGGACTTCACAGGTGATATAATTGTAATATGGCTTGTTATGCTATAGTTCATACAGCACTTTATACAATGGCTCTTTGCACTGCAAATTGTTAATATATGCAAAGAGCATTTTGCATGAGACTGGTCAAGGGAATTTATGGAATAGTCCTAAATTTGTTACCAGGACAACGGCAAGGGCAATTAAGAAAAACTATCGGAGATGCGCGTTAGAATGAGTGCTTCAAAAAGCTAGAGGGAGCTAGCTCCCTGTCATCAAGAAATATTTTTATTAAGGCATCCATGGGATTGGAATCACACCTGGATGACATTCCCCCGAGGTGCGCCTCACATTGTGTGTCAGATTTAGGCTTGGCACCCTTGCAATAAACTCCTATAGTTCCCAATGGAGCCCAAGAGGATTCATGAATGCTAATAATAATAATACTTTATTGTTTATGGTTATTCCCTAACCGTTACAATATTAGAGCAACAGTTACAAATAAGCATAGCCAAATTCCTTCAAGTGACACAAAATAAAATATAAACATGTTCAATCATGGATAAACACAGTAGCACAAATGTTCGGTACAGTGCAAGTGCGTTAGAGCCAATTAATTTGTAATTACATCTTGATCGAGAATGTTTAGAATCTCCCCTTTCAAATGATACCCTTCACTAGTGGATCCCTGCTTGGGGATCGGCGCAGGAGGGCGATCTCCATGCAGGGTTCCACCACTAGACACCAGGGAGGGTGGGAGGACCCCCTTGGGCAAGAGCCTTTGCTCCCCCCATTACTATATGGCCATATTCAGTCTTTCTGGACCCCTGGGGAGGGGGGGCAGAAAGCACACTAGATACAGGGATTCTTTTTTTTAATGCTTAGGGGTGGGGGCTGCCCTAAATCGGCACTATAATGTCCCCACCCGTCCTAGAAATGTGCAGTCTTTCTGCCCCTCGAAGAGCAGATGGGGGCAATAGCCCACTAGGCACCAGGGATGGTTGTTTTTGTATTATAAAAGAGGGGTGGGGCTGGCCATAATGAGCATACCAATGCCGTACCCCCAACACAAAAGGGACAGTCTTTCTGCCCTCCCGGAGGCAGATGGGGGTATTTTTGTCACTGATCTGCCCCCCGGGGGGGCAGAATGCCCAATATACGCCAGGGATTATTATTTTTTAGTACTTGGGGGGGCTGCCCTAAATGGGCACTACAATGACCCTACCCCTTCCAAAAATTGCCACAGTCTTTCTGCCCCCCTGGGGTGCAGATGGGGGCAATAGCCCCTGATCTGCCCCGGTGGGCAGAAAGCCCAATAGGCACCAGGGATGATTTTTTTTATATAAAAGAGGGGTGGGGGCTGCCCACAATAGGCATGCCAATGCCCCCACACCTAACACAAAAGGGACAGTTTTTCTGCCCCACCTGGAGGGCAGATGGGGGCAATGGCTGTGTGTGAACCTGCATTTTGCTGACGGTGTGTGTGTCGACTTGTGCTTATCTGGCAGTGTGTGTGGGCTAGTGCTTTGGCTGGCAGTGTGCATGGTCTGTCGCTTGGCTAACAGTCTGCGTGGATGGCGCATGTCTGGTGATGTGCGTGGACTGTTACTTGGCTGTTGATGTCTGTGGACTGTCGCTTGGCTAGCGATGTGCTTGGATGGTGCTTGGCTGGTGGTGTGCATGGATGGCGCTTGGCTGGTGGTGTGCGTGGATGATACTTGGCTGGTGGTGTGGCTTGCATAGATTCTCCAGCGTTTTATTACCCAGAATCCCCTGCAAGCTTAAAATTTAGCTAACAATTCACACTTTCCCTTACATTTCTGTGTGGAAAACACCAAGAAGATGGAATCATATTCACAGCTAGGGCAGAGTTAAATACTTTAGTAAGGACTCTAGCCCAAAGCTGGGGCACCTCTTGACAAATATCAATAGGCACTAGGTTGGGACCTGGTGCCTTGTGTTTCTTCATGCCATTCAGTGCTCTGTCTACTTCTGGTACAAAAATGTTAATTGCACAGTAATCCTTAAGGAAATCCTCGCACAGTATTGGGGGGTCAGGCAGGCCTTTGATCTCGACACTCTACAAAGCACTAAAATGTTGTACCCACACTGTTAGGCCAATATGGTTCTCTAATATATTGCCCTTCACTACCCGTGTGACAAGTTCCCAAAACCTCTTAGAGTTGTTATTAAGAGTGGTCTTTCTCAGTTCACCCATAGTGTATTCTGGAGGTGTGCTTTCTTAACATGTAAGAGGTATTTATGCTCTTGGCCACATTTTCAAAATAATGCTTCATTCTGGTGGTTACAGTGGCGTCGAATCAGAGCATGAGAGACAGCTCTCTTCATGTGAAAACCTTAATCGGCATACCAATTATTACAATTTGGTCTGTCTCCCGGCTACAGGACTTACGATTTTGGCCCAAATTGGCTTAGACCACAAGGATTCAACTCTTCTGCCAAATCATCATAGGCCACTAATATTCTTTTGCTATTATCAGCCGTGGTATTCATGATTTTAGATCCATAGTTTGCCGCCATAAAGCATTGAGAGATCATGATTGTACTTTTCTCTACTCCATTTTATGCACCGCCTACCATTAGTTGGAACAATCTTGTGGCCAATGGTCACCATGCTAGATTTATTGGTATTGGCACACCACATGGGGCTCAAATTCATGTAAAGAATTACAGGGTCATGGTTGCTCTCCACTCTTCTGATAACAGTTAAATTGTACACATATTCCCAACCTTAGGAATTTACTATAATGTAGTCAATTAGTGACAATCATCTCCCTTTATCAAACGTCTCATTGGCAGTACTATCTGAGGCAGTACCACAATTAATGAAATGCAGCGGTGATTTATCAAAAGTTCAAAGAATGCATCACCCTTCTTAGTTGATTTAAAATGGCTTATGGCTGTGTCAGGGATACCTAGGCAATGATCTTCCTTTGTGGACCTCGCTTTTAGCAATTGCATCAGACAGTTGGGTGTTAAAATCACCATAAATCGATATCGAATGTTCCCCCTTTTACCCTCCTCAAGGAGCTTTTGATCAGCAATGTCCTTCCTAATACATCCGATGTAAGAAACAAGATTCCTCCATATCGACTGCACCTCTGGGGACCAGGCAGGTGGAATATAAACATTCAAGATATTAATTACATCACCTTTAGGACCAGTAAATCGGACCTTCACATGTAATACATTGGGAAATAACAGGGCTACCCCTAGTCGCTCTATCTTGCATTTCAATTAACATGATACCAATCCCTGCAAGACCCCCTGATGGGTGCTCCTTTCTGGGGTACTTAGCTGGTATGCTTATATCTAAAAAAAAATCTGTACTAATTTCACTTAGGGCCCAAGTTTCCTGAAAGCAGCATATTCAATGTTGGCCAATAAACTTTAGCCATTCCTCATCCTCCATTTTGCTAGCGAATCCACAATGTTCCATGACAAACGTTTCTACAACTATTTGGACGAGGACATTTGTTTCACTTGAGTACCTCTGGATGGAGGAACCTTAGGTTATGTATTATCCGATAATTCTGGAACTCTCAGAATAATTTGTTATCATCTAATTGATTCTATTCTGGTCCATTGAAAAACAGTTGTTGTCATTTTTTAGTGATGTGTGATATGTTAGAACGATTGAAATGTGAGGTCAGTCTGGTCAGTATGGTTTGAGTGAATGGCAGTTTGAGTGAGTTAACCTAGGGGTTATTGTGTGTTTGGGGGTTCCATTAGAGGTGCCTGTATAGCAACGCTTTTCTGTTTAAATTGTATAAAAATTATTATAGTATTAAACTTTATCACATTATCAAAAGAAATGAATGAATAAACATGTTATATTATACCTCATTAGAAGGACTTATTATGAGAATCGTGAGGTTCTTTGGGCTGTTTTGTGACGTTATGTAGACTTATATAGATTATTAACATATATTGTTTAGTTTCAGTTACCAGGCAGGATTTTGTTCTGTTTTGTAGACTGGTCCATGACAAAATGAACAAGCATTCTTTCTGGATGCTACCCATTTCGTTAGCCCTAGGTGCCCCATAAAAGTTCACAGCAGCAGATGGGAGTGGTGGACTCCTCGATACTCAGTCAGGCTCCTCTCTTGATGTAACACTACTGCTGGTCACCAATGCTGTTGCTTGTAATGATGCACAAGTTGTCATGGGATTCTCTATTGACAATAAGGATACATCTCCCCTTGGGAAATAATCAATCCACATATGCACTCAATCGTCCCGTAGGCAATTCACCACCACTACAAATCCAGTATCACAGCAGTATTTAAAAGACAAAAAGCTTTAATAGAGTACTGAAAATTGTAGTTTTAAAACCTTGCAATGTATACATTCATAATGTCACAGTGATAATCATAATAAGCGTGCCATTCATAGACTTACAAATAATTCTAAAAATAGAGGAATCTTCCAGTTAAGATCTTCACAGTACAGCTCACAATTAGTTTATTCAGTAAACATAAGACAAAATTAAAACCAAAACAGGGAGAGACAAACCAGGCAATGACCATTGGCTATGCAAACATACTGATCCGTTCAATCTGTGTTAAATGATACTTTGTATAGTATCTGAATCAACATCACTCGTATCCACAGTTTAAGCAGATTAGGTATTACAATTTTTGTGAACGTGCTTCGGTAGATCACAGAGAATTTTTAGCCACCTTCTTGAGGACCAACAAATTGATTCTCCCGCATACAAAGATGCAAAAACTGCATGAAATACAATACACATATTATAATTTTCATGTTAGGTCAATAAAATGCATAATACTGCTAAAATTACTTTTTGATACACAATTAGCTCAACATGAATAATCCCTTGTTGCCTTCCGTACTGACGTGGTACTGACACCGAAACACTTATTATCAATACCCATCTGCTATATCCCTAGGTGTTTACATCAACCATACGTGACACACATTTAGTATCGCATTCCATCATGTCTATATTAACTACAATCAGTTATTCCTACTCTGAGCACACGGTCCTCCATCCACACTTCAGTCAACATACTCCAACTCACCAAAGATACACTCACTGAGTAATGAATGATGTGAAGATCCTGTACTTGATACCTAGTGTCAAGGCAGGGCTTCTTATTTTTGAAAAACGCACTACCAACGGGGGTCACCCTAATTTTGGAGGAGCAATTTAAAGCAAGAGAAAGAAATCACTTATAACCCCATCACAGAATGAACGGATCAGTATGTTTGTATAGACAATTTTTGTTGACAGTTTTGTCTCTCCCTATGTATACATTGTAAGGTTTTAAAACTACAATTTTTAATATGCTATTACAGCTTTGTGTCTTTTGAATACTGCTGTGGTACTGGATTTGTAGTGGCAGTGAATTGCCCAAAGGACGATTGAGGAGTGAGTGCAACATATATATGTAGATTGATTATTTCCCAAGGGGAGATTTAACCTTATTGCTTACAACTGTGCTCTGTCCCCGTTCTGTGTGGGGCCCTCTCTCTTATTTTACTTCTCGATTGACATCCAGATAAGCTCTATTTGCTGGTCCCATGATTGTGTGATGCATGGTGGAATTATAGGGGCCAAAATGCTGTTTCTGAGACCAATGTTGCTTTAGTAGGGTTACTTTTTCTTGACCGAAGCCAGAACACAGCAAGACATCTACACCCATTACACAAAAGCCATCTACGTGACTAAGCATCAATCTATTAACGCCTGGCACTGAGAACATAGCTTTACATGAGTGGACCTTGCTTCCTTCCAGGCCAGGGCCTGAATGCTGATTGATCAATTTTACTCACTTTATGTCTCCAGAGGAGACCACTCTTAGCTCAGGAATCATGTAAAAGAGGGCTAGCAGCCTTGACCTATTCATGGGATTTATGCATCCTACGTCTGGAAAGTGGTCAATAAATTCCAGACAATTAGCTGCTTTTTTATTGATTATTCGCAGGTTTACCTTCCACTTCAAGTATTGTACTTACAAATATCGAGGCAGAAGAGTTAAGGCTATAAAATTCCCCTAATCCTCTTGAAATTGCTACCAGGTCTCACAGTTTGAGTGGTAGCAGGGCCTTCTGTGGCAGACAACGGGCTATGTGGCTCAGATGTGATTTCCAACTGCAACTCCTTGGTCGCTCTTCTCCTGGGTCGACATTGGTCTTATATATCCTTTTCTTAATGGGCTTCACTTGTTGTCTTGGTGTTTCCTTGAAATCATCAGGGCTTTGGCCATCATTGCCCTGCAAAGTTGCACTGTTCCTAGGGCACTTTATGACATTTGCATCATTTGTGCCATTTGTGCAGTTGGTGAGATGGTTGAGGGTTGAATCTTGAGAAACCATATTCACCATTGTGTCAGTACTTGCCATACTACTGCTAGGATCAGCTCTGTTTTTATGCTTCTTCGAATCAGAGAACAGCCACTCAATTTAGTATACTGGAGGAGTTGGATCCTTCTTTAACTTTTTCCTAGGTTTCGCTCCTTTCCTTTGCTCAAAGTTCCTCCAGTGATGCTTACGCCGTTCCCAGAAGTTGTTGGCTCTGCAGTACTCCCCAGGTTGCAATTCCTATCACTAGTTAACGCCATTGTGGCTTTCCCTGTCTTTAGCTCACTCTTTCCCTCGATGCTAGCAGGTTTTACCCAAGGCACTCAGTATTGATATTGAAGGGGATACTAGCTGTACTGACCATGCTGCCCTCTTTGTGTACTTCTTCTATCCACTGGGCAAAGAGCCCAATCGGGCAACTGCAGGCTGTACATATGTTGGACGATATGTCAGACGATTTAGTAGAAGTTGCATTCTGGACCACTGAATCTTCTTCTGAATCTTCTTGTTCACTTCAAATGTTTGTCTGGGTGGCTGCATCAATATTTCATCCTGCTGGCACTAGAGGACAAAGTATCAAAGTCAATAATGATCCAATATGTTCTGTCCCACCAAGAGACTTCTCCATTAACGAGAGAATTGAATACAGAACTCTATGTAAGGCATTCATAGCTTCTAAGATAATAAAATCCTGTGGAATATCTGGTTTAAGAGAGGTGCTCTCTGTACAATTGTTAACCGGGATGCTCAGGAAGATCAAATCATCTAGGTGGGAGCTCTACTACTTTCCACAAGTGAATTATCGGACTCCCCTAGGGTCTCCCCTGTGTCTTCTACTGCAGTTGGACCTGCTGATTGCCCAACCACTTCTTTGATCGCCCTCCTAGACGTTATAGCACTTGTTGGTATGTCGGGGTGGGCGTAATCTAGAAATACTAAAGAGCTAGTACTCAGACACTTGCTTCCAAGGTATTTATTTCCTGGTTGGCCACACATCAGTGCATGCTCCTGAATCTCATGCTCCGGGACAGTATGTTTGGTGGAGCCAGAGGGAGAAAGATCGCTGATATCTCTGGGCTTCTTTGGAACACAGGCACCAAGCTTCGCCATCTCTGATCGCTCAGTCGATTGCACCTCCGGTGCTCCATAGGTGCTAATCACTTTGCCGTAACCTCCAGCTTGTGCCTGGGCTAGCTGGTCATCTAAATCAGCCTCATACTTACAGATGACCCCTTTCAATTCCTCTGCACCTAAACTATCTACATTGTTATGCCTGGCTCCACCTTTAGATAGCACCTATCCCAGACTCTTGGTAAAAGTTCTAGACAAACTATCCTAGGAGATCATAATACTTAGAGCAGTATTGACTGTTGTAACAGTTGGAACAGTTATTAATTCTTTATTGATCTTGTCTATCTTGTCCATCTTCTGGAAGAAACTTGTTATTAACTTGGGAATAGTCCTAAAAACAATATTAGGAGCAGAGGGAACCATCAAAGGTTCAACTACAGGTTCTGAAATATCCAATGGTAGAATTGCTACTTCCTTCTACAAGTTCCTTTTTCCCTTTGAGAGGGTCATGAGCAGTTATTAAAACTCTTTGTGAGCTTCTCTGCATCTTCCTGCTGTTGGTGTGCCTACTCGTTAGTGTCATAGCTCTACAATTAAGAAATGTTTCTTGTGTTTTCTATCTGCTTCTAGATGTTTTCTGAGAGGGAGATGTTGTTCAGTATCTCAGTTGTTGCTGCTGATAATATTTGTTCGAAAAGGCCCTTTCTGCAGGGTCATCCCCAAACGTTTTGCCATCTTCCTCCCCTTTTTGCTGAATTCAACTTTATGACTCCTTACCACTGCTACCCAGTGCTAAAGTGCATGTGCTCCATACTTAAAACATGGTAACATTGGCTTATCCACAATTGGCATATTTAATTTACTTGTAAGTCGCTAGTAACGTGCACTACTTGTGCCCAGGGCCTGTAAATTTAACATGTCTCAGGCCTGCCACTTCAGAACCTTTGTGTGTTGTTTTAAACTGAATATCACAAGGAGGGACTGGGGCTTGGGGGGTCCAGCACACAGGCCCCATGCTGCTGCGGAAAAACAGAAAGAGTATGCTGTTCCTATGAGGGAGATAAGGGAGAAGGAAAATCAGGAGAGGAGGGGATTAGGGGCGTTAGAACCAGGTGCTGGAAGAAGAGAATGCATAGTTGCACTGGGATAGCTCCAATAAGGAGCAAGGGCCCTCACACACCCCGAAGGGTGTCATGCTTCATCATAGGGCAGCTCCTCGTTGGGCCGGCGCTGCAATGCCCAACGAGCCCTGCGAGGGGGCTCTTTGTCGGAGGTGTTCTTTGGTTTCCGTCGTGAAACTATAGGTATTTGGAGAGGGCTTATGTGTAGTGAGTAGAGGTGGGATGGAGTGAGTGTGATTTAAAAATAGCTACAGGGTAGTTTATTCACTGGGTTCTTGTGCTATGAGTTAAAACACCGACTGCTAAGTCGTAGACTGAAGAGGGAGAATTATACCCGCTTCAGTTCAAAGGAATGTGTAAGGTGTGCAGGGGGTCGACATGTTTCATGCCCTGTACTGTCCAAACGGATCTAGGCATTTCATCAGGATCTAAATATCATTTTCTACTCATAAAGGATGGCTTTGACTAAGTAAAACTCAAAAAGAAAGTCACATCCCCTAAAGTCTAGACTCAAAAGTAGTCCTGTTAAGTAGTGAACGAAAGAGGTTAAATTGTATACCTTCTGGGAAAAAGGCACCTCTTTAGAGGAATTGATTTGCCCCAACAGTGTCTGGTCAGGATAATCGCCAACTGTGAGTCCTGCCCTGCCAAGAGGTGCCAATCCAGTCCTGGGCCCTCAGAAGTAGGTTTTTGGGCTTTTTTCTGCAAAATCCACACATTGCTGGTGTTGCATCTCCCCTCGACGCATAGCTGCTGTTGCTGAGGTCAAAAACATTGCATTGCTGGCTACACGGCTCGAGGATGATGCATCACCTTTCTCATACATGGTTTGCCGATGCTGTATCTCCGGATGTGCTCATCGGAAACGACGCATCGCCAGCATCCAAAGGGATCAAGGCTGAGGCATTGCCTCCTCTGCTCCTCGCATCAGGTCTTCATCGTCAACGCATCCTCCATCCAAAGGTACTTTTTCAGCTGTACAAGGTTGGTCCCTGTAAGCTTGTGCGACCCGTGCTCCATCGCGTTGGTCTGAACGTTTGGATTTACCCAGATGTCCCCAGTTGGCACCTTAGGTTTTTAAGCACTATATTCGCAGATAGTCTTTAAAAATTAATAATTGTGGTTCTATTTATTGGATTTTTGTTGTTTTGGTCTTGTTTTATTCATTAAATTAAGCTCAATTTGTCTTACCTGGTATGGATTATTTATGTGTGGTGTTGTCACTGTTTTACTGTTTTAAGTGTTGAACAAATGCTTTACACAATGCCTCCTGAGTTAAGCCTGCCTGCCTGTTCTGTGCCAAGCTTCCAGAATGTGAGCACAGGTTAATTTATGGTGTGCAACTGACGTACCTTGACTAGGATTGTGGTCCATACTTGGACAGGGTGCATACCACTGCCAGCTAGAGACCCAATTTCTAACAATATTGTTATCTTATTGTAGGTTAAGCTGGTTGATGGAGTATTGCAGGAGGGCAGTAACAGTAGTGATGCCTTTCTTTCCAGAAATATCAACCTGTGTCCATTGTGTGCACAATGGAAGGGCACGAGCAAGCTACGAGGGGGCAGCCTTCTGTGTTGGTGCAAGCAGCAGACTACATAGTAAACAAGCCACATCAATCTAACACTAGCTGCCTCCGTTTGCTGAGTAAGTCTGCCCTCATGCCTATGCACTTACCGCCGGCATGCTCACCCCCTAACCTCCACTCCATCCATTGTTCACCACTCGTCTGTCACTTCTTGCAGACCACTCTGAGGTTTCTCCAGAGATGCCTGATCTGCCTCCTCCAAGCCCCCATGCCATGCTACAGTAGAAGAGGTGAGACAAATCCTTCTGGGATCTCAATTGCCCTAATCTGCATCAGTATCTGTATGGAAACACAGTATGCAAACACAGGAGGACACAAGTGTGAGCAACCTTAGAGTAGAGCAATGAACCACCACTGAGCACCGGGCCATCCCCAATCACCCGGGGTGATCCAGCACTAGTCAGTTCAGGTTGGGCGGGGCAGGCAGGCCAGGCAAACTAGGCAGCAGATTATGAAACTTCTCTCCAAAAGTATCAGGATCAGGAGAGTCTTACCACCTTGCTGCCTTGTCGCCCCTATCCCGCTCTTGGCTCCTTCGAGAATTCCATCACACTCCTCATTGCCTCCACCTCTCGCGTCTCTCCAAGGCCAACAGGCCCCCCCAGACCCACTACGCCAGATCAGCTGTGGCGGGAACGCTCCACTGCACCGCTGCCTCACACAGAGTTGCAGCATTACAGGGTCTCTACGTAGCGTCTCCTCATCTCTCCACCTTCTCCTCATCTAGCCTCTCTGCCTCCTCAAGATTCTGGCCACCTCCTCTCTCCATGTCCCTGAGATTCTCTCTGCCTCCCGAAATTCTCTCCGCTAATAGAGTATAACATCTTTGGATTAAAAGTTATAAAAGGTAAAAGACAACAGCATAGAAAAAATATTTTCAGGACAGTCTCATCTAATTATAAGCAAAGCTTTTATTTACTTTCAGCTTAAATTTCATATATGATGATGGAAAATAAAAGAGATTTTTTTCGCACAACAAATTGCTCCTAATTGGAAGGCAATATATTGATAGCTAGTTTTACTGTAATTAAATCTCCATAGCTAATAACTTTGATTCACTTACGATAATAATGTAGGCAAATAGACTTATTATTCCAAAGACGAAGAAAATCAGAGTCAATAACGCTGTTACTTCGCTCCTTTTACGGATATCAGTATCTTGATAAGCCTATAAAAAACAGCATTAGAGAAATAAAAATGCAGTCCTTTTCTCAATATTGGATTCTTTAAACGTCTGTTAAGAACTAAACAAGAATTATAAAAATTAACAATAGTTTTGGAACTGTGCATACCACATTCCATTCAAATATCAGAAAAGCCTGTATTTTGCTTGTAAATATATCCAGTTGCATTTACCCAATTGCCTTAAAACATCAGCCTATTACACATGCTCTCCACCATTTAGATATTTAATGATTAATAAATGTGGATTGGGCGGTATTGCTTCAGAGAACAGAAGCATTCTAAAAACTTATATTGGTGGTTAAATTATATAAAAATGGGCTAAGATATATTTCCCAAAATACATATGATATTCTTGCTTACCGAATTCCACATTCTCCATCTTGGAGAGTGTAATATACATTTCTGTTTTAAGCAGCTGTCTTGGATGTCTAATAAAATAGCAGTTCCATTAATTTAATATAATATAATATAACATAATATAATATAATATAATATAATATAATATAATATAATATAATATAATATAATTAGGAAAGTGGGGTATTACACAGTGAGGCTGGTTAGGCTTCATTATGTAATACCTTCAAGTTACCCCCATATATGTCCTTTGGATTCACACTAGTAAATCCCTAGCTCAGTCCTGGTAGTGTGGCACAGAGTGACAGGCTTTACTAGAGGAACATGTGTTAAGCATTTCAGAATACCAACATGGACGATAAATAATTGACACAACTTGAAAGAAATGCAGCGCTAATTTATAAATATAGAGCATATTTTCATATAATTTTGGATACTAAAACGAAGACAATCGGATGTTATGGATTTCTAAACGAAAAATAAATAAGTGTATTTAACTCTTGCAAAATGATACATGGTAAGTTCAATGGGAAAACACACTAGTGACACTCAGTTGTTTGCAGGTTGAGTCCAGTGGAAATCACTGGTGGGTAAGTTGATGTGGATACCAGGACCAGGCTGTGACAGTCAGTTGAATTTTACCTGGCTAGTAGGGTCCGGGTGCAGAGTTGTCCTGGCTGTCCCTGCCGTTGAAAGTGTGAGCCGCAGGTGCTGGTTTTGCTGCTTGGACAGTGCTATTGAAGACTATGGGCCAGATGTACGACCTTTCAGCTTAGTGAGTCACAAATTGCGCAGAATTGCGACTCACAATTTGTGACTCGATAAACTGAATGTACAACAGTGTCTCAGACACTTTGCGATTCCCAATGGGGTCGCAAATTGCATGCCTCATCCATACTCATGAGGCAAGCGCAATTTGCGACCCAATTGGGAATGGCTAGCACTGACAGGGATGGTGGCCTGCTGGGGTCAGCAGACCACCATGGCTGTGACTGCTTTTTCACAACTGGCCACCAACAAGCCTTGGCAGTAGCAAACACAGCTTTCGGTTACCTGGACATCCTGGAGTCCGGGGGAAAACAGTAGCCGTCTGAAACTTGCTGGAGGTCAGAAATATGTTTCTCACAATGCACCTGTCGGTAGGGCCGATGGCCAGTGATTCTTCAGTTCCCGGAGTGCAATTTGCCTGCAGGCTGCAGGGGACTAGTACTTGTAGTCCAAGAGGGTTTTGGTGTAGCCTTTGGCTTGCAGAGTGGTTCCCTTTGGAATCGGTCTCTGGTCCGGGGCGAGTCACGGTCAAGCAGTTGCAGGGTGGTTGCCACAGGTGCAGGTTATCACGCCTTTGCTTTGTGCAGGACCATGGGTGCCCCTTAAATCTTAGATTTTGAGGTGATAGGAGTGTGGGTGAAAGTAGCCAATGGGTTACTAGGCCAGGTGGCTAATCTACCCCTGAGGTGAAAACATTCAAGGGTGTGTGCCACCTTTTCTACCAAGAACCCTCTATTCTGCCACTTTCAAAAATGGCAGAACCCATCCTAGACTGTACAGACCAGGTATCCCACACTAGGGGTGTGGCTAGCCTTCTGGGGGTGTGCGCCTCCTGTCTACCTAATGTTCCTGCCTGCCTGGGTGCAAATGTGCCTGGAGGCTGTTTCCTCCTTTGGGAGGCAGCCTGATTGCATATCAGAGGTGGTGAGAGCTTTGAAGCTCAAAACACCTTGATGTGCCACTTCAATAGCCATCCTGTTAGGGAGGGAGGTAACATCTCCCACACAGGCAGACCTTTGTTTCTTATTTCGGTGAGTGTTCACACCTCCTGGCAGGGGGGCAGATTCCTGTCTTGGCAGAAGTAGCTGTAGGCTGTCAGCTTGGGCACAGGTAAGGCTAGATGCATGCCACATTAAATCTGACTTTGGGAAAAAGCTGTATTTGATGAGACAAGTTGTCTTATACCCATGGGAGCAAAATGGTCCAGTGGGAGCTCACTGTGATTGGCTGGCATCAAGCTTAACAAAAATGTTGTAGCCTCTATTACAGGGGTCACAGACTCGGACCTAATGGCTCTGTACACATTAATGAGGTCAGCAACTTATTAGACCTTGAATGCCATTTGAAAACAGTATATGGTGATTATTCATGTTAATGGGATGTGCCTGATCAACACCTTGGGCCAGATGTATGACCATTCACTTTTGCGAGTAGCAAATTGCATCGAATTGCAACTCCTAATTTGTGATTCGCAAAACTGAATGTACAACAGTGTCTCAGACACTGTTTGCGATTCCCAATTAGGTCGCAAATTGCATGCCTCAATAATATTCATGAGGCAAGCGCAATTTGCGACCCCATTGGGAATGGCTAGCACTCCCAGAGATGGTGGCCTGCTGGGTTCAGCAGATCACCATGTCTGTGACTGCTTTTTCAATAAAGCAGTTTTTTTTAATTAAACGCAGCCCGTTTTCCTTGAAGGAAAACCGGATGCATTTAAAAAATAAAAATTAATCTTTTCAGTTTCATTTTTTAAGGGCAGGCAGTGGTCCCTGGAACCACTGCATGCTCTTAAAAATATTTCCGCACACACTCACAAAGGGGATGGGGGACTGGGGACCCCTTCCAGTTTGCGAGTGGTTTACCACCTGCTTGAAGTAGGAGGTAAACTGCGAGTGTTTTGCGGCCGCAAATGCAGTCGCAAAACAATAGTCAATGGCATTGGAAGTCGCTATTAGGAAGGGACGCCCCTTCCTAATAGCGAGAGTCGCAAACGCTATTTTGCGAGTCAGTGACAGTGCCAGGACCCTTTTTTGCGGTCGCACACAGGCCGATCGCCCATTTGCGAGCGCAAAAACGGGTCGTACATCTGGCCCCTCATGCCTTAGAATTTTCACTGAACTTATGAATATAAATACACTTTATAAATCTCCACTTTATATATAAATTGTTCATAGCACTACATGAAAAGTACATGAGAACTCTTTAACATTAGTATGTGTACCGAAGTCCACGAGTGAATAATGTAGTGTGAAGTAAAGCTTGCGTTTTTGCACATGTTTTGGCAACAAGCCTTTGAATTAATCCACAACCTGTTTGAAACATATCTCTGCAACTCACACTAGTTGTACTCAGTTTTAACCTTGTTTAAATGAAGTACTGCTTACTCTGTATATGTTTGTGGGCTTTTTATCATCTATTTTTTTAAATGATCTTGGGTTTTATTGATTAATTCGAGGACTAATAGCTGTGATAATAAAAGTGATATCATCAGTCATGTCATCAATGATGTCATTAAAACAGTCATGGGTAATGTAATATGTGAGTTCATAAGCAGTGCATCAAATCAATCAGGATTTATAAAGCGCTGCTAATCACCCGATAGGAAATCCAAACAGCCAGGTCTTGACGGCCATTCAAAATTCTGGAAGTGAGGTGATAGTCCAGAGTTGTGTGGGGAGTCTGTACCAGGTCTTTGCTATGATGTGGGAGAAGGAGCCTCCTCCACTTCTGCTTTGGTAGATGTGGGGAGTATGGGCAAGTGAAAGGGAGACAAAACGTAGTCTTCTCGATGGTTGGTGGAAGTTCAGGCAGTGGTTAATGTAGGTAGGTCCTTGGTTGTGTAGAGCCTTGTGTGTGTGTGTGGGCCAGCAGCTTGAATTGGCATCTCTTCTGTACGGGGAGCCAGTGGAGGGTACGCAGGTGTTGGGTGATGAGTTCGTTTCGAGGGACACCGAGGACAAGTCTGGCTGCAGTGTTCTGTATGGTCTGGAGTTTGTGGAGACTTGTTGATCCCGGCGTAGAGGGCGTTTCCGTAGTCCAGTCTGCTAGTTATGAGTGCGTGGGTGACGGTTTCCTTGATTCGGGGGGATCCATTTGAAGGTCTTTCGGAGGATGCGGAGGGTGTTGAAGCAACTGGAGGCGACGGCGTTGACCGTTTGGGTCATGGAGAGGGAGGAGTCAAGTATGATGCCGAGGTTTCGGGCATGGTCCGTGGGGGTGGGAGGGCTGCCGAGGGCAGTGGGCCACCAAGAGTTGTCCCAAGCGGAGGGGGAGGGTCCGAGGACCTCTGTCTTCTCCAAGTTGAGCTTAAGGCAGCTGCTGCTCATCCAGTATGCGACGTCCTTCATTCCTTCCTGGAAGTTGAGTTTGGTGGTCGCGGGGTCCTTGGTGAGGGAGAGGATGAGCTGGGTACTGTCGGTGTAGGATACTATGCTGAGTCCGTGCTGTCTGACGATGGCGGCGAGGGGGGACATGTAGATGTTGAAGAGCGTGGGACTGAGCAACGATCCTTGGGGTACTCCGCAGTTGGTTTCCGTGGGTTCGGAGAGGAAGGGTGGCAGTCTGATCCTTTGGGTTCTGCCAGTGAGGAAGGAGCGGATCCAGTCAAGGGTGGTTCCCTGTATGCCGGCGTCGTGGAGTCTGGCGGTGAGTGAGCGGTGGGTGACGGTGTTGAAACCTGCAGAGAGGTCGAGTAGGATCAGAGTTGTGGTGTGTCCGTGGTCGAGGAGGGTGTGTATGTCGTCTGTGGCGGCGAGTAGAGCGTTCTCGGTGCTGTGGTTGCTGCGGAATCCTTATTGGGAGGGGTCGAGGATGGGGTTTTCTTCGATGAATTTTGTCAGCTGGGCATTGACGATCTTCTCGGTGACTTTGGCCGCGAGAGGGAGGAGGGAGATGGGTCGGTAGTTCTTGAGGTCAGTGAGGTCTGCTGAGGGCTTCTTTAGCCGGGGTCTAACTTCTGCGCGTTTCCAGTTGTTGGGAAAGGTGCCGGTCTTGAAGGTGGTGTTGATGGTGCGTCGTAGTTCTGGTGCGATGGCAGCTCTGTGGTAGATGTGTGATGGGCAGGGGTCCGTGCGGGCCCCTGAGTGGATTCATTTCATGGTCGAGGTGGTATCTTCGGTGGTGACTGGGGTCCAGGAGGAGATGGTAGGCTGGCTGGTGTTGCTGGGGAGGGAGGTGGTTTCGGCATCAGGTGTTTGTTTGTTGAAGTGGTCGTAGAGGCCTTTGATTTTCAGATTAAAGTAGGATCCAAGCTTTTCGCAGAGGTCCTGGGAGGGCGTGATGTCTGTGGTTTCGCTGGGGGGCTTGGTGAATTCCTGGATGACGCTGAAGAGTTTCTTGGAGTTGCTGGAGTTGGCGAGGATTTTGTTTTGGATGAAGGTCCTTTTGGTGGATCTGATGCGTTGGTGGTATTCCGTCATGGCGTTCTTGTAGGTGGTGAGATCTTCTGGTGTTTTGTTGTTTCTCCAGTTCTTCTTAAGACATCTGCAGGTGCGTCTGGTTTCTTGGAGGTCGGTGGTGAACCAGGTGGCCTTCCTGGGGCGCTGTCTGTTGGAGTTGCGTAGGGGTGCGAGCTCGTCTGCCCAGTTTAAGATCCACCTGTGGAGTTCTTTGGCCGCGAGGTTGGCGTCGGTCGAGATGGTGGGGGCATCGCGGTTGAGGGTGGAGTTGAGCTGTTCCTCAGTGATTTTGCTCCAGTTCCTTCGTGGGGGGTGCGGTGCAGGTTTGGGGGCAGTGGGTTTGTCGACTGTGAAGTGTACGCAGTTGTGGTCCGTCCACGGGGGTTGCGTGGTGTGGCTGAAATGGATGCTGTTACCTCCTGCGAAGATGGGGTTGAGGGTGTGTCCTGCCTTGTGGGTGGTCGTGGTGATGATCTGTTTCAGGCCGATGTTGGCGAGGTTGTCCAGGAGGGTGGTGGAGTTGGAGTCGCTGGGGTTGTCGAGGTGGAAGTTCAGGTCTCCGATGAGTATGTAGTCCATGGAGGCGATGGCGTGGGGTGCGATGAGGTTGGCGATTGTCGTGGTGAAGGAGGCGCGAGGTCCGGGGGTCTCTAGGCTAGGGTGCCGCTAAGTGTGGTTCTGGGACTGGTCTGGATCTGGAAGTGAAGGTGTTCGGTGGTAGAGAGGGAGTTATTCATGGTGGACGTGGAGAGTCGGAGGGGGCTCTTGTGTGCGATGGCGAGTCCTCCTCCTGGGCGGTTGGGGCGGTCTTTCCTCTGGATATTGTATCCGTCTGGGATGACTGTGGCGATGTCAGGGGTGGAGGAGGCATTGGTCCAGGTTTCCGTGAAGAAGGCGACGTCTGGTGATAGGGTGTCAAGGAGGTCCCAGATCTCAACGGTGTGTCTGTGCAGGGAGCGCACGTTGAGGAGGATGCACCTCAGGTGATTCCGATGTTTCTGGCATGGTCGGAGGAGTGGGTGTGGGTCCTAGGTCTGATGGCTACCAGGAGTCGTTCCATGTGTTGCTGCTGTTGCCAAACAGCAGTACTTCCATCTTGTCTGTGTTCAAATGCAGGCAGTTGTTCTTCATCCAATTGGCGACACTTGTTATGCATCTACGGAAGTTGCTTTTGGTGGTGGTGGTGTTGTCAGTGAGTGAGAGGATCATCTGTGTAGGAAATTATGCTGAGACTATGGGATCTGACGATGTTGGCCAGTGGGGTTATATATGCGTTGAAGAGTGTGGGGCTGAGGGATGAGCCTTGGTGGGGGCACCGCAGGTGTTCTCCTTGGGTTCTGAGGTAAAAGGCAGGAGGTGGATCTTCTAGGTTCTTCTGGTGAGGAAGGAGGTGATCCATCTGAACATGTCCCCTTGGATGCCGATGTGCTGGAATCTTTCGATCAGCATGTGGTGGGATAGGAATGGAAGACTCACGACAGGTTGAGGAGGATCAGAGCTGTTGTTTCCCCTCGGTCAAGGAGGGTTCAAATGTCTTTGGTGGCTGTAATCAGTGCAGTTTCCGTGCTTTAATTGCTGTGAAAGCCGGATTGGGAGGCGTCAAATAGCTGGTTCTGCTTCAGGTGTGTCATGAGTTGCTTGTTGATGATCATTTCCAGTACCTTTGCTGGGAATGGGAGCAGGGAGATTGGCTAGTAGTTTTTGAGCTTGCTGAGATTGACGGAGTGTTTTTGAGTAGTGGTCTGACTTCGGCATGTCTCTAGGTGTTGGGAAATGTTGCGGTGGTGATAGAGGTGTTGAGCAGGGTGGTGAGTTCCTGGCCAATCCTTTGGTTTCCGAGGCTGAAGATGTGGGTCGAGCATGGGTCTGTGGGAGCTCCTGAGTGGATGGATTTCGTGGTGGAGGTGGTGTCCTGGGTGGAGAGGAGGTTCTAGGTGGTCAGTCTGTGGTTAGTTTTGGTTGCAGTGGTGATGTATCTGTTGAGGAAGTCCATTGGTGTGGGTTGGTGTAACAAGTTTCTGTATATGGTTGTGACCTTGTCGTAAAAGAAGTCAGTGAGGTTGTCACACAGCTCCTGTGAGGGTGTTATGTTGTTTTCGTTGGCAGCCGGATTTGAAGAATTTCTTAATGATGTTGAAAAATGTTCGATGGTGTTGTTAGGACTGATTTCAATGCATGCATCTCTGGCTGTTTTCTTTGTTGCTGTCAGCATCCGGTGGTAGAGGTTGAGTGAGGTCTAGAAGGCTGCCATGTTGGAGGTGTTCTTGCTGGCGCCATTTCCTCTCCAGCTCTTTGCTGTCTTGTTTTGCTGTTCTGGGTTCTTGGGTGTACCAGCTGGCCTTTTTGGAGGAGTTTCTCTGGATGTTGCTTTGATGGAGGCGATCCTGTTGGCACAGCTGTAAATCCAGGCTTTGAAGCTCTTCACTCCCTGCTCGAGGTTGGTGGCGCTAGCAGGGTTGGAGGTGTTGATGGTATCCATCCAGCTGGCCTCTGAGATTTTATTCCAGTCTCTGAGATTTTATTCCACCTCCGGTGGGGGCGCTGGTTGACTTGAGGGTGACGGTGCAGGGGCTGGAGATGCCAAAGTGGACGATGTAGTGATCGGTCCATGTGAGTTCTGTGACATGGCTGTACTTGACGTGGTTGCTGGGGAGAAAATGGGGGCCAGCGGGTGTCCTGCGGTGTGTGTAGGGTCATGGAATATCTCGGTCAATCGAGGTTGCTCATACTGTCGATTAGGTGTACGGTGTTATTGTCATTGGGGCCATCGATGTGGAAATTTAGGTCACTGATGAAGATGCAGTCCTTGGAGTCTAAGGCTAGGGGTGAAATGTAGTCTATGATGGTATTGCAGAAGCTGGAGCACAGGCCTGGGAGTCAGTGTGCGAGGGTGTCTCTGACGATAGTCTTGTCATCCGTGTGGAGCTTGAAGTTGAGATGTTACATGGGGTTGTGGTGTTGTCAGTGGTGGTGGTGCACTGTATGATCTCTTTGTGGACGAGGGCTGTATCTCCTCCTGGTTGTTGGTGCGATTCTGGTGAGTGATTTTATATCTGAAGGGTATCACTATGGCAATGTCTGGGGTGAATGTGGGGCTAGGCCAGGTCTCGGTGAGGAAGACGATGTTGGGTGCAAGGGTGGCGATGAGGTCCCATAATTCGGTGAAGTGCTTGCATAGTAAGCAGAGTTTTTTCCCCGCTCGCGATCGCGAACGGTAAGTTCGCGAACGGTAAGTTTGCGAGCGCGAGCTGCCGCTCGGGTAGAATTTCTACCCGAGCGGCAGGAATACCAGCAAAAACTGCAGTAAGCGTGTGTTGAGAAGGGTGCATGCGAGCTGTTTTTGTTCAGGTGATGTCTGTGGTGAGTTTGAGGTGGTCTTGAACAGTCAAAAGGGGTAATATGTCCCAGGGGTGATCCATCCTAGATTAATGAGCAATATTCAATTGGATCCAGAGGTCCAAATCGGAAACACCAAACCCTTTAAGACAAGGTGTTAAGATTGGAAATGACTTACACTTTTTTTTACCCTATTTGATTTTGGTGCTTCCCTGGTTACTGAACGGGACTTAGAAGTTAAAAAAGTTCATTTTGGCACCTTGGCACTATGCACGAATTCGGGAGCACTATGCACATGGTCTCTACATGTACTGAGTTACAGGGAATTCACTATCACTTAATAGATTGCATAAAACAATAGAAGGTGTAGTGCACTTACGGGCGCATGTGAAACATGAAGCCAAAAGAACTGATACAGATTTCAATATTTACTCACCATTCGCATGTTGATACATAGTATCGAACCAAGATTACGGAATAACTGAGGCAATATTTTTCTTTCCTCTTTTTTCCAATCCTTTTTTCCAATTCTTATTGCTGCTTTCAATTTATTGCGGATGGTGCGATGTCGCTCCTGAATTTCTTTCTGATCATTAATATTCTCTTTAGGTCTGGGCGGTGAACTTCACTCCATTCACGGAGTTTCCGGAGTTTTCTGCACTCCGCGGAGCTCGCGGAGTGCAGAAAACTCTGCTTCGCGATGTGCAGCAGAGTTCAGGTCAAAGCTTCTGTTGACAATAAATGATCCACTAGTGGATATCTCTGCATATGCATGTGTTGAATTTTTGTAATACAGTGCCACTGACAGATTCTATGTAGTTAGGACCTTCATAAGGTGTGGATATTTATTTTTGGAACTTCGCTGAAAATTTTGAGGCATTGCAAGTTGTTGAATAATGTAGAAGGTAGTGGTGTCACACTTAGAGGTCGTTTTTCTCACACTGAGATTGTAAGCATGGCTCTAACGTATGCCATTGCCATCTCTGGAATTTGTGTAGTATATTTTAACAAACTGCAAAGCAAGTATCTTTTCAGTAGCAAATGAATAGCTTTCAACCTCTTGACTTGAAATTCAGGGTCATGGGAAGTCTTTTAAACGGTAATCATTTTAAGATAAATATAGTACAAACTCTTTTTTGGAGGGTGCTGAAGGTTAAAACGACTGTGAACCCATTAAAGTGTCGGGTTATTTTGTTAGTTTGATGGATGACAACAGCAAAAAGATGGTAACAGCCACCAAATGTGGGTGACTTAACACATATTCTATGTGTCCAGCATTTTAATCAAGTGTTATGAGCATTAACAATTTGTGACAGAATATTAGCCACAGGTGTAACATGCTGGACTACTTCAAGCCCACAATCTCTTATGGACGCTGTCATAATGACTGGATGATTTCATCCATGAGGGAGGTTATCAATGATATTGTTTTAGATGCCATCAGTGATTTCATGGATCATGTCATTTAAAATGTCATCAGTGTTGTAATATTAAGGTCATAAGTGGTGCATGGCTGGGGTGGAAGTCATAGTTATCTCAAGAAACTATAACAGGAGATTTGCAGTCTTTTTGGTTTTTAAACATTATTCCTAATTGCATCACAACACCTTACTCTAATGTCACTTTAATCTTTGATTTTTTTAGATGAATTTCTGGGTTTTTCAAATGTTTCAAACTTTTTTTTAAATGTATTTTTTATTGTTTTAAAACAATTTAGCAATGTATTGAGTAGGGGTGGCCCGCAAACCCCGCTCCTCCGGCTGACTTTGCAGTTTTGCCCACTCCACTCCACTTTGGGAATTCCAGAAAAACTCCACCGGCGACTGCATGGCAGAGTTTTTTCTCACAAGTGACTCGTGTTGAGAAAGCTGCTGCTTACGTTTAGCAAACTGCCATTAGAGTAGACAATCTCCTCTAGTGGCAGAAAGAAGCAGCACCCTCTGGTGCACTGCGTGGTGCTGTTCACGCTGGTTTTACAGAGTGGGACAAGCTCCCAGTGCTAAAAATTAGCGTGATCAGCGCGACGTATAAAAACTCTGGAATCTTGCTGAGTTTTTGGTAACTCCACGGAATGGCGAGGAGTCAAACTCTGTGAGTTACGCCAACCCTAGTAATGACACAAATGCACAGTACCTTTCAGACCAAGCCAACCCTCCCCCTCTGCAGCGTACAGAACTGGTCTACTCTGGTTGAATCATACAGTTCCTGTAACTAGGTATGTCTTTTGTGACCATCCTCGACCCTACAGGGGAAGTGTGTAGCACCACCCAAAGAATTTAAGTAAGGAACATCCTGGTGTTTAACTCCCTTCTCAGCCAGTCATGACCCATCTCCATGTGCCTGTCCACCCTAGTGTGCACTGTTTGAGCCCAGCTTCCCCAAATTTGATCAAACTTCCTCTGGCAGCTTCTACCTGTGTATACCTCCCTCTCTATGAACTTGCATTATACCATACCCATGTCCCAGTCCCGCTGCCCCATTTCTGGGCTATGTCTGACTTTGCCACCATGCATCCCATATTTACTAGTTTTGTCCGGTAGTGTGAGAGATCTTAGGACCCCCATATCCCAAGTAGTGCCAGTTTGGGCTGCAGTTCTATACTTTCCTCAATGGCTTCCTCCAGTGATTAAGTGACCTGTTCCCAAAAATGGTGCAACTTTGGACAAAGCCACCATGTGTGAAATAGTGTGCCCTCCATTCCACACCACCACAAGCACAGCCCGTATCCCTCCTTCCCAATTTCGTACAGCTGTGTCCTTGTGTAATATGTTCTGTGAAGGATTTACAATTGGATCAGTCGATAGCTCTCCTTAATTGCCACTTCTGACAGGACACTAAGAGCCATTTGCCTGTCCTCCTCACCCAGGTCCCCCAAGTATTGTTTCCAGCATCCCTATCATTGAACCTGTGGTCCCTGCATGTTCCTCATTAATGTCCCATATGTCAACAAGATAAGTTTCTTGCACACATGTCCTTTCAGCAGTCTTCTCTCTAATGGGGAGTCCTCTTGGGTCCCATCATCCCTGTCTACATACTCCTGGAGCACATGTCTCAACTGTCCATATTTCAATCACTGCATGCAGATATCTGGTATTCTTTAATCAAATATTTAATGTTATGTTATGTTACAGGGATTTATAAAGTTCATGGTCACCAATCGGTTTCATAGTGTTGAGGAGGAACAAGGAAGGGAAAACAAATAGGTAGAGTGTTAAGTATAGGCTTGTCTAAATAGCCAAGTTTTCAATGCTTTCCTGAACTATGAGTAACAGGATGCTGATCTTATTTCAATGGGAAGGAGTTCCATAAGCTGGGAGCGATGGCTGAAAATATGGCACTGCCCGGTCTCTTCTTCTTGAATTTGGGAACTGACATATAGTTCAGGTAAGCAAATCGTAATGTGCGCTTGGGAGTGTACTTTTGAAGCCGGTAGTTGATAAAGGAGGGGCATTTATTGTGAAGTGATTTGAAGATAACACAACCGACTTTGAAGGTCATTCTATGCTCTATAGGTAGCCAGTGGAGGTTTTTCATGAGAAGGGTGATGTGACATCGCTTTGGTTGTTTTTTTATTAGACGAGCTGCCTGGTTCTGCACGATTCAGAGCTTTTAAATGAGGCATTTGGCAGGTCAACATATAAGGATTTGGCATAATCAATCCTAGAAAGAACAAGGCCGATGATGGCTTGAATAAGGGAGGGCCTCTAAAGTAAGAAATTTGGAGGTTTTCTTGATTTTGCAGAGCATTAGAAAGGATGAAGAGATTACTGAGTTTATTTGTGGCTTTAGCGAGAGCTCAGCGTCGGCTGTCACTCCAAGACATTTTACTGCTTTTTTCGTAATGAGCAGAACTCACAACTCAGGAGGCCAAAGTGAGTCAGTCCAATATTCGATATTGTTTTTTATAATGATGACCTCTGTTTTTTCTGCATTCAGTTTCAAGTGATTGCTGTTCATCCAGTCGTGGATGAATAGCATAGTGGATTGGAAGTGTATCTTGGATTCAGGGGTGTTATCTAGCCTAAAGAGTAATTGCATATGGTCTGCATAGTTGTAGGTGATGCCATGCATTTTCTTTAGAGTGTGGACCAGTGGGCGGATGTAGATATTGGAAAGGTGGGGGGGGAGAGATCCCTGGGGGTCTTAGCAGTCTAAATGGACATGTGAAGAAGTAAATGAAACTAAGCAGACCGACTGAGAATGGTTTTTTAGATAGGAGGTAATTCAGTTGAGCACTGGGCCCTCAGCCCAGTGGCTTCAGCACGGTCCTCAAAAATGCTATGGTCCACCGTGTCAAAGGCCGCTGATAGATCGAGGAGCAGCAGTGCCTGGGTGCTGCAGTTGTCTGTTCCACTTGCATATCGTCCATCACAGAGACGATGACTGCTTCTGTGGAGTGGACTGGACAGAAGCCAGCCTGACATGTGTATAAAAATTCAGACTCTTCTATGAATGTGCAGTGGTTACGTGCTATATGCACTTCTAGCACTTTTGCTACATAGGGCAGGAGGGATATTGGGCAGTTATTTTTCAAGGTAAGAGGGTCTTCACCTTGTTTTTTCTGGAGGAGGGCTACTATTGCTTCTTTGAATATGCTGGGTACTTTCCCTGAGTAGAGGGAGAGGCTAAGGAGGAATAGGACTGGGTCCTGGATGGTGGGAGGACCGATTTTAGGATTTTTGGGGGACAAAGATTGTTAGGCGAGCCTGGTTTGACTTTCATCAATATAACCTTAAGGCAGTCCTTAGTGATTTCAGGAAATGAGCATAAGGTGGTCGGATTCATGTCATCAGGGTTGTTCTTGTTTGATAGGGAGCTGGTAGGGATGCTCATTTTTATAGTCTTGATTTCATCGATAAAATAGGCATTGAGTGAATTGCATAAAGACTGGGAAGGGGTGATGGGTAATGTAACTCTGTCTGGGATGGAAAGTTCTGAGATTATACCGAATATTTCCTTTGATTTGTTAGTGGACATGAGTATTTTATTAGTGAAGAAGGTAGATTTGGCTTGTTGGATTTGGTTTTTGTATTGTTTAAGGTGGTGTAAGTACAATCTTTTGGCCTCTGTGTCGTAGTTCTTCTGCCATTTATGTTTGTGGCAGAGGAGGTCTAACTTGGCAAGCTGTAAGTCATCGGTGAACCATTTTTAGGCTTCATGGCGTCTGGCCTTTTTTATTTTGCGTAAGGGTGCGTGGGTGTCGCTGGCTTTTGTGAACCAGTCCAATATCGCCTTTCTGCATAGGTCGATGTCAATTCCAGGGTCGGGCGTAGTTAGTGCAAGTGAATTACAGATGGAATTTAGGTGAACCTGCGTCCAGCTTCTGGAAAAAGTCCAGTCTGGGTTGAAGATTTTTGGGGAGCTAGTTCTGTAAGTAAAAATTTGATGAGCTAATGGTCAGACCAGGCGCATGGAGATACTGTGAGGTTGGACAGTGCCAGGTGTGTGGATCAGACTTGATCTAACGAATGGCCTTTTATGTCTGTGGGGGCAGACATATTTTGCTCAAGATTTAGGTTTCTAAGATGATCAGAGAAATCAAAGGAAAGATATCCACCTTTGGCATTGTTTGCCTGGTAATTAAAGTCACCTATCAGCAGAATTTTAGAATGGTCGATTTAAGAGGGGGAAATTGATTCAAAGAACAGCGGGAAATTCCATTGGTGTCCCAGACGTCTGCCAGTGTGGAGAGGCCTAGGTTGTCCCAGCCATAAAAGCCCCTCAGTGCCATCACAGGCGCCAATCTAGTTTCTTCCCACAGTGGCATTCTAGGAGTAAGCCTCTTATCCTACTGCATCTCTCTTTGCAAGCTGCACCATATTGCTAGGACCATCGCCGTTGCCAGACTCGCCGAGCGACTCAGCCTCCCTCCATAAAATGCGTAGATAAAGCTCTGCGTGCCCATGCCCCATCTGTCTGTCCAGAAGGCCCGATCCTCCCAGGCTGCATATGCCCAGTCATTTACAATGCTAACCTGGACTGCCTCATAAAATTTCCTGACGTTCAGGAGCACTATGTCCCCTTCATATTTGGATCGCTGTAGGACCTTTGTTGCGATTCGTGGTTGATCTCCTACCTAAAGGAATGTTTCCATAAGAGCCTCTAACTGAGCTAAAAAGGCCTCTGGGATCCTATATGAGCTATTCTGCAGAATATAAAGCAGCCTTGGAAGTGCAATCAATTTAAACATTGCTGCTTTACTCAATAGAGACAGCTGCAATGTGCTCCAATGCTTCACATCCCTTTCCAGCCCTTTAAACCAGTGCAGCAGATTTTCCTTGTAGTGAGATGCGGCCTCTCTAGTGATCCAAATGCCCAGATATTTGAATTTATGGTGTTCTACCCATAGTGGCAATGGCAAGCCTCCCTTCTGCACCCATCCCCCCATAGCAGGGATTTCTCCCAATTAATCGTAGGCTGGAGAATTCACCATATATCTGGAAGTCAAGTAGTCGAACAAGCGATTGATCCATGTTGGTCAGCCATAGCAAGATATCATCCACGTACAGTGATATTCTCTCCTCCCAGCCAGAGTTTCCTGTCCACCCCCCGATCTGGGTATCTACCCTCATCAACTCTGCCAATGCTTCCACTGCTAATGCAAACAGCATTAGTGACAGAGGGAATCCCTGTCTGGTCCACCTCTCAATACAAAACTCTCTGGAGAGACAAGTGTTGAGCTTCAGTCTAGCTTGTGGCCACCTGTACAGCAGCTTTACCCACCTGCTATATTGGGGACTGAGCCCCATCTTTGCCAGTACTGAGAAATCAAAATGGCCACTCCAATTAATCAAAATCCTTATTGCCATCTAGCGAAACGATGGCTCTTGGTTCCTTCCCCATACCCATCTGGGCTAGGTTATTATTGGACTTGGGTAGAGAAATTCACGCTGCTCGAGGAGGTGGTGGAATTCAGGAGCTTCACATTCCACGTGTAATGCGAGATTTACCAGTAAATTCGGCCATCCGGCATACGGTGGAATTTTTTTTCGGTGGCGCGCAACACTTGTTTTGGCATTCGCTGGTGAGCGCCAAATGCTAGCGAGCATGCATATGATTTTGTGGTCGCACCGGCGCCTTTTTCATGGCACTGGCTAGCATGAGCACCCACGTCTGCATCTCAAGCAGATTCTCTGCTCAAGAAGTAGCTAAAACTACTCGAAAAGACAATTTCAAGTTAATATTCTCCTCCAACGGACCATTCAAGGTTTTTAGTGCCAGAACCCTTTTTTTTATTTTACTTTTTTTTTAACAAGAATGAAGTGCCCCAGAGACTCCAACTTTCTGTTCCTGTCCAGCAGGCTCCTCCCAGTGCTTTGTCCATATCCTGGTCACTTTTCACTTGGATTTGGAACTGGAAGGAACACTCTCTTTGTCTGCTGCATATGTACCATTGAACAGAGGACTTTGTTTCTGTGATATCACAGGTAAGTTCCAAACTGTTGTATAAGGGTGTGTTTGTTTAATAGAGGGCATGCATCCATTTTTTATTTGTACTTATATTCGATTTTTAAAATTTATTGTGATGGGTGACCTATAGTTTCAGTAGGAGTCTAGTTATTTTTTTGCATTTCATTTTAAATCTTTTTTTAAAGGAAAAATGTTGCACAGTTCAGTACATTTTCTCCATGTTTCCTAATAAATTAGCAATATAGACATTTATTTTTCTATATGGCCTAGTATGCCAAAAGGTAATCTGTCCAGTAGGCCCAGTATTAGTCATGGGTGCATGAAACAACTGTTTCTGTGGTATATGTGGTTTTAAAACATAATTTAGGGCAGGGATGGCATTGGGTTTAATTAAAAATTAGGGATTTTGGGGGGTATGTCACATTTTTTTCAGCAAAAATTAGATAGGTGGGGTAATATATGTTGCCTTGTGAGGATGTGTTTTGTTGTAAACATTTTATAGCTCAGTTAATTTTTGTTTTTGGCATTGCTGAATTAATGGTAGTGTTATCTTCAGTGTTAATGTACATCCTTTGTCTGAGCAGTGAGTGTGTTTGCCATAGGGCACCATTTGTCTTTGTTCTCCATGCTATGTGGCCTGGGGCCATTTTGTGCAGTTGGTGTCCATAGGCCTGCATGTGTTCTTTGTTTTCCATGTCTTCTTTCTTGTTGTTTGACCATATGGCAGGCGACCATTTTGTGTAGCTAGCCAGTGTTTTTTGCCATAGGCCTGCATGTGTTGTTTTTTGTGGCCATGCCTCCTTGTTGGTTATTTGACCACGTGGCCGGTGGCCATTTTGTGTAGCCAGCTAGTGTGCTTTGGCCATAGGCCTGCATGTGTTCTTTGTTAGGGTCATGCCTCCTTGATTGTTGGTGTTGTCAGACCATGTGGCCGGTGACCATTTTGTGTAGCCAGCCAGTGTGCTTTGCCATAGGCCTGCATATGTTCTTTGTTGTGGCCATTCCTACTTGCTGGTTGTTGCTGTTTGACCATGTGGCCGGTGGCCATTTTGTGGAGCCAGCCAGTGTGCATTGGCAATAGGCCTTCATGTGTTCTTTGTTGTGGCCATGCCTCCTTGCTTGTTGTTGTTGGTTGACAATGTGGCCAGCAGCCTTTTTGTGCAACCAGCCAGAGTGCTTTTGCCATCGGCCTGCATGTGTTCTTTGTTGTGGCAATGCCTCCTTGCTGGCTGTTGTTTGACCATGTGGCCAGTGGCCATTTTGTGTAGCTAGACAGTGTGCTTTTGCCATAGGCCTGGATGTGTTCTTTATTGTGGCCACTGGCCATGACTCCTTACTTGCTGTTGTTGGTTGAACATGTGATTGGCGTACTTTCTGTGCACCCACCCGTGGTTGACTTTTTTCCAGATTTCATTCAAAGCCATTTTCTAGGGAGAATGATAGGAGAGGGCTGTGCTTTTTGTATAGTTTTTTTTATTTTTCTCTCATATCAGTTTAATATTGTTTGATGACCATTGTATTATTTATGTATATTATGAACATGAATGAACAGTGAGTTATATTATATGCATTCTTTTGCATTTTTTACCTGCACCTTCTTGCCTCCAAATGGGTATCTCATAGTCCCCTACTACACCAGCAATTAATGTATTCATTTTTTTAAAATGTATTTTAACTTGAAAATGTTTTTATAATTTTTTTTAAAAATGTATTTAAAATAAATATGCCCCCCTTGCCTGTCATAGGCGCACACCAGCATTCATTTTTAAGGATTATTCCATTTTCCCCTTCACCTCCCTCACTGCCCCAGATGCCTCCCTGGCTTAGATGCACATAAAGCAAACAATTACATATGTATGTTGTTGTTACCCTGATTGTAAATGAAATATTTATGTTATGGAGGTGTGGTTTGACTTTGGAATGGATACACTATTGTTGATAATTATTTAGGATAATAACTTAAGTAACCACCCTAAATTATATTGTCTTTGTCTCTTCTGGATTCAAACTGCAACAATGCCATGTTTCACTAAATGTTTTTCTTTCTTATTTGCTTTTAGGTGGACAAGAGACATCACCCAGAGAACTGCCAGACAGAAGTCCTGTACAAACATGGCCACACAACACGTGACGTGAGTCCTCCAATGTCTTCCGCTTGTGCAGCTAAGTGCCATTTCCAACTGACAGCTTCAAGATGGCCCCAAAGAAAGATGATGCAGAGAAAGTGGCCAGTGAGAAGAAGCTTTCCATCACTGGCATGCCGACCGGAACCTTTTCCCACAAAATTGTGCCTTCCGCACTGGCGTCCGAGGAGCAAGCTGGGAGCAGCACTCCCACACCAAAGGTACCACCCCAACCTAAGCCTAGGCCATGACTATCAGCGAGGCAGCAACTATACTCACGGTGAAGCCAATGAGCAGTGATGCTGAATTTGATTTGTCTCTTTCGCAAAGTAGTACCCATTCGTTGCAGGAAACTGACCACAGTGGTCTACAGCAGCAGCCAGTAATAGTAAATCTTCCAGAAGTATGTGCAGAACAGGATGTTGACTTTGAGCTTCTTGCTGAGCATTGCCACTTTTAGAACCATTGGCTTCTAGAGCTACATCAAGATAAAGGAAGGTTAGTCCACCATCTTCTCAAAGCCCCCCTTCTGATGATCCGGTCTGGATTAGACTCCGGCTGAGTCTGAGAAATGCCAGGAGAGGCTCAGGAAAAAGGAAAGTTCCCGAAAGCCTTACAATTATGGGAGGAGATAAGGATGACAAGCCAGTCATTGTCATGGAAGCTGGTCCAGAGGAGACTGATACTCCCCCACTTATTCAACCTGCTCCAAGGGATGTGGCACCACCACAACCAGCGCCAGCTTCCATATTTGTAAGGCTCCTGCAGAGACCTGCATCCACCACTACCTCAGTAGAAGTACACTCTGCAGAGAGCCAAGCCTCAACACATCTGTCTACCTCCAGTTCTTCGGGCATTGGCAGTGGCACCAGTGGCCCACTGAAAAAGTTCACCTCAACAGTTTTGGGCTTCTTTATGATTAGGAAGCAGGAGGATAGCATTGCAATATGTTCCATTTACCAGGCGAGTGCACATCGAGGGAAGCATGGTTCACTCTATGGTGCCGGAGGCCAAGCGACCCATGTAAAAAAACACCAAGTAATCCGGTGGGAGGTGCACTTAAAAAAAATGTCTTCAGGTGCTGGTGGTGATGAGAGAGGGGAATCAGCTCTGATCACGGAGGGAGGTGAAGGTGATGAGGAAGAAGAGGGTAAAATGCTCTTTATGCAAAGCAGCCCTGTCCCCCGCACTGCGCCAGTATCACCCGCCACAGGAACCTCGCAATGGCACAAGACTCAGATGGAGACACCACCGTAACAGCATTCAGTGACTGACCCAAGACACATATTGAGTCTACCACCTCCTGGATTGCCCCGAAGTCATCTGCGTCAGTGGCACCACAAAAGAAAAAACTCCAGACTACTGTTACGGGTATGTTTAGGCAGGAGGGGCCCTATGAACACAACCACCTAACAGCACATTTGTACAAGGGGAAGCTGGCTAAAATGTTAGTGCTGGACCTCCTCCCTATTTCTTTAGTGGAAGGAGTGGGACTTTAAGAATTTGTGGCTGCCATCTGCCCGAAATGGAAGGTTCCCAGCCGGACCTATTTTGCCAGTGTTACTGTTCCACCACTCCATCACAATGTGCTGCAATTGGTTGTACAAACTTTGCAGCAGAGTGTTGTTCACAGTAGCCACCTGATGACAGATATGTGGACAAGTTGTCATGCCACTGATTTCACTTGTATCACTGCACACCGGATCTTTTTTGAGGGAATTACGCAACAGGTATCTATAGTTGTCTGTGCTGGAGCAAATTTTAATGGTGTTTGGCGGCCTGCAACAGCAGCCATGTTCGCCATGGAGAAATCCCATACTGCTGCAAAAATCTTAGAAGACTTTAACAGCAAGGAGCTTGAATGGCTGAGACCCAGAGGGCTCAGAACTGAATTTGTTGCCATGGACAATGACAGTAATCTAGTTAAGTGCAACAAATGATGGACGGAATGCTGAATGATTCAAACATTCTCCCCCAGTAAAGAGATCTGGGTTAAATCCATCATTCTTTTGCCCACTATGCCACCCCAGTTTGAACCCAGCCATATGCAAATGAGTCTTGACCCTATTCCTCATGGGACAGTCCAGCCCGAACTGCCAAGCCAGGTCCTCCTTGGACCAGAAACAAGCATCCTACTTAGGGTGAAAAGTATAACATTCCGTCCATCATTTGTTGCAGTTACACTTTCGCCCTAAGTGGGATAGGTATGCCCAGATGTGGGTCTCTTGCTCACTGTGCCACTGGATTCAAGCTAGCCTGGCTGATGAGGGGTGACATACCCCGAAACCGGTCCCAGGATGCTTGTTTCCTGTCCAGGGAGGACCTGGCATGGCAGTTTGGGCTTGACTGTTCCCACAAGGAACAGGGTCAAGACTGATTTGCATATGGCTGGGTCTGAACTGGGGTGGCGAAGTGAGCTAAAAAACGATGATGGATTGAACCTAGATCTGTGACTGGGGATGAGTGTCTGAAAAGTTTCAGCGCTCTGTCCATCATCTCCTTGTGTTTGCTTTGTTCGCCCTAAGTTGGCAGGGTACGTCCAGACGTGCATCGTTTGCTCTCTTTGCCACTGTATTCAAGCTAGCCTGGCTGATGAAGTGTGTTACGCCGAAACTGGTCTCAGGATGCTTGTTTCTGGTCCAGGGAAGACCTGGCTTGGCAGTTCGAGCTGGACTGTTCCCACCAGGAACAGGGTTAAGACTGATTTGCATATGGCTGAGTCTGAACTGGGGTGGCGAAGTGAGCTAAAAAACAATGATAGATTCAACCCATATCTGTGACTTTGGATAAGTGTCTGAAAAGGTTCAGCGCTCCATCCATAATCTCCTTACGTTTGATTTGTTCGCCCTAAGTAGGAAGGGTATGCCCAGACGTGGGTCCCTTGCTCTCTTTGCCACTGGAATCAAGCTAGCCTGGCTGATGAGGGGTGTTACCCCAAAACTGGTCCGAGAATGCTTGTTTCCGGTTCAGGGAAGACGTGGCTTGGCAGTTCGGGTTGGACTGTTCCTACAAGGAACAGGGTCAAGACTGATTTGCATTTGGCTGGGTCTGAACTGGGGTGGCGAAGTGAGCTAACAAATGATGATGGATTCAATCCAGATAAGTGACTGGGGGTGAGAGTCTGAAAAGTTTCAGCACTCCGTCCATCATCTCCTTGTGTTTGCTTTGGTTGCCCTAAGTTGGCAGGGTTTGCCTGGACGTGGGTCCCTTGCTCTCTTTGCCACTGGATTCAAGCTAGCCTGGCTGAGGAGGGGTGTCACCCCGAAACTGGTCCCAGGATGCTTGTTTCCAGTCCAGGGGAGACCTGGCTTGGCAGTTCGGACTGGACTGTTCCCACAAGGAACAGGGTCAAGACTGATTTGCATATAGCTGGGTCTGAACTGGGGTGGCGAAGTGAGCTAAAAAACGATAATGGATTCAACCCAGATCTGTGACTGGGGGTGAGTGTCTGAAAAGTTTCAGCGATACGTCCATCATCTCCTTGTATTTACTTTGTTCGCCCTAAGTTGGCAGGGTATGCACAGACGTGGGTCCCTTGCTCTCTTTGCCACTGGATTCAAGCTAGCCTGGCTGATATGGGGTGTTACCTCGAAACTGGTCCCAGGATGCATGTTTCCGGTCTAGGGAAGACCTGGCTTGGCAGTTCGGGCTGGACTGTTCCCACAAGGAACAGGATCTATAAAGAAGAGGTTTGCCCAAATAACCCTCCACTTTCTGGGCTGTAAATTAGTTCACAAAAGAAAACGAGGTGGAGGAACGAATATTATGAAAGTATTGCGATGGGGTACCTTTAGTTACTCCAGCATATCTGGTCTTAGTCCCAACAAATTGGAATTTGAATTAATCTATAACAAATCACATTCGAATGTCATTCCATGTCGCAACCGTATTTAATTGCTTATATCATATCTGGTTGTGACTATTCATTTTCTTTACACATATTCTTCATTTTCTTTACACATATTCAACAAAACTATTTACATAAACATAAAACATATATACAACATATACAAACAATCTACATCATTTCCTAGACCCCAATTCTTTGCAAAAACCAGTGTCCGTATATAAAATTCTGTTGCGGTCCACTGCGAGGTAACCCTACTGTACAAGTGAGAGAAACACAGTTCCACCTCTACATATTCCTTATATCTGTACAGGATAAAATATATGCCACTTTAGTGATCCATGGGTTCCTCCTTTTCTGGTGGTCTACGCATTTTGACCCCTTTATTTGGGTCTCATCAGGACGGGGGTATAAGGAAACCTAAAATACAATATATATTATGTACATCGGTTACTGTACATCTAATACCTACGGACAAACGTCAAAACAAATAGGGGTACACTACTGGGAAAAAGGTTTCCATGCACCAACACCGATATGTGATTATAGTGAGAATGTCAAGCATAGGGAACCGAAACACTATACACCCGTGTCTGAGAAGTCACACTGTGTTTCTAATCAGCTATTTCGAAGATCAATCAATCAAAAGACTACGTATGGAAAATCCCCTCACGTCTTCCACATGCATACCCTGTGTGCAAATTACAAACACATGATGCATGCCCCAAACTAACTCTACAGCTCGCATAAAAATGCAACACTTACAACTGTAAGCTGCGGGCCGGAAAAAACCAACATACACAAGCGCTCCTTGCACTGGCTGGTGTATTCACTATATAACTCACACTCCGAATAGATCCTAAAAGTGTGAAATAACATAAATAATAATCGTGATAACGTGCCCAGCGAACGGAGCTGCACTCTAAAGCAAGAGCAGGCTACATGGTTACCTTAAAATCTCCTTTCATACAAGTAAAGCAAAAGCAAGAATGCGGCTTGCCTCTGGCGAGCTGATATTCTCTGCGGGGTGGTAAGAGAAAAGAAAATGACTTGTTATGATCACACGCTGCCCCATATTATATCAAAAAAACATTTAAAATGGTCGCACCACCAAGGCCCCATGGACGCTTACCCGTAGTTAGAATCCCAGGTCATAAATCTCAGGAGCTCCGTGGGTTATGGGAGCCCTTCTTCGCCTGAACCGCAGCGTTTCAAAAGCGGCTGGCATGGAAGCAATAAATCACCGTAATGTTCTACGAGGCAAAGATACAGGCAACAAAAACTTATTTTGGTCCTGCGTTGCCCCCAACTGCTACAAACAGAACACAGCCTGAATGAAGCTTGCCCGTGGCCAAAGTCCCAGGTCCTCTAAATCAGGAACTCTGCACGAGTCGAGAGCCCTGCATCTCCGTAGCCGCAGCGATTCAAAAACACAGCCAGCCGGACGCTCAAAAAATATCCAGTATTTGTCACGTGCGCACCTCACTCACTTGTACAGTAGGGTTACCTCACAGTGGACCACAACAGAATTTTATATACGGACACTGGTTTTTGCGAAGAATTGGGGTCTAGGAAATGATGTAGATTGTTTGTATATGTTGTATATATGTTTTATGTTTATGTAAATTGTTTTGTGGAATATGTGTAAAGAAAATGAAGAATACGTATACAGAAAATGAATAGTCACAACCAGATATGATATAGGCAATTAAATACGGTTGCGACATGGAATGACATTCGAATGTGATTTGTTATAGATTAATTCAAATTCCAATTTGTTGGGACTAAGACCCGATACGCTGGAGTAACTAAAGGTACCCCATCGCAATACTTTCATAATATTCGTTCCTACACCTCATTTTCTTTTGTGAACCCACAAGGAACAGGGTCAAGACTGATTTGCATATGGATGGGTCTGAACTGGGGTGGCGAAGTGAGCTAAAAAATGATGATGGATTCAACCCAGATCTGTGACTGGGGGTGATTTTCTGAAACGTTTCAGTGCCCCGTCCATCATCTCGTGTTTGCTTTGTTCGCCATAAGTTGGCAGGGTATGCCCAGATGTGAGTCCATTGCTCTCTTTGCCACTGGATTCAAGCTAGCATAACTATTTATGGATGTTACCCCGAAACTGGTCACAGGTTACTTGATTGCGGTCCAGGGAAGACCAGGCTTGGCAGTTCGGGCTGGACTGTTCCCACAAGAAACAGGGTCAAGACTGATATGTATAATCTGGTTCTGAACTGGGGTCGCGAAGTGAGCTAAAAAACGATGATGGATTCAACCCAGATCTGTGACTGGGGTGAGTGAAAAGTTTCAGCGCTCCCCCCATCATCTCCTTGCGTTTGAGTAATCTAGTTAAGGCCATGTCAAATGGTGACTATTTCAGGGTCCTGTGTTTGGCGCATTGCATCGACCTCATTGTGCAGGGCTTTACCCAAAAAAAAGACCCAGTCAGCAATTTACTGACCATCTGCAAAAGAATCTGCACGTATTTCAGTCATTCTTTCAGAGGCAGTGAGGGCCATTCAGCATGCTAATAGAGTACCAGTTAAAGCCCTTCTAGAGGAGGTGCCAACACTTTGGAACTCGACCTATTACATGTTGCAACGGCTGTTTGAGCAGTACAAAGCCATCAATGAGTATGTAATTCAAAGAGTAGGGGATGCAACTGTGAAAACATGTCCATTGTGATGGACAAATGGGGCCTAGTCAAATGCCTGATAGAGATGCTACTTCCTCTTGAGGTTTTCACACGGTAAGTCAGCAAGGAGGACAGTATGATGGGCCAAGCTAACCCGTTGTTTCATCGTCTAGAGGACCAGTTACAAATGGTGGCTGAAAGCTTTGCAGGTGTGAATGGAGCTGAGCATAATTTGGTTCAGATCTTAAACCTTCGCTTGGCTGAGAATACAAGGCTGCAAAGAGACGTTGTGTCATCCATCTGTGCCACAATACTTGATTCGCGGTACAAAAAAATACTGCCCACTTTCATTCCTTTTTAGAAAGGGATGTTTCAGGATACAAGATGTGGATTGTTCACTGAGCCAGAGACCGGGATTGAAGAAAAGCTAGAAATCAGAGTCCCACCCCCAGGCACAAGTTCTGGGGTGTTGCCTTTAACTTCCAGAGAGGGCATTACTGTTTTCTCACCGCAGCCAACACCAGCAACAAATACACTGGCAGCAACAACAACAACAACAACAGAAATAGAACAATTGGCCAGAGCCTCTGCATTGGATTTGGTCAATTTGCAGGAACTAAGGGCCAGATGTATGGCACTTCCAATTTACGAGTCGCAAATTGCTTCGTTTTGTGACTCGCAATTTGCGACTTGCAAAATGGAATTTACAACAGTATCTCAGACACTGTTTGCGATTCCTAATGGGGTCGCAAATTGCCTGCCTCATTAATACTCATGAGGCAGGTGCAATTTGTCACCCCATTGGGAATGGCTAGCACTCCCAGGGATGGTGGCCAGCTGGGGTCAGCAGACCACCATGTCTGTGACTGCTTTTGAAATAAAGCATTTTTTTTTTAGATACAGCTCGTTTTCCCTAAAGGAAAATGGGATGCATTTAAAAAAGAAAAATTAAACGTTTCTGTTCCATTTTTTAAGAGTAGGCAGTGGTCCGTGGGACCACTGCCTGGTCTTAAAAAATATTTTCACTGCCAGTCACAAAGGGGAAGGGGTCCCCTGGGAACCCTTTCCAATTTACGAGTGGCTTACCACCCTTTTGAAATGGGTGATAAACAGCGTGTTTTTTGTGACCGCAATTGTGGTCACAAAACATTCGTACACTGAAGTATGACTAGCTATTATGAAGGGACGCCCTTGGCACGCCCCTTCCTAATAGCGAGTCGCAAACCCTATTTTGCGAGTCTGTAATAGGTTACCGACTCAAAAAATAGGCTTTGTTTATAGGGCAGACCTATTTTTCGGCAGCAAACGGGCCGATTTCCTGTTTACGACCTCAAAAAATGGTCGTACTTCTGGCCCCAAGTCCAGTGCAGAGGTGAAGGCAAAAGAGGTCAAGCAAGTGGCAGCCCCAATGACCATTCAGAGTATGTTCCAGGACTATCTGGGTGACTGAAAAGAGGTCTATGTGGATCAGAACACATTGGTGTAGTGGGATGGGAAGATGCACCAATGGCCAGAAAATTTATTTTTCAGACCTAGATTACAGAACATTTAATAACTTGCATGCATAACTTGGGTCTCTGTGGCTGAAGGCTGTTTGCCATGGATTGAACTGAAATGTGTCATACTCATTTCTTCATTTCCTTCCACATTAGATTGATTATGATGTGCTGCTCATCGTTGCTCTGATGAATATTGTTGTTGTGTACAGTTTGTCTTTGTCACTCCTTTCCCCAAATCCCCTTTCCCATCCATTCATGAAACCCCTAACCCTCTTCCCCCGGGCTATGTGATTTATTGAGGTGACTTAATTTAAACAATAAATGGATCACATACATGGTGGGGCGGATGTGGTGAAAGCAACACCAACTCACTGCAGGATCTTCTATTACCTGAGCAGTGCCCCACACCAGCCCCACTTAACCAGCCACGCATAAAAGAGATTTAGATATATAGTCATTCATCACCATTATCATTCAGGCCCAGTGTTGCATATATGCTTAACCTTGTCTACTCCTAACTCTGAGTCCACTTCTCCTGACTCGAGGATTTTGTAGGTTTAGTTTTAATTAAATAATAGCTCCCCATTGCTCAGAAGAAGTTACTGTTGCTAGTTTTTGTTATAATATCAGGTCTTCCTCGTTATTTCATGGTAGTAGTCTGCTAAGTTTCTCCAATACAGCACGTTGAACAGTTTTCTTCAAAGTACTTATGAAACGTTCGACAAGGCCATTGGCCTGGGGCCAAAGACATGTGCTCTTCTGATGCTTCATGTTGAGATGTCTGAGAAAATCTATGAATTCTCAACTGTTGAAAGGCGCCCTGTTGTCAGTTTTTAAAATCACATGGGCAGATGAAAGATCTTCTATCAATGGAAAACAGGAGTATTCATCAACAATCAGCATCAAGTCATGCCCATTGTCAGGAGGACCATAAAAGACAGCAGCAATTCTTTCCCATGCATGCTGTGGCAACTCTGACATGTTTAGGTTGCGTTCAGTGGTTTTCTATGAAGGACAGCTATATAGATGACAGTCCTTCAATTCTCTTTCAACCCTCTCATTGAGATGCGAAAAACAGACATTTTGTGGCAACGATTCCACAATGTCCTTCATGTGCCACTTCAATTTTCTGCTGTCAAAGACTCTCCAGAATAACAATTCTTGAAGCTCCCAGGATAATGCCTTCTTGAGTAACGGACAGTTCATCTTTGACATTTTTAAACTTCTGATATTCACTGTCACTAGAAAGAGGTCAAGAGTGCTAGTTCCAGAACTGATGGGTAATATGTCTTTTAATTTCAATATGTTACTGTCTTGACTTGTGGTGGTGACAATTTGAGCCAATGAAATAGCAGCAGGTGTGCTTGATTTTACAATGAAATTTATGTATGCCTCAGCCGTATTGGTAGGGGTACCAGGGCACTGCAAAGGCACTCTTGAAAAATAGTCAGCAGGGTTTTGATCTTTCCCTGGATGGTGCACGATCGTATACTCTTGCAAACTTAGACCCCAAAGTTCAATGCAAGCAAGCATCTTAGCCTTTGGGTTGCCAATGATTGTCTACAATGCTTGATAATCAGTCACAAGCATGAAAGGCTTTCCATATAAGAAAACATGAAAATGTTCACAAGCCCACACCAATGCTAAACTTTTCTTCTAGGGTTGTGAATAAGCATGTTCAATTTGAGACAAACCTTTGCTGCCATTTGGTTGTCTGCTGTGCAGTGCAAGGATTGCGCCTAACCCAACGGAGCTAGCGTCAACAACCTTTGTATGAAGCTTTGGATCAAAGCATGCCATTTCTATAGCATTCTCGATACCCTGTTTGCTTTTTTTTAGTCTTTGTTCATATTCACTTGACTAATGAAATGAAACATTCTTTTTCATCAAGTCTCTTAATGAAGCGCTTATCTTGGTAAAGTCTTGTATTTATTTTGAACAGTAACTGGCCATGCCATGGAATGAACATAGCATGGAAACATCTTGAGGGGGACTGACAGTTAACAACGCTTGCTCCTTAGCTGGATAGGGCATCATGCCCCCATCAGAAAAGATATGGCCAAAGAATTTTAGCTTTGTCATATGGAACTCACACATATCAGCATTCAAAGTCAAACCTCCAACGGCGAGCAAACACACCTGCATAACAGCTTTGACATGCTCCTTCTGGGTAGTTCCACAAATCTATATGTCATCATTATAATTGAAAGCATTCATGACAGGGTATATGACACGTCAAATGACGTCTTCAAAAAGCTCTGCAGGGGATGGCACACTGAAAATTATTCTTTTGTAATGGAACAAACCAATATGTATAGAAAAATTTGTAATGTACCTGTAATTCTCCTCGAATTCTAACTAGTAATGTCCCATATTCAAATCAAGGTAAGAGAAGACATTCTTACCATTCAGTTGTGTTATCATGTTGGCAATGTGTGGACCTGGATGTTGTTGTCTTTCAATTGCCTTGTTTTCTTGAAGCATATAAATACAGATACGTGCAGCTCCTTCACTGTCTCTTTTGGGTACTACCACGATGGGAGAAACCCATGATGTCAGACCAGTAGAATTCTCAATGATATCATGTTTGAGAAATGATTGAAGTTCTTTTTCAACTGCTTTCTGTAGATGAAATACAATCTGTCTGTGTCTTTGAGAAATAGGACGAACGTCCACATTTGTGTGTAAACCTGCATCGGGGAACAAATGACCCACTTCCGTGAGAGCTTTGTCATGCTCCTTCTGGGTAGCTCCAAAAATCAATATGTCATCACTATAATTGATAGCATTCATGACAGGGTGTACGACATGTTGAATGACGTCTTGAAAAAGCTCTGCAGCGTCTTGGGTTTTCCCAACCCATTAAGCAATGAAGGGAACTGACTTGCTATTTCGTGATGGGCATTCATGTTATAGTTCATTGATATCAGTCCTATATCAGCAGCCTTGCTGAAGCTGAGTAAACATGTGCTGGATGCCGTACCTTACATGAATGCGTGCTTGCACTTTTGTTTTTTTGTGTTTCATTGTGGCTACAAGTAAACATTGACATTTTAATGGTGTCAATGCAGCCCATGTATACACCTTAGTTTTCAATGGCAGAAGAAGTGTCATAGGAGATAGTTCATTGTATTTCTCCTCAGGCATAATGTTTATCGACATACCACTGTTGATACTATAAGATATTGAACAATCATTTATCTTTAGGGTAATCTTCAGACACATTTTAAATGACTTTGGTGCTTTTTCATGTTGACTTTTCTTTGACTTGTATTTTTCCTCTCAGGCGACCAGTCCATCATGTGCACGTTTCTGTGAAGTGAACATCAACATTGCAAAATTATCATCTTCACTATCACTTGATATTGATAATGACGCACTTTAGACAATGATTTAGATGACGATCGACTTTGTTTGGTGTCTATTTGCCTCACCTGATGCTGTTGCTTGGACTTGTGGTTGTGCGCAAAACATCGGTTTTGAAATGTTCAGGCGGCTATTTTGTCTTCACGCCGTAACACACTTACATTTCCCTTTGTCTTGCAAACCATAACAAAATGGTTCTCTTTTCCACAGCTATTGTAAATCTGTCCAATGGTGGGACATTTACTCTCATGTGGAAATGAAAACCCACACCTGAAGCACAATTTCTTCTTCTGAGGGGACATCACCCTGTGTCCCTCTGCCTTGTGCTTTGGCTTACTTTTCATGTTCATGACTGACTCATTCTGGGCACCTCCAGCTTCCATGTCAGCAGCTTGTTGATCAGCATGTTCTTCAGCCCTGCCAGCCATGAGGACTCACTCTAGACTAAGAGTCTCTCTCAGCATTCATCATCTGAATGAATCTGACAGACATCCATCAATAACTCTGAGACATATAGCTTGCTCAACATTAAATTAATTGAACTTACAGTACTTGATGAACATATCTAGGCTCTCAACTAATTCATTGATAGTTTCACCAACTTTGTGTCTTTCTTGACTGAAAATGTATCTTTTGTAATCTACATTTGGCATTGGATTGAACTTGAGATTCAAGGCTGTTTTGATTTGACAGTATGTAATTACATCAGCTCCCGACATTTTCTTTATGACTTCCTTTAACCCTTTTATCAGCAAGGTTCTTAAGATACTTGATAATTTTCTTGTTATCAGCTTCTTCTACCACATCAATGAAATCATCACATGTCTCTATCGGAGCAGTCCATGTGTTACCAATATTTTTCTATTTTGTTGTATCCTATGAGACAGGTAGCCATGTAGAGTTTAGTAGACTTCTTTATTAGTTCCATGTAGCAGGTAAACAGATATGTACATCAGTCATTAGCCAGATGAATCCATAGCGTCAGCCCTTACTCCAGCCCCACCAGGAGCAGTCTCCCTGCTGCTCCGCCCATCTCCAACTGTCACCACTCATCCACACAGGCACCCAGGCATTCCATTCATCACAGTAACACCAACATTCCGATACCATCTCTCACTCTGGCTGAGCAGCTAGGCGAAAGCTAGGCTGGGTAACATGCATAAACATTATGAGGATATAACATATTTGGCGGTATGAAATATTTGTGGTGGTTTCAGGAAGGCGGCAGCATTGTGACCATTCTGGAGATTGGCTGACATCAAGGGTGGAGCTCTCTCTGACGCTGTCTGTTGTCCACTCAGACCTGCATGATCCATGCCATCTCTAAGGCCCTGTGCTGCACTGGCCTCTGGGTCATCCTGGACAGTCTCTGGAACTTTAACCTCCGTCTTGTTCTCTATTGGAGCCCTTCCCTTGTGTAGAGACATATGGAGTTGTTCTGAGCCACCACCCGGCAGCTCTGATGGTGTACCGCTTTGTATAAGCACAACCACTGCTGCTTCTCCCGGGGTTGTTTTACCCAGCGCAGTGTTGTGATGACTATCTTTACCCGGTTCGGTAGGTAGATAACTGTTTCTGTATTTAAATGTCTTTACTTTGAGGCATCTCTTTTCACTGTCTGACACCTAGTTGATCTCAGCCTTTCAGCACATCTGATCACAGCTTACACTTACTGTTGCAGTATGCTAGTCTTTCACAACCAGGTTACATTCACCTTTAGTGTTATCACTCGATATGAATAGTGTTAGGTTGTGTAGTACCTCTATTTACGGCCTTCTCAGTAGGTTCTCGGACCAACGATGTGCAGATTTCTCAATGAAGCTTCCTTTATGCTCAAATGCTTACTTAGGCTGGAGTTGTGCATAGCCTCCACATACATCAGCGTTAATTCACCACTTCGATCTTCAGGACACGTGGCACACATGATCAGTTTGCTGGACCAAGGCAAAATCTCTGGGAGAGCACTTTCAATGTTCGTGTTACGTATCCCCTATCTCATCACCAGTTGTATCGTCCTCCCCAGCCCAGGCACTTGCCAATGACTACGCTGCGCACCAAAATTAGTTTTACAAGCCTTTATTCTTCAGCGTGCAACTGCAAACTCAACATTCTAAACCTGAATTCACTTCACTACTCTCTAGCAATTACATCACAGGTCTACGGAGTCCATCAGGAGCCATAAGGGTTCCGTATTTGCTAACTCACACAACACTACACCTCAGTTGGTTTAGAATTTATACTTATGTAGTCTCATATTTTGCTGATAGTCAAATAGAATATAATGACAGAGAGGATTTGTATTTTACAGAGACAACATACAATTGTCATATGAAAATATTTGGTATGATAAGGTATAAATTATAAATCTACATATTGTTTTCCTAAAGATATCTTTTGAAGATGTTGATCTCTCACAGGCCTTTGCTCTGGCATTTGAGAGTGAGCGAAAAGGTTTGTGGCCAAGTTATGTTTTTTGCATTTTATGAGGAGGGGTAAGTTTCAGAACACTACTGAACTACTCTTCGATCTGCGTAGGTTATATGGTTCATACACTGTATAATTGTTCAGTGTTGGCTATGACCTTATTGTCAATTCACAAAACAAACTGTCTGCAGAAGTGTAACTTGATAGAAATGTCATGCAGTGATTTCTACATACCCCAAATAATTTTCCATACAATAGTCCAAAGGTAGGCCAAACACATCCAGCGATCACAGAAGCAATGAAGCACACAATAAGGTAAAACCACTCTGGTTTGCTCCAGCCAAGAACCGTGGTAAAAGGCACCTCGGGAAGGTTGTCCTGCAAAGACAAATGGTTCAAAAGAATGTTTTAAATCTGCAAGTAATGACACACTGTCTAACAACAGTTATGACGTCATATGCATCACAAAGGAAAATTGTCTCATTAGAAGTCTTATGTGATAGTCAGCGCTTACAATATATTTTTGCACAGCATTTTTATAATCATATTCACCATAGGATAACAATGAGATGTTATTGTTATTTAAAAATGCTCCAATCTCACCCTGGATCTAAACCCTCTAATTTATACATTAAAGATACTTCACAATTTTTACAAATAAGAAAACAATATTTGTACATTTAATGCTTATGTTTTAAAAATAAATAAAACAACAATACTCCATATCTGCTAACCTCAGAGCTGACCATCCACACTAGTGGTTAGCCATTACACTTCTTTTGGATTCAAGTCTCAATTAATGGCATAAACAAGGGAAAAAGCTATCAGAGCTATGACTAGTGCAGCGTTGTAAGAAGGGTCCAATAGCAGTCCTATTTTAGATTGGATTTGAAAGGGATCTCCTTGACCTTAGAGCAGGCTGGACGATGGCAATACTCTCTTTGCCGGAATCTGCAAATGACTCATAGACCGACTGCAGACCATTCAGAATGCCGCTGCAAGACTCATACTTGTCCTCCCATGCTGCACCCACAACACACTGCACCTCAGGAAGTTTCACAGGCTCCCCATTCACAAGTGCAGCCAATTCAAACTTCTCATGCACACAAACAGCCCTACACAACCCAGGACGGGAATACCTGAACAGCTGCATACACTTTCACCAACCCACCGACACCCAAGCTCTGCATCACTCGCTCACATTCCCTGCATCTGCAAAAGCAAAACTGGAGGTCGCTCATTCTCCTACATCACCCCAAGACATGGAACAACCTCACTCAATACATCAGAGCATTGGCCTAACTGTTTGAGTTCCGCAAGAAGCTGAAGAAATGGCTCTTCATATAAGCACCTTGGGCACTACAAACCTATACACTTGCCCAAGAGCCTGGATACCTTCTAAAGTGATTAGTGTGTTATTCAAAATAAAATTACATAAAGTTACATAACATTACAAAACATAACATTACATAAAATAAAATAACTGTTTAGTATTCATTTTTAGATGAATGTGGCTTTTTAATATGCCAGCAAAGTCAGAAACTTTGATTTAGCAAAATTATTTAACTCTTTGCTATAATGACACTTTCTTTGTGCCACAGGGGGCTGATAGAATGGCAACCTTTTTAAACCGTGATACTCACATCCAGAAGGGGCAAGAGATTACGCCTTCTCTCGCTCTCTCTCTCTCTCTCTCTCTCTCTCTCTCTCTAAAGAGAGAGAGAGAGAGAGAGAGAGATCCATATTACTCACAATAGGAGAAGGACACATACATAAGACTAAATTAGACTAAAAAAGGGGGAAAGAAAGAGAAGAGGAAAGAAGACAGACCCACTTAGGTTTGGGCCATGACAATCCAAGTTGGCAAAGAAAAAAGAGAGAAAGAGGCACTCAACCAATTTGGGAAAAACAAAAGAGGTAATGTCGAAAGTATTGTGTCCAACATGGAAAGGATTCTAGCAAATGTGAATTAGTCAAGTTGAATTGTCTATCACCTGTTTAGACAGATACTCAGTTGCAAGATCTGAAAGCTGGGAGTAGCATGTTTTTCTTAAATGGAACTCTATGAGTTAGATGGTTCAAGATATTAATATGTCATAAAGTGTGAGATATTCTGCTGCAAACTGTGAGATATTCTGTTGTCTGTGATGAAGGCTAGGACTAGCAGTTAGAGGAGGGTGGAACTCCTGAAGTTTCACTCTGTGGAATCCCACGGAGTTAAATAAATTTCAAGCGAGCGGCTTTTCGGCATGTTGCGCTGTTGAGCAGATTTTTAGCGCTGGAAGCTTGTTCCACACTCACACTAAAATCAGAGGGAATTATACCACTCTTTCTGCTGCTTGAGTAGATTTTCTACTTGAACGGCAGCTTTCTCAACGTGAATGGTTGTGGCAATGCTGCAACTGACCACGTTGAGAAATATTGCCTGGAGGCATTCTAGCACCCAAAAATCACGCTAGGGGATGCAAGTTCACACTCACGCTTCATCTTAGAAAAAACTCTGCCAAGTGGCAGTTAGCAGAGTTTTGCAAGAACTCTACATTCCAAGTGGAACACAAAGTGGGCAAAACTCTGCAAACACCGCCAGCGGAGCGGAGCAGAGTTTAACGCCCACCCCTATAAGCAGTAATGGGTCTAATGAGATACGGAAACTGTATGGCACTGGACCTACAGTCTCAAGTTATTCTGACTGTGAATAGGATCTATGGTACAACAATGTCACTTTATGAGTAGAAGCCTGAGGCACAAGGGAGCGGTTAGAGGGCTCTTGAGTCTCAAGACTGTGCTCCTTCTTTTACAATTCAGTGCTTTTATTTAAGCCAGGGCGGTAAACTCCGCTCCACTCACAGAGTTTGTGGAATTCGGGCTCTCCACGCTCCACGGAAGAGCACGGAATTCCTAAATTCTGCCATTCAGGCACGAAGAGGAGGGTTTTTCTTTCCATTTGCACGCTCGAGTTTTCTTTTGGCTCTCAACCATGAGTGCCAAGAGTCTCGGGCCGCTTTTGAGCATGCGCAAGACTTCTCACACCGCTAGCGAGCTCCCACGAGACTTTGCGCTCACTTGCACGGCTTCCGGCTGCGACGGTGCCAATCTAGTATTCTTAGTGCCGATCACAGAGCAAGCGGTGCGGTTGAGCAACTTTTCAACTTGAGAATGCAGCTGAGAGGCATTTGGAGTGGATTTTCTTTTCAAACTATCCATTGGAGTTGTATTTTTTTTGAGCAAGAACCAATTTTTTAAAACATTTCTTTTTTCAAACCAGAAGGAAGTGTCCCAGAGACTCCAACTTCCTGTTCCTGTCCAGCAGGCTCCTCCCAGTACTTTGTCCCTCTCCTGGTCACTTTTCATTGGGCTTTGGAGCTGGAAATATCACTCTACTTGTCTGTTGCATATATACCATTGGATTTAAGGACTTTGTTTTTGAGATATTACAAATACGTTGAAAAAGTGGTGTATAAGGGTGATGTTTGGATGATTGGGGGCACGCACCTGGATTTATTTATTCAATTTTTAAATTTATTGTGGTGGGTGGCCTGCAGTTTTAGTAGGGGCCGAGTTATTTTTTACATTTATTTTTCTTTCGTTTATGAAGGAAAAATGTTGCACAGTTTACTACATTTTCTCCTCGTTTTTAATAAATTTGCAATATTGATTTAGTCTGCCAATGCGCCTTCCAGGCAGTAGGCCCTGTACTATTCATGGGTGCATGAAACAACTGTTTCTGTGGTGAATGTAGAATTCAAACATCATTTAGACCATGGATGACATTGGACTAAAATAAAACATGTGTTTTTAGTGGTATTTCATGTTTTTTTTCTTGCTAACAGTGTATAGGTGGGGTAATGGCTTTGGAAGATGGGTGTTTGTTGTAAACATTTTTAGCCCTGTTAATTTTAATTTTTGGCATTGCTGAATTAATGCTGTGTTCTCTGTGTTACCATGCCTCTTTTACTTGGCCAGTGTGTGTGTGTTTGCCATAGACCACCTTGTGCCTTTGTTGTTCCCTGTGCCATGTGGCCAGGGGCCATTTTGTATAGTCAGTGTCCACCATAGGCCTGCATGTGTTCTTTCTTTTTTAGGCCTCCTGCTTATTGTGACCATGTGGCTGGCGACCATTTTGTGGAGCCAGCCAGTGTGATTTCCCCATAGGCCTGCATGTCTTCTCTGTTTGCGGCCATGCCTCCTTGCTCAGTGTTAGTTATTGTTGATGACCATGTGGCACTGACCGGCAGCCATTTTGTGCACCCAGCAGTTTAATAAATGAATATGCTTGCGGATATTTTCACTTACCTTTAATTGTTTTATTTAGATTTTTTGAATTTTCATTTTTAAATTTTATATTTTGTTAGTTAAATTTTTAAAATCTTGTTTATTTTAATTTGTTTTTAAAAAATTATATATTTTAAAAAATTCATATTTTACGTTTTTTATTCACATTTTCTAGTTTTAGTGTTTTTATGTTCATTTTTCTATTCTATTTTTTAAAAACTTTTTTAAAAAATCTTAAAAAATGTGTTACTTTTTTTCTGAATTTTGATCTAAAAAATTGTGTTCCCATTTTCCTAACATCTGGCATCAACCCCACGACTGAAATAGGTGCAGTGCACAGCAGCATTAATTGTCCAAGGATTATTCTACTGTCACCTACATCTCCCTGATTGCCACATCCGAAGTTGATGCACATAGAGCAAAAAGTTACATCTGTATGTTGTTGTTGTTGCTCTTTCTGATCCTGCTTGTACTACTACTTGAACTGCAACAATGCTACGTTTCACTGATGTTCGTTTTGCTTGTTTGCTTTTAGGTGAACAAGAGAAGAGACATCACCCACAGTACTGCTAAACAGAAGGCCTGTGAATGACGTGATGTGTGACTGGCTACGCAACACGGTCATCTCTTCAGCTTGTTGTGAAGCTAAGTGCCACTGCCAATTGACAGCTTCAAGATTCCCCCAAAGAAAGGTGCTGCCAAGAAAGTGGCTAGTGGGGAGGAGAAGAAGCAGATTTCCACCACTGGTGTGCCGACCGCACCGTTTTCAGGAAAGTTGTGTCTGCCACACCAGCCTCCGGTGAGCAAGCTGAGAGCAGCATTCCTGAATCAACAGTACCACCCCCCAACCTAAGCCCAGGAACTTGCCTGTCAGTTAGGCAGCCAGTGCAATCATGTCAACACTGACGAGTAGTGATGTTGAATTGGATTGGTCCCCTTCGCAAAGTAGTACATAGGCCTGGGCAGTGAACTCCGCTCTGTTCGTGGAGTTTGAGAAGTATTTCCCACTCCACAGTGCTCGAGGAGTTCCGAAAAACTCCACTCCGCATATTGGAGCTGAGTTTTCTCCTCGCTCACACTTGCAAACAGTAAGTTGTCTAGTGTGAGAGCGGAAAATCCAACGCAAGACCGCTTCCCAAAAAGATTTCTCAACCCGGGTGGTCGCGGTTGGTTGCTACTGCTCACATTGAGTAACGGTGGAAACGGCATGCGATAACCCACTCTGCCACTTGCAGAACTCCACATAGCTTGGCAGAGTTTTTTTTGTCACTTCACGGAGTTAGCAGAATTCCGGGAAAAGAAAAGTTCCAGAAAGACTTAGACTTATGGAAGGGGATGAAGAGGAAGATGACGATGACGAGGTAGTCTTGGTGGAAGGTGACACCGAGGAATCTGACATTGCTATTCAACCAGCTCTGAAGGATGTGGCACAGGTAGCACCGCCACCAGCTCCCATATTTACAAAACCTAGCTAAGACCTGCGCCAACCCCTGCCTCAGGAGAAGCAGAGGGGCAATTGACAACATGCCCACCTACCTCCAGTTCTTCTTTAGGCATTGGCAGTGGCACAGTAAAAAAGTACTCCTCCCTAGTTTGGGATTTTTTACAGTTAACAAAGAGGGGGAGCACATTGCAGTATGCACCATTTGCCACACAAATGTTCGCCAAGGTAAGCCTCATACACATTATGGTACTAGAGGCCAGATGACCCATATGAAAAAACACCACATAATCAAGTGGGAGGAGCACCTTAAAAAAATTGCTGGTCATGGTGATGGGGAGAGCAAGGGAACATCAGCTACAAGTTCAATCACGGTGGAAGGTGATAATGAGGAAGAAGAGGGCAACATCTTCACACAAAGCAGCCCTGTCCCCAGCAGTGTGCCAGCAGATTCACTCACCTTAGCAACTTCACAATGGCACAAGAAGACACAGAGTGAGATGGAGACACCACAGCATACAGTGACTGCCCCACCACCATGACACACATTGAGTCTACCACTAGCATCTACTTTTCAAAAGACGCCTGTGTCAGTGCCCCAAGAAAAGAAGAACATTTAGGTTACTATTACGGGCATGTTTAGGCAGGAGGGGCCCTACGAGTGGAACCACCCAACCACATGTTTGTACAGTGGGAAGCTGTCAAAAATGTTAGTGCTGGATTATTAGAATTTGTGGCAGCCATCTGCCCAAAATGGAAGGTACCAGGTAAGATCTATTTTGCCAGAGTGGCTGTTCCAGAGCTGCATCATGATGTGCTACAGCTGGTTGGACAAGCTTTGCAGCAAAGTGTTGTTCACACCAACCACCTGACGACAGACATGTGGACCAGTTTTCAGACGACTGATTACATGTGCATCACTGAACACTGGATCTCTATTTCAGAGGAAAAGCAAAAGATATCCTCAGGTCTTGAGCCTGAAGAAAATTTTAAGAGCATTCGGCGGCATGCAACAGTGGCCATGTTCGCGATGGAGAAATTACATACAGCTGTAAACATATTGGAGGAATTCAACAGCAAGGTGTATGAGTGGCTGCGACTCAGAAGTCTTAGATTTGTTGCCACAGACAATGGCCATGTCAGACGGAGGCTATTTCAGGGTCCTGTGTTTGGCCTATTGCATCAACCTGGTGGTTCAAGACTTCCTCAAAAAGGAAGACATAGTCAGCAACATACTGACCACCTGCAGAAGAACCTGCACTAATTTTAGCCATTCTTTCAAAGCTTGGAAGCAGCTGAAGATAAAGGAGGTGCCAGCACATTGGAACTCCACCTTTTACATGTTGCAATGTCTTGTTTGAACAGTACAAACAGATCAATGACTATGTCATTCAAAGAGGAGGGGATGCAGTAGGGAAAGTTATGACCATGGATGCAGAAAAATGGAGCCTAGTCAAAAAAGCCTGACACCGATGCTACTCCCTTTTGAGGTTTTCACATGGGAAGTTAGAAAGGAGGACAGTACGATGGGCCGAGCAATCCCATTGTTGCATTTCCTCCAAGACCAGGTAAAGAAGGTCTCTGACCGGTTCGCCCCAGCATGTGTGAATGAAAACACAGAAGCACATGCCTTGGTTGAGACCTTAGTCCCTCACTTGGCTTCTAATATAAGGCTGCAACATGACATCATCATATAGTCCAAAGAGTACATCTCTGTCACACTACTTGATCCACGGTACAAAAATATTCTGCACACTTACATTCCCTTTTCTGAAGAGGATGTTTTAAAATACAAGAGGTGGATTGTAGAGCAAGCCGGAGACTTGGAAGAAGAATGGCTGGAACTTTGAGTCCCACCCTGCAGTGCTGGGCTTCCAGAGAAGGCAATCTAGTCTCAAAGCAGCCAACAACACCATCAACCAGAACACCGGCAAAAACAGCAACAGAAGGACCAGACCCAACCTCTGCATTGTATTGGTTTCAATTGGCAGGGCTCAAGTCCAGCGCAGAGGCGATGGCAAGACAGGTTGAGCAGGTGGCAGCACCAAGGACTATCCACAGGATGTTCCATGAGTATCTGGATGATCCAAAAGAGGTCTATGTTGATCAACATCCATTGATGTATTGGTATGGGAAGATGTGCCACAGGCTTTATCCTATGCTGATGACACACAAATAATTGTGTCTATCAAAAAGGACATAGAAGCCTTTGCCACCAATTTTAACAACTGCATGCAGGCTGTGGCCACCTGGATGGTAACAATTTACCTCCAACTTAATGGGGACAAAACCGAGGTCTTGATCTTTCGTAATAAACATTCTATTTGGACCCATTCTTGGTGGCCAGAAATGCTTGGACAATATCCCAGCCCTGCTGACTCTGCTAAGAATCTTGCCATTCTGGTTGACAACAATCTGTCCTTTAATCTTCAGGTCAACAGGACAGTTTCATCCTGTTTTAGTGTGATTAAGACTCTTAGGAGGATGTTTCCGTTTCTTTCTTTCCCTGCGCGTAAACAAGCAGTTGCAGCACTGATTATGTCCAGAATGGATCAATGCAATGTGCTTAACCTTGGTATTAATAAGACAGCCATTGACAAGTTGCAGCTTGTCCAGAATGCTGCAGCAAGACTCGTATTGGACCTTCCTAAATATCATTCAGTCCTGCTGCTATTCGGAAATTACATTGGCTCCCTGCTACTAAACGAATTGCCTTCAAGGCCTTATGCATTGTTCATAAGGCACTTCACAATTTAGGCCCTGAGGAGTTAGGCATCTCTTTCAATTGTATGTTCCTTCTAGACAGTTGGGTTCTGCTGGAAAAAATCTGTTAGTTATTCCTAGGTTTCGAAGGGCAAGATGTGGAGGGAGAGCCTTTGCTTTGGCTGCATCTAAGCTTTGGAATACTCTCCCTCAATCCATTTCTTGCCTAGAATCTCAATTTCCTTTTCACAGGGCCTTGAAGACATGGCTTTTTGCCTTGAAATGTTACTTTAGCTTTGGGATGATGCTCTTGCCTTCCATCAGACTAACTGCATTAGCACCTTGACGGCTTTGGGCATTTGTTTGCGCTTTACAAATTGCCAAATCAATCAATCAGCAGGCTTATAAATATAGTATCTGGCTTGTCCTGTCGCCAGTGTGTTTGCTTAATGTATGTTCAGTGCAACTGGTGCGGTTGTCACAGTGAGAAGGACCAGTCTCTGTCCTCAAAACGTAGAGAGATTGACTATGATCAAAATTAACCAACCTTTTATGTTACACAATTACACCATTCCTGAAACAGCAGCACAGGAGGAGGGGGAGGGTGATTAGTCTGAAATTGAATCAAATGTGTTAGCTGACCAACTTCTGGGTGAACCACCTGAGTTTGAGGACAAACTCTACTTCCCAGACTAAGTATGACAGTGTCCCCATAGAACTTTTACTTTTTTCTAGTTGAACTTTGCAAAAAAACAACAACAACAAAAATTAGCTAGAGGAACATTATTTTGTGTCAGATTTATGCTGCCCCAACTTTTTTATTAGTCACATATATATTGCTGGATTGCAGTTGGACTGAAGAAGCCTCCACAATTCCTTCATGACATTGGGGACAATGCCTGCCCCTCTCGCATGCCTATTGCCTAATGCCTATCCGTTTTTGCATCACTTAGCACTAGAAAGTCTGCCCCATAAAATCATTTATTATCTACAAGACTGCCTGACAATACCAAATTCCAAAGTGTTGACTCCGTCCCCATCGGGAAGAGCAAAGGGGGGAGTAATCACCTTAATTCCAAATATACTATCAGTAAAAGTAAAGATGATGGAAGGAACTTCCCCAAATTTTCATCTCATGATCTTAGAGTTTATGAACCGAGATCAATAGCTTTTAATACATTTTTATAATAATAATTTTGGCATAAATAGCTTTAAAATTTTAGATGAAGTGAATTGTGCCATTGACAAGGCAACTATTTTTATTTAAAAAAAGGCGGCCCTTAACATTCTATGGTTGGGAGACTTTAATCTACATCCGTGCAAACACAATTTAGAGAGGGTTTGTGGTGTGGGGGATATGAGGGGCAATCCTGTCCATCACTTTTCGCATAATACTTATGGAAACTCTCTCAATACCTTAATGTCAATAAGAAATATGGTTATGGTCAACAACTTAGCCTCTAGTAATGATACCCTATTGCCAACGTTTCGTATGGTTCACCAGGAATCGACTATTGACTTTATATTGGTTTCAAATCCCTTAAATATCAGATGTAGTAAAGTAACTACTGAATTCAATATTTTTAGTGATCATGCGATTTTAATGTGTGAAATAAAATTTATCCAGAAGTCTGCGACAAACCCTCAGATAATTGGTCAACCAATATTAGCAAGGCGAAATGGATACCAACTAAAGTGGCCAAAAATTGATAAAAAGAAGGTCATACCAAAAATTATCAGGAGTGCCCTTCCCACCATTAGTATTTGTTTAGATCCTGACAACGACCCCCAGTCTGTGGTATCCTCCTTTGTAGACTTTTTAGATTGCATAAGGACATCACTTGTCAAGAACAGCACTAACAAGCTGAAAAGGAGGAAGGGCTGGTTTGACTCTATTTGTTCCCAGAAAAAGAAAGCGCTTATTAAATCGCACATTTTCAGAGTAACATTAATGCAGTCTCCAAGTTATCTTTGTTCCTATTTTAAAAATTCAAACAGCAATAGTCAATCTTTGGTGTTTCTTCTTATTGTTTTTCTCTTTGTAATTCTTTTACTTATTGTAAATGAGTGTTTCACTATTACATGTCGAGACATTGTCGCATGGTACTAATTGTATCCAGGTCTTTGATAATTATTACCTTTAGAAAGTTGGCATTTTCCTGCTCTTGCTATTTGGTCCCTGCAGCCTCTCTTATGTCACATGAATGGGTGCAGTAGGCAATTGGACTTTGTTAAATCCTTCCAAACAGTGAAACATTAGAGAGATTAGGTGTGTCTGAAGGGTCCATCAATTGGCAGTATGGGGGGGGGCAGAGCGAGGCACAGCCCCACTTGCAACTGAATAGACTGTGCTCTGCCTTCACATAAAGGACTGGTCACCACTGAGTTGTCCCTACAGCCAGCTCGGAGCCAGGACAGGGGAGTGAGAAAACTTCACGCACAACAGAGTAACTTTTTTTGAAACTTCTTTTACTTCAAAGAAGGCACCAGCTATAAAAAAGGGACCCTCAACCCCACTTTTCAGTTCACTTTCTGGACCTGCGGAAGGATTCTCAGAGGACTGGCTGCTGCTCTGGCCTGCTATGTACTCTACAAGACTGCTGTGCTGCACCTGAAAGACCTGTTCTGCTGTCTGGAGCCTGCCTTGGACCCTCAACGGTCTGCCCTGCTGATTGAGCCCTGCTTCATCACTTGAACCCACGACTACCTAAGTGACTCCAAGGGCTAGTTTGCTAGCCTCCTGAGCAGAGCCTCAGGGACATAAAAGGCTCCAAACATCTTGAACCCATCCCTAGGCCCAGCCTGAGTGGATCCTAAACCCCCAAGTGGTGCCCCTCGAATATAGCATGTTACTACGCATACTAATACCATGCGTGTCATTACAACGCGGGTATTACTACACGTAGTCAATTACAACGACCTACCTTTACATCGCATACTTTTACCACGAATATGCCTTTACCACGTATACCATTACAACACAAAGTCATGCGTGGTAAAGGAATATTCTTTGTAAAAGTATCTAAGGTAAGTTACTACCCTGCCCTACCCTAAACCCCAATTTAGTACCCCTGCATGACCCCCCCGAGCCCCAATCCTTTCCCTACCCTATACCCTAAATCACTATCCCTGCATGACCCCCCGACCCCCAATCCTTTCCCTACCCTAAACCCTAAAAACACTACCCCTGCATGACCCTCCCCCCAACCCCAGACCTCTCCCTAACCTAATACACTACCCTGCACAACCACCCTGACCCTACCCTAAACCCTAAAACACTACTCCTGCTCAACCCTCCCCCCGACCTCCAGTGCTCTCCTTACACTAAAACACTACCCTGCACGACCCCCCCGACACTACCCTAAACCGTAAAACACTACCCCTGCATGATCCTACCCCGACCCCTAGTCCTCTCCTTACACTAAAACACTACCCTGCACGACCCCTGACACTACCCTAAACCCTAAAATACTACTCCCTGCACAACCCTTCCCCGACCCACAGTCCTCTCCTTAGACTAAAACACTACCCTGCATGACCCCCCCGAAACTACCCTAAACCCTAAAACACTACCCCTGCACGACCCTCCCCCGACCCCCAGTCCTTTCCCTCCCTAAAACACTACCCTGCAGGACCCCCGACCTTACCCTAAACCCTAAAACTCTACCCTGCATGACACACACCCCCCACCCGACCCCCTTTTACCCTAAAAAAGCAATCCCACCCCAGGCCCAATCCCCCTTACCTCTCTCTCCTCGTGGTCGTCTCTCTCCTCCTGGTTCCTGCTGCACGTCGGGTCTGAGGGGCGGTGCACGTCGTTGTGAGGAAACGGAAGAGCCTCTGTTTTCTCACAACGGCGTGGATCACCTTCATTTTTTTACAAGGTATGTGCTTTTACCACACATACCTTTACAACGAAATTCGTTGTAAAGGCATGTGTGGTAAAAGCACATGCATTGTGAAAAAACCTGTAGTAATGACTACACGTTGTTACAACGCATGCGTGGTAATGCATGCGTTGTAATGGTATGCGGGGCAACAGCCACGCTGTAATGGCTGTTTCTCATGCCCCCCCAGCCCTGGATAGTTGGTTGTAATGTTTAAAGGTGCCCAGAAAGCTAAAATCCAAAATGTTGGACTTATAAATCTTTTGGCTACAAACTGCTCTGAGAACTGACAGTAGTCTGGGTCAACCTGCTCATCTATCTAATAGATGTCCACGGTTGGCCCTTTGATCCTTTAGGCATTAGATTTCACTTTAAACTTTAAAAATTCATGACTCTGGTTCTACTGATTGGATTTTTGTCATTTTGGTGTCAATTTATTAAAATATACTCTGTTGTTCTAAATTGATGTAGGGTTTTTCTTGTGTTGTGGTTTGATTTTATTGCTGTTTGTGTGCTGTATACCTACTTTATACATTGCCTCTACAATAAGCTCGACTGCTTCAGTGCCAAACTACCATATGGTTAAGACAGGTTAATTTAGTGACTTTTGTGGTTCACCCTGTTTCTCAAAATTGTTTTCACTTGCTCTAGTCTTATTTCTATAATTGAAATGAACTAGATTTGATGATTCCAAAACGCACTGCTTTATTGCAGAAGTAGAGATGATCTGATAGCAGGGAGCCTTTTGGTAATATTATATCTGGCCCTGGCACATTACCATGTCTTTATGAGTAAGAGGGAGTACATACCTGAAGAAGAGTAAACAGATTCATCTAGTCTTGAAAAGGTTCTAGTCATCTTATCATTAGTCACTTCTGCAGATAAACTAAATGAGTAGGTCCATTTGTGCTGCATGAGACATCTCCGTAAAGTCTCGGTGTCTTGCTCCATGGTGTAACAGAGTGGCTTTCTGTGCCATGTCTGTCAGAATGCTTGGAGACATTCAAAGATTGGGGAGCTTTAGACCTATGAGTTAGTACTTGCATCTAAGCCACTTTTAGCACTATAGGCCTCATGTAAAAAAATCACAGGGTTTGTGACACAAAAGTGCTTTCCATTATTTACAAAAGTCTTTTTATCAGTTGGAAAATGTTTTTGACTCTAATCGAAACAAGCTTTATTCGATTTAATAAAAATAATAAAAGCACATTAATATATTTCATCATAAAAACAAATCAACCAAGTGAAATTTAAAAAGACAGTAATGCCAGCATCAATTCCATATACAGTCATCAATACAATATAAACATCACTAATATGGTCCTCAATATATAATAACTACGAGTTAATCTGCATAAGAAGTGTCAATAATTAAAAACAATCAATTCCATAATGCATCTACCTACCCTTATCCTTACCACTTTCTAATTACAATGGCACCTCTAATAAAGTTTAAAACCACAGAGCAAATATCAATAGGCTCCAGAGAAAGCAGGTAGTTGAAACCTTCTATGTAAGAACAGGAGTGTAGCCCCCAGCAGTGGAGATAAAAATGTGGCTCTCGCTGACTTGTATAAATGACAGAACAAAACAAAATGTATGGTACTTTGTTTTGTCATATTGTTACATGGACACAATGTAAGGTTATAAGACCAACTGCATTTCTGCGGGAAAGCTACCAGAAAGTGTACTGAGGACAAGCAAAATCTAGTCAAGTAGAAACCAGGGGCCATATGTATCAATGTTAGGTTTTGCGATTCTCAAATAGCGATTTTTTGCGAATCGCTATTTTAGAATCGCAAAACGAGATGTATGTAGGATTTGCAAAAAAATTGCGAATCCTACATACTCCTTAATTGCGAATCGCAAATTGCGATTCGCAATTAAGGAAACCCTCCCCATTCATTCCTATGGGCCTAGAGGCCCATAGGAATGAATGGGAAGACATTCTCAATTTGCGATTAGCAATTAGAGAATCGCAAATTGAGAATGCAATTTCAAGGTTGCAAGGGTGTCAAATGGACACCCTGTTGCACCCCTGAAATATGCATGGGTGCACATATGGCGCACATACATGCCCTAAGGGCATGTATGTGCGCCACATTGCACTTTGAAAAATGCAAAAAAGTGCATTTTTCAAATAAATCGCAAATTACCACCAACTTGAAGTTGGTGGTAATTTGCGATTCCTTAAGGCCAAATTGCACTTTTTTGTGCTTTTTACATTGCATTTAAGGAATCACAATTTGCGATTCCTTAAATGCATTAGCAGAATAGGGAATCGCAAATTTTGCGATTCCTTATTTTGCGAGGCAGTTTTTCATTCACACATACCACTAAGCCAAATTGCGATTGCAAACGCTGAAATTCTGCGAATTTCAGCGTTTGCGATCGCAATTTTGTTTGATACATATGGCCCTATATTGCTTATTCCTTGTAAAAACCAAATAAAATTGAGGCTGGGTTGTCAGGGCTCTGATATTTAAATGAGTCACTGATCTCTGCTGGTTCAAGACTTGCAGATGATGTGAGCTAGGCCATGAGACATATGCAGCTGTAATCACGGATTTTTCTTAGTGGGGCATTGTTGCAGATTATTTTAAAAAAAATTAGACCCAGATCTTGAAAGGTATGTTTGAAATATCTAAAGCATAGGATACTATCAGCATTAGAGAGGGAGAAATAATCTTGAATAATGGATCTTGTGAACTCCAGTTCGAGGGTGACCCAAACCTTTGCCCATCGCAATGTAGGAGCAAGGGCAAGTCTATCGTCAAATTGTCCCAGCCCCAATTCAGAATGGCAAAAGAGAATCGAGTACCAACAATATCCTTTTAATAAAATTATTCTCAACTACCTGTAGCTCAGATCATTTGCTATAACCCCAGACACTAGCACCATACGAGGCAATCAATAGACATTTCGCTTTATAAAGAGTCAACAACTCCTTAACTGGGTTCTGGGCCAACTGGGCAGTGAAACGAAAAAGGGTCTCCACTATTCTCGAAGATTCCAGAGCTCTTAGAGTAAGTAAAGAATCCCATGAAACCTGAGAGTTGAAGACAATTCCCAGGTAGGAAACATTTTGTTTTTTTTCAATTATATCCACCATGACAGCAAATGTTCTACACTTCGTTCTTTTAGGTCCACAGATCATGACATACGATTTTTTGTGATTAACTTTTAGATCCAGTGATGTCATAAAGCCGACAAATGTATCAAGGGATTTCTGTAGGCTATTTGCAGCCCTAGCAATGAGGACAGCATCGTCTGCATATAAGAGTGTTGGGATGCAATCACAGTCAATCTTAGGATAATCAAAGTTTTTCTCCAACAGGTGCGCCTCTAAACCATTGGTGTAGATAAGAAATGGGAAAGGGGACAGAATACAGCCCTGACGGACCCCTTCCGTAGAAAGAATGGGCTTCTGTTTCTCACCGTTGGTGCCATAGTGGATCTTAACTGTGGTCCCCAGATGTAACCTGCATAGTAGGACAACTAATGGTTGCTATACCCCATATCCCCAGCATAGACCACAGTCTATCACAATTGACAGAATCAAACACACATGACAAGTCCATGAAGGCAAGATGTAAAGAGCTCTTCATGGACTTAACATATCTACTGGAAATCAGTAAGAGATTGAGGCACTGCTCTACTGTGCCGATTCCTTGCTTAAAACCAAACCAAGTTTTATGACAACACATTATTGGGAGAGGCCCAGTCTTCAAATCAGACCAGGAGGACCCTGCCCAGTACTTTTACAGTTGTGTCAATAAACGAAATCAGTCTATAGCACCCTGGATCATTTTTGTCACCCTTTTTAAAAACTGGGACCAATATTGCCTCTCTCCATGAGGCTGGCAGGGGTCCGATGATAGCAGCTCTAAAAATGTTTGTTATCAGTGGTGTCAACAGGATACTATTTTACTTAAAAAGGTCAATGGGAATCCCATCCGGACCCGGAGCTTTGGGGCAAATACCCTTAGAAATTGCATTCTCCACCTCTTCTACTGAAATAGAATTACTTAAAGGAATTGCTTGTTCCATACACTGGGTACCTTCAAATTCCTGGTCACTCAGTGCATCCACCTTATTTACAGGATTAAAAACTTTCATAAAATGTGCCACCGATGTGTCTCGTAGAATTAGGGAATCCATTTTATCGAACACCGGGTGGTTAATGACATCCCAAACTTTTTCATGTCTTTAAGAGACCCTGCTCCCTCTAGATCTGACCAAGTCTCTGTCCTCAACTCCTCTTTCCTCTGTTTAATTGTGGCTTTGTATTTCTTTCTCAGTGCCCCCACTAGATCTTTGTCTCATTATTTAGCCAAAAGGGCACCTTTTAAGTCTTTCTGGGCTTTGTACAGGCTCTGTTAAACCAGCGTGCCAGGGACTTCTCCTTAAGGTGATAAGATTTGACCATAAGTTCAGATGAGACAGCCGCACACAAGGTTTGAAAATCCCGTACAATAACAGGCGGTGGATTCTCATGGGTTAGACAACTGTTTATAAGCGTGCATCTTTTACAGTTTATTTTATGAACAAAGGCTTGTGGGCTTATCTAATCCCATTTTGCCCTGAGACCTTGATTAACACTGTATCCAATAGGGAGTTCAGGCAGTTGGGACCTCCCTGTCTGTATTTTAAAAGACACTGTTAGAGCATTATGGTCACTAGAGCATTGAGAAAGGATGTTATAATCCCCTACCATCCTTACAAAATGACTCAGTATTAACATAAAATCAATTACACTAGCATGACCCCCCCTCCCCCACATTGTCACCTTTATGACTTGTCTTTTTTAAGTGATTGTGTAAGTGCATCTGATGCCCAGCAGATGCACTTACACAATCACTTAAAAAAGACAAGTCATATAAGGTGACAATTCTATTTAATGCATCCCCATAAATAGAATGATTGAAATGAGACAATGGATAATCATCCTTGTTGTCCAACCCACAGACTCGAGACCCACTTAATTTGCAAAATGTACAATTGAAATCCCCAAACCACATAATGCATAGCGGATGTCTTAGAGATGTTACTTTGCAAATTTCCCCTTGTAAATTATCCACTACCTGCGATTTACGATGATCAAAAGTATTATAATAAATGTTTATGAATAACAGGTCCACAGGGCCTAAATTAGACAAGAGCAATAACTGATAACAAGGAGAAGAGCATACAGTTTTGTTTTTCACAGAGGCATGTTTAACGCCCAAGAGTATTGCCAGTCCACCCTTCGTCCTGCCAGAAGTAACAGGGATTGCTGGAATACAAAATGAAAGGAAGCCATTTACATGAAAATCCACAACTGACCATGTCTCCTGCAAACATATTAGATCAACCCAGAGGCAAAGATCACCCAGTCCTCTTCAACTTTGAGTTGATCCATGCAAAGTTCCAGGATAAAACAGCACACTGAGAATCAAAGCCATTGGGCACAAATTGGATCCCTACTTGATGATCTGAGGACCGTAACTCAGCACCTTTGGTCCTGCTAGGTAGGACAAAAGGTTGACCTCAATCCAGATCCACTTACACCGATAAAGCATCAAATCTGTTTGCATGGGCAAAAGGGGCCAACAGAGGCTGTTTTGGCACACATCTCTGGGTGCCATTTTGCCTAATATTAAATGGGTTTCCGAAGGTAGGCTCAGATGCAAAACTACTAGGTGGGGGAGGATACAAATATCCCCGGGGGCGTACCCTTATATTGCCTGTCTGTGGACCCATTTTACTCAAGCGCATCAACATAACCGAACATGCTCAAGATTTTTTTTAAACTACACAGTCTCCCTCCACTGTTTTAGGAGTAGGGCCAACCCACTGAACTCTGCATGCCATGAGTATTTCATCAAGAATAGAAAGTGGGGGATTAGCATTTCTCATACACCATTGTGCTGCTTTAATAATGAGGCTTTGGCAATCCTCAGTTCCCCTTCTGAGAGTGGGGGAACTTCCACAAGAATCGAAGTATATGGGGTGCTGTCAAGAGGTAAATGTAAATGACGGGAAGCCGAATAGCTGGAATTGTCTGCGAATATACAGGAGGTTTCCTCCCTCCCAAAATATTTGTAACATTCTGGAAAGCTCGAGAAGGGGCTCGGGGAGGTATTAAAGGATCAGAAGCCCTTCCTCCATGTACATTGTTGGTTGCTGAAGCAATAACGGGACTTAGTTGTTGCATGGGATTCTCAGTTACAAGCAATGGCTGGCAAGACTTGTTGACTTGACTGTCAGGGCCTACCTACTGTGCTGAGACCTGTGGACTACCTGTCTTTAATAACAACCCCTAGGGATAACAATTGCTCTTCAATTTTCCCTAAATGGGTCAAAATAGGGTTAAGGACATCTGCCATAATATGCACCATGCATGTATAAAACTCCTCAGGGACACTTGGTGCCCCTTCCTCCTCCAACTGAATTGCCCTGCCTAACTCTACGTCACCTGTTGCTGGTTGGCCATTATTGGGGTCAAAACCCCATTTTCTAAGCTTTGACCCTTCCTCTGTTCTCTTTCACTTCCTATCCTTTGTAGTTATAGGTACTTGTTCATCTAAATTCTGAGCTGGAGAAAGGAGGCTATCAACTAGATTTTTAGTAGGGTTATTAAATAAAACCTTAGGTGAAATTAGGACTGATAAAATTGACTCCTGTTGGCCTTCTCCATCAATAACCTGCAGGTTTCTTATTAGAGTGGAATGAGGGAGAGGAGGTGAAGATAAAGACAGTCTTCTCTCTGCCAGTTCAATCTCTTTACTGATAACTCCAACAGCACACTGCAGAAAACCATCCAGAGTCGCACCAGTAGGGCCGTATGAAAGGATATTTTTTTGCTTCCCCATGCCTAGGTAGATACGCAAGGGAATTCTGGACAACCAACCCCTATTGCAGTGACGTTTGGGGAGATCAATAAGTCAGTGGCCAACCCACAATTGGCAATAAAATTAGTTTTGGGATAGTGCCCTAATAATCCCTTCCAAATACACAATACCTTTCAATAGAAATCCCAGATGAAGGAGCCAAGAGAGAGTGGCCAGACCAGTCTCATCCAGGTGTGGACAGGCCCGCTCTTGGCCCAGTCTTTGCCTGGGTACAACACAAGCACATCCCGCACTGCAGGACACCTCCACCCAATTTATGGCACTCCGGTGCCTGGGGGTCAGGGCTGCAGCAAAGGACGCCGAGGGGTTGTATTCTCTCACCCCAGCAGGACTTGACAACAAGGTTTGCGGCACTGGCGCTGAGGGCACCTCCGCCTAATTTATGTCGCTACGACACCTAGAGATCAGTGCTGCAGCAAAGGACGCTGGGGAATGTGGTCTCCCACCCCAGCAGAACTTGGCAACAAGGTTTGCGGCACCCAAGAATTAATTCACCCCACTCAGAGGCAAAGATTGCCACCCCGAAACAACAGAGGAATAGAGATGTGATTGACAACAGGCATGTGCAGGATTATGAAGGCCAGAAATGAGGGGTAAGTTTACTTAGTAAAGCATTGTCTTGCAGCTGTAGCACAGCTCACTTGCCACTGGAGTGCTGCCAAAGGGGGCCGTTGGGGGCCAGACAGGTTGCAGCATGTAATTACAAAATAGGAGCAAGGTTGCTCTTCCCCAGCACCATGTATTCACCGCCCCAGGGCCTCTCCCTCTTCAGCACACCTTCCAGGGTCAGCTCTCCGGGACAACAGTTAGATTCTCCCCACAGACTCACCAGACTCAGCCCGGCAAGTGCCCAGGGTGAGGCCCAAGCCAGGAGCCATGCCTCACTCACAGCGACACAGGGCACCAGCCCCGGCCAGCAATCACCATCCAGAGGCCACAGGGACCACGCACCACTCACCAGTGCTCACCGAGTGACAGGGTCTGCTCGTTCAGGCTGCCACGCTGCACTGCCAGTTGCTCACCGCCGACGAGATCAAGACAGATTTACAGCGTCTCCTACACCACCTGGCGCCGCACAGAGCTCGAAGCAATGATGTTGGCACTGCCCATGGCTTTCTAAAATCCCAGCAAGGACAATGGACAACACAAGGCTTGTGTACTCCAGGCTCTTCAGCAGCAGCTGCTCTGTCCCACGCTGTCCCGAACTCACAGAGCCCCAGCTTGGCCAAGCCTCCACCCTCTCTGCCACACAAGTGCCTCCGGTGCAAACCATTGATGAGCTACCGGCTCCTGAATTGAGATGGTAGCTAATTTGACAAGGAGAAGGGTCCCCCCTTACAAACCCTTTCCCTTTGGGATTCATGTTGGGTGCCTTGGTTGGAGAAAGCAGTGGTCCAAAGGACCACAGCTTTCTCCCCCTGACATTTTCCAAAACAAAAAAAAACACTTAAAACAAAATAGCAACACTGGTTCCTTTAAATAACACTGGCAGCTTTTAAAAAAAAAATTCTGTCGTAGGGATGGTGGTGTGCAGTCCCTTGCAGGCCACCATCCCTGTGATTACAGCCAATCACAGAGGATTGCCACCTGCATAGATAATATTAATTAGATAGGTAATTTAATGACCCAATGCAATTCAGTGTTTTGTGTACTGACTAATAGTACATAGGGAGGTTTGCAAAATACTGTTTCATTTGCAAAAAGTCTAGGGGCAATTTGTGGCCAGTTTTTGTGAATTAAATAATAATAGATCAGGACTCTAACCTGCATAAGGAGGTGGATGCCAATTGTGTTCACTGCTTGCTTACAGTTATATCTGGTGGCAAGTGCATAACGTATAATAGCACAAAATGTAACTAGGCCTGGGCGGTGAACTTCGGTCCGTTTGCGGAGTTTTCCGCACTTTGCACTCCGCAGAGCTCGCGGAGTGCAGAAAACTCTGCATCGCAATGTGCAGCAGAGTTTTTTCCCCGCTCGCGAACGGTAAGTTCGCAATCGTGAACGGTAAGTTCGCGAGCGCATGCTGCCGCTCGGGTAGTATTTCTACCCGAGCGGCAGGAATACCAGCACAAACCGCAGTTCGCACTGCACTTCGCCACTCGTGGAACTTCGCAGAGTCTTTTTGTAACTTCGCGGAGTTCTGCATAGCAAAACTCTGCAAACTACGCCCAGGCCTTTACCTGTTTAGACAGCAGCTGGGTAAACAGTGAAGTGTGCTATTTGCATAGGTACTAAGCAACTTGTGCATACTGTCTAATATTCTATTTGCAAGGCTGATGGTCAAACAGTATAGAATTTCTGCTAGTTAGTCAGTGGCTAGGTAAATAATTAATTTCCGTTGCTATTTGCCAGGTCACTGTCCAAATGCTACATGATGTCTGCTATTTAGCCAGTAGTTGTCTAACTAGTGAAATACATTTGCTATTTCCAATGCCACCAGCCAAGCAGTACATCATTTTTGCTGTTTGGTAGCAGCCAAGTAAATAGTGACATTTCTTTCTGTTCAAGGTCACAGGCCAATAGTACATAATGCCTGCTACTCAACCAGAAGCCATGTAAATAATTATGTGTATTTGCTATTTGCATGGCTTCTGAACAAATTGTACATACTGATGCATATTTATAAGAATGGTGGCACAGGGCAGGGCAGCAAGTTACCTTGTTGCGCTGCCCTGTGTGACCATGAAAGGGCAGAAATGCACCGTATTTATCCAATACGGTCCATTTCTGTCCTTTCCCCCTGCCCTGGTGCCATTTTGGCAGCCTAGCGCCAACACAGGCACCCTAGCACCATGTTGAAGGGCTGCATGTGTTGTCGGCAGGATTGTTTTTGTGCAGGGAGGGCCATCTTCCTGTTTTTGTGCAGGAAGGGGCACTTTCCTGCACAAAAACAATCCCTGGAGACTTTTTCCTATTTTTGCCTGTGCTGCAGATTGCAACACACATAGAAAGAGGAAAAAACAAGGAGAAATAAAGTTATTTCTCCTCATAGTTCCTCCCCTGGGGAGGTGTAAGGTTTTGGCACATCCCTATGTTTACATGGTCTTGTTAATCTGGGTAAGCGCCAAAATCCACAACGCCCATGGAATGCCTACCTAGCGCAGAGTAAGGCAATGCAGAGATTTGCGCTGCCTTGCCTTACTCCATATCTATTAGGCCATTCAAAGCCACTCAAAGTGGCTTTGCGTGGCCTCATAAATAGGATTTGGTGGTTTTTCCCACTAAAGCCTCACAAAAAGTTATGCTACGGCGGCACAGAGGGCTCGTAAATATGCCCCGATGTCTCCTGTTTCCCCAGCAGCCAGTTAATGAGTGTAGTTTCTGTACTATGCGCTTGAGCATTGTCCAAACAGTACCTAATGACTTTTATTAGCCATAGATAAAGTAAATAGTAACGTTTCTTTCCTATTTGCAAGGCTGCCGGCCAAACAGTGCAGAATCTCTACTATTTAGCCAGCAGCCAGGTAAATAGTGATGTTTTTCTGCTATTTGCACAACGACTGGCAAAACAATGGAAAATCTCCAGTAGTTAGTCAGTGGCTGGGAAATAGTAAAGTTTTTTTGCTACTTTCAAGGCAGCTGGCCAAATAGTTAACAATTTCTTACTGTTTAGCCAGCATCTAAGTAAATAGCAGAGAAGATTCACTATTTACCTGGTGGCCTGCAAAATAACCACTATGTTTACCATTACTAAACGGCAACCCTCGAACAGCCTATCATTTGTATTTTGTATTATTTATGTTACTGCTCACAGCAATACACATTTACAGCACACAATTTACATGTTCCATGTGACTTTTACATTAAAATTGTAGACGTTTTTATTAACATTTCCATTCTATGTGCATCAAGAGCACAATGTTATCAGTTTGTTGGGCAAACAAATAAGGCACATGCTTAGTGCCCTAGGCAAAGGACCAAACAAACTAGGAGCTGCGGGTAGGTGGCAGCAGTCCATCAGTTGCCCCCTCTGACTATGATGGAAGTGGGGATGGTTTCCAGCAACCTCAAATGGCACTAAGGCTGGTTTTTAAAAGTTAAAAGAAGTTTTGTACTTCAAGAAACTTCTTAAGTTTAAGACACAAGCTGCAGTTATTTGCTAGCAGACTCCACACACCCCTTTAGGAAACCGTATTCTTTATAGTTTTTGGAGAGGGAGGCCAAAGTCTTTATTTGAGCCATAGTGGGAACCGCTAAAATATGTATATTTGAGAAATTGCTAGTTCACTGTGGGTAGATGATATAGACAGATGCATCTGCCTCAGATATTAATGTACATGGCACATGTGCAACAAAATAAAACAGCATCATAGTTATGTAACATTTCTAAACCTATTTAGTTTTAATTATTAAATGTTATTGATTAAAATGAGACCAAAATGTTGATAAGTTTCAGAAATGCCCAGGGTTTCCTTAGCCAGAGTCCGAATACTGCAGCCGTTCCCCATGGCAAGTGAGAGAACACTGGGATTCCTGTAAGCATAGTAATGACATATCGCCTGGCAGAGAAAACCCAATTTACCCCCGGAGTAGAAATAATCTCTAATGACCAAAGGTGGGGCCCAGTGCCATGGTGGTCCAGTACTCCCCCGATTCCTTTTCATACTTTTTTGTGGCTAGTGGACTTTGTGCACCATAGGTTTTCCCCTTTTAGTTGTCCCACTTTTTAAGGTACATATGCTGATTACTTAATATAAATAACAAATATAAGATGCACGTCTATTAATGCCACTATGCATTGGAACGTGATAATCAAGTCTGCTTGAATATATTCTCAGTGTTTAATTTGAACTGAATTCTCTGTTCTGAGAAATTGTTTTTGTGTTCCAAGGTTCAAAATTTACATTATTTGGCTTTTTAAGCCACAAAAAAGTGCATCAACAAATTAAAATACAACATGAGAAATAGTCTGTTCAATTTCAATTTCAAAAGACTTTATTCGGTGAACAAACGTTTACCATAAAAGTACATCACATAAAAATTCTAAGCAACTCAAGACCATTAAAATCCGATCCCATCTACATAATCATGGTTTTACGAAGTTTAGAAACATCTTTTAAAAATTCAATCATTGAAGCAATAACTAAAACATCATCTAAAATTTGCAACATTACGAAAGCAGATAGGCAATGTCTTTGACCGTTTTTTCTTAAAATTGGTAATATCCACTTCCGTCTAGCATTAATATAAAATTTACAAAAAAACACGATGTGCAAAGTGGATTGTGCGGCAATATCGTCACATGGACATTTACATACGTGTTTAGACCAATCATTCTGTACGGGGAAACTAACCAAACGAAAGAAAATATTCAGTCTAAAACGCGTCAATAAAAATCTCTCATAATCGTTCATTATCAATAAAATATATGGTTGTATTTTGGGCAACGGTGTTATCACGTAGTGTGCCATTACAGAAACCTTTCTAGCTTCTAGCAAGGCTCTTTGATCACCAAGATAACGTAGACAAGTGGCTTTAAATTCCTTTCTTGAAACATCATGCATAGATTCTGGGTAATTAAAAATTTTGATATACCCCAGATTAGTTAGAAAAATTTTAATATATTCCAACCAACTGATACGTCCTTTCCTGTCCAAGCTCAATGCATCTTTCAAAACAGATCGATTAAACTCGGTCTCATCCGCGGTCCACACTTTATACCACAGCATCAATGGTTGGATTTTTATAATATCTTCAAGGTATAACATACCCAGTTCGAGATGGCAAATCGCATTTGAAGTACTTTGCGGGATCCCTAAAAGAGATTTAAGAAATCTATTTTCAGCCACCTGTAATATACTAACGTTAACATGCCCCCAAAGGCCCGCCCCATATGTTGCAATTGCCACACATTTAGCCTTATATATTTCGATTAAAACCGCCGGTGATCGTTTCCCCATTTTCCTGCTAAATTTAAGAAGAGCCATAATCGAATTGATAAAAAGCAACTTCCGTGTTTTAACCGCTTGGAGCCAATTTCCCCTAAAATCAAATAATATTCCCAAATACGAAAAAAAAAAAATATTCTCTATAGGCTTTGAATCTATAAAAAGGGTCCTGATGTTCTTTATACTTTTGGGGCCACAAAACATTGTAAAAGTTTTAGAACAATTTACAATCAAACCTAGGCCGGACATAAAATTAACAAACGAGTTGACTACCCTTTGGAGGACTAGTGGGGTACGTGAGATTAATACTGCATCATCCGCGTACAAGAGGGCAGGGACCGGACGAGTATTAATCATCGGCAAGTCCCTGCACTCCTGCACGAGCTTTTGTTCCAAACCATTTATATAAAGTGTGAAGAGGAACGGTGCAAGTATACATCCCTGCCTAACACCCTTTCCCACTTGAAAGTGCTTAGTACATTCACCGTTCCTCCCATATCGTACCCTGGCTTGTGCCCGTGAATAAAGCTGTTTTAAAAATGCAATAATTACAATATCCACACCCATTCCATTTAGAAGTTGCCAAAGCTTTTCATGGATCACACAGTCAAAAGCCATGGTCAAATCAACAAAAGTTAAAAACAAATTTTCATTTTTTGCCCTATTATATTTTTCTAAAATGATAGATAAGTTAAGACCTTGTTCAATCGTACCCCGACCTTTACGAAATCCATATTGTAAATCACTAATAATGGCATGATCTTCTGCCCAATCTTGCAATCTTTCAAGTAATATCCTACCTACTATTTTAATTGTCGAATCTAGCAGGGAAATTGGGCGGTAGCAGGCTGGGTTGTCCCTATCTCCTTTTTTAAAAATTGGGACGATAATAGAATCATACCAGGTAGGGATAAAACCACGAACACCACATGTGTTAAAAACCTGGGTCAGCAGAGGTCCCCATAATTCTAAATTAGACTTAAAAAGATCAACCGGGACACCATCCAGACCCGGTGCTTTACCCCCCGCACTCATTTTTATAGCCTTGATGACCTCGCTTAAAGAAAATTGTAAAGGATGAAAAGACTCATATTGCAGGGACTCTGATTTCACTATGTTAACATTTTGGACCTGTGCCTGTTGTTCAGTACTCGAGTACAACTTAGAAAAATGAGCTATCCACTCAGTCTCAGTAATTGAAATCTCCAAAGCAAAATTATCTTTTTCAACAAAGAGTGGAGCATTGACTACCTTCCAAAAAGCCTTGGGGTCACGATCCATAGAGGCCCTTCTAAGACTTTCCCAGGCCTCATTTCTTATAATCTTTTTCCTTTCTTTAATGGTTTTATTATATACCATTCTTGCCTCTCTAATTTTCCCCCTGTTTTTATTTTCCTCCGTTAAACACAGCTTTAAGCTTTTATATGCTTTAGTACATTTATGGTCAAACCAACCTTGTTTCGCCTGTTTGCCTCTCTTACTGGTTCTGTACATGGAATCCTTTATCTCTTTAGATACTTTGACAAAATTATCTATAATATCCTGTTCAGAACTATTCTCATCTAGGCAAATCGCAAAACTGTCCCTGCATTTAGTAATAATTGAACTTATAAAGATTTCCGGTACCAATTTTGTCCACTTAATTGCGTAACCATTTTGTCTATTTCTAACTACATTTTCCACCCTATGTGTTAAATCAGTCTTTGAATTAAAACCTTTTTTATGGGCTTCTATTTCTATGCTAATTGGAAAATGGTCACTTAAAATAACGTTATGTCTAATAAAATCACCCACTCTCTTTGCATGGGTATTAGAAATCAAAATAAAATCAATAGTTGAAAATAATCCACGGCCATTAAATGTTGGACTGAATGCGACAGCAGGTGTACATAACATGTTAGCAAAGCCTAAGTCATTTTGAAACAATAAGTCGTTTAAACGCTCTCCCAAAAATGTATGTGCGAAATGAGCAAAACCCTGACCCTTTTCAAATTGAAAACCACAAACACCTTTGTCCGAGTATTGACATAATGGGGAATTAAAATCCCTCCCATGATGACTAACGTATCTTTGGATGAGCGGATTTGCATATTATGCAATTCATTTGTTAAACCATTTAAAGTATCATCAGTTCTCTCTAGCGGTACATTATTATAAAAATTCACCATAATAACATAAATCGATCGATCTAAAAACAGCCCAACAATTTGATAATAAGGATTACTAGCGTTTCTATAAAGAATCTTAAAATCAAGATAATTTGAAACATATAAAGAAAGACCCCCTTTTGCTCTACCATGTGGCGATGCCACCGCTGGGGAGTGAAAAGTTCTAAAGCCATTAATATGGACTGGTTCCAATGTCCATGTTTCCTGCAAGAATAATATATCAAAATTTGTCACAAACTTAACCCATGCACTGTTACCCACTTTGTTTTTTAATCCTGCCACATTCCAAGAAAGGAACCTGCACTTATGGATTTTTACTTTAGATCGACTATTATTCAACGACTGTTCTCCACTTACCATCACAACTGGGTTATGTTCAAGAACCGTATCTTGTTCAACTAAGTCACTGGTTTCCATCTGCAATATATCTAAATTAGAACTGACCTTTTGTGGGCAATCCTTTATTGTTATAGTACCATCTAAACAAATTTGTGGATCCTCAATTAATACCTTCTCCGGCCCCTCCCGCCCTAACTCTTTATCCATTGAACTTGTTGGAGCTAGATATTGCAGTCAATCTATTTCTTCCATATTCGCCAATAAATTAAAGCGATTGTGCAACGGGAGATTAAATGAAGGCCTATTGGCCCCAGTTGCAAATTCCCTTCCTGTCAATATCATGTTACTAGTGGGACGGTAAAAGAAACCAAGGGGAACTAAACTCACACCTTGATCAGATATATTTTCTCTACTGGCTCTACTCAGTAGAGTTTAAACAAGTTGTGGCGTTTGTAAAGATAAAACCACACAGTCCCCTGAGAATAACTTCGTGCCCTTACCAATCCAGTTTACTCGCCTAATCATTTTAAATTCTTCAAAAACCCTCTCTAGCAAGCCTGTCCTCACACTTATCCAATTAATAGTTCTATTCCTTAAGGTTTCCCACGATTCATTCATACCTACTTCTAATTTCGGTACGTTAACTAAAACGACCACATAGGGAGTGACCGCCGGTGGCAGTTCCAAATTAGGTAAGATGTTCTCTACCCCAAGATGGGTTGCAAGTCTCAGACTTGTCTGCTCACGAATTGGAGACCGGAACTTATTCGTATGCAGGATAGGATGAACATTCCTAGAATGTTTATCTATATCATTATGACAATGCAAACTACGAGCTGTAGTGTTCTTTGTCTCTAAGACAATCTTCTCTTTTTGAACATCTAGCCAATTATTAGACCCGTTGTAATCCAAGGAAGCGGTGGGGTTTTGTTTTGCCTCTGTACCTACCCCTTTCTCACTCAGTATCTCTAAGGGATGAATTCTTTCTAAACACTGTGTTAACATGGTCTCAATTTGCGCTGTTTTACCTAATAAACCATCCATTCTCTCTCTTACAAATGAATCTAGCGTATCCACTTTTAATCTTAACTTTTCAATAACTTCGAAACGCTCGCTTGAAAGTCATTTCCTACTTTAACTAAGCCGGGCTTATGTTTCGGCTTATTGGTATACTTTCTAATTGGCTTTTTTCGTGTTACACTCAGTTCCTCATTTATACATACTACTGGGTTCGATGTATGATCTGGTGAGATAACTGGGTTTCTAGGCCGCTTTGAAGGGGGTTGGGTTTCAGAATCATATTCGCTCACCAAAGTGTCATCCATTACCGTAACTACGCAACCGTTAGACTTTGAGGTCTTTTTCCCCCCTAACTGCCTCTTCAAATTCTATAGTCTCGTTTGCCTTCCTCGTTAATGCTAAATGCTCCACATCCTTTATATTAGCATGCCCAGGTTTTAATGCCTCCTCTACCGTGATAATTTGTTTTTCGATGGCACCCACAGCACCAGTAAGATAATTAAGTAGAGTCTGCCGTGGGCCTTCCCCTATTTTTCCCTGCCCTTTTACTTCTGTGGTTAAAGTTTTCCTTTTCCCCATTTTTCAAATTCTCAAAACTCACTACAGATCTACCTTTATATCACCTTCTAACCCTTCCACTAACAACATACAATTCCTCCAAGTTTAATTTCGTTGGTATAATTTGGAAATTACCCCCCCAAAATAAAATAAAAAGAAATAATATATATTTCACAGCCACTTTTAGTCTCTAGAGTCTTTAAATCCCTTGGACCTTGAATAATCAAAATAATCCCTTTAGTCCTCTTCTCAAATGACCTCGTTACTGGCACTATTACTGTACATATATCTTACAGTACCTTATGTGAGAAATATAACAGATTTTAGACCAAAGGTCCGTGGCCCAGCCCAGCCTACTCCTGACTATGACGGGCTAAGACGGGCCCGTCTTGGCCCGGTCTTCGCCCGGGCCGTGCCCGCGCGCGTCCCGCGTCGCGGGAACCGCGAGGCTGCTACTTGTACTGCCGCCGCCCCTCCAGGGGCTGTCTGTAAAGTGCGTCGTGCAAGGAAAGGGAGCAGGGATCAGTGCCACAAACAATGTTCAAAACTCCCGCGTCGCAGGGACCGCGAGGCTGCTACTTGTACTGCCGCCGCCCCTCCAGGGGCTGTCTGTAAAGTGCGTCGTGCAAGGAAAGGGAGCAGGGATCAGTGCCACAAACAATGTTCAAAACTCCCGCGTCGCGGGGACCGCGAGGCTGCTACTTGTACTGCTGCCGCCCCTCCAGGGGCTGTCTGTAAAGTGCGTCGTGCAAGGAAAGGGAGCAGGGATCAGTGCCACAAACAATGTTCAAAACTCCCGCGTCGCGGGGACCGCGAGGCTGCTACTTGTACTGCCGCCGCCCTCCAGGGGCTGTCTGTAAAGTGCGTCGTGCAAGGAAAGGGAGCAGGGATCAGTGCCACAAACAATGTTCAAAACTCCGCGTCGCGGGGACCGCGAGGCTGCTACTTGTACTGCCGCCGCCCCTCCAGGGGCTGTCTGTAAAGTGCGTCGTGCAAGGAAAGGGAGCAGGGATCAGTGCCACAAACAATGTTCAAAACTCCCGCGTCGCGGGGACCGCGAGGCTGCTACTTGTACTGCCGCCGCCCCTCCAGGGGCTGTCTGTAAAGTGCGTCGTGCAAGGAAAGGGAGCAGGGATCAGTGCCACAAACAATGTTCAAAACTCCCGCTAGTCTGTTAAAATCGATAAGAATGTTAGTAAATCAGTACATTAAACATACTAAAGAATCAAAGGGCAGCAAAAATTCAAATGAAAAAAGATAAATTATAGCAAAAATGGGGAGTTAAAATTAATTTATACCATTATGTACATTTAAATTCCTTTACCAAACATATTTCTTAACCTGGCAGCTGCTGAAATGTATTTATGAACCCAGTGGCATAGCAAGGAGGGGGCCCGGGCCGGGGGTGGGGGCGGGGGGAAGGGCGGATCGTCCCGGCCGACACGAGTTTCGGGGGCTGTGTGAACTGTTCCTGCTGTGCTTTCTTACTTTCACTAGGTGTGAAGATGTACCTATATCATCTGAAGGAATCCCTAAATACGTAAAAGTGAATACATGTAGCAATCTGGAATTATTAACATCGTGAGACTTCACATTGCAAGGCTGTCAACTACCTACCATGGAATATCATTTTGTGGCATAGTGTGACAAATCCAGATCATTCATAAAGTAAGCAAGGCAATCAAGTAACCTTTGTAAACCTACTGCAGTTCTCGCCATTAAAACAATCATCTGCGTACATTACAACAGGGAGATGTCTAGCTCCTACCTTTGGAGTGTCAACCATAACATTCAACAAAGAGGACTCGAGCTCACTGATGTAGAGACAAAAAAAGATAGGCGCAAGGATGCAACCTTGCCTTAAGCTCCACTCTGTTTAAAAAGGGGGTATGCACTTTCCATTATGGTCATGCCTAATCCACCCAAACAAATCGGTATGCAGTTGAATTTGGAAATGCACCAGCGAACCCCCTCCACCCCTATTTTAATCATTCTGTCCTATAATTTTTTTTGATTTACACAGTCAAACACAGAGCTGAGGTTCATAAAAGCCAGATGTAGGCAAACATTCTTGAGTTTCATATAATTGTCTATTATGAGATGAATACTCAAAAAAATTTCTGTGGTCCCCAAGCCTTGTCTAAAGTCATACCCTTTTCATTTGCCTGTGCCTCCAACCGATCTAATAGACTGTACCAAGTATCAGAAATGTAGAGTTGACCAGGAAGGTAGGGCGATAACATTTGCAATCGCCCCTGTCCCCTTTCTTAAAAATTGAGACAATAGCTGAGTGTGGCCATGACTGTAGGGGCCCAGTCACCATAGTGCTTCTAAAGACATTTACTAAAAGAGGTGCCCATAAATCAATGTTATCCTTGAATGTGTCGATAGGTACTCCATCCAGGCCAGCAGCTTTGTGTCTAGGACTTTGGTAAATAGCACTAACTACCTCATTCAGGGTGATCATTGGAAAAGCCACACAGTTTAAGTCTGCATCAGGGGAAAAATTGTTCCCCCTAGATTGTGTCTCAGGTTTTTGATAAAGCTTAGAAAAGTGTTCTGCCCACTGGTGTGAGGGCATGACAGTATCCACAATAGTGTTGTGACCTTTTCTGAAAAAATGGGCACTAATAGTTTTACAAAAAAATGGATGTGTGCTTCCTACTGCTGGCCTCACTTATTGGTGCCCAGGCAGCCTGCCTGATCATTTCCTTTCTTGATTTGACTGCCTGTTTGTACCTAACTCTACAGTATTTTACTTCGGTTGCCACCTGAGATGTATTCTTAAGTGCCCGGATTAAATTATGATGGGCACGTGAACAAACGTCATCAAATCACTAGTTTCCAGGATTTCTACAGTTACCAAAGATGGTTAATAGGGTATTGAGTGTCCCAAAGATGGTATCATATGAACTCAGTAGATCAGCTGGGTCAGACTTGGTCCCTAGCCAGACTAAACGATCATCTCTATTTTCGGTCGCCAGCTTATACAACAAAGAATTTGAGTTAATACTGGCCCGTTTTCTCAGAACTGCCCTTTTAGTATGCATCTCCAGTGGGGGTGAAAATTCGGGTATGTTTTCATAACACAGCATCCAATGAGAGTTTGAGGATCAGAGGATTATTGTCACTTAAGTAATTACACAAGATGGTAAAATCCATGATCAAATGTGCCAGGGATTTAGATATAATAACAAAATTGATCATACTATCCCTTCCCTTCCCATTAAAAGTGGCTTGTTTGTGTTTCCTAGCTAGGGACAGGCTACTGTTAGTATCAAGCAAGCTTGGGCAGTGAACTCTGCTCCGTTCGCGGAGTTTGCAGAGTTTTTCACATTCTGTGCTCCACGGACCTCGCTGAGTTCTGAAAATCTCCGCTCCGCGGAGTTTCTTCCTTGCTCGCACTCGCCAATGGTAAGTTGGCGAGTGCGAGCGAGGGAAATCCAACGCTCGACCACTTCCCTGCGAGATTTCTCAATGCGGGGGGTTGCGGATGGTTGCTACCGCTCGTGTTGAGAAACCATCTGTTTGCGTTGAGGAAGCTGCAGCTCGAGTAGAACTGTTAGAATAAAAAGAATCCTACTTATGCATTATAACATGTATGTTAGCATTTGCGGCGCCATTTTATATATAGATGCCATTTTGGGTTACAATCGAAACTTATACTCTGCTATTTCTGAGAAAAGGCCTCCGTTAGGTTCTGTTTCTCCAAGGTTAGGTTTTGCTTCGCTAATGAATACACTGTTCTTATTAATGCATACCTTTCCCCTTAGATAGAAACCCTCTCCCACTTGTCTAGTGGCGGGCACATGCAGAATGACCTTGACTGCTAGATAGTGTGTACCCGAAACTTATTTTTTGTATTCCACAGTTCCGCTGTATCTGCTTGGAAAATTCCATTGTGGGCGTGCCTTCATTAGTTCTGAAATGTACATAATGTATCTTTATGCTTGCTGAAGTCAGTCCCTCTGCAGCACTCCTTAGAGACTGGGCAGACGGGGCTCCGCTCTGAGTGTACTCTGAATAAACAGATATTGGTTTGTATTCTCTACTGTCTGACCGACCCTTCATTTGGTATGGAAGGCTGAGAGGTGGTCTTGTGTGACCCTGGTGACCCCAATCGGGTCACTTCCTTCAGTTGGCACCCGAGCAGGGACTCTTTCGGGTGAGTGACCCATCCCCTTCCGCGGACGGGGGGGGAGGTCAAGGCCATCGCCGGGTCGGACTGATGGTTCAGGGATCCCTATATGAGGAGCATTGATTGCTCGCAGCTGCCCCTTCCATCCTGCCGTACGGTGCCTCACCCAGTGGTCATCCCGACTGGAGTCCTAAACTGCGAGACCCTTGGATCTGACAGTTTGGTCTGAAAGAGTCGGCAGTGGAGAATTAATTCGCTAAGACCTGCATATATCAGGTGAGTTTGTTTTGGTTCTTGTTGGATATGGTACCATTTTGGTCTGAATTTGGTACGGTCTGAAGACCGTCTTTGGGACAAAAGCATTTGCAATTGCTTTACCAGGCATAGAATAGTGAATTTGTTTTCTTTTGAGAATGCCTGGGATCAGTAAGCTGTTTTCTTTGTGCTGTCGTTGTTGCTCTACAGATGCTCAATTGGAAGAAGCTTAGCCGGCGCCTCCAGAAGGCACTCCAAATTTTTATATGTACGTGAAGCATGGTCTTGGCCCTATTATGTTTAGTACATTATGGCACAAATATACGAGGGACAATGCTGAGTTGCAGTGGCCGTTAACGGGCACTTTTGATGAACAAAAGATTGGGTATTTACAGGAACAGTCATTTAAGAGGCGAAGTAGACAGTCTATGTTTGATTCTCTTAGGACGTAGCAGAAGGCAGCTTGGCAGAGATGACTGAAGTCCTAGAAGGAGGCCCGGAAAGTGAAAATGCAGACACTGACTCAGAAAGCTGTAGCATATGATAGAGAAAAACAGGAAAAGGGAGTTGAATGTAAAGACAGGAGGTTTCGATTGCATATTGATAAATCTAGATTGTCTCAGGAGGAAACTGATACTTTTGTGGAAGAATTGTTAGATACTCAACCCCCGCCTCCATATGCTCCGCAAAGGATATATCCTACTGTCCCTGTGCCATCACAGCCGCCTGTTACAGCTGTCCTCTCTGTCCCTGTGTCTACTGCTGTCATTTCAACGGCTGTGGCTTCGGCTCCTCCTCCTCCTCTTCTTCTGTTTCTTTGCCGTCTGTGGCACAGTGACTGTTAGTACTCCTGCCACACCTATTGTCTCAGCATCCCTGTCCCCAGCTCTTACTCCTGTGACGCAACTGCCAGCGACAATTGTGCCTGTTACCTCTGTTGCTTCTCCTTTTCTGGTTCTTCATCCCCTGATATTTGGAAGCATTGAGACACCAGTTCGTGGGTTCGAGGATAGAGACTTACCAAAATTTCATGAGCGTATGGGCCCTTTTGTATGGTCCTTGGTGGGAGATGAGGAGAAGAAGGTAGTAGCTGATCAAGCCGCACAGTGGGGCTGTATTCCCATTTACAGTATGGAGGATGTTTGAAGTGTGATGAAAGATCATGAGCCTTTTATACAGCAGCATGCCCTTAAACATATGTCCTCTATGTTAATTGGTCTTTGGCAGGAACATTTTGGGGATGATACGCCTCAAATTTTATTTGATATTAAAGATCGTGTGTATACTAACGGTATGGACCCAGGTCAGGTTTTTAGTAACATTACCAGAATGGTTGCATATAGGGGCAGGTTGCATGATAAGAGTCCTACTACAGTGTCCCAGTTTCCGATGAGAGAGGTTCATCCCATATATTACCCCGAGATTCAGGAGTTAACGGACCAGGGTGGTAATGTTACTCGAGCTGCAGTAGCAGCCAGGTTTCAGGAACAATGGGTTTATGCTCCGTGGAAAAGAAGTGAGGTTTTGTCCCTTAAGACTCATTTGCCCGATCCTAGGAAAAATCCTACTGCTTATTATAAAGAATTGGCTGAAGCTGCTTCCTCGACAGTAATGACTCTTGCTGATATTTAAATGTTTTTTGGTCTTCTTGTTCCGGTTGATATTTGGAGGCAGGTCCATACTCTAGATCATGTTCCAGAGTTGGGTGGGACTTGGGATCAAATTAAAGCATGAAACCAGGAGAGAAAACCAGGTGATAAGCCCAGAGCCGAAATGTTAGCGTTGCCAGGCCGCATTATTACATATATGCATTCTCTTATTCCACCAAGAAAAGTAGATTGGGATAAATTGTCGGCTTGCCGACAAAAGAAAGATGAGAGTGTGTCTGTTTTTTCACTCGGTTTGAGTAGAAACATTTTTGGATTATAGTGGGCAGTTTGTGTATTGAGGGAGGTGTTCGGTTGTTTCTTAATAGATTTGTCTCCAATATGCTTTCTCAAATTGCGACTCATCTACAGGCCTCTGAAAGTACCTGGTCCACCTCTTCCCCTTCTGTTATTTTGAATATGGCTCAATATTATGAACATTGAGACAATGAGGAGAAAGAAAGGACAGAGAAAAAGCATAAAGATTTAAAAACGAAAGTGTTGTTGCAGTAGGCTTTTAGAGGGAATGGCAGAGGACGTGGTGGTTCTGCCTGCTAGCTTCCACGTACTAGTAGGCAGCTGAATACAATGCCTCTGGGGCCGAATCAGTGTGCGTATTGAAGGAAGAGGGTCACTGGTGTAGTGAGTGCCCCGTGCTTTTGCAAACAGTAGCGGTCCCTAGAGGATGAGGTTCTCATGGACGGGGTCGTGGAGCTGGTGGGGCTGATAAGGCTCAGAACACTGCAGCCTCACAGGGTCGTTCTGATAATAATTACTTTGACGACCCTAGTGATGGACAGTACTATCATGATGATTATGATATGGAGGAAGTGACAGGAATGTCTTATAGCTAGGACAGCCAGGGCCAGAGTGAGGGACCAGTTCCGATAACTGTAGACCAGCGAGGACCTTATGTAACAGCGGAACTGCAAGGATCGACTAAGGAATTTTTGGTGGTCACAGGTGCGACAAAAAGTTCTGTTTCTCGAAATATGGTCCCTGGAGCGGCTGTGTCTGGCCATAATAATGTTTCGGTAGGTTTTTCAGGTGTACCAGTAGCAAGCCCCATTTCAAGACCCCTTGCACTAACTGTTGGTCCTTTTACAGTGGATTCACCATTTCTGTTAACATCTAATTGTGGTGAGAATTTGATGGGTTTGGATTTGTTGAAAAAATTGCATGCTACGATTTATTGATCCCCGGAAGGTGTTTACATGACGATGAGCCCAAATGTGAGTACTAGGCAGTGTTTGTCTCTCCCTCTTCCTGCTGAATTTGCTGACATACCATTCACTTTATGGGCGACGGGTGATACAGATGTGAGACTGCTGCATATCCCGCCGGTATCGATTCAGGTTAAAGATAATGCTGTTTTGCCTCGTATCCCTCAGTATAAAATACTACAGGCCGGAGAGCAAGCCTTGTTGCAAATTATTCAGGACTTGATTAAGAAGGGAGTGGTTGAAGAGACGTCTGCCAATATTTGTAATAGCCCCATTCTTCAGATTCTTAAACGGACACCCTCAGGTTCCCCTGATGATCATGAAGATGTTTATTGTTTCAGACTGATTTGCGCGAAGTTAACAAAATAGTAATTCCTCAGTTTCCAGTGGTCCCAGACATTGCTACACTTTTGACAATGATTCCTTCCACTGCTAAATTCTTTTCTGTCATTGATTTGAAAAATGTGTTTTTCAGTATTCCTATTCATCCTGACGGCAGATATCTGTTTGGGTTCACCCTAGCTGGAAGAAGCTTTGGGTTCTGTCGAGCTCCTCAGGGCTATACTGAGAGTCCAAGTATTTACAGTCAGGCTTTAAAGAATCAATTGGATTCCCTTTTGCTTCCTACAGGTAATGTATTGGTGCAGTATGTTGACGATCTCCTTATCGCTTCCGACACAGAGCAAGGTTGCAGAGATAGTACAGTTAAATTGTTGATCCATTTGGCTCATCATGGACATAAGGTTTCTCTTTCTAAATTTCAGTATTGTCGACAGGAGGTCACCTACTTAGGTCACCTACTGTCGAAGGAGGGTAGGAGATTGACCCCTGAGCACATCAGCACCATTGTTAAAATGCCTGTTTCACAAACTCAGAAAGATGTGCATGCTTTTATAGGTATCACTTTCTACTGTCGGCAGTGGATACCTCGTTATTCCCTACTAATCAAACCCTTGCTTGCACTAACAATGAAAGATGTGCATGAGCCTTTGCCTTGGACGCCTGAATGTCAGCCGTCTTTTGACAATTGAAAACTGCTTTGTTCGGCTCCAGTACTAGGCACCTCAGATTACAATAAACCGTTTGTGTTGTATGTTCATGAGATGGCTGGTTGTGCGCTTTCTGTCTTAACACAAAAATTTGGAGATAAGCAACGGCCGTGTGCTTATTTCTCTGCTGTCCTTGATCCAATCGCGAGAGCCCTTCGGAGTTGTCTAAGAGCGGTCGCGGCCGTGGCCGTTTCGATCAGGCAATCGGCCGGACTTGTGCTGGATACTGATCTCACAGTCATGGTACCCCATGCTGTGGATACCCTTTTGAATAAGACAAAGACACAGTACCTCACCAGTGCACGTCTGACTGGCTATGAATTAACGTTGTTTGCTAAACACATCACGATCAAAAGATGTATTGGGCATATTTAAGGGCTAATTCTTCGCTAAAATTTTGATGTAACTTAGCCTTAATAATGGCGATTAGCTGTTGAGATTCCTCAATATTCTGGCCGGCCCGAACCTGCGACATCAGTTGGATCTCTGCCAACCTAAGATGTTCAACCCACCCCCTCAGCTGCTCCTTAAGTACCGTCCGCTGATAACCAGAGTAATTAAGAGTCTCTCCCCGCACAGCCGCCTTAAAAGCATCCCAAACCATACTACCTGAGGCTGAATTTCTATTGAATTCAAAAAATTCAACCACCCACTTGGCCATATAATCACAATAAGACTGGTCCAACAGCAACTTACGTTCAAATGTCCAAGGACGCATAGTCACCATAAATCCACTATACGGAAGTTTAACCACTACAGGATTATGGTCAGAAATAATCCTGGGTGGTATGCTAATGCTCATCTCCTCTGCTCTCTGACATGAAACAAAAAAATTGTCCAAACGGACCATCTTATTGTGAGGAGCAGAATAGAAAGTATGTCCCATGTCATTTTGTTTGTGTCTAAACCATAGATCAACTAACCCATGCTCTCGGACCAGCCCCCGTAAGGCCTTAAAAGTCTGAGTTTTGCGCCCATGATATAAAGCATCGCTCCTCAAATCAAAATTACTCTCTAAATGTATATTAAAATCTCCACAAAGAATTAATGGGTGTGGCCAAGTCGCAAGTTCCAGGCTCAAAAAATTTAAAACATCAGGGTCATCCATGTTGGATCCATAAACAGAGCATATTGTAAGAGGGGCACCATTAATTATAAATTCAGCAATCACCCAGCGACCGAATTGATCCTCCTTAACTCTCCGGCATATTCCTACCCCCCGTCGTATAAGTATGGCCACACCTCTGATAGTAGTGCTTTGACGTGTATATGCCACAAGATCTAAACCACACTCCTTCAGCCAGCCACTTTTACTGCATGGAATATGGGTTTCTTGTAAGCAAAGAATATCTATCTGCATAAGCTGTACACATTTAGCTAAAAAAACCCTCTTTCTTTTATCATTTAATCCACAAATATTCCATGAACATAGTGATAATCCTACCTTTCTACCTGTCATTTAATAGAAAATCGATTTCTTCTGCAGGCCTAGACATTAGAAACGAACCTCCATTCCAATTTATTCCAGTAGCAACCAGTTTCATTAAGCAAAAATTTTCATAAGAAAATATAAACAAAAATACAATCAACAACAACAATATACCACCTACCCCCCTCCTATCCCCCCTCACCCCCACCACATCCCCCCACCCACCCTCCCCACCCAACACATAGGGCATGGGGACTGTGAGTCCCAGGTGATGCCGAGCAAGACCACCGCCCACTCAGCCGACCCGCTCCTACTCCCACTCCTAGGTGATCCACCTTATTATATACCCTGGAAATAATTCCCTAATATTGCTCTCAGCTTATTACAGTCAGGCAACACCCGGGTGACATCCTAGCAAAGAGGCAGATTTATCAAGATTTATCAAGAGAGACCCATCCTTAGATCTAAGTGTATAGACATTATATTGAAAGCGAGAATTCCTTGGCTTGGATCTCAGACAAAAAATAATGGGTCTTCCCCTGATAGACCACCTTTAATTTGGCAGGGTTAAGAAGAAAGGCCTGTGCCCCCTTTGTCTGAAAACCCGGTATTAACTGACGCAGAAACCACCTCTTTTCCACAGTGGCGTGACAGAAGTCAGGCCTAACAAAGAAATCACAACCTTTCGCAACACGCTTCCGATCTGGACGCGCCAGATCGTACAAAGCCTCCCTGGCCAGAAAATTATTTAGACAAATAAGAATAGCCCGTGGCCGATTATCTGTTTGACCAGCCTTTTTACGCTGGTTAAAAGGAAACCGATGGGCCCGCTGAATTTGTACTTTCCAGTCCCACTGCTGCAGATCGGGGAAGGCCTCTTCAAAGAGTTCAATCACAAACTGCCGAGCATTTTCTGCTTCTTTGCCTTCGGGAATACCCAGGATCCGTAAGTTGTTCCTCCTTGCTCTATTTTCCAAATCCGTTAATTTCCATACAGTATCATCTTTCACTGCTTTAATAGATTCCGTCAAATCTTTCTGCACAGCCAGATCATCCTCTAGCTGTGAAATCCGTGTCTCAGCCTCGCTGATTCTTGTCGCGAATTCGGAGCATGTCCTCACCATCCGGCGCATTGAGTTCTGCAGCTTACGACACGCCCCTTGTGTCCGGGAGCTCTCAGCCCTAGTTTCCACACGGTGAGCCATAATGCTCTGATAAATTGTTGACAGCGTAATTTCTTCAGAACCATTCAGATTACCATCCATCATAGTTGTCGGCACCTCGATATTGACTGCATCATTGCCATTACCCTTCAGCTGGGTTGACAAAGAATAATCCCAAGTATATGACTCTGCTGAACCAAGCCCTGGAAGAGTTCCTGTTTCTTTCTTCTCTTTCACTTTACGAACTGTCTTTAGCTGGGCTGGGTCACTCCCTTTGTCCTCCCACTGCACACTGCTAGCATCACTCTCATGTGCAGCCCAGTCTTTCCCATTACTATCATCACCCGACAAGCTAGAATGATCTGAAAGTGAGAAAAAATTATCGACAAGCTCATCTGCCTTAGACGTTAAAGAAATAGTTTCCCCAGCTGCACAATCCCTTGGAGTCAGTTCTATTACATCTTTTAGTGGATCCTGGGTTATAGAGACTCCAACTCCCAGAATGCATTGTTCCGGTACTGTTACCGGATTCTCATTCATCCAGGACCCTGGTGATATCAGTAGCTGAGGAGCCCCATTATTCCCACTGACAACAGCAGCTGCTGGATTGCCACCCCCTGCTGTTGCCTGATCCGCTGCGAACTGCCTTCCGCTGTCTTCCGGAGCAGACAACGTACAGCGCGATAACTCTTTAGCAGGAGAAAAGGAGGGTGAGGATTTATCACAAGGAACAGGAGCCAGCGGAAGAACGTCTTTCAGATTAGGTTGATCTCCCACCACAGTGTCCCGTATATTCTTATTCTTGCCGGTCTGGTTTTTAAATAGCGCGGGGACCGTCTGTTTTCCACGAGTGAAGACGCTCTTTTTTTTACCTGGGTCACCCGACCCCGGTGACTTGCCTGCTACCGCTGCTATCTTTCCAGCCCGGGGTCCCGTCAGGTCAGGGCTATCCTCAGCGCGATCCATCTTGCTGAAGACCCCGGGAGCTGTAGGCGCCCCCCTGATCTTTCCGCCTTTGATGACCGCCTTAGGAGGCATCGCCGCGTTGCTGACGTAGCAGATGAGAGTCTGCAAGGTCTTCACAACCACCAAGCGAAAGGGAGGTGGAATTCCCTTTAACCAGAACCTGGACAGCCAAATCATCCACGCTGCAAGAAGACGCTGTCGATGATGCCACATGGATGCTGCCGAGACGGTAAACCTGCGATTTCCTCTGATTGACTACATGGGAGGGAGAGATCGAGCTGGGAGAGGGTAGAGGACTGCTCACTCGGCCACAGTCACGGCCGCCATCTTGCCCCGCTGAAATGCCTTACTACTTCTCCCAAGAAAAACAAAAGGCATATGAGCTGGGGGAAAATAAGGGGAGGGTTTTGGCTAAACGTTTACAGCAGAGGGAGGTTTTAAATAGGATAGATAGAATACAAGATCCGTCTGGCAGAATTTATGATTCCCCAATAGGAGTTTTACAAGTGTTTCAAACTTTTTACCAACAATTGTATACTGAGGAAGTCAGGGAAGGAGAAGAAGAAGAGCGCAATGGGCAACCGTCTTTGGAGGAATTTTTTGAGGATCTTCAAACTCTTAAAGTTACATCAGATCAAAACACTGTCCTTGCGGCCCCAATTTTGTGGGAAGAGATAGAGGCGGCTATAACTTCTCTTGCTGCCGGCAAGGCAGTGGGCCCCGATGGGATTCCTCTGGAATTTTACAGAACATTTCAGAATGTTTTAAGGGCTGATTTAATATCTTTATTTCAGTCGGCTCAAAAAGGCTGTATCCCTGAATCCTGGAGGAGAACTACTATTGTGGTATTTAAAAAGAAAGGGAAACCAGAATTAAATCCCTCATCATATCGGCCTATTTCGCTTATTAATGCCGACAGTAACATTTATTCTAAGATCTTGGCGTTTAGATTAGGTAGTGTTATCGAACCTCTGGTCTCCCTACGACAGCATGGGTTTATCCCGGGGAGGGATACGACTGACCATGTCAGAAGAGCTATCTCCCTTCTTGACTGGGCGCGGGCCACGGGATCTTCGCTCGGGATGATCCTGTTGGACGCCGAAAAAGCGTTTGATAGGGTCTCCTGGCGATTCCTGTGGTCCGTCCTTCGCTGGAAGGGGATGGCTAAGGAATTTATACAGGCAATTCAGGCTTTATATGTGCTACCAGTGGCGGCGGTCCGAATCTCAGGACAGGAATCTAAGGTGATTAACATCAGTAGGGGTACCAGGCAGGGTTGTCCCTGCTCCCCTCTTTTGTTCTCATTATATATTGACCCTCTTTTACAGAAATTTGAACAATGTAGCAATATTCATCCTATAAAGGCCAATGGTTATGAATATAAAACATTGGCCGATGACGTTGCGATATTTACGTCTCATATAATACCAGCATATTCGGCAGTTATAGAGCAGGCTGAGTATTTTGGTTATCATGCAGGGTATAAGTTAAATACCGATAAGACTCAGATCTTGTATTCTGGCAGGGAGGTGTTTCATGATTTACCAGTTGTCCCAGTAGTGACTTATTTGGGGATTCGGCTTACTGCAGAGGTTGGTCAAATCCCTGACATAAATATGGCCCCTATACTTGATATAACCAATCAGACATTGGAAAGACTAGACCACTTACATCTGTCATTGCATGGGCGAAGTAATGTCATCAAAATGATGGTATTGCCTAAAATATTATACCTCTTTCGGACCATTCCCCTGGTGTTTCCTGCTCCATGGTTTGTAAAGATCGAAAGAATGTGTTCTAGATTTATATGGAGTTACCACAGATCAAGGAGAGCGGCCAAGCTGCTGACCCTCCCTAGGATGCGTGGGGGGTGGGCTATTCCAAATTTTTTATTTTATTATTGGGCTTGTATGCTCCAACATATGGGTATTCTTCTGGTTGGAGACCGGAGTCGGTGCTCAGTGGCGTCCCGTCCAACTATTTATGAAATTGGGTTGGGGGTTGAGGCTAAGAATTGTTTGCTTAAGATCTTAGAACCCAATTATTACAAGAAAACTAGATTTAAGATCATACAGGCTGCTTATATGGTTTGGAGGAAGTTGCGCAGCAGGTTTAAAATTCATAATATTAATAGTTATACACCCTTCTCGGCCTCTGGGGTTTTACCCTTAATTTTTCAAGGTCAGACTACTCAAAGATGGAGTAATCTTGGGATTAGCATGGTGGGTGATCTGGCCCAGAAAGGTCAACTAGCTCCCTTTTCCTTTTTGCAAGAGAAGTATGGTCTTGGTAAGCGGGATTTCTTTAAATATTTACAGATTCGTAGTTTCTTAGGTAGTAGGCAACAATGTCTGAATGGAGAATATGAGAAGATCTCATTAGTTGAACTGATTTGTCGGAAATCTCGGATAAGTGGGATTTATCAGACTTTGTTGGAATCCCTGCCTGACGATCTTGTCAACCAAAATGATAAATGGGTACGAAAATTTGAGAAGGCGGGGATTAATATGGCAGAGTCACTTGAGGTAGCTAATCAGACTTTATTATCAGGGAGTCTCCGCAGTCAACACTTCATGTCCATTTTTGATTTGTACTATACACCGGCTAAAATAGCCAAATGGGCCGGGAGTGTGGGTAGCTCCTGTAGTAGATGTGGGGTGCCACTAGCTGACACAGTGCATATGTTTTTTTCTTGTCCTAGGCTTATGATATTTTTTCAGGATTTGGAGCTTTTTTTGGCAAAAATTTTAAAGTTCCCCATATCTATTTCTTCAGACATGGTTATTATGGGGGTGAGGACGGATGCAAGCTGGTCTGGTGCTGTTACTGGGTTTGTCTTTATGGCAATGGCTGTAGCCAGACTCTGTATCACTTCTAACTGGATTAGCCCTGACCCCCCCACTTTCTGCAATTGGCGCTCACGGCTATTAGCGGTATATAATTTAGAAAGTTCAGTGTATCGGCTAAAAGGAAGAAGTAGACGAGAAAGGGGGCATAAATTGTGGGCTCCGATAAGAGATTGGCTTCAGTAATTCTGGCTAGTCAGGGCTATTTAATGCTCCGTGGTTTTAGCTTGTATTTGTATGTATATATTATATGATATTTTGGGAATTGCTGGTGATTTAATAGAAAAAGAGAAAATGATCAATTTTGATGTGTGGGAGTTAAGATAAGGGTTTTTTTTAATAGTGATTTATTAACTGACACTATTCACGGATAGACGTGTTAGCTGTCCAGTGGTAATATGTTTTTGTCTGTATTTCTGTTATTTTTATGTTTGTCAACAACAACAACAAATAAAAAAAAAAATTTAAAAAAGATGTGCCACTCTGAATCCAGCCACGTTACTGCCCCTCCCATCCAAAAGCGATGAAGTCGACAAACATGACTGTATCTTCCGGGCAGAAGAAGAGACGAAAGGACGGGTAGATTTGAGTGATGTTCCCTTATCTGACCCACAAGTGGAACTATATGTCGATGGCTCTTGTTTTAAACTACCAGATGGCACTACTACTGCTGCTTATGCTATTACTACACTGCATACAGTAGTAGAGCCATCACAAGTCCCTTATCAGTTGGCTCAAGCTGCTGAATTTGCTGCCCTTATACGAGTTTGTGAATTGAGTGAAGGACTGGTTGTCAATATTTATACTGACAGCCAGTATGCCTTCGGGGTCACGCATAGTTTTGTGCAACTCTGGGCACAGAGAGGGTTTCTTACTTCACATGGCACCAAAATTCGTCATAGGCACCTTATATTGAGGCTTTTGTCTGCTTTGACACTCCCTAAGAAATTGGCTATAGTGAAGTGTAGTGCCCATCGGAAAGTCACTGACGATGTGGGATGGGGGAATGCTTTTGCGAATCAGATAGCTAAAGAAACGGCTCAGACTAAAATTAAACAGATGTTTGTAGCAGGCCCGGCTAGGTGGGTGCCTGAAGTTACCATGTTTGAAGATACACTTGACAATGTGAAAGAGATACAGAGTGAAGCCACAAGAGTTAGCAATGTGGCAGGAAAGTACAGCACAATTGAACAATGAGGGATGTTAGATTGATAAGTCAGGAAAGCATCGATGGATGTTGCCTGATGCATATGTTCTTCCTGTAGTTACGATGGCCCATGGACCAGCCCATATTAGTGCTAACGATATTTGCAAGTTGTTAGACCCTGCATGGCAGAACAACAACATTTCGAAAACAGCTGTACATTTAGTGAAGTATTGTATGGTGTGCATGATGCACAATCCTGGAAAGGGTACACCCACACCGCCTGGTAATTGTGCACCATCCACTTTCCCTTTTGAGGTCCTTCAGATGGAATATATAGAATTAGAAAGGTGCAATAATTTGAAGTATGTTTTGGTAGTTGTTTGTGCATTCAGTTAACGGGTTGAGGCCTATCCACTAAGGACAATACAGCCATTACGTCTGCAAAGGTACTCCTGAAGGAGTTCTTTCCACGTTTCGGCTTGCCCCATTAGATTTGGAGTGATAACGCAAGTCATTTCAATGCAAAAGTGATTCAATAGATTTGTGATGGTCTGTGCTTTAAACAGAAGTTTCATGCTGTCAATCATCCACAGTCAGCAGGTTTGGTGGAGAAGTACAATGGTACTCTCAAACATAAACTGGCAAAAATACAGGAGACCACAGGGTTAAAATGGCCAGATGCCTTACCGTTAGCTCTTTTGTCCACAAGAACAACAGCACATTCTAGGACAGGATTGTCACCGTACGAGGTCGTGTTTGGATGCCCGGCAAATGTCTGGGGCATCCCAAACCCTCGACGGTTTTCTGATATTGAGTACCCGCTGTTGATTGAACCCCGACGCCTGGAACGACACCTGGTGGCCCCCCGCCCTCGGAAACCCGCCAACCCCCACAGACCACGCATGCAACCTGGGAATCATCCTGGACTCCGAGCTCAAAATGGACCGCCATATCAACTCTGTCTCGTCTTCCTGCTTCCACACCCTCCGCCTCCTTCGTAAGACCTTCAAATGGATCCCCCTCGAACACCGAAAGGCAGTCACTCACGCCCTGGTCACCAGCAGACTCGACTACGGCAACGCACTCTACGCCGGAATAAACAAAACCCTCATCCGCAAGCTACAGAACATCCAGAACGCCGCCGCAAGACTGGTCCTCAACCTGCCAAAACACTGCCACATCTCCCAGCACCTGCGCCCACTCCTCTGGCTCCCCGTCGAGGCGAGAATCACCTTTAAGATGCTCACCCACGCACACGTCCACCGCACCCTCCACGGCACCGGACCAGCATACCTGAACAGCCGACTCAAATTCCACGCACCCCAAAGGACCCTACGATCAGCCCAGCTCTCCTACGCCGTGGTCCCCCGCACCAGAAAGACCAGATCGGGAGGCCGCTCCTTCTCCTTCATCGCGGCCAAAGCATGGAACGCCCTTCCGCTCCACCTCAGACAGACAACATCGCTCCCCATCTTCGCAAGAAACCTCAAAACCTGGCTCTTCGACAGACCCCCTCCTTGATGGAATGGAACCTGCACCCCCACCCCTAGCGCCTTGAGACCCTTACGGGTGAGTAGTCGCACTTTAACAAACTCCTGATTGATTGATTGACTATCTTTGCCAGTTAACTGAAAGTTTGCATTCTATTCACCAACAGGTCTGGAAAACCCTGCCAGCTACACCCGAGGGACCCGGACACAACATTCAGTCTTGGGACTACATCCTCATAAGGAATTTCCAGCAGAAGAAAAGTTTGGAGTCTCGTTGGAAGGGACCAGAACAGGTCCTTCTAGCCATGCGCACCGCAGTCAAAGTTGCTGGCCGTAAGAACTGGATCCATGCGACCCATTGTCACAGGGTCCCTCTGCCTTTGCCCTATGATCAATGGGCCAAGGATGAAGTAGGAGACTCCGAATGTGAGACGGTGCCTCAGTTTGTCCCTTCAGCGACGCCAGGCTGACCTGGACGCACACAGATGAGGAAAATGATGAAGTGATGAATGAGGCAGTTCCTCCGGAAATACGAGCCATCCAAGAGCCACTTTTTATTGATCCTTCTGTGTCTGGAGTCACTAGGTATAATTTGTGCCCTCGACTGGAGAAAAGTGCACTAAAGCAGAAGTCAGATTAGCTTGGGATGGACTGTGTAAGTTAGGGTGTACTTTGCTATAGTACCAACGGAGTTAGCTTAGAGTGATGAGACATTTGTGCACTATTTGAGCATTGGACAGGATACATCAAAGGTATCCCCTGAGGGATATATTATCCTGGTCGACGTGGGAACACGAGCTTAGGACAGAGCAAGCTCCACTGCCGGTGCTCAAGAGCGCCAACGTTTGGATAAACAATAGGAGCCTGTACCAGTGAGGCTCTGACAGACACTGGTAACTTGCATATTTCTCTTGTTTGCATTTAGCCCCATTTCATCATTCGCTGTGCATCCCTTTGGCAGAATGGTTGCTGAGGAAGATCAGCCAATGTTTCCCTCTGTTTTTACACATGTATTTTGGTCTACAAAGAAAAGTTCATATGTGTTGTTCTTGTGATTCTGTTGCTGTTGACCTTGGGTGGGGTGTCATGGGTTTTGGAGCATAATAAGGATGTGACATCATGTACTGAGGTTAAAGTTATCCCTCAAGTTCAACAGAAAAGAATGACACAGAATAATATCTTTTTAGACACACATAAAAGATTTTTTGGGAGAAGGTACAGTTTGCTATCCAACTGAATCTGGCACAAGTTTATGGACTGCTTACCCATTGTCACTTGTCAAGTATACCTATACCCGCCCATCCCAGTTCGTAAGGTGAGGGGTGAGTTTTGTATGGGGTATCCTGGCCCTTGTCTATATTACAGGAAGCCACGAGGAAGGGGATATCCAGGGTGTGACAATACTACGTATTGTGATAATTTGTATATGAAAGAACAGAATGTTACTTTAGTGGGCTGGCATTACCAAGTTTTAACAGTCACCCAGAAAGATGGTTATTATCCTGCCTGTTGCCCAATAATAAATAGTACTGACGCATTTCTGTACATCAATTGTTCTGGGATAGTGTTGTTCAAAAATACGATGTCTTTAGCAAAAGATAAGGATCCGAGTACCTTTGGAATGAACACCAGATATGCTCCAGTAGATTATGAAGGACCACTTTATGCACATCCAGGATTTTATTTCCTGTCTAATGGTACTTACTCAAATGTTTATAATGGCACAGATGATGTTGCTCTAGGAATGGTGCTTCCCCTAGGCGTGCCTTGTAAGTATAGTAAGCCAAGTGTAAGATGGGTAAAGAAAACATTGACTGCAGAGATCTGTGATGGAGTGACAGATTTGGAAGTCAACAATTACAGTAATGGGATCACTTTTGGATACATTCTCTCCTCCATAATTACGTTTGGTGGTACTGCTATGGCAAGGGGTGAGGAGAAAGCTAGAGAGTATTTTGGATGTAAGCTACAGATATTGTCTAATTCCACTGTAGCAGCTTTGCGTGACATCACCACTCAATTGGAAAGTATGCAGATTTATTCCGAGCAGACTAGATATGCAGTTGACTTCATCTTGGCAAAGAGTGGTGGTGTATGCGCTGTAGTCGGGGACCAATGTGTAGTCGGGATTAAGAATATGGAACAAAATATCACTAAACATATATTAGATATCTTGGAGAATGTCAAAGGAATGGAAAGTGGAAATTAGAATTGGTTGTTGTTTGGCAATTGGGGTTGGATTTTTGAGAAAATAATTTATTTAGTTTTAGTGCTGATACTTTGTTGTATCCTCATTCAATGTCTCCCATTCTGTTGTTCCTACTGCACCACTCTATTCCTTCCAAAGAAGACATCTATCCATGATACTAATGCTGCAATTATGGTCCAAAAGGACATAGATGCCCTTATGCAAATTGATGAGGGCATTTTTGAGACGTCTTCCCTCCTTACTGTCTCCGTCCCTGATCTTGAGGATATGGACTGTTCATAGTCAACTTTACTTATGATTCTTGTTCTATTGTTTTGCATCTTTTATAAAATGTTTAGCTCATGCTAAAAGGAGGGTCTGTTAGAATAAAAAGAATCCTACTTATGCATTATTCCCGGCGCCATTTTATATGTAGACGCCATTTTGGGTTACAATCAAAACTTACACTCTGCTATTTCCGAGAAAAGGCCTCAGTTAGGTTCTGTTTCTCCAAGGTTAGGTTTTGCTTCGCTAATGAATACACTGTTTTTATTAACGCATACCTTTCCCCTTAGATAGAAACCCTCTCCCACTTGTCTAGTGGCGGGCACGGGCAGAATGACTTTGACTGCTAGATAGTGTGTACCCGGCTGTAAAATCGAAACTTATTTTTTGTATTCCACAGTTTCGCTGTATATGCTTGGAAAATTCCATTGTGGGCGTGCCTTCATTAGTTCTGAAATGTATATAATGTATCTTTATGCTTGCTGAAGTCAGTCCCTCTGCAGCACTCTGTAGAGACTGGGCAGACTGGGCTCCGCTCTGAGTGTACTCTGAATAAACAGATGTTGGTTTGTATTCTCTACTGTCTGACCGACTCTACATTTGGTAGGGAAGGCTGAAAGGTGGTCTTGTGTGACCCGGGTGACCCGAATCGGGTCACTTCCTTCAGAACTTCTACTCGAGCGGCAGAAAGAAGCAGCACCTGCTTGCACTGTGCAAGATGCCGTTCATGCTGATTTTACAGCGCAGGACAAACACCTGACAAATCAGTGCGAACTGCGCGAGGTAACCCATTCCGCCGGTCGTGGAACTCCATGTAGCTTGGCAGACTTTTTTTTGTCACTTAGCGGAGTTCCGCGTAGTGGAACACCTCGAACTCCGCCCAGGCTTAGTATCAAGTCAAAACTAATCAACATTTGTTAAAAAATTTCACCTCAGGGGGTATGTGAAAAGTGAAAATAGTCCATGGTATCAGTGCCCCCAAAAGTGCCACAGACTGCATCACGAGAAATCCCTGTATTTAGACCAGTGGGAGATAAAGTATCAGGGGTTGCAGGAATAAGTGGTTAGTAAAAATAACCTAAAGGGGTAGCTGATGTAAAACTGCTCACAAAACCAGTGTGGTTTAACCTGTATAACAAGAAATCAACAATTTGAAGAGCCCTAAAAATGAATAACGATGCAGTCAAGTCAAGTCAAAACAGTCTTTATTTCGATCATTTTGATCATAAAAGACACAGTATTATTAACAGAATTGCATCATGACTAAAATTTAGAATAAATATACATACACATTTTTTAAAAATATTCTTAAAATATTAAAATGGATTAATAAAATTTGATAGAAAATTACTAGGTTTAATACTACAATAGGCACATCACTATATCAACTTTGCTTTGCTACCATTCGAGTGTATATATCCTTTTTGACATTATGCTCAGGCATTCTGCAATGTTTAAGAAAGCATAACCTAAATAACTATCGGGCATGGCTCAATAGTACAAAGTATTATGTACAACTGATATAATTACAGTTTTCGTTGAATACGATAACCAATCATTATTTCTTAAGTCTTCAGATTTTTAGCTCGAATGCCCCACATCCAGCTCAAAATTTAGCTGTAGCTATCGCTATGGGCTCTTGTGTATTGGTCATTAGTATTCGGATTGCCGTAGCACTAGATCTGGTGCCTAAATTGGAGCAGATTGGCTTTAACCATTTGTCCCTGGGGTATTGTACGCTGGGCAGACAAATAAAATATGGGGAATTGTCTCAACCTGGTCAGGGCAAGAAACACATTTATTGTCCAATGGATTGTGCCACTTGTGTGTAAATGATTTAACGGGGAGTGTACCCACCCTGAATTGGTGGAATAGTTTCCTGTCACATGGTTTGGATATAAAATCCCAATAGTCCTCGAACAAGGTATCATATTTATGCTCCATAAAAATGCCCAACAGGGAGGTACTCTTGATGGAATTTAAACAATTTGTTTTAACCATATTCCAGTACGCTTCCTTAAAATCTTTTTTAGACGGAAAGGAACTATCTGCCGGATCTTCCCACAGGTGTCTCAGCCCCATCTTTCCAAGTGTGCACTTTATCTTTTGTAACCAAGGAATCTTACTCGATCGATCTGCCCCCTTGACATCCTTTAACGCATTAGCATAAAATGACAACTCCGGGGTAGACCAGAGCCTTCTCCAGTATGCTAGGGGTCTATAGTGTGCTATATCTTCTATAGTACAGCAACCCAGATCTAGATATAAGGGCTTGAGTGGGGTGGATTGCGGGAGGCTAGTAAGGGCTCTCACAAATTTATTCTGGGCTGTAGCTAAAGATGTCAAGTTATCAAAGCCCCAGAGCTCAGCACCATACAATATTGAGGCCCTAACCTTTGTATCATATATCTTTAATGCAGGGCCTACCGGCTTTGTTTGTGACAGCCTCTGTTCTTTCAGGAAGGCCCTAGCCAGTTGTACATGTTTAAGGGCCATTAAATCAATCTGGGGCTTCCAATTTAGCTTCCTGCCCAGTGTAATCCCCAAATACGTGAATACGTCGGTCTGTTCGAGTTGGACCTTATTCATAAAGACTCTCCCTTTAATCTCTTTGCATTTGTGGAGAACCATGAATTTGGTTTTCTCCACATCTACCACCAACTCATGGTCTCCACAAAAATCCTCAAATCTTTTCAATGCACACTGTAACCCTTTCTGTGTTTTTGAAATAATCAGGGTATCATCAGCAAACATAAGTATTGGTACCTTCATGCCAGCCAATGTAGGAGCGTCAGTTGGATTGCTGGTAAAGTAGTTGACAACCCTATTAATGAATAGCGAAAATAGGTTTGGCGCCAAGACGCACCTTGGGCGCACCCCTTTAGTTACTGAAAATCTGTCAATAACCTTGCCCTGTGCGCCCCAACGTACCTGTGCAAAATTTGACTCATGCAGCTTAACTACCAATGAGAGTAGTTCTAGAGGCATCCCTAGATCATTAAGAACCCCCCATAGCTTGTTACAGGGGACCAGATCAAATGCGGATTTGAGATCGATAAATGCTGCATAAATAGTTCCTCCCCCAATAATAACAACTCTCCAATAGATTAATATAAACCTAAAGACCTGGTCTATAGTGCTTACGTGTTGGCGGAAGCCAGTCTGTAGTGGTGATAGAATATCATTATCTTTTATCCAAGTCTGGATTCTGCTCAACACTAGCCTGGCCATGATTTTTTTAATAGAATCTATTAGGCTTATTGGCCTATAGTTACTGGGGCAGGAACGGTCCCCCTTTTTATAAATCGGGAGTATTTCCGCGCCACGCCATGATTCTGGGATGGGGGCTCCACTGGCTATCGCACTGGCAAGTAGCTGAATATGAATATGCCTCTTTACCCCGCCACCCCGCATGTTGTTAAAACGCGGTCTTTACAACGACCGCGTTGTAACAATGCAATACCATTACCCCGCAACTCGTAACAACGACTTGCGTTGGGGGGCGCTGGATGTTGGAATAGTATAATTTACTATTCCAACTCCAGTCTGTGCGGACAGTAGGGAAGGTGTTGGATTTTAAATCCAACACCTTCTCCCCCCTTCCGCAAGTCGTTGTTACGACTTGCGGGGTAATGGTATTGCGTTGTTACAACGCGGTCGTTGTAACGACCGCATTGTAACAACATGCGAGGTGAGGGATGCGGGGTCAAGGTTGTTTACCGCTGAATATACATTAGCCAATTATCTTTATCATATAAAAACAAGTCTGCCGGGATGCAATCGAGGCCTGGGGCCCTTCCTCTAGGGATTGCGTTCAGGGCAGATTCGACCTCTCCCCTATCGAAAAACACAGCAGTGTCAGGCTTAGGTAATTGTAAATTACCTGTACTATTGCATATGGCAGCAAATTGAGCCTCAAAATAGGAGACCCACTGTTCTGGGGCTACATGGTTAGTAGGGGTTTGTCGACAGTCACCACTGCCCCATTTTACTATCTGCCCAAAAATTTGCATGCTTTTTTCTTTACTTGCTTGGAGGAGGTCTTGCCAGCGTTGTTCGTCCCACTCCTTCTTAGCTATATATTGGGTTCTTTTGTACATCTTCCGAGCTTTTTTGATGTCATCCATTATTTTGGATTTTATAGCTAGGGAAAGTCTCTTATAGCCTTCTCTACAAGCCTTATTGTACCAGCTTGCTGATTTGGGAGTGACCCTTCATTTTGCTTTGTGAGTTTTGATGAAAAAAGATTTTAGTTTGGTAAACATGGTTTCATGGATGTACATTATATTGGCGTGTATATCCTCCTGAGTGTCTAGGTTTTGAAGGGCTACTAGTGTACACTCCACCACTTCCTTCATCTGCTCTAACGAGGAGTCATTGTCAATGATCATGGCCCATTTAACTCTTCTCATGTCATTACCTAAAACAGCATCTGCTGTCTCCCATTCAGTTACTGACGGCCGTGCTTGAGGAGAACCCAATACCTGCAGAGTCAACAACAATGGATTATGGTCACTTTCACATCTCTCAAGGACCACCATATCAGAAAGAAAAGACCATAATTCCAGATTAATGAAAAAGTAGTTGATGCGACTACTTCTATGCCCATTACAATATGTGTGGGCACACATTCTGTCGGAGGGAGTCCTCCTGTTTACTTCCCTAATACCCCTTTCCAAGCATAGGCCTTTTAACTGAAGTGCAGCCTCCGTCCATTTTCTTATTGGGGGTAAATCAAGGGATGGGATGTTCCATTGGGCATCCTCCTCTGCGCTAAGGCTGCCATCTTCTTGGTCTAGGGGCTCAAATGAGCAATTAAAATCACCTGCTATTACCAGGTTGCTTCTGCCCCTGTTATTGTCAATAAAGCTTTCAAGTAGCGAGACTGTGTTAGATAGTTTACCACCCACCATCCCTCTTGCATATACATTAATTACCAAAATGTCTGGGGAGTGATCCAGGCGTAGGAGTATAGCCATGATATCAGGGCTGTCGATTGGTACTTCCTCAACCCTGTAGCCAGAATGCTGCCTGACCCATAAGGTGATCCCTCCCGAAGGTCTGCCTCTTCGTCCACCAAGAGCCGGTTTTGAGAAGTTTAAATACCCTGGGTGGTAAATTTGGTTCAGTGACCAGGTTTCTTGAAAGGCCCAAATATCATCGTCCTCTATAAATGCTGACCAGTCTGCTGAAGCTATTTTTGTATACAGTCCCGCAATATTCCAGGAGGCAAAAGCCAACCTGGTCGTCTGTGATTCACGGGTAATGGGGTGAGTATCTACCTGACTTCAATTTTCATGGATTGGTAACAACTCTCCCAGATAATTATTCACGGTGCAAGTATTATGGCTATCTTTAGGATTTTCTAAGGGCCCACCCATCCGATCCTCTGCCCCTGGCCCCCCCGGGGCCAATACTTGAAAGGGCCCTGGATTGGTTAGATGTTTCTCCCCCTTTGAAGTATATTGTCGTTGCTATAAGGTGGCGGAGGAATTTTCCATTGATGTCAATCTACCTTGTCTAGGGGGAAACTATTGTTATTGCCTTGCGCTGGATTGATACAATTATTGCTAATATTAGCTACTGGGGGATTATATTTTATCCTAATGTTAGAAGAGGTCATGTGGGAAGTCCTTAAGTCAAATGCTACTAGATTATCAACCATGTCTGCTGATTTAAGTGTAAGACACACATAGTCTGTACTAGTGCCATTAAATTCGACCCTTTTGGCAGAAAGTAAATCTTCTCTAATTACTGATCTACAGTTCCTCACATGCCGTAGCCATTGGATGCTTTTATTCATCAAAGACTGTTCATCTTCTTTTATTGGACTGGGTGATGTTTTCGGAATATTAGTTAGGAATACTTGGCATTTGGTAGAGCTAGTCAATGTTTTGCGTTGGCCTCTATTTAACCCTTGCAACGGTGGACCTGAGTTCCATGGGGGAGTGAGAGATGGTCTCACTAAATCTCCATATCTATTATTCAGCGGTCGAGGGTTATATTGCTTATCTTGGCTGGTATAAGCAAAGGAATGCATTCTAGCTTGGCCTGTTTGGAATCTATCGTTATTAACTAATTTAAAAGCTGTTGTTGGTTCCTTGATTATTCTACCTTTGTCGCCATGGCTGGAAGCGCAGTTTGATAAAGGCGTGGGCATCGATGGTCTAATTGGGTCTGGGGTGATATTTTGAATGATGGGCTTCACAATTTCTGTTAGTTTGTCTATCAACCCTTTCAATGAACTCACTACTTCCATAAACATGCTTGTCTGTGTCATTAAATCCGCTATCCGACTAGTGATCTGACCTGAACACGTACACTTACATATCCCTAGGGGAGCAGCATCAAGCTCATCCTCTACTAATCCTGTGCTAACTATTTGCTGAGAGAGCACATTGTCCTCATTTATTTTAGTCAAGGGGGCAAATCTGTTTGAGCACTCGAGTGCACACACCGAATGGATTTCTTTGCCTAGATTAACATGGCAAGGTGAAATCATCCCTACATGTGGTACTGTCTCTGGAGTAGAAGGTACAAGATCTTTCAATGATGATCGTTTAAACATATCAGGTATGGATTTAACTATCTGGGGAGACAGAGGATTCTTAGTGAAAGGTGGTTCAGGTGTGCCTCTATCGTTGCCCGAAGAGACAGTTAAGATCTCTTCACAGTCACTAATTAAATTATCTATGCGAGTCATGACACAGTTATTACTTTTAGGGGTTGGATGCTTGGTCGACCTTTTAGACTTCTTACCCTTCCCCACAGTTCCACCCCCAAAGCGTCCACTGCTTTCCTTTTGCCCATACTAGATGACAGCAATAAAAATTACACAAATACAGGTTTAGTGCGACCAAAGTACTAAAATGCAGATTAGCAGCCCATCCAGATGCAAATTTCAAATCTAGGCTGGACACTCGGGTACAAAAAATAGCTTTAGTTCAACCTCATTCGATTGGTTTAAATCTCTTCAAACAATATTAAAACCAATTTAATCCCACAGCTGTTAGGGGCAGGAGCCAGTAGTGAATAACAGTACCTTGTGATTATCACTGCCCAATCCTGCGATCAACGTTAGGGGGGTGGCCCTGCCCTGCCTCTTCCTGGCGATGACGGGCCCGCCCTTGGCCCGGGCTTGGCCCGGGCACGACCCGCACCGCGGGATGTAAGCAGCGCTTATGAGGGCACAGCTGACTCCTCCCTCTCAGCTGACAAAAAGCGGGAGCCATGCGTTGCACTCTGGGACTTGGAGTCCCACCAGAGTGAATGTCCGAGCAGCGGTGCACACAGGGGGGGAAAGGAAGCGCCCCAAGTTTGCCAGGAGTCAGGAGGCTCAAGGTGGATCACAGCCCCCACAACCCCCACAAAAGAACAAGACGCCAAAGCTGCCCCGCAAGGTTCAAGCGTCCCGCGCCGCGGGATGTAAGCAGCGCTTATGAGGGCACAGCTGACTCCTCCCTCTCAGCTGACGAAAAGCGGGAACCACGCGTTGCACTCTGGGACTTGGAGTCCCACCAGAGTGAATGTCTGAGCAGCGGTGCACACAGGGGGGGAAAGGAAGCGCCCCAGGTTTGCCAGGAGTCAGGAGGCTCAAGGTGGATCACAGCCCCCACAACCCCCACAAAAGAACAACAAGACGCCAAAGCTGCCCCGCAAGGTTCAAGCGTCCCGCGCCGCGGGATGCAAGCAGTGCTTATGAGGGCACAGCTGACTCCTCCCTCTCAGCTGACGAAAAACAGGAACCACGCGTTGCACTCTGGGACTTGGAGTCCCACCAGAGTAAATGTCCGAGCAGCGGTGCACACAGGGGGGGAAAGGAAGCGCCCCAGGTTTGCCAGGAGTCAGGAGGCTCAAGGTGGATCACAGCCCCCACAACCCCCACAAAAGAACAACAAGACGCCAATGCTGCCCCGCAAGGTTCAAGCGTCCCGAGCCGCGGGAGGTAAGCAGCGCTTATGAGGGCACAGCTGACTCCTCCCTCTCAGCTGACAAAAAGCGGGAACCACGCGTTGCACTCTATGACTTGGAGTCCCACCAGAGTGAATGTCCGAGCAGCGGTGCACACAGGGGGGGAAAGGAAGCACCCCAGGTTTGCCAGGAGTCAGGAGGCTCAGGGTGGATCACAGCCCCCACAACCCCCAAAAAGGACAGGACGCAAAAGCTGCCCCGCAAGGTTCAAGCGTCCTACGCCGCGGGTTGTAAGCATCGCTTATGAGGGCACAGCTGACTCCTCCCTCTCAGCTGACGAAAAGCGGAACCAGGCGTTGCACTCTGGGACTTGGAGTCCCACCAGAGTGAATGTCCGAGCATCGGTGCACACAGGGGGGGAAAGGAAGCGCCCCAGGTTTGCCAGGAGTCAGGAGGCTCAGGGTGGATCACAGCCCCCACAACCCCCACAAAAGAACAACAAGATGCCAAAGCTGCCCCGCAAGGTTCAAGCATCCCGCGCCGCGGGATGTAAGCAGCGCTTATGAGGGCACAGCTGATTCCTCCCTCTCAGCTGACGAAAAGCGGGAACCACGCGTTGCACTCTGGGACTTGGAGTCCCACCAGAGTGAATCTCCGAGCAGCGGTGCACACAGGGGGGGAAAGGAAGCGCCCCAGGTTTGCCAGGAGTCAGGAGGCTCAAGGTGGATCACAGCCCCCACAACCCCCACAAAAGAACAACAAGACACCAAAGCTGCCCCGCAAGGTTCAAGCGTCTCTGTTCTTCTTTTTTGGGCTGTTCCCCACCCATGAGACTCTTCTTACATCTATAATGTCATTGTGCAGTCTCCCATTATAACTATTACCCAAAGCTTTTCCAATCCAGTATGTGACTTTATTTTTTAGTTGGATATCGCCTTCTGTCTGGTGTGTTTACATAGGGGGCACATTTTTGTGTACAATCACCAGTTGTTGCAAAGTCATCCTGGGCCCCCACAGATTTGTTGCTGACTGGTACTGGTAGTAATTGACTCTGACTGTACCTGGGCTCTGCATAACCAGGCCCAGGGCCAGTGCTATGCTGAAAACACACTTAGACTACAGTGAAAACACCTACATACACAAGGGTACACTATGGGTTTGGGTACCCCTATGATTGGCATGCCCTCCCCTATAAGGGCCTAATACATAATAGGGCAGGGGATCAAAACTACCTTTAAGTCCCTAGTATATAATATGGCATTGCAGTTTGGAGGCCAGCAGCCCTTTCTGCACTTGCATGTTTGCACTGCCGAGTCCTGAGGTCATTTTAAAAGCAGCCCTGTATAGCAGGACTGCTTTTAAAATGTAAATTGCGCCCAAACTCAACTTTGGTGTTTGGGGCACTCAAAAATTAATAAACTACAAAATCTTGGCATATTCAGTACCGCCAGGGTCTCCCCTAGGTCTCCCAGTGGTGGGGGTCTGGTATTTATAATGAGGATCCTTATATAATAGGTTTTATATGCCCTGGGTTTAGTGAAATTGCACATTTCACTTTCCCCATTGTAGTAAAGTGCTTCCCAAAGTAGAGTTATGTGCTAGGAGCACTGTGGAGTGACGATGTGTAATATTTCTACATATTTATAACCCCTAAAGTCTCCCCTGGGTATTGCAAGGATGGGGGGTCCTGTAGATATAGGCAGACTCCTTATAAAAGATGTTTTATATAGCCTGGTATTGGAAAAATTGCCCAAGTCATTTTCCCCGTTTGCAAATCCCCAGCCACATAAGTTAACATGGCAAGAAGTTATTCATTAAAAATTCCCACCAGCAGAATCCAAAAAATACCATTCAAGGACTTAATAGAATGGTATTGATAAATCCAACAATATATTATTGTTGAATTTATCCTAAAATGTATAGACAGGAAGTTATAGGACTGTCGTGTCTGTAAGCCAAAATTCAGCCTTCCAGTGATTTGTCCTGATTGGTCAGAGTTAAGTGGATTAGCCAGGCTGCTTTTATGAAGTGGTAAGTAGCCCTGGGGTGAAGGAGCCATTCTGAGAGGAGAGGGTTCTGCTACATAGGAATGCCAGGGGCAGGGGTCTTATTGAATTTTGGAGAAATAGTGCTTTCTGGGAGACCACTATGCCACACTTTGGAGGAAATGGCCATGCACTGGGGTGTCATCCTGCACCTCATTGGACAGGAGTGCCCTCCTGTGTGACCACAGAGAACACTAAATAGGTATCTGAGAGGAACACTGCCTCTCAGATCTGCTGCTTGAAACAAGAGGAAGAAGAAGGGTCCATGCTAAGAAGTTTAATTTGCATCAACCAGGTCCTGCACTCTGACTGACTGAACCTCCAGCACAATCTGGAACTACAGCACTGTGGACCTAACTTGCTTCAAACGTACTAAAGAGTGGACTCCTTGCAAGCTACAGGATAACAGAGCTCACCTAGACCAGCACCACCAAGAATTCTCATCCTGGAGTACTACCAGTGGATTTGTAAGGGTTTTGTCCAAGTGGATTGTGGGAATGAAAACTTTCAAGGACCACCTTAGAGCTTCCAGACCTTTGGAGTAAGTTTTGGACACTTTGGGACCCTTATGGAACTTCAGGAAGAAGCTACAGAAGTTTAAAGAAGTTTGGAGCAACTTTGGAAAAAAGCTCCATAAATGGACCTACTCGGCTAGCCAAGTTGGCGGACCTCAACCGCAAGCTGGCCTGCCGTCCGGGTTCATCCTGCTGAAAAGCTTTGGAGGTCCGACATCCAGTGTTTCACCAGGAGTTGGTGAAATCCCAAGCCGGTGAACCCGCACCGAATCTGTCCTGGTGAAGGGCATCAAGCGACCCCGGGAATTAAAAGATCTGTAAAAGTTTCTAAGTCCGAATGTAGAATAGGTGACCGGGACCAACCGCGAAAGTCAAGCCGCCCACCTTCAACAGCGAGCAGGTTCTTCCCGCTGGAAAGCGCCGGAGGTCTGACTTCCATAGGTTTGACCGGGAGCTTGTCGCAGGGCAATACAGTGAACCCTCACTGAATCTGGACTGGCTGACAGCTTCGAGGGACTCTGGGAAGAAAAGCTCCAGAAAAGTTTCTAAGTCAGAAGGTAAAAACTGTGACCGAGACCTACAAGAAGGGGTAGCCACACAGGACTTTATCGCGGTCAGCCTGAACCTTTGACTTTGCCCCGGTATAGCACGACCAAATGTCCCAATAGGCGCTATAGGTTTCTATTTGCCATATAGTGCTAAATCTTTAAAAATTCATATCTCTGGTTCCATACATTGGATTTTTGACATTATTATGGTGTCATTTTAAAGATAAAAATATTTCCTATTTTTATAAATTTGTGTTGGGTTTTTATTGCATGTTGTGTCTTAATTATTTACTGAATTGGTGTTTTTAAATGCTTCACATACCTGTCTTTGAAGTTAAGCATGCCTGTTTGCAGCCAAGCTACCAAGGGCTGAGCATGGGAATAATTTTCTGAGACCTATTCTGAGCCTTAGACCGCATTAGTGGCCTTATTGCCAGTGGTAGATTTATATTTGCCACTACTAATAAGCCACTTTCCAACATCAGTGGTTCAGCTTTTGGTGGAAAATGCAGCATCTTTGAGTCTACCTGATGTAAAAGATTAGAGTGATACCGAGATGTTTTAGTATTAAGGAGAGGTTGACGGTGCCTCAATTAAAGCCTACCTGGAGGACCTCTAGAGATCAAAGTGCAAGGAGCTACTAAAATGTCTGAGATAGAATGACCAACAGAGGTTGTATTGTTATGTTCTTTCCCCAGCCTAGGTGCACTGGGACTGTTGTAAGGTACCTTCTTTTTGTGGGGCAATAAGAGATTTCTGCAGATCGAAGTTTGCTAGTTTGATAAAAGATGCTTCAGTGGCCTTAAGTGAGAATAGTATTGGATCCAGTGAAGATTTAAGCACCAGCTCAATTGACTGGGCATGGTTATTTACTATTTGATCAGTGTCAGGCACTTTTACCATGGAAGGGCCCACATACTTATCCACTATCGGAAATAAGATCTTAGCATCAGAATTTGAACTTTCTCCACGGTTAATCACACTGAGGTGTACCTCTTTTCTTTTTAGGAGGAGGAGGTCCCTCCAAGTCAAGTCCACTGGATAAAGTACTAGGTGAAGTAGTTCCACCAGTAATTAATAATTCACCATTAAAAACACAAGAGTTCGGTGCTTCACTCACTAAATTACAATGTGAGATTATCTTCATTGAGGCAGTGCCCGGGGGATATGTTACAGTCTTCCACACATTCTATTTCACAATTTATTTTTACTGTGGCATTACTTAAAAAGCTGGCAATCAGTGATGTAGAGAAGTGGTCCTTGCCCGGCTAAGATGAAGGCATCACTTTCCTCTTCCCCATAATGTTCTAGGCTCAAATACCCTTATTCAGCAACCTAAAGTTCAGAAATCTTGAAAAGGGGAGGCCTAGAGAGGTGGCCCAGCCAAGCCTCGATCGGCCGCGGACTGGCGTAGACAGGCCAGCTCTTTGCCCAGTCTTCAGCCGGGCACTCGCTTGGGCATGTCATGTACGCATCCCAAGACGTGGTTTATGCACTTTGAATTTAAAGGCCCCAGCCTCCTCTGCTCCTCTGTTACAGCGATATGGCGGTGTGGCCAGGTGCATGGCCGCGTAGGCATCTGTAGGCATTTCCTGTGCCACAGGAAATGCAGTTCGAATTTAAAGGCCCTGGCCCTACCATCTTCTGCTCCTCTGTTGCAGTTGTATGGTGGTGTGGCCAGGTGCATGGCCGCGAGGAATCTGTAAAAGGGGTTTGCTGAAAGCTGATACTTCCATTTCTGGTTCAAGGAGGGATGTTCACAGAATGAAAATAAGTGAAAGAGCACCAAGGCCTTCATGTACAAAAGTTCCATTTAAGGAATCATGTATTGAGACAAAAACGTTCCATATTTTATGATTCCTTAAATGGAAAGTACAAAAAATGATTTGTTAGAAGTAGTTGTAATTTGTGCTCTGACCTCTAATGATTCCATTGGTACTTTGAGAACTGACCTATGTATTCATAGGTTGGTTCTCAAAATATGATTCGTAGTGGGTCACAATTTGACCTACCTCATTAATATGCATGATGTAGGTCGCAATTTGAGACCCACTATGATTGGCTACAAAGAAAGGCATGGTGGCCTTCTGGGGTCAGCAGAACACCATGTCTGTGATTGATTTTAAATGAAGCAGCCTTTTTTTTTTTTTAAATGCAGCCCGTTTTCCTTAAAGGATCTTGCTTGATTGTGCAAGATCTCCTGCTTGAGGTGGAGGCACAGCTTGATTCTTGTGTATCTAATGCCAGCCCTCCAAGAAAGAAGAGTGAAATGATCAACAAGAAAGGGCTCTCCAGATTCTGAAACTAAAGCTGCTGTGGGAACGCTATCAAAAATGGGAGGCTGTCCATCGGAAGATCTTCCGAAAGATCTTCAGATCTTAATCTGGGCCATAATACTGATCTCTCCTTCCGTTCTTAGGGTAGATAGCCCTTGCACAACTATCCTACCTCCAATGCACTTTGCTAAGAAGAAAAGCATTATTGATTGCTCCTTTAAAGTCAAGACGCTTCATGTAGACAATCCTGTTCAGCAGCCCTACATTCTTAGAAAAATGCCTTCAGATTAATCCAGAGTACCCTCTCCTTATTCGAGAGTTACCCCAAGAAAAGATGAGCCGAGTTCACATCATCTCTCTAAATGGCAGGATGCCGAAAGATCTTCATATCTTAATCTGGGCCATAATACTGACCTCTCCTACCGTTCTTAGGGTAGATAGCACTTGCACAACTATCCTACCTCCATTGCACTTTGCTATGAAGAATAGCATTATTGATTGCTCGTATAAAGTCAAGACGCTTCATGTAGACAATCCTGTTCAGCAGCCCTACATCCTTAGAAAAATGCCTCCAGATTAATCCAGAGTACCCTCTCCTTATTCGAGAGTTACCCCAAGAAAAAGATGAGCCGAGTTCACATCATCTCTCTAAATGGCAGGATGCTGTGTCTCCAGCTTTTTCCGCAACCAATTCTAGTTTGCTTCCAGCAACCCAATCACCCACTGCCAGAGGAAACAGCTCAAGCCACCTTTCTTCAAGACAGCTAAATGTCTGAAACCTTTGTGCAATTTGCATAAATTGTCCCTTTTTATAGAAGTTATGGAATATGCATTCATCCACCATTGTCCTATAGTTGTCCTATAATTTACTTACAATGACTACCTCATCAATCCTTTTGTAGATTTATATGTTAATTATCATCATAAAGATGGTACATTGGCACTGTCTCCTGTAGTACAAGAGTTTGAAACACATTCATCCTCTTGTGTGGTAAAGAACTATCATTTAGTTAACATCATTCCGTATCTTTTGTCTAATGTTATCTTTTTGACTAAAGTTCCATACCAAATCTGGAGAACAAAGGAAATGGCTCCGACTAGCACATTTCCAGAGCATTTCTTTGGATAAATTTGTCACAGCCGGTGCATTTGGCAGCCCATGGGGTATCAAATGAGTTCACCTGCTCTTGAGTGACCTTAAGATATATGGGCCTGATTTGCAAACTGCACTTTGTAGTACTACAAAACATACTGCAAAATTTGTGTTTTTCCTATTCTTATAAGTGCAGAGTTCTCCACCTTGACTGCAAAGTATAGATTTCAGTAGTAAACATGGAAGCAAGGCTTGAAAAGGAGCAGTCTTACTTCTAAATGGGGTGGGATTAGGGAGGAGTAAAAGGGGTTTAGGGAGGGTCGGGCAGTGATTTAGCGACCTAAGCTACCCATTAAGAGTGAGCCAGTTGTCACATTACTTACACTTTTGTCGTAAGTTTACACTTAGAGTTTGTGAATACCAAATGTAGTAAACTTACTGTAGGAAGCTGGCTCTGTATATACTATCCCAAAGTAAGGTATAGTGTGCCCAGAGCCCAGTGGATCCCTGGAGGCTCGACAGAGGCTAAAATAGATAATACTAATGCTCTCTTTTGTGGTAGTGTGGGAGACAGTTAGGCTTATCAGAGGGCTGTGTTAAGCATTTGTTGTACTCACTCAGGCAAGACATGGTTACACACAATCAATGACTGAATGCAAGACTAATGGCTTTGTAAAAAAAAGATTACTTTGTTATCCTATTTCTAGAACCAAAGAAACTTAGTTGCAGGCACGTACAGTGCAATATTGGCATCACTTTTGTTATGAACTACGGTTCATATGCAATACTTTTCACTGTAAGCAGTGATTACTTGCAAGCAATACTTCACCTCAATAAGGTAAGTACATTTAGAAAGAAATAGCAGACTTTTAGTTACAGGAAAACACACAGTGCAATATTCAGGTTTACCAAGGTTATCCTACGGAAGGAAAACAGACATGCAATTTACCAGGTAAGTAACACACTTACAGTTCCAGTCTTTGTGACTTAGGACCAACAGTGGGCAAGGTTCAATTGGGCACAAAGACTGCACCACCAGCGGCACACGGGTGGCCGGGTGCAGAAGTCATTTTCGGTGTCGGGTGGCCAATTTTAGTCACTGGGGACTGGGGGCAATGGAAGAGGTGCCGATTATTGGTACGTAAAACAGTGTTGGGGGCAATCTCTGGGGGTTAGGACAAGCACTGGAGGAGCCAAAAGGTAACACCCAACATACACCCTCAGCGGCATGGGAGCGGCCGGGTGCAGAGGTCAGTTTCGGTGTCAGGGGCCCAATGCAAGTGAATGGAGATTGTCGGTGTCCCAAAGGGGCTGCAGGCTTAGACCAGGGAGCTGGACAAAGGAAACCAGTGGCTGGGCAGGTAATTTGAGATGTTATTGGACGCCGGGGCACTCTTGGTTGGGCTCCCCAAGGTCAGGGGCTGTGCATACAAGTTCCCAGCCCATGTACTCAGTATGGCTTCGCTATGCACTTATAATTTCTAGGAATGGACTTCGACACTATAGGAGCATCTGTTCATGCAGTTATGCCCTCACAAGAGGTATAGTACACCTTGCCTTAGGGCTGTAAGGCCTGCTGTAGAGGTGACTTACCTATGCCTCTTGCAGTGCTGGCAGGCCTGGCACACAGTTATGTATGCCAAGTCGACTCTTCACTTTTAGTTGCACCAAAACAGCAGTGGCAGTATGCATGTATTTGGTGAGGGGTCTCTTAGGGTGGCATAATACATGCTGCAGCCCTTAGAGACCTTCTCTGGTCACAGTATCCTTGGTACTACTGGTACCTTTTACAAGGGGCTTATATGTGGGCCAGAGGTGGGCCAATTGGGGACACAAAGGTACAGTTTTGAGAAAGAACACAGACACTGGGAACCTGGTTAGCAGTATCCCAGTGCACATTCAGTCAAAGTGCATCAGAAATCAGCCAAAACGTGGGGTGTAACCATGCAAAAAGGGGCAATTTCTTACACTTACTACAAAGTATAAATGTAATGAAAAGTGTAAGTTACCTTTGTGAATCAGGGCCATTTGTGCTTCTCAACAATGATGATTCTGAACTTCACACCAAAATTAATAAGGAGATGTACTGTTTTGATCATCGTGGCTACCATTATATTCACCATGAACTTCAACATTTCATGAAATGGAACAGTGGATAATGCCTCATGCCAATAGCCATAAGGCTTTCCAAGAAAAAAGTGTGCATTCTGAAAATGACTGTAGATATGACTTATCTGCCTATTTTTATGTGCTTGATCTTGAACTGTTGCTGACAATGTTAATTATACACCAAAAAACATTTTTTAACCTCTGTTTCTTGAGTTTCTTACAATCATTGAACTGCTAGCATTCTAAAAAATAGTGTTTCAGGAACTCACGAGGGAGTATATTTGAATGTATTGCTGTATATCTTTAGCCCTCAGGATTCACCTTCCTTAATTATACTATTTAAAAAACAATGTGCCAGGAATGTGCTTTTCTTAAGGATCTACATTTTCCACTACCTGCTTAGAATAATTACTCACACATTTTGAGGTTAGAATTGATGAAAGGCTCTAACCATTGAAGAAAAAAATATGGTGCTTAAATTGTCGTCACATTAGTTGAAAGGGGTGGTGGACTTGTTACAGGTGTAAGCGCATAAGTGTGTTCTTTATGTCTTATCTACCACCTTGGCCCATTAGTTTACAGACTTGATCCCAGGTTTTCACCTGTTAATGTTACTTCCTACAGTTTGGGTAAATTGTGCCAAATGCGGTCGTCAATATCTGACGTTCATGCTGCTAAACTGCACATGCAAATGATACATGATGATGACCGCAACACGTTTTCTTTTAGGTCCAGTTCATGCTAGAAAGAAGTGGGACTTCATCTCTGTTATGAAATATGTTTTGCTTTAACTAAAAGGCACTGTACTCTGAGAAAGAAGCTGCAAGGCTGTTTGGGAACTTAGAAAATGTGCAAATCCTTCAGAATGTTCTTTGTTGTGCGACTCCATCTTTGTAGGATAGCCCTTGTGAATTTGCCATGGCTTGTTTAGCCTCCCAATCATTGCCTTACCCACGTCTCTCATTCCACAATTCAAGCATACCTTAGGAACGTGAGCTATATAATAAAAAAAAATATTCATGTTGTGGGTTGTGTAAAAGTTATGTTCATCTGCAGTGTTGAGATGATTGTTAAATACTGTATTGAAACATTATTTCCAGCTCCTCAATGTAGAGTAGAAGGCTTCATTTTTAACTGGATCTTATTTGTTCTATTGGGAAAATGGCACTTGGGGGCATATTAGCAAGAAATGGCGATAACTATCGCTAACCTAGGTTAGCGCTAGTTTTTCTATCGCCGTCGATCCCTGCAAGCTATCGCCCTGTTAGCGACATATTAGCAACGTTTTGCCAACAGGCGATAGCTGCAGGGATCAGCGGCAAAAACCGTCGCTAACATTAACGTGGCGGCGTTAATGGAACCGGCGATAGCGGGTGGAATCCAGCGATAAGCCCTTAGTGATAGAAAATGGCACGCTAACCCGCAATTTCTGACTTAGCCTATCTGGCCACCTCCAACATAAAAGATGCACCAAAAAAAAGGATTCATGCAGATTTGAGCAGCCAGGGCATAGTGCAGCACACACCAACAACCCCCTCAAGCCACCCAACATCCCAGTTGACCAGGATGAGATCCTGGTCCCCACGCAGGACCTGCGTCTGGTTCCTGGATCCCTCGCTGGACCTGCGTCTGGTTCCTGGATCCCTCGCTGGACCTGCGTCTGGTTCCTGGATTCCTCACTGGAGCTGTGTCTGGTTCCTGGATCCCTCGCTGGACCTGCGTCTGATTCCTGGATCCCTTGCTGGAGCTGCGTCTGGTTCCTGGATCCCTCGCTGGACCTGCGTCTGGTTCCTGCATCCCTTGCTGGACCTGTGTCTGGTTCCTGGATCCCTCGCTGGAGCTGCGTCTGGTTCCTGGATCCCTCGCTGGACCTGCGTCTGGTTCCTGGATCCCTCGCTGGACCCGCGTCTGGTTCCTGGATCCCTCGCTGGAGCTGCGTCTGGTTCCTGCATCCCTTGCTGGACCTGCGTCTGGTTCCTGCATCCCTTGCTGGACCTGCGTCTGGTTCCTGGATCCCTTGCTGGTCCTGCGCCTGGTTCCTGCATCCCTTGCTGGCTTTGCGTCTGGTTCCTGGATCCCTCGCTGGACCTGCGTCTGGTTCCTGGATCCCTTGCTGGACCTGCGTCTGATTCCTGGATCCCTTGCTGGAGGTGCGTCTGGTTCCTGGATCCCTCGCTGGAGCTGCGTCTGGTTCCTGGATCCCTCGCTGGAGCTGCGTCTGGTTCCTGGATCCCTCGCTGGACCTGAGTCTGTGGACTGGAGTGGGATGTGGAGTAGATGTGGAGTCGATGAGCCATGGCGAGAGACATTGATGTGCGACGATCACCCGTACCTGGTGGTGAAGTCTGGCAGGTCGCATGGAGACACGTTGCTGACCTGTGTGAGAAGCCCGCCTTGCGCACCTTGGTGCAGTCAATGGTAAAGGTGATCCTGCGCAACAACATAGTGATGTCCGCTTTGCATACTATGATCCACCACTACACCGGGGTGCACGGAGGGTATTACCAACTGTGGGTGCCGTCTCCCTGCATCACAGGTTGGATGATGTTGGGCTGGCCGGACGCCCTGGAGGGTGAGGCCCCTGTGCGACACCGAACTGTGTGGACTGAGCGCTGCAACTACACGCCTAAGGGAGCCCTGCTGCATCAACTGCATCGGGCGGTCCACCAGCTGACTACGCGGTGACTGCTGTACCCAGCCCAGTGAAAGCACACATGTCTGAGGCTCCTGCTGGCTGAGTCACAGATGTGGAGAGAGTGCAGTGGATTGTGCCACAGGGTCAATGTCCAGGTAAGGAGAAGGGGGGACGCGTAGCGCAGGAGGGCCGGAGGGGAGTCGCTCATACCTATCACACGTAGATGACGCACCCCCAGTGGCGGGTCTACCGGTATGTTGGAAGAGCGTTGCCCCACCACCTCAAGCAGTGCAGAAGAGGAACAATCATCACATGATGAGAACTCAATCAATCAATCACTCAGGGGAATTGTAAGCGCGCCACACACCTGTGAGGGTCGCAAGGCACTGAGGGGTGGGGGTCCGCAGACCTGTAAGCCGAAGAGCCAGGTCTTGAGGGTCTTCCTGAAGGTGTTCAGGGAGGGGGCACCTCTGATGTCTGCCAGTAGCTCGTTCCAGGTATTGGATGCAATGTGGGAGAAGGATCTCCCACCTGGTCTGGCTCTGTGGATGCGCTGCATTTCGGACAGTGCGAGGTTGGAAGATCGGATGTCTCATTTGTGTACGTGGAAGTTGATTATGTTGTTGAGGTATTTGGTTACGTTGTTGTGTAGGCATTCGGAGGCGTGAGTGATGATTCTGAAGGTGACTCTTATCACCACGGGGAGACACTGGAGTCTACGTAGGTGTCGGCTGATGTGTTAGTGCCGGGGGATGCTGAGGACGAGTCTGGCGACATTGTACTGTAATGTCGGTAGTTTGCGGAGTATGGACTTGTAAATGGCGGCGTAGAGTGCGTTTCCAATGTCCAGTCTACTGGTGATGAGTGCATGGGTGACTGTCTTCCTTGACTCTGGGGGTATCCATTTGAAGGTCTTGCGGAGGATGCGGAGGGTGTTGAAGCAGCTGGAGGTGATGGCGTAGACCTGTCTGTTCATGGTGAGGGATGGGTCGAGTACGATGTCGAGGTTTCTGGCATGGTCCGAGTGGGTAGGTGGGCTTCCGAGGGCGAAGGCCAACAGGTGTTGTCCCATGCTGAAGGTGTGGTTCCCAAGGACAAGGACTCCTGTCTTCCCGGCGTTGAGCTCCAGGTAGCTGTTGGTCATCCAGACTGCGACGTCCTGCATTCCGTTCTGGAAGTTGAGTCTGGCGGTGGTGGTATTTTGGTGAGGGGGAGTATGAGCTGTGTGTCATCAGTGTAGGATACGATGTTGAGGCCGTGTTGTTGGACGTTGGCGTCGAGGGTGCCATGTAGATGTTGAAGACGGTCATGCTCAGAGATGAACCCTCTGGGACTCCGCAGGTGATTTACGTGGGAATGGAGAGGAAGGTTGGCAGTCTGATCCTTTGGCTTCTTCCGGGGAGGAATGATCGGATCCAGTCGAGGCCTGTTCCTTGTATGCCGGCGTCGTGTAGTCTTGCGACTAGTGTGTGGTGGGAGACGGTGTTGAAGGCCGCTGAAAGGACGAGTATGATGAGGGCTGTGGAGTGGCCTTGGTCCAGGAGTGTGCAGATGTCGTCTGTGGCGTCCAGTAGGACGGCCTCGTTGCTGTGGTTGGTTTGTAATCCGGATTGGGACGGGTCGAGGATGGCGTTGTCATCAATGAATCGTGTCACTTCCCTGTTGACTGTAGTGTTTACTCTGCAACTTTGCAACTTTGGCTGCGAAGGGGAGGAGCGAGATGGGCCGGCAGTTCTTGAGGTCGGTAGGGTCAGCTGTGGTCTTCTTGAGAAGGGGCCAGACTTCTGCACTCTTTCAGTTGTCTGGGTAGGTGCCTGTCTTGAAGGTGGTGTTGATGGTGCATTGCAGTTCGTGTGTGATGACGGCCATGGCTCTGTGGTAGATGTAGGAGGGCATGGGTTGGTGGGGGCCCACAAGTGCATGCCTTTCATGGTTGAGGCTGTGTCTTCGGCTGTGACTGGCGTCCAGGTGGAGATGGTGGGCTGGCTGGTGTGTCCGGGGCCCGGGGTGTCTGTAGACGAGGGTTCCTCGGAGTGTGGAGTTGTGGCTGGTCTGGATCTGGAAGTGCAGGTGTCTGGCGGAGGGGAAGGTTCCGCTGGGAGTGGTGAGGCAGAGGGTGCATCTTGTGTGCAATGGCGAGGCACCCTCCCAGGTGGTTGGTGCGGTCCTTCCTCTGGATCTTGTATCCGTCCGGGATGGCGGTCTTGATGTCGGGGGCGGAGGAGGCGTTGGTCCAGGTCTCCGTGAAGAAGGCGATGTCGGGCGAGAGAGAGTCGAGTAGGTTCCAGATTTCAACGGCGTGTATGTGCACAGAGCGCCCGTTGAGGGGGATGCATCCTAGGGTGTAGCGGGTGCTGGTGTCGGCTGTGTTGGAGTCCGGGGTGGTGGTTAAGCTCCGGCGGCAGTGGAGGCAGGAGAACTGGCCATGGGTCATGTTTGCCAAGGCCTGTTGTCAGTCTCTGACTTTCCCGGGTTTGACTGCGTGGAGGGTGGCTGTGCCGTAGCAGTGGGTGGCCCGTGATCCAGGCTTACTGGCGCTGGTCGCGGTTGGGTTGCAGACGTGCGCAGACGGGCTTGTCTTAGGTGCGCCTTCTGCGCACCAGCAGCGCCTGTCCGCTGTGCAATTGCGCAGCGTCTGCCATTAAGTAGGGGAGGGCAGAGGAACGATCAGCTGGGAGGTGGGAATGTGCGAGGACAGGGGCGCAGGGCCGCAGGGGCATCAGCGGCGGGAAGCGTGTAGTGCGGGCTCAGAGAAGCCAATGAAACAGTTAAAAAAAGAGACAAACAAGGGATAAATAATGGATGTAATCATGCTATGTATCCTCAGGGGTTGTGCGGGTGGGTAGGACTGCTCCAAACATGGAGCAGGGAATGTGCGGATTGGCATGCACACTTAAGTGCGCAATGACTGTTTGGTCGGCCCACTCAGGCCGCCCAATACAGACATGTGCACTTCTCTGTTCGCAATGCAGGCTGCATTGCAGCCTGCATGGAGAACATTCCCACCCCTCCGGCCCCGGGCTGCATGACTTGTCCTGTTGCCAAATTACAATACCACCGCTCCATCGCAGCGTTGTGAATGACTCATGCGAGGGAGCCTGGCTGCCTACTTCCTTTTCCTGGAAGCAGACGCAGGAGAGCAGGAGCTACGTAGATACGGGACACGGCTTAGAGGTGAGACTTCCCTCAATAAATTCTTAACTACACACGCTCACACACACATCCCCGCGGCCACGCACCATCCAGTGTTCATTACGGGGTTTACCACCTTACAGCTGTCCAGACACCCCCCTCCGCACTTCTCAATGGTGGCCGCTGTGCGCCCACGCACAGCGGGCGTACCACTCATGTGCCAAAGGCACATACGTAGTTGTGATGCATGCCATGACATTGCATTCCATTCTAATACATACTAATGCTAGGCACATTGCAACAGTAGAGTAGGTGTTGCATAGCTGAGACATGACGATCACTGTTCCCACTACAGTGAGTGCGACCCAAGAATAACCTTTGCACTACAGACCCAACCGTGAACCCTGGAATTAATTTCTGAACCCCCAGAAGACACCCAAAAGATCACATTTGAGATAAATGCACCCCCCAAATTTCTCTTTATTTTGGCACAAAACACACCCAGGATTTAGAAATTTGACCCCAAAAAATACACACAAAAATTCAAAAATGTACCGCAAAAAACACCCAATTTTTCATAATTTACCCCAAAAAACACCCCATTTTTCATATATTTTACCCCAAAACACACCCCATTCTTCATATTTTACCCCAAAACCAGCCCATTTATCATATTTTACATCCAATACCCATGCACACCTCAAAAAGTAGAAATTACCCCATTACTGACCTCACAATGCGTTGTATTCAAATGCGATGTTAAGGCACCTGCGTTGTCAGAGTTGCGTTTTTAACGATGTACTGCCTGCATTGTAATGGTCGTCTCCGTGCCTAAGGCAAACCATGGGCTATGCCGTTTGCGTCCGTCTGCCTCTGGACCGCGCTCAGTACCAAGGAGCATTCCTCTTGGACACTCCACTGATACAACGCCAGCAGCCTCCTTGCCATCAACCCTGGACACCACCTCACCTGGCAGGACCAACCTCTGCTCCGGACCGGACATCGCCATCACCATCACTGACGCCTGCAGTAGCACCCGCAAGGAGCACCCCAACCGTCAGGGAGGAGGCATTGCCATCACCTACAGAAGAACAATCCAACTGACCACGCACTCTAATGACCCATGGGTGACCATGGACCACGTCAACTCCAAGATCTGGACCAGGCACAGGTGCATCTTCTGTGGCACCCTCATGTGCAGGCCCCCCGGGCCATGGCCCCCCATTCTCCAATACCATTTTAGACCTCATTGCACCCCAGGATCTCCCATCCACCAACGACATCCTACTTGGTGACCTCAAGTTCCACCTGGAGAACCCCAGTGACCAGGACACCACCCCCTCATGGGGAAGGTCCCCTACATCAGACGCAAGCAGCAAGTCACCGCAACAAGCCACATAGCAGGACACATGGTCGAGCACGTCACCTCCTCCAGCGTGAACTTCAAGTGCAGCCACAACACCGGACTTTCCTGGACCGACCATCGTAGGTAACATCACGTCTTCACCTTGCCCACCGGACGCCACCGCCATCATCGGACCCCCTCGCAGCTGGATCAAGGCCACCGAAGAACATCTCGTCAACTCCCTCCGCAACAACACTCCACCAATGCTTCCATACGATGACACCGCAGCGCCCAACCACCACCGATGTATCTCCTACTGCGCCGACATTCGGGCGACCCTCATGAACAGCACTGCGTCAGTACCTTCCGCCTGCCTGATGGCAGGCATGAGGGTGAGGCAGTGCCACAGGGATAGGTTGGCCCCATGCATTGCTGGAGTTGCGTCATGGTTGTGACACAACTGCAGCAATGCGTGACTTTAGTGCAGACAGATACATCAGGATTCCTGACATATCTGTCATTACTTGCGTCATGGAGCGCTGTACAGTGAGTGCAGCGCATCCATGCTGTTGCAAGGAGGGCGTAATGAGAAGTGTTGCAACGCTGTCTTGTCGCAGCGCAGCAACACTTTTCATGACTGGGGCCCAGGAATGCGCACTATCTTATTGATGGTGCACATTCCTGCACTGTATTGTTGTCGCAGGGCAGCGCTGCAACATTGCTTGCAGCGCTGTCCAGCACCAAAACATGCATGGATGTGGGCCCAAGACTTATTCCCATTTTTAAGACCAGCTATTTTCTGGTCTTAAGTTCCTGCAGCTAACGGGCCTTAGTGCGACTTTTTTTATCGCTTCGCGGGTCCCGCCAATCCTTGCTAATGGGGCGAAGTGCGGTTAGCAGGAGTTTTTGCTGGATTTAGAGACGGAGCGCCTACCTTGCATGTCATTAGCGAAAAATATCGCTGGCATGCAAGGCGACAGAAAAAACGGGTGCTATCGCCAGAAAGATGTCGCTAATGCCTGTTAGCGACAGCTTGCTAATAGGGCAATAAAAATATCGCCACTTTAGCGTCAAAAAAGTGCCGCTAAAGTGGCGATGAGCCCTTGATAACATGCCCCTTAGTTTTCTCTACTCCTCTGGCACTTATCTATCATTGATGTTTACTAAAAACGCCTTTTTTTGCAGCACAGAAGCTCAGTATTCAAGACTTCCTTTTGTTTCCGAGGGAATAATTTGTTTAATGGGTTCCGGTCTGCTTGGAATGCAAAGCCTACAGCCTAAGGCCCCCATTTACTAAGGCTTGGCGCCATAGAAAAGTTGTGCAAAGTGGCACAAAGAAACAAATTGGTATTTACTTGCAAGTGCAAAGCATATTTTGAGTCAGAAAGGTGCCTTTTTCTCAGTGCAAATAAACCACTCGTCAGCATTTTGCGTTAAGGCGGGTTTATTGGGGCATAACTTGGGACGATACCAATGGTATACCAAAAGATTTTGACAAAAAGCCCGATCTACTAAGAACCAGACTGGGCTTTGTATCAAAACATACATCTCCATGGAACAGGCATTACCAAGAAGAAATGTTTTTATTTTTCCTATAACATCACATATTGCATGTGTGCTGAAGTGCACAGTGAACATCCAGGGGGCTTATTTACAAGCCCCTTGCGCCGCCAGTAGTCACTTTCCCATATAAAAAGTGACGCACCGGCAGCACAAGGGGCTTGTAAATAAGCCCCCCAGTGTGTAGGATCCTTCTGAGGTTGTGTAAGGATAGAACTTTGCACTGAAATAGTATAATCCCAATTCCAAACCTAGGCTTGACACTGCATACTTACCTCTACATCATGAAGCGAGGCCATGCAGGGGATGACTGACAGCGTTAGGCCAATCTTAGTGGAATGTGGCTCTGGGCTGGGTTTTTCCCCCCTTGCGCAATGTAGCACAATGCTGCGTTGTATGAAAATGTATATAATATATCCCTAAGTGTCCACAAGCATTAGCATCATGACCACAGGGGTTAGGGTCTAAGCAGCTAAACCATGGGCACAGTTTGTAAAGTGATACTTTGAGTTCCAATAATTGCTTTATCCTGAGTCCCTCACCTGTAGATCCATATTCCTCTTTTTCATAGATTTCCTTTTCTTTGTGAGTGACTTGTGCCTTGAGTGTCTTCTCCGCACACTTAGACTGCTTTTTCTTCTGTTGCCATTTTCACTTGAACTCATGGCTGACACACTTTCATCAAAGATGCCCGATTCATCAACTGAATCATATTCAGTAGTCTCCTCTTCCTCTACTTCGCTGTCTTCATTCTGACCCTAGAACAAGGCAAAATCCATAATACAGATGAAAGAAATACAGGTTTATCACTCGGTCTTTATGCTGATAGAATCTGTGCAAGCTCATTTCTTCTAGCAAAAGAGCCTGAGCACTTAATATATGCCTTGAAAGTGAAAGTGACACAATGTAGGATACATTTGTTTATAGGTATCGTACCAATACACTCTGCAAATCGTCTTTACTACATCGCATGGTAGAACATGTTAATTCTGAGGCATGGAATAGGCTTAAGGATGCAGTATTTCTAAGCATACTACTTTCTATCTTTTGCCTAAAGACAAACGAATGCAGTAGTCAAGTCAAGTCAAATAAGCTTTATTCGAAATCACATAGTGAATCATAAAAGCTACAAAAATATAACATTATCTGAATTAAAAGAACAGTTAAAAAGATAGCTAACACGCATAGATAAAAACAGACAAAAACATCCTCCTGTTATCAGTAAAATGTCTACAGTTGCTTCCTACATCTTATAACAGCCAGTAAAAACTGTGACAATACAGCACATATATGCAAACTTGGGAGCGATTGCAGGGAGATAAAGGCTGGCCGACATTGGACAAAACCAAGCAATTTTAATAGAGGTTTAAAGTAACATGTCTGCAGGTCTGAGTAAAATTTACAGAAAAAAAGGATATGAATAGTACTCTGCATGGATGCATTGTCACATGGGCATTTCATAGGATCATGCATCCAGTTGTTAATGATGGGGGAGCTGGTTAAATGATGGAAAATATCTAGCCTAAACCGAGTCAGCACAAATCTATGACGCGGATTGTTTACATTCGCTAGATAAGGTTGCATATCGTAGCTGGTCAGAATCAGTTGGTTCTTCAAGACAGAGTGTATCTTAAGCTCAATAGATAACCTCAATTCCTCAAGTAGCGAATAACATTTCAATTTTAGGACTTTCCTGGGAATACTAATCAAAAGCTCAGGGTGGTTAAAATACTTCTGTTTGCCGATGTCGGCCAGAAAGTCACGCACAAATTTGAGGCAAGGGATTTTAAATGCAGACATAGAACTAAGGCAATCCTATACAATGGAACAGTTAAGCTCTATATATTCAGAGGACCAGATCTTATGCCAGAGCAAGACTGGCTGAACCTTGATCAAGTCAGCTAAATAAGGGGCTCCCAATTCAGAATGACAAACAAAAGTTGAACAGCTTTTCTGGAGGGCAAGGACATTCTTCAGAAATGCGTTTTCTGCTAATTGAAGTAAATCAACGTTCGAATATCCCCAAAGCTCAGACCCATACATGGCGGTTGGTCTGCATTTGCCCTTATTGATGGTCATCATTTCCCTCGGATGTTTAATGCTCAACTTCCTAGAGAAGTTCAGCAAGGCTGCAGTGATTTTAACAAATTGGAGCCTCCTTGATTTAACTGCACTGTTCCAGTTCCCTTCTTTGTTAAGTAAAACATGTAGGTATGAAAAAGTAGGTGTAAACAAAATCCTAGTACCCTCAATAAAAATGTCACAACAGTTTGTAGCTCTTTTCCCAAGTTTCATTACAAAGGTTTTGCTAATATTTATTTTTAAACCATGATTCTGCATAAACTGGGCAAATTCATCGAGTAATCGCTGTAAGCCCAGGGGAGTGTGGGCCATTAGAACAGCGTCATCGGCATATAAAAGTGCTAAGATCGATCGATGACCGACTTGGGGTAGGTCAGTACATTTGCTTTCGAGGGTACTGCCTAAACTATTATGGTAAATATTAAACAGGAATGGAGCAAGTACGCAGCCTTGACGAACTCTTCTTTCTATGTTAAATGGCTCAGTAAATTCACCGTTTACTCCAGAGCGTACCCTGCCCGACCCGATGCATACAAATGTCTAAGGAAGTTAACAATTGCATAACCTACACCCATGCTGACCATGATTGACCAAAATTATTTATCATGCACAACAAAGTCAAAAGCAGAGGATAGAATCTACAAATGCTAAGAACAGGCTGCCTCCTTTAATATGCACATATTTCCCTATAAGTAGGTTCAAATTAATGGCCTGTTCAATGGTCCCCACACCTGGGCGAAAACCATACTGCAAATCCGAAATAAGGCTATTGGAGTCAGCCCAGTCCTGTAAATTACCTAGAAGAATGCGTTCGGCCACCTTGACTAAGGAGTCCAGCAGAGAAATAGGTCTATATTGCGCTGGATTATTGCGATCTCCCTTCTTATAAATGGGCACTATAACGGACTCAGGCCAAGTGCATAGAAATCCTTCACTCCGACATGCTCCGAAAAGCAGTGTTAAAAGGGGGCCCCAAAGATCGATATTCAATTTAAACAAGTCGATGGGAATCCCATCAGGGCCCGGTGCTTTACCGCCTTTGCTTGCCTTCAGAGCCAAAACTACCTCATCTAAAGTAAAGTCAGGGTAGATCTGATCGGTCGGGGGTAGTATTGTTGCGTGATCACTCGTGGGAACTGATGTAGGAAGGGTAGTGGCAGTAGCCCCCTGTTTGAATAGAGATTTGAAAAGTGGATTAGCCATTCAGCCTCTGTGATTGCGATCTCGATGCGGGGACAGTCAGCTGTGTCTAAAAAGGGGGAGTTAATAATGCACCAGAAAGTTGTGTTGTCATTCACCAGACTTGCCTCGAGTAGTTGATTCCAGTACTCCACCTTCAGATTGTTTTTGGGGTGTTTAATAGCAAGCTTATACATATGTCTGCACTCCGGACTTCCTGGGCAGACCTAGGTTGTTTGCCTAGAGCTAACTTTAAGCTCTTTAGGGCCCTCGTACAGGCAGAGTGAAACCAACCATGATTCCCCGAACCAGCTTTGTTCCGATTAGCAGTAAGCGCTTCTCTAATACCTTTTTTTATTTGTTCAAAGGCTGTGATAATTTGGTGTGCCTCTGCGGACTTAGACATATATCAAAAGCTGCACTCTGATTTGAGATTAAAAAAATTCTAGGAAAGAGGTTGGATTTATCATCGACCATCTCAAAGAATTCCCGTTTCGGTGGGAGATTTCAATATTCTCCACAGTTGTTATGCTTTGATTGCCCCCCAGTTGTGGGAAAGGGTTGATGTTCAGAGCTACACTTTGAGGAAAGTGATCGCTGAATGCAGTGTCATGGATAATGAAATCTAGGACCAATGCTGAGCAACACGAAGGGAACAGCAGGAAGTCTATGACACTGTTCTTCCCTCTACCATTAAAAGTGCTCTTGGCTAGTCAGTTCATTGCAAAAACGCAGATTGTATTTAAAAAGTAAGTCATTTAACAAATCCCTGTATTCTGTGTGTAAATAATGAGTGATATCGCCGTTATCTGGGGCAGGTTGGAGACATATGCGGAGATTAAAATCACCACACCGTAAGATGAGTGAGTCCCTGCACTCAGTAGGGAACACTGACTCGAGATCAGTGTCTAATTGATGCAGGGCAGAAATAATATCCCGCACACAGGCATTATTATAAAAGTTTCCTATAGCCTAAATTGTATACGATGTGATCTGGATTGAGATGATTTGATAATATACTTTGGTCGCGATATTCAAAGGAGCCATTTTATTTGATACGTAGATGCATAGGCCCCCTTTGGGTCTACCACAGGTAGAGGGGATTGCTGGAGAGGGAAACGGTTTAAAACCATTATAATGAACTGGGTCCACAGATCATGTATCTTGTAAGCATAGGATATGAAACTTAGACACAAAGTCAAGCCACTCAGTCATGGTACATTTGTGACACAACCCAGCAACATTCCAAAATAAGGCAGTGTTAGCTAAAATGGGGGGGGGGTTGTCCTGGGATCGAATCAACTGGGTGGATATAAGGTCCCTATGAGGGCTGGGCTGTAAGGAAGAGGAATCACATTCAGCTATTGTACCTGGACGAGAACCACAATTAAGCTCGGGTAAGGTAAATATACTAGTACAAGGACCCTCACTAGGCTTAGTAGGGGCCATCAGTCAATCTACACCATTGAGAGTAGACAGGCAATCAAACCTATTATAAGTTGCAATGGGAAATAAGGGGGCAGATAGCTGCGCCTGGTTGGGGTGGGCTGGCTGATGGAAAATTTGTTGAGAGACAGGAGGCTGGTAAAAGAAGCCAAGGGGTAAAGCTGAAATTTGTTTTTCAGTCATAGATGGATTGATACCTCTCTCTAGGATAGTCTCAACTAATTTAGGAGATTTAAAGGAAAGTACCACACAGTCGCCCTGACATAATTTGCACCCCAAGCCAACCCATTGAACTCTCCTGATCATCTTAAAATCTTCAAAGAGTGCTCCACCCACCCTCGTATTTAGCCAGTTTAAAAATGTATTCCTGAGTGAAACCCAGGATTCAGGAGCAAAGGTAGAGGCAGAGGGGACATTAGCTAAGATTACCACGGAAGGTGTAGGTGCGAGGGGAGGCTCCAAGTGCTCAGATTTCGAAATAGGGAAAGAACGTGGTAAGTCATTATTAGCATTATTGGCTGAGGGTGGATTGTAAAGGATGTCACGTTTTGTGGGAAATTGATTACGAGAGGCGAGACAGACCTGTTGGAACAAAGGAGTAGGGTTAGGACTGCAGTTGGTCGGGATATTATTAGGTGAGAGTACCATACGAGTGTCGGCTGGAACTGGAAGTGATTGAAGTAGTTGAAATTGCTCACATTGGGCTGGACAAAAAATGTTGGACCCTGCTGGGTGATGTGGGTGTATGTGTTGTCCCTCGACGGGGGGGTGACGATCAAATAGCACGTGGACCTTACCCAGCAGGTCCATACAAGTTAGGACAGTGCTTTCAATTACTTTTATTCTCTCAGTAAGAACACTAAGTGAGAGCCTAACCATGTCCGTTAGAGCTTGTTCTTAGGCTGCCAGAGAGGAGTAATCCTCAGTTGGTGTGGACGTATTGTTAACTGATGCTTTAGTGGGCTTCTTTGATGTTGTTTGGATCTGGGGAGTGATTTCCTTTGGGCGCCGTACCGCCATCCCTCCCACCCCGGGGATCTGGAAAGGTCTGGGTCAGGTTACTGGATGGTATTTTAAGGCGTTTTCTCAGGGGTTGAGTGACTAGCAAACATGAGGAGGGGGATTTGGCAGCACTCTCATCCAGTTCCGTATCGTCTGAATGCCCCCTGCTGGTTAAACTACCATGATTGGGAGTGAGGTTGGAACCAGGGTTAGTCCCTACAATAGTTCCGGAACCGTTCCGGAATTGTCAACAGTACAACTAGTTAAAGATTCCTCAACGTTCATAATCTGCTTTTCAATCACCCCCATAGCACCGGGGATGTCGTTCAAAATAGAGGAGGAGGCTCGAATTTTATTGGGGGATTTTGCCGCCATTCCACCCATCCCGCCCGTCCCACCCAGGTGTTTCCTTTTCACCATTACCAGGAACTTTCTATAAACAATCCTAATATAAGCATAGACCTTACACAGTCAACAGAAGGTCAAGGTAGCAGTTCGCACCCTACCCAGGAAACGGATTGAAATAGTCAGTGTTGCAGATTGGTGATATCTAAAAGAGTCGGCAGCTGTAGCCAGATTTATGCGAAGAAAATAAAACAAGTTCACAGACCTCAAGGGCGGCTTCCAGGTGTACGAAATAAGAAGATTTAGAATCCTTTCCAGCAAACTAAGGGGGGTGGCCCTGCCCTGCCTCTTCCTGACGCTGACGGGCGCAGGATGGGCGCACTGCGGGGGAGCAGAGACGCTATTATGGCGCCGGGAGCGCTGGCTCCACCTCCCGCACTGAGATGAGGAAGCTGGGGGACCGAGTCCCACCCCAGCCATCTGCTTGTGCCCCGGGCCTCGGACGGCCGCTCCACTGCAAATCTGCAACCAAACCCAAACGAATGCATTAAATGATGGAACATATTGTATTGTATTTGTTCCATATGCCTTGTAATTGTGTGTGTGCATGTGTGTGTGTGTGCGTGTGTGTGTGTGTGTGTGTATTCACTGGAAAAACAAAGGTTAAAGTGATGTTATAGTTAAGTGTTGAAATGACTTAAAACTAGCATTTATAAGCTAAGGAACCACTGAAACCTGCCAATTATAGTTCAGAGAATTAACTATAATTTGTGCCCCCACCATGCCCTGCTTATAACCTCGCATTTTACATCACTCATGACAAGTTAAATGATATAATTGATAATATCACCAATGATGTAATTGATGACTCCATTCACGGTACTGCTCCTCAAGCTACTCTATAAACTCCTGGATCATTTGTATTAGACCTCATCAGTCTGGTATAGCTTGATTCTAGTTTCAAAGTGTGCGCATGACCTACATCTGAGCATACCCATCCCACTTAAGGCATTGCACTGAAATATGTAAAAAAGTGATGGATGAAATGCTTGAATGAAACTCAGCTACTAGTAATTACTTGGGCCACATCCCAGTCCATCATTATTTTGCACATCATGCTAATTTAGTTTGGAAACTGCTAGATGAAAATTTGTCTTGACCCTGCTCCAATCGGGACAGTCAAGCCTTAACAGCCAGAACAGGTCCTCCCTAATCCGGAAAACAAGCAACCCAAGACTTGTTTTACACTCACTAGGCCTCATCAGTCAGGTGCAGCTTGATTCCAGTAGCACAGTGTGCACGATGTCACAACCCCCTCCTGCTTCCCTCTCTGTCACAACCCCCTCTTGCATCCTGTGCATAGTGGTCTAGCATGCAGGGCTCATGTTGCTTTATCAATATGGCGCCCTAAGGCACGCTATGATATCATGACCGATATTCCCCCATAAGACCCTCATGACCGATGTTCCCCCAGCACCCTCATGACTGATGTTCCCCAAGCGTCCTCATGACCGATGTTCCCCCTGCACCCTAAGACTGATGCTCCCCCAGCATCCCCATGAACGATGCTTCCCCAGCACACTCATAACTGATGTTCTCCCAGCACTCTCATGACCGATGCTCCCACAGCACCCTCATGACCGATGCTCCCATAGTACCCTCATGACCAATGATTCCCCAGCACCCTCATAATTGATGCTCCCCAGCACCTTCATGACTGATGCCTCTCCAGCACCTGTGATTCCTTTATGCTTCAATCCCAGCAAGCGCCCCGCAAATTCCGTGGACCAATGGATTATTTGCCCCCGCTGTTACAAGGGCCTTGGTGTGGCTTTCCACTGAATCCCTGCAAGCTTCCCCCAGAATCGCATGAGCCAATGGCAAACCTGGCTCCCACTGTTACTGGGGCCTTGGTATTGTTTTCCATTATGTAACATCAAGCAAAAATTGTACAGTCGTTTCCTGGTATTTGGTTTTGATCAACAAGTTGCACCTGCTCATTCTGTAAGGCCAAAGAGAGTGCACTAACACGTGTTTTTTCCAAGGTTCGAGAACCTTCCAGATGGCCATTTACCCCACGTGCTGCACATGATCTGCCTGTTCCTTTCGCCTTTTGCCGCTGCTGCCCTTGTGGCCCCTCCCCCCGGAATTCCCCCCCGGAATTCCCCCGCTCCCTCCTCCCAGCCTCTCCTCCCTCCCACCTCCCCTACTTAATGGCGGCCGCTGCGCGGTCGCGCCGCCTGCGCGCCAAAGGCAAGCCCGTCTGTGCCAGTCCGCGGCCAGCGCCAGGAACCCTGGACCTCCCACTACCCATCGCTACGACACCACCACCCTCCTCGCACTCAACCCTGGAAGACTTAGAGAATGCCAACAGGCCTCGCCGAACACGACCCACGGCCAGTTCTCTTGCCTCCACTGCCGCCAGACCCTCACCGCTACCTCGGCCTCCAACACCGCTGACGCCAGCCCTGGCGACACCCTAAAATGCATCCTCCTCAACGTACGCTCCGTACACAAACACGCCATGGAAATCTGCAACCTACTCGACTCTCTCTCGCCCGACATCGCCTTCTTCACAGAGACCTGGACCAACGCATCCTCCGCCCCCGACATCATCACCGCCATCCCATACGGATACAAGATCCAGAGGAAAGACCGCCCCAACCACCCAGGAGGGGGCCTCGCCATCGCCCACAAGGGCACCCTCCGCCTCACCACCTCCAGCGAAACCTTCCCCTCCGCCGAACACCTGCACTTCCAGATCCAGGCCACCCCAAAGCCACACTCCGAGGAACCCTCGTCTACAGACCCCCGGCCCCTGAACACCCTTCGCCACCACCATCACCGACTTCATCGCACCCCACGCCATCGCCTCAACAAACTACATACTCATTGGAGACCTGAACTTCCACCTCGACAACCCCAGCGACCCCAACTCCACTATCCTTGGTGACAACCTCGCCAGCATCGGACTTAAACAACTCGTCAACACACCGACCCACAGAGCAGGACACACCCTGGACCCCATCTTCGCGGCAGGAAACAGCGTCCTATTCAGCCACACAATGCAGCTGCCATGGACCAACCACCACTGCGTACACTTCGCCATCAACAAACCCAAGGCACCCAAACCAGCCCCACGCCCACCACGAAGGAACTGCAGCAAGGTTACCGACGAGCAACTTAACTCCACCCTCACCCGAGACAACCACACCTGGGCACCCGATGCAAACGACGCAGCCAGAGAACCCCACACCTGGATCTCCAACTGCGCAGACGAGCTCGCCCCGCTACGCAACCCCGACAGACAAAGCCCCAGGAAAGCCGCCTGGTTCACCACCACTCTCCAAGAAGCCAGACGCACCTGCAGACGCTTGGAGAAGAACTGGAGAAACACCAAGCCAACCGAAAACCACACCACCTACAAGGATGCCATGACGGACTACCACAACCAGATCAGAGCCCCCAAGAGGAACTTCATCCACAACAAAATCCTGGCCAACTCCACCAACTCCAAGGAAAATTTCAGTGTCATTCAAGCATTCACCAACCCACGCAGCGAAGCCACAGACATCACCCCATCCCAAGACCTCTGTGACAAGCTTGGAACCTATTTCCACCTCAAGATCAAAAACCTCTACGACAACTTCACCGACCATCCACCAGGCGCCACAGACGGCCCCCGCGAAACACCAGCCAGCCCACCATCTCCAACTGGACACCGATCACGGCCGAAGACACCACCTCGACCATGAAAAGCATCCACTCGGGGGCCCCCACCGACATCTGCCCCCCTCACATCTACCACAGAGCAGCGGCTGCCATCGCACCCGAACTGCAACGCACCATCAACACCACTTTCAAAACAGGCACCTTCCCAGATGACTGGAAGCGCGCAGAAGTCAGACCCCTGCTCAAGAAGCCCACAGCTGACCCCACCGACCTCAAGAACTATCGGCCCATCTCGCTCCTCCCCTTCGCAGCCAAAGTTGCAGAGAAAACAGTCAACAGGAAACTGACACGATTCATTGAAGAGAACGCTGTCCTCGACCCGTCCCAATCTGGATTCCGAAGCAACCACAGAACAGAGACCGCCCTACTCACCGCCACAGATGACATCCGCACCCTCCTGGACCAAGGCCACTCCACAGCCCTCATCCTACTCGACCTATCAGTGGCCTTCGACACCGTCTCCCACCGCACACTAATCGCCAGACTACACGACACAGGCATATAAGGAACAGCCCTGGACTGGATCCGATCATTCCTCACCAGAAGAAGCCAAAGGATCAGACTCCCACCCTTCCTCTCCGACCCCACGAAAATCACCTGTGGAGTCCCACAGGGTTCATCACTGAGCCCCACCCTCTTCAACATCTACATGGCCCCCCTCGCAGCCATGGTCCGACAACACGGCCTCAACATCGTATCCTACGCAGACGACACCCAGCTCATCCTCTCCCTCACCAAAGACCCCACCACTGCCAAACTCAACTTCCAGAAAGGAATGCAAGACGTTGCAGTCTGGATGACCAACAGCTGCCTGAAGCTCAACGCCGAGAAGACAGAAGTCCTCGTACTCGGTACCACCCTTTCTGCATGGGACAGCACCTGGTGGCCGACCGCCCTCGGAAGCCCACCTACCCACTCAGACCACGCCAAGAACCTCGGCATCGTACTCTGACTCATCACTCACCATGAACCGACAGGTCAACGCCGTCACCTCCAGCTGCTTCAACACCCTCCGCATCCTCTGCAAGACCTTCAAGTGGATCCCCCCTCAGTCAAGGAAGACAGTCACCCACACACTTATTACCAGCAGACTGGACTATGGAAAGGCACTCTATGCCGGCATCAACAATTCCCTACTCCGCAAACTCCAGACAATACAGAACGCCGCCAGACTCATCCTCGGCATCCCCCCACACGAACACATCAGCCAACACCTAAGAAGTCTCCACTGGCTCCCCGTGGAGAAAAGAATCACTTTCAAAATCCTCACTCACGCCTACAAATGCCTACACAACAACGGACCCAAATACCTCAATGGCAGAATTAACTTCCACGTACCCAAAAGAAACCTCCGATCTTCCAACCTCGCACTGGCCGAAACCCCGCGCATCCACAGAGCCAGAGCAGGTGGAAGATCCTTCTCTCACATTGCAGCCAAGACCTGGAACGAGCTACCGGCAGACATCAGACGCGCCCCCTCCCTGAACACCTTCAGGAAGACCCTCAAGACCTGGCGCATCGGCTAAACAGGTCTGCGGACCCCCCCCCCCTCAGCGCCTTGAGACCCTCACGGGTGAGTAGCGCGCTTACAATTCCCTGATTGATTGATTGATTGATTGGCCTCGTTCCCTGTGGAACACCCTTCACCCTTCTCACTTGCCTGAAGAATCCTGTCAGAACCAAGAAGCTCTCCAGTCTCCTTTAAGTCCAACTGAACCTCTGGTTCCAGTGGCACCAGCTCCCTTGACGTCTTCCTCCTCGCTCCCTCCTGCATAGCTACTCTGGACTCCCAGCCTTGAGATTTTCTTCGAACTTCAGTCAAGGTGAAGAACTAGGCAAAGTACTTGATATCAGGTTAGTGCACACTAAATTTTCTATAGTTGTAATCAGGACAGCGTATCCACCTCTTAAAAGACTTCTTCTCCATGTCCTATCTGTGATTTACTCCAGCGCTTCTAGTGTATTTATACTCCGGACCCTTCCTGCAACAGTGGCACTAGAGCTGCATCGCACAAGGATTAACGACTTGAGCTTCGTGTTTCGATGATGAACAGTAGTGCCTAGCGAAAGTACTTCTGAGTCCTTGATATATGCATGAACCTTGTAACCCACCATGTGTTCTGAGTGTATCTATGGGAGTGCAAGTAACTCCAACCTTTGATTCAAATATATCTTTGGGAGTGCAAGTAACTCCAACCTTTGCCCCGAGTGTATCCTTGGGGGGTACAAGTAACTCCAACCTATGATCCGAGTTTATCCCTGGGAGTGCCAATAGCTCCAAGCTGTATTTCAAGTTTATTCCTAGGAGTGCCACATTCCAATCTGTGATTTCGGTTATTCTGCTCCGAGCTGCTGATGAAACCTGTAAGTGTCACAGAAGTTAATGCATGGTCATAGTATATAGAGGCCTGTTAGTGTACTAATGGTAACTGCCTCCTCTTGTTATTTCCAGTGTATTGCGTCATCCCCAAACCAGAGATTCTGGTTCAGTGCTTATCTACCTTGCAGACACAGAGAGTCTCAGGAGCTGTAAATCCTGTTACACAGTGTCGCACAGCCGCTGAGTAGATCCAGTATCGCAAGTCTCTCTTTTCTTATTTTATCCCAAACCCCCTTCTCCCCAGGCGACAGTGCGGGATTTAAGTTTTTCCGGTCCTTGATCTGCATTGTCCTCAGGAGGGTTTGAAGGTCCAACATCGCCTCCACTGTTGTCTCCGCGATTGGGACCAGGTGAGTGCATGACATACGGAAACCACATCTTATACCGTTCCACTTTAGGCATCACACTTAAGTATACAAAAAGTGAAGGATGGAATGAGTGAATTAATCCCAGGCACAGGCAATTACTTGGGGCCTGATCCCAGTCCATTGTTACTTTGCAAACCATGCCACCTCAGTACATATACAACATAGACTGTTTATGCGTGCAGGTGTGCATGTATGAAATAGAAAAATTGTAGTACTGGAAAACAGTCTGATTCACTATTGTAAAAGTTATATGGTGTACAGTTTAACTACCAGTAAACTTTTAAGAGCAAACAGCACTTTACTTAAACGAGGTAGAGACTGGGTGCAACTAGTGTGAGTTGCAGACATACATTACAAATAGGTTGCGGCTTAAACCAAAGTCCTGTAACCAAAATATGTTAGCAAAATTTAAGCTCATCCTTGTAATACATTAATCATCTGTGAATTTCAGTGCACATGCTGGTGTTAAATAGTTGTCATGCATTGCTTTCAACCATTTCTATTCAACTAGAGATTTACAAGATGTAGATATTAATTTCTAGACGTTAAGTGAAAATTCAGACACATTATACTTTGTTAAAGAATGTATAATGTATGGCTGACTCACTTACAAACAGTTCAAGTTGCAGCATGATTGTCTTCATGGTGTACACTATTCTGCTCATTTATGAAATATGTGTAAGCTATTTTTTATAAACTACAGGGTTATGCATTGGACGTGATTGTGCATGTCTTATCAGTGGCTAATGCATAGATGTGAAACAGTTGACTTAACATTTTATGTCAGATGATTATATTTCACAAGTTCATCTCATTACAGTCAATATTCAAACATTGTTCGAGGTTTAGTAACTTGCTAATTGCAATAATGTCCATAGACATCACTGGGGCAATTAACTAAGGTAACTTAGGGCCTGGTTAAGAGGTTGGCTGTGTGGGAGCGGGCCGCCACGCCAGAGCCCCGCTCAGACACCACCAAAGTGGGGTGTGGGAGTTTTCTCCTGCCCTGGTGGGTGGTGCTTCAGCAGTCCCAGGTGGTGAGCCTTAGAAAGGCATCGCAATGGGAATACCAAAGCAAGTTCCAGCACGGCATGGATTATTAAGTCCATGGCATGCAGGAACTGGGGGTGCATGCATACAGGGGGGCACACAATGTGCCCCCCTGCATGCATCCCCATGGCTCTGAGGCAACAGCCCCCTTAGTTTCCTCGCCGCCACACTTTTCATATAGAAAGGACAGTGGTTCCTGTGGAATAATATAGTGTGTATTTATGATACACAAGCACAATCGCAATATAGGGGTCAAGTAATGGCAGAGGCTGAAGGAACCCTTACACAATGGTTTCAGTGTAACATATTTTATAGATTTTCAAACAAAAATAGATATATACATTGTTATAAATCAAAGAAACATTTGTGCATTGTGTCCCAAGTGAGAACGGAACCTAAACATAAGTGACAGTGTGAGTATTATATGCAAGGTTTCCACAATTTGTACAAGTCGACCATTATCAAAATGATTCTATGTGAACAGCAGCTATATACAGTGATACGCGCTGGGAAATGGTTCGCTTCTTCTTTTTGTAGACGGCGTTTCGACCCTCTAATCAATTTGGGGTCTCTTCAGGACTATTGATTAAGGGACATCTGAAAATGTAACTGCGCAGCCTCGTGAAAATGATGTGCCACACATGAAGAATAAAGGAAAAGAGGTTACTCACATGAGGACCCGTCCGGGTACTCAATGTGAGGGAAGGCTGCCAGTCCGATGATGTAGGTCTGCCAGGGAGGCTATATAAATATTGCGCTACAGCTGTAGCGGTGGGGAATCCCTTTGTAAGTAATCAGTGGCAATGCACTGCGAATTTCAGGTTCAATATTTGGAAAAAGCGGGACAGCGCTCCGCGTATGTGTTCTGCAAAGCCGCTTCAGTCAGCTTTGTCGTTGTACCCGACAAAGCTGACTGAAGCGGCTTTGCAGAACAAATATTGAACCTGAAATTCCCAGTGCATTGCCACTGATTACTTACAAAGGGATTCCCCACCGCTACGGCTGTAGCGTAATATTCAAATAGCCTCCTTGGCAGACCTACATCATCGGACTGGCAGCCTTCCCTCACATTGAGTACCCGGACGGGTCCTCATGTGAGTAACCTTTTTTCCTTTATTCTTCACATCATTTTCACGAGGCTGCGCAGTTACATTTTCAGATGTCCCTTAATCAATAGTCCTGAAGAGACCCCAAATTGATTAGAGGGTCGAAACGCCGTCGACAAACAGAAGAAGCGAACCATTTCCCAGCGCGTATCACTGTATATAGCTGCTGTTCACATAGAATCATTTTGATAATGGTCGACTTGTACAAATTGTGGAAACCTTGTATATAATACTCACACTGTCACTTATGTTTAGGTTCCCGTTCTCACTTGGGACACAATGCACAAATGTTTCTTTGATTTATAACAATGTATATATCTATTTTTGTTTTGAAAATCTATAAAATATGTTACACTGAAACCATTGTGTAAGTGGTTCCTTCGCCCTCTGCCATTACTTGACCCTCTATATTGCGATTGTGCTTGTGTATCATAAATACACACTATATTATTCCACAGGAACCACTGTCCTTTCTATATAACTATTACCCTGGTTCCTTAGTGAGTAGGGTTCCCCTGTTTCTTCTCTTTGCCACACTTTTCATGGCAGGCTCACCGCCATGAAAACTGTGCCGTGAGATAACTTGTAATATGTTTGCTGGCGCCGCAGCAGCATTGCCAGCATATTGCAGGCCTCAGACTGCTGCAAGACCACCAGGGATCGCGGATCCTTGGCAGTAGCAGCGATCCCATGGCAGTCTGACCGCCCAACTCTTAACAGGGCGGTCGGACTGCGGATGCAGAGGTAGCCGCACCGCCACCATGGGTTTGGCAGTCCATCTGACCGCCAAACTCATGATCTGGCACTTAGTCGTCTAAGTAATTTACACAGTAAGTTTAAGCTTACATAAATTACTGATGTCTATATGGGTATTACGTTTCTTATACACCCGCATACCAGCAAAAAGAGTAAAATATCTACTAAATGTGGCCGATTTAACAGATATGCTTTATGTTCTGAATGCAACGAAAGGTTACACCCATTAGCACTACAGAGATTATAGAAAATTGGGTCTCGATGTACCTTGCTGAATACCTTCCAGTATGAAATGTGTATTGCAAACTGCTATATTTACTGAATGATAATATCAATGTTGTAATTTAACATGTCATGAGTAATGGAATATCTGAGGTCATGAGCAGTGCATGGCAGGGTCACAAGTTATAGTTATAACTGGTAAATTTCTGTCTTTTGATTTATAAATGTTAGTTTTTAACTAATTTAAACACTGTAAAGTGACTTTCACTTTTGGGTTATTCAGTGGATTTCTGGGTTTGTTTTTTTAATGAAAGGGAAGATCATATTACTATACCTAACTATAAGTTCTTTTTAACCTTTGTTTCTTTAGTAAAATTTAGTTTTTTTTAATCATATTCAGCCAGCACCCCAACTGCTCATGGCGTTTGACCATGCACAGTTGGAGGTTTGTCTAGGCCCACCAGTATCGGGTGGCCATCCCCCAGCAGCCTGTCTTCTTTGATGCCCCTTACCCCCGCCCCCTGCCCTCGTGATCCATTGTGCTCAATCTGCCCCTACTGCCTGTCCTGCATGAGGATCTTGCTGCCCTTGTCCTCCTGCCCTTCTCCCCTCTGCCCTTCATTTTCAGTGCCTATCAACTTTCCTGCCTGGTCAGCTTGGTCTGTGTGCATGACCCTGCCCCCTCCCTCCCGCTTTCCATGATCAGTTGTGCTGCCACTGCCCCTGCTACCTGCCCTGCTGGTCAGCTTGTTGCCTCTGGCCCCTCCGTCCTGCCATCCATTAGCCGTGCGTGTGCCCTGCCCTTGGTGTCACTTCAAAGGTTCTGAGTTCAAGGCAAACAGGACTAGCTTTTCTTCATGCTTCAGACAGCAGGGCAGTCCTTCATGTGAGTCGCCAGAGGTTCCAGAGTGTTATAATGAGAGGTTCTGAGGGTGACACTTTTATAACCAGTACCACCCTGTGTGGGGGGACCCCCTTTGTCTAACCATAACTGGTTCTGGTCAGTTCTTCTCCGCGACTGGATCAAGTCTCTCTAGGTTAAAAAAAGGGCAAGAAGGCCCAGGTGTGGGTTGCATTTGCAGGTGACAGGTCAGGTAGCTTCAGAAGTCAGGAAGGGGTTGGGCACAGCCTTCAGACTACCCTTTGAAGCTTAAGAAGGGCTGTGTACAACCCCCAGGTCACCCTGCTCAGGACAGGAACACCCTCCCCATATCCAAGGTTCTTTGGTCCCCTGACTGGAAGGAATACACATCATACTGCAGGCGAGCCATTAACAGTCATGTGATCCTGGACACTGTCAAGCCTGGACACAGTTGCAGGTCTGAGACATATTGTACAGGCTACTTTAGTGGAGTAGAATGAGAGCTTGAGCCCACTTGCAGTAATTAATTTATAGGTCCTGAGTTTACATAGTGCCATATTCTAGGGATGTATAAGTAAATTAAATGTACCAATCAGGTGTATACCAATGTTACCATGTTTGAAAGGGAGAGCACACACACTTTACCACTGGCTAGCAGGAGTATAGTGTGTATAGTCCTAAGCGCCAGTAAAGACGAGCTCAGCAAAGAAAGGAAAAAATCTGATATCACCCTGAAGAAAGGGTAAGGTGCAACAGAGGTTAATAGCCATACATTGCACTACTGTACCTCTCCTGGTACCTCAGTTGAACCGTTCTCCACTCTCTTCATGTTAGTGATACTTTTTGTTTATTTCTTACACAAAGTAGTATATTGAAGGTTCTGATGAGCATACATGAATGATATGGATCAGAGTGGTTTCATAAGAGCAGTTTGAATGCTTATATGACATTGCCACGATGACCATTGACTAGAAGGTGATTTCTAGTGCTGACATTCTAGACAATATAGTAAGGATTTTGAACCATATCCGTGGCTTGAATAGTGCAGAGTGATAGACTGTATGATCTATCTATAGAATTAGTAATGCTATGGAATGTTTTATGACTTTAATTGCTATGAAATGACAAAGTGATGCACATAAAAATAGAGAGATAGATGGTGTAGATAGATGATGTAATGGAGGTCTATACTTTCAGTGTTTAATGTATGCTAAGATCTCCACCCTGTCATTTGGTTTTATATGTATTTCATGACTTTCTCTCTTATGTGTTTTATTCCCCAGTCCTTTGTGTCTGGAATGATTTCTCTACTTTGCAGTGCTGCAGCCATCCTTATTCCGTTCTTTTGTTTGCTTTATTTTGGAAAGGCATTTGCATTCTCCTCTCCTACAAAACCAAGTATTCAGCAGTGGTAAATATTACAGATGTGAGAGATTAATTTTATTAGAGAAGATCAAGTACCAGTATGATATTGACTTAGATTAATACTGGCATGTTGTTTTATAGTGCCAACACTCCAGACACTCTACCAACAGTCTTTAAATGAATGTAGTTTGTAAACAGTGTTTTCTAATACTATCTATTATGCATTTTATATTATAGCTTAAATAATGGAATATTGGTAATCATCTTAGTGTGTGTTACACAATAAGAGTGAGACATTAGAGAGCACTTCATCCAATTGTGTACTGTGCTGATGAAAAAGAAAATATAAAGATGATACTAATCAGTAGTGGTGGACAATGAGGACTGCAAATAAAAATGTCATTACATAAAATTATGTGTTGGTACAACAGTCAGCTATTGTGATAACGTTGAGTTGTTTCATAGTTCCAAGACAGTAGGTGCTATAAAAAAGATACTAAATAATTTACATTTCTAAAGAGTGTCCGGTGATACTGTTGATTGGGACATTTGAATGTTGGTGTCCTCACTGAGGATAATCAAGTGCCTCAGTGCTAATTACGTCTGATATAAGACTGGTGCTCCACATTCCACTGTTTTACCTTCTGTTCCTCAATTGTTTTTTATTAAGTACACTTTGGGTGGAATGTTCTAATAGTCTTATACCAGTTGTTAAAGGTCATCTCCTTTGTTATAGATTCTTGCCTGCAGCTCTGCTGTATAGATGAGGGTCAGGCACGTTAACACTAGGATAGCACTGAGTAGCACACTACAAGGATACATAAAGTTGCTACTGAGCACTTTTGAATAATAATAACAGCCAAAAGCAGTTTCATAAATGAAAACTCAATTATTACTGACTACTGCCACAAAGACCATTGAAAGAAAGCTACTGTATAGCACCGAGGTAGGAAGCACTAAAGGAAAATAAAAATATATCATCTACTCTTAATGAATTGTAGAATCAGGGCCGTTTCTACCATTAGGCAAGACTAGGCGGCCGCCTAGGGCGGCAAAAGGGGGAGGGCGGCAAAAAACATGAGTTTGGGAATCCCCTCGAACGGCCTTCGACCTCGAAAGCGCATTGGGTAGCGCCTTCTACAATTCGACGTGACGTCACGTCTCGGCGCCACGGGCGGGGGCCGTGCGGGCCGCTAATAGCCTGCTGCAAAATTCCCGCCCGCGGCACGGCTGAGTCACTTGCTAACGACTACAGCCACGCCTTACGTCACCCGGCCGAGGTACTAGTGTGCAAGACGTCGCAGCGAACTGCTAATGTGAGGCGTGCGTGACCTCTACTAGACCACCGACCTACCACAGAAAACCTCAGACTCCGGTGAGCCTGTTATCTTTTACCAATCCCTGTGAGTGTAGCACTGCACGCTCATAATAACTCAGTGTTTCATAACTTTTTTTATTTAGCGCGGGGCCACTTCCCGCTGCCTCTGGCAAGACTGGCATCGGCCCCTTCCGCCGGCCCCCGTATGCACCAAAACGATAGCTGCACTGTAAGCGCGTGATGCGCGCATGTCCCAGCAGGCTTGAGGACTGGTGGTTCATGTGCGCGCTAGAGTACCATACTACAGTGAATATTACCCGAAACACGCGGCCAGCATATCTGTCACTTTCAGTGCCCAATGGCGAGACACTTTACTAGGGCGGTGCCGCCAGCTGGCGGAACTTGAAGTTTAGCTGCAGTGTGTACGCTGTTTGCACTACCGCGGGGGCATTGTAATGGATCCCGCGGCCCTCTCAGGCTCACCCGACCACCATCGGCACTGGCTAACTCCAGACTCCCGTCGAGAGCAGGGAGCCTGCTGCCTGGCAGCCTGTAGCAGAGGGAGCTGCTTGCTGCAGGCTTTCGGCTGCTGCCTAACTTAAACATCCCGCGGCAGATTCTTGACAGATTCTTGACTGTGACTGAATCAATGGTGTGTGACATAGATTTGAGCCAGGCCCGGCTTAGAGAGGTGAGCGCTGGCATGTTTATCACATTATTATTTTAGCATCACAATAAGCCCAGATCAAAACCTGTGATCAATTAAGCTGCCCCCTGTCAGAGCTGCCCCACAGGCTTTCCTCGTGTGCTGTTCAACATATGGAGGAGAACAACTGACAACATGATCCGGATCACAATCCGAACGCGGGCACTGGCTGCAGCCCCCACGCAGATCTGGTGGTGCCTCGCCTTCCGTTTTAAGTGCTGGCAAGGCACCCCAGACAGTCACTAACATGCACATGCAGTGTAGAGATTCCAGGTTGAAACGGGCTGTTTGGTTCTTTTTACTGAGCTGCCCTAGGCTGTGGTGTTGGCAAGATGCTTTTTTTATCCTCCTGGGCCCTGCATGCATCACAAAAAACCGAAGGACCTCCTGGCAGTCAGTGGAGCCCCCTCCCCCCGTCCCAAACATAATTTCGGTCCCAAGCAGCCGCTCTGACTCCGAGAGCAGATCGTTGTACACCAAGGCCAGTCTACTCTGCAGCAAAACGAGCAGAGCGGCCACTGTAACTGGCAGTTGAAGTTCTCAAAGAGTGCTAAACGATTGCTGAAGAATAACTAACACCCTAAAGGCAATCCATGACACCGACGCAGCGCCTGTTTACATTTCACACGTTTTACTCTATATTGAATTCCTGAAGACTGTGATGCTTCTGTAGATTTTAACAACGCACCGACATGGCGTGCTTTTGGGCCATTTCAGAGAGATGTTGGAAGAGAAAGAATGAAAGTGTATAGAGAGTGAGAAACTGCAGAGGACAGTTAGCCTGGATGACAGGGGGAGAGAGTGATGGTAGTAAAAGGGAGGGGGCGGCATTTTTCAATTCTCGCCTAGGGCGGCAAAACACTTAGAAACGGCCCTGTGTAGAATAGCACATTATATTAGAATATGCAAATGTTGCCAACTCTAATTATGACAATGAAGTGGGTCAGGGCTCATAATGGCTGATATAAGTGTTCGGCTGCAAGATTATAATGTTTATCTTTTCCTACAGCCTTTTTAGTTTAGAATACCATCAGTGGGTGGAGTGCTCTAATAGCCCTTCTGCCCTGGTGTATACCAGTTGTTAAAAGCATTTTGCCTCATTTTAAGACACTCCCATGGTTTAGACCTACAACTTGGGTCTAGGTCCTTTAACAACCTGTTTAGCTCTTGGCAGCAGAGTAAAATGCTATATTAGAGTACTGAAAAGTTTGGAACTCCATTAAAGCAAATGATGTGCCTCAGGGATAATAATGGCTGGTAAACGTTTTCTTCTCGAACACTCCACTGCTTGGGTCTCTTTTCTCTCCTTCTAGTATATAATATTCTACCATGAGTAGGTGGAATTTTCTAATAGTGCTACAACCTGTAACAAGGAAGTTTGTCTTTCATACTTGGTGTACGCCACAACGGTGGGGAACTAGAGTAAAAGGACAAAACACTTGGGGGCTTATTTACAAGCCCCTTGCGCCACTTTTACGTCACTTTTAACATTGGAAAAATGACGTAAAAGTGGCGTAAGGGGCTTGTAAATAAGCCCCTTGGTGAGGATCAAAAATTCAAATTTTAAAAAAAAATTGAAAAGCTGATATTCTTTGACATTCAGAGGGTTCTCAACTTCTCATGGCTGCAAGGCTTAAGTGTCTTCCAATTTATTTAATATGTGTGTGCTTCTCACTTAGTAGTGTTTGCATATAGATCAAGACTTGTGAAAGTGGGAAAGAGTGATAACTATGCTGTTGTGTGTGAAATTCAGTTTTCGTCATTTGAGAGACTAAGAGACACCACAGCTAATTAGAATTTCATCCTTTCTCTTTTAAAGACTGCAGTAACATTATGAGTTACGGCATGAGAAAGTTAGAAAGCTTTTCCATCACATGATTCATACCATAAACTTTTCTCTTTTCTGTCCCCAGACAACATATCATTGTAATTTTCAATGCTGTAGGCCTACATTAGGATTAAAACTGAGCTGCTGTTCCATGTGACAGCGTTATAGCCCGCTGCTAAGTGCTATACCAATAATTAAAAGACCTGATTCTGAGTTATAGGCCCAGTTATAGAGAATGGCTTTTAAAAAGTGATTTAACCTGAGGCAGAAACCTATAACAATATTAGAACATTCCACCTAATAAGGGTAGACTGTTCTAAATTAATAAAGGTACAATCAGAAATGCAAATACATTATATGTTGGTACAGAAGGCCCACACCTGCCATTATCACTCCTGAGTAACTCTATTGTCTTCAATTTAAGCCTCAATTTTTCTATATTTTTTCTAAAATAACGTTTTTTTTTTTAAAACATATTTTTATTAGAATTGAGGGTAATTAACTTCACATATGTCAGCACATGACTTTACTTTGTATTTGTGCATTACGTCATCATATACCATATACATTCCAAAGTATGCATCCCCATTGTGGTTTTTAAAAGTAGCAGGCGATGGTACTGCCACAGGGGTGAGCTCTCTTGTGTACTGGCATTGAGGAGTGATATTCCAGGATGTTCAGTGAAACAGTACACAGTGAATTACCTTCTAGTATGTGCAGTCTGTCTTGAGAAAGGGGGGTGCTAGACGGTGGCTCCCCAAGGGGTAAAATTCAGTGAAGTAAAGTGAAACAAAATAAAAACTTGGGAACTGTGCAGTGTGGTGCTTTAATGTCATTTTTCATTAGGGGTAGAGAAGAAGGGGGAAAGATCCCGGGGGGGGGGATGGCCCAGGAAGCAGGGGGGCCTCCGCTCCTCTTGTGTGTATGCCATCACATCATCTGAAGCAGAGGTCAGGTGTGCCCGGGAATATTCAGTTCGGGGTGGTCTGTGTTATGGCTTTGGGGTGTGGGGGGTCCTAAGAGCTCCAAGTGCCTCACCACTCAAGATGACTGTTCATGGATGCTTTCTGGACCAGAGCTAGATTCGTCGTCACTCGATTGGGATTGATGCCGTTCAGGGTGCTCCCAGCACTCCAGTACCTCCTTTAAGAGGTTGGCCATGACGTGCCGCCGAACCCCTCGCACATCCTCCCTGAAGAGGGCTCTCCCTTCTGTACCTGCCCAGTGTGTCATCTCACATTTCCAGTCCCCCACTGTGGGTCCCCTTGTCGATTTCCAGGTTAATGCTACTATCTCTTGGCCAGGACCAAGGCTAGGTCTACGAACCTAGAGCCCACCTTACGTTTGGGTGGCCGAGAGAAGAGTCCCAGTATGCAGGTTTCAATCGTGTGGCCAATCGTGCGTCCCACAGCCGCCCCTGTCCACTGAAAAACTTCGACCCAGAATCTGTTTACTATGGCGCAGTTTCAAGTCATGTAAATAAAGTCAGCATCTGCGTGATCACACCTCTGGCAGTTACGCATATCACCCCCATACACAACCCTGCGTCTGTGAGGCATCATATGTCATATGGGAGTAGTTAAATTGTATATATTTCATCCTAGTATTACCGGAAATATTTTTGAGGTATGCTAAGATTTTGTTCCATTCTGGGTCTGAGAGCTCTCTAGTCAGTACGGCATCCCATTTGCCACGCAGTTGCTGAAGGGGAGTACGGGAAATCTCCGACAGTGAGGTGTAATGCATTTTACCTGGTGCTGTGCCCTACCCAAAGTGAGTATAAACTGCAACGCCACATGTGCCTCAGGCTCTTCCCAGCCTTTACACCACAGTGCCATGAATGTGCATACTAAGGCTTCGTAGTGTAAGAACTGCCCAGCCTGGAGCCCCAAGTTTTCAACCAGGTCTTCCAAGGGAGACAGTACAGACTGCTGGTAACAGTCCCCCTACCGTATCGATTCCCACTTCGGGCCATGGCGACAACTGTTCGGGGGTGAATATCTTTCTAGGAATGCCATGTGGCAAACCTATTAGGGGCAGGGCAGGGGCATACAGGGGAATCTCCAGCCGTTCAACCACGCAGCGTCTCCAGCACTGCAAGAGAGTGGTCTGCAACAGTGATTGGTGAGGGATCACCACTGTCCCAACCAACATTTTGGCCAGCAACAGGGGTGTGCGGTCCCCAGCATTCGTCAAATTTGTATCTTCTAAAATAACTTCTAATGTAGGATGATGCTGATGATGTGACTCTTGTTTTTATACATTTGACTTTCTATTGTTTTTTCAAAATTGCAAACTAACAAAAATTATTGAAATTTATTAAAAGCCCTAGCATGTCATCCTTGTTCTGCAGGTCTTCGACATCAGCAAAAATATGTACAAAAAATCAGAAGTAAATAAAATGGATGGCACAGCAATTATGAAGAAACCTTTTAAACTAGAAGAGATAACGCCTCAGCAAAAATTGTACACAGAAACTGTAATTTTGGTAAGAGAAGTCAAGATTTTCTTCAAAAATTACCACACAAAACACAACTAATTGATCAAGGTATTGGTAAGAGGCAAGAAAAATCTAAATCAAGAGTAATTGAAGATACATTTGAAAAAGGAAAGAATATGTACAAACATAGGCATGAGGATTCTTCTCATCGAAGCAAGATATTTAAAGAACTCCAAGAAATGTTCTTCCTCAATAGGATAGTGAACAAAATCATGAGATCAATAAGACAGGTAAAGAAGAGATTTGCTAGGCAAAGGCAGAAGCAATTTGTAGAGTCCTATAGAAAAGCCATTTGCTCTAAAGAGAAACTTATTTATTCTTATTCTAGATAGAATGAGAACATTAGGAAGGTTGGTGATTTCACTGAAAATGAATGGCCACCAAAAGCAGCATTTCAACAAATTAAACTTTTGTGCAATGCTTAGGTGAGACTGGAAACATACTTCCAGTACATAAGAATTCTTTAATGAAGCGAGATATTTTTAGCAAAATAATTTAGTCTTTGCTGTTGACACAGGTGCATGTGTGTATCAGCTCAAAGAAGGTACACCAATAGAAAAGGAAAAGTTAGTGCCTAGAACTAGTGAAGATGTGTGCTAGACCAGTTAGCCTCAGGGTGGTCTTCCACCAATTTCTTTCCTGCTTACTGTCTCTTTTTGCTGATTTTTTTTGTTGAACTCTGAGCACTTTACCACTTCTGACCAGTGCTAAAGTTCATTTGCTTCTCCCCTAAACATGGTTACATTGGTTTGTTTAACCACAATTGGGATAGTTAATTTATCTGCAAGTCCCTAGTGGAGTAGACTACCTGTGCCCAGGTCCCATAAATTAAATGCTACTAGTTGGACCTGCAGCACTGATTGTGCCACCCATACAATTAGCTTTTAAACATGTCTCAGGCCTGATACTGCAGAGCCTCTGTGTGCAGTTTAACTGCCAAGTCAACTTGCCATTTAAAACCACTTCCAAGCCTTAAACTCCCTTTTTATTACACACAAATCACCAATATGGTAGGCCCTAGGTAGCCCAAAGGGCAGGGTGCTATGTAAGTAAAAGATAGGACATGTACTTTTAAGTTTTGCATGTCCTGCGAAAAACACCTAAATTTGTTTTTCACTACTATGAGGACTACTCCTCTCATAGGTTAACATTAGGGATTCCTTATTACACATTTAAGCTGTAATTCCTGCTTGAGAAGGAGTACCTCTGTCATGTTTCATATCATTGGAATGGTATTGATATATCTCCTTTACTATTAAAGTTGGTTTTAACATTACTATTTTATAAATGCCACTTGGCATTTCTCTGTTCTTAAAGCTCTGTGTGATTGCAGCCTGTCTCCAATACACGTCTGGGGTGGCTGACAGCTTGACTTTGTGCATTGTCTCTAGTAACCTATACACAAAGGAAAGTTAGGTGTATCTGAGTGCCCATCTGCATCCCGATGGCTCATCCTGGGCAGGATAGGAGGGAGAAGCTGATTCTTACATTTGAATAGGAAGTCTCCTGGCCCCAACAAAGGGTTGATTACCCTCCTGTAGATAGTCCGGAGCCAGGGCTAAGAATAAATCAATCAATCAATCAGGGTTAATATTGAGTGCAGCTAGTCACCCATTAGGGTCTCAAGGACCTCTGTTCACTTCAAAGACACTTCTTCATAGTCACCCCCACTTCAAAGGCACAACTGGGTATAAGTACTGGGTCTCAGACCACACCAACTCAGACACTTCTGGACCTGCAAAGAAACTCTGTCAGGAAGAAGGACTGCTGTGCTGCTGCCAAGGACTGTCACTCTGCTAGACTGCTGCTCTGTAAGAACTGCTTTTCAGCTGTGCTGTCCTGCTGCCTGCTTCCCTCTAACCCTGCTGAGGAAGAACTGGACTCTGCTTGAACCCAGAATGTTCTCCAAGGGCTTGTTGGCTTGCTCGCCCCCCCCAGGCCACACACCACCTTGCCACCACCTTACCGCAGTAGCGTACCGGTGAGGTGAGGTTCAGCTTCCCGGCTCCCGGCCTCAGCTGGAATTTTTCAGGCAGTACGTCAGGCACCTCAGGCTCAGACGCAGGGCTGCAAGGAGTTGCAAGCGACCGGGGGGCGAAGTACCAGCGAGGTACCGGCGGTGGAGGAACCCCCCTGCCACCAAAACCGCTGTTGGGGACCACAGTACAGGCAATGGTAAACGGTAGATGATGAACGACGGGGTCCTCCACTTCTCCTTCTTCCTCCTTCCTCACTGCCACTCCACGCCTCCTGATGTGCTATGTCCGTACGTCACTGATTCCTCTCACTCGATCAACTTTAGATGGTACTGAAAGCTGGCCTCTCAGCACAGGCTCAGCAGCTATCTCGATGCCATACTTCATGTGGGTCAGCTCTTCAAGGTTCAGGAAATAGTGATGATATTTAGTAGAAACATGCAGCGGGCATGCTCCTGGCATGCCAAAGGTGCACCAAAGACACAACTGCCTGTCTGTGCCTGGACTGAATTCACTGGTCCCTCCCCTTCCCACTGCTACCCCACTGCACTCCACCACGTGCCCACTGCACTGCTGCCACATCTCACCACACAACAGGGAGGGAGTATTCACATGTGTCTCCTGCAAATTGCCACACACTCTCCCACACGCTACACACAATGCTCCATCATTAACAGCCCTCAGCACCCCACTCACTCACAATCACAGGAATCAGCCACCGCTCATGCTCAAGAGACCATCCACACCCATTCAAAATGCCATTCGGAAACATGGCGATACCCAACCTCTGTACCAGACATCGTTACAGCTATCCCCACCAGCTAAAAGATCACCAGGCCAGACTATTAACACGAGCTTGGAGGGAGAGCCACCATCATATTAAAAAAAAACATCAGCTGCACCACCTATAGGGACACCCCATCAGCTACATGGAGTATCTCACATTCAAGATATGCATTACACCCAAAGTCTCCCTAGGCGTAATGCTTGTATACAGACCACCAGGACCCGTGCCAATTTTCCCAGGGACATCACAGACTTTGTCACAACCCTCATCATTAACACCAGCACCTTCATCATTCTTAGAGACCTTAACTTTCACCTAGAAGACTGCACTGACCCAAACTCTACGGTCCTTCTAGAAAACCTCAGAAACCTCTGCCTAATCCAGTATGTTACTGAACCCACCCACACCACAGAACATCTATTGAACCAGATTTTCCCCTCAATCGGTGACATTAAATAAAAAAAGCCAGCAAATATGACCTGGACAGACACCTTTGTCAGTTACAGCATAATCATTCCACACCACAGACCTACCACCACAGGACCTTCTCGTTGCAGATAGAAAAGCAACATAGAAGAGGACTGGGCATCTGCCCTCTGCATACAAGCAACTTGCTGAAAGCCATCTAGAACCCCAACAGCTGGATCACCGCATTTGCCAACACCCTGGCACACAGAGGATCTCAGGCTGACAAAACGCTACGGCAAGCAACTGGAGCCAACTGGAGAGCAAGTCAAGACAGCACGAATAAAGGCATCTTCAAATCTGCTGTAAGATGTTACCACCAGCAGATACAGAATGACAGGTCAAAGCCTTGCAGACCACATCAACAGTGGCACAAACAGCACTAAATCTTTGCCATAATCAAAAATTTCACTACACCTCTTTCTGCCTCCAGCAACATCACCCCCATGCAACCTTTGAAACTAACTTTTGGAATTTGTCTGTAACAAAAGCACCTTCATGTACCAGACCCAGTCACCATCAAATCTCAACTTCCCATCACATCTGAAGAACAAACCCTGACCTTGTGGCCCACCATCACCACCACCGAAACCACCTCTGCCATGAAGTCCATCCATTTTGGAGCCCCATCTCACCCTTGCTCCACCATTCCGTTCGGTTAGAGAAGCACACTGACACCCATCCTCAATGCCTCCATCGACTCAGCCACATTGCTGGACACTTGTAAACTCATGACCATCATACCCCTGCTCAAGAAACCATCGGCTTATCCCCACAGCAGAGATATAGCTTAGGGAAATGTTGTCCATGGCATCCTATGAGTGGGTTATTTACAAATTGGAAGACTGCCTCTCTATTTTTGACAAAATCTGGGCTAACCTAAACGAAACACAATAGATGTTAGGAAGGTAATGAGACTACCTATGGGACAGACTATTCAGATTAATAGGACCCCTACTAGCCTCCCGAGGTTGAATGGCTAAGTGACATCAGTTAGATGAAGTTTGGGACATTTTATCCATCTTCCCAAATAGTTATAAGTAGAGGTAGGAGGTGAACTCTGCTCCGCTGGTGGAGCTTGTGGATTTTTTGCCACTCTGTGCTCCGCTTGGAGCGTGGGGTTCAGCAAAAACTCCGCCTTCTGCCACCACCTAGTGGAGATTACCGGTGCCGGCCCATCCCTATGTCACAGCCAACAGACATGGCGAGCAGTGCCTGGAAGTGATCTGCGCATGCATGGGTGCATGCCCCATGCCCTGTGAGGAAACACGCTTATGGAGGTCTAAAATAAATATAGTAATGGTGAGCGTGTGCAGCCTGAGCACGCTGAAGGATTTGCTCGACGCACACGGTATAGATAGGGGAGACCTGGGGACACCCCCAACAGACGGGAGATTGTGAGCCAGCACCAGTCCCTCTGGCCCAACGTTTGGCTCCTGCATCTACAGCCGGTGCAGCTTCTGTACACCCAGCTGATGCACTGCTTCTCTTCGCTGAGCCGAGGTAAGTTGCTGCTCCCACAGGAGAATGGAAGGGTGAGCCGGTGGTTTAGGTAAGAAGCCTGTCTGCACCAGCCAAGTGCTTTGTTAGTGGGACTGCTAGCCTCAGTCCGCACCAGCATGTGAGCAGCGTTCAGTGATGGGGTTTCGAAACCCTGTAACAATGGCAACCTGTTTGTGCAACGCGCATTTCAAATAATGTGAATTGTTTTGGAGATGAGAATGCAGATATGTTTTTTAGCCAACAGAATGTGTGCAGACTTTTAGTGTAAATGATCAGACATCCATTGGCTCAGTTGGATCGCTCCCTGAACAGTAAACATTTTTCTGAGGAACCTCAGACCTTTTGGCTAACAGCAGGCAGTTTCTAATTAGGGCGAACAGAACTCAGCATAATTTCACAAAGATTTTATGCAACTCCGTGGAATTCCGCATAGTGCAACTCCACGAGCTCCATCCACCCCTTGTCATAAGTACTAACAGATGCTCCAATGGTCATCCCAGTACAGAGTGGGCTTCTCAGCAGTGAAGAGCTTTGATCTCAGTGTTTTTCGTATAATATTCCATGGTTGTGTCAGCCTGCCATCTTACTACTAGGAAGCCTGCAAACTCACTTGCGAAGTGCTTCAAGATTCATTGCTTAGTTCCACCCTCTTCAATGCATACATGATCCCTCTGGCCAACATCATCTGTGCACATAACTTCAATATCTTTGCTTACTCTGATGTTATGCAACTCATAATCTCTGAGCAGACCCCCAACACAAGAAACAAGTTCATTGCCTGCATGACTGAAGTCGCTAACTGAATGAAAGCCAACTGTCTCAAGCTCATCACTGACAAGACAGAAGTAGTGATCTTCAGCAAGAACACCTCACCATGGGTCACTAAGTGGTGACTGATGGAACTTCAACCCCCACCCAGCGTGGTGCACTTATTTGATTGGATCAAAAGAGGTAAAGAAGGAGGGAGTTTCACCATGAGAAGTTATAATGTGTGAAAACTTGTGCCACAAAAAAATACAGGATACTCACAATACATGTATATGGGAGCCGAATAAATCTATAATTAAGACAAACAAAGTGAAACAAGGTCATGATCGGAAGAGAAATCATGACATTTGAGACATGACACAGGTGAGAATTGAAGTAATCAATAAAGGGAGGGCATGGGAGGAACCACAGTAAAAAAAGACCGGTACGTCTATTTCAATTAACAAGCAGAAATATTAAATGGTTACGCTCATAATCTGGACCCCTCCTTAGGAGGCGCATGGTCTAATGAGAGCATTGTGTGTTAAACAAAGGTGTGGTAAAAAAACTGGAATGTCGATTTCACTAGCCAAGCTTTCATATTGAATGGTTATGCTTACAATCTAGACCCGTGGAATGGGAAGCTTGTGTTGTAGAGAGAATACTAAGATATGGCAAATGTGGGAGCCATCATGGATTGGTCTCCCTAAATCGAGATGGAATTAATCAAAAAGGTGTGAGATGTAACTAGAATAAATCTGCAAGAGGAGTTTGAAAAAAGGCTCAAAGCTAGTTCAGTAAAGAAGTAATGCAGTTCCAAGTGGACAGACAAATATTTTTCTTTAATTATATCATAGTCATGGTACTATATTCATAAAATGAAAGATGGTCAGTTATGACATTTAACAATTGGTAATATTGTTAATAATGTGCGAATGCACACAGCTCATATGAAAAACCTATTTACAGAAATTTACAAGCATGGATGGATAATGTTTTTTTACATGGCAAACAAAGTTATGAACAGTAGACACATTGAGATGCATAGAGTGCTTATAAATAGCATTAGAGAGAGAATTTTGGTAGGTACCAAATGTATAACGTTTGAATAGTGCTAAAGTAGACCATTCTACAGTAACATTGAGTACATTTGTGACACTATTCAGTTTACAGATCATCTATTTGCATGTAACAAAAGAAGGTAGTTGACACTGTTATTCTGTGAGGTACTACTAGCCGCTTCTAGTATACCTAGTAGTATGGTTCCACTGTGAATAGTGGTCAACCAATGGTGCAAGTTGTACTCAACATTTGATTCGGGATTGATGCTATAGTATGAGCTTGCGGATCTCCTGTGCTGTTTTCCCCAGGTATAGGAGACCACATGGCCATAGAAAGGAGCCAATAACACTATTTGCCTGGTAAAGAAAGTGTAGCCCTCATTCTCCAGTTTGTGTTCTTTAATTGAATCATATAGTTTACCAATTAAATGTATTACATATGTACACCTTTTGATCTATTGTTCAATATTCACAATCTAATAGTGGTCAATTCCTTTCTCATTAATATCTCATCACGATGCGTGGTAACATCATCTTTTGGCTTGATGAAACGTATGAATATTTTAATAAATGATACCCTTGTTTGTTGTTCATCTCAGTATATCCTGATACCCAAGTTCATATGTGGTTATTGTGTTGCCCTCTTTTTAAATAACATTGTTGAAATTACTAGTAAGATCAATTAATTATTTTGAAAGTCTGCTTTAGGCTTTGTGAACGAGTACTATAGCAACCTTAACTGTTGATTGGACTCTTATAAGGTTGTCTGTAAGCTTTTGAAAGATGCAAAAGAAATTAGATATTTCAAAAGTAAAGCATTGTTGATGGGTTGAATTGTCTTTTCATTTGTATTCATCCTAAATGAGGGTGCAATCAACATAGGTAACTTGCGGAGAACAGGCTGCTGACCATCATTAAACAATAGACCTGTGGTCAGCCTTTGCTGTGAAAGACTGCAGGTTAAGCATGTTGGGGATTAGGTGGTCATGGAGCATTGGGAATAGGATCACAGGCACAAATATGGTGACAAGCACATAGAGATGCTGCAACATGCACCTCCAGACAACAAATGGCATCAGATTTCACGTGAAACATACAGATCAGGTCAGCCTTGAAGTAGAACGGTTACAACCATCACACGCCTTTTGTCTTCTGCGAAAGGTTCAGAGGTCCATAGGTGAGGCCATGCGGCCAACCCTGATCAGCGCATAGCCAAAGGCCATGCATGGCAGTTGTTGACCACATGCAGATGGTTGGGCACAGTGTTTTGCCATAGGGAAAGTCTACCACTTAACCCCTATTACATGTTGAATACAGTGTCTGTTTTGACTCCAGGTCTTGCAGAGTACCTCCACTGTATATGTCCAACATCGGTGAATAATAGAGGTTACCTGCTTGTGGAAATGTCCGTACAGACACTGGCCACAGGCTATTCACTGTACCACATGCTCACGATATGCAAGAAAATCAAATCTGGCTCCCCTGCTGACCCCCTCAAGCCTTATCAATTTCTTCAATCCCTGCCTTCGCTCCTCTCTCTGTTCTGTAAATTGATTAATATGTCCATTTCCACGGCGGTTGTCCCTAGGGCCTGGAAATTGGCTAAGGTGGTTCCGCTATTAAAAAAGCCCACATTAGATGATTTCAAACCAGAGAATTATCGCCCCATCTCACTTCTTCCATTTGCATCCAAGATTGCTGAAACCTATATTAATTCTATTCTTACACGGTTCATTGAAGGGAACAACCTGCTTTACCCCTCACAAAACGGGTTTCGCTCCCGCCACAGCACGGAGACGGCACTCCTGCCGGTGACTGAACATCTAAGGAGCTCACTGGATGTAGGGCAGACATCCGCTCTGATATTGCTAGACTTGAGCACTGCATTCGATACAGTGTCCCATAAGATCTTGCTGCAGCACCTGAGGGAGGCGGGTATTGGAGGCCTAGCCTTGGGCTGGCTTGCCTCCTTCCTTTCCGAGAGAACTTTTCAAGTATCAGTGCCCCCTTTCAGTTCCAACGTACATGCCATCCAGCAAGGGGTCCCCCAGGGCTCGGCTTTTAGCCCTACCCTATTTAACGTTTACATCCAACCTTTGGCTGCAGTGGCGAGGAGCAGAGGACTAACCGTGGCGTCATATGCCGATGACACGCAGTTAGTCGTGGCACTCTCCAATGATCTCTCACAGGACGCGTTTAAATTTAGAGAGGACCTAACATCCATAGCAGACTGGATGACAACCAATTGCCTTCAATTGAACGCGATCAAATCAGAGATCCTGCTGGTTGGGAAAGATGTGGCACTATGGAGTGAGCAATGGTGGCCACCTACCTTGGGCAGCCCGCCTGTCCCTAAGCAGGCAGTAAAAAATCTGGGAGTCTGGGTGGATTCCGCCCTTACCTTTCAGGCCCAAACCAAAGTGGTAGCTGGGACCTGCTTTGGACTTCTACGCGAGCTTAAACCACTGCTAGGTTTTTTTGATCCCACCACATGGCAGGTCATTGTCCAAGCCAGAATTCTTTCTAGGCTGGACTATGCTAGTGCATTCTATCTGGGGATGAACAAAGCTGAGATTCTCCGCCTTCAAAGGGTGAAAAATGCAGCTGCTTGGACTTTATTTGGTCTGCCGAGAAGATGTCCCACAACCAGTGCCATTCATAGATTGCACTGGCTGCCAGTGGCAAAACGCATTGAGTTTAAAACCCTTTGTATAGCTCACAGAATTCTTAATCTGCAGGCCCCGGATATTTTGGCGAATCTCCTTACACCCTATGTTCCCACTCGGTGCTTACGTTCAAGAGATCAACACTTGGCTGTCGTCCCGAGAACGAGAAAGGTCCGAGCAGGAGGGCGCTCTTTTCACGCCCTAGCCGCTAAACTTTGGAACTCTCTTCCCATGGGCATTAGGAGCATCAGCAATCATGTCCAATTCCGCAAAGCCATTAAAACCTATCTCTTCCCCGCCTGAGTGGCCTGGGTGCTTGCTACACGGTCTTCTTAGCAGTTCTGCAGCAATAGCGCCGGGGCGCCCCTTTGCTGGGGCAGCTGTGCGCTTTACGAATCTGCTAACATAACATAACATGCAAATGGTTGGGCACAAGGTTTACCATAGGGAAAGTCTACTACCCAACACCTATTGCATGCTGAATACAGGGTCTGTTTTGACTCCAGTTCTTGCAGAGTACCTCCACTGTATATGTCCAATATATCTGAATAGTAGGGGTTATCTGCTTGAGGAGGTGTAGGTGCAGACACTGGCCACAGGCTAATCTCTGTGTCCAACATGTCCTGCGTTTGGCTGAAGATCATTTGCAGTGGAGGTTTGATACTTGTGGAAGGTTGGGTGCAGGGCCTTGTTGGAGCCTATGCACTGAATCCATAACTGTTGCGGATTGGAAGCAGGATCTGGCCAGAAGCTATGTGTGAGATGTCATAAGTATTGTCCTCAATTATGTCTTTTAACATGTCATAAGTGATGCAAATTGTGCATCAGTGCATGCAGTGTATATAATTGTCCAACAGAATGCTACTATTTTAAAATTAGGGAGCTGGTAAGCGACTGAGAATATGGGTAGGCTGAGAGAACAATTGTTTAGCAAATAGGATGCTGTACTTATGCAGAGGACTCTCTCTTTAACTAATTTTAAAACCTTAAAAAATACATCAAGCCTCAAATTGCTAAAATCCCATACCCTCCCCACACTTTAAACCCACTGTTTTCATGCATGCATTAACATCTCAATGCTCATTGACTTCAATCTGCTCATCAGTAAAGGATTTAAATTCAACAGCTCCAATTCCAACAAAATCACAAAGGAAAATGGGGCTTAGAGGTTATGTTTACCACTAACATTACCTTTTCTTAGCTTCCAGGAATTTATACAGGGGTTTTAGGCAGGCATACGCCCATTTGTGGGGGAGCTCTCTGGCACACTGGAGATCTCAACATCCATAAATCCATTAAAGCGGAGGGAAAATGGGTGTTTGAAGTGATGGTTTGCTTTGAACTTCTGGGTGCAAATTCACTACTTTTTCATGAATAGAGACAATGTTGTGGAAGGGTTGAAGCAAAGTTGTAACACACTGTGAAAGCCTGTAAAGCGCTGTGATTCTTGATGTGATCAACTGGCAAGGAACTTGTTCGAGAAGAGTAACCTATAATGTAGAAAGCTCAGGGGGATGCCCCCTGAATATTGAACCCACGGGGACAGAATATTGAGGTCAGAAAAATATATAAAGTCAAGTAAGTCTAGATTTCAATACTTAACTACATATATATGCACCTATGTGGTTCATATTTCTTAATGGTATGTAGATGTGGAGTTAGGAATAGTAAGTCTATACTTTAGGCTATGCACTAAACTTTTGATATTTCGTCCCTCTATATTCTCTCGTAGATATTCTTATACCACATGTTGGTATTGATATTCAGTAGTACAATCGCTTAGGGTAGACAAGAAATGTTATGTAAGGCAGGGTCTGCAATCGTCAATGCACTTCTCTTTCATATATTTCAGTCTAAAATAAATGTCAGTGATTTAAAAATTAGAATACAATTATTGAAACTAGATCGTTGTAGCAACCAAAAAAATTGCAAACAAATGTATACAAATAATCGACTCCCTCTGAACATTTAACTCACTTCTCAAAATTCAAACAATGTTAATCAGCAATTGCATCAATGTTTTCACAGTTTAAATTTTTGAAACAGTACTATGACATATTCATTAACGAAAAGTGTGTTATGTGAAGCATATGTAATTCTACTGTTTCTTAAAGATTACCTGTTGCATTGCAAGAGAATAATAAACTCCTTTTTTCTCCATAAGCTCAGTGTGTGAACCCTGCTCAACAATGACACCGTTGTCAAATCCTGCTATGACGTCAGCTGTCTTTACAGTAGAGAGACGATGAGCAATCAAAATTGTTGTACGACCAGCCCTAGCCTTGAAAATAAATGAAAAAATATACATTTTACATTTAAAATTACAGGTTATATAAAGCATGGTATTCTGATAATTAATCTCAAATCAGATTTTCATATTCTATTTACTGCAAAAGAGTTTTAAATTGTATGGATAGTGAGCCAAACCACTAAATAGTATTGTCATTGCATTGTCGGTTATTTGCATAAATGGAATATAATTGGAACTAGCCTTTACTTCAGATCATTTAAGGCGATTGAACTCTACCACGAAGTCCATGCAGGTAAGTACCATGCAGGTAATTAATTGTACCTTTACCATGCAGTACTTTACCACAGAGGTAAGTATTTTTTATTACGTAACATATATATATATATATATATATATATATATATATTCACTGAAAAAAACCATAGGTTTTAGGGACAGTAATAGTTAGTTGGACATTGCACTCGTACAAAACCCGTGAAATTCCCCTGTTATAGTTAGTTCAGCTAACTATAACTCGCGCCCCCGCAATGCACTGCTGATGATGTCACATATTACATCACTCATGACATGGTCAGTGACATCACTCATGACATCACTGATGACATCATCCAGTGACTGTGTGTTTCTGTAAAGTTTAAATATGTTTAATATATATAGGGAAAGGCGTATTGAAGAATGTGTGGGTGTATAAGTGTCTGAATGGATGATTTAGTACGTGAGTGACTGACTCTACAAGTGAGTGATTAAACGTATCTTACTGAATGCATGGGTTAGTGACTAAACTGTGTGAATGTCTGTATCCGTCTGTTTGTTGGTGTGTAAGTGGATGCATGGATTTGCGAATAGCTACATGAGTGTCTATATGGGTTATTGATTGGTTCTCTGAGTATCTGTATGGCTGCCTGAGTGTTTGTGTGGGTGGGGTGTGTGTGACTCTATACATAGATGTGTGAGTGGGTGATTCACTGGGTGCATGATTTCAAGAGTGCATCTGTGATGGACTGCTTGGGTGGGTGAGTGTGTGTATGGGTGTGTTAGTGAGTGAATGTATATCTCAGTGGTACATGTGCGAGTAACTACTACATATGTAAAAGGCAGTATATATGTGTGTTAGAGTATTTAAATGGCTATAAGTGAGAGTGTGTTATTGTGAGAGTGGCTGTATGGATGCGTGTGTGCTTGTATCAGTTATTGTATAAGAGCGTAAGAATGTGCTAGTATTTGTATGAGTAAGTGAGCTGGTGTGTGTATAACTGTATAGGTGAGTAAATGGGTGTGTGATTAATTTTTTGCATGACTGACTAGGTGTGTGAGTACCTCTATGGATGAGTGGCGGTGTGTGAGTGTTTATATAGGTGTATGAGTGCATATGATAGTCCTGTACTGAGTGACTGTAAGTATGAGTGACTGTACAGGTGAGTGAGTGGATGTGTGTGTAGACCTAAGAATCAGTGAGTGGGTATGTAGTTTTTGGTGTTGGAGTGTTTATGGTTTTGAAAATGGCAGTCTGTAATTTAGAGTGGGTGTATCAAAAGTTATATTAGGGTGTGAGAAGATGCATGAAATTTTCACATGGATGATGTCATCAGTGATGTCATTTGAGATGTCATCAGTGATGTCACTGACCATGTCATGAGTGATGTAATATGTGACGTCATCAGCAGTGCATTGCGGGGGCGCGAGTTATAGTTAGCTGAACTAACTATAACAGGGGAATTTCACGGGTTTTGTACGAGTGCAATGTCCAACTAACTATAACTGTCCCTAAAACCTATGGTTTTTTCAGTGAATTTCAAAGGTTTTTTAAATGCTTATTTCTAACTATAACGTGTCTGAAACCTATGATTTTTTCAGTGAATTTCAAAGGTTTTTTAAATGCTAATTTCTAACTATAACGTGCCTGAAACCTATGGTTTTTTCAGTGAATTTCAAAGGTTTTTTAAATGCTAATTTCTAACTATAACGTGCCTGAAACCTATGGTTTTTTCAGTGAATTTCAAAGGTTTTTTAAATGCTAATTTCTAACTATAACGTGCCTGAAACCTATGATTTTTTAAGTGAATTTCAAAGGTTTTTTAAATGCTAGTTTCTAACTATGCCAACAGAGGTAGGACATGTGAAGAAAGAAGAAAAAACGCACAGAAAGAAGCAAAAGATGTGCAGAAAGAACCAACAGAGGAGCAGAAAGAGGCCTTGTTGCAAAATCATCCTGTGCCCACAACTTTTTCAGACGGGTACTGGTGGTAACTGACTCTGACTAACCAGAGCCAGTGCGCGTTTGCACAGTGGTGAAGGGAGGGGGGCCTGAGGTGACATGTGTGCAAACGCGCCCCGTGGCGCGTTTTAAGTTGCGGGATTAAGTCCCCTTGAATCCTGAGGGTCCCTGGGGCCCAACTAGCCCCCAGGTACCTACAGTTAGGACCACAGAGCTGAGTTGCAGAGAGGCGTTCCGAGGCCACGCACCTTTTTCACCTCTCTGCAACGCAACTCTGTTGTGCTTACTGAAGGTACCTGATGGGCTAGTTGGCCCCAGGATTCAAAGGGAATTAACTCCCCAACTTAAAACGCACCACAGGGCGTGTTTGCGCACATGTCAACTGAGGCCCCGCCCCCTCCCTTCACCACTGTGCAAACGCGCCCCGTGGCGCGTTTTAAGTTGGGGGATTAGGTCACCTTGAATCCTGAGAGTCCCTGGGGCCCAACTAGCCCACCAGGTACTTCCAGTAAGCACCACAGGCCTGCGTTGCAACGCCTGTAACAAATTGTGCAGTTGTGTTTAGGTAGTGAAGAGGGTCGTGCTGGGGTAGTGTTTTAGGGTTTAGGGTAGTGCAGTGGTGTTTGTGTAGTGTAGGGGGTCATGCTGGGGGTAGATTTAGGGTTTAGGGTAGTGCAGTGGTGTTTGGGTAGTGTAGGGAGTCGTGCTGGGGGAGTGTTTTAGGGTTTAGGGTAGTGCAATGGTGTTTGGGTAGTGTAGGGGTACTGCTGGGGGTAGTGTTTTAGGGTTTAGGGTAGTGCAGTGGTGTTTGGGTAGCATAGGGGATACTGCTGGGGGTAGTGTTTTATGGTTTAGGGTAGTGCAGTGGTGTTTGGGTAGTGTAGGGGTTCGTGCTGGGGGTAGTTTTTTAGGGTAGTGCAGTGGTGTTTGTGTAGTGTAGGAGGTCGTGTTTTAGGGTTTAGGGTAGTGCAGTGGTCTTTGGGTAGTGTAGGGAGTCGTGCGGGGGGTATTGTTTTAGAGTTTAGGGTTGTGCAGTGGTCTTTGGGTAGTGTAGGGGGTTGTGCGGGGGTAGTGTTTTAGGGATTAGGGTAGTGCATTGGTATTTGGGTAGTGTAGGGGGTCGTGCTGGGGGAGTGTTTTAGGGTTTAGGGCAGTGCAGTGGTGTTCGGGAAGTGTAGGGGGTCGTGCTGGGGGAGTGTTTTAGGGTTTAGGGCAGTGCAGAGGTGTTCGGGTAGTGTAGGGGGTTGTGCGTGCTGGGGGAGTATTTTAGGGTTTAGGGTAGTGCAGTGGTGTTCGGGTAGTGCAGGGGTCCTGCTGGGGGTAGTGTTCTAGGGTTTAGGGCAGTGCAGTGGTGTTCGGGCAGTGTAGAGGGTCGTGCTGGGGGTGGTGTTTTAGGGTTTAGGGCAGTGCAGTGGTGTTCGGGCAGTGTAGGGGGTTGTGCTGGGGGTGGTGTTTCAGGGTTTAGGGCAGTGCAGTGGTGTTCGGGCAGTGTAGGGGGTCGTGCATGGGGTGGTGTTTCAGGGTTTAGGGCAGTGCAGTGGTGTTCGGGCAGTGTAGGGGGTCGTGCAGGGGTGGTGTTTCAGGGTTTAGGGCAGTGGTGTTCGGGCAGTGTAGGGGGTCATGCGGGGGTGGTGTTTCAGGGTTTGGGGCAGGGCAGTGGTGTTCGAGCAGTAAAGGGGGTCATGCTGGGGGTGGTGTTTCAGGGTTTAGGGCAGTGCAGTGGTGTTCGGGCAGTGTAGGGGCGGTGCAGGGGTGGTGTTTCAGGGTTTAGGGCAGTGCAGTGGTGTTCGGGCAGTGTAGGGGGTGGTGCAGGGGTGGTGTTTCAGGGTTTAGGGCAGTGCAGTGGTGTTCGGGCAGTGTAGGGGGCGGTGCAGGGGGTGGTGTTTCAGGGTTTAGGGCAGTACAGTGGTGTTCGGGCATTGAATCGGGTGGTGCTGGGGCTGGTGTTTCAGGGTTTAGGGCAGTGCAGTGGTGTTCGGGCAGTGTAGGGGGTCGTGCTGGGGCTGGTGTTTCAGGGTTTAGGGCAGTGCAGTGGTGTTCGGGCAGTGTAGGGGTCGTGCTGGGGCTGGTGTTTCAGGGTTTAGGGCAGTGCAATGGTGTTCGGGCAGTGTAGGGGGTCGTGCTGGGGGTGGTGTTTCAGGGTTTAGGGCAGAGCAATGGTGCTCAGGCAGTGTAGGGGGTTGTGCTGGGGGTGATGTTTCAGGGTTTAGGGCAGTGCAGTGGTGTTAGGGCAGTGTAGGGGGTCGTGCTGGGGGTACTGTTTCAGGGTTTAGGGCAGTGCAGTGGTGTTCCGGCAGTGTAGGGGGTCGTGCAGGGGGTGGTGTTTCAGGGTTTAGTGCAGTGGTGTTTGGGCAGTGTAGGGGGTCGTGCTGGGGTGGTGTTTCAGGGTTTAGGGCAGTGCAGTGGTGTTCGGGCAGTGTAGGGTGTCGTGCTGAGGGGTGGTGTTTCAGGGTTTAGGGCAGTGCAGTAGTGTTTGGGCAGTGTAGGGGGTCGTGCAGGGGGTGGTGTTTAGGGCAGTGCAGTGGTTTTCGGCCAGTGTAGGTAGTCTTGCTGGGGGTGGTGTTTCAGGGTTTAGGGCAGTGCAGTAGTTTTCGGGCAGTGTAGGCGGTCGTGCTGGGGCTAGTGTTTCAGGGTTTAGGGCAGTGCAGTGGTGTGCGGGCAGTGTACGGGGTTGTGCTGGGGCTGATGTTTCAGGGTTTAGGGCAGTGCAGTGGTGTGCGGGCAGTGTACGGGGTTGTGCTGGGGCTGGTGTTTCAGGGCTTAGGGCAGTGCAGTGGTGTTCGGCAGTGTAGGGGGTCGTGCTGGGGGTGGTGTTTCAGGGTTTAGGGCAGTGCAGTGGTGTTCGGGCAGTGTAGGGGGTCGTGCTGGGGCTGGTGTTTCAGGGTTTAGGGCAGTGCAGTGGTGTTCGGGCAGTGTAGGGGGTCGTGCTGGGGCTGGTGTTTCAGGGTTTTGGGCAGAGCAGTGGTGTTCAGGCAGTGTAGGGGGTCGTGCTGGGGGTGGTGTTTCAGGGTTTAGGGCAGTGCAGTGGTGTTCGGGCAGTGTAGGGGTCTTGCTGGGGGTGGTGTTTCAGGGTTTAGGGCAGTGGTGTTCGGGCAGTGTAGGGGGTCTTGCTGGGGGTGATGTTTCAGGGTTTAGGGCAGTGCAGTGGTGTTCGGGCAGTGTAGGCGGTCTTGCTGGGGGTAGTGTATCAGGGTTTAGGGCGGTGCAGTGGTGTTCGTGCAGTGTAGGGGGTCGTGCTGGGGGTGGTGTTTCAGGGTTTAGGGCAGTGCAGTAGTGTTCGGGCAGTGTAGGGGGTCGTGCAGGGGGTGGTGTTTCAGGGTTTAGGGCAGTGCAGTGGTGTTCTGGCAGTGTAGGGGGTCATGCTGGGAGTGGGGTTTCAGGGTTTAGGGCAGTACAGTGGTGTTCGGGCAGTGTAGGGGTCTTGCTGGGGGTGGTGTTTCAGGGTTTAGGGCAGTGGTGTTCTGGCAGTGTAGGGGGTCTCTCTGGGGGTGATGTTTCAGGGTTTAGGGCAGTGCAGTGGTGTTCGGGCAGTGTAGGGGGTCTTGCTGGGGGTAGTGTTTCAGGGTTTAGGGCAGTGCAGTGGTGTTCGTGCAGTATAGGGGGTCGTGCTGGGGATGGTGTTTCTGGGTTTAGGGCAGTGCAGTAGTGTTCGAGCAGTGTAGGGGGTTGTGCAGGGGTGGTGTTTCAGGGTTTAGGGCAGTGCAGTGGTGTTCGGGCAGTGTAGGGGGTCGCGCTTGGGGTGGTATTTCAGGGTTTAGGGCAGTGCAGTGGTGTTCGGGCAGTGTAGGGGGTCATGCACGGGGTGGTGTTTCAGGGTTTAGGGCAGTGCAGTGGTGTTCGGGCAGTGTAGGGTGTTGTTCTGGGGCTGGTGTTTCAGGGTTCAGGGCAGTGCAGTGGTGTTCAGGCAGTGTAGGGGGTCGTGCTGAGGCTGGTGTTTCACGGTTTAGGGCAGTGCAGTGGTGTTCGGGCAGTGTAGGGGTCGTGCTGGGGCTGGTGTTTCAGGGTTTAGGGAAGTGCAGTGGTGTTCGGGCAGTGTAGGCGGTCGTGCTGGGGCTGGTGTTTCAGGGTTTAGGGCAGTGCAGTGGTGTTCGGGCAGTGTAGGGGGTCGTGCTGGGGCTGGTGTTTCAGGGTTTAGGGCAGTGCAGTGGTGCTCGGGCAGTGTAGGGGGTCGTGCTGGGGGTGATGTTTCAGGGTTTAGGGTAGTGCAGTGGTGTTCAGGCAGTGTAGGGGGTCGTGCAGGGGCTGGTGTTTCAAGGTTTAGGGCAGTGCAGTGGTGTTCGGGCAGTGTAGGGGTCGTGCTGGGGCTGGTGTTTCAGGGTTTTGGGCAGAGCAGTGGTGTTCGGGCAGTGTAGGGGGTCATGCTGGGGGTAGTGTTTCAGGGTTTAGGGCAGTGCAGTGGTGTTCGGGCAGTGTAGGGGGTCGTGCTAGGGGTGGTGTTTCAGGGTTTACGTCAGTGGTGTTCGGGCAGTGTAGGGGTCTTGCTGGGGGTGATGTTTCAGGGTTTAGGGCAGTGCAGTGGTGTTCGTGCAGTTTAAGGGGTCTTGCTGGGGGTAGTGTTTCAGGGTTTAGGGCAGTGCAGTGGTGTTCGGGCAGTGTAGGGGGTCATGCTGGGGGTGGTGTTTCAGGGTTTAGGGCAGTGCAGTGGTGTTCGGGCAGTGTGGGGGGTCGTGAAGGGGGTGGTGTTTCAGGGTTTAGGGCAGTGCAGTGGTGTTCGGACAGTGTAGGGGGTTGTGCTAGGGGTGGTGTTTCAGGGTTTAGGGCAGTGCAGTGGTGTTCGGGCAGTGTAGGGGGTCATGCAGGGGCTGGTGTTTCAGGGTTTAGGGCAGTGCAGTGGTGTTCGGGCAGTGTAGGGGTCATGCTGGGGGTAGTGTTTTAGGGTTTAGGGTAGTGCAGTGGTGCTTGTGTAGTGTAGGGGTCGTGCTGGGGGTAGTGTTTTAGGGTTTAGGGTAGTGCAGTGGTGTTTGTGTAGTGTAGGGGGTCATGTTTTAGGGTAGTGCAGTGGTGTTTGGGTAGTGTAGGGGTCGTGCTGGGGGTAGTGTTTTAGGATTTAGGTTAGTGCAGTGGTGTTTGGGTAGTGTAGGGGGTCGTGCTGGGGGTAGTGTTTTAGGGTTTAGGGTAGTGCAGTGGTGTTTGTGTAGTGTAGGGGATCGTGCTGGGGGTAGTGTTTTAGGGTTTAGGGTAGCTCAGTGGTGTTTGTGTAGTGTAGGGGTCGTGCTGGGGGTAGTGTTTTAGGGTTTAGGGTAGTGCAGTGGTGTTTGTGTAGTGTAGGGGGTCATGTTTTAGGGTAGTGCAGTGGTGTTTGGGTAGTGTAGGGGGTCGTGCTGGGGGTAGTGTTTTAGGGTTTAGGTTAGTGCAGTGGTGTTTGGGTAGTGTAGGGGGTCGTGCTGGGGGTAGTGTTTTAGGGTTTAGGATAGTGCAGTGGTGCTTGTGTAGTGTAGGGGGTCGTGCTGGGGGTAGTGTTTTAGGGTTTAAGGTAGTGCAGTGGTGTTTTTGTAGTGTAGGGGGTCATGTTTTAAGATGCAATGCTCCAATACCTGATCAGTCTGCACTACATAAAACTGCAAAAACTAAAAATAAAAAGTGTTTTGCACACTTTTGTCATTGGGCTATATGTGGGCTACATCTGGGTAATATTTGTGCTACATTTGGGCTCTTTTTTCACTGGTGGCCATCTTGGAAGACTTCTTTGTTATGAAGTTTCCTAATTTCTTCATTTACTGCAGTCTCCTCAGTAGGAAATGCTTTCAGTTTTTTACTTTGATTCCATCAAGAAGGCATTCAGATGTCTCACATCTGCCATAAATTCAGAATGTTAGCACTCTAGTTGCTCATTAGATCACTGGAGTAAAGCTACTCCTCACCAGGGAGTTAACTGGTAGTCTGCTGGTATAGAAAGTGATTGTTTCAGTCTGCATGTCAGAATTTTCTAATGAAATAGAAGAGGATTTGAGATCTCACTTAAAACATGCCCTAATTTTTCTTTCTGCAGCACTAACCATAATTTCTATTTCAAAAAGAACCCCTCATTTTGTTCCTTTTTAAATTAAATGTTTTAAGTGTTACCAGTTTATTCCAATCAAGATGGCTTCAGGTGTGCCATACTTTTGTCATAAGTAAGGCTGTTAGCACTCTAGTTGTTCTTTAGAACACTCTGGGAAGCTGCAGTAGAACACAAAGGCATCAACTGGCAGGCTGCTCCTGTTGAAATATAACAGGAAGATATTTGAGATCACACTTGAAACATGTCCTAATTTTTCTTTCTACAGCACTAACCATAATTTCTATGACAAAATGAACCCCATCATTTTGTTCCTTTTTAAATTAAATTGTTTAAGTGTTACCAGTTTATTCCAATTAAGATGGCTTCAGGTGTGCCATACTTTTGTCATAAGTAAGGCTGTTAGCACTCTAGTTGTTCTTTAGAACACTCTGGGAAGCTGCAGTAGAACACAAAGGAATCAACTGACAGTCTCTGCCCTTGTTGGATGTACATGTTTTACTGAGAATGTCAGACTTCATTCTCACATGAGTGAGAAAGATAATGTGAATTTACAGAAAATATGCTCTCATTTTAGCTTCTGGAGCACCTTCCAAACCTCCACGGGACAAGCATGAGAAAATAGTGTTCTCTCAAACATGATTCATGATATCCCAGCAGAAGGTTTTTCACAGGGTAAAATCACCTTAGAACACACCACAATTCCTGAAATTAGTATGGTACCATCAGCAAATAAATTCTAATGTAACTAAAACCTGTTATCACCCTTTATAGTTCTTCTTTTGGTGACCCTCAAAATCTTCTATTCACTACAATGCATTTCAATGGGGTACTATCACTTATATTGGTCCCAAGATGGCTGCCAGCAATTCCAGGATGAAGTGCTGACAGCCAATCAGATCTCACGATGACATGTGTGGTTAGGCTCCGCCCAGATATATATGTGATTTTACTTTTGATTTTCTCAGGAACTACTGAACGGATTTACACCATTTAAGCAAAAGGCACGACACTGAACCAAGGGCTACCTCTTTGCCAAATTTGGTGTAATTCCGTTCAGCAGTTCGGGCTGTAGCTGCGACTAAAGGTTCCTATGGAAAATGAATGGGGAAAACGCGTTTTGGGACCCCCTTTTTCTCGGCCCCCGCTTGACGTATCACCCGACACTTTCAGGATAGGAGCGGACCGGAGCGCCCCAACAAGTTGGAAACTTTCGCGAAGATTCGTCAACCGGTGCCAACGTTATTTCAAATAGAATGTCATGGATTTCCTATGGATAATAGGTTTTAACTATAACTATCTACTGGCGACCGCTAGTAGATAATATATATATATATATATATATATATAGCCTGATATACAAAAATCATTAAATACAGTTTATATAAAAGTAACTGTAAAAACCACCTATATTAAAAAAAATACGTTGCTTTCATAGATAAATACACAGTGACATATGACATTTCAATGTTGAGACGGAAACTTAGTACTCTTTGTATTTTAAATATTGGTGTACTTAGATTTCTTAAAAACACAACTGAAGAAAATCATCTGTTATATGTACAAGGGGACTTAGTACAAAAACATAGAGCATCAATGGTATGAATCTGAGTATTTATGGCCCAAAGCTGCATCAACAAAGAGAACTTGTGACCCAAAGGGCATCACATCTCAGGCACCACACTCTCATGGACAGCAACAATCCTACTTTAACTTCATTCTAACCAACTAGATTTTTGAAAGGCAAAAGCAATACAAACATACATACAGCTTAATATAACTTGGTAGTCTAAGGTATAGACATTACTTAATCAGATAAGAAAACAGAAATAAAAAAAACAAGAACTTTAATTATGGAGATTGTTAATAATAAGAGAGCTCTCTGCTCTTGTTTTGTTAAACCCCCGGGTGGGCCAGGTCCCGGGGGGAATACTTAACTATAATATGGGGGAGGGGCTGCATGCAGCCCCCCTTCCTAGGCTGCATTTGCCCCCGGGAACTCCATCCCCCAGGGACCGGCTGTAATAACAAAGGGGGAGGGGGAAACATGGCCTTCTTTCAGGGCCTATTTTGGCCCTGTGGGACCCCGGGGCCCGGCCAGATATGTAAAGGGGGGTGGGGGGCCATGTGTCCCCCATACCCGGGCCATGTTGGGCACAGGTAACCCAATCACCCTTTGAACATTAGCCAGAGCCAGGGAGATGGGGTCCCTGTGGCTGGAATTGGCACAGAGAGGGGTACTGAGTGTACCCCATCCCCTTAGGAATATGGCCAGGCCACAGACTTCCCCAGATTTACGAGAGCATGTAATCCTGGGGCAGCACCAAAACCTTACGCTTCCTAAGGTGACTTTATTTCTTCTTGGTTTTTCCTCTTTCTAGGTGTGCTGCATTCAGCAAGAGTGCCTGTATTGGCGCTAGGATGCAGAAATGGCGCAAGCACAGGGGGAATGAACAGGATTGCACTGTATTGCATAAATATGGTGCATTCCTGCCCTTTCACTTTGGCGTAGGGCAGCACAGCAAGCTGACTTGCTGTGCTGCCCTATGCCATATCCCCTTAAATGAGGGCCAAACTTTTTCAAAGAAACACCTACTTAATTTGCAGAAGGCTGGTGGAACGTTCCCGTCACGCTAAGCCTCAGGATACTCTCAAGCCTTTCCTATTTCAGGTCCAGATGAGTTCTGCTGTTGCCGCCAGCTTCTGTCTTATGAGATGCTGCCCAGGCAGAGTTTATTATTCATCCAAAGTCAGTGTCAGCCGAACAGCAGGGGACACACGATTCCAAGGAGATGAGGTGTGGTGCAGCGGCCAGGGCAGCTGACTCCGGAGCATGGGGCTCATGGTTCAATTACTGGCGGCAGCTCAGCCCAGTATCATGTGCGCTGGGCAATAGCTCAGTTAATCTCCCTGGCGGCCCCCAGGGCCTTGAAACCCCTAAGGGGGTGATATGTTAGCACTTTACAAAATATAGGAATTAAGATGTAGAATATTACACATCACCGGCAATTGGATGGTTTAAGGAGCTGAGGGTCATTCTTAGACAAGTATCAGGCCGTGGGGCGGAGGAGAGGGTGGAGTCAGACCAGAAAGTAATAAATAATGATCTGTCTGACTGCCAGAGAGCCGAGCTGCTCCAACTATAGAGGGGCTATGGAGGGCTTTGTTTACTGCTTCCTGTAAACTTCTGGAGAGAGAGAGAGATCGAAGCAGCAACATGAAGCCCAGGAGCCCCACAACCATGGCTCAATACACAAAGAAGCAGTTCTCACAAGGTAAGGGCGACGCAAATCCTCGTTAGCTCTCCCAATTTTTTCTCTGTCACTGCCCCAACCCCCTGTTCTTTTGATCATCTTGAGGGAATATAGTAAGTTTTGGAACTGCATAACTGCACTCTTGGTTTAATTCTGTATCAAAGTACACCCATTTTTGCTTTACATGTGAGCAACAGCCTGATATTTATGGATGTACTTTCTGTGCACCCCACTGCATTCACAAGCATTACATTTGAAATCAAACACTGCCCTATCCAACGTGGATTCAGAAGGCTCTCTTCAGCACTTCAAGCAACCAGTTGCACTCAGCTGCTAAGCTCAATTTATTATATAGACATGCAAAGAATCTGGTTTTTGTTCCAAACACTGCAAAGAACAGATATTTTGCATAGTATGAAGTGCTTGGCTTCTCTTAAACTGAACCCTAAAAAAACTGAAATCATTCTCTTATCTCCAAAAAACAACCGGCTCCCCATCCAAAGCTGGATCATGGACCTCAATGCCCTTAATTGTTCGCTCTCCTTATCCAACTCGGCTAAATCATTGTGTTTCACTCTTGACAAAATCCTGACTCTTAATGACCACAAAAAAACTCGACTAAAGGAGCTCTTTTCACCCTTCGACACCTCAAGAAAATCAAACCCTTCATTCCATTAGACGACTTCAAATGCGTTGTCCAATCACTAGTCCTCTCTAAACTTGATTATGGTAACGCTATCCTCACCGGAACCCCTAAAGTACACCTAGCCCCACTTTGATCTTTTCTCAACTTGGCGGCCAGGCTCATCACTGACTATAAACGAATTGACCACATCTCTCTGGCCCTTAAAGCCCTAAATTGGCTACCCGTTGAAGGAAGATGCTTCTATAAGACTGCATGCATCGCACACAAAGCTCTTCACCAACAAACCCCGTTGTACCTTTCAAACAAACTCAATAAAGCGGGCCGCTCCCGACCGACGAGAAGCACCAATGCGCTCCTCCTCGTCCCCCCGCTCAATCAATCAATCACAGAATTTGTAGAGCGCACTACTTACCCGCGAGGGTCTCAAGGCGCTGGGGAGAAAAAAAAGGGGGGGGGGTGCTGCTACTGGTCGAACAGCCAGGTCTTGAGTAGCCTCCTGAAGGTCAGCAGGTCTTGGGTCTGTCGTAGGCTTAGTGGAAGGGTGTTCCAGGTCTTGGCCGCGAGGTGTGAGAAGGATCTGCCGCCGGTCGTTGTTCTTCGAATGCGAGGGACGGTGGCGAGGGAGAGGTCGGCGGAGCGGAGCTGGCGGTTGGGGACATAGAAGAAGAGTTGTCTGTTGAGGTAGGCTGGGCCAGTCTTGTGGAGTGCCTTGTGTGCGTGGATGAGGAGTTTGAAGGAGATTCTCCTGTCGACGGGGAGCCAGTGCAGGTTCCTCACGTGGGGGGTGATGTGGCTGTGGCGTGGTATGTCGAGGATCAGGCGTGCGGAGGCGTTTTGTACGCGTTGCAGTCGCTTGATGAGCTTGGCCGGGGCTCCCGCGTAGAGGGCGTTCCCATAGTCAAGTCTGCTACTGACGAGGGCCTGGGAGACTGTTCTTCTTGTATCTGTCGGGATCCACCTGGAGATCTTGCGAAGCATGCGGAGGGTGTTGAAGCAGGAGGAGGAGACTGCGTTGACTTGCTTGGCCATGGAGAGCGTTGAGTCGAGGATGACTCCCAGGTTGCGTGCGTGGTCGGTGGCTGTCAGGGCTTCTCCCAGTGTCGTTGGCCACCAGGAGTCGTCCCAGGCTGAGGGGTTGGAGCCGAGGATGAGGACCTCTGTCTTGTCCGTGTTCAGCTTTAGTCGGCTGATCTTCATCCAATCGGCGACGGCCTTCATTCCTTCATGGAGGTTGGATTTGGCGGCGAGGGAGTCCTTGGTGAGGGAGAGGATCAGTTGAGTGTCGTCGGCGTAGGAGATTATGTTGAGGTCGTGCTGTCTGGCGATGCGTGCGAGCGGGCCATGTAGATGTTGAACAGTGTTGGGCTGAGGGATGATCCCTGGGGTACGCCGCAGATGATCTCGGAGGCTTCGGATCGGAATGGTGGGAGGCGGACTCTCTGGGTTCTGCCGGCGAGGAAGGAGGTGGCCCATTCCAGGGCCTTGTCTCGGATCCCTGTGTCGTGGAGGCGTGCGCGTAGAGTGCGGTGGCAGACAGTGTCGAAGGCGGCGGAGAGGTCCAGCAGGATGAGGGCTGCGGTCTCACCGTTGTCCAGCAGGGTCCTGATGTCGTCGGTGGCGGCGATGAGGGCAGTCTCAGTGCTGTGGTTGCTGCGGAACCCTGATTGGGATGGGTCCAGGATGCTGTTTTCTTCGAGGTATCGGGTTAGCTGTTTGTTGACGATCTTCTCGATGACCTTGGCTGGGAACGGAAGCAGGGAGATGAGCCGGAAGTTCTTGAGGTCTCTCGGGTCCGCCTTGGGTTTTTTGAGTAGGGCGTTGATCTCTGCGTGTTTCCAGCTTTCTGGGAAGGTCGCGGTCTCGAAGGAGAGATTGAAAATGTTGCACAGGTGGGGTGCGATGGAGCTGCTGGCTTTGTTGAAGATGTGGTGCGGGAAAGGGTCTGACGGGGAGCCGGAGTGTATTGTGCTCATGGTCTTGATGCTGTTAAAAAAGAAAGCCACCCAATCTCGTTCCTTCTCCGGGAACGCCCTGTTCATCTGGAATGCCCTCCCTATGGACCTGCGCTGTAACCCCTCCTACCTCAGCTTTAAAAAAAAACTTAAACATCACCTTCTCAACAAATATTGGGGTCCATAACCATTCCTCTGACCTTGCTTTCTGCTTCCCTTGCATTGGTTATTTCTCTGTTTCTCCTGGTTTCTCACCTCGCTCTCCCTTTTCACATACCACCCAGTTTACTCTGACCCTACCCTCTTTTTTTCTCCACCTGCCCTCTCCTAACATTACCTCCTATCTCTACCTTTTCTTTCTTTCTCCGTTTTTACTCTCTTCTCTGCCCTAAACTGTCACGCCCTATTTATATTATTTAATTGTTTATTACCCGCCAATCCGCCCAGAATTACTGCTCCCCTTTACCTTATTATGCGCTGTACCTGCCTGTTTTTGGTTACCCTGTAAAATTGCTCTCCTTGTTTTGCCTCTACTCATGTAATGTGCTTATTGCCCCACTTTAACTTAATGTGAGATGTAAGTGCTTGTTTCTGTTTACCCTGTACAACTGTCTTTCTTTGACTGCTTCTTCTCATGTAAAGCGCTCTGATACCCCCGGGTCTAGCCAGCGCTATATAAAACCTTTCAAATAAATAAAATAAAAAATCTTAACCCGGAAGCACATATGCTGGTTAAAAGCACATGTGCAGTGACCAGATAGTCCAGCCGCAGCAGCTCTGCATAAGCAATATGTAACACCAGGATCGAAAGACTAATATAATGTAAGGAACTGTGGGAAGAGGATATTATTTGGGAACCTGTGAAACAGTGATGCTTTAAGACACTAGTAAAGGCAGTGAACCAAATTGAGTTCGAATGATACTATGTAGTGACTGAAAGGAGCTGCCATGCGGAAGAAGTTGACATCTGACGTAGGGACCAATTAATAATGCAAGGGAGGAAAAGAAATGATATAACAGAAGGACTGAAGGTAGGTCGGACAATGTGAAAAATGGGCAGGTGGGGTTATCTAATGTACTTGGCAATAATTCGGGGTGGGTGGAACTAAGTGGAATCTGGCGGAGTTTTACTGTAACTCGGGGGAATTCCGTGGAGTAAAACTCAGCGAGTTCCGCCCACCCCAACAGGAAGCCCACTAGACACCAGGGAAGCGAATTGGGGGTCGGCCCCCATGGGGCACTGGCCGACAGCCTTGGGCGACTAGCACTTTAAAAAAAAATGTTTTTCCCCATCGGGCCATGATCGCTTCTTCTTGGAAATAAGAAAATTTGCAAAAAACAAAGAAAACGCAAAAATTAAATTGACAGGGGGTTGGCCCTCTTGGTAGCGATCCCATGTCCGGGGGCATATAAAAAAATTAAAAGGTGGCTTTCCTCTAGGAGCACGATATGCCTCCAGGGGAAGATTTATGTAACAAAAAATGTATTAAATTGACAGTGGGTCAGCCCTCCTTGTTCACAGGCAGAACCCCTTGGGCCTCAACATTTTTTTTTTTTTTTATGTGTGGTTCCCTTGGGTAGCCACACAAATATACCAACAAATAAAAAGTAGGTAGGACGTCAAACTGTGTGGGGGCCAGTATAATTTTTTTTTAATGAGTGTTTTCCGCTGGAGGCAGATAGTGCCCACCCAGGAGAAAATACACATTTCTAAAATATTATACATATACTGCATATGCCACATAAATACACCATTTTATGCAGCAGATGGTAGATTTGTTTGTGGCATATGCAGTATATATGTGTTTATGCAGTGAAAGAGAATACACCAATGTTGACTGATCATCTTTCAGTTGCTTATTTCTGCATCTGATTGCTAATGAGGTGAAATGTTTGGCCAGACTGTATTACCATATGTACAAATCCAGCAAATAATGAAGTAATACTATAAAAAAAAAAGCGCTTCATTATGCTGCATAATTTAGTCAACCCTGTCTGATAATTTCTATCTCTTTTGCTAAATTCCAGTGATCCTGATGATACCATTGTTAGATTTCATGAGGAGCACGCCTGCGCACAAAGCTGCAGGGGCTACTATGTGAATGTGTGCTTCTTGAGATCAAAGGTAGATTTGTAGCTTCTGGAATTATTTTTATACTGCAGTGGCTCAGCATATCCCCCAATAATAACATTTTGCATAATGCTGTGGTACTGAGTTTGTGGCAAGATGAAGTAATAATGTGTCTTTTTTGACTTTTTTAGTGTATTTGGAGAACTTGCAGATTGAGGAAAGAAGATAAGGTATGGTGACTTTGTCTTTATTTATTGTTGCAACATCTCACAAGCACACAATCACCGAATGTTTTAGAACAACAAATCTGCCTTCTACATACAACAGTGTTTTAGAAGGATGGTTTAAGCCTGTAGCAGAGGTGGCTTCTTGGTGGATGACTGCTGCCCATGCCCTAATACGGGTTATGGAGAACAGCTCTGAAGCAGGATCAGAGACCGAGACAGCAGGTACTAAGATCGCATCTGAGGGAGAGGAAAATGGAGCAGAATCTGGAAGTCATTTTCAGTCGGTGGAGTTCCATCGAACTATTCATCTTCCAACTATTCTGAGGGACGAGATTATGGCAGTCATGCTGTCCCTTCGAAAGCATCGTCTGTGCAGCAATGTGACCGTAGCAGGCTAAACCAACATAGACAGCAGGCATGCACTGGGCAATCACAGATGGGGTGATCTCTTGGCAGCCCCCCGATTTAGCTCAGCCCCAAATTCCACCTTTCACTAGTGACGCTGGATGTAAAGTGTATATGTCAAATATTTTGCCAATTGACTACGTCCATCTCTTTCTTCATGTTGACATTCTTGAGCAAATTGTGCAGCAAACACATTTGTGTGCTGAACAATTTCTGAGGGAGCCTGGAGGCATTTTAGGGCATCATTCTAAGGTACACCAGTGGACTTCCACTTTGCTTGAGGAGTTGAAGATATTTTTTGGTCTCACGCTCAAAATGCGGTTAGTGCAGAAACCAACCTTGCAGTCCTACTGGTCCACTCACAAGGTTTGGGAAACCCCCATCTTCTCACCATACATGAGCAGAGATCGTTTTTTGGTATTGCTGCATATGCTGCATTTTAATGACAATTCTACTGCATTGCCCCAGGACAATCCAGACCATGACGGGTTGTTCAAAATTCGCCTGCAGGGTTTCCAGAGATTTACACTGCTGGGAAGAATATAGCCATTGATGAGTCCTTCATCCTTTACAAAGGGCAGCTGCTGTTCAGGCAGTACATTGCGTGCAAAAGCTCTCGCTATGACATCAATCTGTTCATGCTCTGTGAGAGCTCTACTGGCTATGTATGCAGCTTAAGAGTATTTACAGGGAAGGACTCCACTCTAAACACTGTAGGTCGCCCTCCCACGCTAGGAGTCACAGGCAGGGCCAAACTGGCCGTGGCGGGCACCGGGCGTTTCCCCGGTGGGCCGCCAGGGTGGGGGCCGGTTTTGGGCCCCTGGGGGCCGGTTTTGTTACCGGGGGCCGGCAATATCGGCCCCCGGTAACAAAATCTTCCGAAACCGGCCCTAGAAAACAGCTCGGCCGAACCCCCACTTCCCTCTCCCGTGGGCTGGCCGAGCAGTTTGCCAGGTCTGGTTTCGGCTCCCAGTCCGGCCCTGGTCACAGGAAATATTGTATGGGTGCTAGTCCCACCACTCCTTCACAATGGTTATAAACTGTATGTGGAAAATTTCTATACGGGAGTAGAGCTGTTAAGTGAGCTGTACAAAGCTGGCACGGTGGCATGCGGTACAGTTTGTTGTCGCCACAAAGAATTCCAGCAGGGGCTTGTTTGTAAGAAGCTCCAGGAATCCCAGTGCACTGTGTTGCATTCCAATGAACTGCTTGTAGTCATGTTCTCTGATAGGTGTGATGTGCATGTGCTCATTCCAATTCATGATGAGAGCACTTCTCCCATCATGGTTTGGGGTCCAATGGGCGACGTTCACAAGCCCACCTGTATACTAGATTACAACAAGTAATGGGTGGAGTGGATAAAAATGACCAGGTCTTTCAGCCATACAATGCGAGTCGTAAAACTCACACTTGGTACAAGAAATTGTTTACCCACCTGATCCAGACGGCAACATACAATGGATATGTTGTTTATCATCAGACAACCACAGGAAGACTTATGTCTTTCCTTGACTTTCAGTTGTCTGTCATTGAAAGTCTTACTGGTACAGAAGCAGCAGCCTCCACTTCATATGCTCTGGAGGACATGGCAAGGATGCAGGAGCAACACTTTGCTGATCACATTCCTGAAACACCTAAAAAGGCTTGACCATGTTGTCATTGTGGAGTTTGCTCTAAGCAGGGAAAGAGGCAGGAGAGTCGTGTATCCTGTCCCAACATGTTGATACGAGCAGACAGGGGGACAGGGATATTGTTTCCCTAGTGTACCATGCTTTCAAGATTTTAACCCTGCCAAGGAGGATCCATAATAAAATTAAGATTTTGAGGTGCTTTTTAGGGAAATTATGTATACAACACAAGAACCAATGTGATTGCCCATCAGAACCAGATCCACGAGAACCAAAGAAAGTGTAATAAGTCGAACACATGTCCTGTTGGACTTGTTTACCAATATTTCTACTTGTTTTGAAAATGTGCAAACTCAATTAGTAACTTGTATCATACCCAATGTGATTGAAAAAAGGGCACAAGGCACAATGGGCCAGATGTGTGACCATTCCATTTTGCGGGTCGCAAATCGCGATATTTTGCGACTCGCAAACATTTAGCAATTCCCAATGGGGTCGCAAATTAAATTACCTGCCTCATCAATATTCATGAGGCAGGTCACAATTTGCGACCCATTAAGAATGACCAGCGCTCACAGGTATGGTGGTCTACTAGGGTCAGTAGACCACCATGTCTGTGACTGCTTTTTAAATAAAGCAGTTTTTTTTTAAATGCAGACTGTTTTCCTTAAAGAAAAACAGGGTGCATTTAAATAAGAAAAATGAAACATTTCTATTTCATTTTTTAAGAGTAGGCAGTGGTCCCTGGGACCACTGCCTGCTATTCGAAAATAATTTTCACATACATTCACAAAGGGGAGGGGGTCCCATGGGGACCCCTTCCTGTTTGCGACTAGCTTACCAACTATTTAAACTAGGTGGCAACTGCACCTTAGGTTTTGGTCCCGGGCTTGGCGGCCATCTAGGGAAACCTACCAAATCCACATATTTCTGAAAATTAGAGTCCCGGGAGGGTCCAGGAAGGTGTGGCTTACGTTAATCCTCCAACGTTTTCTATCCCAGAATCCACTGCAAATCTCAAATTTAGCAAAAAAGTCAAATTTTCCTCATATTTCTGTGTAGGAAAAATGTGGGATCACCGGTTCGGCACACATTTCCTACCACCCAGCATTCCCCCAGGTCTCCTGATAAAAATGCTACCTCATTTGTGTGTATGGGCCAAAAGCCCTCAACAGGGAAGGTTCCAAAATGTATTGATGAGACATCCAAATTATCTATCACAAAACGACCCGGTTTTGCGGGGGTACCTGCGTTTTTGGTTCCGGGCTCGGTGGCCATCTAGGGAAACCTAACAAACTCAGACATTTGTGAAAACTAGACAACCAGGGGAGTATCTCTACATCTCAAATGTAAGCAAGTGTTTAACACATAAAGCATTTTACAAAATGCCCTCTGAAACACTTCTTAGTAAGGGTACCCATAAATTCAGAGATGTACAAACAACCACTGCTCCTAAACCCAGTATCTGGTGTACATTTCAGAAATACAGAGTTTTCCTACATACCCTTTTTCCATTCTTTATAATTGACCATTTTAATTGCTGTATAGTCGGTACACAATGAAAAACCATTTTAAGGTGCAGCTCGGCTGTTGGCCCTGGGTGCCTCTAGTTCTTGGAGAACCTACAAGCCCTATATATCCCTGCAACCAAAAGGGTCCAGTGGACATAACGGTATACTGCTTTCGAAAATATGTCATAATAAGAAGTTACAGATGAAAACTTAGACACAAATGGCTGTTTTTTTCAACTCGTTTCAATATTTATATTTCAACTGTTACTTTTTAGAGGAAAACCTTGAAGGATCTACCGAAATGACCACTTGTTGAATTCAAATTTTTGTCTAGTTTTTGGAAATCTTTAGCGTTCCAGGATCCACCATGGGTTTCACACCTGTTTCCATCACAAGCTGGAAGGAGGTTGAAAGCACAAAAAATAGGAAGAATGGGCTATATCTCAGTAAAATGCCAAAACTGCATTAAAAAATTGGGTTTTCTGATTCAAGTTTGCCTGTTTTCTGAAAGCTGGGACAATGCTGATTTTCAGCACCGCAAACCCTTTGTTGATGCCATTTGCAGGAAAAAAAACAGACGCTATCTTCTGGAACACTTTTTTCCCATTATTAAGCCCTATGTGCGAACTAAACCAAATAGCCAAAAAAGGGCTTAGCACTCAGTTTACTTGTGTTTTCACTTTATTAATGTTTTTGTGCTGCATAAATACTTTACACATTGCCTCAAAGTTAGGGCTGACTACTTTTGAGCCAAGCTACCAGGTTAATTAAGTGACTTTTGTGGTTCGCCCTGACGAGTATTGTGGTTGTTGCTTAGGAAGGGTTAATACCCCCATCAACCAACAACGCTATTTCTCACAATAGTGTTCAGCAGTGGGATTCAGTATTTGTGTCTGTGCAGTGCCATTCAGTGATTTTGTTTGTTACACTAAAATGCCATTAGATAATTTGATTCAACCTCCCTTAAAATTCTTCTCAATTTGCCCTTTTTGCTTTATTCAAATACACTCACATTCTACCTGACTGTCTGTGCCTGTGACTCATGGAAAGAGGACAACTCATCCCCAGGAGTGGAGCCCTTTGTCAGAGCAGGGAGCAGTGTGTCTTTCTGTGGTCTGTCACCAGAGGACATAGAGGACAGAAGCATGTGTGTCTTAGTCTCAGAGGGGTATTATGTGAGCGCTGGCATCAATCGCAAGCACCTATGGAAGCTGTTGTGTGCCACACGCAGCAGATTATTGGAATCACAAGGAATTCTCCCTTGTGACAGGAAGGACTCTTGCACCACATGCTGTGCGTAGTCCACTGTGTGCAGGCCCAGCTCTTCAAGTAGCCTACCCACTAACCAGCGCGTCAGCCACTGGAGCTGTGCCACCAGGGAAGACCTGGCTTGGCAGTTTGGGCTGAACTCTTCCCATGAGGAACAGGGTCAAGACTGATTTGCATATGGCTTGGTCTGATCTGGAGTGGCGCGGTGAGCTTAAGAACGATGATGGATTCAACCCAGATCTAATAGTCACTGGGGGTGAGTGTCTGAATAGTTTCAGCACTCCACCCATCATCTCTTTGTGTTTTCCAAATACCATCAATGGGTTACCATAGGTTACCATCAATGAGATCTTGTGTGGTGTGATAAATTTGAATGCCCAAATATCTAAAGGTGTGTGGCTCCCAGCAGAGAAGATGTGAGTCCACATGCACGTGCTGTGGCAGGCAGTCCGAGCGAAGCAGAAATAAGCAAGATTTAGCCCAATTCACACTCAGGCCTGAGGCTGTTCGAAACTCCATTAGTATGTCTCTGATTTACGCTATTCCCATACAAATGTCGCGTTAACATGGCAAGATGGCGTCCGAGGACTCGGACGAGTGAGAAGCGAGACCCCGGTCTACCCCTCCCTCTGGGCTTTGATGTGAAAGACTGAGCGGCGAGGCTGCTTGACAACTAAATCGGAAAAAGACAAGAAGATAAATGTACCGGAGGCGCTGGGAAAAAATATCACTGATGGCGATATCGGACAAAAGAGCGGCTGAGCTGGCTGGTATCTTCAGCAGGGTTTGACGGCGTTGTAGTACCTGGGCTTGTCGTCAGAGAAAACGGCAGCGGTGAGCCAGGTGGTGGTGAGAGGCGGAGAGGTGGAGTCATCCAAATTCAGGCCAGGCAGTGAAGCAACATGCCGCCGAAAACGGCGAGAGGTGGAAAGACTCGCTTAATGGTGGATGCTGTGTCCGGTAATAGAGCGGCTGCCACCGGGCGTGGTGCACAGTGCACTACTCTGGAAAGTATGCAGAGCAATACGGACAATATGCTGCAAAGAGGTGAGCAGGGAATGGAGAACAGAAAGGTCCCTCCGATCTTTTTGTCTAAAAGGAGAGCTATTGCTAAGGCTGACTCTAGAGCGGGTGCTGGGAAAACACCTGAAATAGTATTAGGAGGCGTTAGCAGAGATACGGCTGATAACAATGTATCACAGGGGCAGCCGCTGTTAGAAGAACACCCTAAGGGTAGCTCTGGTGCTGCACAGGATAAGGGGGCTGTTGTGGAGTCGGCGGCAGCAGTAAACCATGATTTGACATTGGAGGAAATTAGTGTTAATGCATTTCAGGGGCAGCAACCATTACAGAAACACCCTAAGAGTAAGGCGGCTGATATACAAAAGAGGGGAGAGGATCGTGTGGAGCTGGTGGCAGCAGCAAACCACGAACAGATTTTGGAAGGCATCAGTGAGAGAATGGAGAAAGTTAAGGTTACTGATGGGACCGGTATAGGATCAGAGGCTGAGCTTGCAGAGGAACTGGTAGAATATGGAGGAGCTCATGGTGGCATTGTTAAAGAGATAGACTCTGGTGAGAATTTTTTTTCAATGTCCGATCCTTCGGATACTTCAGAGGAAGAAAGTGTGCTGGACACTAAATCAAGGTCCAATGAGGGCTCATTACTAAGTACCATTAGTGAGCAGAATAGCGCCTACCTTGATGAGGGAAAAACTGATGTTTCAACTGTTTGTAAGAAAATAAGAGGAACCAAGGAAAAGGGGCAGCAAAAAGGTGGTGAGAGGGAGAGTATTTTATGGGACTTTTCCTCGTCATTAGAGATGTCACCTGAAGGAGAAAGAACAGTTGGCCCGGCCATGAGAGAGGTATTAAGTAACCCAGGTGAAGAAATCTCATTGGGTTCAATATATCAAAGTATCTTGGATCACTGAATCGAGACTCGTACAGAGAATCTAAAAACTCACACAGCTTGTCGGAAACTGCAGAATTCTGTTCGGAGGATTGCTAAAGCCTGCAATGAATTTACGGAAAGAATTACCGAGGCAGAAGCACAGATTTCAGCTCTTGAGGATGAGATGGTCGCTCAAAAGGCAACTACTGAAGCCATGAGTTCACACAAGGAAGATGTGCATTTAAAGATCGTCGATTTAGAGAATCATCTACGGCGTAACAATCTCCGCATATTAGGGATTCCTGAAGGAGTCGAGGGACAGGATATTCGTAAATTCGTGGTGGATTTATTCACAGAAGCTTTTCCGGAACTCTCAATGTGGAACTGGGTTAGTGAAATACAGAGGGCACATAGGTTTCCATTTAAACAATATATTGTCAAAGATGGACAGGCTGCTACTAGACCCAGGGCAAACTTGATATGTTTGAATAATTTTCTAGCACGCCAAGCTGTATATGACCTGGCAAGGCCAGATTGGAAGAGGGCGGGGAAGGGTATACAATTCTTTGTCAGGCCTGAATATTGCCACCATACTGTGTAAAAGAGGTGGCAATTACGTCAATTAATCACACCATTTCAAGGCAAAGGGGCGCAAGCCTTCCTGTTAAATCCGGCCACGATGAAAATCATAAATAAGGGACAAATACGGTTTTTTACATCTGAAGTGTAGGCAAAGGAATATTTGTTGTCTATTTAAGTAGGAATTGTTAGAAGCTTGACTATAGGCGGCTTCCCCTTAATGCTCAGAGTTGGATTTGTTAACAACTTGTTATCGATTTTCTTTTCAAGGAGACTTTTTTGGTGCAGCTAAATTACTTTTGAGCAAGCCGGTCTTCGATGCTGTATGTAATTTTCTTAATAGGCCTGTTTTATTGAGTCAGGCTTTTTTTAGAAGGAAAGAATGCTGTCTGAGAGTAGGAGGGGGTATACCGGGTAGAAAGCTAAGCTCCCCATCGCAGGGCCATGGGCCCAAATGCCTGCTGTTTTGGGGGAGGGAGGTGGGGTGTGGGAGAGTTCGGGGGGTACACGGTGGGGGGTAGTTTGGTGGTGGGTGGTGTGTGGGGTTGATGGGGGGGTGCTAGAGGGTGGGGTGGGGAAGGGTTATCAAAAAAACTCAATCCAAAGCGAAAGAAAGTTGGTGTATATGTTTACTATATATTATTTGGAAGCGCTGACATGCATTTGGACCGTTGGTATTGATTATTATGGCAAGTAAACAAACAACATTTGGGTTACGCATATGTTCGTTTAATGTTTGTGGCCTGAATAGTATTGGGAAAAGGCAACGGGTATCGGCAGATTTACGAATAATGAAACCTGATATCCTGTGTATACAGGAGACACACATACCCTGGAGCAAACGTATATTATTAAAGGAGCTCGGATTTTTATTGAGTGTGGCATCCCGACAGACTACCACTAACAGAGGGGTAGCGATATTGGCCCGCCAAGGAATTGTCGGGACTGGGAGGAAATTGGTGGATAATTTTGGTAGGTGGGCCATCGCTGAATGTTTATTAGGGGGCACCAAGTTGGTAATATGCACAGTCTATGGCTCAAATATGGACGAAGAAGCAATACTAGAGGGGCTAAATGTGGAACTGGCTCTGTGGGATACCCCGCTGATATTATGTGGAGATTTTAACATTCATGTAGAAGGGCAGACCTGGGATGCTGACTATGATAGATATATGGGTCGAAAACCTAGAGTCTTTAAAGCGCTACGCCAGCTTATAAGCGATCATGGATTGGTAGATGTATGGTCATCTCTTAACTATCCTGACCCTGGATATACCTTTTATTCACATCCTCACCACAAATTAGTTAGGCTGGACTATGTTTTTATGTCTAGGCTGCTTATTGTGGGGGCAAAAATGCAGGTGTGGCCCAGGATCACAGCGGATCACGGCCCATTGCTTTTGGATATTTATAGGATTAGTCTAGCGAAGTTGGATAGGGCTTTCACTTTCAGCAGGAAGCTCTTACTGGACAGTACATTTACGGATCATATGAAAACATGGGCTATGCAATTTTTGGATGTAAATAGAGGATCTACCTCCAGTGCTATGGTTTGGGATGCTCTGAAAGCGGTGTTGAGAGGAGAGATGCTTAGTTATGGATTGGCGAAGCAGCGGCAACAACAGACTGTGATGAAGGGCCTCTTGGGGGATCTTAGGGAAGCAGAACTGGAACGTATACAGGCGATTAGTACGGTGCTGGAAGTTAAGGATATATGAACTAAGATAGCTTGTTGTAAAGCTAAGATAAATAGGGTTTGGAGTAAGGACATCTCTAGTCAGTATAAGGTGTATAAGGAGGAGAGATATGAGTATGGGGAGGCCACAGGTCGCTGTCTGGCCCAGTGGCTGCGTGTAAAACGGTCCTCACAGAAAATAACTGCACTGGTTGATTCTGTTGGGAATACTGTTGAAACTATGGAGGGCATTTTGGAGATTTTTCATCTTTTTTATAAAGAGCTGTATACGCAGAACGAATGTCAGGATAAGGCCATAAAGGCACTTCTCCAGCAGTCAGAGCTAGTTGGCCTAGCCCAAGAAGAGCAGGCTATACTTGAGGTATTGATAACCATGGAGGAGCTTGAGGAGGCTATAGGATTGCTGGCTAGTGGAAAAGCAGCAGGACCGGATAAATTGCCACTGGAGGTTTATCGTACGCTATTTCAGGTACTTAAGGAGGATATGTTGGCTACGTTTCAAGCGGCTCAGTCCGGGAATCCACCACCATCATGGGATGAGGCTAACATAATAGTCTTCAAGAAGAAAGATAAACCTTCTAATTTGCCAGGGTCTTATAGACCAATTTCGCTGCTAAATGCGGATGGCAACATTTATGCAAAGATCCTAGCAACAAGGTTGGCGCGCGTGATTACACCCCTGGTATCTACTCATCAACATGGATTTATACCTGGCAGGAGCACGGTCAATCATATTAGCAGAGTCATCACATTGATAGACTATGCTAATGTGCAACATACTAGGCTCGGGTTGATTTTTCTTGACGCTGAGAAAGCGTTTGACCGTGTCTCCTGGCCTTTTTTGTGGGCACTCATGTGTAAGATGGGGTTCGGTGTAAACTTCATTAGGGCTATTCAGATCATGTATAAATCACCGCATGCTAGGATATGTGTAATGGGCAAAGAATCAGAGCCTGTTTACATTAGCAGGGGAACAAGGCAGGGCTGTCCTTGCTCCCCGCTGTTATTTGCCTTATATATAGAGCCATTTCTAGCAATGTTGGAAAAGAGCAATAAGATCACCTCCATGATTTGTGGGCAATATCAGGTGCGGGTTTTAGCCTATGCAGATGACATTGCAGTGGCAACGGCAGACCCAGAGCAGGCTGTTCTAGAGATAGAACGATTGGCCAGTATATTTGGGGAGGCATCAGGGTATAAACTAAACCCAATTAAAACCCAAATTATGTGTAATCAAGGGGCCTGTCCGGAAGATGCTCGGGTAACCGAGGAAGCCCGGTATCTGGGTATTAAAATTAGGATGTCACTGCAGGAACTAATAGAAGTTAACTGGGGAGGTATAGTCTCAGGGATTCAACAACAATTGGATCGCTTGGAGTGCTTGCATCTCTCACTAGTGGGGAGATGCAATGTGCTCAAGATGAGTATTTTACCCAAAGTTATGTATTATTTCAGGGCGGTCCCTTTAGAGCTGACAAGAAAGCAATTACAAAAACTGCAATCCATAACTGATAGGTTTTTGTGGGGGCAAAGGAAAGCGCGACGGGCCTTCAAGTTTAGGATGCTTCCTCGAGATAGGGGGGGATGGGCTGTACCCAATTTTAAGTTTTATTATTATGTATGTTTGCTTCAAAATATGCGGATATTTTTAACAGGGAAGGAAGTGGCCGCACTGGCTGAAACACCATCAATTTATCAGATGTTATTAGGCTCAGCTGCTAGAAATTCTTTATTCAAATTCTTGGAATTAAGTTATTATAAAAAAACACGCTTTAAGGTGGTGGTGGTGGTGGCAGCATATAAGGTCTGGAAGAGTGTACGTAAGATATTATCTATCCCGGGGTTTGCTTTTACACACCTATGAACTCAATGTTGGTATTACCGGCTATATTTTGGGAGTCGAGGCTGGTGAGATGGAGGGTTAATGGGATAAGGGTATTAGGAGACTTATATGAGGATGGAACACTTGTGTCATTTTTAGATTTGGCTGATAGATATAGCCTGCAAAAAAATGACTTCTTTAAGTTTTTACAAATTAGGGGCTATTTGCGGAAACAGCATAAATTGGCTAGGATGGAAAGTAATCCACTTGTGGAGGCAATCAAATGAGGGGTAAAAATTGGGGTGATGTATAGCATCCTAATGGACTCTCAGCAAGATGATTTGGAAATCCAGGACCGGAAATGGAGTACACGGTTAGGACATGATGGTGCATACATGCAGCAATCAATTGATATTGCAGGGAAAATCTTGCTGTCAGCCAATCTGAAAGCCCAACATTTTAAATCACTCTTTAATTTGTATTATACACTGGTGAGGATGATGAAATGGGGTGGCTCAAATAATGGGAAGTGTTTTAGATGCGCTTTAGATAAGGCAGATATTATGCATATTTTTTTTGATTGTATATGTTTAAGGCAATGGCGGGGACACATTGAGGATTTTTTGACTGAAGTTATAGGGGTCGAAATCCATATAACAGCGGATGTAATGCTAACTGGGTTTGGTGATGCCCTCAAACAGGGCCAACCTAGCTATCCATTTAGATATCTTATATTTATAGCAGTGGCGGTAGCAAGGCTTTGTGTTGCATCAGCCTGGTTACAGCAGGAGGCCCCATCTTTTGAAATGTGGCGGGCTAAATTTTATAATATTTACAATATGGAATATAGCCTTTATTGTTTAAAATCGAGGAAAAGGCAAAAATTGGGGATTGCGATATGGGGGCCTATGATAGAACATATGAGTTGAGAGGGCTAAGATGTAATGTCTTTTTGTATACTTTGTATACTCTGTTATGCTTTTTCTTTCTTCTCTGGGCCCCGTGGATTGTCAAACTGCTGAGTGGTTTATGAAAGTGTAATAATTGTCTACTGTTATTTGTTTTGGATTGACTTAATAAAAAGTTTTATAAAAATTAAATTAAAAAAAACAAATGTTGCAGACGTAGACCAGCACATCATCTGCGTACAAGGAGACGATATGTATCTCATCCCCCAACGATATGCCTCTTGCCTGGTACTGCTGTTGGAGCCGCTGGGCCAGTGGCTCTATCATTAGGGCAAAAAGGAGCAGGGACAGGGGGCATCCTTGTTTTATTCCCCTGCTCACCAATATTGGGTCCAAAATGCATTGACCTATTTCCACCCGTGTGGTGGGTTCTGTATAGAAAAGCCAGATGAGTCACTGGATTTGACCATTTATACCCATGGATGTTAGCGTCTCAAACAAAAATCCCCAGTCCACAGTGTCAAATACCTTCTTCAGGTCTAATACTATACATGCCGCATAAGACCAGTGGGGGGGCCAGGTCGCGATGGACCAGGGCGGGCAGGCACTCGAGGAGCAGCACCGCTAAGCTCTTACTTAGGATTTTGTAATACATCCCTAGCACGGACAGGGGGAAGTATGATTCACCTCTAGTGGATCTCTATCAGACTTTGGGAGGGACACAAGCAAGGACTCTTGAAGTGTTGTGGGAGGCGGCCTGCCATGAGGGCATCCTGATACAGCTAGAGCAGATTGGGATCTAGGAGGTCCTCATAGGCCTTATAAAACTCGACTGGGAGCCCATCTAGTACTTGAGTCTTACTCGTGGCCACTCCCCTAATTGGTCCCCCAATTTCTTGCAGCGTGATTGGCACATTGAGGTCCTCTCAGGCCACTGGCTCGGCCACTGATAGTGTGACCCTGTTTAGAAAGTCTCAGATGTGGACCTGGCAGTCTACATGGGGATGGCCATACAGGTGTTGGTAATGAGTGGTAAATGCTGCATGCATGGCCTCTTGACTAGTAACCAGGTGGGTCGAAGTCATTCTAATCATGGTAAAAGGGGCAACTTTTATTGCACTGCGTAGCAGCCAGGCCAGGAGGCAGGCGTACTTGTCTCCCTATATGTGCATTTTTACCTGGTAGGGCAGAAGGTCCAGACATAGTAGCTTTTCTGTAAGTTGGGTGTGACGTTCCTTGGCAGGAGCCTGGGCTGGGTGCTCCAAGGGATCTCTGTGTGCTGCCACTTCCAGGTTTCCTATAGATGTCTATCTGGACCAGGTCTCAATGAAGGTCTACCCTCACGTCGACTACCCCTTGGTTGCATTGGCCCTATAGCACCACTTTTAGTGCCTCCCAGTCCACCGATCTGGAGGTGGCTGTACCCCAATTCTTCATTAGGCATTGGGATATTGCCTCATGGGTCACATCTCGAAATGCCGAGTCCTCCAGCATGGACAGCTGCAACCGCCACCAGGGGACCGGTGGGCACAGGAAACCCCACTAAAAAGTGCAATCAGAGACGGTTATGATCAGAGAATGTTTCCCCTAGGTACTAGGCAGTCATGGCCTTCATAGCCTGGAGTTGGGTGGCCGAGTGACAGAGTATCCGGTCCAGGCGCAGGGTGAGTAGAAAGAGTATTCTCATGTATCTAGGTGCGAGCCATTGGGTTAGGCAGGTCGCAGCTGCCATTACAGAAGATGTCAGCAAGGAAGGGTTAGAGCGGTATAATTGCAGATCCAATACAAAGTTAAAGTCCCCCCCAAGAATCCAAGGTATATGCGCCCACCTAGTAAGGATGACAGTGAGGCGTGCCAAAAAGGCTTGCTGCAATATATTCGGCGCATAAATACTGCTTATCAAAAGGGGTTTGCCATCTAGCTGTCCTTTTACTAGAACGTAACTTGCTTTGGGGTCTATTTAATGGCTATGCATCCAAAAGGAACTGCAGGCCTAACCTATATAAGGGCTCCCCGGGTGAAGCCTGAATTTGTGGTTCTGTAACATGGACCTCGCCAACGTTTCTGGAGATGCGCATCTTTCTTCCCCCGCTATGTAAGTTTCTTGGAGGAGGGCTATCTGAGCATCAAGCCTTCTAATATATTGTTGTTCTGCATGATGCTTGCGCACTGTCCCCATACCTCGGACATTCCATGTTACGATATCATAACGCAGGGTATAGGCCAGAGAGGAGGGGCAGAAACCTGGGGGGAGGGGCCCTTCATAATCTTTCCAGGGAGGGAGGTAGCATGAGAGGTAGGCAGTACTCAGGGCCAATACGCATTGTGTGACCTTGCAAACAGGTAAACTAGAATCCCCTAACTCCCAACCCAGGACGGTCAAAAAACTCTAACTGCCCTAACAATCAACAAACAGTCCCATTGGCGATATTCTTCGAGTGGCATATTGGAATGTAAAAGTACGTAGAAGGAGAGTGTCTGGGGGGCAAATTGTATCCCATAGTAGGTTTGTTGAGGCCTATGGTATCATTACTGCCCCCTTAACTGAGCTGATTGCCAAGAAGCAGCCCAAGGTGATCTAGACAGAGGCTGCCAGAAACCCTTTGACGCCTTCAATGAAGACATGTACAGCAGCTGTACTCAAGGCCCCTGACTTCTCCCATGACTTCATTGTGTAAACTGATGCTTCAGAGCATGGTATAGGGGCTGCACTGTTGCAGTTAAATATGGAGGGCCTAGACCAACTGGTAGCCCTGCTCAGTAGAAGATTATTCCCCAAGGAACAGAGGTTGAGTGCTATTAAGCGAGGAGCTTTTGCTGTGTTCTTGACACCGAAGAAGCTGACAGAATACCTGTTGCCATGTTCAGACAGACCACAGGCCCCTCAAATGGCTTATGCACATTAGGGGAGAGAATCCTAAATTGCTGAGGTGGTCCATCTGCCTACAGGGAATGGAATTTACACTGGAACACCATCCTGAAACTGACCACGTCAATGATGGTGGCCTTTCCACATTTTTAGGGATGAGAACTCCCATGAGGGTGGCTAGTTCTCCCCACTTTCAGCTGGAGGGACACATGTTAGACCTCAAAGACTTTGGTGTGGTCTTACCCCAAACATTTCACCTTCACCCCTCCTGTTTTGATTAATTCATTTTTGTTGGCCCTAGGACTCTGTGCACTTTAGCATTGCAAGCCAGTGCTAAAGTGCATGTGCTCCTTTGAACATGGTAAAATTGCCTTACACCCAATAGGCACATTTAATTTACTTACAAGGCCCTAGTAGTAAATTGATACTACATGTACCCAATGCTACTAGTGGTCCTGCAGTACTTATTGCGTTACCCTCTTAACTAGCCTTTTAAACATGTCAGGCCTGCCATTTGCAACCTTTAGTGCAGTTTTAAACTGCCAATTCAACCTGGCAAAATAAAGGCCTAAACCCTCCTTCTTAATACATATGTCACCCCTAGGGTAGGCCCATAAATTCTATAGGGCAGGGTGCAGTTTATTTAGAAAGTAGGATATGTGTTTTTAAATGTTATATGAGCTGGTATTGAAAAGCTCCTAAATATGTTTTTCACTACTGCAAGGCCTACCTCTCCCATAGGATAACTCTGGTTTACCTTGTTAAATTCAATAAGTGGTAAATTATTTTTGGGAACAGGTGGAAATGTCATGTTTGGTCTTTAAAGAATTGTAATTTAAAAACCTCTTTAATGGTAAAGTTGAATTTTAACTCATAATTTTGAAAATGCCACTTTGAGGAAGTTACTGCAAAACAATGCCTCCCAGACCATAGATCATGTTTTATTTCATAAGTAGAGAGCACAAAAGGTCTCTCTACTTTTTGTTCAGTTATTGAATGCTCCTTGCTTTGTTTAACTTTTTTTTTTAAATACTAACGTTTCCCTGGTTTTATTTAGAATGTACAACCAAATTGGTTGTATCAAATAAGTACTCCTGTGCCAGGTTGTTACCTAAATGCAAATATTTATCTTTGAAGGTAACAGTAAATGATGACAGTAACATACATATTTACACTTAGGACAATGACATTACATTGCTTGAAACAATACACAAATCAAATTGAAACGAAAAATATCAGTACATTTTACAAATAAACATAATAGACATTACGGGGTCGATTCCGATTCGGGCCGGAAGTTTCTCCGACCGAGCCGGACCCGGAGAGATTTCCGACCGAATCGGACCCGTGCAGTCCGAACGAACGAGTACGATGCGTCCGTATGTTATCGGACTCGAGTCGGTCGGACTCCCATTGATGTCAATGGGAGCCGGTCGTACAACGCGTGCGCGGGCTCCCATTGACTCAATGGGTGCGGAGTCGGACAAGGGCGCCCCTACAGCGGGTACGCGGCGAGCGACTCGCGCCGTACACGCACAGGTAGGGGGGACCCATGGGTCCCCCTGTGTGCGACTCGCGCGGCTACGCGTACAGGGGGTCCGACACGGACCCCCAAAGTACGGCTCCGACAGCTCTTACGAGCCGGAGTGCGCGGCTCGGTCGGACTGCTCGCGGCGCGCATCGTACTTACCCGGCCGGGAAACGTCTCCATTGCGCGGTGCGAGTCGAGTCCGAGCGAGTCGGTCGGAGCGGTTCGAGTCCGAGCGAGTCGGTCGGAGCGGTCGGGACGCCCGGACGAGTCGGTCGGCGAATTCGCATCGTTCTCGCTCGGCCGGACCCGCGTACGGTTCGGTCGGGAAACAGGCTTTCGCATGGCTTTTTTCCCGACCGAATGGTATTGGGTGCGCCTCCGACCGAGATCGGAATCGGCCCCTCCATGTCTACTGAAACGTGACTCCCTATATTGTACACATCAAACATAGGCATTGTGAATCTTATGTATTATTGCTTATGTTAATCCTTGTATGCCCTACTGGAATTTAACATCGGGACCTGTTGCCCTTGTGTCCTCGACCACTTTTAAGGTAATGGAAGGTCCAGTGGAGGTCAGAGTGTTAGTGTGATGATTCGAGGATAAGGTATCTTAATTATGCTTAGACATTTGGTACTCTTTTCCAACGATTGGTCATGGTAACTCTTGGCCTCAGTTTGAAATGTGCCGACGCGTTTTGACCTTCGGGGTTGGACCTAGGTGTAGTTTGGGTGGAAGGTCTTCCTCAGGGCAGGATATCTCTTGTAGGACACTGTGGATACATTTAAGGGACAAGGTGATGTTAATTGTGGGAGCTTCTACAAGAAACTGTGTAATTGCTGTTACTGTTCCTATCCTTTGCACATACCGGTCTTTGTCTTGGAGTTTCTTAAATTATGTTCGGTGCCCAACTTGGAGGAGGATCTATCCGTGAAGGGTGATGAGGGCTTGGTGCCTTCACTGCAATTCTTTACTTTTCCTTTTCCTTTTCCTAGAAGTTACGTAAGGGAGATAACAATTGGATCTAATTTAGGCAAAGAGCTCTACATATCTTAAATTGGCTGAGGTTTGGTGTCTTGCATGCAAGGTAGTTCAGCTTGCTCTTGTGAATAATTTATAGCTGCGGGTCAGTGGCGAGATTTGATCTTATTGTTTATAACGCAGGTACGGCCCATCGGTATCATGCTGGTGGGTTCACAATCTTGTGGGGTTCAATCAGTGCTTATTTAGGTGGGGGTGAACATGCTTAAATATAGGTGTGTCATTTACAGAGACTCAGCAACTCCCATGCGCGAGAGCCCGCATGCTATCTCCACGTGCTATACGGTCCTATCGAGGGACTCAGCATCAGTTACCTTGAAGTCGCGGCTGTGATCTTCACTCAGGGGATCTGGGGGAAGTGACTAGTTGGCAACTCCTCCCGGTGTCGGCGTTAATCCGGTACTTGCTATGACGGCTGCCTTCGCTTGCGTATATGGCGGGCGCCTATTTCATTTCCTCATTCTCGCCAAACGCGGTGACATTGTGGGCGGAACTGCCGGTGTGGCGTGGATTGCCTGACTGCTGCCTGGCTTCCTGTCAGGGAGGGCTCCTCGGTTGTCAGGGCAACTGAGAAAATACTTGGTTGTGATTAATATGCGTATCCTGTCCACGGTTGCCGGAGTGGCATTATATCCTGGTTTCCGGGCGAGTCTTATGAATGTATTCACAGTGTCCTACAAGAGCATATCCTGCCCTGAGGAAGACCTTCTGCCCAAACTACACCTAGGTCCAATCCCGAAGGTCAAAACCTATCTGATCACCTGCCCATGCCTGTTGGAATATGTGGGCATGACTACACGACCAGTTAAGACAAGGATTGGGGAGCATAAAAGCAATGTCAAGTGCAAAAAGAATACCACAAAAATGGCTAGACACTTCTTGGAAAAAGGACATACCCCAGAAGAAATAGCATGGACAGTCATTGAGCAAGTGAGTAATGAGAGATATTTATTTGAGAAAGAACAACGATGGGTGTTCCGTCTTAAAACGTTTGACATTGGATTGAACGATGAGATTCCCTGGGGACAACTGTAGGGTATTCTTAGATTCCATTGACCTTGTTTAGGATGCTCACAGAAAGGTACTTTCACTTAATAAAGGGAACCATTAAGCAATCATACGAAGAGCAAGTTTTGGGAGTAACAGGATACACTCATTTTTGACTCACAATGCCATCCGTGTGCTACATTTATCATGTACATTACTGTTGGGCAAGCACAACACCTTGGGATCTTTCATGTGCACTACTAATGCTCCACCCCTAACGTTCACCTCATCATCACTTGGTTCAACCCTGGCGATCAGATCAGGTCTTAAGTGTCTCAATGACATTGTAAAGTGACTGACCCAGTGAAACAACTTTAACTGCCGTGTGAAGAGAAAGTTCAGAATAACAGGATACACACTGTTGTATCTTACTATGCTACCTGAAGGCTACTAGTATCATGCATAACCAGAGGGCAAGAATAACACTTTGGGATCTTCCATATGCGCTATTAGTGTTCTATTTAAAGCAAAGCCCGTTCTTTAGTGAGAACTTTACAAAGTGCACCATAGAGAGCGCGATCATCATCAATAAGACAGTGGCGAAGCTCGTATCACTTTTTCATTTTGGGCTCACAGGAAGAGTATCATTTGTAAAACTCTGAAAGGCACATCTAAGGCGGCCATCTTGTGATATTGCACGTTCTAGTTGTTATTCCCTCCCCGTATTTCCTTCCCGCGCTGCAAGGCTGTAACGTATATAAATAGAGCTCTGCAGCTCATGAGCAATTACGACGGAGCTACACGGAGGCATTGACCTGGCGAGAGCGTACCATTTCACATGTGAGTAAGACCCAGGCGGGTCTTTAAATATAGCCGACAGTGTCTCCCGATTTTGTCATAAGGCATTGAAATCATTTTCCATTACTTTTCACGCAGTGTTGTTTTACAGACGTTTCTTCCCCCGTGAGAGCTCATGAAGTTAACTAACCCTCCACAAGAGAGTATGTATCATTAAGAACTATTACAGGCTGTATGAATATCGGATCAGCGAATAAGCTAATTGTGTGCCATAGGTGTGTACGTATGTGAGTGTTTGTGTGTTTTTCTTTCTTTTTAAGGTAACTTCATTCAGCATTGATGCATATTGGTGCTCGGTATCACCCGCACAACACTAGATAATGGTAGTGTGTGGCAAGTCGTGATCTTCACTTGTGAGAAAAATATATCACGGAGGTTGATCCCACCATGTACAATTTCTCGTGATGGCATGAACTGTTCAAAATAATGCAATATTGTATTTTTGTTTTTCTTTTGTCCACAGGGCAAACCTAAATACACGCATGATAGACTGTACATGCAAATTTAACATATTAGGCATATATTTCAAATCAATGAGATTAGAGTGATATAGGGACCCTGTTAAGGTCCTGAAGAAGAAGCCTAGGGGTTTGGCTTTAGAAACATGTTGACCAAGTAGGAGGCCACATATTGCATCTGGCTGCCTACTATCAACCCCCCTTTTTTAATGCTACCAGCTAGGGAAGTGAATAAAGTGTTTTTTCCACTAGCCAGGTAGTTTTTAGAGTATTCTATTCACATTACTTTTTCTTTCCCTATCACTCTTGCACCACACATAGCCTTTGTTCACTGGACTAAGTGCTCCCGCGTCTCTGTAGGTTGTAGCACGCCCAGCCCCGTAGAGGGACGGGAAGACCCCAATGATGAAGCATGACACTGAGGGATACTTAGTGTGTGAGGGGTATTTTAAAAACATTGAGTGTTTCCTGTGACAATTCACAGATACACAAGAACTTTTAACCACTTTCACGGGATTTTTTCTCAACATAATAAAACACATTATTAGGATATAGTTACACAAAGGTCACCAGAGGAGTTTCAGTGAATAAGTTCATCCAAGCAGAAGTCTTCTAGCTTTTCATCCAAGCAGAAGTCTTCTAGCTTGAACTAGGATTTCATAAGAGCATTCACGGATGAGAGTTGGAAGGAACCTCCTCTCCAATGAGCACTCTAAAAGACAAGTGCTTGACTGGCTCTTAGGCATGCTTTAAATATGGCAGCACCTAAGAAGGTCACCAAGCCACTTGGAAGTCCAAAGCTCGCAAGGTAGCAGGCACCACTCTCTACAATGAACCACATAATGGCAGTACTGAATTGCGGTATGCTTTTCTAAAATACATGGTGGTAACCTATTAGTTCTTTTCAGTACCAGCATGATCATGGGTCATGTTTATTGTCAGAATTATTGCAAAGGCCACAGATGAGACAATTTGTGATACCCAGGACTGAACTGCTCTCCAAATGCCAAGTGTTTGGCCTTTTTTTTGCCTTCCCCAGGGTCAAAAATAAAAAAGACTCCTGACTCCAAGAGGACCCAGCTGATGATAGAGGTTTGAGCCCTGCAAGAGCCCTGGCTGGAGAGAGATATAGGGCCAGATGTATCAAAGGATTTAGCATTTCTTAACAGACCAAATCGCAATTTCGGTCCGTTAAGAAATGCTAAATTGCCTTTCCATATGTACAAAGGAATGCGATTTCTACCCAGTAGATTTCCTGTTTGCGCTTTCCTAAGCACATGTACAAAGCATTTCCTAAATGTTGAAATAGGTATTTAGAAAATGCTATTACCATTGCATACAAGTCGATGGTAACCATGTGCAATTTTAAAAAATGTGCCCGAAATGCATTTTTTAAAGTGCCATGTAGCGCGCACATGCCCTTAGGGCATTTGTGAAATTTACGTTTGCACCACATTTTTTTGGGTGCATCAAGGGGGGCCTTAGGCCCAAAGGCACCTTTGGTTTTGCATTTCCTATTAGGAAAACCTAAATTATGAAATGCAAAACCATTCGTACCTATGGGCCATTAAGCCCATAAGAATGAATGGTTTCGAATTTGCAAAATAGTGATTTTCTAATTGCGATTCCAACTCTGCAGGAATCGCTATTCGGAAATCTCTATTTTCGTACATTCCATTTTGCATTTTCTAAAAAGCGATTTCTTGGGATTCGCACTTTGGGATATGCAAAATGGAAATTTCGTACATCTGGCCCCAAGTGACTAAAAGTGCTCGTCCTGGGCGCTGAAAGTCTAAATAGAAAGAACTTTTCCAACAGTTAGAGAAATGTGGGACTTAGTAATTTTCTCCATTCTCTGCAGGACTGGGGCAAGACTTGTTGAGAGAGGTCGCATTCAAAGGAGGGCAAGGAAACAGGATTGTCCATTCAGACCATTTTGCCTTGTTGAACACAGGCACAGTAGGGCTTTGGGTAAAATTTTCTAGCTTCCTGTAGCCCTGCCTGGCCAAATCTTCCTGTCTTAACCTGCTGATGGACTTTTAGTAACAAATATGATTAGCCTAAAGGGAAACCCTTGGACGGGGCAAGGCAGCAAAACCATCTAACCCAAAAAGGACCTCGCCGGTTATGAAATCTAGCTTTGCCCCGCTAGGAGCTATTGACACCAAACTCAACAGCTTCAATAGTGACTTATCCAACATTGTGGGGCCCTTGCCGGACACAGATTGGGACCTTACTCATTGAAGAATTTTGACAACCATTTCAGAGATTAAGTCAGAAGTAAAACCTTTGACCAAGATGACCTACTTGGTGTATCTTACCTCTGTTCCATCTGGGTTGACATAAAATTCTGCCTACCCTGCTTAGAACTTGGCCAACCTCAAACTGTTGCTAATCATTGGCGCTTTACTTTTTCTAGGACCTTTTTGCCTTAAAACTTGAAAATTCATATATCTGGTTACCCTGTCCAATTTTAATAATCTAGGTGTCTTTTTGCTTATTAAAGTTATTTTTCTAAATCGGTTTGGGAATTGTTGAAATTGTTGGTACTGCTTGAGCCTACATGCATTTCTCTGGGGAGTGCCTGCTTCTTTTGCCCTAGCGACTATCGGTTGAATAAAGATTTTCTAAGAACTGTGTTTTGGCCTAACTAGATTGTTTTTATTAAGTTGGTAGGGGCCACTCCCTCCCAAATGAAATGCCCAATTTATGACAGGCCTTTATTCACTATGAGTGTGAAGCAGCTATAATTTGAAGTTGAAGATGCCAGAAGACAACCCAACGATAGTGAAGCAGGCTTGGCTAGTATAGTTGCACAGTGAAGCAAACAACAGCTAACAGCTAAATAGGTGTAGGAGAATTGGCAGATGCAGTGCAGCATGGTATAAACCACCAGAACAAAGTATGATTGTACTTTTCAAAGGATATTTTCTATTTATTGATAGGGAGCATAAATCCAGGAAGATTTTTCTCATCAATGCTACCACCTACAGCATACATCAAACAGGCTGAAATTCGCCCCATGTGGATACAGCTTCAAAAGGACTTGCTGTATTTTAATGTTGTCACTAGGCTATAACAACTAATTAGGATTTCAAACATTGGTAGGTATTATCGCCCAGGAAGTTGGCAGGATCCTGCAATCTTCTGACAACGTTCGTTTGCTTGAGTTTGTAGGCTGAATCTGACAAACTATATGTTGGTAAATAAAATGTATTGTGTGGTGATTTTCTGTAATTACTACCAGTGGAAGATACTTTAAAACATAATGATGCTTTCAACACGCTCAGCAGAATTTGAATTAGAGGCATGTGCTTGAACGTATACAGTACAGGCAAATGGATAAAAACATGAGACAAGCTTATGACACAGCCTATTCTGAACTGGAAAAAAATAAGAATATGAAACCAAACTGCAATTATAAGGAAGCATTGGCAGCCTCACTAGTCACATCTCTCTATGGAGTAATGATTAGTCGTGTGCCAGTGACAGAAGATTAGCAGAAACAAAATCTGCAACCTGTACACATGATGGCAACGTTGGCTGACTGCAAAATGCAACTTGACAAGAGCACAACCAGATATATTGACACTGAAATCAATGAACAATTGGAATCACATGGCATGGGCATTACAATGAGCTAAAAGGGCCATGAAATCTACTAAGGAACTTCAAAAGTTATTCACTTTAATGGCAGGCCTAGTACGAGAATTGGCATGGATCTGCCTGTGTAGCGTTAGTTTGAAAAGTACAGTCTGGTCAGTAGAGTAATAAGTGATTAACTTGACCACAGACACAAACCAAAATTATTTTGAGTTCTTTTTGATAAAACCTGTTTAAATCCTTTACCCCAAATTGTGTAACAGTTGCTGATTTTTGATCTTCAAAAACATGCACTTCCAGAAAAGGCGCTTTCTATTGTGCTTGGCTACGCTGTCACTATTCACAAATCTGAGTATCTAGGCCTTAACACTCTATTTATAAAATATGATACTAAAAGGATTCAAAGATGGTATGGCATATGTCGCACTATTAGGCTTGGGCATACAGTTTGGACTTTACCTTCTAGGTTTGGATGAGACAAAGGTAAATACAGGTTTTCCCAGTGCCCAATAGCACAACAGATTAAGCACGTTCGACTCTCCACTTCTAGGACGGATGTTTGACTTTCCAACGCATGACATCACCACACATGCCTTTACCATCCATTTAATACTATGCGTTAACCTCTACAACGTGTGGCACTGGAATTACATACTGATCAGGGGACAGGGTGGAGATACTGGTGGGGGACACGCCTACCCAATAACCCTGGTGGGGGGGAATTAAAGTAAAATTCTCTGTGGTACCGTCCTGTGGGAGTACCGCAAAAATGGGCGTGTCGCCATATTTTCTTTAAATTCCCCCACATTGGGCAAGGGTCAACACATATTTAATTTTTTTAATAATTGTGGGGAAAGGGGCATGGGAGGGGCCCCTCTTTCCAAGCTAACCTTTGGCTTCAGGGAGATAGATGGGAGAGGTCCATGGGGGGGGACCCAAATGACACCGCTGACCCGCCAGATCTCTGCCACAGCACCCATCCATTGGTGCCATGCAACAGTTGGCCAGAGTAATTCTGTGTTCCTGCCGGGTGGGAACAGCCTGTCATTTTTGCTGTGCCGAATTGCCCTGTCTGCAAGGAGCATGGGCAGGGTGCACTTGGCTGTGATTCTTTGTTTCAGGGAGTTGGTGTCTCCTGGAACATCATGTAATGTGGCAGACCCCCGGCGATGGGGTCCCTGGGGCCAAAAGTTGACTCAGGGAGGGAGTGCCACACATTCCAGCCCGTGAGCATCCCTTAATGCCCTGCATGGGCTTAATCTGCATCCTTTTTGGTCTACGTGGTGTGCAAAGAGGTGAGTGGCACCACCACATGCTCCAAAAGTGTTGTGGAGGCATGTAGGGAGTGTGTCAGCTCCTCCCCAGAAGTCACTCCATGTTTCCAAGAGCTTTGCGGACATGACATCAGGAAAGCATTATGTTGTTTTCAAAAACTCCCAGAGCTTTTGCTTTGCTTTTGGCTCTGGGGTGCAAGGACCCCTTGTGGTTGGTCATAGGGCTACATTATGTGGTCTAACATGTACAAAAGATAGACTCTGAAACTAGTGTTTCCTGAAATGTCAAATGCTTTATTTTAAATACTTTATTAACAATCATAACTGGTGAACATGATAATGAGTATATTGATAATGTGTGCATTTAAACATGAGTATTGATTTTATTGGGTTTAATGGTTATTAATAACATGTGATTGTTGTTTTTATTAATGTCGTGATGCCTTGACAAAGTCAAAAGGCCTGCCTGATATTTTAATGTAATGAACCCATGACAAAACCTATAGGCTTGCTTTATTTGTTGATGTGGTGACCCATTGACAAAGTCAAGAGGCCTGCTTTATTGAAAATGATACCCCCTTATATTTTGATTTTGTATCTGGTTTAGGTTGGTAGTATTGTGGTTATGGGGGTTCGTGACCCTCTAAGGGTAAAAGGTGATACAAGGGTGTCACCAAAAATATTTATATGTATCACATGTATATCGGCAATTTAGTGTGTAGGATTTAGTAGTGTGTATGTAATAACGGCACTTTGCCTTTTTATAAGAAAAAGCACTGACTGGACAATCATTTATTGTGTGTTCTCCTTGCCTTCCAACAAGTTGATGTTACAAGCTTTTAGTCCTCACAGCCTTAGGGTGGTCGTCCATCAAACATTTTGCCTGTGTGCCTCCATTTTTGCTGAATTCTTTTTGTGTGCATGTGCTTCTCTCCTAAAACATGGTTTGATTGACTAACCACAATTGGCATATTTAATGTATCTATAGGTCCCTAGTAGAGTTCACTGCTTCTGCCCAGGACATGTAAATTGAATGCTCCTAGTTGGTATGCAGCACTGGTTGTGCCACCCACACAAGTTGCACTTTAAACCTATCTCAGGTCGTTCATTCCCACACATTCCGACTAAACCATGATGTTTTTAAAATTCTACAAAAGCATTGGTCACTCTTGATAGAGGGCCTGGAGTTGGGACGCTACTTCTGGATAGACCCTCAGTGACATACAGGAGGAATAAAACCATTAGAGAGTTTCTATATCCTAGCTACACTCTACCAAAATCCATAACACAGGCCATGTGACTGAAGCGACCTAATGGTTTTTATACATGTTGGAACTGTAACAGCTGTCACCTGGGTTTGAATAAAACCAGAGATTTTATTTCACAACGACCCAATACCTATTGCGAATGTACAAGAAAGCTTTAAAAGGGGAAAATTGCCCGAAAATCAAAGGTTGGCTAATATTGTCCCAATACACAAAACCGGAAAACCGCCGGAATGTTGTGGGTCATACAGGCCAATATCTCTGCTGAATGCAGAAGTTAAGATATTAGCGAAAATCCTAGCAACATGCTTGGCTCCATTGCTGCATAAATTAGTCCTCCCTGATCAATCAGGATTTATGCCAGGTAGAAGTACCGCACTCAACCTTCGACGCCTTCATGGAGTGTTGGGAAGAGCTAACACTATTAGGGAAGACGCAATAATAATGTCTCTAAATGCCAGAATGGCATTTGATATGATGGAATGGCCTTTCATATTTGCGGTTTTAGAGAAATTTGGGTTTGGGGAACACTTTCTGGTGTGGATCAGACTCCTATATTCGGAGCCCTTAGCACAGGTTACAGTTAACGGAGGTAGATCCAAAGTTTTCAAATTGCAATGGGGGACGAGGCAGGGCTGTCCCCTCTCCCCATTGGTCTTTGCCCTAGTCTTGGAGCCACTGGCGGTGTGGATAAGAGGCGACCCACTCATTAGGGGACTTAAATGGACAGAGGATTGGGAGGATAGAATCTCTCTCTATGCCGACGATATTCTCCTTTATTTGGCAAGCCCCTATTCCTCCTTACACAGGGTGTTGCATATTTTTGCTCTATTTCAGAAATACTCAGGGTATACTATAAACTGGGATAAGTCGCTACTGTATGTTCTCTGGGGATCACTCCCCCGGCTTCCCAGTTCCTGTACGGTACAAATCACCATGGAGGGTTTTCAATACTTGGGAGTTTATGTTACCAAAGACCCTGCAGTCTTCTATGACCGCAATCTGGACCCACCTTTGTGAGGGTTGCGAGAAGACGTGCAGCACTGGTGGACTCTGCCCTTGTCGCTGCTGGGTAAAACGCCCTTATATAAAATGATGACGCTTCCCCGTTTTGTCTACATACTACAAAATACGCCTTACTGGTGCCCCCAAAATACTTTCGAGCAGTAGAGGCGGAGATACAGACGCTTCTCTGGGATGGAGGTACCCTGTAAATAGCACAAAATAAGCTGATCAGGGGCTGGTACGACGGTGGGATTGCTCTCCTGGCACTCCAATACTATTATTGGGTAGCACAGTTCATTGTTGTTAACGGTTGGGTGCATTCAGAGCAGAATGAACCAGCGTAGAGACTGGATAGGCACAATATGAGACTGGGAGGTTACCTCAGGGCCCTCTATGGTGAGAAACAAAACTCACCGGTATATACCACAACATCGACAATTATCAAAATCTGGCATATGGCATTAGCGTCTTTGGGCTGGAAAGATAAGATTACTCTGGCTACACCGCTATGGGACTCTATACATCTGGGACTTCTAGTGCATCAACCAGGCTTTGATAATGGGACTGCATAGGACTCTCCAGGGTGGGAGACCTGTGGGCGGGAGGGAACACTAAGCCCTTTGCGGACCTCCAGAGGGAATTTGAGTTATCCTCAGCAGAAACCTTCCATTACCTGCAGATACGACATGCACTATCACAAGCCATTCCGATTGGAACAGTTCTCCCAAACTCCTCCCTGTTGGAAGATAGGCTTCTTGATGATTGCCTTAAGGATAAGGCAATATCATTGACGTACCGGAAACTACTCTACAACTCTCCTGACACCTTAGATAAAGTCCGGGCAAAGTGGGTGGAGGACCTGGGAGCTCTCACTGATGAGGAGTGGCAGTAAGTGCTTGCATCTCCCCGAGAGGTAGCTATACGCATCCGATTTAAATTAGTCCAATTAAAAACCTTGCACTGAACATATTACACTAGCACCACACTGGTTAAAATGGGTAAAATTGAATCATCACAGTGTGGACAGATAGTTACGTTCCTGAACTTATGGTGGGAATGCCCGAAAATACTAGAATACTGGAAAAAGATTACTGCATGCATGCTTACGCTGTGTGGAAGAAAGATGGAGATGTCGCCCCAGTGGTGTCTAATAAATATTTGGGACAAAACAGACTTAACAGCGGGAGAAAGAACTTGGGTAACAGTGGGCTTTATAGTGGCTAAGCGCAACATTGCAAATAAATGGAGGTCAGACGCTGGGCCTGCATTTGGGGATTGGGAAACCGACATGGATTGGTGTATGCAGGCTGAAAGGGTGGTAAATGAATGTAGAGGTTGCCCGCAAAAATGGACAAAAATATGGGGGAAAAAGAACACAATTAGAGGGTCGGTATGTCTGCCTGTTAATACTACCTCTCCACTGGAAGCGGACTAAGAGCACAACACAAAGAGAACAAATTGGATAATCTCTGTTAGTGGGAAGGAAGGTGAATAATACGATGTTTTGCCAATACTGATGATATTCCTGTTGTACGTACAATATGTTATTTATGATCATGTACCGAATGACTACTTGCTATTGTATTCTATATACGGTTTGATTGTAGGGAATTAACATAAAATGTAATTCAAAGAAAAAAAAAACAGGGATTTTATGTACAATAGAGAGATGAAATACAACATCCGCCTCTTTATCAATTGCCAATCTTACATTGTGTATATGTCATTATCTGCATCTTTAATAAGATTTACATTGGCAGTACTCTACGACATTTGAGATCCCGTATCTAGGAACAGTGCAGAGCTTGCATCACACTTGATGCTTCCTACTCATTGATCTCATATCACTGTGCTAGTGGGGCCAATATGGCTATCTGCAAGTTCCACGGTATTGATCTGGTTTTACCAGACCAGAGGGGAAGGGACAGGAAACTACGGTTACGTCAACTTGAAGCAAAGTGGATTTGTGGCTCAAGATCTGTAAGCTGCAAGCTCAATTTTGACAATGAGCTTCACCACTTTCTCTAAGCTATCTGGTACTGGTTTTTCTATCGCCTATATCACATTGGTTGTTTCGTCTAGAATATGGCCTTTGCCCTTAATGGAATTTGAAATTATTTTCCAATAGTGGTCACCAATATGGTGATCCTGGTTCTGGTTGCTGTCAGCTGATCCTGAGTTGAGTTAAGAACGTTCCTTTTGTGGTACACACTGTGGCATTGGTGCATTCATTTTTCATCAGGATATGTTCTCTCTTGGTAACATCACTCTACTATTACATCTTGCCTGATTAAAACGTCATCTATCTAGTATGTGCCCAAATGGTATATTACCTTTTTTATTCATCTCCTTAACAATTTGACATTAGTAACAATATTCTTGTCTTTGTATTTAAGTGCCATCATGCCTGGCAACTGGAAGTTTGTTATACGAGTAGATTTGATGGTTATCACATTTAGACTTTGGGGTCGATTCCGATTCGGGCCGGAAATCTCTCCGACCGAGCCGGACCCGGAGAGATTTCCGACCGAATCGGACCCGTGCAGTCCGACCGAACGAGTACGATGCGTCCGTATGTTATCGGACACGAGTCGGTCGGACTCCCATTGAAGTCAATGGGAGCCGGTCGTACAACGCGTACGCGGGCTCCCATTGACTCAATGGGTGCGAGGCGGACAAGGGCGCCCCCTACAGCGGAGTACGCCGCGGCGCTCGCGGCGTACACGCACAGGTAGGGGGACCCTTGGGTCCCCCTGTGTGCGCCTCGCACGGGATGCAGCGTACAGGGGTCCGACACGGACCCCCAAAGTACGGCTCCGACAGCGAGTTCGAGTCGGACGGCGCGAGTCGGTCGGAGCGGTCGAGGTGCGCATCGTACTTACCCGGCCGGAAAACGTCTCCATTGCGCGGTGCGAATCGGGTCCGAGCCGAGTCGGTCGGAGCGGTTCGAGTCCGAGCGAGTCGGTCGGAGTTGTCGGGACGCCCGGACGAGTCGGTCGGCGAGTCGCATCGTACTCGCTCGGCCGGACCAGCGTACGGTTCGGTCGGGAAACAGGCTTTCGCATGGCTTTTTCCCGACCGAATGGTATTGGGTCCGCCTCCGACCGAGATCGGAATCGGCCCCTTTGTATCTATGGATGCAATGATTTGTGGAATGAGAGAAATGGATTCTAAATATGGAGCTGCAATCTGACAACGTGGTGTATGAAACAACAATGGATGACTTGAACAGTAACGGTAACAGGCTGAGTTTGCTACAAAGGGCCTTTTTTCGTGCATTCATCAAGGAAGTTTTTTCTCAACGGTTCATGAGAAGATAATGTCTCGACATATGCGCACGTGTACTGCATATGGTGAAATGTTCTCTAGTCTATGTGTAGGGACATGGCTGACAAGTGCGGATCTGCAGTCGCGTTAATCCATTCTTTGTACTTCATGCCTGACTTCCGGTTTAGAAAGACACTTCGCCTAACATGGGTGAGTGGCGGAAATGTTCTTTATGTAAGTTTTGTAAATTTAAATTGTGGGATGATATAATAAATAGTAACATTAATTAAAAAAAAATTTTTAATATTCCCTATATATCTTAACAAATATAACAAATAAACATATTTAAAAAAAGTTAAACACACATATATAATCATTAATATATATATGTACATATACCTACAAAAAAGTTATGAAACTAATAATTTTAATTTATAATTTAAAAATAATATAAAAACACATATATATAAACAAATATATATATATATATATATATTATCTACTGGCGGTCGCCAGTAGATAGTTATAGTTAGGACCTATTTTCCATAGGAAATCCGCAACATTCTATTTGAAATAACTTTGGCGCCGGTTGACGAATCTTCGCGGAATTCTCAAAACTCGTGGGGCGCTCCGGTCCGCTCCTATCCTGAAAGTTTCGGGTGATTCGGCAAGCGGGGGCCGAGAAAAAGGGGGTCCCAAAACGTGTTTTCTCCATGTTAATTCCCATAGGAAATTTTAGACACGGCTACAGCCCGAACTGCTGAACAGAATTACACCAAATTTGGCAAAAAGGTAGCGCTTGGTTCAGAAAGCGACCTTTTTTTAAAATAATGTAAATCCGTTCAGTAGTTGCGGAGAAATTTTTGGAGGTACATGGTGGGCTAGTTGGACTCCAGGGACCCTCAGGATTCAAGGGGACTTAATCCCCCAACTTAAAAGGCGCCACGGTGTGCGTTTGCACAGTGGTGAAGGGAGGGGGCGGGGCTTCAGGTGACATGTGTGCAAACAGGCCCCGTGGCGCGTTTTAAGATGGGAATTAATCCCCTTCAATCCTGAGGGTCCCTGGGCCAACCAGCCCACCAGGTATGTCCAGAAAGCGCCACAGAGCTGCGTTGCAGAGAGGTGTAAAAGGGGCGTGGCTTCTGAACACCTCTCTGCAACGCAGCTCCCTGGCGCATACTGGAGGTACAGGGTGGGCTAGTTGGACCCCAGGGACCCTCATGATTCAAGGGGACTTAATCCCCCAACTTAAAACGCGCCACGGGGCGCGTTTGCACAGTGGTGAAGGGAGGGGGCGGGGCACGTTATAATTAGAAATTAGCATTTAAAAAACCTTTGAAATTCACTTAAAAAACCATAGGTTTCAGGCACGTTATAGTTAGAAATTAGCATTTAAAAAACCTTTGAAATTCTCTGAAAAAACCATAGGTTTCAGACACGTTATAGTTAGAAATTAGCATTTAAAAAACCTTTGAAATTCACTGAAAAAACCATAGGTTTTAGGGACAGTTATAGTTAGTTGGACATTGCACTCGTACAAAACCCGTGAAATTCCCACGTTATAGTTAGTTCAGCTAACTATAACTCGCGCCCCCGCAATGCACTGCTGATGACGTCACATATTACGTCACTCATGACATGGTCAGTGACATCACTGATGACATCACTGATGACATCTCAAATGACATCACTGATGAAATCACTGATGACATCATCCATGTGATAATTTCATGCATCTTCTCACACCCTAATATAACCTTTGATACACCCACTCTAAATTACAGACTGCCATTCTCAAAACCATAGACACTCCAACACCAATAACTACATACCCACTCACTGATTCTTAGGTCTACACACACATCCATTCACTCACCCGTACAGTCACTCATACTAACGGTTACTCAGTTCAGGACTATCATATGCACTCATACACCTATATAGACACTCACACACCGCCACTCATCCATAGAGGTACTCACACACCTAGTCAGTCATGCAAATAATTAATCACACTGCCATTTTCTCACTTATACAGTTATACACACACCAGCTCACTTACTCATACAAATACTAGCACATTCTTACGCTCTTATACAATCACTGATACAAGCACACACGCATCCATACAGCCACTCTCACAATCACACACTCTCACTTATAGCCTTTTAAATACTCTAACACACATATATACTGCCTTTTACATATGTAGTTACTCGCACATGTACCACTGAGATATACATTCACTCACTAACACACCCATACACACACTCACCCACCCAAGCAGTCCATCACAGATGCACTCTTCAAATCATGCACCCAGTGAATCACACACTCACACATCTATGTACAGAGTCACACACACCCCACCCACACAAAAACTCAGGCACCCATACAGATACTCAGAGAACCAATCAATAACTCATATAGACACTCATGTAGCTATTCGCAAATCCATGCATCCACTTACACACCAACAGACAGACGGATACAGACATTCACCCAGTTTAGTCACTAACCCATGCATTCAGTAAGATACGTTTAATCACTCACTTATAGTTAGTCACGCACCTACTAAATCATCCATTCAGACACTTATACACCCACTCATTCTTCAATACGCCTTTGCCTATATATATTAAACATATTCAAACTTTACAGAAACACACAGTCACTGGATGATGTCATCAGTGATGTCACTGACCATGTCATGAGTGATGTAATATGTGACGTCATCAGCAGTGCATTGCAAGGGCGCGAGTTATAGTTAGCTGAACTAACTATAACTGGGGAATTTCACGGGTTTTGTACGAGTGCAATGTCCAACTAACTATAACTGTCCCTAAAACCTATGGTTTTTCAGTGAATATATAGATATATATATATCAAAAGAATACCCTTGCAGGCATAGAGTGATGCATAAATTATGCAAAAAAGAAGAAGAGAACTCTGGGTAGATCCCAAGTTTAGGTGGAAGGCAGCTTCTGTATAGAGCACCCTCAACACCAGCGACACTCAAATGTCCGATTTTCTATCAAAGTTTTTAAGCATAGGATTAGCACAGTGCTATCCACGCCGAGATAGAAAGGGACATAGTCTTTGCATATATATATATATATATATATATATATATATATATATATACATATTTTTTTTTATTTAGCAGAGAGATAAAACATTTTATTCACACTCCAATAAGTGCAACAGTAGGGAAAGTATTGGATAGCGGAGGGGTAGCATTTATTATTCTCACTCCAGTCAGTACAACAGTAGGTAAAGTGTTGGATTGCGGAGGGGTAAAATTTAGTATTTCCACTCCAGTAAATGCAACAGTAGGGAAAGTATTGGATAGCGGAGGGGTAACATTTACTATCCCCACTCCAGTCAGTACAACAGTAGGGAAAGTGTTGGAATACAGGGGGTAAAATGTACTATTCCCATTCCAATAAATGCAACAGAAGGGAAAGTGGCGGATAGTGCAGGGGTAAAATGTACTATTCCCACTCCAGTCAGTTCAACATTAAAAACAAACAAAATATCTTCAACAAAATAAAATTATTTTAAAAACAAAGTAAATACAAAAATACATAAAGATGTTGAAAAATAAAATTAAATATATTTAATATTAAAAAGTTAAAAAATAAAAACATATTACAATGTTAAATACATATCACAAATACATACAAATATTATAAGTAAAAAATAAATATAATTTTCATACAAATAAATATTTTTATTTAAAGAAATTATTTATCAACAAAAACATTATTTATTACATACATTTAGTTTAGTTGCTTCCCACCCTATAACACCACAAAACTTACAACCTGCACCTAATGAATTATTTACACAATTAATATAAATATTCAACAAACTAATTTTCATTAATTAAAAAATAATTATTATTTCATTATAATCAATATACTTCCCACAATATACCCCATGAAACACACAACACACTCATAACATTTAAGAAAAACATATTTACACAATTAGCATAATGAATTTTTAAATTAATTATTAATATTAATTAAACAATAGTTATTATAATGCTTAAAATTAATTTACTTCCAACCCCATACCCCTACAAAACCCACAACCCACATCTAAAATCAAAAAAATTATTGCACAATTAATTATCAATTGAACAAATATTACTAATTAGAAACCAAATTATAAATCATTGAACATAATTAACTTCCCACCCTTTACCCCTATAATCCCCACAACCCACACCAAAAATTAAACTAAAAAAAATGTATTGCACAAACTAAAAGTATTTAAGAACTACTTGTAAATTAATTAAAATTAATTTACTCCCCACCCTTTGCACCTATAGACCCAAAACCTGCACCTAAAAATGTATTTAAACAGTTATTGTAATTAATCATCAATTTATTAATTATTAATTATCACGTAACTATTAATTAAATAAAAATAAATTACTTCCCACTCTTTACGCCTATAAACCCCACAACCCGCAGCTAAAAAAAAAAATGTGTTACAAAATAAACACAATTAAATATCAATTAAATAAATATTATTAAATAAAAAAATAATCCTTAATTTATTATAATTAAATTACTTCCCAACCTATTCCCCTATATTCCCACAACCTGATACGGAACTAAAAACACAAAATGTAATTATATTAAATTTAATAACTACTAAAAATGTAACACATATATTAAATAACATAAACAATACTTCTACAAAACAATTACAGCACATACATTTAAAATATATACTAAAATACATACACTGATTAAAAAACAATATTTTAAACAACTTTATTTTTGCAAACAATATTAATGACTTCTATATTAAAAAAATCAATATTACTTCCAGATCACGATATTTTAGACTCAATATTTTAGTATGGGTATATATTTTTCAATATTCTGTCTAAATACCGTATGATTGTGCATTTGTGCACTTGAGTGTCAAACGCATTGGTTTTAGCAGTTCACCTTTACTGGATTGGGGTATTTGTAGTACATGATATGGTCTGACACATTGCTCTGAGTGGTTTACTGTTGTCAGATTGGGACATGTGCTAGAATGGGGTATTTGTAATGATGCGAGCGCCATGCGTATGCCTGTGCTTTTGTGTGCTCGTGTGTTTCACTTATTGCCTTGAACTGTTAATCTCTGCTGGATTGGGGTATTTGTAATGCATGATATGGTCAGACATATTGCCTTGAGCGGGTCACTTTTGCTTGATTGGGATATTTGCTGGATTTGGGTATTTGTAATTCATGATATGGTCAAAAGGTGGACTTTGTTTTCTAGTCACAACATGTTGAGCTTTTGATCTCATTATTACTCATACAACGCTTCGCCTTACCACTCCTTTTCTATTGTTCTCTTTTTTTGGGCTTTTATTTAGTGTTATTTTGATCAAGCTTGAATACTTAGGGCCTCATTACGATGTCGGTCGGAAAGCATTCTGACCGACTCTTTGTCGGAATCAGTCCAGACCGACTCTGTTTCTTCGAGTCCGACCGACAGATTACGATGTTTCCGAACACCGTTCGGTCTGAGTCCCATTGACTTCAATGGGAGCCTGGGTTCCGACTAAAAACAAAGGCCCCCGTATGAAAAAGGGGTGGCTGCGGAAAACCTTGCTCCCTGTCGCAGGCACCCCATGGTGCCTGCCACACTGTGCATGGTTGTAACGAGGGGTCCCATGGGTACCCCCATGGCCCCCAACCGGACGCCTCCGGGTGAAGGGGGGCCTGCTACGTGCCCCCAAAGTCATTTTCCGACAGTCATTCCATGTCGGACAGACCGATTCGGAAAGGCTGTCTGAATCCGACATCGTAATACGTCGTTCAGAAACGCGGTTCATAGAGCTGTACAATTCAGCTCCGACTGACTCGGTGTCTCCAAATGCCGGTTGGAACCGAATCGGAAAGACCGAACGGTAACCTTCTATCGTAATCAGTCGGTCGGAAATGTTTCCGAGTTGGCCAGAAACATGGGTTCGGACACGGGTTAGGAAAATCCGAATGCCGTTAGGAGCCTTTCTGACCGACATCGTAATAAGGCCCTTAATTGTGGAATTCCAGAAGCGACCGCTACATACAAATGGCCTTATGAATTGCATGACTGTATTTATTGAATACGAATAAGTGATGATATTGTTTTCATGAAAAAAACTATGGGATACAAGCATTAGTCCCGTTGGGTAGAGTTTCCATGTTGTTTAAGGCGTGGTGCTTTGTAAAAGTTACTTTTGCTTAAGGGCGCATACTTGCATGCGCCCATTAAGTAAATTGATCACTGTGTTGTTTAGTTATGGCACACTGAGACATTCAAGATATATGATATGTCTTTGTTCTTCACTTGCTCCAGCTTGGACATTAATTTATTGAATATCTGACTCTATGGTTAGAATTGACCTTGTGCACCACTCAACTTTACCATCAGGTACTACAGCTGTGCTTTACCTGGAGCCCCTGACAGCCCATTTGAGGGAGCACTTTTAAATTTAAGTGCATTGTCGTAACGCTTTAGACACTGGGGTTTTCTGGATCTTTTTACCTTATTCCTTCTCCCTTTCTTTGGTTATATGCTAAGGATAGGTACTTATAATTTGAATGATATACAGTGCTCATGGTAATCGTATCCCATGTTGTAGACGGTTGTGGACTTGTTGACTGTTCTCTATGGCGGTTGGATCCTGATTGTTAATTTTCGCCTATATACTCTATGGTTGTAAGAATACAACATTGTTTTTTTTAACACTCTGGGCCATGGTACATCCCTTACATGGAATTAAGGGGCTCATTACGATGGCGGACGGACTTCAGTCCGAACGCCATCGTTTCGGATTTGGGACCGGCCGTCTATGAGGCGGCCTCCCCACAATCCGAATTACGATGCGACCGCCACCACAGCGGTTGCATCATCTATACTTTGAATTGTGGCGGGGATGCGGTCAGCAGCAACGCTGCAACGCAAAAAAAAAGGCACTTGCATATCCCTGCACTACGTGGCAGGCACAATGAGGTGCCTGCCAGATGGTGCAGGTATATGCCCCAGTACACAAACAAACAGCCTCTGCACAAGGGGGGCCTGCAACGGGCCCCCAAAGTACATCCCTGCCAGCCTTACCATAGCGGTTGACCGCCATGGAAAGGATGGCGGGGATCCAGCATCCTAATATGGCAGATGGTGCCTGCTAGGCACCGCCACCATTCTGTGGATGCGGGATGGTCCGACAGGCAATCGTGATGATTGCTGCTGTCGGATCCGTTAAAGTTAATGGGGTGACCCTATGTCCCTCAGGACCTGGGTATTAGCGATATAGAAAACAATTGGTCCTGTTGGGTAATACAATTGCTGTGATAAGTTTATATTATTGTTAAGAGAAAAAACACATTGTCTCAATTGATCTTACAACAAATGTAAAATGATTTTTCAAGTGAGAAAAGAAATTGAAGCTTTACGATAAGAACACACCAGAGAAAGAAAATTTGCAATGATGAAGTCTTTTTTACTTTTTGTTTTTTCGAGGAAAGGCTGTCACAGATACAACTTAATTATGGAAGAAAGGATTGTGACAATAGTGAAAATAAGTGATGCGTGGTGGTCAGTGAAGTAGTGGTGCACTATATATAAACGTACATAAGTGACATAGATAAATTAGATTTAAAACAATTCTTCTACACATGTACTGGCTCCTGTTTATTTCATGAATCCTAGACACACTGGCGACTCTGTATTGGGGACAAGGAGGCCGTATGGGCAGGTAAGATGTTAACGTCAACGTTTCGACCCTAGTAGCAGCGCAAATGTGGTGCGTCAAGAGCGGGTCTTCCTCAGGACTGTGAAGGGCGAAATGGACAGCCTATGACATTAATAAGAGAGGAGTCAAGATGTGTTCTCGTTGTATATAAGGTTAACCAATAATAAAGGTTTAACATAAAACTAACTTAACAAACTAGAGGGGACTAATTCCGCTCCGGGTTATGGGATTAATTTAACTAATTAGAGGTGACTAATTCCACTCAAGGTCATTATAAAAAGCTATAGTGTGGAAGGAAGCCTTACCAGAAATCCCGTGACTGATCAGGAAGTGATAAAGATGAGTGAATCAATTTGCTTAGCTAAAGACATACACCATCCGGTTGGAGTCTAGGGAATAATTGGAAAGTCTGAAATTAGAGGAGGAAGGCCCCTTTAAAATGATATTTAAGTGCCTCGAGATGGGAAACATACCTCATCGTAAAATTATGCAGATTTACGGGCGACCTCCACCGGCAGGTTGGTGTCTAAACGAAAATGAGCAAAAAGGTCGCTTTAAGAAAGGCTACGTGAATTTATTAACTACTACTCTTGAAGCGAGTAAGAGCTGCAAGCCGGAGCATACCTTAGAAGAGAGCCGTAGCTCACACAGTTAACTTTCACCAGCAGGTCGAAGTCCAGTATGCAATGATTAAATAGTGCCGCCACAAGAGGTCAGGTACTACGAAATTAAAAAGAATAATCCGTCAAGCCTCGGTTAATGGGGTGTAGTGAAGTGTAACAAGACACAAGTGTGTGTGCAAGCGACCCGTCTCACCTTCAGAATGAATCTCTCGCCAGCCGTACGTCAAGCGATTTCACACAGGCGCGGTGGAATTCGCTGGCTAATGACAGCTAGCTGACGTAATATTCAGCTGGGTGGGCTAACGTGCACGCTAAGGTGCAGCAGCTCAATGGGGCTGTCTTGAGGCTTTGCTGTCATCGCTGGTGCCTCAATTTGAATAGCCTATCTGTGGATGTGGCATTGTGGAGCAATGCGGTGTTCGTAAACATCAACACATTGGAGACCTGCATAACTCATACCCACTGTTCCTTAGTGCATAAAAGTGAAATATGACACATTTACATTACGTTTTGACACAATATATATTATAAAGTCTTGTTTATGTTAAAAGGCACATAACTTTTAGATTACATTTATAATGTGCATTTTTCGGCCGCATGAAGCGTGACATGTTATGTATTGTAATTCTTGTACATGATTAGGGCAAAAGCCACTTGTATGTCAATTTATTTATAAAGTGCACCTCCCAGTGGCCTGTAAGTCATTAGTTCGAACAATGCCAAGATCACAAACTTAACTCTGCAAAGTACGCATTTAAGAATTGTGCGTGTCACATACATATTTAAAACGTAGTTACACATACAATTAATTACATTTCCGTGCACAGAGTTGAATTGGCCGCGGACTTGAATTACATTAAGTATGTCGGACCCGTGGCGGACAGGCTTTCCGTCCGCCAGGCACACCGCCCGCCATCACAATCTGGCAGGCGGGAATTGGCCTTACGATGGCTGTGCACCTGCCACCAGCAGCCTGCCGGTGGCGGGTTCACCGCCATTGTAATCAGGCCCATAGTGTTTGGACAGTAGTTCACTCGTTGGGATTTTTTGGTGCATGTAACAAGTTTGGCTTCATGTCTTCATTGGTATACTACTATTTGATGTGTTTCCCTTATGATTAACATGTCTTTATAGCCTGTTACTTCTTTACATCTTTAACTTTTAAATAACACTTTTTACACTATTATAACTTGTTTTCTCTCTTTTTCTTTCTTTTTCTATCTTGTACAAAGTTTGTTTGTTTTTATAATTTTTGCCTTACACTTATTTGGTTGTTGGTATACTCTGTAGGTGTTGTTCTTGTTGTTTGAAAACATAGGATAAGATGTATTTTATGTACTTAATTGAACTGTCGTCTTTTATTGTGACTTTTATGTCATGATTTTTAATTAATGTGTGTCTTAACTTGACATGATTTTTTATTCATTGTTTGTAAATGTGTTTTTGCTATAATCATATGTTTCAAAATGTATTTTGTTTATGTCTCAAAGTTTAGAGATTCTCTGCTTTTTAAGGAACGGTTGAGTAACAGCCATACTTGCATGCTGGAGTGTTTTAGACTGTTGCTTGCTTCTAATATACAGTTGTTAAATATCTTTTATGTATTTAAATTGGTGTTTTTGTTGCATTTTTGCAGCCCTGCATATTTGTGAAGAAAAGCACAAATAACAGAATACACACAATCAGAGGATTGACTAGATTTGCTTACATTGGCTTATATTGTAGTTCTTTGTTTAGATACCTGATTTGTTGCCCCTCGACTATGTGCAAATGATTGTAATGTTTGACCAATTGGTGGCTGGCCAGTATATGTGAAAAACATTTGCTTTTATTTACAGTGATTACTTCGGGTGGTACAGCACAGGGTCCCCTAGCTGCCAGAATCTGTTCACTTTTAGAAAGATGGCGTTTTTCTGCTTGTAGCCCTGTGTGCCTACAGCCTGTCTCCAATACACGCCTGGGGTGGGTGAAATCTGGACTTTGTGCATTCCCTCTAGACAGCCACAAACACGGGGAGCTTAGGTATGGTGAAGTGACCATCAATGTCCTGATGGCCCATCCTGGGCAGGTTAGGAGAGAGGAACTGACACTTACACCTGAATAAGCTGTGTCTTGCGGCCACACAAACGGCTGCATACCCCCTGTAGTGAGCCTGGAGCCAGAGCTGCAAGGTAGGGCCTCTGTACACTTCAAAGCACCTCTTTGATGTAACCTCCACTTCAAAGGCACAACTAAGTATAAGTAATGGGTCTCTGACCTCACCAAATCAGACACTACTGGACCTGTGAAAAACTCTGCCAGGGGGAAGGACTACAGTTCTGCTACAAGGACTGCCACTCTGCTGGACTGCTGCTCTTGAAGAACTGTTTTTCTGCCCTGCTTTCTGCTATCCTCAATGCTGCTGAGGAAGGGCATGCTGGCGTGCCCCCTGTTGTAAGTCTCAGGGACATCAAAAAATTCTTAGCACCCTGCATCAGCACCTGGACTTAGCTTGCAGCAGGTCTTGCCCTGCCAAATGCTGCCAACCCAGTTTTGGGCCCTTGGAATGGGTATAAAGTGCTGTAACTGCTAAACTTCAAGCATCAAAGATGTTGCTCTGTTCAGAAACAGCACATCTCCCTTTGCACCAATGCATCACCACTGCTGCACAGACTGTGGACCTCACATTACCGCCTGCGCAGTGCATCACCTTCAGTTCCTGATGCATCGCCTACATGCTGCGGTTCGACAAGAAAGCATCTTTGATTTGCGTGGCTCGACGACGACGCATTACCTTGATATAGCGGTTCCAATACAATGCATCGCCTCTTTGCTTCTCAAAACTCGACTCCGTTGATGACGCATCCCAGGTACTTTTAAGCAGGCCAAGGCTGGTCCCTGTATCTGACCCACCTTCCATTGTGGTAGGCCTGAACTTTTGGATTTACCCCTGTCCATCGCAACCAGATATCCCAGGTTTGCACTTTACGATTTTAAGCACTGTATTTAAATATATTCTTTAAAAATTCATAACTCAGGTTATACTTATTGGATGTTTGTCGTTTTGGTCTTGATATGTTCAATAAATATAAGCTATTTTTCTACACTGGTGTGTGGTCTTTTTGTGGTGTTTTCACTGTGTTACTGTGTTGCACAAATACTTTACACATAGCCTCTTAAGTTAAGTCTGAATGCTCTGTACCAAACTAACAGAGGGTGAGCACAGGCTAATTTAGGGTGTGTATCTGACTTAGCCTAACTATGATTGGGGTTCCTGCTAGGACAGTGTGCATACCTCTGCCTACCAGAAACCCTATTTCTAACATTGGTGATAGGATAGGACTAGTGTTTGTGCAGTGCTATACAGTGTACTTGGTGTACACTACTACTCCATATCTAGACCAGTTTGAGTAAATTCTCCCTGATTGACACTTTTTGAATTTGTTCAAAGTTTTCCCAGTTCCCATTTTTATTGTTGTGCCTATGACCTCACCTGTCACGATGGAGTTTGTGCTGGGCCAACTTAGAGAGCTACATTGTGGCCCAGCTCAGGGGATTCTGCCGGGAGAACAGGTTGTTGACCAAACGGAGTGTTAAGAAATCAGGGCTCCAAACAGCTTTCAGAGCATGGGCAAAATCCCACCAGACACTTACAGACAATGAGGAGGAAGGGGAGGGATCTGAGGAAGAAGTGGAACAAGACATGTCTGAGCATCTTGACATGCAACCTGTTGGGGAGGGGAAAACATCCTGCCAGGACTGGAAGTCTATCCACCTGCAGAGAGCAGTGTGTCATCTAGGAACCCGTCCCCAGAAAGTTAGAGGTTAATAACATAACATGTGTATTTGTAAAAAGCACACGTTTACCCTGTCGGGGTCTCTTGGCGCTGAATAACAGATATTTATTGTTACCCAACTCAATGGTACTCATTTTATCGACCTCAGATGGATGAAAGGCTGAGTGGACCCACTGGGATTTAAACCTGTGACCATGAGGTCGAACACAGGCTCCTGTAGTGGATGCATTAGTCCACTGACCCACCAGTGGAGCTGAAGGACAGGAAGGAGGAGAGAAAGCTGAAGCTTGAGCTTTCAAAACTAGAGAAAGAGCAAAAGCTTACAAAATTAGAGAAGGAGCAAGCTCTAGAAGGGAATAGCCTGTGGGGAAAGAAGAGCGGCCCATGAGCTAAGCCTTAGAGAGCTAGACATTAGAGCCTAGCAAGTGGAGTCCAGCAGTAGTGGTGGTAGAGTACCTGCAGTGTCCACTGGAGAAGGGAGAGTTCGCATCCAAAAGGTTTTGGTACCCAGTTTTGTTGTGTGGAATGACATTGGCAAATGGTTCTATACCTATGAGTTGGCTCTAAGGGTGCCCAAGGTTCCTGAGGAGTCCTGGGTTGGCAGATTGTGGAGATACATGTCCATGATGGGGAGGGATACATCCTGGCTATAGAGGTAGAGGATTAAACACAGTACATGCCCATGAAGGCCATACTTGCTACTAAATTTGGGCTGACCCCTTAGAGGTATATACAGAGGTTTAGGGGAAGCCACAATCTCTCTACACAAACATGGGCTGACTTTCTTGACTATGCTAGTTAGACACTGTAGGGCTGGATGAGGGGCAGCAAGGTTGATGATTATTCTGTGCTGTGCAAATTGATTTTGAAGGACCGCATGCTAGATATTTGTTTTCCACAGCTGCACCAACACCTAGTTGACAGCAAGCTGACTGACCCCAGGAAGCTTGCTAAGGAGGTGGACATCTGGGTTAGCCCCACAGGGTCCACAAAGGCATCTGAGGGGGACTTGCAAAAGGGTGGTCAGGGTTCCCACCAGAAGGAGGGTGGAGAAAAAGAAGGAGTTCTCTCAAGGCTCCCAAAGTAGTTCACCGGGGAAAGGGTCTCATTCCCAATCTGGCCACCAGAAAAGAGTTAGACTAAGAATCCCAAATGCTTTGAGTGCTTCAAGTATGGGCATTAGATGGGGAATTCCAAAGGCCCAAAAAAGAGCACAGCCTCCCACTGGAGGTAAGATGCCATGGGTGGCAAGTACAGTGTTTGGGGAAGAGTTTGTCCTAGTAAGTGGGGGGAGCTCAGTGAGGTTACCCTATTGTACCTGGCTGACATTGATATGGTGTCTAAAACCCATGTGCCTTCCAATACTGCAAAGTATAGGCAGTGGGTTACCATCAATGGGCAAGGTGTTGAGACTCTGAGGGACACAGGAGCCAGCATGACCATAGTAAGGAGTCAGATGATGGCCACAGAGCAACTTATGTTCAATCAATTCCACCAGATTGTGGTGGCTAACAACTGCGAGGGTCACTATCCAGTGACCCTTGTTCCCTTTGAGTGGGGGAGTCTAAGGTCTTTTGAAAGTTGCTGTAAGTCCTGCAATATCTGTGGACTGGACATTGGAGACTGGAGAGGAGTGGATCTTGTCACACCTGGAAATGTTAGTATTGTGTGAGTGGACTTGTGCAACCGCCATGTCCATGGCTGCCCAGGAAGGGAGTCAAGGATGTCTGGAGCCTAGAATAATGGCCCAGACAGCTGACAAAACAGAGAAGGACAAGGGGCATGGGAAACCATCCCCATAATGTCTCCCAGCTGAGGTGGATGGGGCACCAGACGAGCCGCCCTGGAACCTACTGAGAAGGACATTCAATCAATCAATCAATCAATCAGAACATTTGTAAAGCGCACTACTCACCCGTAGGTGAGTCTCAAGGTGCTGGGGGGGTGGGGTGGGGTGCTGCTACTGCTCGAACAGCCAGGTCTTGAGTAGCCTCCTGAAGGTTAGCAGGTCCTGGGTCTGCCGTAGGAGGATGGGGAGGGTGTTCCAGGTCTTGGCGGCGAGGTGGGAGAACGATCTGCCACCGGTGGTCGCTCTTCGGATGCGGGGGATGGAGGCGAGGGCGAGGTTGGCTGAGCGGAGCTGGCGGTTTGGGGCATAGAAGGTGAGTCGTCTGTTGAGGTATGCCGGTCCGGTGTTGTGGAGTGCCTTGTGTGCGTGGGTGAGGAGCTTGAAGGTGATCCTCTTGTTGACGGGGAACCAGTGCAGGTCTCTCAGGTGGGGTGAGATGTGGCTTTGGCGTGGGACGTCGAGGATCAGGCGTGCCGAGGCGTTCTGTATACGTTGCAGTCGTTTCAGGAGTTTGGCCAAGGCTCCCGCGTAGAGGGCGTTTCCGTAGTCCAGCCTGCTGCTGACGAGGGCCTGGGTGACCGTTCTTCTTGTTTCGGTGGGGATCCATCTGTAGATCTTGCGGAGCATGCGGAGGGTGTTGAAGCAGGAGGATGAGAAGGCGTTGACTTGCTGGGTCATGGAGAGTGTTGAGTCGAGGATAAACCCCAGGTTGCGTGCGTGGTCGGTGGGTGTCGGTGCTGCTCCCAGTGTGGTGGGCCACCAGGAGTCGTCCCAGGCTGAGGGGGTGGAGCCGAGGATGAGGACCTCCGTCTTGTCTGAGTTCAGCTTCAGTTGGCTGTTCTTCATCCACTCGGCGACGGCCTTCATTCCTTCGTGGAGGTTGGTTTTGGCGGTGAGGGGGTCCTTGGTGAGGGAGAGGATCAGCTGGGTGTCGTCGGCGTAAGAGATGATGTTGAGGTCGTGCAGTCGGGCGACGTGGGTGAGCGGTGCCATGTAGACGTTGAACAATGTCGGGCAGAGGGATGATCCTTGGGGTACGCCGCAGATGATCTTGGAAGCTTCGGAGCGGAATGGGGGGAGGCGGACGCTCTGGGTTCTGCCGGAGAGGAAGGAGGTGATCCATTCCAGAGCCTTGTCTCGGATCCCTGCGTTGTGGAGGCGTGTGCGTAGGCTGCGGTGGCAGACAGTGTCGAAGGCGGCTGAGAGGTCCAGGCGGATGAGGGCCACAGTTTTACCGTTGTCCAGCAGGGCCCTGATGTCATCGGTGGCAGCGATGAGGGCAGTTTCAGTACTGTGGTTGCTGCGGAACCCGGACTGGGACGGGTCCAGGATGTTGTTCTCCTCGAGGTAGCGGGACAGTTGTCCGTTGACGATCTTCTCGATGACCTTTGCCGGGAATGGGAGCAGGGAGATGGGCCGGAAGTTCTTGAGGTCTCTCGGGTCCGCCTTGGGTTTCTTGAGTAAGGCGTTGATCTCGGTGTGCTTCCAGCTCTCCGGGAAGGTCGCGGTCTAGAAGGAGATGTTGATGACCTTGCGGAGATGGGGTGCGATGGTGGCGCTGGCTTTGTTGAAGATGTGGTGCGGGCATGGGTCTGACGGAGAGCCGGAGTGGATGGTGTTCATGATTTTGATGGTGTCGTCGTCGTTCACGTTGGCCCAGGCGAGCAGGGGGTCGAAGTGGATGGTTGCTCCTTTAGTGACCTGCCTGAACTTGCTGAATGGCAAGTAGTGGGGGGATCCACCAGGGAGGAGTTCTGCAAGTCACAGAGTGTGTGTCCAACCCTGAAGGGCATGAGGCAAAAGGCTGAAGCCCAGGCAGCAGGTGATGCCTCTGGAAATCATCACATTCATTGGGAGGAAAAACTCCTGTTAGTGAGCTTAAGGAACCTGTGCATGGAGAAACAATGGCACTGGTCAACCCCCAATGCTATAGGACCTTTCTACTGGATCTGGACCATGAGATAATCCTAGCAGGACATCTGGGGCAGGATAAGACCTTTGCAAGGCTTGTCCCCCAATTCTATTGGACGTGGATAAAGATTTCCTCAGATAAAGTCAGCAGGACTTACTTGGCTTGCCAGGCCGGCAGGAAGACAGGACAGAAGGCTGAAAGCCCTCCTTAACCCCTTGCCTGTCATTGGCACCCCTTTTGAAAAGGTGAGCCATCGACATTGTAGGGCCTATGGATCCCCAGACAACCTCTGGCAACAGGTTTATCTTGGTACTGGTGGACCATGCCACACGATACCCAGAGGCCATACCTATGAGAACTGCAGCTGCACCTGCAGCGGCTAAGGCCATGGATAACAGGAAAGACAGGAAGGACCACCTCAGGGGAGGCATCAACATTATACACAAGAATAACATCAACATGAGTGAAACCTACAACACATTTGAACTTTTCAGTGCCACCATAAGGATGAAGCGATACCAAAGGGGATGATGGACGGAGCGTTAGAGCAAATCAAACACTCACCCCCAGTCAAATGATCTGGGTTTAATCCATCATCATTCTTTAGCTCACTCCACCACCCCCAGTTCAGACATGGCCATATGCAAATCAGTCTGACCATGTGCCTCATGGGAACAGTCCAGCCCGAACTGCCAAGCCATGTCTTCCCTGGACCGGAAACAAGCATCCTGGGACCGGTTTCGGGTTCAAAACCCTCATCAGCCAGGCTATCTTGAATCCAGTGGCAAAGTGAGCAAGGGACCCACGTCTGGGCATACCCTGCCAACTTAGGGCGAACAGAGCGATACCAAAGGCGATGATGGACGGAGCGTTAGAGCAAATCAAACACTCACCCCCAGTCAAATGATCTGGGTTTAATCCATCATCATTCTTTAGCTCACTCCACCACCCCAGTTCAGACATGGCCATATGCAAATCAGTCTGACCCTGTGCCTCATGGGAACAGTCCAGCCCGAACTGCCAAGCCATGTCTTCCCTGGACCGGAAACAAGCATCCTGGGACGGTTTCGGGTTCAAAACCCTCATCAGCCAGGCTATCTTGAATCCAGTGGCAAAGTGAGCAAGGGACCCACGTCTGGGCATACCCTGCCAACTTAGGGCGAACAAAGCGATACCAAAGGCGATGATGGACGGAGCGTTAGAGCAAATCAAACACTCACCCCCAGTCAAATGATCTGGGTTTAATCCATCATCATTCTTTAGCTCACTCCACCACCCCAGTTCAGACATGGCCATTTGCAAATCAGTCTGACCCTGTGCCTCATGGGAACAGTCCAGCCCGAACTGCCAAGCCATGTCTTCCCTGGACCGAAAACAAGCATCCTGGGACCGGTTTCGGGTTCAAAACCCTCATCAGCCAGGCTATCTTGAATCCAGTGGCAAAGTGAGCAAGGGACCCACGTCTGGGCATACCCTGCCAACTTAGGGCGAACAAAGCGATACCAAAGGGGATGATGGACGGAACGTTAGAGCAAATCAAACACTCACCCCCAGTCAAATGATCTGGGTTTAATCCATCATCATTCTTTAGCTCACTCCACCACCGTCCATCATCCCCTTTGGTATCGCTTTGTTCGCCCTAAGTTGGCAGGGTATGCCCAGACGTGGGTCCCTTGCTCACTTTGCCACTGGATTCAAGATAGCCTGGCTGATGAGGGTTTTATAACCCGAAACCGGTCCCAGGATGCTTGTTTCTGGTCCAGGGAAGACATGGCTTGGCAGTTCGGGCTGGACTGTTCCCATGAGGCACAGGGTCAGACTGATTTGCATATGGCCATGTCTGAACTGGGGTGGTGGAGTGAGCTAAAGAATGATGATGGATTAAACCCAGATCAGTTGACTGGGGGTGAGTGTTTGATTTGCTCTAACGCTCCGTCCATCATCCGCTTTGGTATCGCTTTGTTCGCCCTAAGTTGGCAGGGTATGCCCAGACGTGGGTCCCTTGCTCACTTTGCCACTGGATTCAAGATAGCCTGGCTGATGAGGGTTTTGAACCCGAGACGGTCCCAGGATGCTTGTTTCTGGTCCAGGGAAGACATTGCTTGGCAGTTCGGGCTGGACTGTTCCCATGAGGCACAGGGTCAGACTGATTTGCATATGGCCATGTCTGAACTGGGGTGGTGGAGTGAGCTAAAGAATGATGATGGATTAAACCCAGATCAGTTGACTGGGGGTGAGTGTTTGATTTGCTCTAACGCTCCGTCCATCATCCCCTTTGGTATCGCTTTGTTCGCCCTAAGTTGGCAGGGTATGCCCAGACGTGGGTCCCTTGCTCACTTTGCCACTGGATTCAAGATAGCCTGGCTGATGAGGTTTTGAACCCGAAACCGGTCCCAGGATGCTTGTTTCTGGTCCAGGGAAGACATGGCTTGGCAGTTCGGGCTGGACTGTTCCCATGAGGCACAGGGTCAGACTGATTTGCATATGGCCATGTCTGAACTGGGGTGGTGGAGTGAGCTAAAGAATGATGATGGATTAAACCCAGATCAGTTGACTGGGGGTGAGTGTTTGATTTGCTCTAACGCTCCGTCCATCATCCCCTTTGGTATCGCTTGTTCGCCCTAAGTTGGCAGGGTATGCCCAGACGTGGGTCCCTTGCTCACTTTGCCACTGGATTCAAGATAGCCTGGCTGATGAGGGTTTTGAACCCGAAACCGGTCCCAGGATGCTTGTTTCTGGTCCAGGGAAGACATGGCTTGGCAGTTCGGGCTGGACTGTTCCCATGAGGCACAGGGGCAGACTGATTTGCATATGGCCATATCTGAACTGGGGTGGTGGAGTGAGCTAAAGAATGATGATGGATTAAACCCAGATCAGTTGACTGGGGGTGAGTGTTTGATTTGCTCTAACGCTCCGTCCATCATCCCCTTTGGTATCGCTTTGTTCGCCCTAAGTTGGCAGGGTATGCCCAGACGTGGGTCCCTTGCTCACTTTGCCACTGGATTCAAGATAGCCTGGCTGATGAGGGTTTTGAACCCGAAACCGGTCCCAGGATGCTTGTTTCTGGTCCAGGGAAGACATGGCTTGGCAGTTCGGGCTGGACTGTTCCCATGAGGCACAGGGGCAGACTGATTTGCATATGGCCATGTCTGAACTGGGGTGGTGGAGTGAGCTAAAGAATGATGATGGATTAAACCCAGATCAGTTGACTGGGGGTGAGTGTTTGATTTGCTCTAACGCTCCGTCCATCATCCCCTTTGGTATCGCTTTGTTCGCCCTAAGTTGGCAGGGTATGCCCAGACGTGGGTCCCTTGCTCACTTTGCCACTGGATTCAAGATAGCCTGGCTGATGAGGGTTTTGAACCCGAAACCGGTCCCAGGATGCTTGTTTCTGGTCCAGGAAGACATGGCTTGGTAGTTCGGGCTGGACTGTTCCCATGAGGCACAGGGTCAGACTGATTTGCTTATGGCCATGTCTGAACTGGGGTGGTGGAGTGAGCTAAAGAATGATGATGGATTAAACCCAGATCAGTTGACTGGGGGTGAGTGTTTGATTTGCTCTAACGCTCCGTCCATCACCCCCTTTGGTATCGATAAGGATGAAAGACAGCATGACTATAAAATGTCACCTACTCTACCATCCATCAGGTAACGTATGATTCTTTGGTGAAAACCTAGCAGATCTAAAAACACACTGCTCACTCTGAACACCAAAAACATCATTGTAGGGGACCTCAACCTTCACTGGAACAATCAAATCAATACTCAAATCCATTCTCTAAAGGACCTTTTACTCAGTAAGAATCTCTCCCAGCTCTGCAAAGATCAAACTCACATCAAAGGCTCTACCCTGGATGCAATCATAGCTCAGGAAGAAACACTAACTATTGACAACATCCTCCCTGTCGAATGGTCTGATCACCACATCATTCTGTTCCACATCAACAATATGTGCTATCACCCAACTCACACGCAAAAAAACATAGTGAACAAGAAACATAAGGGAAGTTCCCCTAGCCGACCTCAAAGAATGAATAGGGCCACTACTCCCCCATCATCAGATAACCTCTCAACAACTGAACTAACCACCAACTACAACTCAACGATATCCTCAATAATGGACCAAGTAGCCCCTCTGAAACTGAAAGAGAGAGAAACACACCCTTGAGATCCTGGTTCAATAAAGACCTCAACACTGAAAGAAGAAGAAAGCTTAGAGCTGCAGAAAGACTCAGGCGAGCGAATCCATCCACATTCCACCGGGACCAACTCGGGAGGGAACACAGAAACTACGAAAAACACATCATGAATGAAAAAAACACCTTTTCCGCGATGTTCTAGATAAGGCCGGCAACTGCCCCAAAGACCTTTTCAATATCATCAAACAACAAATCTCCAAGCATTCCCGAAAAACCCCTCAGACCTCCAAAAGAACAATGTGGTGACTTTGCCAATTTCTTCAATGACAAAATCATGAAGATTGAGCTCTCCCTTGAAGATCACAATCAGTCATCCAAGGAGAACTCCCCATTCAGATGGAAGCTACTATCCCCCCTTATCACTCCATGGCCACCCTATCGATGATAAATCCATAGGACAATACCAGGTGCAATCGAATCCAAGGACCCCACACATCTCCCATAAGCTGGAAGGCTTTCAACCCACTCTCAGAGGCAGACATTTCTTTTCTGTTGGCTGCACCATCCTCCTACCTAGCGGACCCCCTTCAAGCATCCCTGGCAAAAAAACGCAACCACGCCCTAACCCCCCTCTGGTCTAAAATTCTTAACAGCTCCCCGATGACTGGAGTGATGCCAGACTGCCTCAAACTCGGTCAAGTCATGCCATTGCTTAAAACCCGGGTGCAGAACCAAATTACCTCAATAACTTCAGGACCGTCTCCAATCTTCCCTTACTAGCTAAAAACTCTAGAGAGATGTGTTCTCTCACAACTAAACCAACACATTAACAACAACAATTTCCTGTACCTCCTTCAATCGGTTTTCAAAAAAGGATGTAGCAAGGAAACAGCTATTCTGAACATAGTAGATGACCTACACAAATCCCTGGATACAGACCAATGCTCCCTGCTTATATTCCTAGACATATCAGCGGCCTTCAACAGGGTCAACCACAAGCTCTTCTTGGAATCCCTCCAAAAAAGGATTGGCGCAGACAGGGTGGTCCTATGCTTGTTCAGATCTTTCCGACAAAACCACTCTCAACAAATAAAAATAAACAACCTGACCTCTGTCACTACAGCAATTATCTGGGGCGTCCCCCTAGGCTCTGTCCTCTCACCTACATTGTTCAATATCTACATGGAGCCCCTCATTGTCATTCTCAACCAAGCAAACATCCCCTTTCATCTATACGCAGATGACAGTCAGCTCAACATGAGAACCTCCTCACTAGATGACATACACCGGCTAAATGCCACCCTCAAAAAAGTTTAACATTGGCTATCTCACAACCACCTAAAGTTCAACTAAGATAAGACTGAAATTCTTCTCATATCAAAGACAGAGCAGTTCCCCAGATTCAAGAATGGCTAGACTCCATAGACGCTCTTATCTGCAAGCTAACCCTAGCTAACTTTACCAAATCTCTAGGCATCACACTGACCATGAAAGATCATATACAGAACAGTGCAAAGAGTGCCTTCTATAACCTGAAGCTTCTGAACAAAATTAAACCCTTCCTACCACCAAATGCTCTTAAATCTGCCATGCAAGCATTGGTGTTGTCTAGATTAGACTACAGGAATGCCACCCTTACAGGCCCTGCAAAATCCCACCTTGCACCCCTTAGAACCATTCTCAATGCAGCAGCCAGAATGATTACAGGAATCAAATAAATATGACCACATCTTTCCTGCACTGAAAGTACTAAACTGTCTCCCAATTTAAGCTCGCTGCAACGTTCGAACTGCAAGTCTCACTCAAAGCCCTTCACACTGGGAAACCAGCTTACCTCGCCTCAAAACTCAAAAGGGCAGACCAGACAAGAAACCTAAGAAGCTCAAACACCCTACTCTTCATTCTGCTGCATGCCAACAAACAAAAAACCCATGTACGCTCCTTCTGGAGCAATGCCCAAAACATTTGGAACTCCATTTCAGTACATATCAGGACAAACTCCTCCTTCTTGAGCTTCAAAGGACAGAAAAAGGATCTCCTTCTCAACCAACATCTCAACTAGCAGAACATCCATTGGCCGTTAAGACATGCTTGCAACAATTAGCTCTTCTTGCACTCCTTTCCTATTATTATTATTTTCCCCCATAGATCTCAACCTTTGGCTTGTCTTGTTTCGACTCAGCTGCTCCGATTTTATGCGTTATTTGTTGAACATGTGCTGATATAAAGCGCTCTGATACCCTCAGGTCTTGCCAGCGCTATATAAAACTCTTAAATAAAATATATAAATAAGGCCCTAACGGTGAATTTTTCCAGAATGGGTTTCCCCAAGAAAGTGGTGTCTGACAGGGGCACCAACTTCATGTCTGCTTATATGCAGTAAATGCGGAAGGAGTGTGGAGTTACTTACGAGTTCTCCACCCACTACCATCCATAAACCAATAGGCTTGCTGAAAGATTCAACAAGACCCTCAAAGGCATGATCAAGGGCCTGCTTGAGGCCCTGAGGCGCAAGTGGGACGTCCTCTTGCCATGCCTTCTCTTTGCTTGCTCCTGGCACACGAGTATGTATTGTTGCTGAATTCTGCTGAGGCACACCTTTTCTGAGCCTTAAATGCCGAAAAGATGATAATTATGAAATTGGTATTTTTAATGAATACATTTTCAAAATGATTTTCTTCATTTTTGTGTTACTTAGTTGTTAAGTTTCCATTCTTTATGAGAAATGTTAAGGTGGGTCTCTAAAGTATTTCTTGACTATGTTGTTCTTTGTTTTGTTCCTACACCACACACCTAATGCAAGTTCTTTGAAAGTAAGCTTTGCAACATAAGCCAAGCTAAGCAAGGCAAAAATATTTTCCCTGTGGCCCTACCAGAACAGATAGTAAGAAACCTTGGAAATAGTTCACATGAAGACAGTTGCCTCTCATCGTCATATTCTGCCAGAAGAATTCCTAAAAGGTTATTGTACCGATGTTTTCTATTTTTCTTTTAATGGGTCGTTTAACTATAGGATTGCTATATTTCTCCTAATATTATTTGAAAAGAGACATTAGGCTCTGCAGAGGTATACTTTCTGGAATGTATTTTCATTTTTATTACTGTGCCATGTCTTTTTCACAAGAGAATTTAAGAAAGTGGGTGTTTTCATGCATAGAAATGGCTGAGAAGCAAAACTGTGGGAAAGACTACTCTACATCCAATATAAAGCTCATATCTTTAATGAAATATTGCTAAAATTTCACTTGTGAAACATAAATCTGTTTACAAAAACACAGAAATAAAACCAATGAAGTATTGCATTGCTAGAGGTCAAGGCCTCATATGTATTGTGACCGAAAGGTTAAAGCTTTCAACACTTTATATGAGGGAATGGTTCTCACTTACAGGGTCTGCATTAATGTTTCAGAAGGGCCCATACTAACATTAAACATTCCCATGGACCACATGACATGTTCTGCTACCGAAAATGTGCAATAGGACTATCCTCTCTGCCCAGGAGCCTTATAATAAGCTATAAGAGCATTCAGGAACTCTAAAGCCTTTTTACAAGCAGTTCTTGACTGAATGTGCATCAGTCACTGAAAATGGATGGGAGAGCAATTGGCCTGAGATTTTACCATCAACTCTCCAGCCTGCATTACTGGCAAGAACCTGGGGGTCAAATCTGACACTCATCTCTTCATGCCCGTGCTTTTCCCTATTTAATCGACAGGCGCCCCGTGCTCCTGTTCCCATCCGTCGGACGGAGACCTGTATCACAGATAGCGGTAAGCCTCCGGCCCACACACGCATTTCCCCAGTAGCGCTGCCGCTAACCTTAGTGCAGTTCTCAAGCAGTTTTAAAGCGGGCGCTTTTTTCATTCTTTGCAGGATGTGTTAATCACGGAGCGATTCTGCCCAACTTTAAAAACTTGTCAGGTAACGACCTTCGTTTCCCTCTTACTACTGAGCACGAATTCCTAGTGCCCTTTCACTCACTTTTATTCATTTTTAACCCAGCTGTGGTAATAGTTATTTCAGGCCTGATTATCCATTCTTTTGTTTTAGAACGAAGGATTTTCATGACCGAGCAGAGTTAACGGACTTGGGCCTTTTTTCTGTTGATGTTATTTGGTATCTTAAACAAGTAAGTTGCTGGATTCTCTCCGCATTTCTCTTCTGCCCTACGCGATAATGAGTGGGCTTTCCTCACCCTGCACTTTATTTTGCAGGTTACTGTTCTCCGCTCTGTACATACTTGGAGCCTACGCGCCCACGCTCATTTCAGTATTCCCAGTGGAGGGGTACATGGTAATTTTTGAGGCTGAGGCCCCTTCTGGCTCAATATTAAGGCTAGTATTTGTCTATTTAGTTTTAAGACGTCTCCTATGTTTGAATCCTAGGTACCCCCCGCGCCCCCTTCTCCACTGTCCTGAGGAAGACCCCATCGTAAGGGACGAACCGCCTACTATATTCTAAGGGTCAAAATGTCGACATTTGTATTATTTGCCAGCTCAATCAACAGCGATGAATACACTGTGATACTGTTTTAATCATGGCTATTTATCTTTTGAAAAATACTTTCGAATTTTGAGGCTCCAGAGGAGCTGTTTGCTTTATATGGAATGAACTATGTGATTTGCACTTTACCCTTTATATCTATCCTTCTATCCTCAATCCAACCACAATACTTATTGTATTACCCCTACCTTCCTTTTTCTCCCCTCCTGGGGGCACTGCCTTATGTCAGTATTTGAAATAATTTAACAAACTTGAGTATGTTCAGTGTGATTAAACAACACTGAGTACTGAATATAGTATTTGTCTTCACTATTATTTGCTTTGAATTAATGTATTTTTGTTGTTGATGAATTGTCTATTGGGACCTTCTCCTAATGTACTGTCTATTTCAGTAGTGACAACATAGCAACCGGACAGCACGGATGCACAGTTTGTCCACGTAGTGGCGATCTGGCAATCTCTGTCCCTACGTGTTATACACACTTGTTCTTTGAGTATATTGTGTTTTTGTAAGGGTTAGTGTGGGAGGGCATGTACAAGCTGTGTCAGTTTTTTAAGGACATGGCGTGGGTGGGGTAGGGAGATTGTGTTGTTCTTCACTATTGTTGCACCATTACTGTTGGAAACTCTGAGGCAGGTGGTTGAGTACAAGCTATGAATCACATATGTACGATGCGAATGATGGGGGATGAAAAGGGAACCCCTATTTCTACATCTGCACATGGGGCTACACTGAAGTTCCTTACCTGTAACGTCATGGGACTAAATGATCATCGTAAAATACACAAGGTGGTACTATACATACAATGACACCAAATAGATGTAGCTATACTCCAGGAAACTCACTTGGCACCTCACACGGGACTACTTTCTCAATGCAGAATGAAGGGAGAATGTCTTTGCGGCGGGGTTCACGTCACACTCTCGTGGGGTACTGGTGTGGGCCCGCCGATGCTCTGGCATCCGACTAAGGGAGAGACACTCAGATGAGGAAGGACGACATGTGATCTCCCACTGTAGCAAGGGTCACTTTGACACATTATTAATAGGCATTTATGGGTCCAACTTTGATGATCCGCAGTTTTATTATTCACTACACAACGAAATTGCACAGTATAGCCACAAACCACAAATTTGGGGCAGGGACTTTAACTATGTACTATCCCCTGAACTAGACAGATCTAGAGGACCCCTGAGGAAACCTGCAGCATCCACCCGGGCTATAATCGGAATAGCTGACCCCAGTGGGATAGTCGACACCTGACGGTATAGCAGCCCACAGAGTAGGGAATACACGCACTACTACTCTGTGCACAACATTCATACACGTATAGATTACCGGCTAATATCCCGCATCGTATTGCCTTACATGGACCACTGTGAACACCTGCCCCAGACTTATTCAGATCATTCACCTGTGAAGCTTACCTTGAGGATAAACAAATTGCAACCAAAAGCCTTCACTTGGCGCTTCCCGCAATATTCGCTCCTAGATGCAGTGTTTCACGAAGAACTCGTGCAGGCTATCGATGAATATTTCAGTATTAACACAGGCAGTGTCCCCCAAATATTCACTCTTTGGGAGGCCTTTAAAGCCTACATTAGAGGTATCACAATCTCTAAACACGCCGGTGTATTATGGTCTATCCGAAACCGGCTACTGAAGCTGGAAAAGGAACTGAGGGAACTTGAACAGGCATCACTTGCGAGACCCAGCCCACAGATTCTAGCGAAAATCAAAGTTAAGCTAGAAGAAGATAACGAATTAGCCCAAAATGAGTTAACACACTTAGGGAAGTATGCTACAGCCAGAATATATGGGGAGGGGGAAAGGCCAAGTGCCACACTAGCAAGCCTGATCCGACCTAACAAAGGAGAAAATGAAGTGGCAATGCTATATGATGAGGGGGCGAGCCCATACATCGGGCAGCACAAGTGGTAGATAGATTTCGTACATACTACACTGAGTTATACACATCGCGCTCTACACAAGAAGATGAAGTCACATCCAAATATTTATCCTATATTGCCATGAAGTGGTTAACTATCGCCCATAGAGAAAGACTGATGGCCCCACTTCGCCCAACAGAGATAGCAGACACACTTAAAGATATGCCCAGCGAGAAGGCACCTGGATCAGATGGTCTTACTGTGGCCTTCTATAAAGCATCCCAAGAAAAGCGTATCCCCAGCATGACTAGTCTATATGAAGCAAGGGCCCAAGAGGGCTGTATGCCCCCAACTGTGCGTGAAGCACTATTAATAGCAATACTAAAGCTGGGCGCTCACTAACCAGCAACCACCGCACTTTATTTGGCACAATTTCTCAGATAGACCCAGGAGTCATCGCCGTAGCGGTACTTTTAGACGCTGAAAAAGTGTTTGATTCAGTTGAATGGCCCTTCATGCTGGCGGTGCTGCGGTGGATGAGCATGGGTGATATATACATAAAACTAATCCAGGTCCTATTCTCAAAACTGACAGCCCAGGTGCACATGAATGGGATGCTATCTTCTCCTATACAAATCACAAGAGGTACAAGGCAAGGATGCCCACTCTCGCCGCTTCTATATGCCCTGGTCACAGAACCATCAGCTTGCGCTCTGCGTGAATACCATGCACATCGAGGAATTAGATTCCCAAACTACATACGCAGATGATACGTTGTTGTATGTACTTGACCCCGAACAAAATGTGACCCCAGTACTACGCGAAGTGGTGATGTTTGGCAGCCACTCGGGACTATGTATTAATTGGAAGAAATCGCTACAGATCACACCGCGCCCACTCAGCTGGAGTTCCCGTTGGTGTGAAATACTGAACCTGTACGATTCCTAGGGATTAGGATATACACTAACCCTGAAGTGATAATAAGTGAAAACTACAGGAGAGCAGTACAACACTTAACAGAAGCTATAGAGAGATGTATTTAACTGCCCCTTTCATTGATAGGCTGTCTAGCCCTTATGAAAATGATTATCCTTCCACGTTTCCTATTCCTGTTTGCCAATATGCCTATATTACTGCCCAAAACAATGTTCCACAATATACGCACCTTATCAACTCGCCTGGCCTGGGCTGCGAAACAACCGCGTGTTGGGTGGACTACGCTGACCCTACCCTATACGTCTGGTGGATTTGACACACCTGATATCGAGATACATTATAGAGCAGCGCAGGCTATGCATGCACACCACTGGATTCATGGTCCGCCAGACCTCCCTCACCTATATTTGGAGAGAGAGCACGCTGACCCTTTATCACTCCTGTGATACCTAATAAGCACCACCTGGTGCAAATATCACATAATTGATCCAATAGACACCACAAAATACCTTGTTAGGAAAGCAGCAGACGACATGCAGGCTAAATTACTCTACTTGCCGAAGTTGCCAATTGAGTGGTGCGCATGGTCCCTCTGAGTGAAGATAAGGCAGTGTTATACTTGGCATCTTTTGGCGTGTTTCCCCTGACTTTTTGCTTTCTGACCTCCCGGTTTGGACTCTGTTTTTGCTGGTTTAATGATTCTGCGCACTTTCCTCACTGCTGTCCAGTGGGAAAGTGCAAGTGCTCCTGTATAAAATGTGTTATGGATTGGTGTTTCCATGATTGGCCTATTTGGTTTATGTGTCAGTCCCTTGTAAAGTGCACTGCGAGTGCCAGGGCCTATAGACCAAATGCTGTTGGTGGGCTGCAGCACTGGATTGTGCCACCCACGCAAACAGCCCGTAAAGTGTAACTCGGGCCTGCCATCGCAGAGCCTGTGCGCAGCCTGGGGCTGCCATAGTCGACTTGGCAAGTGCACACACTTGCAAGTCCCTAAACCTTCCCTTTGCTACATGTTAGTCACCCCTAAGGTAGGCCCAAGGTACCCCTGTGGGCAGGGTGCGTTGTATGCGAAAGGTAGGACATGCCCGGGTGTGTGTGGCATGTCCTAATAGTGAATCACAGCCTAGTTCGTTTTTCACTATTGCAAGGCTACCTGTTCCCCCTAGGCCAGAACGGGCGGTTTTGATTATTACAGTATATAATCCTAACTGACCCCGGGAACATGGTAGAAATTCGAGTTTAGTATGCCTGGACTCAGAATGATAAAATGCAGCTTTTAGTGAAGTTGGTTTTAACATTCTGTGTTTGAAAATACCACTTTTAGAAAGTGGGTATTTTCTTGTCTAACCATCCAAGCCTGCCTCTGCGAGGTTGTGTATTCCTTGTCTGGAGTGTGAGTGACAGAGGCTGGGGGATGCCAGGAGACAGGGTGAGTCAGCACAGGGCTGAATAGCAAGATCTACATGTAGATGGGTGGGAGGGGTCGCACCTGGGCCCTGAATAGGACAGTGCCTTCCCTCCACAATGCTGGCTCCACCTCCTGTGGTGCGTCTGATGTCCCGGGCCTACTCACTGAAAGAAGGGACGGAGACTTGTCAACAAAGTGCTCCAGAACTGGTTTGGACTAGGCAAAGGCCTCTCAGCCTTCAGAGAACAAAGGAATTTGGGATATAAATATTGGGGCCCTGACCCCATGAATTTAGATCTCGCTGGAATCAAGGAACCTGCCAAGACGAAGAGCTGGAAGAGCTGCCAGGAGGAGTACTGCCCCTTTGCTGTGTTGTTGCTTTGTTGGGTTGGCCTGCAGCTGCTGCTTCTGCCTTGGGCAGTGAAAGGACTGGACTGAACTTTCTACAAACTTGTGCTGAGTATCTCCAAGGGCCTAGAACCGAGCTGGCCTCCTGTTAAGAAGTCTCAGGGACTACAAAGACTTCACAAGCCTCTGGGTACCGCTTCTGGAACGCTGTTTCAGTTGCCACAGAGGAAGGGAACCGCAACCGACTCCGTCAACCGAATCCATCCCTGGCCGGTGACCTGTTTGCACCGCAGACCGCATCGCCCCGCTTCGCATCGCAACCCTGGTCTCACCGTGGGCGACGTCCGACGCCGCCAACATCGAGCCGCTGCTTGCACCGTGACCTGTGGGCACCGCAGTTCGCATCACATCGCTTCACTGTGCCAGCCGGACCAGACCGACGCTGTCGCTGCAACTGGCTCAAGAGTCGTGACCGCACCGCAGTTGGGGCACCGCTCGCACGTCTGCGACGCACCGCTCCGACTCGCACCGCTGTCCGACGCCAGCTCCCGCACTCCGGCTAGGTCGCCTGCATCGCAACCTGTCAGCACCGCATCGAGCATCGTCTCACCCTGCATCGCACGCCTTGGACTCACCGACTCCGTCTGCCCGACGCTCATCGAGCCGCTGCCTGCACCGCATCGAGGGACACCGCACCTTGCATCGCTCCGTCTTGCACCGCAACCGCGACGAACGCCGACCGGCTCGTACACTCCATACCAGCCACAACGAGAAAGGTACTGTAACCGAGTCTGTTCATGACTCTGCTGGCCCGTATCGACGCGGTCGGCTGGAACTGTTAGACTCTGGGGTTTTCAGCATCACGGTAGGCTCGGACGGAGCTACCGACTCGTACGAACTTTGCTTTTGTGCTATTCCTGCAAAGAAGAAGTTACCGTATCAAGCATTCGTTTTTAAAGTATAGTATTGTGGATTTTTGTCGTAATTGGTCTTGTCTTGAGTATATAAAATATTGGTTATTTTTCTAAACTGGTGTGGTGTCCGTTTGTAGTGCTTACACTGTATTACTGTTGGTTATGTGCAAATGCTTTACACACTGCCTCTGAATTAAGCCTGACTGCTCGTGCCAAGCTACCACGAGGGTGAGCAGGGGTTACTTCACGAGTGTAACAACCCTTACCCTGACTAGGAAGAAGGGTCCCTACTTGGACAAAGGTGCAAGCCCTTGCCAACTAGAGATCCCATTTCTAACAGGCAGTATTGCAGACATTGCGCACGCTGAAAATACATAATATGGGAGACTTCTTCGTAGATGGGGTTCTTAACACTTGGGAGCAGACCCAAGCTTCAATATCTGTTATAACACCAGTCACTAGATATAATTATCATAGGGCACGTCAATCACTGCGCACACTACTTAAGCCTGATATGCCAGAACCGCCAGAAATAGCTCCACAGACACACCTACTTCAGACGAACACCCCCCGCTGGGGAATTTCATCACTGTACAAACTTATGAGTCAAACGGCTACCCTGTTAAGCACAAAAGCATGACAAGACTGGCAGGATGATTTGGGCATAATAACGGATAAACAATGGACATACTTTTGCTCGATCACTAAAAACACATCACAAAATAGTAGACACCGACTGGTCCACTTTAAATACCTAAAAATACCTAAACTGGGTATATTATACACTGGCACGAATATTTAAATATGGTCTTTGAAACTATGCTAGATGTCTGAGATGTGGCACCAAGAGTGCTGAATTTAGCCATCTGGCTTGGTCCTGCCCCAGGATTCGCAGATTCTGGGCAACAGTGACAAAGGCACTCCAGGAAATAGTGGGACCGACTCTTCCAGAATCGCCAATGGTGGCCTTACTAGGCTTTGATTGCGAGATACCCAAAAAATATAGGCGCCTCGTAGCATTAGGCCTCTTAATGGCAAGAAGAAGAATTGCCATGCGCTGGATGAAAGACCCATTACCGGCGCTGTCAGAATGGCACACAGACATGACCTATTGTAACACTCAAATGAACACCTTCAATGCTCTGATGCCGGGCCACAGCAGGCCACGCGACATATGGGGGCCATATCAAGCGTACTTGCACAGTAAGGCAGACACTGTACACTCAGCTAATGCTTAGCAAGGAATGGATAATACACAAGGCGATGGTAGCGTTGAGTGAAATGTTTGTGTGACCCCCCTGACGGGGACATTTCACTGAACATCCAATAACATAGAAGAGTTTACTCCCCTTGATTGATTACAAGATTGGGAAAGTGATATAAAGTCAAATGTAAAGTACTTGTTAAGATTGCTGGATATACACAATCTGATTAAGGTTTTAATACTACTAAAACTCCCACTTACTACTAGCGCCAGATCTCAACTATACGGATATGTACTTTTCCACCACACGGAAGTGTTGCTCTATGTATAAGTAGCAATTGGTGCTATTAAAAGACATATTGATGATTGCACACAAAATGAAAAATAAAGATTTTTTAAAAAAACAATCACATAAACCTGTGGCAGCGCCAAAACCTTACGCCTCCCCAGAGCAGGCATAACAAGGACAAATATTTTTGTTTCTCCTCGTTTTTCCTCTTTTTATTTCTCTGTGCATTCTGCATCACACATAGAAAAAGGAAAACGCCTCTTGGTATTGTTTTTGTGCAAGAACGTACCCCTTCCCGCACAAAAACAATCCTCCTTGCAACAGGAGCATCCTTACACCATGGTGCAAGGGTACCAACCTTGGTGCTAGGCAGCAAATTTTGCAACAGCACAGGGGGAAAGGACAGGAATGCACAGTATTTCATAAATAAGGTGCATTCCTGCTCTTTCACATTGGCGTAGGGCTGTGCAGCAAGAAGACTTGCGGCACTGCCCTACGCCAATTCTTCGTAAATGTGGCCCTGAATATGAAGCAAGATTCTTATTGTGATGTCCTTTACATTGACTGTCACCAAATGAATGAGCCTAGACTTCATTCAAGTTTGATTGTATTTTACAGCTCTTCTCTTCATTCAGGTGTGTGCCTCCTAAGATGCATTCAAATCGCAGACGACCATGAAAAATTGGGTGTTGCAGCTCTCTACTGTGTGATAGACATGGAAAATCTCATAGCTCACTACCCAGCGTGACACAACAGCAACATCATTAGGGCCCACCACCATTCCAATTCCCTTATTCCAATGCATATGGGACGACAAGTAATTCTTTGAGTCGGATGTGCCTATTTTGTGTCATAGAAGGTTTCTCTCTAAATATCAGTTTTAAGCAGATTTCTAGAATATAAATGTCATTACCTTGTTGACTCTCATAACCCACTGGCTAATACTTCTAGTTGCACCATCAAATACATCTTTCAATGCTTGTTATCTAAAATAGCAGTGGCCTACCTCTGTAGCTAAAGTTTCACTTTAAAAAATGCTTTAAATTACAAAGTTGCTGTAGCCATATCGAAACATATCTTTTAAATAAAAAAGGAAACTAAATGTGTGTTTTAAAAGTTTCTATCAATCTTTATCCTCACAAAACCATCCGTGGTTTCTTTGACAAAAAGCTATTGATTAAATATCAATTTTAGATACTATTATTCTGTCAATGCATTGCATTCATATTCGTCTTTCTAATGGAATAAAATGCAGTCCTTATCTCCCTGCATTTCACATTTTCCCACCATATGACTACCTAGGTACTACAACACATGCATAGGACAGCAGACAATGTTCCCCAGACTTCTGGCATTTTTATGAGTTTGACCATTGTATTCTTTCTAAAATATATGAGATTTACCAAGTTGCAAATGAAATGAAAATTCTTCAGAGTTACCCTAAATAGACCCTATCAGTTCTTTACTGTTATTTTTCATAACACTGAGCTCAATGGACTTCTACAGATGAGTTTAATCACTGCTGATTTTCCCTGATAGGCAATTCTATCAACACTGATAATGCACTTGGTGCTCCTCCAGTATCCTTCGTGGAAACAGCCGGATTATTAGCATCATTGTTGGCAGACTAAAGGCCTGCATGGTAAAGTATTTTGCACCCTGAAACCTGTTTTGCATTTTTTTCCATTTATGCATACTTAACCACACTATGTAAAACATATCATTAGTGATTAGATGCTGCTTTTTACCCATTTGTGTTACTTGAATGCTCATGACTCATTACTCATGTTATGTGATGCTAATTGTGACCTTTATTAGCCCCTGTCCCCATTTTGTTGGAATCTCACTCATTGACATCCATACACACCTCAGCATGGCACTTTTTTATTTAAGACCAGAAACACATGAAATCATGACATGGTAAATCAGTTCAGTAATAAATGGGTCCTTACATTATCCAGAGCTTCTTGCACCGCAGCTTCGCTCTGAGTGTCCAAAGCAGATGTTGCTTCATCCAGCAGCAGAATCTTCGGGTTCCTTACTAGGGCTCGAGCAATGGCAATCCTCTGCTTCTGCCCTCCACTCAGCTGGGCTCCTCTTGCACCCACTACTGTATTAAATGTCTTGAATAAAAATAAATAGGTATTACATAAGCTTCATTCGTTTTTCTTTCTATGATCATTTGGTCACTGAACACAATTAAACAACCTACTGTTTACGGAAACACTTAATACTTGCTGAATACCACTAAGAGGAAATCTTAAAATACAGACAGTTCTCAGGGAGAATTACATCTCATCACGAGATCGAAATATTGAAATCCAGTGCAAACATCAGTAGAATAATATAAACAAGCATTTGCAATGCAATAGGTCTGCATTAGTAATGTTTGAGCTATTGGCTTTGCCAATAATAACGCAACGGCAATAGCTCAAACTTTCAGTAATGCAAGAGATTCATCCTAAACTTGGGGCTAGCTATTGGCTGCTATTACACCTAACGCCACTGTAGACATTTTACAACCACGACTGCAACTTACTGCCTCACTGTTTCTCTTTCATGACGTGCTGCCTGTTGCTTTGGGACAGCAGCTGACACATTGATTTAGATTATTTACAGTTTTTTGTAAAGCGCTAAATGCCTTTTTCTAGTCCTTTCAAAGTGCTAGATCACTGACGCCGCGTTAGCTGGTAGCAGTGGGAATGTTAAACGTGTTTAGAGGCTTACATCTGAATTTCACGATTGTGTTCCTTTTTTTAGCACAATCTCAATATTAAGCAGCACACTTTTTTCTAATGATTAGAAGCACACTTAAGCATAAGTCACCTTTGTTTAACGTCTAGAGTTTGCACTGCTGGTCTTATCCTTCCCGCGTGGACAACTCAGGACCCTTTAAGATGCACGCTTCATCGTGCGGGGGTTTCAGTGTGTGTCATGATTCATTAATTATATCGCTTGCAAGAGGGTGATGCAGGTAGTCAGAATGAATTGAACAAAATATGTATAACTCTGTGAGCTGATGTAAACGAGTAAACAGTAGGAAAAAAGGAGGGAGAAACAGAGAGAGAGAGAGAGAGAGAATGATTGATTGATTGATTACAATATAAAGGAGAATGAGAGAAAGTATTTACCTGCCTTTTTTTGCCCAACTCCGCTTGTGCGAAACAAACTCTTGCCTCTGGGCCTCCCACTGCCTCGCCGTCTCACAAAAATTAAAGCGCCAAAGCTATGCGCTTAGGAAGGACCTCGAGTGCTGAAGGTTTGGAGGTGTCGGTTCTTTGAACACTGTGACCGGATCCCTGGACAGCGGAGTCACTGGCCTGCACACACCCAGGTGAGTGATTGACTAGGCCCATGGGAAGACTGGCAGCCGCAGAGCTGCGGACATTAGAGGGTGCCTGCTCGTCAGGCCCCTGATGGGGTGGACGGTCCTGTTGTGCAGTACTCCGTCTGAGTAGGAGGGTGAGAGGAGAAACCATGTCCTGATGTGATCGTCAGTTGACGGTACACAAAGTGCGAGGGTTGGCTCACTTGAGTCCCGTTCTGTCCAGTCTCCTGAGGCTGCTGACCAATGAGGAAGTGCTGATGGACAGCTGGGCTGTCCTCTCCGCCTGCAGCGTGTGTGTCCCAGAGTTGTCAGCCGGATGATCGAAGGAGGGCCCTGCCTGGGACACCCCCAGCCCTGTCCCTGTCTGTAGCAGTCACGGCGCTTACAAAATGAAAGTAAAGCATGAATGGTGCGCTGAAAATTTAAAAAAAAAACACAAGAAGCATCCGCGAGTAGTGAGTACCAGAGCTGTCAGCCGGTTGATCGAAGGAGGGCCCTGTGTGGGAGACCCCCAGCCCACTGTCCCTGTCTGTAGAAGTCTTGGCACTTACAAAAAGAAAGTAAAAGCGCGCATGGAGCGTGAAAATAAAAAAACACAAGAAGCGTCCCCAAGTGGTGTGTGCGGTGTGTACTGCTAAAGCGCAGGGTGCAGGGCTGCTTAATAAAATTAAAGTGCACGCTGAAAATAAAAGAAGCACTGAAGGCGGCAGAAAGTAAAACTTAAAAAAAATAAGCATCCAATTTTGTCACACAGTTTAGAAAGCCACTCTCTATGTCTGTTTCCTGGCTTTCGCTTGTGCCAGCCCAACAGTGATACGCTTGAGACTCAGAGTTTTCAGTGCAGCCTCAAACAATTACAGGAGGCACTTGATTGTGTTTGTCATATGTTGTTTGCCGCTATGTGTGCCCCTCTGCACACTCCACATTTTCCTGGTCCGTTTCTTGCAGCGGGCTCGGGCTCCAGCTGCTCCCTGGGCCTCGGGCCCTGTAGCGCACCCTTGGACTTCCAGAGGAGCCGCACCACCCGGACAATCTCCGGCAGCTCCCAGGACCAGGCGGCCAGGCTGCCCACTGGGCAAAGCGGCAGCTGCTAGTCAGCAGCCCCCCAACTCCGCCCCAGCTCAGTTGAGGAGAGAAAGAGGTCCAGCACTCAGGGCCGTTTCTACCATTAGGCAAGTCTAGGCGGCCGCCTAGGGCGGCAAAAGGGGGAGGGCGGCAAAAAACATGAGTTTGGGAATCCCCTTGAACGGCCTTCGACTTCAAAAGCGCATTGGGTAGCGCCTTCTACAATTTGACGTGACGTGACGACATCACATTCGGCGCCACGGGCGGGGGCCGTGCGCGCCGATTTCCGACTTCCGATTCGCTCTCGACCCGATCGGAGTCGGACATCTGTCTGTGCTCGCACGGTCGCACCCTGTGCTGACCCCGAGGTGCCTGCCCGCTTCTAGGAGCATCTGTTCTTCTGAGAGGTAATGGGGAATATGGGTGTAAATAATGTAACTTATCATTAGGGGTGCATTTGTAGCGACCAAAACAGACATCGTTTGTTCTATTTTTAGCAACCACCTCTTGAAGGATCACATGGACCAAAATCAAGGAGCTTACCTCACAATGACCATGGAAAATGTTCGCCATTGACCAGCACCGTATATATGTTGATTCTGATTTGAATTTCATGTCGACAAAAGTTGAAGATTTCGTTAAAATATTTGAATATAGTGAATTTATATTTTGAATGAATTGGGCAATAATACATTTGCTTAAATTTTCATGAACTAATGATCGTGTGGTACACATTCATGAAGTCTGTATTGTCGGACACCATGAGAGTACTCCCAGCATAGGGAGCAGACATCATTTTCTTGTTGTGTGTACATAGACAGAGCACATTCCCCGGTTGTACTAAAGTCAATTTCTAAGATTAACAGTTAATTTTAAAAGAGAATCGGAGTGTGCATTTGGAACAATATATGATTAAAACTTTGAAAAGTAGCACATTGGAGGTTAATTTCAATAGGCAATGTCCATCAGTGCTTAATCCCGGACTACCATTTCCAGCTGTTTCATTGCGAGATCTGGCCTGTTCCAGTCTGGCGATCCCAACCCCCTGACCTTGGGGTGGCCCTGCTGCTCCCAGCATTGGATCTAAGTGGATCACTGTGCTCACTCAGACATGCCTGTCTGGATCAGTTGGCCCTTCTTACGCATTGCACAGATTCCCACCTAGGATGGGGATGAATGGTGCAATTGAGCTATTGTTGGTCAGATTGAAGCAGAAGCAGTGAAAGAAGTCTAATAAACAAAAGCGGTTACCCTCATGTGCTCTACACCGGTGGCAACATGTCCACCATGATCAGTAAAAATAAAGACTTCCATAGAGGAACACAGCTGATGGCCCATTTAGTTTATGGTGGCAACTGCCATCTTTGAAGACAGGATGTCCAGTGATCTCCTGACAAGCAGCAGTCTTATAAAAAAGCAGTAGATCCACATCCAGTTTCTATGCATCAAGGTGGCAGGACTGTCCTGTCTCTCCTCATAAACTCACTTTTTCAAAGACACCTGATCTTCCTGATGCTCCACTGAACCTGTATGTGAGTGATACCAGTCAAAAACCTGCTTTGGGGCTCCCAAACACCATCCCTTTTTTTCTGACGTTCAATGAAGTTTCTGTCCTGTTCGCTCTTCCTATGTAGGTGCATACCAGAAGGGACTGTTGGGAAATTGCTCATTCAGCTTGCCAAATTAAATACAATGTCTTTTTTGGTTGCATCACTACATAAGCCCTTGCATTCTACCAGTTAGAGCCTGACAAAAGGTATATAGAATCTTAGGATGCAAGGATGACTAGTTTGTTCTGTTGGTTGGTAAACAAATACAAGTCTCTCTTTGGAAGGAGAATGGGTTAATTTGTTGGGAAGGGGCCAGCGAGCGAGCAAAAAAGAAAGTGGGTGCGACTGGGTTGTGCCCATGGTTGGCAGTGCAGTTGCCAACTAGATGTGAAGTGGAGGAAGTCTCTTTGCTAGAAAATGATGGTTATGGTGTAAATTCCTAGAGGCTTTGGGATTGAATGGGTTGTAGCTGCAGACTGTATTGGGGTTGAGAATTTAGAGACTGGGCAAACTTGTATGGATTCTCGAGACACATCTTGACGATGAAGAAGGAAGGTGACTTCAAGATCTGATGTCAATGGTTTTCTGGCAGGATGCCACCATCCAGTCTTTCTTCCATCACACTATCATTGATGCTGCAAAAGCCTGCTGTGCATTTAGGATGATGAGTGAAGAACTGTAGGAATCCATTTTAAGAATGCTCTTTTATGAGAGATTACATTATCACTTTCCCACCTCATTGGGTTGTGCCCAAGGTTCTAGTTGATGATGTGGCGACCCAAGGCATCACCTTAACGGGCGTTTGGTAATTGCTACCCAGGTGGTGGATAATGATCCAGTCTTGTATGCCTGACCAGTGAGGGTGACGTTTCAGACTGGTTCTGTCTTTTTTTTTTTACCTGTGATGTTCTATCACTTGGCCAGGATGAGCGTTTATCATTGGTGGTGATGTCTGAAACCAGTCACAAGACACCCCATACTCAAAAAGATTGAAGTGCATCTAGTGATTGTGTGTGTCATGTGTACGTCTTCAAGCAAAACAATTTGTATGGTCACTCTAGATTTCCACCCTCTGTCCCAGCTATACAGATCACCTAGTTGATAGTGGGCATTATGTGCTCTGCTTCATTCGTTAGCTGCGGGTACCTGGGTGCGAGGCATTGGTGTTGTATCCTGAGAAATTTCAGGTCTTACGAAAGATCAGTTGGCCAATTGTCCGTTCAGTGCTTGAAACAGTTCGTAGGTGGCCATAATTTCTTTCTGGCTTGGGGATCATTTCATTGGCTGAAACTGGATGACGTTTCATTAGTCTAATTATCGATTAGTTCAAGGAGGCTGCAGGAATTGGCACTGGTCCTTGCCCACCCGATGGTCGGGATGTGCTCTGGTGGCACCTGCTATCCCTAGCAGCACTTCCTGGATCTAGTTCTAGAAGACTTCAGCAACACTGGGGATGCAGAAACGTTGGCATTTGTGTCACCTAATGGCAACTTGAGTTGAGAATATTGTCATGTACCAAGAATCTAGATCTAGCAGAAGCTAGTGAGATCCAGAATTGAAGTAAATCTTTGAGAACTATCTCTACCTGTTGACTTTAGCCACAAGATCATCTACTGTGGTGGTGTCGATGCACTCTTTTTTTGATTGCTTGGTTAGCGAGATTTATATCTAATGCATTAATTCTTCTAGCCTGGATGACGGGGAGAGAGTGATGGTAGTAAAAGGGAGTGGGCGGCATTTTTCAATTCTCGCCTAGGGCAGCAAAACACCTAGAAACGGCCCTGCCAGCACTGCCATTCCGTGCACCGCCCGCCCCTGCTGCAGCCGGGCACAGGCTCCGCTGAAAGGTAGAGAACAGCAGCCACACGTCAATCAAGCAAACGGCCGCCATTATCCCGGCCGTCTAAATGTACGCGAAGCACGTCGTCCCGCTTAATGGAGAAACTCAATAAAGGAAATAGTACACGCCCTGTAAAGGGGCCAGTAGCCATGGGAGGGTACAAATGACGACATAGCTGTACTAAGGAGGGACTAACAAGCCTCATAATTAGTGCCTATATAGGCAACACTCCCCACCCAATGCCAAGCATGCATGATGGAATAAATAAATACACAATACAATTTTGTTTGGGAAAATATTGCTGCAGGTTTATTCCATACAAAGTATGCAATATGGTGGGTTATCTTACGGGCGATCCAAGGGCAGGCAGCGGTGACTAGCCTATGCTGCCCTGCCCACCGGCGTGTCTGGCGCAAAGAGGGCGCCAGAAAGACCAGGTGGAGGTATAAGTACCTTCCCCCAGCCCCCTGTGCGCCGGAAGTGACGCGTCCTGCGTGCCGTGATGAGGGACTCCTTCCCGAGTCCCCCGGCTTAGAGGGGGTGATGGTGTGCCTAATTGGCACTAAGGGGGCCACCCTTTTAGGGTGGCCCACTGCGTGGGCCGCGGGCAGCCGCAGAATCAGAAGACAGCATTTACAAAGGACAAACACACAAGACAATGAAAAATAAGGGCGGGGGAGTGGGCGAAGCTTCTCTCCGTACTGAACTACCACAGCTCTTCGCAGAGCAGCGCTTGCGCGCTGGCTCACGCTCAACCTAATAAGCTTCAGCAGTCCAAATTAGTAAAACATAGGCATTGCTATAAAAACATTCCTCCCTTGAGTCGCAACAGCTAAGACGATACTAACAATGTAGAAGGGAACCTCACCTCTCCTCATTGGGCCGATGCACAACGGTTGGCCGATTTGTGCAAATTTGCAAACCGTTCGTTCGGGAGTCTTATTCACTCAGACAAATCCTTAGACCCCGAGTGGATAAAACAGGAGTGCGACGTTATCAGACCGTGTCAAAGCAGGAGCTTCCCACACTTCCATGATACCAACTATAAACGTATCTAGGCACCTGAGCGCCCCTGTTTCTCTTGTGAGTCACACGTGCATGCTAAGCATGCAGCAGCTTCTTGGGATAAACATGGCAGCGACCTATCGACTTTGAAAGTGACTAATTTGGTTCTTCCACTGTCTGGCACCTCAGAGCCATTTTAATAGGGCAAGCAGCATAGCAACGGTGCCACTGACTCGAATGCACCCAAGGAAAACGAGCCCCCCCTAATAAATCGGCTGTAGAAGCCCTTCGCGTCACTGGGCTCGGTGCCACTGCACCTGCTGCACTATTGCTAGCTACACCCCTGGTTTGAGCAGCACTGCTAATTTTCCATTCACAGATCTGCCTCCAAGTCGCCGCCTTCAACGAATCTCTCGTTTTGCAGTGGTGAGCTCGGGCTGTGGCACCTCGGCCCCTCCCCCACCTCAGCGCACCCAGGTGGGCATCAGAGTCCCACCTTGGGATGGCGGTGCGCAGCCGATGGCCAGACCGTGGCGGTGCTTAATCCACCTGGTTTAAGGGCGGGTGTTAACCAAGCAGGATTAAAATGTTTAACTGACGCCGGCGGAGGCCTGACTTGTTGGTCTCCCGTGGCAGAAACAAATTACCTGTTTTCCACAAGTCGTTGCTTCCGAAAGCACTGAGGCGGCTGTGGAGCGACTGGGCGATGTTGTGATTCTTAAAAGTCTGGTGTACCGCACAGTACATCGGAAATAACTGAGCGCAGCGCAGTGTGTGAAGGCTGCTGGTCTACGCAAAGCATGTCGTCCCGCCTAATGGAGAAACTCAATAAAGGATATAGTACACGCCCCGTGTAACAACCAAGTAAAGGGGCCAGTAGCCATGGGAGGATACAAATGACGACATGGCTGTACTAAGGAGGGACTAACAAGCCTCATAATGAATCAGAAGACAGCATTTACAAAGGACAAACACACAAGTCAATGAAAAAATAAGGGCGGGGAGAGTGGGCAAAGCTTCTCTCCGTACTGAACTACCACAGCTCTTCGGAGAGCAGGGCTTGTGCACTGGCTCACGCTCGACCTAAAAAAGCATTATAGAAGTAAGGAGACAGTTATGGACATTGATTCACCAAACATCACACACCCTTTGACCTTAATAGGAAGCAGGCACAGCCCGTGCAGGTAAGAGCGGTGGTGCGTATGGTTTCGACATACGACGAAGAGGGAAACTTATTTTTCTTTTTAAATGGCTTTTTTAAATTTAAGTTCCCCGTCGCCGTATGTCGAATCCCCCCGCCCCACCGCTCTTACCTGCACGGGCCGCGCATGATAGGAAGTAACATCATATAACCACTGCCTCCAAATGCCCATAGGAAGTGATGTCACATGACCCTTAACCTTTATGACATCACATAATTAACAATGTTAAAAATCCATAAAAAGTGCATTAATCTACAAACACAGCAGTCTATTTTAGTCACCACCTATATTAGAGTGCTGTATTCCACAAAAAACTATGGGGCATATTCATGACAGGAGTTGCGCCGCACTTGCACCATGCAAAGTGGTGTGCAGGCGCGACAGAACTCCAAATTGCGATTTATGAAGCCATGCAAGGCAACCTTGCGTGGCCCTGGGTGGCTTCATAACCCTGGAGTAAGGCAACACAGCACAAACGACTACCCTTTCCCAGGTGAGGCGCAAAGAAGAGACATATTTTTATTTCTCCGAGTTTCTTCTTCTTTCCTGCAGCACACAAAAAGAGGAAAATGCATCAGGGGATTGTTTTTTTGCAGGAAGGTGCACCTTCCTGCACAAAAACAATCCTCCTTATAAACGCAGAAACCCTTGTACCACGGTGTTAGGGTGCCTGAGTTGGCGCTAGGCAGCCAAAGCGATGCCAGAGCAGAAACAAAGGTAGGGATGCACTGTTTTCTTTTAAATACAGCGCATTCCTGCCCTTTCCCTGTCATGCAGCACAGCAAGGTGACTTGCTGCGCTGGGTGACTTTGTCATAAATATGGCCTTATGTGCTCGTCTGAAGAGAATATAGTGCCACAAAACACAGAATAGCACTGGGAACCATTACCCTTTGTGTATACTGCAATGAAAAATGTACTGGTTAATCATAGGGGGAAGAGGAAAAAAGGGATACAAAATTATTGCAATGTCCATATTTAGATCATGCGTTGTATCTTATTGGCTTCAGTTATTCCTATTATTAGTACATTTTGATTTATGATCATTTGCATAGAGGTGAAAGTTTTATACAAGCACATCATTTTCCAAGCACTTGCAAAAATGAAGCTTGTTTAAAAAGGGTTTGTTTTTCAGTTCATCGTTTGCTGCAGAAAGTAAACAATGCTTCTCAAGCACTGTTTATATTCTGCTCTCAGGGGCCTATGTTCTGGGGGAAGGTATTTGGGGTGGTACACCCCTAATAGTTACCGAGTTGGGTTATTGCCCAGTGAGACAGTCATCTCCGGTCGTGACTGTCACGTCACTGCTGGGGGACTGTTTACCCAAATGCATATATAATTGTTGTGCAGGCTGGGCCCGGAAGGTGGATATAATTAAGCTGTGTGCCAGCACACCAGGACACTGCCTCACTCACACTGCAAACCTGACTACATGACCCCAATAACTTGACTTGCTTGTTGGACGACCACCTGTCAGAGCTGTGCACAGCACACCAGACCAGCCTCAAAGTTGAGCTCAGGTTAGTAGTCGGGACACAGTCACCCATTCATAGTTGGGGTGTTCTAAGTACACTTTTTGTCTCTTGCAGCAGCACCCACTTTCCTTTCCCTTACCCACGTTTGTAAAAGAGAATGTCAGAGCTGTATGACCATTAACTGATCTTTAATATTAAAAAGTATCCTTCACCTTTAGAAAGTTTAAGTCTGGTGATGGATCTTCTTTTTGCTAAGACTAAATACTCTGAATCTCTGAAGCACCACACTCCCTGATTTCCTTAGGGTCTCCTTTGGTATGCCAGTGTTACCCACCCATCCATGCACTGTGCGACTGTGAGCGCCAGGACCAATGCGGTGGTGCCATGCCATTGATAAATTCTGCAGCATTAAAGTGCCTTCTCCAGAGCACTACATGTAAACTTTGCAATTAGTTTTGAATTCTAAGCGAGATAGCTATGTGGGTTAATTCTTTCATTGCAGAGTTCCTTGTGTAACTTGGTGACAAGTTACAATCCTGGTAAAATATTTAAAGGGGTATGCATCCACTGCAAACAGATGCTTGAAACATGCATGGCATATGGTTGATATTCGACTATAAGTGTACACTCAAATGTAAGTACATAATAAATAAAAAACAGTAAAAGTATACAGAACTTTGTCAATAAATATTAGGCGATCTCTCTGAGTTTCCTGTTAATTTATGGTGAGTCTTAAGGCTGTATGCACATATAAAAGCTATCTTATTGTCCTATGGGGCACCCAGTAGACGCCCCAGTCAACCGTAATTCTATAGACAGTGACAACATACTTACACCAGCTTTAATTACACATAGCCCATATTTAGTTACAAAATACAACATTGCATCCAAACAGTTCTCACCCATCAAACAAAAATGTTTAAAGCATACATAAACAGAGTTTTGATTGATTCAAACGAATCTAACGCAATTCCAACGTACCTACAAAATTAAGAAAACAGGATAGCAACAAATATAATGACCTGGGTCTGGCATCATAGCTCGAAAACCAGTCTCCACACTTCCACTTCATCCAAACTTTATTTGCTGAAAACTGCCAACAACCATGGGAGGCGATCCCAGGGCAACCATACCCAAAAGGAGCCCTAGTCCTGGTCCTGCGTCCATAACCACCAGCTTGAGCAGTTTTAGACTAGCAGTGAGAGCAGTGTTAGAAGTTACATATGACTCCAGACTTTGTGAACCAGACTGATGAAAATGTGGCAGGATGTTCCCAAGATACACAAACCTGATTCCCTTCTCAACTGGTGATCCATAAATTAAAAAAAAAAAAAACTCTTCCCATCCTGCTCCAGAACAACCCTTCACTTGAAGCTCGGGGACAGGAGAGTGGGTATTTGCTGGTGATGGCGTCCAATTGAAGGCTTGATGGCAGAAGAAATGACCAAACTATCAATTTAAAATTTACCTACACTGATGATAGCATCTGGACCTATAATCGCATCACATGAAGAACTACTGGTGTGTCTCTCCCCTGAGGCCTGCGCTGGAAGAGGCACCCAAGAGGGAGGAAGAGACGCATCCATGAAGGAGATCCATGTGCACGCCTCTCCTGGTAGGCCGAAGTATAGGGTCGAAGGAAAATAGTGATGGTCCTAGCCTAAACTCAGTTCACCCAAGATGGTATGTACTCACTCATTTTTCTAAATAACTGAAAACTACTGCCCTTAGCCCCTCTGATTACCTTTTTCTATATCCCCTTCACCCACCTTCCTGCTTCCTCAGCTTGCCTGTCCTTTCTATTTGGTTACATAGTGATCCCTGTTGGGAAATCTCAGAATCTCATCCTCTAACATTATTGACTAATTTAGGCCTCTGTCTGTTCTTGCAGTGGCAGCAGTTGATCTTTGAAAGTGGAGGGGCGTAATACTTACCCTGAATTGTAATGATTGACGTGAATGAGATCAAGCTATTCTAGTGAGGTTTCTCCTCCAGAGAACATTTTGGCAAGAATAGAGTGAAATAGTTCATTTTAAAGTCCAGTTTTCCATACATTTGCTAAAAATCTATAGGCTCTCAAACCTTGGTAAAATATTCAAGTAATTTCATGGTGTGCTATGGGTGCCCTCATTAGTCAAAAATGATCTCCATTGTGCCAGGGCCAGCATTTCACCATAGGTGCCTCCCATATGCCATGGAAGCCCCTTGGGCTAACAAATACAGACAATATGCCAATGCCAGAATGTTATTGCCATTAGTGCTGTCCATATATCATAGGTGTCAAAATATATCTCTTGTATAACAGGGCCAGTATTTTACCATGGTTGCCCCATCCCATATGCTGTGGTTTCCTCCCATATGCCAAGGATTATCCCTAATGGGCCAGTGCTAGCATTAATGGTAAAGATTTCCTGTGGGATGGTAGCACCAGAATTCTTTCACAGGTACCCCATGCCATGAATTACATCCTTATGTCAGTGCCAGAATTTTGCCATGGGTATATTATATGCCAAGTATTACCTCAAATATACCAGTGCCAGTATTTTGTCACAGACATCTGTCATGCTATGAATTGCCTCTAGTATGCTCAGTGCCGGCATTTTGCCATGGGTGGCACATTAAACCAAGAATAATCTTTGGTATACCTGGGCTAATAGCAGATTTATGAGTATAACACCACATTCTTACTCACGCTCACTTACATTCACTCACACTCACTCTCATGCATTCTCACTAACTGTTACTCTCAATCTTTCTCACTCATTCACACTCATTCATTTTTGCTCTGAATTGCTCATACTTTTCCAATCACTCAATTACACTCGTCCTTACTCTCAATCACATATTCTGACTGTCTCACTTATTCTGATTCACTTTGATGCCATCATTCTGTCTCATTCATTTGAACTCACTCAATTTTACTAATTTGTACTGTCACTCACTCATGCTCACTTATACTCACTCTTTCACTCACTATTATCTCACTCAATCTGGCTCATTCATTGTCACTGACTTACACTCACTCATTCTCATTCATATGTTCTCACACTTTCTAGTACTCCCTCACATTAATTCCTACTCCTTCTTACTGACTTTCACTCCTGTGAAGTCACTTTCACTCATTCTTTGTCTGACTAATTCATACTCATGTACTGACACTCAAACTCACTCATTCCCACTCACTACCCGTCACTCACTCTCACTAACTCACTCACTCACACACACACATTTTCACAATATACAGACACATTTTACACATACACAATCTCATTCACACACATTCAAGTACACAAAATACACTTAAAAGCATTTGTTTTTACTTCAGCTTCCACTGGAGGTCCTGTTCCAGATCCTGGTGCTCCATTATTATTACAGTGGTAGTGAATAATAAACTAATATTCATTATTGGTGTAATACAAATGGACAGAAAACAAGGAGGGTGAAGCTCTGATGCCTATAAGAATGAATTGCCCCTATGTTCTTGACACTGATTATGCCATCTTTGAGGCCAAGGATGGCAAAGGAAGTGCCAGGGGTCACAAGGGCTAAGCCAGGAGTTTCATCTGTTACCCCTGCTGGCCCCAAATTGATGCCCATGCTTACTGTGCCAACAGCTTTTTGTGAGTGTGTACAGCTTTGCATAAATTCTTCTCTTGTACTATTGAACATACAATCTGTGGGTCTGATTTAGAGTTTGGGGGAGGAAATACTCTGTCACAAACTTGATAAACCTCCTGTCTGTTAGACCCGTCATCATTAGGGTGGTCTACCCCACAACATTTTGCGTTCCTCCCCCATTTTTGCTGATCTTGTTTTTGCTGGCCTTGGGACTCTGCACACTTTACCACTGATAACCAGTGATAAAGTGCTTGTGCTCTCTCCTCTAAACATGGAAATGTTGGCTTATACCCAATTGACATATTTATTTTATGTATAAGTCCCTAGTAAAGTGGCACTATAGATACCCAGGGCCTGTAAATGATATTCTGCTAGTGGGCATGCAGCACTGATTGTGCCACCCACTTAAGTAGCCCATTAAACATGTCTCAGGCCTGTTATTGCAGAGCCTGCATGTGCATTTTTGAACTGCCATTTCGACCTAGCAAAAAAAACCTTTTGCCAGGCCCAAACCTTCCTTTTTAAATCATACAAGTCACCCCTAGGGTAGGCCCCCGACAGCTGACAGGACAGGGGCAATGTATCTAATAAGTAGGACATGTACTCTTACGTTTTACATGTCCTGGTAATGAAAGACTCTTATATTTGTTTTTCACTACTGCAAGACCTGTCTCTCCCATAGGATAACATTTGAGTCTGACTTGAAGATAATGGGATTGGCTGAGTGGGTTTGTATGGCCACGCAGTCCGTGGCTGCCCAGAAAGTGAGTCAAGGGTGTCTGGAGCCTGGGACATTAGCCCAGACAATTGCCAAGGAGCGGGGCAATGGGCGAGGAAAGCCAGCTCCCACAGTGGAGGTTGACAGGGTCCCTAAGGAGGAGGCCCCGAGCCAACCGAGGGGGACATTGCCGCCCTAGATGGCCTATCTAAGCTTACTAGCTGGCAAGTTGAGGGTTAGCCCACCGGGGAGGAATTCTGCAAAAAGCAGAATTGTCCCACTCTTGAGGGCTTAGGGAACCAGGCCTTAGAGCTTGCAGCAGGTGAACCTCTGGGGATCACCTAATCTACTGGGAGAATAGGGTCCTCTTTAGTGAGCCTAAGGCTCCTGGTGCTTGGGCGGCCCATGTGCTGGTGGTCCCCTAGTGTTACAGGACTGTCCTACTGGGTTTGGCTCACAATATTAGGACATTTAGGGCAAGACAAGACCTTCATCAGGCTTATATCCCACTTTATTGGCTCAGAATGAAGAAAGCCTCAGATGCATTCTGCAAGTCCTGTCCCACCTACCAGGCCAGTGGGAAATCGGGGAAAAAGCAAAAAAAAAGCTCCCCAATCCCATTACCAGTAATTGATACCCCCTTTGAAAGGGAGGGCATTGATATCATTGGACCCTTGGACCCCAAGACATCCTTAAGCAACAAATGTGTCCTGTTCTTGGTGGACCATGCCACCCGCTACCCAGCGGCCATACCTCTGAAGTCAGTAACTGCACCAGTGGTGGCTAGGTCTCTGATGGGGATCTTTACCCATGTTGGGTTGCCCAAAGAGGTAGTTTGACAGAGGCACTAGCTTCATGTCTGTGTACGTGAAGTCCATGTGGTATGAGTGTGGCGTAACTTACAAGTTCATCACACCCTATCACCCCCAAACCAATGGTCTAGTGGAGGGATTCAACAAGACCTTGAAGGGGATGATTGTGGGCCTGCCTGAGCCCATGAGGTCTAAGTGGGATGTTCTCTTACCATACCTCCTCTTTGTCTACAGAGAGGTGCCTCAGAAAGGAGAAGGGTTCCGCTCCATTGAACTCCTCTATGGCCACCCTGCTAGAGGAACTATGAGCCCTGTCAGGGAGGGGTGGAAGCAACCTCCCAAGAAACCCTCCCAAGATGTGGTCAGCTACATGCTGGCCCTATGCAACCAGATGCATCGCTTCTGGAGGAAGGCAAAAAGTAACCTTGAGGTCAGTCAAGAATTCATGAAGCTCTGGTACACCCAGAAGGTCTCTCTGGTGGGATTTTAAACTTACAAAAGGGGATGATGGACGGAACGTTTGAGCCAATCAAACACTCACCCCCAGTCAACTGATCTGGGTTTAATCCATCATCATTCTTTAGCTCACTCCACCACCCCAGTTCAGACATGGCCATATGCAAATCAGTCTGACCCTGTGCCTCATGGGAACAGTCCAGCCCGAACTGCCAAGCCATGTCTTCCCTGGACCGGAAACAAGCATCCTAGGACCGGTTTCTGGCATTCCAGCCGTCATCAGCCAGGCTTGCTTGAATCCAGTGGCAAAGTGAGCAAGGGACCCACGTCTGGGCATACCCCCGCCAACTTAGGGCGAACAAAACGATACAAAAGGGGATGATGGACGGAACGTTTGAGCCAATCAAACACTCACCCCCAGTCAACTGATCTGGGTTTAATCCATCATCATTCTTTAGCTCACTCCACCACCCCAGTTCAGACATGGCCATATGCAAATCAGTCTGACCCTGTGCCTCATGGGAACAGTCCAGCCCGAACTGCCAAGCCATGTCTTCCCTGGACCGGAAACAAGCATCCTAGGACCGGTTTCTGGCATTCCAGCCGTCATCAGCCAGGCTTGCTTGAATCCAGTGGCAAAGTGAGCAAGGGACCCACGTCTGGGCATACCCCCGCCAACTTAGGGCGAACAAAGCGATACAAAAGGGGATGATGGACGGAACGTTTGAGCCAATCAAACACTCACCCCCAGTCAACTGATCTGGGTTTAATCCATCATCATTCTTTAGCTCACTCCACCACCCCAGTTCAGACATGGCCATATGCAAATCAGTCTGACCCTGTGCCTCATGGGAACAGTCCAGCCCGAACTGCCAAGCCATGTCTTCCCTGGACCGGAAACAAGCATCCTAGGACCGGTTTCTGGCATTCCAGCCGTCATCAGCCAGGCTTGCTTGAATCCAGTGGCAAAGTGAGCAAGGGACCCACGTCTGGGCATACCCCCGCCAACTTAGGGCGAACAAAGCGATACAAAAGGGGATGATGGACGGAACGTTTGAGCCAATCAAACACTCACCCCCAGTCAACTGATCTGGGTTTAATCCATCATCATTCTTTAGCTCACTCCACCACCCCAGTTCAGACATGGCCATATGCAAATCAGTCTGACCCTGTGCCTCATGGGAACAGTCCAGCCCGAACTGCCAAGCCATGTCTTCCCTGGACCGGAAACAAGCATCCTAGGACCGGTTTCTGGCATTCCAGCCGTCATCAGCCAGGCTTGCTTGAATCCAGTGGCAAAGTGAGCAAGGGACCCACGTCTGGGCATACCCCCGCCAACTTAGGGCGAACAAAGCGATACAAAAGGGGATGATGGACGGAACGTTTGAGCCAATCAAACACTCACCCCCAGTCAACTGATCTGGGTTTAATCCATCATCATTCTTTAGCTCACTCCACCACCCCAGTTCAGACATGGCCATATGCAAATCAGTCTGACCCTGTGCCTCATGGGAACAGTCCAGCCCGAACTGCCAAGCCATGTCTTCCCTGGACCGGAAACAAGCATCCTAGGACCGGTTTCTGGCATTCCAGCCGTCATCAGCCAGGCTTGCTTGAATCCAGTGGCAAAGTGAGCAAGGGACCCACGTCTGGGCATACCCCCGCCAACTTAGGGCGAACAAAGCGATACAAAAGGGGATGATGGACGGAACGTTTGAGCCAATCAAACACTCACCCCCAGTCAACTGATCTGGGTTTAATCCATCATCATTCTTTAGCTCACTCCACCACCCCAGTTCAGACATGGCCATATGCAAATCAGTCTGACCCTGTGCCTCATGGGAACAGTCCAGCCCGAACTGCCAAGCCATGTCTTCCCTGGACCGGAAACAAGCATCCTAGGACCGGTTTCTGGCATTCCAGCCGTCATCAGCCAGGCTTGCTTGAATCCAGTGGCAAAGTGAGCAAGGGACCCACGTCTGGGCATACCCCCGCCAACTTAGGGCGAACAAAGCGATACAAAAGGGGATGATGGACGGAACGTTTGAGCCAATCAAACACTCACCCCCAGTCAACTGATCTGGGTTTAATCCATCATCATTCTTTAGCTCACTCCACCACCCCAGTTCAGACATGGCCATATGCAAATCAGTCTGACCCTGTGCCTCATGGGAACAGTCCAGCCCGAACTGCCAAGCCATGTCTTCCCTGGACCGGAAACAAGCATCCTAGGACCGGTTTCTGGCATTCCAGCCGTCATCAGCCAGGCTTGCTTGAATCCAGTGGCAAAGTGAGCAAGGGACCCACGTCTGGGCATACCCCGCCAACTTAGGGCGAACAAAGCGATACAAAGGGGATGATGGACGGAACGTTTGAGCCAATCAAACACTCACCCCCAGTCAACTGATCTGGGTTTAATCCATCATCATTCTTTAGCTCACTCCACCACCCCAGTTCAGACATGGCCATATGCAAATCAGTCTGACCCTGTGCCTCATGGGAACAGTCCAGCCCGAACTGCCAAGCCATGTCTTCCCTGGACCGGAAACAAGCATCCTAGGACCGGTTTCTGGCATTCCAGCCGTCATCAGCCAGGCTTGCTTGAATCCAGTGGCAAAGTGAGCAAGGGACCCACGTCTGGGCATACCCCCGCCAACTTAGGGCGAACAAAGCGATACAAAGGGGATGATGGACGGAACGTTTGAGCCAATCAAACACTCACCCCCAGTCAACTGATCTGGGTTTAATCCATCATCATTCTTTAGCTCACTCCACCACCCCAGTTCAGACATGGCCATATGCAAATCAGTCTGACCCTGTGCCTCATGGGAACAGTCCAGCCCGAACTGCCAAGCCATGTCTTCCCTGGACCGGAAACAAGCATCCTAGGACCGGTTTCTGGCATTCCAGCCGTCATCAGCCAGGCTTGCTTGAATCCAGTGGCAAAGTGAGCAAGGGACCCACGTCTGGGCATACCCCCGCCAACTTAGGGCGAACAAAGCGATACAAAAGGGGATGATGGACGGAACGTTTGAGCCAATCAAACACTCACCCCCAGTCAACTGATCTGGGTTTAATCCATCATCATTCTTTAGCTCACTCCACCACCCCAGTTCAGACATGGCCATATGCAAATCAGTCTGACCCTGTGCCTCATGGGAACAGTCCAGCCCGAACTGCCAAGCCATGTCTTCCCTGGACCGGAAACAAGCATCCTAGGACCGGTTTCTGGCATTCCAGCCGTCATCAGCCAGGCTTGCTTGAATCCAGTGGCAAAGTGAGCAAGGGACCCACGTCTGGGCATACCCCCGCCAACTTAGGGCGAACAAAGCGATACAAAAGGGGATGATGGACGGAACGTTTGAGCCAATCAAACACTCACCCCCAGTCAACTGATCTGGGTTTAATCCATCATCATTCTTTAGCTCACTCCACCACCCCAGTTCAGACATGGCCATATGCAAATCAGTCTGACCCTGTGCCTCATGGGAACAGTCCAGCCCGAACTGCCAAGCCATGTCTTTCCTGGACCGGAAACAAGCATCCTAGGACCGGTTTCTGGCATTCCAGCCGTCATCAGCCAGGCTTGCTTGAATCCAGTGGCAAAGTGAGCAAGGGACCCACGTCTGGGCATACCCCCGCCAACTTAGGGCGAACAAAGCGATACAAAAGGGGATGATGGACGGAACGTTTGAGCCAATCAAACACTCACCCCCAGTCAACTGATCTGGGTTTAATCCATCATCATTCTTTAGCTCACTCCACCACCCCAGTTCAGACATGGCCATATGCAAATCAGTCTGACCCTGTGCCTCATGGGAACAGTCCAGCCCGAACTGCCAAGCCATGTCTTCCCTGGACCGGAAACAAGCATCCTAGGACCGGTTTCTGGCATTCCAGCCGTCATCAGCCAGGCTTGCTTGAATCCAGTGGCAAAGTGAGCAAGGGACCCACGTCTGGGCATACCCCCGCCAACTTAGGGCGAACAAAGCGATACAAAAGGGGATGATGGACGGAACGTTTGAGCCAATCAAACACTCACCCCCAGTCAACTGATCTGGGTTTAATCCATCATCATTCTTTAGCTCACTCCACCACCCCAGTTCAGACATGGCCATATGCAAATCAGTCTGACCCTGTGCCTCATGGGAACAGTCCAGCCCGAACTGCCAAGCCATGTCTTCCCTGGACCGGAAACAAGCATCCTAGGACCGGTTTCTGGCATTCCAGCCGTCATCAGCCAGGCTTGCTTGAATCCAGTGGCAAAGTGAGCAAGGGACCCACGTCTGGGCATACCCCCGCCAACTTAGGGCGAACAAAGCGATACAAAAGGGGATGATGGACGGAACGTTTGAGCCAATCAAACACTCACCCCCAGTCAACTGATCTGGGTTTAATCCATCATCATTCTTTAGCTCACTCCACCACCCCAGTTCAGACATGGCCATATGCAAATCAGTCTGACCCTGTGCCTCATGGGAACAGTCCAGCCCGAACTGCCAAGCCATGTCTTCCCTGGACCGGAAACAAGCATCCTAGGACCGGTTTCTGGCATTCCAGCCGTCATCAGCCAGGCTTGCTTGAATCCAGTGGCAAAGTGAGCAAGGGACCCACGTCTGGGCATACCCCCGCCAACTTAGGGCGAACAAAGCGATACAAAAGGGGATGATGGACGGAACGTTTGAGCCAATCAAACACTCACCCCCAGTCAACTGATCTGGGTTTAATCCATCATCATTCTTTAGCTCACTCCACCACCCCAGTTCAGACATGGCCATATGCAAATCAGTCTGACCCTGTGCCTCATGGGAACAGTCCAGCCCGAACTGCCAAGCCATGTCTTCCCTGGACCGGAAACAAGCATCCTAGGACCGGTTTCTGGCATTCCAGCCGTCATCAGCCAGGCTTGCTTGAATCCAGTGGCAAAGTGAGCAAGGGACCCACGTCTGGGCATACCCCCGCCAACTTAGGGCGAACAAAGCGATACAAAAGGGGATGATGGACGGAACGTTTGAGCCAATCAAACACTCACCCCCAGTCAACTGATCTGGGTTTAATCCATCATCATTCTTTAGCTCACTCCACCACCCCAGTTCAGACATGGCCATATGCAAATCAGTCTGACCCTGTGCCTCATGGGAACAGTCCAGCCCGAACTGCCAAGCCATGTCTTCCCTGGACCGGAAACAAGCATCCTAGGACCGGTTTCTGGCATTCCAGCCGTCATCAGCCAGGCTTGCTTGAATCCAGTGGCAAAGTGAGCAAGGGACCCACGTCTGGGCATACCCCCGCCAACTTAGGGCGAACAAAGCGATACAAAAGGGGATGATGGACCGGAACGTTTGAGCCAATCAAACACTCACCCCCAGTCAACTGATCTGGGTTTAATCCATCATCATTCTTTAGCTCACTCCACCACCCCAGTTCAGACATGGCCATATACAAATCAGTCTGACCCTGTGCCTCATGGGAACAGTCCAGCCCGAACTGCCAAGCCATGTCTTCCCTGGACCGGAAACAAGCATCCTAGGACCGGTTTCTGGCATTCCAGCCGTCATCAGCCAGGCTTGCTTGAATCCAGTGGCAAAGTGAGCAAGGGACCCACGTCTGGGCATACCCCCGCCAACTTAGGGCGAACAAAGCGATACAAAAGGGGATGATGGACGGAACGTTTGAGCCAATCAAACACTCACCCCCAGTCAACTGATCTGGGTTTAATCCATCATCATTCTTTAGCTCACTCCACCACCCCAGTTCAGACATGGCCATATGCAAATCAGTCTGACCCTGTGCCTCATGGGAACAGTCCAGCCCGAACTGCCAAGCCATGTCTTCCCTGGACCGGAAACAAGCATCCTAGGACCGGTTTCTGGCATTCCAGCCGTCATCAGCCAGGCTTGCTTGAATCCAGTGGCAAAGTGAGCAAGGGACCCACGTCTGGGCATACCCCCGCCAACTTAGGGCGAACAAAGCGATACAAAACTTTTAAACTTGCCAGAAATTATGGATCATGGAAATAGGAGAGCCCAATGCTCTCCAGGACCGCTGGATCAGCCCATACAAAATCAAGGAGCGGCAGGGTGAGTCCCTCTGCTTGGTAGATCTCCAGACCCTTAGGAACCCCATAAGGGTGCTCCATGTGAACAGACTCAAGCCTCACTTTGAGAGGTCCAAAGTGAGCATGCTCCTCGTAACAGATGAGGGGGTAGAAGAGGAGAGTGAAGCTCTCCCTGACCTCCTCTCAGCACAGTAACATGATGGGTCAGTAGAGGGTGTCAACCTCTCTTCCACCCTGACCCCAGAAGAGCAGAGTAACTGTTACCAGTTGCAGGGACAGTTTGCCTCTCTATTCTCACTCATTCCTGGACTCTCACATCTTTGCGTCCACAGTATTGACACTGGAGACAGCTTACCTGTGAAGAACAAAATGTACCAGTTGTCAGACAGGGTGAGGGCCAGCATCAAGATACTGGCACTAGGGGCGATGTAGCCCTCAAATAGTCCCTGGTCCAGCCGTGTGGTGCTGGTACCAAAAGCTCATTGACAGGCTGGGCAACGAAAAATTCCTCAGTACCTTTGATTTGACATCAGGGCACTAGCAGATCGCTCTGACAGAGGGGAGCAAAGAGCATTCACCATTTTCAACCCCAGAGGGCTACTTCCAATTTTGGGTGATGCCCTTTGGATGTAAAAAAAGGCCCTGCCACCTTCCAGAGGTGGGGTACGGGGTTCTGGCTGGCAAGGAAAACATTTGTGCCACCTTCTTAGATGGCATCACTTTCTAAAGTTCCAGCTGTGAGGAACACCTACCTCACCTTCACGAGGTGCTTCAGGCCCTGCAACAGGCAGGCCTGATGATCAAGGCCGGTAAGTGCCAGATTGGGCAGGGTTCCGTAGTGTACCAGGGTCACATGGTAGGCGAGGGCAAGGTGCAGCCCCTCCAAGCCAAGACTGACACTATCATGGACTGGTAACCACCTAAAGCCCAGACAGAAGTGAGAGCCTTCCTATGCTTCACAGGCTAATAAAGATTTATTAGGAGGTATGACACCATTGTTGCCCCCTAACTGAGCTGACTTCGAAGAAGTAGCCCAGAGTGGTGAATTGAGCACAGGCTTGTCAGACAGCCTTTGATACCCTTAAGGAAGTCATGGGTACAGCACCTGTACTCAAGGCACCTGATTCCTTTAATCAGTTCATCATGCAGATGGACATACATGACCCCATGACCAACACTGCCAGATTGCATGGACTCAACATCGTCTACTAAGCCAACTGCACCCAGCTTATCCTCTCGCCGCCAGAAGACCCCTCCACCACCAGAGCCAACTTCCACAGATGTATGATGAACGTCGTCGACTGGATGAAGGACAACTGTCTCAACCTCATAACGGACAAGATGGAAGTCCTCATCTTTGGGAACCTCACCTCGCCATGGAACGAAACACCACGCCAGCAATGTCGAATTATCTTGTATAGCAGGTTATCTATGCAGAAACAGGTAAACGCAGTCTCGTCCTTCTGCCTCCACACCCTGCTCATGCTCTAAATGATTTTCAGGTGGCTCCCAATCAACACCAGAAGGACCGTCACTCAGGCCCTCATCACCAGTAGGCTGGACTAAGGGAACACACTCTACATAGGAATCACTGCAGACCTCCTGAAGATACTACAGACAATAGAAAACTCAGCAACAAGCCTCATCCTTGACCTCCCCAGATGGACTCCCATCACCCCGCACCTCAAGAAGCTACACTGTCTCCCGATCCAGAATAGATGCCAGTTCAAGATGCTGACCCATGCATATGAAGTCCTGCACAATGAAGGACCACCATACATCAACAGACAAATGGCCTTCCACCAACCAACCAGACACCTGCGATCCGCATCTCTCTTTCTTGTAGACACCCCCCGAATACGCTGAGTCAACAGCAGAGGACGCCTTTTCTCTCACCTGGCAGCCAAAGCCTGGAACAACCTTCCCCTGTGCCTTAGGAAGACTGCATCACTCCGGGAATTCAGGAAAGGACTCAAGACCTGGTTGTTTGAATTAACAGAGCACTGCGAAGCAGCTAGCAACTCCAGTGTCTTGAAACCCTCACAGGTGAGTTGTCACACTTTATGAATCCTGATTGATTGATTGATTGATTGATTGACACTTCAGAGCATGGAATAGGGGCAGTCTTAGTACAGCTAAATGAGGAGGGCCTAGACCAACCAGTAGCCTTCATTAGTAGAAGGCTACTTCCACAGGAACAAAGGTGGAGTGTGATTGAGAGAGAAGCTTTTGCTGTGGTCTGGGCACTCAAGAAGTAGAGACCATACCTGTTTGGGACTCACTTTCTGGTTCAGTCAGACCACATACCCCTCAGGTGGATCATAAGATAAGGGGTGAAAGTCACAAACTGTTGAGGTGGTCCATCTCCCTAAAGGGAATGGACTTACGGTGGAGCACCTTCTGGGGTCAAATCACACCAATGCTGAAGGACTCTCCAGGTTCTTCCTCCTTTGTGAAGAAAACTCCAAAGGGGTTGGGTTTCTCTTCCCACTTTCAGCTACGGAGGACATGTGGTAGACCTGACAGCCTTAGCGTGGGCCTCCCCTACACTTTTGCCTGTCTCCCTCTGTTTTTCTGATCTCGCTTTTGCTGGTATTAGGACTCTGTGCACTTTAGCACTGCTAACTAGTGCTAAAGTACTTAAATGCTTGTGCTCTCTCCCCTAAACATGATATCATTTGCTTATCCCCAATTGGCATATTTAACTTACTTATAAGTCCCTAGTAAAGTGGTATCCCCTGTGCCAAGGGCCTGTAAATTAAATGCTACTAGTGGGCCTGCAGCACTGATTGTGTCACTCACTAAAGTAGCCCTTTAACCATGTCTCTGGCCTGCCACTGTAGAGCCTGTGTGAAATTTACAGTGTGTTGGCAAAACAACCGGTTTGTCAGGCCCAAACCTTCCCTTTTCATTCATATAAGTCACCCCTAAGGCAGGCTCTCGCTGACCCAGAGGGCCAGGTACAATGTATTTAAATGGCAGAACATGTACCTTTAAGTTTTACATGTCCTGGTGCTGAAAAACTCACAAAAAGGCCTATCTCTTTCATAGGATAACATTGGGATTATCTTATTACATTTTATAAGTGTCATTTCCAATTGGGGAGAGATGAGACCTCTAAGTCTGGTTTCTCTTGAATTGCACTTTTAAATAGTTGTGATTTTCTTTCTTTCGCCATTTGGTGCCTGCTGCCTGTCTCTTGATTACTTTTCTGGTATGGATGACAGCTGGGCTTTGTGTATTCCCCCTAGACAGTCACACACAATGGGAGCTTAGGTGTGACTTGGTGGGCTGTCCTAGGAGGATGGGAGGGAAGAGCTGGACCCAACCTCCTCACTAACACCTGAATAGGCTGTGTTCTGTCCCCACACAAAGGGCTGCATACCCCCCTGTAGTGAGTCTGGAGCCAGGGCAGGTAGGACAGGACATCAGCTCCTCAAAGGCCTGTCTTTGATGTCTCCCCCACTTCAAAGACCCAACTGGGTATAAGTATTGGACCTCTGACACGACCACAGGACTACACTTCTGGACTTGTGAAGACTCTGCCAAGAAGAAGAAATGCTATGCTGCTACAAGGACTGCCACTCTGCTGGACAGCTATTTTGCTGTACTCCTGTTTTGCTGTGTTGCCCTGCTGCCTGCTGTCCTCTGGCCTGGTTCAGACGACTGAACCTGAATCACTTGAATCCAGAGTGACTCCAAAGGCTATCTGACTGGCCTCCTGATCTGAAGTCTCAGGGACATAAAAGACTTTCAACCACCCTGCTACACCTAGACTCTGCAATCTGTGAGTCTGCGCTGCCATGTGGTGCCACCCCAGTCATTGCACTTTGGAAGTGGGCCTAAAGTGTTTGCTCCAGTGGAACCGATGCATCCTTTGCTGAACCGATGCAACGCCACGACTGCGGGGATCTGAATAGGCACATCGGCGCTACTGCATAGATCAAAACCGAGTCTTCACCACTGCTGCATGGATTGGACTCGACGTAATGCCTGCAGAACCGACTCTGTGCAATGCTTATCCCAGAGCAAGCTCCTCGCATCCCTCATCTATGGTCGCCTAGACAACGATGCTGAACCTCCGCATCTCAGCCTCTGTGCTCATCGGAACTGACGCATCGTCTTCACTGCGCCTCATATCCTTGACACTAGTCTTTGCATCACAAGCCCATCGATAGGATCAACGTCGATGCATTCTGTCTGCCCATACCTTTCACACTGAAGAATTTGGAGAAAAAAAACTTTTTAGTTATTTTTCTAGTTCAAACAAGCTTGAGGCTATTGAGGAACAGGAGGTTAAAACATATTCATGGGAATGACAAAAGTGCAACACTTGACGGAAATACAATTCATATCTTCATGCACTTGTGTGGAACCGTCTTGGTTGCGGGCCACAGAACTGGTAAAGCTTTTCTCTAATTCATGCTCATAAAAGGAAGGATAGAGCACAGCGTGCACCTGATTCTTTTACGCAGGGGCTGCATGAATGAGAATCGGCTATCATTGGAATTTCTTGTTGTTCACAAACTCAATTAAATTAGGGAACACTTAGCAGAAAAAAAGAGAAACACGACATGGTGTGCAAGCACAATTTGTAATGAATAATGTGGTGAGTTCTGAAGATATGCTTGTTGGATAATGTGAATAATGTACAAAGCCAAAGAAACCTGGCCTCGCAGTTCCGAATACGTTGCAAATTGGGGAGGGGGGGGGGGAAGGGGACGGTACTGGTTTGCTTTCCAGAAAGGGCTTTGGTTATAATTTCTCCTCAATAAGTCTCCCAGCTTCCATGTATCATATAACTAAATGAATATCTAAGGATATGTTGAGTGTGGTATCAATAAAGTATGAACGTTGCAAAGAGGCCAAACAGGCCATATATTTGCCATACGTTAATTGCTACTTGTTGATTACGTTGACTTATTTGCGAGTGATTGGTGGTCCTATTCCCAGAAGTGTCCACAAACAGCCCTCATTTCTTACATTTCCAACAGACCTGCGTTTGTCCCATGAACTAGCTGAAACCTAACATCCTCGGAGAATAAAAGAGGGCACGTTGCACAGAACCAACCAAGAGTTTTCTTACAAGCCTCCGATCTTAGTTTTTTCTTTGCCTCTTTAACGTAAAATCAATGAAGATTGTTCATAAATAGTTTCAGATCTACATCAATCTCTCCCTTCAATTTTTTTACCAGTACAAAGTGTGTTTGTTCAAAAATTCTACAGTTTTAACTTCATAATTAAGAATTTTAACTGCATGCAACCAAACAGTATAATACATAATGTCACTTCCTATTTCCAATAGACAATGCCCTGTTTGAAAAAGAAAACAAACTTTCCCAAGCTGTCTAATAAAAACCCACATGTAATAGAAAAAACACATAAATGGTAACACTTCTCATATTTCCAGCTCGAGGTTCTGGTGACACATTCCAACATTTTGTCTTGTGGGTTATAATATCAGCAGAACCACTTATTTGAAATGTTGGAAATATGTTCCATAGGTTTATGTATATAATCACGGAACTTGTAGGAGTTAAACTGAAGATATGGTAATGATTGCTTATAACACCTTGAATATTGTTTAAAAAAACCTGAGATTAAATTAAAGTGTATGTGAAATTATGATTACTCAAGAAAACATAAAAACCACTGTAATTCAGCACTTAAGGCGAACAAAGCAAACACAAGGAGATGATGGACAGAGCACTGAAACTTTTCAGACACTCACCCCCAGTCACAGATCTGGGTTTAATCCCCCAGTCACAGATCTGGGTTGAATCCATCATCATTCTTTAGCACACTTTGCAACCCCAGTTCAGACCCAGCCATATACAAATCAGTCTTGACCCTGTTCCTCATGGGAACAGTCCAGATGGAACAGCCAAGCCAGGTCTTCCCTGGACCAGAAAAAAGCATCCTGGAGCAGGTTTCGGGGTAACACCACTGATCAGCAGGGCTAGCTTGAATCCAGTGGCAAAGTGAGCAAGGGACCCACATCTGGGCATACCCTGCCAACTTAGGACGAACAAAGCAAACACAAGGAGATGATGGATGGAGCGCTGAAACTTTTCAGACACTCACCCCCAGTCACAGATCTGGGTTGAATCCATAATCGTTCTTTAGCTCACTTCGCAACCCCAGTTCAGACTGAGCCATATGCAAATCAGTCTTGACCCTGTGCCTCATGGGTACAGTCCAGCCCAAACTGCCAAGCCACATCTTCCCTGGACCGGAAACAAGCATCCTCGGACCGGTTTCCTTAACTCTCTCAAGATCCATGTTAATCATAACTTTCATATCAAATTCAATGCTCATGACATCACCGTTCATGTGACAGATGCAATTACAAATGTACATCTCATATCCCAAACCTGGCCAATTCTATTCTGTGTGTTTAGTTATAATATGACCCATCACATCCCTTGTTTGGTGCTCCACTGTGCAACATGCAAAAAGAAGAACGTTGTCACTGTTAAGTGTAACCTGCAGCATATAAAACCTGTAAATGTTGATTTTATTCGCCTGGACTATTTCACATATAAATAAGTAAAGAGAAAAAAATAAACCTGTCGCAAACAATTTAATTAATTTCAGGAGAAACCTGACCTTTCCCTAATGTATGATTCAATTTATGAATGTTTCAAATCTGGTAGAGACCCGATATTCCCAACATTTCTAATACAGCTACCACAACATATTGTGCACAACAATGCAGCCTCTTACTTCTGGTAGCTTGGAAATGAAGTCGTAAGCATTGGCTTTCATGGCAGCCTGTTGAATTTCAGACTCAGTTACATCTTGTCTGCCATATCGAATGTTCTCTGCAATTGTTGTACTGAACAGGATGGGTTCCTGGCTCACAACTCCAATCTTCTCTCTTAGCCATTTCACATTCAGTGTTCGAATATCTTGTCCATCCAGAGTAATCTACAAAATATTAAAAGCAGCCATTCAATATGTTACACTGATTCTAATAACAATAACTATAACACAAACATTGGCAAGTTGAATAGGTCTGCCTTATAACTGAAAGAGTTTCGTTTTGATTGTCTGTATGGGTGAGTAGATGAACGTGATAATGATTTAATGGTTGGATGAATGACAGGACTGAGTGAATAGATGAGTGAGTATGGGTGCATGGCTGAATGAATGAAGGGAGTAAGAGCAGTGTTAAGGAAGAAAGGTAGTTTTGGGGGAAAAGGTAGTGAGAAGACGGTGTGTGAGAAGCGGCGGTGTATGTGGTGAGGCAGTGAATAGATGATTGATTCAGATCATAGTCTGAAGAATAAATACTTGAGTGGATGACTAAATAGATGTGGCATTCAAAAATGGGTGAAGGAGAAGGGCACTGTGTGGGAATAGTAGTTAGGTGATGTGGCTGAGGCAGTGATGGGAACAGTTTCTGATAGTGATTTTGTTGACGCAAATAAATGCTTAAGTAGTGATAGAGCGCTGATAGCACTCTAATTTGTATGAGTGCACTATACTCATAGTTTAAATGTACTCTCATGCATTCGTATTATTTGCAGTGTTTTATGACTATTAAGAAACATTTATTTGAATCATTTGATGTTGAAACTAGTGTATGCAATTAAGTAGAACTTTGTATGTATTATAATTCCTTCACGCATAATGTGCAGGACGATATTATTTCTATATATCGTAATTGTGATTAGTTTAAGTTGCCTGAAATATAGGCCCAAAACTAGTGTTTCGATTCTCCTTGCTCTCGAGAAATAAATAATTAAATGATTGTTGTGTTCGAAGTTAGAATGTTCTCATCCTGCTGCAGGTGCAAGAATACACATCGTTATTTTCAGAGTTAAGGAGAAACCCGGAATGTCTTTGAAGATGGCTGGGAAGCGAGAAGGGAGGATGCCTTGCGTATCTGGTCTGTCTGGAAGCCAAGGCCACTGGAAGAAGATATCATTAATTAAATTTGTTTCATGAAAGAAAAAGCTACTGCCTAGAGGTGCGATGGAAACTTTTAAGACGAATGACGTATTGTGGGTTGAATCCCATCTTTTTGTATGATGCGCAGGGACAGTGAGCCCAGACTTCTGCTAGCTTTCGGAGAAGAAGGAGCATCTTAGAGCAAGCTCCATAGCCATAAGCTAAAACGACCCATTTGACGTGAGTACTTCTTAGGAAGTCGACACGTGCTGACACCGTTGGGGAATGATAGAAGAGAGAAAGGAAGGGCCCTCATCTAGAGCAGTGTAGGGAAAGATTTTGACTTCTTTCAATGAGTCGAGAACTGAATATCGCATCTATTCTGTGTTGCATTGTGATTTTGGAATTTATAATCATTTGTCTTTTGGGCCGAATTACTTATATTCGTAAACTTGGCTCTGTATTGATTTTCCTGTACCTTTCTTCTTTGCTGTTGAGATGTATTTACATCCAATTGTTTTTGGCCTTATAATAAATATTCAAACTGCACTTTGGAGTTGGTGGTCTATCCAGGCATGACAACTTTGTTGCTATTAATCTGAGTTGTTTCCTCCCCTCAACCACTTTAGGTAAATAAAAGATCGATCGTTTACGCTATATTTAGTAGGGAACATCAGGTATGCAATTTAGCGTAATCAAATGGTAGCAGAGGATGGTTTACCTTTAGAGTGGTTTACCTCTAAGGTGAGGGGAGTAATCAGGAGTAGGGTTGAAGGTTGAAGAGCCCTGAAGTGGAGCGGAAGACGGCAGAGACCAGAGACTGGCGGACGTTGATGGTGCGGCGGAAACAGTGGTGGCGTGAGTATGAAAGGAATTGTGGTGTTAGATTGCGGTGATGAGTAAGTGGGTGATGTCTTGCGGAGTTGGGATGTATGTTGAGTGAATGTGGTTTTTGGTTTATTGGTCCGGACACGTGCGGAGCAGGAAGTTTTGGTGAGCGGACTCAAGTGAAGTCCAAGATCCCGGGATAGTTTTGTATTGTAATTGTCTGATTAAATGTGGGTGTTGTGAAGCGCTATCAACGATCCACTTGTGTTAGGGACCTTTGTGTGAATGAGGAAGAGGTCGCGGTAGAAAGCCTCAGGTACCGGGGTGGACTATGGCGATTGAGTGACCAACGCAGGTCGGGGGTCACAACGGCTGAATGTTCTTGTGAGAGTGTTCTATCGATCTTTAGTGTCAGACAATTACTTGTTTTATGTGACTGTAAGTTATTGTAATTGTGTAGGAACAGTTACTTGGTTTAATAACTTTTGGTTATACAGTTACTTGTGGTACGAATGTGTGTATGAGAGTTTGCGGTGAAATTGTAAGGGCGGGTGAGCCGCTGCAAGGAGTGAGAAGTGACGTCAGGGTGCGCCGCGCTGTGATAGGTTGGTTGGTGTAACGCCGCGCTGGGATTGGTGGAAGTTCGTTTGCAGGGGAACAGCATAATTTGGGCTTGCAATTGATCGATTTTACAATGAGATGCTTTAGAGTGTTGCGAGATTTGTGTAGAGGCGACACAGGGGTAGTGACTCGGGTAGGAGAAGAAGCTCCACCAGAAGACACACCGGCACATTACATGGCAACGAATGTAGGACTTCATATGATAGTGTGGCTTCAGAATTGGCATAAACTTACAGAGAAAGAGGGTGAATTGGCTTTCTCTCATTATGGGTCTTTTCGTATGGAAGTGCTGACCCAGCTGAGGGGGGTGATGAATGCATTGAAACCTCCCCCTAGACCCACACAATTTGAGGCATTAGATGCATGGATGAGAGCTGCCGTAGTAAAAAGGAGAGAGGCTTCACAAGGAAGAATGAGGACAGCAATGAAGGCATATCATGATGCTAGATGGGATGCCCAGTTGAAAAAATGGAGAGTAGACACCATAGAGGGAGAACGCTTGTACCCATTTCGTACGTTAAGAGAGGGGGCTGAAGGGAAAAAGACGACAGAGGAGGACAGTGATACAGATGACAGCTTTCTCGATAGATTGCTAGCGGACCGTCCCCCACCGTGCGACTCTAGATCAGAAACAGAGAGGTTGCGCCCATCAGAACAGCTTGAAGGTAGCTCCTCAGACTGTTGATTGGTTGAAGATTGATCGCACCACTCAAGACTCTAAGGAATCAGTACATGATTATTACGAAAGATTATTGTTAGCTTTTAAGCAGCATAGTGGATTGGATACCATTGAACAGAAAGATATGGGACAGTTTGTCTCGAAGTTTGTGTTGGGACTGAAATCTGATATTAGTTTGATGATACAGCAACACTTGATATGTTGGCAGAATAAGTCGGTGGACGAGCTTCTGCGTTATGCTAAATATTGCAGTGATCAAGTGGAATCGACACAGAAGAAATTGAAGGACAAGTTGATGTTGGTGCAGTTGAGAAACGCTGATACGACGCAAGGGTTTGGAGGAGGTCAAGGTAGAGGCAGAGGAGGTGGAAGAGGAATGGGACAACAGATGGTGACCCAACCTGGTCAGGGTAGAGGAAGAGGAATGGATCCAGCTGCAAGTGACTGGGTAGCCCAACAGAAAAGGGTCACTGCCTGCCATTATTGTCACAAAATCGGGCATTGGAAGCGCGAGTGTAGATCGAATCCAGCAAATCAGGTACAGATGGAAGGCGAGGGACAGCTGTCCGAGACTGTAAATACTGTGACAAGACCTAGGTCTATGTATGGAGGAGGATATGAGCCGCAAGTGCAAGTACCTCAACCTCCTAGGATATCCATGCATAATCAGTTATACCATCAGATGCCCTATTTTGAAATAAAGGATAGATTTGATCAAAATCAAGATTTACAAGACTGTCAGAGGGGGGTGCCTGAGGAATGCACCTTAGATGCGATCCTAGAAGTAGATCAGAGTGGGCCGTTTGTAGATGCAGATGTGAATGGATATCCTGTTACCTTCTTATTAGATACTAGAGCTGCTCGCTCCACGGTGAGAACTGAAGTAGTCCCAAATTTAACTCTTTCGGGACGATCGATTCAAGTAGTGGGGGTTAGCAATCAGAAAATGACTAATCCGTTCACAACCGAATTACCCGTGAGAATAGGACCATTTCGAGATAAACACCAATTTGTAGTGTGCAATTCAAGTCCGGTCTGTCTTTTGGGACGAGACCTTCTGTGCAAGCTCAATTGCACTATATCGTGCACTCCGAGAGGTGTGGAATTGCAAACATATGATGATGATGCTGATTTTAAGATGGCCAACATGAGTCTGTGTGCAGAAATGTTTGTGGTGCTCACCAAAGCAGAATTGCCACATGACTTGAGAGACTCAGTTGATCCGAAAGTGTGGGATTTTACGGGCGAGGATGTAGGTCTGATGAGAGGGGTTGAGCCAGTTAAGATACAGGTCAAACCCAATGCTGAATTCCCACGAACGCCCCAATATAAATTGACTCCAGAAACCGTGGCTGGAATATGACCTGTGATTGAGACTATGATTGCCCAAGGTATTCTTAAGGAGATAAGAGGAAGTCCCTGCAACTCACCTATCATGGGACTGCAAAAGCCAAGTGGCAAGTACAGAATAGTGCAAGATCTGCGTCGAGTTAATGAGATTGTGATCCCATGTTGTCCTGTGGTATCGAATCCAGCTGTTATTTTATTCCAGATGCCATGCAAAGCAGAATGGTTTACAGTGATAGATTTGTGTCATGCATTCTTCTCCATACCATTGCATGAAGAAAGTCAGTTTTTATTTGCATTTAGGATGGACGATCGTGTATTAACATGGGAAAGAATTCCTCAGGGGTATACAGAAAGCCCCTCCATTTTTAGTCAATGTCTGAAAAAGACCCTTGAAGGACTGGTGATGGCCCACAACTCAGTCTTAGTGCAATATATAGACGACCTTTTGGTCGCCTCAGAGACTGAGGATGCTTGCAGGATTGACACTGTGGTGCTGCTGAATCATTTGGCAAAGAATGGACACAAAGTGTCTCCAAACAAATTGCAGTATTGTTTGTCTGAAGTTCAGTACCTAGATCACCGGATTGAGAAAGGAAAGCGAAGGGTGTCACCAGATCGCATAGAGGCGATTTGCAAATGGGAACTCCGAAAACACAAAAAGAAGTCTGCATGTTTTTGGGAATGGTCGGCTATTGTCGACAGTGGATCCCAAATTTTTCCTTGCAAGCAAAGCCTTTGTTGAAACTGACTCAAAAGGATGTTAGTGATCCGGTACCATGGGATGACGAGTGCTTGAAAGCCTTCCGTGAGCTGAAGGAAAGTATCTGTCGTGCTCCAGCTCTCGGAATGCCGGATTATAACAAAGCGTTTTCGCTCTTTTGCTGTGAAAAGGAGGGATGTGCGTTAGCAGTCCTAGTGCAGACACACGGGGGTGCCCGTAGACCAGTAGCTTACTTTTCAGCTACATTAGATCCTGTAGCTTCTGCGTTGCCCGAATGTCTGAAATCCATTGCTGCAACCGGTGTCAGCATTGAAAGATGTGAAAGCATAGTGATGGGTTACCCGCTCATTGTTTATGTACCCCACTCAGTAGAATTATTGATGACCCGAATGAAAACACAGTATCTGACCAACAACAGACTTACCAAGTATGAGCAGGTTATCTTGGCTGCTGAAAATGTTACCCTGAGACGTTGTACCACTCTGAACCCTGCTACATTGTTACCTGTTCCGGCAGAGGAAGGAGATGAGAATTGTGAAGAGCATGACTGCCTAGATGTTACTGACCTATCTACCAAACCCAGACCTGACATTGTCGATGAACCTTTGCCCCAATCTGATTTGATCCTTTTTGTTGATGGTTCATGCTTAAGAGACAATGAAGGGTATTTGAGAGCAGCGTTTGCTGTGTGCACCATCATGGGAGTAGTGGAAGCTGCCTGTTTAAATAGAGTATTCTCTGCTCAGGTGTCTGAAATTGTCGCTTTGACACGTGGCTGTATCGTTGCAGCAGATATTCGAGTGACTGTGTATACAGACAGTCAATACGGATTTGGTGTAGTTCATGACTTTGGGCAGTTATGGTCACAGAGGGGGTTTCTAACGTCCTCAGGATCACTTATACGTAATGGCGAGTATGTGCGCCAACTATTGGAAGCCTTGCAGAAACCTAAAGAGATAGCAGTCGTTAAATGTGCAGCTCATGGAAAGGGAGAAGATTTTGTCACTAAGGGCAACAATTATGCAGATGAAGTAGCACGATTTTGCGCTGAACATGCTTGTATTTTCAATGGAGAATATATAGGCGAGAGCACAGAAGAGACCGAGCTCAGCATGATGTTAGCTATAGCCGATACTTGGGATGAGGTGAAGCGGTTGCAGGATGAAGTTTCAGAAGAAGAAGCTGCTTCATGGGTCAGAGCAGGTTGCACAAAAAAGAGATGATGGCATTTGGGTGTCCACAGATGAGAGTAGTATTACCCAATTGTCTACTGAGCCCAAAGGCAAGGCAAATTCACGGAGCAGTTCATCAGGGAAGAGATGCTATGGTGCGAGTGTTTAGGCAGACGTGGTTTAATCCACGCTTTTGTGTGTGGGCTGAAACGGTATGTCACAGGTGTGTTACTTGTCAACAAATGAATGTTGGAAAGAGAACTGTGGTTGCATTGAGTCACATTGGCAGATCTGGAGGTCCCTTCAATAGGATACAATTAGATTTCATTGAGATGCCAAGGTGCAATACGTTGAGATATGTTTTGGTGGTGGTATGTATCTTTTCGCGTTGGGTGGAAGCATATCCAACTAGACGATGTGACAGTCTCACAGTAGCCAAGTTGTTAAGAGAATTGATCGCGAGATACGGCTTTCCGACAGCAGTGGAGACAGATAGAGGAACTCATTTCCACAGTGAAATCATGAAGTTGTTGTGCTCTGCTTTAAACATTGATCAAAGACAACATTGTAGCTACAGGCCTGAGGCTTCAGGTCTTGTAGAGCAGGTTAATGGCACCATCAAGTCAAGAGTGGCAAAAGTGTGTTCGTCAACTTCATTGAAATGGCCAGATGCATTGCCCCTGGTGCTTATGAGCCTGCGTAGCACCCCTGATAGGAGAACAGGGCTTTCTTCCCACGAAATTTTGACCGGAAGAGCTATGCGTTTGCCTATGGTGCCAGCTACAGCATTGATAAACATCACTGATGATTTAGTGTTGGATTATTGTAAGGGACTGGCTGATGTGGTTACTTCTGTATCCCACCAGGTCGAGGCTGCGACTGCATCCACCTCGAGAGACCTGCTACATGATCTTAATCCAGGTGATTGGGTACTAGTTCGCAAGCACGTAGGGAAGAGTTGCCTTGATGCTCGCTAGCGAAGACCATATCAGGTGATATTGGTCACAAGTACCGCTGTGAAGTGTGGAGGATTGCCGAATTGGATCCACGCTTCCCACACTCGTCGAGTTCAAGCGCCTGCGGAGGAAGAGAGTCCCCTGGTTCCGAGAAGCATGTGTGGACCTGACACAGACAACGACGAAGGCACAGACCCAGCTGTAAGAGTTTCAGATGAAACGGAACAGCCGAGTGAGCACGAGAGACGAGAGCTGAGTGCTCCTGAACTGAGCCCAGATCCTGAAATAGATGATATTGCAGAAGTGAACTGTTCACCAGAACAAGGTGAGAGGTCTATTTCAGAAGGATCAGATCAAGAGGAAGAGAGGAGAGTAGATGCTAGAGCAGAAAAGTGGCCAGCAAGAAAAAGGCTGAATATAAGGCTCGCATCCGAGAAAGATCTCGCTCCAATTCCTGAAACATCTGAATCAGATCAAAGTGACGCTGAAGAAAGACCGGATGGTCTGAGACGTTCCAGAAGAGAAAGAATAGCGTCTCGAAGATACGCATCTCCTGAGGGGACGTACCTGGCTGCAAATGCAGAGCCCAGCGAAGTCCGGGAGGTTGGGAGCTGGTACGGTGAGCTACGGAGGGGACAACCTCACGATTGAAATACAGTTGCTGGTCCCAGGCGTAGAAGCATTTGGAAAGCTAACTCTGCAAGTTCCAAATCCTCCAAAGCTGAGTGGATTGCGTTTCCTGATCCTCAATCAGGTTATTTTCCCTTCATTTGGCCAACAGCTCACCGCGCAAGAACTAGGAGAAATTCGTGCGGAGATTTTGCAATTTGTCCTCGAAATACTTGGATCAAATATCATTAACGATGAAGCTTGAATTATAACCAAAGAAAGCATTAGGCCGTAGAAAGAAGATAACTTAGACCCCAGTTTAAGAAGATTGAAAATTTGGGACTTTCTAGTAGAGGATGGAGTGAGGAGTAGGGCTGACTACATCTCTTCAATAGGTTTAGTATCAATCGAATGAACTTGGACATTGATTGCATGAGAGGAGAGAAGTAAGAAAGACATTGTTCAACAAACAAAACAGAAAGAGACTGTGTTTTCTCTTTTGTGCTTCGGAACAATCAGTAAAAACCATGGTGTCCGAAAAATCAACACGCAAACAGAAGTGCGTCATTGGCACCCTCATTGTAGTGGTGCTTATTGTTATAACTGTGGTGATTGTTACATCTCTAGTTGGATCTCAGAATGATGGACAGAATAGGGTACAGGCAACACTCACTACACCACTCTCTGAGATAGATGAGGATGCATCCGCAAGGGATCTAGAAATGATTAAGGAAACTAGTCGTAGATTACATGTTGATTTGTCCAAGGGTGATTTTACTTTGAATGCGTATGCTCGATTATTGTATGAGTATATGGATACCATGGAAGCGAAGGATTGCTATGTGTGTATGCAATTACCAGCCTCGGTAGAAGAAGGCATTCAATATCATCATTTGCCTGTGACCTATGGCATTACATGTAGTGTGTTGTTGAGCATGTTTTATAGCAAAGCACACTTCGAGTACTATTTCTCAAATTATGATGTGGTACTCTCCGAAGTCCCCGTTCTTAAATACATGAATAAATATGATTATTATAAGGAAGTAGAGCGAATGTCAAAGTATTTTGTGCCTACCATCACTTTAGATACGTCCTATGCCCATAGACACAATTTAACCTGTATGTTAACTGACATTGAAAAGAAGTTCATAGATCAGATAGAAGATCGGCATAGACAGACTCTATTTAGACCAGATCCAAAGCACAAGGTTACCCCATGGACTAAAGAAGAATTAGATCATAAAGCAAAGGGGAGTTTTGGACCCAAAGCATTAGATTTCCAGCAGAAGGGGAAGTTGTGTATCAGACACCCTACCACATACTACGACAAGATATTTGTGGGTGAGAGTGATTGTGAGCACGTCATCTTGATCGAAGAATCAATTTGAAAAGCATTATTGGACAAAATAACAATAGTGCCCAATGTGTATTTTGTGTGCGGAAAGAATGCGTATGTGAAGTTGCCCAAAAATTGGTATGGCACGTGTTATTTGGCTGTGGTATTTCCCAAGATTTTTCATGTGAATGATTTATGGCCCTTAGAGGGAAGGAGACCTCAAAGAGGAAAACGTGGTGTGAGTGCAGGAGAAGGGTTTGGAGACATATTTGGCGCTATGATACCGAGTATGGGTGTGATTCTGAATGATTTAAAAATCAGAAAGCTGGCAACACTAGTGGATAAGCTCTCAATAAATACAGCTCAGATTTTATTACTTGTAGATGGGGAGATGGTTTCGATAAGGGCTATGGTTTTGCAGAACCGTCTTGCCCTAGATGTGCTGCTAGCAAAAGCCGGAGGAGTCTGTAAATTATTGAAAGTTCAACAGTGCTGCACTTATATTCCTGACAACAGTCGGGATATAAGGAAATACATCAACAATATTTCAGATATACACCAAGAGTTACGTGAGATGGCTGCTGAAGGACTCTGGGAACAAGTGGGGAAAGGATTTGGCAAGATAGGCAGTTGGTTTGGAAGTTTGGGACCAGGAATAATGAGATACATCTTGAAGCCTATTATAATAGCTGTCATTTGTATAATTGTCCTACTAGGAGCCATCAAGGCTTACAAATGGCAAAGGGCACAACATCAGGAGACTATTTCGAGAAAGCGAGAGCGCCAACTTGAACGGCTGCAGGACAGTCATTACCAGCACCTTAAGGGGTTAGAACAATTCAGACAGGGACGGCAAGCTACAGCTTCTGTTTAGGTCGGTCTCTTCTACAAGGAGAAACTACAGAAGAATAGAAAGTTGGTGTTATGACACTAGTCATAAGAGGGGGGAACTGATAGAGCGCTGATAGCACTCTATTTTCTATGAGTGCACTATACTCATGGTTCAAATGTACTCTCGTATTCATATTATTTGCAGTGTTTTATGACTATTAAGAAACATTTATTTGAATCATTTGATGTTGAAACTAGTGAATGCAATTAAGTAGAACTTTGTATGTATTATAATTCCTTCACGCATAATGTGCAGGACGATATTATTTCTATATATCGTAATTGTGATTAGTTTAAGTTGCCTGAAATATAGGCCCAAAACTAGTGTTTCGATTCTCCTTGCTCTCGAGAAATAAATAATTAAATGATTGCTGTGTTCGAAGTTAGAATGTTCTCATCCTGCTGCAGGTGCAAGAATACACATCGTTATTTTCAGAGTTAAGGAGAAACCCGGAATGTCTTTGAAGATGGCTGGGAAGCGAGAAGGGAGGATGCCTTGCGTATCTGGTCTGTCTGGAAGCCAAGGCCACTGGAAGAAGATATCATTAATTAAATTTGTTTCATGAAAGAAAAAGCTACTGCCTAGAGGTGCGATGGAAACTTTTAAGACGAATGACGTATTGTGGGTTGAATCCCATCTTTTTGTATGATGCGCAGGGACAGTGAGCCCAGACTTCTGCTAGCTTTCGGAGAAGAAGGAGCATCTTAGAGCAAGCTCCATAGCCATAAGCTAAAACTACCCATTTGACGTGAGTACTTCTTAGGAAGTCGACACGTGCTGACACTGTTGGGGAATGATAGAAGAGAGACAGGAAAGGCCCTCATATAGAGCAGTGTAGGGAAAGATTTTGACTTCTTTCAATGAGTCGAGAACTGAATATCGCATCTATTCTGTGTTGCGTTGTGATTTTGGAATTTATAATCATTTGTCTTTTGGGCTGAATTACTTATATTCGTAAACTTGGCTCTGTATTGATTTTCCTGTACCTTTATTCTTTGCTATTGAGATGTATTTACATCCAATTGTTTTTGGCCTTATAATAAATATTCAAACTGCACTTTGGAGTTGGTGGTCTTTCCAGGCATGACAACTTTGTTGCTATTAATCTGAGTTGTTTCCTCCCCTCAACCACTTTAGGTAAATAAATGATCGATCGCTTACGCTATATTTAGGGGCCGATTCCGATCTCGGCCGGTAGGGCTCCGAATCGGATTCGGCTTTACCGGATCCGATTCGGAGCCCTGTTTCCCGACCGAACCGTACGCGAGTCCGGCCGAGCGAGTACGATGCGAATTCGCCGACTGACTCGTCCGGACGTCCCGACCTCTCCGACCGACTCGCTCGGACTCGACTCGCACCGCGGAATGGAGACGTTCCCCGGCCGGGTAAGTACGATGCGCGCCGCGAGCAGTCCGACCGAGCCGCGCACTCCGGCTCGAAAGAGCTGTCGGAGCCGTACTTTGGGGGTCCGTGTCGGACCCCCCTGTACGCGTAGCCGCGCGAATCGCAAACAGGGGGGACCCATGGGTCCCCCCTACCTGTGCGTGTACGGCGCGACTCGCTTCGCCGCGTACCCGCTGTAGGGGGCGCACTTGTCCGACTCGCACCCATTGAGTCAATGGGAGCCCGCGTACGCGTTGTACGACCGGCTCCCATTGACTTCAATGGGAGTCCGACCGACTCGAGTCCGATAACATACGGACGCATCGTACTCGTTCGGTCGGACTGCACGGGTCCGATTCGGTCGGAAATCTCTCCGGGTCCGGCTCGGTCGGAGAAATTTCCGGCCCGAATCGGAATCGACCCCTTAGTAGGGAACATCAGGTGTGCAATTTAGCGTAATCAGTAGGTTCAGGAAAGAACTGACCCCTGCCAAAGGGCCCACCACTACAAGTCGTGTCTGAGGAACAATGTGCAAGTATATGAAATGTAGCAAGGTAGAATGGGAAACCAATCAAAAATATCATTTGCAATTGTTGATACTTGGTATCGCACCTAGGTGGTGTATCCTTTCTGCTGGTACTGATTTGGACTTCTTGTAGTTGATAGGAAGTCTCAGCCTGTTCCTAATGGACACCATTGTTTTGAATGTTAGGAACCATTTATGCTTGTATGTAATTAGTGCACAAAAGTTATCACCCTATAGGCCCATGGAGCACAGCCAATACCCTTGGACGGATTTTAGGGAATATCTCATGTTTTCTGAATTTCTTTTTCATCCATTTGTTTGTCATTGTCGGATCCTGCATGGGTCTGACTTCTTTATTCAGTCCTCTTTTGCTGATTAAGCACCTCGAATGTATGGCTTTGTTCATGTGTATACTTGGGATCCTCTATATTGCTCCTTTTCCTTTGAATGTTTTCAAATCTCTTCTAAGCTGTTCTACTCATTGATGTTTGGTTTTCATCAGATTTGTGGTAAATCCTGAATGAGCACACTATATTGGGGGGGGGCATCCAAACTATGTAGCTAAACACCACTACAAGGTGTGTGGTGGTGGAATCACTGACAGAATTGTTCTTGCCCATTCCATGGGCATGTTGCCCTAGAACACTTTTCACAAGGCAAAGTCGGCATTGTAGAAAGGCAGTCTCATGCCAAAATGCACATTTTGTTCTGTTTTTTTTCCCTTCAAGTGGAAAATATTGTTCTCTGTAGAGGCATCTGTTCCCCTACATTTCTTCAAAAATTGGGAGTGATCCATTCCCATTTTAACCTTGGATGGAGAGTTCAACCCTCTGCTTGAGTAAAACTCTAAAGGCATCAAGGATGGGAATGGGCTAAATAGGGGTTTGTGAGCGGTAAGAAAATTGGGAGATAGTCAGTGTTCCCAAACCGACCCTTGATCCACTCACTCCCCACCCCTTCCATGAGCTTTACTACTGAGGTTAATTATGCGTAATTCTCAAAGGTATTTTGCTGTAGATAGCTATCAAGTGTAAATGGAGACATACATTGAGCTGTAAACAGGGTCCAAAGTTGTTGAACTGCACAGTAGAATTATATAATGTAACATGACATGCCACATACAGTTAAACTTAAATCAAGAGTTGGTCATTGTAGGAAAGTGCCCTTTTTATATGGTCACCCTCACACTTTTTTCCCCAATGATGATGGTTATGACTCTGAAAATGCATTGAAGCATGCTATCCAGGTACCAGTGCCAGTGCTCTTTCCCTCAAATATGATACATGTGAAGTGGTAACCCCAATTGGTAAGGACTTTAACCCATTTATAAGTCCCTGTGGGAAAGTGGGGTATTGTGTAGTGAGGCTGGTTAGGCTTCACTCTGAAATAGGTCCTTTGGATTACACTAATAAATCCCTAGCTCAGTCCTGGTAGTGTGGCACAGAGCAGTCAGGCTTTATTAGAGGAACATGTGTTAAGCATTTCAGAGTACCAACAAGAACGATGAGTAATTGACACGACTCAAAAGAATTCCATAACTAATTTATAAAAATAGAGCAGATTTGTATACAATCTTAAACACCAAAATGAAGAAAATCAGTTGAGTATAACTAGAGTTATGAATTTTTAAAGGAAAAATAAATCAGTGCATTTAACTCTTGCAAAATGATAACACAGCAGTCAATGGGAAAACACGCTACTGACACGCGCCCACTTGCAGGTCGAGTCCAGTGAAACCCACTAGTGGGTAAGGTGATGCAGGTCCCAGGACCAGGCTGTGACAGCCTGTTGAATTTTACCTGGCTCATAGGGCCAGTGTGCAGAGTTGTCCTGGCTGTCCCTGGTGCTGAAAGCTGGAGCTGCGCATTTTGTTTTGCTGCTTGGATGGTGCTGGTGAGGAATCAGTGGCGTAACACAGGCCCCTGAAGCCCCCACGGTGTGGGGGGCCTCTGCGCCGCAGCGGGCCCCCTCAGCACAGTACTCAGGCCTGAAAGCTCTGGATAAAATCCGGAGAGGGGGCCCCTCCATGTACCTTGCAGGGGGCCCCCCTCAACTTTCTTTACGCCACTGCGAGAAATGGGATGCAAAATCATAACAACTGGGCCACTGAGGTGGCTGGCTAAGGATGCTGTGGGATTCCCTCGAGGTGCAGTGTTGAATGATGGTAGTGGTAGCCCGACTGGCCATCAACAAGCGTTGGCAGTAGCACACACAGCTTGCGGTTACTTGGACGTCCTGGAGTCATGGGGAAAATGGTAGCAGCCTGAAACTTGCTGAAGGTCAGGACTACCTTTCCCACATTGCAATAAACCATTTACTTTTGGACGATCCCTTGGCGGGCCTGATGGCCAGTGACTCCAGGAGCGTGGTTCTGGTCCCGAACGAATTGCAGTTGTGCAATTGCAGGGTGGTTTCCACAAGTGCAGGTTATCGCGCCTTTGCTTTGTGCTCGTCCTGAAGTCGCAGACTCAGGTCTCTTCTTTGTCCTTGGATGCAGGTCAAGCAGATCGGAGGTTCTGGTGCTAGGGGTGCCCCTTTAATCCTAGATTTAGGGGCATTAGGGGTGTGGGAACAAGTAGGGAATGGGCTACTAGCCCCAGTGGCTAATCCACCACTGAGGTGACCACATCTGGGCGTGAGGTGCCACCTTTTCTACCCAGAACCGTCTATTCTGTCACTTTTAAAAATGGCATAACCCATCCTTGGCTGTACAGACAGGTAGCCCACGCTAGGGCTGTGGCTAACCTTCTGGCGGTGTCCACCTCCTGCCTGCCCGGGTGCAAATGTGCCTAGGGCCAGGGGGTTAGCTGTTTCTACCTATGGGAGGCAGCCTAGTTGCATATCAGAGGTGGTGGAAGGTTTGAAGCTCACCACCTTGATGTGCCACTTCACTAGCCATCCTATCACAGAGGGAGGTGACACCTCCTTCCCAGGCAGGACTAACTTTCTGACTCCTGGGGGTGTTCACACCTCCTGGCAGAGGGTCAGATTCCTGTCTTGGTGGCAGCAGCTGCAGGCTGTCATTCAGGGCACAGGAATGGCTGGGGCAACCAAGTGGGCAACCACTAAGGTAGACACCTGGGTGCATGTCACATTAAATCTGGCTTTGGGAAATCAGATTTGATAAGACAAGTTGTTTGACACCAACCACAACACTTTTAAGTTTTACCATAATGGAGCTGGCAACCTTGAGGAGCCTGGGTGCCATCACATGTTATCCTATGGCCCCATGACCACTTATAGTAGCCCTTAGTAGAAAGAGACGACTATACGGACATATAAGCTTCCACTTGTATGCCCACACCTTTGATATAATGCACCCTGACTCTTCTGTTCAGGAGGCCTACCTTAGGGGTGACTGACCTATATTAAAGATAGTGCTTTGGCCGTGCCACTCATGGTGAGGGCAAAGTTGAGTTGGAGCAGTTTGCACTGCTCCTGCAGTCTGCAATGGGAGGCTTGCTGTCATCTCTTTACTTGGGTCACTCAGAGTGGCACAATCAATACCGCAAACCCTGGTGACCCCTTTAACTCCCATGCCCTAGGTACCACTGGTACCTCTTACCAGGGACTTATAAGGGGGGTTAAAGTCTTTTTCAATTGGGGTTACCAATCTACTTGCATCTTTTTTAGGGAGAGAGTACTGGCACTGGGGCCTGGCTTCCAGTGAACTTTCTGAGTCATAACCAACAGCACTGGGGAAGAAATTGTGAGGGTGACAATACAAAACTGGCACTTTCCTACATGGCCCCGCCCCTACAGATGAAAGGCAATGAGCAACTAACACATACCCTGGAAATGCCATCTGCGTTGCCATGGTTAGTCCCAGGTCTGGGTTCCACTACAAAATCCATACCCTGCAGGGAAATGGATCACCTCAACAACTTGTGGTTTTCTCCTCTCATCTGCATCAATCATCTGTGAGGCCTGTGGTCAGTTTGAACCTTGAAGTGAGTCCCAAACAAGTATGGTCTCAAGTTCTTCACGGACCAAACCACAGCAAAGGCTTTCCTCTCAATGGCAGTCCAACACTGCTCTCTAGGGAGGGGTCGCCTGCTGATATAGGCAACTGGGTTGTCCTAGCTCACAATTTGTTTGTGACAACACTGCCCCAATTCCATGTTCAGAAGCATCTGTTTGGACAAAGAACTCCTTTCCATAGTCAGATGCATTCAGGTCAGGTGCTGAGCACATAGCCTCATCAGAATGTCAAGGGCCTTTTGGCATCCTATGGTCCAGATGAACTTCTTAGGCTGCTTCGTAAAGGTGAGCTCAGTGAGAGGGGCCACAATGGTACCGTAACCCTTCACAAAACTCCTGTAATATCAAGTCGAGCCAAGGAAAGCCCTGACTTGAGACTTGGTCTTGGGAGCCTCCCAATCCAGAATGGTCTGGATTTTAGGATGGAGAGACTGCACTTGGCCTCCACCTACAATGTGGGCCAAGTAAACAACTGAGCTGTGCCCTATCTGGCAATTACTGGCTTTGATAGTTAGGCCTGCCTGCTAGAGGGCCTGTAGTACTTCCTTCAGGTGGACCAGGTGATTCTCCAAGGTTGAACTGAGCACAGCAATATCATTAAGATATGCTGCACTAAAGTTGTCCAGACCTGAGAGCACTCGATTCAAAAACCTTTGGAAAGTGGCAGGTCCATTTTTCAATCCAAAAGGCATAACTTTAAATTTAAAGTGTCCTTCAGTGGTAGAAAAAAACTGATCTTTTCTTTGCTCCCTGGGTGAGCCCAATTTGCCAATACCCTGATGTTAAATCAAAAGTACTAAAGAATTTGGCTGCATCTAACTTATCAATGAGCTCATCTGCTCTTGGTATTGAGTATGCATCAGTTTTAGTGACTGTATTTAAACCCCTGTAATCCACACAAAACCTCATCTCTGATTTGTCACACTTTGAGTGAGGTTTGGGGACCACCAGTACCACTAGGCTGGCCCAGGGACTGTCAGAAGGTTCTATCACCCCTAGCTTTAGCATTTTGCTAACCTCAGCCTTGATACAGACGTGGGCTTGTTCAGGCAGTCTATAAATCTTATTTTTGAAAGGAAGGCTGTCACCAGTGTCCACATCATGAACACACAATGTTGTCTGACCAGTGGCCAAAGAAAAGAGCACTGCAAAATAATTTAGGACCTGCCTACAGTTAGTATGCTGTTAGGTAATAAGAGAGTGTGAGAGGACAACTCCTTCTACTGATCCATCCTTTTGGTTATTTGCAGTAGGTCGGGGGGTTCCCTTTCCTCCTCCTGACCTCCATCAGTGACCATGAGCATGGTCATGTCAGCTCTGTCCAGGTGTGGCTTTAGGCGATTTACTTGAAGAACTCTGTAAAGACTCCTAGGTGTGCCTATGTCCACCAAGAAGGTGCCTTCCCCATTTTATTTTCATAATGGGATAGGGCCTAATCCAATTGTCCTCAATGGCCCTGGGAGCCACAGGTTCCAACACCCACACCAACTGACCTGGTTGGTACTCAATCAGTGCTGACTTTTGGTCATACCAGTGCTTGGCAAGCTCTTGGCAGGCCTCCAGATTCTTGTTTGCCTTCTTTATGTACTCAGCCATGTGAGAAAGCAAGCCCAGCATATAGTCCACTATGAGCTTCTGTTTGCCCATCCTGTAAGAGTTCCCCTAAGTTTGGCGAGGGAAGGCTGAGAGAAGCCCCTCAGAGAGCCCAAACCTGACATGGTAGTCTATGTACTGGGCTTGCATTTTCACATGGCTGAGTATATAAAGAAGGCAAAAAAATCTGGAGGTCAGTCAAGAGACTGTCAAGCTTTGGAATGACAACAAGTCAGCACTGGTTGAGTTCCAACCGGGTCACTTTGTGTAGGTGTTGGAGCCTATGGCTCACAGGGCCCTCCAGGTCAGTGGACTTGGCTCTATCCTATTTTGGAAAAGAAAGGGAAAGTCACATACTTTGTATACTTAGCAACCCCTAGAAGTCCTCACAGAGTTCTCCACATAAATTTCCTAAAACCACACCTAGACAGAACTGACATGACCATGTTTATGGTCTGATTGAGGTCAGGAGGAGGAACGTGAACCCCTCCCTGACCTACTTTCAAACAACCCAAAAGATGGTTTAATAGAGGGGATTGTCTTCTCAGACTCCCTCACTACACAACAGCAGACTGATTGCAGGCAAGTCCTAAATCAGTTTGCTGAGCTATTTTCGTTGACCCTTAGTCAGACAACATGGTGTGTTCATGATGTGGATACTGGTGACAGCCACTCTGTCAAAAACAATTTTTAAAGACTGTCTGATCAAGTCAAAGTTTGCATCATGGCTGAGGGCAGCAAGATGCTAGAGCTAAGGGTGATAAAACCTTCTGACAGTCCCTGGACCAGCCCAGTGACACTGGTCCCCAAGCCTCACTCAAAGGGTGACAAACCAGAGATGTGGTTTTGTGTGGATAACAGGAATTTAAATACAGTCACTAAAACTGATGCACACCCCATACCAAGAGCAGATGAGCTCATTGATAAGTTGGGTACAGCAAAATTCTTGAGTACCTTCGATTTAACATCAGGGTATTGGAAAACTGTACTCACCCTCACAAAGGAGAGATCAGCTTGTTCTACCCCTGATGAATACTTTCAATTTAAAGTGATGCCTTATGGATTGAAAAAGGCACATGCCACTTTCCAAAGGTTGGTGAATCGAGTGCTCTCAGGTCTGGACAACTTTAGTGCAGCATATCTGGATGATATTGCTCTATTCAGTGTAACCTGGGAGGATCACCTGGTCCACTGAGGTAAGTACTACAGGCCCTGCAGACAGCAGGCCTAACTATAAAGTCCAATAAGGGCCATATAGGGCAGAGTTCAGTTGTTTACTTGGGCCATCTTGTAGGTGGAGGCCAAATATAACCCCTCCAGCCTAAATCCAGAACATTCTGGATTGGGAGGCTCCCAAGGCCCAGTCTCAAATCAGGGCTTTCCTTGGCTTGACTTGATATTACAGAAGGTTTGTGAAGTGGTACGGTACCATTGTGGCCCCTCTCGCTGAGCTCACTTCTAAGAAGCAGCTTAAGAAGGTCACCTGGACCACAGGATGCCAAAAGGTCTTTGACACCATGATAGAGGCTATGTGCTCATCACCTGCCCCGAAGAAACCAGACTATGGAAAAGAGTTAATTTTTCAAACAGACGCTTCTGAACATGGGGTTGGGGCATTGTTGTCACAAACAAATTATGAGGGCCAGGATCAACCAGTTGCCTATATCAGCAGGTGACTTCTCCCTAGAGAGCTGCATTGGAGTGCCATTGAGAAGGAAGCTGTTGCTGTGGTTTGCTCTCTGAAGAAACTGAGGCCATACTTGTTTAGCACTCACTTCAATGTACGAACCGACCACAGCCTCTCAGGTGGCTCATACAAATGAGAGGCGAGAACCCCAAGTTATTGAGGTGGTCCCTTTCCCTACAGGGTATGGACTTTTCAGTGGAACACAGACCTGGGTCTGACCATGCCAATGCAGATGGCTTTTCCAGGTTCTTCCACATAGATGATGAGAACTACCAGGGTATAGCTTAGTTGCTCATCGCCTTTCATCTGGGGGTCATGTAGGGAAGTGCCCTTTTTGTATGGTCACCCCCAAACCTTTCTCCCCAATGCTGATGGTTGTGACTCTTAAAGTGCACTGGAGCCTGCTATCCAGACCCCAGTTCCAGTGCTCTCTCCCTAAAATATGATACATGTGAATTGGTACCCCTAATTGTCAAGGTCTTTAACACCCTTATGAGTCCCTGATAAGTGGTACCAGTGGTACCCATGGCATGAGAGTTAAAAGGGTCACCAGGTCCTGTAGTACTGGTTTTGCCACCCTGAGTGACCCAAGTAAAGAGATTACAGCAGGCCTGCCATTGCAGACTACAGGAGCCGTGTGAACTGTTTCAACTCAACCTTGACCTCACCATGAGTGTCAAGGTCACAGCACTGTTTTTAACATATGTCAGTCACCCCTAAGGTAGGCCTCCTGAGTCCACAAGGCAGAATTCCTTATATTAAAGGTGTGGACATATAAGTGCAACTTGTATGTCCCTAAAGTAGCCTCTTTCCATTGAGGGCTACTATAAGTGATCATGGGGCCACAGGATAACATGGGCTGCCACCAAGACAGGAATCTGGCCTGCTGCCAGGAGTTGTGAACACTCAAAAGAGTAAGAAAGGCAGGCCTTGGTCACCTCGGTGGTGGATTATCTGCTGGAGCTAGTAGCCCTTTGGCTACTTGCACCATCAAACCTAACACCCCTAAAGCTAGAATTTAAGGTGCACCCCGGACACCAGAAGCTCAAATCTGCTTGAATTGCAACTAAGGACAAAGAAGAGACCCGAGTCTGTGAATTCAGGACCTGCACAAAGCAAAGGCGCAATACCCTGCACCTGTGGCAACCACCCTGCAACTGCGACTCATCATGTACCAGAGATAGGTTCCAAAAGAAAGGACGACCACTCTGCAAGCCAAAGGCAACTCCAGAACTCCCTTGTACTAGAGGTTCTAGTCCCCTGCAGCCCGCATGTAAAGCATGCTCCCAGAACCAAAGAATCACTGTCCATCGGGCCTGCCGAGGGATCGCCCAAAACTAAATGGTCTAGTGTATTGTGGGAAAAGTAGTCCTGACATCCAGCAAGTTTCAGGCTGCTACTGTTCTCCCATGGACTCCAGGACATCAAAGAAACTGCTGACATAGAGGGGATGGGACTTTTTCTTCCCCTCTGCAACTGATGTTTTTAGGGTGCTTGAGGAATAAAGGAGTTAGTTTCAGTTCAGGTTCACAATTACAATGTCACCCATTCGGTCACACAGTGAAGCTCAGAGTTGATAAGTAGGATTAAGTATGGTTTTATTACAAATTCAAAGCCAGAGTAACATAAATCAGTCTCAGAAAGATTGCATAGTAATACAGAATTATCAAAGGGAAGCCAAAAAGGCACACTAAATTTATCCTCAATCGCAAGTAACAAATGTGGACTTCAGTAGCAATAGTCCAGAGTATAAGAAAAACAGTATGGTGGTGAGATTGAAAGTTTCGATCCTCCTGCCTATAATGCCTGAGGAATTAACATTTTTCAGCTAACCTACACTAAAGAATGCTAAATAAAATCCCAATTAAATCCATAAAAATAGGGAGGTGTCACCATAGGATACATGCAGACGTTCTCTAGAGCAAAAGAATTGCATAGGATAAAGCCACACAATAAGAGTAAAGCATAGAGGTCTGGACTTCTCCTAGTCTGAAAGGAATCTCTGAAGAAAGCCAAAGAGTGTTGACTAGTTATACCCACAAGAGACCCTTCTAAATCAATATCAAAGGTCCAATTAGTGACCACCTTCCAACAGTGCTCTCTTGGCAGACACACTCATAACTCTTCTTCTATGATCCACATATTCGAAGCGACCTAGGATTCCATCTCCTCATTCCGCATGGACAGTAGTCCTCCCTTCTGCTCATTAATTTTTATCTCCCTCAACACCCTCCACGCTCTCCTATCTTTTTCACACAATGAGCCTTTCTCCCTTCATTAGATAATTGCACCAGGCACCTGTAGAGAGAAGCAAAACTTTGCACCCAATGAAAAGCATTCACGTTGAAGGTTACACATTGTGAAACCCAAATGTTTAAAGCCTTTGGACAAGTTAGCAAAGCCAAGACTTCAATACACATTGTAACTACGTAAATACAGATACATAGTCATATTATAAGTGTAAAATGCAATTCTAATGAATACACGTTCCAGTATATAATGAAAACAGGTTACCTTAGCACAACTACATGAATACATGAAAATTAATCAATGTTATAAAAACACACTTATAAATATACATGAGAACTGCAACTCATTGTCACTGTAAGAAAAGCATTAGTGTGAGCACTTATAAAAATGTTGAGATTGCATAGCTAATGCACTTATATATGACTTTAAGAGCACTTCACTTCATTAATCACGTTATACCACATAAGGCCCTTAATATATGTATATATAGCCTAATCAATCGTAAAGAGGGTGGAACCAAAAGCACGCTGCTCCAAAACCAAAGCTGTGTTTGATACTACCAAGGCTTGTTTGTTGCCATTAGGGCTACCACTACCTTTGTTCAACATTGCACCACGAGGGAATCCTGCAGCATCTTCAAACAGGAGCCTTAGTGGCAGCGTTTTCGAGTTTTTGCATCCCTTTCCTCACTCACACCGTTCAAGCGGCAAAACCAGTAACCGCAGCTCCCTCGTTCAGCACCATGGACAGCCAGGACAACTCTGCAATCGTGTCCTACGAGCCAGGAAAAATCCAAATGACTGTCGGAGCCTGGTCCTGGGACCTGCATCCCCTTCCCCCCCCCAGTGGTTTCCACTGCACTTGACCTGCAAGTGACCGAGTGTTAGTAGTGTGTTTTTCCCATTATCTGCAACGTTATTGTTTTGCAAGAGTTAAATGCAATTATTTATTTTTCCTTTAAAAATTCATAACTCTGGTTATACTCATCCGATTGTCTTCATTTAAGTGTCTAAAATTATATAAAAAAACGCTCTATTGTTTTTGTTTAATTCTGTTTTATTGTTTTCAAAGGATTGTAAGCACATTTTTCACACATGCAACATTATTGTCAATTGTACAGTGCATTAATGACTTTGCGGATCCTGTCAATTCGCTTCTAGTTGCCCACAATGTCCTGGGTGACCTTGTCACAGTACAGTGTTTACGTACATATAGTAGTTTACATTGAACTCAGGCGAGTGCTCCATGCTTCAAAGATTTATGTATACAGATCAAACCAACATTTGCTGTGAGCCAGCCTAATATATCAAAAACGTATTGTGAGGTTGCTTAGGGCAACTCTTTGCTCTTAGTAATGTTGTTTTGGCCTCCTATATGTTGCCATTACATTTTTTGCGTTCTCACTAACCCCTGTGGTATTGTTGCTATTCAGGGTCTATTGTTTCTGGACATACGGAGTGAGGCATGAAAACATTAAGCAGCATACAGCATATAGTGTGGTCACACCGCCTAGATTAGAGAGGGGGCTGCAATCTAGAAGCAGGGTTCCGTTTATGCCACATGAAACAGAATAACTAAGAAAAGCAGGGAGAGGAAGAGGGGGAAAAAGGAGAAGTAGGGCCCATAGAGGTCGGCACTCGAAGCCTAGCCATGTTCGGAGGGGAGCATGAGTGTGTAGAAAGGGAACCAAGGGATTAGGGCAGCAATAGTAGGGAAGAAGGGGTTGATCAGAGGGTCCCTCGCCTATGCTAGTGTGGGCCGGTTCATTGTGAGGGATCAACCCCGCGCGGCAGAAGAATATCTTCAAAGAGCTGCAGAGCGCGTAGGTAGGGGAGGGGTGAAGCAGCAGTGTTCTAGTTTGGAGAGGTGTTCTACCATTGGTTGCCATACATGTGTAAATTTGGTTTCAGAGTGCGTGATACGACAAGTTAAGAGCTCCATAGCCATGGTGTGCCATAGACGGTTGAACCATAACGAGGTAGGCAGGGTCGAGGGCTTTTTCCACTGAAAGGCGATAGTTTGTTTTGCTGCCCCGAGTATGTGCAAGATCAGGTGGCAGTCAGTATGCGTCATAGCTTTGAGAGATTGAGGCCGGATCCCTAAGATGGTTACCTGCAGTGTACCCGGTATGGGGAACCCCACTGTGTCTTTGATGTGGCTCAGTACCTCCTTCCAAAAGAGGGTGACAAGTCGGCAGGACCACCAAATATGAATGAAGGAGCCTGTGGCGGAGTTGCATCACCAACACAAAGGTGAGGAGGTAGAGAAAATTCTGTGCAACTGGACAGGCGTGTAATACCAGCGGGTCATGACTTTATAGGCAGTTTCGTGCTGAGAACTGCTTCTATAAATCCTAGGGATGTCACGCCAAAGCTGTTCCCACTGTTCCGAGGGGATGACATCTGAGTGCCACTGCATTTCTTAAGGATGGAGAGGCATAGGGTTAGAGTGTTTTAGGACCTGGTATGTACGCGAGATAAGCCCCCGTGAGCCATCAAAGGTGCACACCAGTGTCTCAACGGAGGTGAGCTGGTGCGTGGCCCCTTGTGTATTAGTTGGTGTTAGCAGCCAATGTCCGAGCTGAAAATATTGTAGTCATGTCGTGGTGGGGAGGTGATAGTCTTGTGTGCATTGGTCAAAAGTCTTAGAGGTTTCCCCTTCAAAGATTTTGTAGGGGATGTTGGAGGAAGGGAAGGAGGTGAGACCCCTGGCAACCGTGAGTTTGTCCCATATATCCAGGACCTTGTTTATAGGGGTGGCAATGTAGGCACTGCGTGGTCTTAGCCTTTTCGGCAACCAGACCAGATCCCAAAGAGGTCTGCATGCCACCACCCTGTCCATATGAAACCAACGTTTTTCAATTTCGCAAACCACCCATTATGAAATGTAGCTTAAGGTGCTCCGCCCAGTATTAAACAAGTAGATTGGGGCAGGCAAATCACACCCAATCTCGGGGTAGCATGAGCATCTTATTGGAGAACCGTGGACGAACTTTCCCCCAGATAAAGGAGTTCACGTCCCACTTGAGGCCTGTGATAGCTGTTTGGGAATGAGCGTAGGAAGAGTTTGAAAGACATAAAGCACTTTCGGCAGTAGCAACATCTTTACTGCGTTAAGTCGACCAAGCCACGACATAGGGATTGACTTCCATCACCTCAGGTCTTCCAGGACAGAGTGCCGGCATTCCGGCCAGTTAGCTTGAGACCATGTGGCCAGCATAGGAGTCACATTGAGGCCCAGATATCGAATCGAGTTGGTCGCCCATTGGAACGGGGTGAGTGACTGCAGCTGTTGAACCTCCTGTGGCGAAAGTGTTAAGTTCAATGCTTGCAATTTGGTTGTGTAAATCTTGAGGCCCGAAATTTGTTCAAACGTATGAAGGAGCGAGATCAGGGTAGGGAAGGAATCACTGGGATTGGTCAAAGTGAGCAGAAGATCATCCACAAATAGCGCAACTTTGTGATCATCGCCGCCAAAGGGGATACCCTTGATGTTAGATGCCTGACGAATGGCTATCGCCAGAGGTTCCACTTCTAGGGCGAAGAGTAGGGGGTAGAGTGGACATCCTTGTTGGGTGCCCCTGCGGATGTGCACTGGGGGGAGAGAAGACCGTTGACCCGGATTTACGCAGTGGGGGCAACAGAAGATGCCATTATCCGGGATACCAAGATGGGTCCAAGCCAGATCTTCAGCAAGACTGGTCTGAGAAAAAACCAATCCACCCTATCGAAAGCTTTCTCAGCATCCAGGGAGAGCATGCATACCGGCTTATCCCATCGCTGGACCTTCTCCACCAGGTGGGCCAGGCGCCGGAAGTTTTCCACCCGCTGACGTATAAACCCAACCTGGTCTGGGTCAATCAGACTGGGTAGATATGGATCCAATCAGTTTGCCAGGAGTGTGGTGTAGATCTTGGCATCCGTGTTGAGGAGGGAGATAGGGCGATATGATGCGCAGAGTGATGGGTCCTTTCCTGGCTTGGGAATTAGAACTCTCTCAGCAGGCGTCAAGCTTTTATTGTCAGAGAAGGAATTGAAAAGGTTAAGTAGATGGTCCTGTATTTGGGGTAAAAATAAGCGATAGAAGGATACCATAAGCCCGTCTGGGCCCGGGGCCCTGTCCACCGACAGGTCCTTAAGCGCTAAACGCATTTCATCCAGTGTAAACAGGGCCTCCAGACTGTGTGTATGGATACGGTCCAGAGGCGGCCATGTGCATGAAGCAAGGAAGGGACCCACCTCTCCTTGAGACGTATCCCCTTGGCTATATAGGGTGGAATACAATCTGTAGAATGCCCGCTGTTTGTCAGTTTTAGAGGTGGCCCACGTGCCATCCTCATTTTTGACCTTGGAGATGTGGGCACGAGAGATTTGGGTGCGAATTCGGCGGGCCAGAAGGGAGCCGACCTTATTCCCTCCTTCGTAATATTTTTGCTTCAATGTAAGAAGTGAGCGTTCCGCTTTGTTTACCCTCATCGCCTGCAATTGGCCACGTAGTAGGGCCAGCTGCTTCTTATGCCATTGCAAGAGGGCAGCATGATCCAAGCATTCCAGGGCCTTAATGCTCCTGGATAGCCCAGTTTTCCACCAGCCGGGCCTACCGGGTACAGGCAATTACTATTGAAGTGATGATACCACAGATGCTCACCTCAAAGGTGTCCCACAAGGTATGCCTATCAGTTTCGGGCAGGGCATTTGCCTCAAAGTAGGCTTGGATCTCTCACCAGATCTTTGCGATATTGACCTGGTCACTTAGAAGGTGAGGGGGAAGCCGCCAGCGCAGGGCATAGCGGGGTGCCGCTCCCACACCTGTCAGGGTCATCTCAAGGTGCGCATGGTCCAAGATGGATATATCTGAAATGCTCGCTGACTCAAGGGACCAGATAAGTGAGTGTGATAAAAAGAAATAGTCAATGCGTGAATACGAGCGGTGGACATGGGAGAAAAAAGTGTAGTCTTGTGTGTCAGGGGACTTATAACGCCATGCATCTACCAAGCCCATGGCAGTAATGTCCCTCTTCAGTGCTGCCGACATCGCTCCCGCAGCCTGAAAGGAGTTCGAACTACGATCCAGCTGAGGGTCCCATACCAGGTTAAAGTCCCCCCTAATTAGCATCTGTCCAACTTCTTGTGAGGCTAGGTCCTTGAGGAGGTTTCTAAGATATATGTTCTGTGATTGGTTGGGGGCGTAGATATTGGTCAAGGTAAGGGGTCTGGTGTTCACCTGAGATTTGATTTTAAGATAGCGTCCCTCCCTGTCACTTGCCACTTGAGCCCCCTGTAAATTGAGACCCACCTTGAGGAGAATAGTGACCCCTGCCGTTCTAGATGTAGAAGACGCCCAGTATTGAGTTGGGTATTTGGGATGTGCCATAAGGTGTGTGTCTGAGCGTAAGAGGTGCGTTTCTTGCAGTAAGATGATATCTGGGTCTTGCAACAAGAGGTATCGCCAGACCTGCCTGCGCTTATTTGAAGCATTGAGACCTTTCACATTAAGTGATAGAAATCTAACATGTTTCATGATTATTCGTGTGGGGCATGACAAAGAGCAGTGCGCCAATCCTTGTTCGACCAGAGGGAGCCCCGCAGCCCGTAGGTGTAAGAATAGGAGAAAGGCTGCAATGTGTTTGATTTCACTTGTTCAGCAGCATGCAGTGTAACACGCCCCCATGGCGAGGAAAGGTAGCATGAAAGAGTTACAGTGACCATCAAACCCCATAACCCCAGAGGCACAATAGAAGGGAAAGGAAAGAGTAAACCAACAATACAAATACAATAAGGCCAACAGGGCCACAGAGAGTCATTCAAGTCCTGGAATGGTCCAAAGGGAACCAGGTCCATTCTGAGGAAGTCACTCCCCATGGGGCCAGGTTAAATGGGGAGGGGGTGAGAAAGTCTTCTTTGCAAGTCCCGGCCTCCGGTCCTGGCAGCCGGCCATAGAACACAGGAGAAGGAAAGTCCTTTCTGGGACCTGAGAGAGTCAGTTCCATGCATGAGTCACTCTTGCGATGAGAGACGAAGGCTGAGGAGAAGCACTTGAGGCAAGATTAGTCCCTCTTAGAGGTTAGCACTGTCCTGTCAGGCACAGGTATCATGCATCATACATCTTTTGTCTGCATGTCGGAGCGAGGAGGCTCCCAGGGCAGGCGCCCGGGGCAGCTGGAGCACTTCAAGGTGTATGTGGGAGGAGTGCCACAGAGGCTGGAGGAGAATGATTGGGAGATTGAGCGCCGTCCATGGAGCACAAGTGCTGTATGATGTCTTGTTTGGTCTGGAAGTTCGATTTTCCCCTGGCCTGGGACTTTTGTCTTGAGCGTGGTACACTTGTCCATTCTGGACGCATAGAGTCTCTGGGCCGAGGATGGTGAAGGTTCGGGCTGGTGGGGCAAGAGTCCGTCGTGATGTGGAGCAGTTGCTGAGCCTCCTGCAGTGATCGAAGCGATTTGCATTTGCCTTTCCATGTAAAGTTAAGGGCAAAGGGATGGCCCCATTGGTATTTAATGTTAAGCTCTTGCAGACTATCAGTGACTGCTTTGAAGTCCCTGTGACGTCAAAGTGTCAGCGCGGAGAGGTCCTGGAAAATCAGCACATAGGATGGCCTCTTTCTCCTTAAAGAAGTGCACCCGGGTGAGAATGTACGGCACGAGGTCCGGGCCAGTCCGCGAGGCCGCAACCCGGTATGCTCTGTCTACAGCAGGTGGAGAGGCATTGTCATCTCCTCTAACTGCCTGGAGGAGGTCCGCCATGTATGTCATAATGTCCGACCCCCCCGCGCCCCTGGGGATCCCCCTAATGCGAAGTTGTTTCTCCTATTTTCTCCATCTTCCTGCTTTATTTGAAGCTCTATATGTTGCTCCTCCAAGGTGTTCATCCTACGCCATAGGTCCTCCTCGCCCTCCGTCCGTGAGTCCAGGGTACGTTCAAGATCGTCGACACTGCCCCCGATTTCCACCACATCGCACCTGAGATCATGGAGGCAAGCTTTAAATTCTGACTTAAGTGAGCCAATCTCTGCCTTTATTTCCTGTAGAAAGTTAGTCATGAAGGCCTGCGTGAGAGGATTCGAAGCTGGTTCCCCAGGGGAAGGGGTCAGCGGCAGATCTGGTGGGGCTGAAGCAGAGGTGCCTGATTTCAGCCACGTGGATGGGACAGTAGCGTCTCTAGAGGAAGCAGCGGGTGTCTCCTTTCTGGCTTTGGTGCGTGGCATGTTTCCGGGGGTCCCCACCCCACAGAGACTCCGGAGAAGGGCGGCGAGGGCTGGGGCGGGCGATAAAGCTCTACGATCGGGGCTCAAGGGGACGATAGAGCCAATGTCTCAAGGGACCAAGGGGCAGGGAGGGCTACCACTCCCCCAAAGTCACCTTCAGGAGCAAAATATCTTGGGGCAAAAAGAGGCAGTCCAGAGGTGGATCCCAGCATCACCCCAGAGATCAGAATGGGGAGCAAGGTGGGTGAGAGGTCCCACAGAGAGGTCCAGGTCCGGGCCAAAAGATGAGCTAGTACGCCAAAAGCACCTCAAGAGGGAAGCCGAGCAGCCCGATCCTTTGGCTAAGTGGGAGGGGGAAGAAGGAGACGGGCCCCAGATTGGTCTCTCCGGTATGTGTATTCAGGCTCTGGAGAGGCCTGTCTCTCCACTGTGGTCCAAGGCTGAGCAGTGATCCTCCAGCAGCATCCATAAGGCAAGGGGTGAGCACTCACCGCCCGACAACATGGCCAATTGCCCACCCCTCTCTAGGAGGCTATCACCATCAGCCAAACCACTTGAATTTTGCCACAGAGTGCAGGCTGGAGCTTACCACCAAGCCAGCGCAGGAGGGCCCAAAAGTGAGCTGGGGCAGGGGGCTACCACTTTTACAGCAGGTGCAGAGGCAGGAAAGAAGCCAAAGCAGTCACCCTGAGGGGTGTATAGTCCCAGGTAGGCCCGGTCCTCAACGACGGCTCGCAGGCCCGAGCAACAGACTTCCACACACTCAGGCACTCAGTAGGGGCGGGAGAAATACCCACTGCCTGATAGCACAGCCGATCACCCCCCTGCTCCGCAGGGCCAACGCCGCAGTCAGGTGCAGAGATGTGTGCCAAAGAAGGCTCTCACTTTAGTGTCGGTCCCACCTGATCCCAATAGCAGCCTCAGATACAGAACAGGTGGGCCACCGGCAGGCCCCACCCAGGTCGCACCACTCCTCGATACTGGCACGCTCAGGGGACGAGTAGACTTGCCGCCGCTCCCTCACCACGCTCCTCAGTTAGGCCCAGGCACCATGAGGGAAGCTGCAGTACAGGCCACTCTCCAGGGACTACGCAGGTGAGCAACAGGGGGTCCGATGCAAAGTCCTCCGGGGCTGGTCCAGCCCGCGATATCCCGCCAGGGTCGGGAGGCGAGGCGCCAACCACTTGAGAGGGCAGGCAGCCGAGAGCGCCGTCAGGCGATAGGCCCCCAAGATGGAGTTGTCAGTTCCAGTTAGGCGGGCCGTATCTGCACTCTGGGAAGGTGGCAGCAATGAGGGCCTTGCCCGAGCCCAGGCAGGCATCACAGCACCTGCATGGGGCCCGCAGCAGGTCAGGGATCAGCCCCCAGCCTTTGGGGACTCGCCGCCTCTGCTTCGCCTGGTCCCAAGATGGTGAGCCCCACTGTCTCCGATCCTCGGGTCTCGATATTTAGGCTGGGTGACCAACCCCCAGGGGTCCCAAGCACCTGCAAAGGGCAGCAGGTGACAAGTGGCGGGCAGGAGCAGGATTTGCCACCAACTCCCGGGTCCCGATGTCAACAGATAAGTACGGGCCGGCTGCGGGAGAGCGGAGACACCGTGAGGCGCATCCTACTCCATCGGCAGCCCAGCCACGCCCTGCTCTAAATTTATAGGTTGGTCTATTACTTATCATCCATGTTGGAACTCTGAAATGCTTAACACATATTCTTCAAGTAAAGCCTGACCGCTCTGTGCCAACCTACCAGCACTTAGCTAGGGATTTATTAGTGTGAATCCAAAGGACCTATTTAGGGTAATGTGAAGGTATAGCAAAGCCTAGCCAACCTCACTAGTTAATACTCCAATTTACTACAGGCAGTAACTGGCAGAATAATCACTGCTATTTCTTCTAACAGAATGAATACATTTTGTTAAAGCAAAAAATTAAAATCTTACCTCCCCTTGCAGAGGATCATACAATCTTTGTAATAGTTGAATCGTGGTACTTTTTCCACAGCCACTGGCACCAACAAGAGCAGTGGTCTTTCCAGGTTCAACAATTAGGTTTAAACCTTTAAGAATCTGAAAATGTAATTTAGATATCAACCATAACTGAAATATTACAACCAAACATTAAGTGATAAAATGCCTAAAGCCTATCAATAAGGCCGAACAATTGCCAAATTGGCATGAACATATTGCGGTATGGCCGGTTACAGTAAAGAAATAAAGGTATGATAGGCAATATAATAACAATTAGACCAATTTTGCAGGTCCGTTTTTGCCATAACAGTGTGCACAGATTGCAAAAAAACATATGTGATGTCTACAATATAGTGTAAGTATTTTTGAAATGTGTATCCTCATTTCATCTACATCACATTATCCCCACTGCCTCAGATGCAGGCCGCAATTAGTGCATGACAGCATTGCTGAAGTGATTATTTCATATTTTAAAAGACATTTTTCAATTTACACTATGTTTGTCCATTTCTGGTGGTTTGGAAAAGCGGTCCCATAACTTTGGAAGCCATTCATGTTTCCACAAATACTTGAGCAGGCAAATATTGCAGAGAAACTGATGTATAAAGATCTGCTATTTGTCCATATATTCTCCTCTACTTCTCCCATAAATTACTGTATTTTTCCACAACACATGACGGTTCTGATTTTTGTAGAAATTTAGGGAGAGAGCACCATGCGGCACTGTTCTGCACTCTCCCTGCGCTGCCGCACTTTTGGCTGCCGTGGCCCAACGCATACTCTCTTGTGCCACAGATTAAGGTTATTTGCACTTTGAGGAAGCAGTGGTTTTATGCAGGAAGGGGTCCCTTTTTAATCCTGTCAGGATTTCACAAAGATATTCCTGGAACCTGTGTATGGATGGCCTACATTGGAATACTCCACCACTAGTGCAGACACATCTATATCTGCAGGAGTAAATCCAGCTCAGGTAGTGGGAAGTGTGAGTTCCCATGCATGGTAGTTTGGGAATGGCATAGAAAAGCGCATTTGTGGGCATTTTGATTCTCCTCTCCATCCCCTTTTTAAACAGGATATAGTCAGAGAGCCTGGGTAAGTCCCCTTTCAGGATGGAAAGGAGAAAATGGTGGGAGTGCGGGGGAAGGGCTTTTCACGATGGAGTAAAATGATTTTGCAGTGGAGAATAAAAATACATTTGCACAGGAGGCTCAATTCCCTCTATTGGAGCACTCCTGTATGGAAAACTACACACATGTGTATTAGAAACCGTTGGAAATGGCCTTTTCTGCAGGGTCACCCCAACAAGTTTTGCCTTCCTCCTCCCCTTTTTGCTGAATTTATTTTTGTTGACTTTAGGACTATGGGCACTTTACCAGTGTTAACCAGTGCATATACTCTGTAGTCAAAACATGGTAACATTGGCTTATCCTCAATTGGCATATTTAATTTACTTGTAAGTCCCTAGTAAAGTGCCCAGGGCCTGTAAATTAAACGCTACTAGTGGGCCTGCAGCACTGATTGTGCTACCCACTCAGTAGCCCTTTAAACATGGCTCAGGCCTGCCATTGCAGAGTGTGTGTGCAGTTTTTAACTGCCATTTTGGCCTGCTAGGTTAAACTACTTGCCAGACCCAAACCATCCCTTTTATTACAAATAAGTCACCCCTAAGATAGGCACTAGGCAGCCCCAAGTGCAGGGAACAGTGTATTTAAAAGGTAGGACATGTCCTTTTGAGTTATGCATGTCCAGGTAGTGAAAAACTGCTAAATACATTTTTTCAATACAGCAAGGCCTGTCTCTCCCATAAGATAACATGGGGAATGCCTTAAAACATCTTTTAAGTGTAATTTACCTTTTGGAGAAGAAATAAAATTGGAGTTTGGTGTCTCTGGGCTCACAATTTAAAAACACATCTTTTAGTAAAGTTGTTTTTAAAATAGTAGGACTGATAATGGCATGTTTAGACAGTTGGCATTTTCTTACTTTAACTATTCTGAGCCTCTGACTATCTCTGAATACACACCTGGGTTACGGTGACAGCTGGCTTTGTGCATTCCCTCTAGACAGTCCCACATAGGGAGCTGTGGTGTGATATTTGCATCCTGTTAGACCATCCATCACCAGGCTGATGGGCTTTCCTGAAGTAGATTGGGAAGGAGGAGCTGACACTTGCACCTAAATAGGGTTGTGCCTGTCCCCACACAAAGAGCTGCATACCACCCCCTCCCCCCGTAGTCTGCCTGGAACCAGGGCAGGAAAGGCACAGACATTGTGATCTTCAAAGGCCTCTTTGATGTCTCCCTCACTTCAAAGGCTCATTTGGGTATAAGTACCGGACCCCTGACACCACCAAATGAGAACTCAACTGGAACCAAGGATATTCTCCCTGGAAGAAGAGCTGCTGTGCTGTAGGAGGGACTGCCACTTGCTACTTGCTCTGCTGTGTTGGCCTGCTGTCAGTTAAATGCTCTGATGTAGGAGGGATTGTCACTTTGCAACTTGCTCTGCTGTGTTAGCCTGCTGCCTGCTGCTTCTTGCCTGGGAGTGAGAGAGACTGGAACTGCTCTCTACATCCTTGAACCCAAGATTCTCCAAGGGCAAGCTGGGTTGCCTCCTGTTTTCTGAAGTCTCAGGGATGCAAAAGACTTCTTGCAACTCTGCTGGTACTGCTGGGCTCTGCCATCTGTGCGTCCTACCCATTCCTGAGGTGCCCCCTCCAGTCCTGGGCCTCAGAAGGGGGTTTTGCAGCTGTTTTCCTGCAAACACTGGTGCATCAACCCAACTGCGTGAGAAAAATCAACGCAGTGCTCTTCGATGCCATCTTAGTGGCGAATCGCTGATGACGTGGGTGCGAAGCTCGACTACGATGCAGCGCTGATCTTGCACAGCTTAAAGATGGCGCAGCGCTGATGCTTTGACACAGTCTGCGAGGCTTGACGCTGACTCAGTGGCCCGACTAGGAGAATCGAAACTGACGCATCGTATTCTCAACGTTGACGCTTTGCTCCATACAAGGTTCTTTTTCAGCATACCCTGTGTGGGTTCTGTAGCTGGCCTGCCCTCCATCGCGGTTTGCATGAACTTTGGATTTGGACTTGTCTCATGCGACCTCAAGAAACATTTTTGACCGCCAGTGACTTCTAAGCACTGTTTTCACATTTAATCTTTTAAAAAATTAATATCTCAACTTCTACTCATTGGATTTTTCTCACTGTGGTCTTGTTTTACTCAGATAAATATTCTCTATTTTTCTAAACTGGTGTGGTATCTTTTGTGGTGTTTTCACTGTGTTACTGTAATTAATGTGTTGCACAAATACTTTACACATTACCTTTTAAGTTAGGTCTGACTGCTCTGTGACAAGCTACCAGAATGTGAGCACAGGTTAATTTAGGGTGTATATCTGATTTATCTTGACTACAGTGGTGGTCCCTGATTGGACAGGGTACATACCTCTGCCACTAGAGACCTCATTTCTAACAGGAACCTTCAGAAAAGGCTACGTGATATTCCCAGGAGAAATCTTAGAAACCTGTGACAGGTGCAGCTTTCTAGGTGTACTTCTGGGAATGTTTGTGAATAGAATAAAACAGAAAGGTATGTTCAGGCAGAGGTGTAAATCTCCACATGTACTGTAACAGTTTTTTTCATGATTACGGCCCTTAGTCTTTTCATGGTATAGGGATCTGCGTAATATATTTTGAGTATGGTTTTAAATGGTCAATGTCTGATGTTTCAGTCAGTGCAAACCCAATCGAAAGCATCTGTCATAATTCAAGGATCATTCACTTAATCATAAAAGGTACACAGATATTGCGGTATAATACCCTTACTTGAACATCAGGTCTTGTTGGGTATGAAAAGAGGATGTTTTTAAATTCAATCCTTCCTGTTAATCTGTCTGGTTTGTGTCCATCTGTAGAGCTGCTATCAACAAGACTTTTCTAATTAAAAAAAAAGAAAAAAGGAAAACAATTTCCATTAGTAGTGCATAGACAATTGTTGCTTGTTCTCTGAAAAACAGATTGGCATTTGAGAGCAAAGAGATTGACAAGGGTGGGTAGGGGTTATATAGTGTATTGATTGGCCGGAGCAATACATGCAAAAAACCAAAAGAATAGAGTGAAGAGGTAATGCTCAAAAGAGCGATGGAGGTGGATACGTCCTCCTCTAGTCAATATATAAGAAACAAAAGGATCCACCCTCAGACTGATGTACAACCGTGTCCTCCCGGACTATGCGTGTTTCCTACAGTGGTGGAAAGCACACAGCTTTGTTAAAATACCCCTCACACACCAAAAGGACCCTTGGTGTCATGCTTCATCACAGGGGTCTTCCCGCCCCGCTGCGGGACGGGGCGTGCTACGACCTACGGCTACGCGGGAGCACTGTTCTTGAAAAACAAGACTATGTGTAGTGTAGGAATGTGAGTGGAAGGGTCAGGAGTGAGTGAAAGAGTGATTATGAATTAAAAAATACCTGGCTCTAAGGACTAAAAACTTTAATATTCCTTTGAGCTGGTACTGTTAAAAGTGGGGAATAGGTTGGAGGTACAATGCTATGATGAGCAGTCGCTCCTATGTCGTCAACATGTTTCGAAGCCCTGCCCTGGCTTCTTCATCAGGACCAAAAAGATCCCTTCTACACTCACGATATAATACAAAGAAATGTCAAAAAAGTATCAAAAAATTGTGTATGTACATGTAGTCACTGCTACGTGGTGAGCATGCCAAATAAACATGCACAATATACAATACCCCAATAGGTATACTACTTTATGAAAATTTGTTCTTAGAGGAGATATTACCCCATGAGCCTTAAAACGGGTGGGAAGGGTGCCTATAGTCACACAAACTCCAAGGTCACTGCCTCTCCTCGATCCAGCCTCCCCACGGCTCCGTGGAACCAAAGAGCAATACACATTCAATTCCATTCCCAACCACATTATTTAGCTGTGCAGGTATTTCCTGGGATTAAACAAGTAATTCCAAATGAAACTAAAGTTTAAGGGACCTCTAAGCACTGAAAAGTAGTTTTCGTTGTTTGTGATATTAATTTGTTGGCATATTATGCACTGGGAGTACAGTGATAATAATGGCCACTGAACAATACCAAATATCTTATTCCACCATGTTGTGCTCACGCTGCCCCATAACTTGATTAATTGGGGTCATTAATAGTGAGAGAGCATTGTGAATCAATCAATCAGCATTTGTACAGCATAGCACTCTCACACCTGAGGGTGCAGGGTCTCCATCAAAAAGTCAGGTCTTGAGGAAACTGTGGGAAGAGGGAAGAAAGTAGCAAGAAAAGGCAAAAGAGAGGGCAGAAGAATGAACGAGCAGAAAAGGCATAACAGAGGGCAGAAAAATGAGCGAGCAGAAAAGGCAAAACAGAGGGCAGAAAAATGAACGGAAAAGGCAAAACAGAGGGCAGAAAACGAGCAGGAAAAACAGAGCAGAAGAGGGCAAAACAGAGGGCAGACAATGAGCAAAAAAGGCCAAAAAGAGGGCAGAAGAACGAGCAGAAAAGGCAAAACAGGGGGCAAAAAAACAAGCAGAAGAGGCAAATCAGAGGGCAGAAAAACGAGTAGAGAAGGCAAAAAAATAGGGCAGAAAAACGAGTAGAAAAGGCAAAGCAAAGCAAGAGACGAGCAGAGGAGGCACAAACAGAAGGCAGCAGGTAGACAGGCAGCAGAGAGTAGCGGACTTCGGGCAAGCTGGACAGGAGAACTGTTGCAGGGGGAGCTGGCATGAGGACCTATTCAATGGGGTAGCCTTGCGGCTTCCAATAAGAGGTTCTGGTGGGAGGGCAGGGCGTTGGATGTCAGGAGGAGAGAAACGGTGGGAGGAGGGAAGAAATTAGCAGAAAAAGGCAAAACAGAGGGCAGAAAAGGCCAAAACAGAGGGCAGAAAACAAACAGAAAAGCAAAACTTGGGAAGAAAAACAAGCAGAAAAGTCACCTTTGGTTTATTGATAGGTAAGGTTGTGCAGTTTTTATAAAGAGAAATAAGCACTTAGTTGAATACAACTGACAATTATTAAGAAATGTATTTAATTTATTACAATAACTAGGTTGTTCCATTAACCTCAAAGTGACTGGTGGAGTTTAGGAGCTGGGCTTTGGTGCTGTGGCACATTTAGTTTTGTTTGCATTTTATGACATGTCAAATTCATCATATATTGTGCATGCATAACAAATATATCAATCAAAGTATAATGAAAATAGATATGACACATGTGGTAAATTGGACAGTTGGGCAACTATCCATAGTTCAGAAATCAGGCGTAATTAGGTTGCATTGACATTTGTGGCTTAAGGGTGTGGGTTGGCACCCACCAGTTCATTAAAGTAAAACTAGAACTTTACATAGTTGTTAATGTTCCATATTTTTGGGATATTTGGCCAGTGTTCCATAATATGGAGAACTGAGTTGAAAATATATTGCAAGTCTATTTCATAGAAGTGGGTTAATGGCAGTAAAATTTAGGAACCTGAATTGTCGCAAGTTATACCATAATCGTCATATTAGTTGTGAGTACATCCTATTAACACCATATTACAAACAGGAGAAATATCATAAACGGTTCACTGACAAAATATCGAAGTTAAAAATATAGAAGTAAAAATTATTGATGTAAAAATATAGAATGCAAAAATATCGGCTCCCTATACTAAAACAGGTAAGTACAAAAATATCGAGAAAAAATATAGATGTAAAAAATATAGTTGTACAAAATATCGCATTTTATACATATATATATATAAAATAATAAATATGAAATATGTTAAATAATACAATTAATATAAAATATAAAAACATTAGATTTAATATAAATGTAAAAAAATATAATAAAATTAAATGAAACTTAATTAAAAAAAGTTAAACACACATACATAATAATTCATATGTATTTCCTTTAAAATAATTAATAAACTATTTATTTTATTATATTTCATAATTTTAAAATTATAGATAAATGTATATAAATACCAATAACATAAAATCTAATAAAAAAAGGCCTTCTATTATAAATTAAAACATTAAACTATTTAAAAATCTTCAAACTTAAATTTCCCATTCCAGTGAGTGCAACAGTAGGGAAAGTGTTGGATAGCGGAGGGGTAAAAATTACTATTCCCACTCCAATAAGTGCAACAGTAGGGAAAGTGTTGGATAGCGGAGGGGTAGAAATTACTATTCCAACTCCAGTGAGTGCAACAGTGGTAAAGTGTTGGATAGCGGAGGGGTAAAAATTACTATTCCCACTCCAGTGAGTGCAACAGTAGGGAAAGTGTTGGATTGCGGAGGGGTAAAAATTACTATTCAAACTCCAGTGAGTGCAACAGTAGGGAAAGTGTTGGATAGCGGAGGGGTAAAAATTACTATTCCCACTCCAGTCAGTGTAACAGAAGGGAAAGTGTTGGATAGCGGACAGGTAAAAATTACAATTCCCACTCCAGTGAAAGCAGTAGGGAAAGTGTTGGATTTCAGAGGAGCAACAATTAATATTCTCACTCCAGTCAGTTCAAAATTAAAACCAAACCAAATTTTAAAAAACAAAATACATTAAAAAATATGTAAATATGTTAAAAATTCAAATACAAATATATTTAATATTATTTTTTTTTACAAATATAATGTTAAATCCATATAACAAATACCTACAAATATTATATTAAATAAAATAAAAAACTATTTCCAAACAAATAAATATGTTTAATAAAAAATTATTTAGAAACAAAAACATTAATTATTACATAAATTTACTTTTTTTATTTCATACCCTTTAACACCACGCAATTCACAACACACATCTAAATTCAAACAAAATGTACTTCCTCAACTAACATAATTAATTACCAATTAAATGAATATTATTAGTTAAAAAAAAACTCATAAAAATGATTTTACTTCCCACACTTAGGGGCCGATTCCGATCCCGCTCGGAGGCGCACCTAACACCATTCGCCGGGAAAAAATCAAGGCGAATGCGTGTTTCCCGACCGATTCGCACATACATCCGAACGAGCAAGTACGATGCGCATAACTGCCCAAATCCCGACCCAGTCGCACTCACCCAATACAGCTCCTGTTCTCCGACCGAGGCGGATCCGGAAACGCAGAATCGAGTCGCACGGAAGCCAAAATGCAGCCCCGTCAGGCCGGACAAGTACGATGCGCCTTCCGTACGCGCCGAACCCGTCGCTACGCACGGCACGTCAAAGCATCCGGGAGAGGCGCACATAAGCTCCGATTCGCGCCACAAGACGATCCACGGCTACGAGACGAACCCGCCAGCCACGAGTACGACCCGAAGCAACGAGAAAGACGAACGAGGTGAACCAACCATGAATCCCATCGCGCAGATCTTACCAATACTCTACATCTATTACCGGAACTGGTACGGACGCGTACGGCGCAGAAGGTAAGTCAGACACCCACCACACAAACAAACCACACGTACCCGACATATAACACACACACATAGGGATGCAGAAATTACTTACACCAGCAACAGCAGCACCATAGGGGCGGGATGGCTATCACCAATGCCACATACACACATAGGGGCCTGGATGCCAACCACTAACACCACCCCTACCCATGGGGGGCTGGATGCCTACCACTACTACCACCCCTACCCATGGGGGGCTGGATGCCTGTCACTACTACCACCCCTACCCATGGGGGGCTGGATGCCTACCACTACTACCACCCCTACCCATGGGGGGCTGGATGCCTGTCACTACTACCACCCCTACCCATGGGGGGCTGGATGCCTACCACTACTACCACCCCTACCCATGGGGTGCTGGATGCCTGTCACTACTACCACCCCTACCCAGGGGGTGCTAGATGCCTACCACTACCACCACCCCTACTCATGGGGTGCTAGATGCCTACCACTACTACCACCCCTACCCATGGGGGGCTGGATACCTACCACTACTACCACCCCTACCCATGGGGGGCTGGAGGCCTGTCACTACTACCACCCCTACCCAGGGGGTGCTAGATGCCTACCACTACCACCACCCCTACCCAGGGGGTGCTAGATGCCTACCACTACTACCATCCCTACCCAGGGGGGGCTGGATGCCTTCCACTACTACCACCCCCACTCAGGGGGTGCCAGATGCCTACCACTACTACCACCCCTACCCAGGGGGGGGCTGGATGCCTACCACTACTACCACCCCCACTCAGGGGGTGCCAGATGCCTACCACTACTACCACCCCTACCCAGGGGGGGCTGGATGCCTATCACTACTACCACCCCTACTCAGGGGGGGCTGGATGCCTGTCACTACTACCACCCCTACCCATGGGGGGCTGGATACCTACCATCAACACCACCCCCACTCATAGGATGGACAATGCATGACACAACCAGCACACTACAACCTAAGGAATGCAAGAAAAAGACATACCCCCAACACCATGACAAGCGTGTGTAGACTGTGTCAAATGCCTACAACACTGAACATGACTTTGAACATACAATGTGACCCCCTATCACATGTGTCACACATAAATGTGTGTGGCCTCCACAATGCAAGCAGACCATGACCACTGTGGCAATGGAGTCCAACCCCCATCATCACAGTGACCAAAAGGGAAGTGTGGGGTCCATAGCTGAAGCACATCTTGAACATTGTGGCAATGGGGTCTATGCCCCCATCATCACAGTGACCAAAATGTAAGTGTGGGGTCCATAGCTGAAGCACATTTTGAACATTGTGGCAATGGGGTCCAACCCCATCATCACAGTGACCAAAATGTAAGTGTGGGGTCCATAGCTGAAGCACATTTTGAACATTGTGGCAATGGGGTCCAACCCCCATCATCACAGTGACCAAAATGTAAGTGTTGACATTGAAAAAGCTGCAACTGCCAAACTGCATGGATGATTCCTGGTCACAGAACAACAAACACATCAGTGGCAAAGTAGTGCTTGTGTCCCATAGCAACATAGATTGGGGGAGGCAAACAGTGCAGTGCAAATAAGACATACCTTTGGCCATGTGCAGACAAACATCACCCATGGGGGCTGACACTGTCAACATTCATCAATGACACAATGACAGAAGTGACCATCATAATGCAAACCCACATATTTGCACCAATGGGCACACAAATGGAGATATCCTGTGGAGACTGTAGATGTGAGGTGAACAAATACCATACCATGGCAGCAATGGGACACACAAACAATGATCATTGTGCTGACTGATGACCTAGGAGTCCCAGGGACAGCAGGTGAAACCCACCAAACAACATACAGCCAATGGCACACTAAAGATATGCCAATGCAGTGGTGCAGATGCACAAACAGGCAGCCCCACACTGCACATCAAACACAACAGGTGAGGGGGGGTGCCAGTGTCCCCAGGCAACCACACAACACATGATGAGGCCTGAATACCAATTACACAGATGCGCATACAGTGCCACACAAAAGTAACTCATGGATCCAAATCCCCTATGTGGGCAATCAGGCATTGTTAGATGAGAGGGAGCACAAATCACACATGTCACACAAGCATGTAGGAACAGCAACTGACACAGCAAGACACAGACACACCACAGCACTACCCCCAGGGTCCCCACAATGTGGTTACCCTGGGCTGCATGACAATCCCACTGTGATGACAAAGCTAGATGTCGTTCACACTGTGAACCACAGTCATGTGTCCTGAGCAACAAACTACCATCACACCTACACAAGCACAAATCAATCAGCACGGCCAGTAAGCCAAGGCCAACATGGAGGCAGGGGTCTAGCCGGGCAACAACTCTCATCTGCACACACTCAAAACCACACACCTCGACCTCCAACAATGTGCAGCAGTGAAGCTCACATGCACTGGTGACATTGCACATGCACCCATGACAATCCCATGGGTGGTGGTGGGAACTAAGGTGCAGAAACACATCACACATGGCCACTCAACAAGACTCCTGAATGTCTGACACACTGCACACTACGCTGTACATGGACATGACGGCAATACCACACCAACCAATGGGATCCCAGCCACAGTCCCACACCAATGAAGAAGCCAAGGTCACCCACAAAGAACACACATGGACAACTACCAACATTGCAGCCCTGACCCTGAGGAGTGCCAGCAGTCACACACACAACGTGTCACAATCACTGAAAGCTAACACAAACTGGAAATTACATGACAGGTGTAAACAACAAGTGCCAAGGGGAATCCTGACTGTGTCCCATCTGCGTTTGCCCACAAACTCAGCCCTGACAGCAAACACACCTATGGGTGACACCCTGATGACCAGTAATGTGCCATGCACCCACATCACAGAGAACCCAGGGAGAAGACTTTGGGGAACATAGGTCAACTCAGCAAGCATCACAAACAGGAACATCACTAGGGATCCCAGCATGCACAGCAAAATGGAAGTGAACACACACAGACATGCTCACACAACACACACCTTGGGCTCAGGCAATGTCACAGGATTACACACTGCCATGAGGGGACTCCACTCCTGTGTGAGGAAAGCTGTGCCATATATTGCCTCAGTAGGGCTCCATCATGTCAGCAGAACACTTGGTCACACAGTCAACAATGAGCACGAAATGAAGGCTCCCGTCATATCAGCCTGGTCATGGGAGTGTCAACGAAATCATCAGCACAGATCCAACACACATGTATAGCAAGTTGCACTGACAACACAGATGAGTCCTTCCCCATTGATGCCCAAACTTGCATGTCCAGTGGAGATGGCCACAGGGTCAGGGAAGTAGACTAATTGAACAATGGCAAGCACAACAGATGTGCAGGGGTGTAAGCCACAGATGTGATATTGCAAAAGTAAGTAGGAAATCCCATTGCCAAATATTGAAAACATGACACCCTCATATGCTGCAAAGGATGACATGGATACACACCAGTATAGGACACATTCCCCCTGGACCACATGGGGTCCTGCACAGTAACACTTCATTTTCCTGATACCAAAAATCACCATCACTGCAGCAAGGGCATGGTTAGCATCATCAACATCATGTACATCAGAAGCAAAACCACTAGAGAACAGAAAGTAGCTTTATTCAGCATATGTGGGTTCAAAAGTTAAAGTCCAGAAAAAAAGAAACAAAGGCCAATGGCCAGTCCATTCTGAAAGTCAAAACAGGGTGACAGTGGCAGATGTCACCCTACGCATTCCTGCACACCAGGGACAATCCCCTCGGAGGGGCATATGGGGGGGCAGGCCAGGCACCACAGGGACAGGATCAGGGCTCACCAGAAGGAGGCAGGGAAGGGGTGGTGGGTGCTGGAGAGCCACTGACAACTGCAGTGGAGGTGTCTGACATGGTGTGTGCCGGCACAACTGGGGGGCATGACTCAGATGGTGTGGGTGCCGGCACGACTGCAGTGGGCCATGCAGATGGAGTGGACAGGTTCCCCACTGCAGTGCCCAAGTCAGACGGGGTGGTAGTGGACTCCACTGCAGTGCCTACCTCCAGGGGAGGAGAATGGGGTTCAGGTAAGGTGGGCAGGACAGAGGGGGAGGACACCGTCTCCACACCAGTGGCACAGACATGCGCAGCGGGGGGTGTGGGGCCAGAAGAGCAAGTGGCAGGGGGAGAAGGCCGGATCATTTTGGGGATGGTGTATCTGTGGGTGGGGGAACCTGGGGCAGGGTGTGGTGGGGGCACCTGTGGAGTGGGGGCCTGAGGGATGGAGGAAGGAGACTTGGTGCTTGAGCTGCAGGGCAGCGGCGGGGTCTTGCTCTTCCGGGTCCGGGGGGACTTGCGGATGGGGGCGTCAGTCGGTCTGCGCCTGGGGGAAGGTGTCCGGGGTCGAGGGGCACTCCTCTCCGTGTGGGTGGGCTTCCTCTTCCCCCTGAATGCTGGATCAGAGGGGAAGAGGCTGAGGTCACTGAGGAAGACCCGCTGTGTCTTTGGGGTTGCAGGTGAGGCAAGGGAAGGGGCCTCGGAGGGAGAGGTAACTGAGGACTGCGCAGTGCTCGTGGATGCGTGTGTGTGCCTGGGCCCCATCCCCTGTGAGTGTGGTTTCAGTCCCCTGACTGTGCGTGCATGTGCGTCTGGATTTTGGCATGTGTGTCTGTGTGCTGCTTGTGTCTGTGCTGGTGTGTGCCTGTGCCGGTGTGTGTGTGCTTGGGACAGGTAAGGTGCTGGGGAGTGTGGATGGGGCAGAGGTAGGAGGGGTGAGGGACTGTCGGAGGAGGGACACTGCTGCCATCAGGGAGGAGTCCATGGACCTATTGCCCCTCTGTAGGGCAGACATGCCCGATGAGATGCCCTCCATGAACGACACTAGCTGAGTCAACAGAGTGGTGTGTGCATGGAGGACACTCAGCATCGCTGTCTGCCCTACATGGAGCTGGCGAAGGAGGTACACAGACTCCTCACTCAGGGCAGCAGGGGACACAGGGGCAGGGGGTGCGGTGCCTGGCCCGAAGGAGACACGCTCCGGAACATGGGAGCCTCCACGGACCTCGGGAATGGGAGCCGATGGGAGGGCGGTGGTGGTGGTGGTGGTGGCGGGGACAGCAACACTAGCTGGGGTGTGGTGGCTGCTGACACCCGCCTCCACAAGGGAGTCATCCTCCGAGCTGCTGTGGTCCTCAGCTGAGGTGGATGGTGCTGAGGACTCCTCGGTGTGGCTCCCCTCGCCCTCCGTGCCACTGGGTCCCTCCGACCACTCGGCTGCTGACCCAGTCTGGCTCTGCGGCTCCTCCTGGTCCGTGGAGCTGTCCCCTCCTGTGGCCGTGGATGTATCTGCAAACAATAGGGAAACAGACAGACATCAGTCACCTGCACCGAACGCACACACCACAGTAAGTACAGCACATTACAGAGCTAGCCCTGGCATCCTTAGTTGAACATTGCCAAAAGTGCCCAAACAGAGTAGGAGAAGCCAATTGTCAGTCTGATGGTCAACCATGGCACTCACATCCCTCCTGGCTTTGCACCCATCTGTCTGGTGTCTGTTGGATGGCAATACCCCAGTGTGGACACATGCACCACCTACACAGTAGTTGGACAGTGCAGAGAACACGGTGAAGCATGTGAACATGCACACATCACAACTCTTGCCACTGAGTCAGTACAGGTGTCCGGATAAAGGGATGCCCAGAGTCAATTTTGAAATGCATGTGATGCATACCAGCGACAGACACCATGATGCACCCATGTCCTGATAGTCATTGCCACCATGCTGTGCATGTAGCACATGTCACTCCCCTGCAGGATCACTCATAGGAAGTTTCATGCCATGGCACAGGCATGCCTGCTAAGTCATACATCACTGTCTCCAGTCACATGGGCAGGGCAGCCAGACAACAACAGTCTGCACTGTGTCACAATAGTAGGTCATGGGGGATGCAAGTCCTGGAGCTGAACAAGTGCACATGTACATCCCCCACACATCACATCATCTGAACCCTTATCTGTCCACGTCATACCAATTGGACATATGGGAGACCTGTAACACAACCCTCTGAACCTGAGCACCTCACAATCTGCTGTGAATGGGAAACAGCTGCCTGAACTTCACATTCGCATACCCCAGTCTGCACGGTCAGGTGATCAAACACCTATGTGTCACACAAGTATCGTCTACTATGGTCACATCTCCGGTGGCATGCTGAGCCCCAACCGAGAAACACCCCAGTAGTCCTGACAACGAAGCCACAGCACACTGACACAGAGGCAGACACCTGAGGGGACATATCACTGAGCACAACGTGTCAGCTGATACACGGGAGTGGGAGTACAGAGTGTATTGTATGGCCTGGAGTAGGCATGACTGTCCTGCCCCACGTGAATGAGGGATGAGCCCTGGACAGTAGGCAGGTGGCTAAGTATGTGTGACACACGTAATATACACACTCCTGGGGCCCAAACATTGTTCCCACCCGCAGCATGGGTGTGTGCCAGATACCCCAGGCACATGTGGTGGATCAGCTCAGCAATTGGACCACATATCAAAGTAACACGCAGATTACATGTCAGAACACAGGCATTGTGTAAGCAATGGACCCACCCATGATGACCACCACAGAGTTAGGGGAACAAATGCTGTCCCCCACCTTGAGCTCAGCAAAATGCAAGGACACAGTACCCAAGTGACACAATTCCCTGACTGTAAGGGCCAAACCTGGGTATCAGATGAGGAGTGGGCAGTGCACAATTGAGGGACATGGGTCCTGGACCACATGACTGATGTACTGTGGAAGTTTAACCAGGCCAGAGGAGGGCACATAGCATGGCAGACAAAGTTCACAATGCAGTCATGGACTCACCCCCTCCTTGCTGCTGTCTGGCCTTCAGCTGCCCATCCAGATCAGGGAAGACCACCGCCAGGATCCTGAGCATGTTGGGGGTCAGGGTCCGGTGTCCGCCCCTCCTGCGAGGAGGCGACAGCTTCAGCTGGACCTGTGCGATCCTCCTGGTCCAGCCCCGAAGGTCCTGCCACCTCTTCTGGCAGTTGCGGATCCGGCGCTTGTAGACCCCCACGGATCTCACTGCCTGGACGATGGTCAGCCATATCTGCTGCTTCTGGTGGGCATCAACCTGTGAGGATGACAAAGTGAAAATGCCATTACTACACATTCAACATATCCGTGCATTACACAGTTGGATATACATGTCTCAATCACAGGGGCACATGATGTACACAGGCAGTGCAACGATGGCTATGGACAGTTTGCCAGCAGTTACTACATGGTATCATTGCCTGGGAAGTAAAACCTTGTTTAAATGCACTGTCACTGCACTATACCTGTTCAGTGCATGTAACTACACACTATGGGGGTGACAACTACTCAGTGAGCCTGCTAGCCAGTGGCGTGCAGACTGTAAGTCTTGCTAGTCAGACAACATGCACATTTAGTAAGGCAGTGGACAGCACACTCACCTGCTCCCCTGCTTTCCCATACAGCTTGCTGTACTGTGGAAGGAGGCTGTCCAGCAGGGCCTGGTTCTCCTCAGTGCTGAAGGCTGGGGCTCTCTCCACAGTATGTGCCATTGCAGGATCCAGAGGGTGCAGATACAGCAGCAGTGGTGGTGGCAGATGTCGTCCTGGAGCATGTAGTGCAGGCAAGTGAGCTCTCAGGGGAACAGCCAGCATTATATGTGTGCTGCAGAGGCAGATACTGTCCCATGTGTCCAAAGTGATAGGTCCAAGTCGTTTGCATCTTCTGAATCTGGCCAATCCATGGAATCGCACCACTTACACACGCCCACAGCATCCTTCAAAAGGTCAACTTCATGACACCCATGAATTTGCAACATTGTTGTGGGTGACCAACTGAATTTACAGCATCAGACTCGTTAAAGATTTGAAAACGCGTCCGTTGCCAGGCCAGGCCATAGCCAATGGGTGCGCACTGATCGGTCCATTGCTGTACAACGCGTACATCGAATGACAACGCGTACCCGCTCACATTGTATGCAATGGCCAATGCGTGCGCACAGATCGGTCCATTGCTGTACAACGCGAACCCACTCACATTGTATGCAATGGCCAATGCGTGCGCACTGATCGGTCCATTGCTGTACAACACGTCCCTGTACATGTCACTGGCATATGTCACCATGCCTGTCACAGATGAACGTATGCCAGCCACATTTACGTTCCAGGGACTCAGGGGCACACCTACAACAGCACAGCCTGTCCACACTGTATCCTTAGGCAGGTAAGGCTGCATTACCTTTTCCGTGTATGGGGGTCAACATGTGGTTTTAGGGGTGGCACTTGGGGGCAGCCACTCCCAGGCTGAGCACGTGTTCATGGGGACAGAATGCTCTGTGTGTTGTGCACATGACCACTGTGATGTGCAACTGTTCAGTTCAGAGCATGTGGCATAGTCACATTTCCAGGTTGTGTATGTGTATGTCATGTCACAATCCCTGAGTCCCATGTGGGACGGTATGTACGTCACAGGCTGACCCATTGCAACGATAGTGATGGCCCTCCACAGTCTGTGTGCATGTTGTGTTTACAATGTCTCTGGTTCCATGTGCACAATTGGGGACAGTCTCCACATCCACGTTGTTCGTGCATGGACTTTGATGTTGTGCATGTGTGTGTCACAGACGTCCATGTCTGTCCTGCCGAGGTAGAAGGGACCACTAGCTGTGGGGCTCATAGTTGTTTTGCTGTGGTGTATTCATGTTGCACCATGTCATGCCAGTGTCCATGTGGCAATACAGGGTCCCTGGGAATCTACCTGTCAATGAGCTGTGATGCCTGGGGCACATCTGTCCTCACATGTCACTGTGGTGTGTGTTTGGAACGTGACAGCAGTACGAGTGGAGAGGTGTGGTGCAGCGGCCAGGGCAGCTGACTTCGGAGCACAGGGTTCACAGTTCGATCCCCGGCTCCGGCGGCAGCTCAGCTCAGCACCATGTGACTCTGTGCAATAGCTCACTTAATTTCCACTACAGCCCCCAGCGCCTTGAGACCCGTAAGGGTGAGTAGCTGCGCTATATAAAAACGGACTTACTTACTTACATGGGAACAGTGACACAGCCTAATGATATCCCATGGCACAACGTGGGACTTGTTGCCGACACTTGTTGAACTGTGACGTTAGATGTTGGCCATGTAGGTGCCATACATGTCCTTACGGTACAGCACACATCATGTACTTGTGTCTCACAATGATGTATCACGTGATATTGTGTATGGTCAATGCCACATATGTGGGGTGACTGACAATGTATCTTTCTCGCACTGCAGGGCACCAGCTGTCCATAGACCATTCCCTGACCTTGCATCCATGGTGGAACGGGACTACATCCGACGGTACCGCTTCACCAGGCCTCTGATTGAGGAATTGACGGTGCGCTTGGCCCGGACATACCCCACAGCGATGACCCCCAAGGTGAAGGTGATGGCAGCCCTACACTTCTTTGCCACCGGTACCTTTCAACACACTGTGGCGTCTGCTGGTGGGATGTCACAGACCATGTTCAGCCGTGTGCTACGCGATGTTTTGGAGGCTATGTTGAGATACCTGTACCAGTACATCTATTTCCCTAGACTTCAACAACTCACTGACGTCAAGAGTGACTTCTATGCCCTGGGGAGGATGCCGCATGTCATTAGCTCCATTAATGGGACACATGTGGCTTTGATACCACCACAGGCACATGAGCAGGCATACAGGAACCGCAAACATTACCATTCGGTCAATGCACTGGTGGTATGTCTTGCAGATATGAGCATCTCACATGTGTGTGCCTGTTTCCCCAGTTCTGCACACGATGCCTACGTGATGAGGTGTAGTCGCATCCCGAGGATGATGTCACAGATGCGGAACCAGCGTGCCTGGCTTGTCGGTGTGTACTGACTTTGTACCATTGTGTGTGTTCTGCAATGTAGTATTTCACCCTCTTTTCCAACTCAGCTAATGTGCAATTGTCCGTATGTAGGTGACTCTGGATACCCCAACATGCCGTGGTTGCTGACGCCCCTCAGGAACCCTGTGACACCAGCCCAGATGCGCTACAATGAGGCACATGGTCGGAACAGGAGAGTGATTGAGCGGACATTTGGTCTCCTGAAGAGCCGCTTCCGCTGCCTGGACAAGACAGGAGGGGCCCTCCCATATGCCCCAGCAAAGGTGTGCAAGATTGTCATCGTCTGCTGCATGCTACACAACCTGGCTGTGCGGAAGGAGTTGCCTCTCATCCTGGATGACGATGACCAACATCCGCCACCTGTGGAGGATCCTGGCCTGGACCACGATGCCAGTGATGATGATGAGGGTGATGTCCGCACACAGCTCATCACCAACTTCTTCAGCTGAATGTGAGTATCCGGAGATGTCATGTCAATGATGTGAATTTGCATGATATGGGTTGGTGGTGCTCTGGTGCTGTTTGAGTGTGGCCATGTGCTACATGACTGTATGCGTGTAGCGATGTGTCCTTACAGGTAGTCTGTACTCCCCAACAGTGTTGACATGCTAACTTGGTTCTGGGTGGGTATCTTGTGACATGTATTGGCCATGAGTATTGCAGTTCTGTCCTGTTCTTCAGTGCTTTTGACTGTGTGTCATTTCTGTCCTTCACAGGGTACTTTCAGAGTTGTTTGGTCAACTGTGATCCCCCGACACCGTGATTAAACTTCCAGGGTGGTAGCTGTCGTGTCCCTACAGGTGATGTGTGCCACACCCATGGACTTCCTTCCTTCTACACTTGTTGACTGTGTGCCCACTGCCAGGTGGGATTACCTTGCATCTGTAGTGGTTACAACATGTTGCAAATGTGTAATAAACCTGTGCTTCACTTTGTGATGTGCGTTGTCTGTGGTCACACATCTGACTGACATTTGCTTACTGCACCAGTGGGCTAGTTAACAAAGACTGTGAATAGGTGTTGTGTCTGTGCATTGCACCGTATTTCCTGGCAACATCAGTGTAGGTGATGAGTCAGATGGCCTTGGTGTGTATATGTTGTGTAGCCCTGGTGGTGTGTCTCCCTCATATGTGTCACGTCACCATGACTCACATGCCTGTGTTGTACTTGCTGTAGCAGTTAGCATGCACAGTGTAATTTCGCAGGTCATCATCTCCATGACAGAAACCACGTTGGAATCACAACAGAGGCAAGTATGGTGTATTAGTGTGTTTATTGTCATACATGTGTGAGTATAGTGCACAGGATGGTGGGTGCTGTACATTGTGATTGTAATCCAAAGTTCCTAGATGATTTGGAAGTCCTGGTAGCAGATATGTCCTGAGTAAAGTCCACAGTCATCTGATACATTGGTCCAACTTGTACTCCCCATGTCATGTGGGGGAGTTGTGTTGCATTCAACAGGGTGAACAGTTTGCGCACAAAGGTGATTCTCCAGAACAGGTGTTGGCTTCCTGGGGTTGTGCATGGCCATCGGCCTCTCAGTTGCCCTTCCTCGGATGACCCCTCTTCTTTGGGGGGACCCTCAAGTGCAGGCTGCTGCGGTGCAGGGGACTCTCCGCCAGAGTCATCCTCCCTCCCTGTGGCAGTTGCAGTTGTTTCAGCACCAGATGTTGTGGGCACACAGGGAGGTGTTGACATGTTGCTGCTCATCTGGCGGAGGCATTGTAATATGTCCCTATGCACCGCCGTCATTTCTTGCAGTGTGTCCCACTTGGACTCCATGCGGGACATGTGGGAGTCCAAGAGGGCATGATGGGCAGCCTGCTGCTGTCGTATGTCCCTGAGGATCACCACTACCTGGCTGAGCTCTCCGGTGCTGGTCTGGTACGCATCGGCTATGCGTACCAGTTGTGGGTCATCATGCAGTCCAGACCCCTCTGCAAGCTGCGACCTATGTCTACCACCCCTCCCACCACCCCTGGCAACACGTGCAGGACCTGAGGTGGCACGCACAGGTGACCCTGGGCCCCCTTGGGGGTTGTTGCTGGTGTTGGTGTCCATAGCTCCACGTTGGGCCAGGGTCCGTGTGCTGGTGGTGGTGGTGCTCCTTGGTCTGTCCGTGTCGGCAGGGGTGGTTTGTGTGTTGTCAGTCGTTGGAGGGGTGGGTGCAGGGGGTGCAGCTGGTGGTCCTGCTGGTGCTGCATGATGACTCACTCCGGAGGTGCCAGGTAGGTCTTCGTCATCCGAGGAGGGCAGAGGCTGTTCCACACCAGTGAGCTCCGTTTCCCCTGGAGCCTGGGACAGGGACTCCTCAGCGTCTGCTGCTGTGTCCCCATCATCACCTGTTTTTGGGAGACACACACAATGTATGTTATGTTTCTGCAGGCATCAATGGTTCACACACCTGACAGTTGTGACTGTACCTCTGGATGCGGGCCTGTACATTGCATTGTCCTAAGTTGTCACAGTCAGAGGTTGATATTGGTGTAGCACATTGTCCTGCATACTTTGAGCATTTCAATATGAATGTTGGGGTGTGTACATGGCCTGCATTGGTTGTATTTGGTGGACATCCGGCCCTCCTTCTCCCCCAGCCCAGTTATCCCACCATGAAGCATGCCACCCTTGCAGTGGGTTCAGGTTGACTCTCAGGATGTCAGTCAGTGGTGTCCTGCTGTTGGTTGGTGCACAGTTCCCAGCAGGGCCTTGTGCTCCCCACAACAGAGCACCATTGTCAGACATCTTTGAAGTGGCTTTTCACTGCCTGTGATGTGCGCATGGTTCAGGGTGGTGTTGATGGGACAGTTGTGAGGGTGACCAATATCTGTGACTACCACTCCCATCATGCTATTGCCTCCACCGCCCTTCCCAGCATGCCCATACTTCCTTCCTTTTGAGTGGACTTCACTGTGTGTGTGTGTGACAGCAATGGCAAGATGGCTGACAGTGGTGTCCTGCTGTTGGTTGGTGCCCAGTTCCCAGCAGGGCCTTGTGCTCCCCACAACAGAGCACCGGTGTCAGACATCTTTGAAGTGGCTTTTCACTGCCTGTGATGTTTATTTATTTATTTTTATTTATTTAAACGGTTTTATATAGCGCTGGCTAGACCCAAAGGTATCAGAGCGCTTAACAAGGGTTGGGAGTGGAACAAAATGCAATATAACATTTGTACAAAAAAGAAAAGTGCAAGATAATAAGAACAAAATGCAAAGAACAGTAAATACATGGACAAGGAAATAAGGAGTACAGTTAGTCCATAACCAGAATTGGATAATTGATCTAGCGTGGGTGGTCAGGGATGGGGGGAAAGTAGGGAGGAAGGGGGAAACTGAGGAGGGTGATGGGAGAGGAGATAGCATGTAGGATTAGGCAGAGAATTATAAGAGAACTAGTAAGGGGAGGGTGGAAATATATGTGAGAATGAGAGGAGGGGGGTAGTACGTCAGGTATAATGTGGTGAGAACATAGCACCGTCATGGGCAGGTTGTGAAACCCTGTTAGGTGGTGGGATTAAGGACCCCAGTATTTGTTGAGAAAGTGCCGCTTGAGATCTTTTTGAAGCTAAGGTAGGAGGGGTTGCAACGTAGGTCTTTGGGGAGTGAGTTCCAGATAGTAGGCGCATTTCCGGAGAAAAAGCGTAACTGGGTAGATTTCTTGTTTTCCAAGGAAGGTACTAGCATGAGAGTATTTGTGCTCCTCATTTCTCTAGAGCAGCCCGCTTTGTGGAGTTTGTCTGAGAGATACAATGGGGTATGATGATGCAAGGCTTTATGCGTAATGCAAGCATTCTTGTAGGTGGATCTGCCTTCGATGGGAAGCCATTTGAGATCTTTGAGGATGGGGGAGATGTGATCGGACCACTTACAATCCGAAATAAGCCTGGCCGCGAGGTTAAGTACTGATTTGATTGGGGCTAGGTGGACTTTCGGTGTTCCAGAGAGAATGGCATTACCATAGTCCAATCTAGAAAGTACTAGTGATTGAACAACTAACTTAAAGTCATCAGCAGGAATGAAGGGTTTAATTTTCTTGAGGTGATGTAGAGAGAAGAGAGCGCCTTTGGCCGCGTTTTTATGTGGGGAGAAAGGCTGAGGTTCTGGTCAATGCTTATTCCGAGGGATTTAACTGAGTTAGAGGTGGACAAAGAGCAGTTGAGAGCTTTAAGGTCGGAGATCCAGTGTTGAATGGGGAGCCGGTTGTTTTTAGGAGCGAAGAGAATGACTTCTGTTTTATTAGGGTTGAGTTTAAGGTGATTGTGATGGAACCATTGTTGAATCTTAGTCAGGGCATCATTGAGGTGCAGGATGTCAGCTTGGGATTTGATTTTATAGTAAAGCTGGGTATCGTCAGCATAGAGGTGGTAGTTGATTCCTGCTTGCTTAAGAATGAGGGTGAGGGGTTCCATGAAGAGGTTAAATAGAGAGGGAGAGAGAATAGAACCCTGGGAAACACCCAGGGAGACAGGAGTAGGTTTAGAGAGGCAATTGCTGATTTTAATTTGTTGGGTTCTGTGCTGAAAGAAGGAGGTGAACCATTCGAGGACAGGACCATTGAAGCCGAACCGATCTTTGAGGGTGTTGAGTAAGGCGGAGTGGTTAACAGTATCGAAAGCAGCAGATAGGTCAAGAAGAATGAGAAGGGAGGCCTCCCCCTTGTCGAGGGAGTGATGGATGTCATCGACAATGTTGAGCATAGCAATTTCAGTACTGCAGCCCTTTCTAAAGCCTGACTGTAATGTGTCGAGAAGGCTGAAAGAGTCAATGTGCTTGTCCAGTTGGAGCAAGGCGCATTTTTCGAGGGCCTTGGATAGAAGAGGAAGATTAGAGATAGGACGCAGATTGTTAAGGTCGGTGGATGGGAGTGATTTGGCCAAGCTGGAGGGAAACAGGGACACACCCTGTGGCCAAGGAGGAGTTGATGATGGTGGTCCAATAAGGAGCGATGATATGCTTTAAATCTTGAACGAGGTTAGCGGGGAGAGGGTCCAAGGTATGAGAGGAGGGTTTAAGCTTAGTGATGATGTTGAGGACTTCACGCTCTGAAACTGGGCTGAAGTTATGCCAAGATGCATTATTTTTTAGCTGTGGACTGGTGAGGAAATGTTCTGGAGGGGCGACGGCGGGAGGGAGATGAACAGAGTCAGGGGGGGCAAAGGTGTAAAAGGATGTGATGTGCGCATGGTTCAGGGTGGTGTTGATGGGACAGTTGTGAGGGTGACCAATATCTGTGACTGCCACTCCCATCATGCTATTGCCTCCACCCCCCTTCCCAGCATGCCCGTACTTCCTTCCTTTTGAGTGGACTTCACTGTGTGTGAGTGTGACAGCAATGGCAAGATGGCTGACAGTGGTGTCCTGCTGTTGGTTGGTGCCCAGTTCCCAGCAGGGCCATGTGCTCCCCACAACTGAGCACCAGTGTCAGACATCTTTGAAGTGGCTTTTCACTCCCTGTGAGGTGTGCATGCTTGAGTGTGAGCTTGCTGGGCCATGTGGGTGGTGGATGTTGGGCTGTGACTACCACTCCCATCATACTATTGCCTACACCCCCCTTCCCAGCATTCCCATGCTTCCTTCCTTTTGACTCTGCTTCCCTGTGGGGTAGTGTGCCTGTGCTGACAAGATGGCTGACAGTGTTGTCCTGGCGTTAGTTTGGCTACAAGTCCCATGTGTGTCCCTGTGCTTCACACAGCATAACCCAGGGTGGTGGTTCTTTGTGGGATATTTAATTAGAGTGTGAGGCAATGCATTCTCCCAGGTAAGTTGTGTGGAGTTTGTGTTAAGGGTGTGTGTGAGAAAAGCAGCTGGTAACTATGGTCAGTGCTGTCAGTCCTCCTTCCCACCCAGCCAGATATCCCACCATGGAACGTGCTTCCATTGCAGGGAGTGCAAGTTGGCTTTCAGTCAGTGGTGTCCTGCTGTTGGTTGGTGCACAGTTCCCAGCAGGGCCTTGTGCTCCCCACAGCAGTACCCAGTGTCAGCCATCTTGTCAGTTCTTTTCCACTCCCTGTGATGTGCGCATGGTTCAGGGTGGTGGTGATGGGACAGTCCTTCCTTTTGAGTGTACTTCACTGTGTGTGGTTGTGACAGCAATGGCAAGATGGCTGACAGTGGTGTCCTGCTGTTTGTTGGTGCCCAGTTCCCAGCATGGCCTTGTGATCCCCACATCAGAGCACCATTGTCAGACATCTTTGAAGTGGCTTTTCACTGCCTGTGATGTGCGCATGGTTCAGGGTGGTGTTGATGGGACAGTTGTGAGGGTGACCAATATCTGTGACTACCACTCCCATCATGCTATTGCCTCCACCGCCCTTCCCAGCATGCCCATACTTCCTTCCTTTTGAGTGGACTTCACTGTGTGTGTGTGTGACAGCAATGGCAAGATGGCTGACAGTGGTGTCCTGCTGTTGGTTGGTGCCCAGTTCCCAGCAGGGCCTTGTGCTCCCCACAACAGAGCACCGGTGTCAGACATCTTTGAAGTGGCTTTTCACTCCCTGTGAGGTGTGCATGCTTGAGTGTGAGCTTGCTGGGCCATGTGGGTGGGGGATGTTGGGCTGTGACTACCACTCCCATCATGCTATTGCCTCCACCCCCTTCCCAGCATGCCCATGCTTCCTTCCTTTTGACTCTGCTTCCCTGTGGGGTAGTGTGCCTGTGCTGACAAGATGGCTGACAGTGTTATCCTGGGGTTAGTTTGGCTACAAGTCCCATGTGTGTCCCTGTGCTTCACACAGCATAACCCAGGGTTGTGGTTCTTTGTGGGATATTTGATTAGAGTGTGAGGCAATGCATTCTCCCAGGTGAGTTGTGTGGAGTTTGTGTTAGGGGTGTGTGTGAGTAGAGCTGCTGGTAACTATGGTCAGTGCTGTCAGTCCTCCTTCCCACCCAGCCAGATATTCCACCATGGAACGTGCTTCCTTTGCAGGGAGTGCAAGTTTGCTCACAGGATGTCAGTCAGTGGTGTCCTGCTGTTTGTTGGTGCACAGTTGCCAGCAGGGCCTTGTGCTCCCCACAGCAGTAGCCAGTGTCAGCCATCTTGTCAGTTGTTTTCCACTCCCTGTGATGTGAGCATGGTTCATAGTGGTGTTGACGGGCGCATTGTGAGGGTGGGCAATATCTGTGACTACAACTCCCATGATGCTATTGGCTACACTGACTTGACCAGTATACACAGGATTCCTTCCTTTCAGTGGGCTTCCCTGTGAGGTGGTGTTGTAGTGGTGGCTACATATCTGGCTGTGTTTGTTGGTTAGATTTGTGCCACTGCCTAGCTGTATTTGTTGTTGTGTTTGTACATGTCATGACACAGTTACATATCATTATGAGATGGCATGTGTTGTGTTTATCTGACTGACATACACATCTTGGGATGATTATCTTTTGGTTGGTGTGTATTTGCTAAGGGTGCATGGTTTGACTATCCCCTTGACAGTGATGTGTGTGTATTGTCGCACAATATTGTGTACATTTATTGTGTACTCACCAGGCTCTGGGATGTTTTCTAGTCCATATATGCTCACTGGTGGTAGGATAGCCCGCACCTTCTCCTCCCAGGGCCTGAGGTATACTGGATTGGCAGGAGGGCCACTGCCGGTGTGTTGGCTCAAGATGTAGTCCTTCTTCAGTAGGTCCCTGACCCTCCTGCGCACGTCATACCACCTGTTCTGGAAGTCTTCCTTTGTGCGCAAACATGGTGATTGTGCATTCACCCTGTCGACGATCCTCTCCCACATCTTGGTTTTCTGCGACATGGGGGTCTGTTGGACCAGTGTACCAAACAGCTGTGGCTCTACCCTGAGGATCTCATCTACCAGGACTTCCAATTCACTATCTAGGAACTTTGGATTCTTCTTTGGGGGCATGGTGATGGGTGGTGGTGGTGAGTGATGTGTGTGTGGGTGTGCAAGTGAGGGTGTGTGAGTGTGTGTTTTGCTGGGTGTATGTGAGGGTGCTATTTGTTGAGGTGCTGATGGTGTGTGGCTTGTGTGATGGATGAGCTGTGAGTGTGTGTGTGGTTGCTGTCTGTTGGTGTTGAGTGCTGGCAGGTCAGTTGAATTTGTAAAGGATCATGGTAGGGATTTGTGTCCTTTATATGGGTGGAGTTGTGGGTGTGTCTTTGTTCCATGTCCCCCCCCAGTATTTATTGGCTTTGTAATTGCTTGTTTTTCCCTTTTTTTGTGTGTTTTTTCCTTTGTACTTTTTGTGCATGTAGGAGACGTTCTTCTGACCGAGTCGGACCCTGCAGTTGTCTCGTGCGAGCTTCTCCGAGTCGTTCACGCTGTGTTTGTGCTGTTTTATGTGCTGCGTACGCGTCGGTCGCGGTGTATTGGGTTGCTTCGGCTCGCTGTTTTGTATGCGTGTCGGTCGTACGGCTTGAGCTCCGTGCGACTCGGTCGTGTTTTCCACGCATTGCATCGTACTGCGCGGCTCGGAGTTCGCGGGTACGTTTCGTTCGGGATCCTTCCTGGTGCATGTCGGTCGGTTCGAGTCGCGTGGTTTTCCGGCCGGATAGCTGTTTTCCGCGCGGTTCCGTCGTTTGTGTTGTGTTCCGTACGAGTCGGTCGGAGTTTGCACGCATTTCATCGTACTTTGCGGGTCGGGCTGCACCGGTACGTGTCGGTCGGAGTAATTCCCGGATCCGAGTCGGTCGGTACGTTTTCCGGCCCGAATCGGAATCGGCCCCTTAGAATCCCGAAAAGCCACAGATAAAACTAAGCTATAATTTTTTTTTTACACAATTAAAAGTTATTTTCAATTAAAAAACTAATAGTATTTAACAACTAATTATAAAGTAAGTAAAATTAATTTACTCCCACACTGTACCCCTATAACAATAAAACCCACACACAAAAAATATAAACAAATACCCTAATAAAATATAAATTCATTAATTAATATTAATGATCAACTAATTTTTAATTAATTAAACAAACATTACTTCCCACCCTTTACCCCTATAAACCCCACAACCTGGACCTACAATTAATTACACAGTTTCCATGATTAATTTTCTACCAATTAATTAATATTAATTAAGAACTAATTATTAATTAATTTAAAATAAATTACTTCCCACCATTTCCCCATAAAGCCTACAACCCACACCTAAATAAAATCACACAATTACCAAAATTAATTATCAATTAATTAGTTAATATAAATTAACAACTAATTATTAATTCATTAAATATAAATTACTTCCCACCCTTTACCCCTATAAACCATACAACTCACACCTAAAATTAATAACACAATTTCCATAATTAATTTTCAACTAATTATTTAATCAAAAATAAATTACTTCCCACCCTTTACCCCTATAAACTCCACAACCGACACCTAAAAATAATTACACAATTTCCATAATTAATTATCAATTAATTAATATTAATTAACAACCAATTTGTAATTAATTACAAATAAATTACTTCCCACAATTAACGCTATAAAATCTAAATTAAATAAATAAAAAATAATCACTAATTTATTATAATTACATTACTTCCCACCCTATTCCCCTATAAACCCACAACCCGCTACGGAACTAAAAAATGCTAAATTTAATTAAAATAAAATTCATAACTACTAAAAATTTAACACATATATAAAAACATAAACAATACTTATACAAAAAAATACATCACATACAATTAAAATATAAACTAAAATACATAACACTAATTAAAAAATCGATATTTTAAACATCAATATTTTTGCAAACAATATTAATGACTTCTATATTTCTAAAAACGATATTTCTTATCTTAAATTCGATATTCTTGACCACGATATTCTTGCTGTCGATATTTCTAATCACGATATTTCCAACTCGATATGTGTGTAAGTCGACATTTCCAACTCGATATTCTGTCCCAGCACCATCATGAACACCTTCAGTGCCCATGCACAGAACCATGAGTAGGTCATGTTTGCACATTTGACAAAACTGTTTAGTAAAATAAGTGCCTGTTCCCAAAATTGACTGCTGTTGAGCCCAATTTGAAACCACCGGCAAAAGGGAGCATCTCATAAAGAGCTGCGCTGGGTGAGCACAGAGCCTAGCACATTTTTAGGTCGAGCCCAGGCAGCGCGCATGCGCTGTGTGGAAGACCTGCTGTAATCAATATACAGAGTGCAATCCCACCTGCTAGTTGCCATTTGTGCACTCCTGTGTTGCTCTTCTTCCCTCGTTTTTTATTGGTTGGTGCTCCGATACGTCACTTCCGTTTTCTGGCAAGGAGCACCGGCCAACTACAGTTTACTTACACTGTAGGCCTTTATGTGTTTGGTTTAGGGACTATTTCTTTAATTATGTGTTCATGTTTTTTTTATCACTTTCATGTGGAGGGGCGCTGCGCTTTATTTGAGAACGGCACCCGCTTTCATTTCTTGTTTTCACTTTTACATGGACGGGCGCCGCGCTTTATTTGAGCACGGCGCCGTCTTTAATTTTTTTTTGCACTTTTACATAGACGGGCACCACGATTTGTTTGAGCACGGCACCCACTTTCATTTCTTTTTTCACTTTTATATAGACGGGTGCCACGCTTAGTTTGAGCATGGCGCCCGCTTTCATGTTTTTTTTTATGGCCATGACGGCCGCTTCATAGCAAACAAAGAAATATGAGGGAATGGGCTATTCACTTGCACCAGGACTACTTGGGTGTGTGAGCCCGCCCGAAAGTCCCAGCTCTCCGCACGGCGTCCCCTCAGGCATCGGCAACTACCTACTGCTAGAGCCAGTAAAGGGGTACCGCACCTTCCTGGTCATGCAACAGCACAGCAAACAACAGCTGCTCTGCAAGGTGAGTGTGCATTGCCCCATTGTTAGCAACCACTAATCGTCTGTGGGGTAATGCTGGCCATCACCGTGACCAGCCATCCAATTAACCCAGGGTGTGCAGAGCGTGCTCACATTTGCAGGTCGGGTGCACGCTTTGTTTCTAATAAACCACTCCCCCCCCTTGTCATCCAGTCCCTAGGCATGAGCAGTGGCACTCACAATTCCAGCCATGTTTTTTTGTGAATTCTGCCACATAACCATATAGTAGCGTATGTTCTTTTTTTCTCCTCAAGAATCCCTTTCCCCGCACCACCACTAGTTTTGGAGGCGTTCACTTCTCACTGCCACCAGAGAAATAAATGTAGCTCTTCCCTAGCTATGATGGGATGGAGGAAGAGAAATATATTTGTCAGTGTTCTTAAACTGTCTGGGCATTCTTGCACGAGAACACACCTTTTCATTCGTGCGAGAAGATTTTTACGAGGGTACAACTCATTTTTGTGTTTTGAAAAATATGTTTACACTTCCAAAACAAATCTATTTTGGCATGCCAACTAAGCTTAATTATTTTAATAGATTTGTTAATCTCTACTACTGAGTCACTCACAAAACCGTGTTTTAAACCACTCACCATTTTAGGTATCCTATCCCTACACTGTCAACTGCCTTTTTCTTCTGCAAAATAATCATGAGAGGATGCCTCACAGACAGTGGGCTGCTATGTGTTGGAAGCTGGACTGTTAAAGTGTAAGAGATTTACAGACCTCAGTCTTACCCTTGGTAGCCTGGCACAAGCAATGCAGGCTTCCACAGAAAAAGAATCCATATGTCAAGATTCTCAGCAGTTATTATGTAGATGACCTCAAGGCTCCGCATTTAGGGGCATATTTATGTAGCTTTCATGCAGCACAGTGCAGCTAGCCCTCTTGCTGCGCTGCGTGAAAGGGAAAGGGCAGGAATGCTCTGTATTTAACAAAATGTGACGCATTCCTGTCTTTTTCTTGTGCTGGCGCCGTTTTGGCTGCCAAGCGCCAATGCAGACACCCATGTACATGGTGCAAGGGTGCATGCGTTGTAAGCAGGATTGTTTTTATGCAGGAAAGAATACCTTTCTGCACAAAAACAATCCTCTGCAGCGGTTTCCCCTTTTTACTTGTGCTGCAGAATTCAGCACACAAAGAAAGAGGAATAGGCATTTGCAATGCAATAGGTCTCGCAACTACAAGATTTTGAGATATTAGCATTGTAAATGACAATGCCTTTTATTAATGTGTAAAAAAATCTGCAATAATAAAAGACATTGTCATTTACAATACCAATAGGTCAAAGTTTCTAAAATGCGCAATCTATTGTATTGCAAATGCTTGTTTGTGTTTGAGATTTCTAAAGTTTATACATATAACTGGGAATTTCTCAGAGGTAATGCATGGAATGTTGACAGCACAAGTCGGAAACAATGAGCAGAGGTTGGCTTTCTCTGTTTCCAACTTGTTCTGCATAACGTACATGCATTTACAGGGAGAAATTCCCAGTTATATATATATCAACTTTAGACACATTAAATGCAGAAAAACAGGAGCCTGGCTCCGCACACAGCCAGCGCATCTCTTTATGATAGGGCTCCAGCTGTTTTGCGTTTGTAAGCTGCGCTGTCTACAGTCCATGCTGCAGTAGTAGATAGTCTGAGTTGCAGAAAGGGCAACTTCAGCAGAATTGCTGAAGCCGTTTATAATAGCCTCTGGATTAGTAAAATTAACATAATATATTTTGTTTCATATATCAATTGAATATGATTGTTGCACTATCCAGTTAAAATCCTACTTGATAAAAGAAGAAATCTGTCAATTTCTTAATTTAGGGAGCTCTCTCTGCTACATTATTTTGACTAGTGATGAACATAAGTGGCTGAGAAAACACTGGGTGGGACTTGTAGGATTTTGTAAAATATAAAATCCAAAATGCCTTTATTTTGCTGTTTACTCCCAGCTCAGATAATGAAAATCAATCACAAAGCATGTCTCAATTTTGTTATGATTTTGAATAAAAGTGAAATAAAGAAAACCAGATTCATTTTCAACTTGAATTAATCTTAGTCGCTGTCAATCACTCAGCTCCATATGACTGGGTCGAAACTGAGGTGGCATGGTGTGCAAAATAAGGATGGGATGGACTGGGGTGCGGCCTCCAGTGATTACCAGTGGCTGAGATTAAATCAAGCATTCCATCCATCACTTTTTGTATACTTAAGTATGTCGACCTAAGTGGGACACGTATGCCCAGACGTGGGTCCTGCGCACACTGTGTCATTGGAACCAAGCTATACCCAGCTGAAGAGACCATTAAAAGGGCAAAGCATGCCCTGGGTTGCTTGTGTTCCTGTTCAAGGAGGACCTGGCTTGGCAGTTCTCGACTGTTCTCATTGTAACAGGATCAAGACAGATTTGCATACAGCTGGGTCCACACTGGGGTGTCATGATGTGCAAAATTAGGATAGACTGGGATGGGGCCTCAAGTGATTACGAGTGGCCGCATACCATTAAAGAATACCATCCATCACTTTTTTGTATATTTTAGTACATTCGTTATGAGACAACAGTGTCACAAAATCTAGAATACATTTTAACATATGAAAATGGGACCAGGAGAACGCAATATTATACGGTTTTATTTGTGAGCCCTTGCCCTTCTTTGATAAGGATCTGCAATGTAACAGGTTTATGTCTAAAATTCTGTCAACAAAACTAACTAACCAAATTGTGGAAAGAGTTCTGATAATTAAACCATGACAAGGCAAATGGATCTTTGGAGAAAGCAAGAAGAGAACTATTGTCATCTAAACTTGCCCCTGTTTGTGATTCCTAAACAGCTTTCATTAAAGGGGCTACTACTGTTGGCTAATTTATACCTTAATACTCTAAAGGTAAACCTTGGCTCCTGGAGCCTTTCCGGTTGAAATATGTTTCATTATGTTTCAATATCATCTAATCATCTGTTATAGGCTGCTCTTATGATTTTTTTGATAAATTTAGGGCAGGGTTATATTTTGCATAAACTCTAATTATTTGATAAATCTTGGATGCATTATTTAGCCACAATTTGGTTAGTTAGTTGACCTTAACTACTATGATATGGCCCAGCTTAGGAACTTAGGGGCTCATTACGATGGCGGACGGACTTAAGTCCGTACGCCATCGTCACAGGAATCGGGACCGGCAGCCTATATGGCGGTGGTCCCGCCCATGGAATTACAATGCGACCGCCACGGTGGCGGTCGCATTGGGCATGTTTACCATTGAGGCGGTGCTGCAGGCTGCACCACCCGCCGCAATGGTAAAAATGCAGGTTTTGCATTTCCCTGCACTACGTGGCAGGCACCATGCGGTGCCTGCCACATGGTGCAGGGAAATGTAGGGGGGGCAACATAGGTGCCCCCCAAGTGCAGAAGGAAAGTGCCCCTGCTGAAGGGAGGCCCGCAACGGGCCCCCGAAGTCAATCTCCGCCAGCCTTTGAATGGCAGATGAACCGCCATTCAAGGTTGCCGGAGATGAAGCATCCTAATATGGCGGACGGTGCCTGCTAGGCACCGCCACCATTCTAGGTATGCTTTCCGGGTCCGACAGGCAATCGTACTGATTGCCTGTGTCGGACCCGTGGCGGACGGACTTCCCATCCGCCAGCAAATTGCCCACCATCCAAATTTGGTGGGCGGAGAATGGCCGCAAGTTGGCGGTGAATCCGCCAATGGCAGGCTGCCAGTGGCGGATTCACCGCTATCATAATGAGCCCCTTAGATGGGGTCGATGTGCCTGGTGGATATGTTTGTGTATGCCCAGGTGCAGCCAATATTGTGCAATAACAAAATATAATTTACTTCAGAGGAGTACAGTAACACCTCTCCCGCGTGACCCAGACTTCTGATTTCCGACTTCAGGAAACCAAATGTGCTCTTGATGAGGTCTCAAGTCAGAGTTTGTGCTCAGCGGTCGGACATTTGAAGGGCGTGAGAGGCTGGGGAAAGGGCCATACATAATATCACCTGGAAAGGATGTTATAGCTACATGGATTACTGTTGCTTTCCGTATACTAGTTTCACATTTCACTCATGCCAACCTCCATCAAAAGTCATGTAAGGTAGACTGTTGTGAAGAGCACCATTCAATGACGTCATGCTCATTATGATGCAATGCAGTTCTCTGCGTGTTTCATGTACTCATCTAGCAGTCACATGTCACCATAATAGCTGGTGCCAGCGGTGATTGATGGAAGATGAAGCTGGCATTTGTTGCATCACAAATATCATGCACATGAATGAAGTGGCCCCTAGCATCACAGACAGCTCCTATATTGATTAGATACAGTGGTGTCGATTCCAAAATGATGTGCCCACATATGTTCGGTTGATGGCTCTTGAAACACGGGTAAACAGGCAATGGCACTGAAATGCATGCATTGTCTGTCCAGCAGTGACTGTGTCCAAAAATCACGCAGGCATATAATGTGAAAATACATTAGGTGACAAGCAGGGTGCATGAGAGGGGCTTAAGGGGTGATGGAGCAGGGAAAACGAAATAATTGTGTACCCCTTGGAAATTAATGACCTCTTAATAATTAATAATACTAACCGTTTGAAATGCATGTATTAACCAACAAACGCACCTTTTTAGTAAACACTACACGTGGGTAATATGCTGATTTGTGCAAAATCTAATCTACTTAGAAATGTGAAGTTAATTAACCTTAGTATTGTGATTTGCGCACTGATTAGAGTGAAATTGCATGATTTGTGTTGCGTAGTAAATTTGTATTGTGGCAAAGAATGCAGATGGTAAGTAAAATGGCTTTAAATGTCGCTTCTGCTAGGTAACACCTAACACGGGTCTTTAGAATTGCGGGTGGTAAACAGAAAGGCTTATTTTCTTTGTTTTAATTTCGGTTGTGTTTGTTCTTATAATAGTTCGTTCAGGCCTGCTAGGCCATGCTTCGGAAAATGGCTGCTGGAAAGGATGAGATCACGTGAGATGACTAAAATGGCCTCCGCGCAGAATAAATACAGAAGTTCCAGTCACGTGAATGCGGCCTGTGCCCGGAGTGAGAGATGTCAAGGTCAATCTGACCTACAATGAAGAATGTGCCAAGTGATTCAGCAGGTATTCCTGGGAATGGATGGGAAAGAACTGAGTGACAATGGATGAACTGATATGTGACCATCAAAGATCGCTACAAAATGAATGGACAAGTTGGACTACTTTTGACCCCAGAGTCATGAAACTTATTGTGTGCTTTATTGTCCCCAAACCAGTTTGAACAAGGAGGGCGATGAGGTGACCATCACCACCCCTCCAATGGACCAATTAGCGTGATTCTTGCCCCTAAGCATTGCAACTTTTATGTATAGTAAGCCAGAGAATAGGGTAGAAGAGAGTCTGCTCTTACGTAGGTTGGTTGGTGTTGGTGTTGTTGCCATGCCGCTTCTTTATTTTTCATTTTTCCACCTTGATGCTGCGAAAGACTCTGTCATTTTGGACTTTGAACTTTCACTGGGGGAGGAACGAGATCTTTGCGGAAATTCTGCCCGGGAGGTGCGTCCGAGGAGGTTAGCGGGACAGTCAGTCAGTTTGGGAGTCCTATTCTGTGATCTGCGGTTTATTTTCCTTTGGTGAACCATTCTTGTCATCGCCCCATGGCCGAGGGTAATGCATAATTTTCACTTTTCCTAAAAACCTTTCTTAAATGTTTATTAATATATTAAATATGTTTGTTTAATAAAGAATTTCACTTATTTGATTGAAGAATTTAGATAAAATTATATTCTAACTTTAAAATGAGTCCGTGGTTCTTTAATAAATTCATGATTTATAAATGTTAAAGGTTTTAATTGTGATTGAGCTGGTCTTAATCACCATCAACTTATTCTACTAGTTGGTCCATCGACCGAATAGCGGAAGTACCTTGATGTTTAGAACCGACAGGATCCAAAGTTAATGCATAAATTATTATTCTGTCAAATTTAACAAGGTATCCCGTTCGTCCAGCAGCACATTCTCCTTAGCGTGTAATCCAGAGATTGAATGAATGTATGTATGCGGTGTCATGGGCCCCACCGACATAAGTTTTGAATAACAATAGGTTGAGTAAGTGTTTTACCTGGATTGGTGTCCTTAGGAGCAATTTATATTAGCCGCGCTGGATCAGATTTCTTGGTAGCAGAGTTATGGTTTCTATAGACTAGTTTGGTGATAATTGATTACTGATTTATTGATTTTTCATGTCTAACACTTTATGTCGAGTTTGTATTATGTTATGTGTAAGTCGAAATTTTGAAGCTTCCGGGAAGTAGGAAGTGGACACGTGTGGCAAGAGAAGTCACATGGAATTGTGCATTGTCTGATTTCAAATTGGTGATATCACAGGATTGTGTTATGTTAGGGACATTTCACGCATGAATTGCATTTGAGTGAAATAGCAACAGGTTTTCTTGTGAAACTTTGGCCTTAATTCTCAGGAGCAGTGTAGTCTCCACATGTGTTTTATCCCCAGAGAAACGGGTTTACCTCTTGCTTGAGTGAAGGGTAAGGTAGAGAGAAGTGCTACACTTATCGAACGACACAGTATTCTTGTGAATTAGATCAAACTATCTCTTTGGTTAGAGAAATAGACAATGGTAATGTGTTGTACGTTGTAACTAATCCATTTTAGTTGAAAAGAAAAGTTAAGAAAACTACCGATAATTTTTGTATAGGAGGGGTCATTAGAGACAGGAGTAGAACTGACGTCAACAAAGACCGCACTGGTATTGGCCAGTTGTGGAAGAGTGAAGAGCTTCCTGATTGGTGCGTTAGTGTGAAGACGCGCTGGTATTGGTTAGTGTGAGAGTGACGTAAAGCTTTCGGATTGGTGCGTTGGTGTGAGATGCGCTGGGATAGGTCTGAATAGCCGAGCAGTAGAAAGAACAGAGTGGTGAAGAATTTCGTGTATTTGTTTTGAGAAAAGAACAGTGAAATATGGCTTATTATGAGTATGGTAGAGAGAAACCGTCATGGTTTGCGAAGATTAAAAACTTTTTAAAGAAAGACAAGAAGGTTGTGACTAGGGAAGGAGAAGTACTTCCTCCGCCTGAAAACGCCAGCATCTCATATGATGTTGAAATATGGCTATCATACCTGTATTTGGTTGGAAAATTGGGCGAAATATACCCAAGGCGATGGAGTATTGGCATTTCCAGAAAATGGTTCGTTTAGCACAGCTGTACTTCGAAATTTGAGAGAAAAGATGATGAAACTTGAACCGAGACCTAGACCAACACAGTTCGAAGCTTTAGGTGAATGGGAAGATGAGATGTATGAAAGGGAAAGACACAGAGGTGCAAAGAATTATAGTTTAGTCCATGGAAGAGTATGGGGATTGAATCATGAAGACAGGATGATACGATGGCGGTATGCTAACATGACGGATGGTTTGTTTCCTGTCAGAACAGTTGAAGAGATTACAGGGAGAAAGTGTACGGAGAAAAAGAAGCATGCAGTAACAGAAAGGTATGGGTATGGAGTTAGCGACACCGAGGATGAGTTGCTGGAGGACATTTTAAATAAAAGACCCCCTCCATATCAACAGAATTTTGTGGCGGTGACTCCAAATGCACCGCCAATGGAAACTGTAAGAAATCAAAGCCCTGAACGAAATTCTGAAATAAATAGGTCATTTGATAAATTAGAAACACCACAGAATGTGAAGCATAATAATAGTAATACAACCGAATTAGCCAGAACCACAAGAGAGTTGACTGAAAAGATAAGAGAACTAACAAAGAATATGGAAGCTGTGACTGTGCCAGTGACGATAGGGCCAGTAATTCCGGTATTTGAAAATCAAAGAATAGATGAGCATTCCATGACAATTCCATTGAACTCTAGTATGCAAAAAGTAAGAGAAGGGATAATTCCAGAAAATAGAGAGGCAAGAGATTCTGTTGGTTCATGTAGGTCGAGTCCACCTACAAATTTGACAATTAATGAGAGTCAGATAAATAAGATTCCTATGGGAACAGAGTCAGCAATGTAATGTAATGTAATGTAATGTAAAATATATTTATACCGCGCAGCTGTCACCCCAAGGGTATCCTGGCGCTGAGACTGACCAGAAGATGTATGGATGCAGAACAGACGGACAGATAGCCCAGCCTGCAATGAGTGATAGCTCAGAATTAGTCCTCCCTTGGGAAAAGCCATGTCTTCAGCTTTTTCCTGAATGGTAGTAGTTCCTGAGTTTGTCTAATGTCTACAGGGAGGTCGTTCCAGAGCTTTGCCGCCGCAACGCTAAAGGCTCTCCCGCCAGTTCTTGTTTTTTGTATCTCGTCATAATCACCAAATTGGTGTTTGCTGACCGGAGATTCCTTTTTGGAGCGTACCATTTAAATTTATCTTGCAGAGGTTTCGGGCCTAACCCATGAGTTGCCTTAAAAACTATACATAGTGATTTAAACTTAATCCTCTGGCCAATTGGCAACCAATGAAGGTCCTTCAAAGCCCTCGATGTAGATGACCTATGATGCTTATTGAGAGCCAGTTTGGCAGCTATAGTTTGGATCCTCTGGATCTTCAAAATCAGTGAGTTTGGAGCCCCCAAGTAGAGAGAGTTACAGTAATCCAATCTACTCAGTATCACTGCTCTCACCACCTCTGACCTAGTGTTAGTAGGAAGGAGTGGAAGGATTGTGCGTAATGCTCTGATCAGGGAGAGACAGGTGCCCACTAGCTTATTAACCTGAGTCTCCAGCTGAAGGTCCTCATCCAGCATAACTCCCAAGTTACGCACTGTTTTGTTTGGTGTCAAAGGTTTATCAGTAGGAGAGAGCCTAAATTCCGAGTGAAGTGGGCGAGCAACTTTGGCAGTGGAACAAACTACCAACTCGGTCTTATCTCCGTTAAATTGCAGGGAGTTATGTCTGAGCCATTTTGTGGTACTCTGCATACATTCCTGAAATTGATCCATTGATACTGCCTGGGCTCCTTCTAGGGAAAACACCAATTGCGTATCATCAGCATAATTAATCAAGTCAATACCAAAGGACTTTATAATCGGTATAAGCGGGCGCATATAGATGCAACTGAGACCCCAGAGAGAAGTACAAGTTGGGCAGAAGTAAATAAAACCCCTGTGGGCCCGACTGCAGAAGAATTAAATGAGTGGGTGAGGAACTTACAGAAGAAAGATGCTGAACCACAACCTTTGGATGTGATCAGATTAAAAATAGATATGGAGGAATTGATTCTAGGAACTATTGGTACAGATCGGTTGAAGTCCTACCAAGATGACGAGTTAATGTTTATGTGTAAAAGCGTTACTTGGAGAGCTAGGAACTTGCATGGAAAATTGGAAGAAACAGCGAACGAACTAGGAGTAGAGTTTGGAAAAATCAGAGGATTGCAGAAACCGTACAGGGTAGATTTTAGTGAAAAGGATATAGAAAATCTGAACACTTCAGGACGGTTAACACAAATAAAGGAACTGATTGTGTTATTTAGAAAACGGGGAGATGTGGATAGGTGGAGAAGCAGGTGGATAAGAAGAAAGGAGGGAACGACTGATAAAGCTTCATTGGCTTTTCCGGTGAAAGAGAAAGAACCGATAGTAATGGAGTGTCCAATAAGGGAAACTCCAGGAGGAAGCTATGTACATGTCCCATGGTCCAGACAAGATAGATTGTCATTTACAAATGACTTTCCAAGATTGAGAGAGAAACCTGTAGAATGGTATAAACAGGTAGAAAGGTTTGTAAAAGTTTCAAAAGTGTTGTGGGAAGATTTGGATGGATTGTTTGAAATTGTTGTACCAGCAGATTTATGGACAGAATGTAAAATTACAATTGACTGGCCGAAGGAAGAATATCCTAGAGATGCAAAAACAGGAGCCCCAGGTTCAGAAGTAATGAGAAAATATGAACAGGCAATCACGTTTCTGAAAAATAAAATCCCACCAAAAGAAACTGACTGGGTAAAGATTGATAGAACAACTCAGGAGAGTAAGGAATCTGTACATGCTTACTATGAGAGACTGCTTTTGGTCTTTAAACAGTATAGTGGTTACGAGAACTTGAGTGAAAAAGACATGAGTCATTTTGTGTATAGATTCGTGTATGGCTTGAGACCTGAGATAAGTGAAATGATTAAGCAGCATATGTTGTGTTGGCAGAATAGAACAGTAGATGAAGTACTAAGGTATGCAAAATATTGTAGTGACGATATTGAATGTAGACAGCGTAAACTCAAGGAAAAGGCAATGTGGGCACAAGTAAAGGTTTCAGAAAAGCAAGCAGCTCAGATGAATAATCAGTCTAGTGATGCAGGGCAGACTAAATCCAAACCGAATATTGGTAAGGGAAAAGGTCAAATGAGTATACAAGAGGCTAAAAAGAAATGGCCATGTCATAATTGCGGAAAATTAGGACATTGGAGAAACGAGTGAAAATTTCCTCCAAAAGCTAATACAGAAAATCAACCATTAAATCCACAGGTGCAGAATGAGGTGAGTTACCAACAGCTGCAACAGCCACAGGTAGTTACTCAACAGTGTCAGGTGCCGCAACCACCTCTTCCAAAGAGTGTAAATCCTCAGAGATACAGTGCAGAGGCAGGATTCTACGGAGGAGAGCAGGTAACAAAATTGCCGCGCGCAGCTGCAGTTTCGCAGTATTGGTTACGGCAGGATGGAGATGAATCGGATGAAAGCTTATGACGGTGCCTAGGAGAGGAAGAAGAGTGCTTGCTTGGCGCAACTCTAGAGGTAGATCAGTCAGGTCCATTTGTGGATGGAAAAGTGAATGGTGTAAATGTTACATTCCTTGTGGACACTGGAGCTACCTGTTCTACTGTTAGATCAGTGGAAATTCCAAACCTTCCTCTCAGGAGAATATATCCAAGTTGTAGGTGTTTCGAACAGGCAGATTAAAACCCCTCTTACAAAACCAGTAGAGGTAAAAGTTGGACCATTCAAAGAGATGCATCGCTTTGTGGTTTGTGATTGCAGTCCTGTAAATTTATTAGGACGCGATCTACTTTGCAAAATGAATTGTACCATCTACTGTACCCCAGATGGTATTGCTTTCCAGACACCAGATGAGGATGTCCTGTATAAAATGACAATGGCAGAACTAGAACCAGGAGTGAATGACATGTTTCCTCTGTTTGATGCAGAGAAAATCCCTATTGAATTGAAAGGAATAGTCAGGTCTGATGTATGGGATTTCACAGGCGAAGATATTGGACTAATGAGAGGAGTTGATCCTGTAAAAATTACTGTAAGGGAAGGAACAAATTACCCAAATACCCCGCAGTACAAATTAACGCCAGAAATTATTGAAGGAATAACACCTGTAGTTAATAAGATGATTGGACAAGGCATTTTGAGAGAAATAATGAGTAGCCCATGTAATTCTCCTATAATGGGATTGAAGAAGCCGAATGGAACATATAGGATAGTGCAAGACTTGAGAAAGGTAAATAAGATTGTTATTCCTTGCTGCCCAATTGTGCCAAACCCCGCTGTAATACTGTATCAGATTCCACATGATACAGAATGGTACACAGTTATTGATTTGTGCCATGCATTCTTTTCTATTCCATTGCACCCTGACAGCCAGCCATTATTTGCGTTCCGGTTCGGAGAGCGTATTTTGGCATGGTGCCGAATTCCTCAAGGGTATACTGAAAGTCCTTCAATCTTTAATCAGATTCTGAAGAAATCATTAGAAGATTTAAAAATGCCTGAAAAATCTGTGATGGTCCAATATATTGATGACCTATTAGTGGCATCAAAGACCAGAGAAGCATGTGTTACGGACACAATTGCTTTATTGAATCATTTGGCAGAAGGAGGACATAAGGTGTCTCCATCAAAACTGCAATTTTGTCAACAGGAGGTACAGTACCTAGGTCATAAGATTGAGAAAGGGATGCGAAAGGTGACGACAGAAAGAATAAGGATTATCCAAGGAATGAGAGCCCCAATGACGCAGAGAGAGGTGAGAATGTTCCTTGGAATGGTTGGTTATTGTCGACAGTGGATAAGTGGATTTTCATTAATTGCGAAACCTTTACAGCGATTGACAAAGAGGGATGTCAAAGATCCGATTGAATTGGATGAGGAGGAAATGAAGGCTTTCAAGGAACTGAAAACAAGTTTGTGTGAGGCACCAGCATTGGGAATGCCTGATTATGAAAAAAAATTTGAGCTGTACTGTAGTGAGAGAGACGGATGTGCACTTTCAGTATTAGTGCAAAGGCATGGAAAAATTAAAAGACCAATCGCCTATTTTTCAGCTGTTTTAGACCCGGTAGCAAAGGCGTTGCCTGGATGTCTGAAAGCAGTAGCTGCTACTTGTGTGAGTCTGGAACAGAGTGAAGGTATTGTGATGAGATATCCTTTGAGAGTATATGTCCCACACTCCGTTGAAATCCTTCTGACCCGAACAAAAACCCAATTCATGACACATAGTCGGCTGACTAGGTATGAAAAAGTGATTTTGGGTGCAGACAATGTAACCATTGTAAGATGCACGAGTGTGAATCCTTCAACTTCATTGCCAGATGAAGTAAATGTAGAAGTCAAAGATGATGTTGATCATAAGTGTTTGGATGTGCTTGAATTTTGCACAAAGCCTCGCCCTGATATCAGAGATGAACCTTTAAAAGAATCAGATTATATGATGTTTGTGGACGGATCATGCCTGAGAACAAGTGAAGGAGTTTTAAGTGCTGCGTATGCTGTATGTACGGTGGCAACCATAATGGAAGCATCCTGTTTGAGAGGAATACGTTCAGCCCAAGTTGCTGAACTGATTGCTCTGATTCGAGCGTGCAAACTGGGAAAGAACTTCCGAATTACGGTGATCACGGATAGCCATTATGGCTTCGGAGTGGTCCACGATTTTGGACAGATCTGGTCCCAAAGGGGATTCCTGACTTCTGCAGGATCTCCAATTAGGAATGGTGAGTTTGTGAAGAAGTTGCTTGAGGCGATACAGCTACCTAAACAGATTGCAGTGGTAAAATGCGCTGCACACAAAAACGGAACCGATTATATTGCAGTGGGTAACAAATTCGCTGACAAATTAGCTCAATATTGTGCCAGAGACATGACTTCAATGAATCAGAGAAGGGAAAAAGAGAATGTTTCATGTCCCTTGCTGTTTACTAACACAGTTGAAACCTGGGATGAGGTAAAACAATTGCAGGAAGAAGCAGATGATGAGGAGAAAGATGGTTGGATAAAAGCAGGTTGCAGACAAAGAGAGGAAGATGAAGTCTGGGTTTATAGAGATGAAAGACCAGTTATGCCTGATAGCATGATCTCAAATATGGCACGGATGTACCATGGGCAGGCACACATTGGTAGGGATGCCATGATCAGACTTTTCAGACAGACCTGGTACAACCCAAAATGTAGGGCTATAGCTGAAAGCCTTTGTCAAAGATGTCTTACATGCCAACAAATAAATCCTGGAAGGAAGACAATAGTGAGTTTGGGAACAATAGGACGCGAAGGAGGTCCTTTTACCAGAATGCAACTAGATTTTATTGAAATGCCCCCAAGCAATAGATTGAGGTATGTCCTGGTGGTCGTCTGTTTGTTTTCTCGTTGGGTGGAAGCCTATCCGACCAGAAGGAATGATGGAGTTACTGTGGCTAAGCTCCTGCTGAGAGAATTCATTCCTAGATATGGCTTTCCAGTAACGATTGAAACAGATAGAGGAACACATTTCCAGAATGAAATAATCCAACTGATATGTGAAGCACTTGACATTCAACAAAAGCTGCACTGTGCTTACAGACCAGAGGCTTCTGGAATGGTAGAGCAAGTAAATGGAACAATAAAGAATAGGTTAGGGAAAATGTGTCAAGCCACAGGACTCGAATGGCCCGATGCCCAGCCATTGGTGCTGATGAGCATCAGAAGCATACCTGACAGAAAAACAGGTCTGAGTCCTCATGAAATAATCATGGGACGAGCAATGAGACAAGCACACGTACCTGTCAACAAACTGCTGACTATAACTGATGATCTCGTATTGGACTATTGCAAAGAATTGGCTGATGTGGTGCATTCTGTGTTTCATCAGGTTGGACCGGATGCGACCACTCTTGAAAGAAAACCAGCTCATGATTTGAGTCCAGGAGACTGGGTCCGCATTAAAGTCCACAGAAGAAGAAACTGCTTGGTTCCTCGCTGGGATAAGCCACGTCAAGTGATCCTGGTAACAACAACTGCTGTAAAGTGTGCAGGTGTGAAAAATTGGGTTCATGCCAGTCATACCATCAGAGTTCCAGATCCTGAAGCTCGACCTGTAAGTCAACATCTGGAAATATCAGATACCAGCTCAGCATCTGAAGCAGAAACTGAAGCAATCAGAGTTCCAGATCTTGAAGCTCGACCTGTAAGTCGACATCTGGAAGAATCAGGTACCAGTTTGACAACTGAAGAAGAAACTGAAACGGTCAGAGTTCCAGATCTTGAAGCTTGACCTGTAAGTCGACATCTGGAAGAATCAGGTACCAGTTTGACAACTGAAGAAGAAACTGAAACGATTAGAGTTCCAGATCCTGAAGCTCGACCTGTAAGTCGACATCTGAAAATATCAGATACCAGTTCGGCATCTGAATCAGACCAACCTGAATCCAGTAAAAGACAAAAGGAAGAATCCGAAAGTGAAGGAACTGGTATTGAAACAGGAGAAACAGAACTGATAAAAAGTGACGCTGAACAGCCAAGTACAAGCTTTGGGGAGATTCCTCCAGAAATTATAGAAGTAACTCAAGAAAATTTAGATTCAGACAGAGAAATTGGGGAAATTGCGGAAGAAACATGAGGAGGATTAGATTCAGAACTACAGGCAGAAGAAACACCAGAAGATTCGGATTCAGATAAAGGGACTGAGATCATAAAGTTCAAAGTTAGAGGAAGTGAAGTGAGGTCTGAGACAGAATCTGAAGAAAGTGAAGAAGAAAGAAAGCAAAGAATAGGACCAAGAAAGAGAATTTGGAGAGCAGAACGAGAAGAAAAAGAAAGTGAATTGAAAAGGCCAAGAAAAGGAGTCAATTGGCCCAACGAAATTAAAAGACTAAGATATAAAATAATAAATTTGAACAAAGATAATGCGGAACAAGTAAATGAAATAACAAGTCAGAGAGGACAAAGAAAACCAAGTGAAAGACAGTTGCAGAGACCAAAAAGAGTGAAAAGACCTAACTTGAAATATAAGTCACCTGAATGGCTATACATAGCACTGACCTACATTAAAGAAGTGGATAGCAGTCACGAAATCCCAGACAAAGACTGAACAAGTGGGTGAGAGTGAATTGCACCAAACCTGAAAGACAAAGAAAGAAAACCGGACTAGACATACAAACTGATAAAGTCAAAGAAAGATTCCTGAGAAACCGAAAGGTGGGCCAAAAGGCAGTTGATCTTAATCAACACTACGTCATTTGAGGTGTGGAAACACATTTCTGTTCATATAACTAGACAGTATTACAACATGGTAGACACTGAGAATAGAAGATCTAGATGTGAGTTTTTACGTAGATGGTTTAGGATGTGTTTTTAATGTACAGGATTGCTAATGCTTATCTGGTTTATTTTAGCAATAATAATTCCACTTAGGTTAGTTGTAGAAAATACATCTGTAATAGTGAATGGCACGAATAGTGACAAGCAAGCTAACATAAAGAACACTGCAACATTAGTGGATAGTACTGATTTTCATAGGGATAAGTCAATAACTGATTTCTCCAAGAATGTCTTCACGAAACATTTATACGAATATGTGGAGACAATGGATGTGAGAGATTGTTATGTCTGTATGCAGTTACCCGGTCTGTAACAGAAGGTGTGAAATATCATCACCTTCCTTTGACGTATGGAATAACTTGTAGCGTTTTAGCTAGCTTATTTTATAAAACAGGTAAATTAGAGTATTATTACACTGACATGCTGTTTTTGCTAAAATTCCCGTAATCCCTGAATTAAATAAGGTAAAAGTTGCAAAGGTTTTTGGAGAGTTTTTCTTAGAAACAAAAGAATTAACATTAGAATATACATTTAGACATAATCTCACTTGTAAGTTAAGGAAAGAAGAAAAGATTTTCTTAGACATGGTAGAAGACAGAAGAGTTAAGTTTCAAAGAAAGGTAGCAGGAGAAAAGACAAAAACCCCACCTTGGGCGTTTGAAGAGAGAAGTTACGACAAAGGTGAAACAAATGCAGCTATGGTTCTAGATTGGCCCCAACAGGGAAAATTGTGTAATAGTAGAGATAACACTATGTATGATAACTATTTCGTGGGTTCTAGTGAGTGCCGAGATACATACAAAATTCTAGGGGGATGGGGATTCAAAGGAGGAAAAGATCCAGTATTTCCAGGGATCTATTATATTTGCGGAAATAGAGCTTATTATAGGTTGCCGGACCATTGGTACGGAACATGCTATCTAGGCCTGGTCTTTCCAAAGATTTTTCACGTGGAAAGAGGAACGAAAGGAATTCACGAGATAAGTAAACCATTAACCCGTAGGAGAAGGGAAAGCTTCTCAGAAATAATAGGTGACATTTTTGGAGCATTGATACCAGCAGTGGGTATATCTTTGAATGCATACAAGATTCGGAAATTGTCTACAGTAGTGGATCGTTTATCAACGAATACTGCTGGAGGGTTCTTGATGGTAAATACCGAAATGGTTGCCATGAGAGCTATGGTAATGCAAAATCGACTTGCCCTTGACATTCTTTTGGCAAAAGAGGGTGGAGTCTGTGGAATGCTGAAGGTACAACATTGTTGCACTTACATTCCAGACAAAAGTGAGAATATACAGAAGTATATAAAGAACATTACTGATTTACATAAAGAAATTGCCCCACTGGAGGTTGAAGGTGCTTGGGAGAGACTTGGTAAGAGTTTTTCCTCAATGAAGAAATGGTTCACAGAAATAGGTAGTTCTCTTATTGGGAAAATACTAATACCAGTCACAGTAGTAATAATAATAATGCTATTATTGAGATTAGCATATGTGTGTATTAAAAGAAGAAAAAGACAAAATAGAGTAAAAAGAGAAAATGAGAAAAATAAAGAAAGAGAACGGGAGATGGGAGAGATAGAATTGGAAGAGTTAAAAGAGAACATGTACAAAAGGTCTAAAAGACAAGATGAAAGGAACACAGTTGTTTAAACTAACAAATGCAAGTGGACAAGAAACATTTATCTGATACATTTTTGTAGGGATAGGTTTTTGTGGTGATGTTAAAAATCACCAAAGGGGGAATTGATGGAGCAGGGTAAACGAAATAATGTTGTACCCCTTGGAAATTAATGACCTCTTAATAATTAATAATAGTAACCATTTGAAATACATGTATTAACCAACAACCGCACCTTTTTAGTAAACACTACACGTGGGTAATATGCTGATTTGTGCAAAATCTAATCTATTTACAAATGTGAAGTTAATTAACCTTAGTATTGTGATTTGCGTACTGATTAGAGTAAAATTGCATGATTTGTGTTGCGTAGTAAATTTGTATTGTGGCAAAGAATGCAGATGGTAAGTAAAATGGCTTTAAATGTCGCTTCTGCTAGGTAACACCTAACACGGGTCTTTAGAATGGCGGGTGGTAAACAGAAAGGCTTATTTTCTTTGTTTTAATTTCGGTTGTGTTTGTTCTTATAATAGTTCGTTCGGGCCTGCTAGGCCATGCTTCGGAAAATGGCTGCTGGAAAGGATGAGATCACGTGAGATGACTAAAATGGCCTCCGCGCAGAATCAATACAGAAGTTCCAGTCACGTGAATGCGGCCTGTGCCCGGAGTGAGAGATGTCAAGGTCAATCTGACCTACAATGAAGAATGTGCCAAGTGATTCAGCATGTATTCCTGGGAATGGATGGAAAAGAACCGAGTGACAATGGATGAACTAATATGTGACCATCAAAGATCGCTACAAAATGAATGGACAAGTTGGACTACTTTTGACCCCAGAGTCATGAGACTTATTGTGTGCTTTATTGTCCCCAAACCAGTTTGAACAAGGAGGGCGATGCGGTGACCATCACCACCCCTCCAATGGACCAATTAGCGTGATTCTTGCCCCTAAGGATTGCAACTTTTATGTGTAGTAAGCCAGAGAATAGGGTATAAGAGAGTCTGCTCTTACGTGGGTTGGTTGCTGTTGGTGTTGTTGCCATGCCGCTTCTTTATTTTTCATTTTTCCACCTTGATGCTGCGAAAGACTCTGTCATTTTGGACTTTGAACTTTGACTGGGGGAGGAACGAGATCGTTGCGGGAATTCTGCCCGGGAGGTGCGTCCGAGGAGGTTAGCGGGACAGTCAGTCAGTTTGGGAGTCCTAATCTGTGATCTGCGGTTTATTTTCCTTTGGTGAACCATTCTTGTCATCGCCCCATGGCCGAGGGTAATGCATAATTTTCACTTTTCCTAAAAACCTTTCTTAAATGTTTATTGATATATTAAATATGTTTGTTTAATAAAGAGTTTCACTTATTTGATTGAAGAATTTAGATAAAATTATATTCTAACTTTAAAATGAGTCCGTGGTTCTTGAATAAATTCATGATTTATAAATGTTAAAGGTTTTAATTGTGATTGAGCTGGTCTTAATCACCATCAACTTATTCTACTAGTTGGTCCATCGACCGAATAGCGGAAGTACCTTGATGTTTAGAACCGACAGGATCCAAAGTTAATGCATATAATGTATAAATTATTATTCTGTCAAATTTAACAAGGTATCCTGTTCGTCCAGCAGCACATTCTCCTTAGCGTGTAATCCAGAGATTGAATGAATGTATGTATGCGGTGTCATGGGCCCCACCGACATAAGTTTTGAATAACAATAGGTTGTGTAAGTGTTTTACCTGAATTGGTGTCCTAAAGAGCAATTTATATTAGCCGCGCTGGATCAGGGGCAGTGGAGAGGGAAAGGAATGCAGTCGGTAGGGGAACTAAGGGAGGGAACAAAACGATATTTTGTAAACTAACCAACATTTTTGAAGACTTTCAAACAGAGAGAGGGAGATAGTGTGTACGTTTTTGTTTCTATGTATGTCAAAAGTGCGGGTGAAATCCGACAGGCACATCGCCATACCGGACTGAAAGCACCTGTGCCCAAGTATTTACCAGAAAATACATTTATTAGGGGGTGTAGCACCCTAAACACCCCTCTAAAGCTATGCCCCTGACTGTGGCATAGTGAAGTACTGCTCCACTCCACTGGTGATGGATCTCAATGCCTGGTGCAAGCACCAGGATTAACTTACCTGTGAAATGTCATCAGGAACCCTGCTGGTCCTCTTCAATTATTCAGTAGCGAGGAAGAGGAGTGTAGTGTGTAACTTGACTTGGACAGGGCATGTCAAGATATGAGTTGTTGAACTGCTTCCTTTCTGCAACCGTGTCAACTATCTCCCCCTAAGAATTACCACAGAGAGAATCTCTCAACTTTTATATGCTCTTGCTCCTCCTCAAAATGAGGGGACAGCACACCAAAGTCCACCACTGACACTGTTGAAAACTTGCTATGCCTGTGCCTAGATTTCCTACGGAGTTGACTTGCATATAATTGGTTGGAAATTGGGTAAGTTGCATATCATTAGGGATGTGGATTTGTGTTTACTGTGTATACATTTGGCAGTGTTCTTCTGTTGTATGTTAGTGGGATTTTTCTTTTGGTGTGTTCATGGGGCCAGCTACTTGTCTTTACTTGAGGGTGATATGACATTTTTCCAGCATTAACAAAGTCCTACTGCGGAATTTTTAAAAGATTAATGTGTACCTCTTCTGTATGCACATTTCAAGTGTAATGTCTTTGGTTATGTGAAACTGTATTCCTTTGATGTATTTCTTTCTCCTAATAATGTTATTCTGTGCCTCAATTGCTAAGTGTGCCATTATGCGTCAATTCTTGATCTGGAGGGTGTTGTCTGTGACTTACTTCAAGCCGAGTATGGAAAAGTCTCATCCTGGTTGGCCTGCAGTATTTCTTGAGTTGTTTAATGAATTGGGCCTGACCTACAGGAGTATGGGGGCGGAGGTGGACTTGCATGGTTCTCTCATTTTGTAGTGTATATTTCCTGTTTCACTGGCAGATTTACATCTAAGTATTATTCTCGTGTATTGAGTTGTCCACGCTTCTGGCTGATTAATGTACACACGGGTTAGGGTTCTATAGTACGTACATTTCCAAATGGGCATTTGTGAATTGCCTTAGTGAACATGGCCAATATTCTCTGGAAGTGATACCTGATGACCTAAGGGTTTGATATATTTGATGCTGCAATAAAAAAGGTATAACCGCACCCTAAAGTCGTCTTAGGTTTCTGCAATGACCACCATGAGCGCTGAAATGTTCTTCGTATGTAAAGAAACTAAACAAGAGAACATAAATCATGTGAAGGTGCTGCTGGCTGGGAAGATATTGATTAAGAGAATAGAGAAGAGGTCAAATCTGGGTATTGTTCTAATTTATTATTTTGTTTCTTCTGGTAGAAAAACATATTTCTTAGGTATTTGCCTTTTCATATGTAGGCACTATTAAAATACATACAAACAAAATATGAATGCATTGAACTGATATGGAATTTAGTGACTTTTGTGTGTTCTGACCTTTTTATAATCTGATAAATTTCAAAGGCAGCCACACGAGCACTGACAAAATTTTCCAAGTTTGGCACAGTTTGCCCAATAGAGAGCGAACCCATCAACAATGACCAGAAAACCTGTAAGAGAAAATCAAAATTATTATTCAGAAAATATTCAATATTTCACATACTGAATTGTTGTATAAACAGAGGAGTGGAGGTATCTAGCAAAGGTAGTGAAGGCATAGCCTTAGGACTTGTGAATTAGGACCACACAGAAATGTACATAACCGTTTTTGTGTCAAGGTGATATGACAAGATAATCACACTTATCAAATAAGTAGCAGGTATGTGGGCCTAGGTAACCATACCTCATTTTTGTGATCATGCCTAAACACCAAAACTTGCAAATCAGTAGATAAACTAATGTAATACATTGGGCCACTGGTAGACTGGGATGTGAGCCCTGGTCAAGCAGCAACCACAATCCTTGTTTTTAAATGTTTTTTTAATTGAGCAAAATTTAATTAAGACAAAAACATTTAACTCATCAATCATAATTGCAAATAACCATAATGGGGAAATCACCAATGAAAATAACATTCAGAAAAATACATTTCAAACCTATTGATAGGTAAATGTAGGATATCTAAAAATTCAATGTGTAGGGTTTTCGGAAATTGGAAAATAAGACAAACATTTTAAAATGCTGTTCTTTTTAGATATATTAAAGTGCATATGCATAGTTTATAAAGTGCATATAAAGTTGAATAATATTTATTATGACAACTCCTTACTGATTTAATAAAGTGCTTGATGCAAAAATAAAACAGAATAAAAAAGGACTCTATCACTCTATAAATGCAGAATGAAAAGATACTCCAACAATAAAGTGCAGGAAGCCAGCAGTGATGTTTTCAGTCAACCTGGATTAGATCAGCTAAAACTGTGTCATAATAAAGAAGAAACTGTGACCCTGACCTCGACGACATATAAAATTAATTAATAAACAATACCTACAGCTCTTTATAAATAAAATAAAGTATATATGCATGTGCAAAGTCAACCAGTCGCTTCAACTATAAAGTGCCTAGACTAGTATTGATTTTTTAATCTCAATGTATTAGATTGATCATTCGACCTATAACCCATTAAAAAACACATTATAGCCCTTGACTTAAAGGCATATTTCAACTTGAGGAGATCTCAAAGTATACTGGGCCCCCAGTCCCTAGTATTCAACGTAAAGAAGTCGAAATACTGCCAGGAGGCATTAAATTGCTTTAAGCCCCAACCCTCTTTGCATAGGCTTCTTCAAATTGCTTTGTTCTGATCACTTTATTCAGCCATTCTTGATAGACAGAAACCTTACAGGTTCGGCACATTTGCAGAATCAAAGAACGAGCTATAATAAAAACAATTGACAAGAACTTCTCTCCTGCTTTTACCAAATTCGAAGATTGCCCATTTTTAAAAAAGCCAAGGAGTACCAAGATGGCATCTAAATCAATTGTTACTCCCATGTCAGAGCTTAAAACTGTAAACAACCGACTTCAAAAGGGGAATAACATAGGGCAATAATAAAAAATGTGCAACCAACCCCCTTCGCCCTGCTGCTTAGAGCAAAAACAACAATTGTCCAGTGCCAAATACATTCTATTCAAGGCTGCAGGAGTATAATATGCCATCCAATGAGAAGGAACGACATCCTCTTAAAGTTCGTCGCTCTCAATGACTTACGTCCTAAAAGTGAGATGGTCTGCCACACACCCTCTGAGAAATGGCAGTCAGTTGCTACACGGATGTTTTCTAAAATATTCTTGATAATATCAGATTGCCTCTTTATTTTTAGTGTTAACTGATACCAAATCCCATCCCAACCATCGTATACCTAAAAAAAGCTTGAAATAGAGAGTGGTTATTCAAGAAATAGCCCAGAAAAAGTTGCCGTCCATCTTCACCGCACGTGTCAAAACCTCAAGCCATGTAATCCATCTACCTTGCAAAAGAAAATGCCCCAACTCTCTGAACCCAACATGGCCTCAAAGACTAACTTCAGCTAGGGAAGCAACCACAATCCTTGTCAGGGAGCTCAATCCCCTGGTAGCTTGGCATGGAGCAGTCAGGCTTAACTTAGAGGCAATGTAAAGTATTTTTGCAATACTTTAAACAGTAAAGCAGTGAAAACACCACCCAAAATTGTTTACCCACAGCAGTTTAGAAAAATAGAGTGAAATTTAATAAATGGAACAAGACCAAAATGGGAAATCTCCAATTAGTAAAACAGGAGTTATGAACGTTTAAAGGATAAACTGTAAAGTAGCACCTAAAAGCATACAGCACCAACCACAGCCATCTGGTCTTGCTGGACCGGGTCAAAAGTTCAGGCTGAGTGCGATGGAGCACGGGTCAGACACAGAGCCAGATTAGTCCCATTGAAGGTTTCCCTTCTCAAATTTTGTGGCAAGATTACCGTTCGTCTTGGAGAGGGTCGCAGGCAGCAAGGAGAGTGTTGCAAGTGGTTGTCGGTGTGGCGTGAAGAGCAGGTCAGGCGTCGCGGACGGGCAGGCTGGAGCTTTGCGGTGGCTGTCCTTCATGGTCGATCGATGCTTGCTGTGAGATGAGATGGATTGGCGGCAACTTGCGTTGAACTTCGGTGTGAGCTGTGGGGTTCCGGTGTGAATGGGCCTGTTCGCGGTCATGAAGAGCCCAAAAGCTTGACTAAAAGAGCTCGTCAGCCACACCAAGGGTCCAGGACATGGGAGTCCCCACTTGGGGGTCAGGAACTCCTGCAACTGGGTCCATAAGCTGGTCAGGGAGCATTTTCTGTCCCTTCAGTTCAAAGCAAGAGCCCAGCAGACTAGCCTTTTGAGTGACTCTGGTGTCATGGGTACAAGATGAAGTTGCAGGTCCAGTTCTTCTTCCCCATGCAAAAGTGCAGCAGGTCAGCACAAACAGGGCAGCAGTTCTTTTGTAGCAGGTTCACTGACAAAAGATCGACACCCAACACAACCCCATACCACAATATTGAGTCACAAATATAGATGTCAAAAATATCGACATCCTATATTTATAAAGGTAAGTACAAAAATATTGAAACAAAAATATAGATGGCATAAATATAGATGTAAAAATATCGGTTTTTATATATATAAAAATAAAATATTAAATATATTAAATAAACTTAATTTAAAAAAAAATTGATTTAATATACATTTTAACAAAAATAACAAATGAACTTAACCTAAACAAGTTAAACACATATATAATAATTATTATATATATTTACTGTAAAACAATTAATAAACTATTAATTTAAATTTATTTTATATTTTTAAAAATATAGATAATGTAACAAATAAATATATATATATACATATACCAATAATATAACATTTATGTTAAAAAACATTCTATTGTTAATTAAAACATTAAACTATTTAAAAATATTGAAACTTAAATTTCCCACTCTAATCAATGCAACAGTAGGGAAAGTGTTGGATAGCGAAGGGATAAAATGTACTATTCTCACTACAGTCAGTGCAACATTAGGGAAAGTGTTGGATAGCGGAGGGTTGAAAATTACTATTCCCACTACAATGAGTGCAACAGTAGAGAAAGTGTTGGATAGTGGAGGGGTGAAAATTACTATTCCCACTCCAGTGAGTGCAACAGTAGAGAAAGTGTTGGATAACGGAGGGATAAAAATTACTATTCCCACTCCAATGAGTGCAACAGTAGAGGAAGTGTTGGCTATCGGAGGGGTAAAAATTACTATTCCCACTCGAATAAGTGCAACAGTAGGGAAAGTCTTGGATAGCGGAGGGGTAAAAATTACTATTCCCACTCCAGTCAGTGCAACAGTAGGGAAAGTGTTGGATAGCGGAGAGGTAAACATTTCTATTCCCAATCCAGTGAGTGCAACAGTAGAGAAAGTGTTGTATAGCGGAGAGTCAAAAATGACTATTCCCACTCCTGTGAGTGTAACAGTAAGGAAAGTGTTGCATAGGGGAGGGGTAAAAATTATTATTCCCAATCCAGTTAGTGCAACAGTAGGAAAAATGTTGGATAGCGTAGGGGTAAAAATTACTATTCCCACTCCAGTCAGTGCAACAGTAGGGAAAGTGTTGTATAGCTGAGAGGTAAAAATTACTATTTCCACTGCAGTGAGTGTAACAGTAGGGAAAGTGTTGGATAGCGGAGGGGTAAAAATTACTATTCCCACTGCAGTTGGTGTGACAGTAGGGAAAGTGTTGGATTGTGGAGGGATAAAAATTACTATTCCCACTACAAACAAAATATCAACAAAAAATATTTGAAAAACAAAATAAATTTATAAAAATATATAAATATGTAAATTAAAATTAAAATGCAAACAGATTTAGTATTATAAATTAAAAAATAAAAACATATTATAATGTTAAATACATATCACTAATACATAAAAAATGTATTATACTAATTAAAATATGAAAATATTTTTCAAACAAAGAAATATTTTTTAGTTACAAATTATTTATTAACAAAAACATTATTACATACATTCATTTCATTTACATCCTACCCCATAACACCACACAATTCACAACCCACATCTAAATTAAAAATAAAATGTACTTCCATAATTAACATAATAAATTATCAATTAAATCAGTATTATTAATTAAAAAACAAATTAAAACACATAGAAATTAATTAACTTCCCATCCTTTACCCCTATGAACCCCACAAACCACACCTAAAATTAATTACACAATTCCCATATTTAATGTTCAAGTAATGAAATATTATTAATTAACAAATAATTATTAATTCATTAAAAATAAATTACTTCCCACCCTTTACCCCTGTAAATCCCACAACCAGCACCTAAAATTAATTAAAAAAATTCATATTTAATTTTCAATTAATTAATTATTAATTAACAATTATTAATTAATTAAAAATAAATTACTTCCCACCCTTTACAGCTATAAACCCCCAACGCGCACCTGGAATTAATTACACAATTTCAATATATAATTTTCAATTAATTAATATTGATTATAACTAATTATCAAATTAATTAAAAATAAATTACTTCCCACCCTTTACCCCTATAAACCCCACAACCCACACCTAAAATTATTTAAACGATTTCCATATTTAATTTTCAATTAATTGATATCAATTAACAACAAATTAATAATTGCTTAAAAATAAATTACTTCCCACAATTAACAAAATTGATAACTACTAAAAAAGGAACACATATATTAAAAAACAAACAATAATTATACAAAAAATACATCACATACATTTAAAATATATGCTAAAATACATAACACTAACTAAAAAATCAATATTTTAAACAACTATAATTTTGCAAACGATATTATTGACTTCTATATTTTTTTAAATTATATTTCTTACCTTAAATTCGATATTCTTGACCACGATTTTCTTGCTGTCGATATTTCTCACTGACTATATTTAGGACTCGATATTCCTGTAGTTGGACATTTCCAACTCAATATTTTGTCCGCACACCTTTGTAGCAATAGTAAAGCAGAGCAATAGTCCTTGTAGAAGCACAGCAGTCCTTCTTCCTGTCAGAGTATTCAGAGGTCCATAGGTGTACTGAAGAGTTGGTGTCTGAGATCCTTCTTTTATACCCTGGTGCCCTGGTTGAAGCTTCTCGACAGTGACTTTGAAGTGCATGGAATTTCCTGCCTCCCCTGCCCTGGCTCCAGACTGGCTGAAGTGACAATGCAGCGTCGTTAGGCCCTTTGTGTGGGCAGAGCACAGGCTATTCAGGCGTTAAGTGGGGCTGTGCTCGGATCCGCCCCCCCATCCTACCAGCGGATATACCACACAGGCACACCTAATCCCTCTATTGTGTGACTTTCTAGGAGTAATCCACAAAGTCTAGCCGGTCACCACTGGCGTCCCACAGGGTCTTCCCTTAGCCCCCTTCTTTTTAATATCTACGTTACTCCTCTGGTCTATTTAGCCGAGGACTTGGGGGCTAAGGTGATAGCCTATGCTGACGACACCCAGCTTCTCTTCACGTGGGGAAAGGATGAGGACTCTGTTTCCTTTGTACAGCATTGCTTGTCTTCGGTTTTTGAGTGGCTTGCGGCGGCCCAACTCAAATGCAACGAAGACAAGTCAGAGATCCTTCTCTATGGTAATTTCCCCCCTGGCTTTAGAAACTCGATCTGGCCTCCTGGGTTCCCGCTACCAACCTCCAATGGGAAATCCGCAAAAAACCTAGGAGTGTGGTTTGAGGATAACCTCTCCTTTTCTGCTCAGGTGAAAAAGCTCTCAGGCAGTTGTTTTGGCCTTCTCAAAACACTAAGGAGCTTTTTACCTCTCCTTCCCAGGTCTGCCAAAGAGACGGTTATCCGTGCCCTGATCCTTTCTCGATTGCACTACGCTAATGCGTTGTACATAGGCATCCCTGGATACTCTCTGAATACACTCCAGGTCATTCAGAATGCGGCCGCTAGGCTGCTCCTGGGAATTGCTAAGAGGAGCAGCGTGCGTGAACATCTTCGCGTACTCCACTGGCTTCCCGTGGCGGACCGGGTCAAATTTAAATCCCTGGTCAACCAAGCCCTCTACGGTCGTGGGCCCGCCTATTTACAGAAGCGGTTTACCTTTTATGTCCCTTTGAGACAACTGCGTTCTTCAGCCCTCCTCCTAGCTAGGGTCCCCCGCTTCATCCGCCACAAGCTGGGCGGCTGCTCTCTGGCTGTCAAGGCTGCCCAGGCTTGGAATGCCCTTCCGTTTCTACTACGCAACACTCAAGACCCGCTAGCTTTCAAGAAACTTTTAAAAACTCACCTGTTTCCGTAATTGTTGGTGGTGTAGTTCAGGGACTCCTCTTGGATCCGCGCTGGGACACTCTTCGGAGTAGCTGTTGCGCGTTATAAGAGCACTTAACATAACATATCTGTCAGTTACACCCAGTCATGTGACCCAGTCCAGGCATTAAAAGTGGCATTTTAAAAATTGTGATAAAAAAAATGACTTCACTACTAAGGGCCCGATTCCGATCTTGCTCGGAAAGCCCTACGGCCGACTAGCGCCAGTAGAGCTTTCCGAGCGACTTGGGCTCCTGGGCTCCGTGCGACAGAGTACGATGCGCTGCAGCGCTGACGGACTCGGGTCGCTCGGAGCCCCATTGAAGTCTATGGGAGCCTGGTGTACGTTGCGTACATAGGCTCCCAAACACAATAAACGCACGTCTCGGACAAGGGCGCCTCCTGTTGCGGGGACGCACCGTGCATGCAGTGATCGAGTCGTAGGGGCCCGGTTGAAGGAGGGCCGGCTACGGACCCCCGTAGTCCGCTTCCCGGAGCTTTTTCGAGTCGGAGGCTCTGACTCAATCCAGCTGCTCAGCGCGCGCATCGTACTTGGTCGTCCGGAAATCCGCCCCGTTGCGCTGTGCGTTTCGGCCATGGCGGACTCGTCCTGAGGGGATTGCTGACGCGAACGAGTCGCTCTGAGTGTGAGGCGAATATCGCATCGTACTTGCTTGCTCGTACAGCTGTACTAGTCACCCGGAAATCACGCGTACAACTCGGACTCGCTACTGACGGATGTCGTCAGGAGCGCTTCCGAGCGAGATCGGAATCGGGCCCGAAATAGAGATTTTCATCCAAATTCCAAAGACACCAAACATGGATTGGTTAGCTCTTCCCCTTTGGAAATTACACTTATACAATTTAACAAGGTAACTCTAATTTTATGGTATAGGAAATATAAGCCTTGTAGTAGTGAAAAACAAATGTAAGAGATTTTCACTACCAGGACACGTAAAACTTAAAAGTACATGTCCTGCCTTTTAAATACACTGCACCCTGCCATCTGGGCTGTCCAGGGCCTACCCCATGGGTGACTTGTATATATAAAAAAGGACAGTTTGGGCCTCGCAAAAGGTTTATTTTGCAAGGTTGAAATGGCAGTTTAAACTGAACACACAGACTTTGCAATGGCAGGCCTGAGGTATGTTTAAAGTGCTACTTATGTGGGTGGCACATTCATTGCTGCAGACACACCAGTAGGATTTAATATACAGACCATGGGTACATATAGTACCACTCTACTAGGGACTTATAAGTAAATGAATTATGCCAATTGGGTATAAGGCAATATTATCATGTTTAGAGGAGTGAGCACATGCACTTTAGCACCTGTTAGTAGTGGTAAAGTGCTCAGAGTCACAAGGCCAGCAAAAATGAGGTCAGAAAAAAAGGAGGAGGAAGGCAAAAAGTTGGGGGGAAGACCACCCTAAGGCTGACAGGTCTAACAAATAAAAATGCCTGCAAACCTCTGAGCTCCTTAACATATTTAGAGGGGAAGATTTATAAAATCGAAATGATAGCCAGCCAATGTTTACTGGCCATGATCTCACAGCCACACTCCAATAAATGTGATTAAGCTTTGTGAAGCCTAGAATACATCACTATTCAGAAAACAAAATGAGTTAATAATTCAAATGTGCTAGAAATATGTCAAAATAAGCAGTACAGTGAAGTGGTCTTTATCCCAATATGATAATCTGTCTTTTGCTCTTCCCCCATAAATTACAACTCTAGGCACTCAAATTTCCTAATAACATAATAATGCATTTTTAATAAATATTTTATGATTTACATTCCTTTGAATTCATACATGCTGCTTGCGACTAATTTGAATAAAGCCATAGAAGCATTCTGTCAGAATTTACTGAATGTCTTAAAAGTGTTTGCAACTAGCATTTTCAAATGTTGTACTGAATACCTAAATGTTATCTCACAAAACCAGAGGTTTTTTATTTATGCAGCCTTTATTGTTTATTTGACAGCACTTTAATGCACTACAAGACCCAGAATCCATGGCTTAAAACAGTAAATGACAAAACAAGTATAATGAACCCCACATAGTGTAAATAAGGTTCCTTAGCTCATGGCTTCGATCGGATGCTGTGCCCAGGCTGTCGGTATGAGCAATGACTCACTGTGTGTCTGGCAAAAACAGCAACTGAAAAAGCAGTAGATTGGCAAAACAGTAAACATTACCCACACTACAAAATGTAGCCCATTTGGGCTAAAGAATACTGGTTTTCAGGCATCGTGGACGATAATGGTCTGCTCCCATAAGTCCACTAGTCCATTACATTGTCCTCGAACTGCTGGGATGGAGTGAGGTTCCGCTGGAGGTTGTACCTCGGGAGACCACGGTCGTGTCACTCTGCTTCAGTGATGGGTCCTTTGGTGCCCGCTTTCGCCACAGACAGGACAGGCAGTGTGGTTGGTTCAAAAGTTCCCCGGGGATGCTACGGTGGCGTGGAGTCTGCTAGGTGGGGCATGGGTGTATTGGCCAGTTCTAGATCATCCAGGCTCTCCAGGGTCTGATCAACTGTCGTGTTGGGTGGATCGCTGGGATTTTCCTGGAATCGTTTGAAATGGGAAACATTCCGGGTGACTGTATATTGGCCTCTGGATGCTGATACCATGGTTCCCCATATGCTGGTGACTTTCCATGGATAGTGTTCAAACAGGAGTCAGAATTTACTACTGAATGCCTGTCTTTTACTAGCACCAGTCGCGAATGGAGAGTCTTGGTGCTTTCGTTCGCCTGTGTAGGGATGCTCAATCAATCAAGATTTGTAAAGTGCAGCTGCATCAACTGTGAGTTTCTCGAGGCACTAGGGGACCATGCTCATGCTGCCCGTGGTCTTAATGGTCGAACATTCAGGTCTTGAGGTCCTTCCTGAACTGCTGGAGCAAAGGTGAGGCGCTGAGGCGCAGGGGGAGGTTGTTCTAGGCCTTGGCTGCCAGGTGGGAGAAAGAGCGGCCACCACAGTTCGTCCAGCAGATGCATCGGGTGGCTGCTATGGAGAGGGATTCGGAGTGGAGTTTCCTGGTAGGTTGGTGGAAATTCGTTCAATTGTTGAGGTACACCGGTTCTCCATTGTGTAGTGCCTTGTAGGCGTGGGTGAGCATCTTGAAATGGCATCTCTTAGTGACTGGTAGCCAGTGGAGCTTCCTGAGGTGAGGATGATGTGCATTCATCAGAGGAGCTCGAGAATTAGTTTTGCTGTTGTGTCCTGTATAGTCTGGAGTTTAGTCATGAGTTGGGAGGTGATTTTTACATAGAGGGAGTTGCCATAGTCTAATCTGCTGGTAAGGAGTGCTTGCACGACTGTTCACCTGGTGTTGGGTGGGAGCCATCTAAAGACCTTCATGAGCATTTGAAGGGTGAGGAAGCAAGCGGAGGAGACAGCGCTGGCCTGCTTCTTCATCAATAGCTGGCAGTTGAGGATGATGCCAGGGTTGCAGGCGTGTTTGGGGAGGTTTGGGGGTTGGGCCCAGCTCAGGTGGCCACCATTCGTTGTTCCAGAGGGTATCCTTGCCTTTCCCGAAGATGAGTACTTCTGTCTTGTCAGTGCTGAGTTTGAGACAATTACTTTTTCATCCAGACGTACATGTCTTTCATACATCTTTGGAAATTGTCCTTGGTGTCCATTGGATTCAAAAATATGTTGGGGTCTACCCAAATTACCCTCCTATACCTGGGTAAAGTACTACAGAATGTAGAAAAATGGGGGATGGCAAGGAGGAAAGAATATCTATAACCACTCACTAATAGGGAACTTCATATTACCCTATTGACAGTACATCGTCCTATCGTAAATTTGTATGCCTTATTCAAAACAACAAATCATATACCACAGACACATTTTTTGAGAAAATATCATTATTTTTGTTTCTCTTTTAAAATTTACAAACATATATACAAACAACATATACATCACAAATCAACATAAACCAAATTCATTAGCTCCTTCTACCCATTTGATTGGAAACTAATCAGCGTTTACAGACTAAATCAAGGTAATACACTGCGAGGTAGTCTTCTATGCACACGAGGTTACCACACCTCTAAAGACCTCATTTCAAATGTGCTTTCAATCATGAGAATTTTTTATTATCAATTCCAATTGGACTCCTCTGGTCATCGACGCGGACGCGTTTCGGCCTTCATTTACATCTTGGCCTCCTCAGGACAAGGGTAAGGGAACAAACCTAAATAAATATAAAATACAACATTTGTACCAAACAAAAAGAATCACTGTCCCTATCTCTGTGCAAACCATGCCGGGCACAAGCACCGCTGGAAGACGTCTCACCGAAAAGGAAAAAGGACATGCAGAGTAATTAAGAAGTTGGAGGAAGAAATTGGCAGTGACACTACGATTGCCGATGCGAAGTCCCTTCTGGACTCCATTGAGAAAACCATATCAGACTTCAAAACACATACGGTAAATTTAAAAACCTCTAAAGTCACCAAAGACTTAAAAAACTTTAAAACAGAGTTGGTATATCCATACTTGAAGGAGGATTTTTTCAAAAATAATAACCCAAGTACTTTGAACCTTCAATATCGGGGGAGATCCCGTAGGAAATTCATTACTTTCTCGGATACCTCCTCAGATTCAGACCAGGGATCTGGATCTTACTCCCAACCCTATCAGCCCTATTATCAATACCTGAGAGCCCTTCCTTTTTTAGACAGAGGAAACAGGGGAAGGGGATTCAGAGGGGAATGGAGAGCCCCAGCTCAGAATCAAGAACAGGGAGTGTTCAGGGCACGACGAAGAACATACAGGCGATAGTACAGGACTCTGATAAGAGTATAAACATCAATAATGACCTGATGCCCATTTATAATCTTTTGAAGCATCCTTTGACAGATGTGGAACGACAGGTTTTACGTAAAGGTCTGTCCTTTGTCCCTCTCACCATACAGGACCCTGTCAACACTAAGACAGAGGTCCTTCAGTTTTTACGGAAAGTGAGATTGAAGGCCTTCTTTGCAGATCAAAGTGAGGTTAACGATAAAAATACTAGTGGGTTAAAGAATAAATCGTCCTTTTGTCCAGTGAGTGCCTCTATGCCCAATGAGATTCTCCTATTCGAAGACCAAATACTAAGGGAGATTGATGACCTTAATGGAAAAAGAATCTTCTTTAAATCCAACTTCTCAAGAGAAGAACAAATTGCGTTGAAAGATCTGGCTGATAACCCCCTTACAGTTATTAAACCTGCTGATAAGGGTGGGGGGATCGTCCTGTGGGACAGGGACGACTACGATACAGTGATAGTGAATCAGTTAAATAATCAAGAACACTATCGTCCTATTGCCGATAATCCTACCTCACGTCTTAAAGCCCAAATTTTACACCTTACAACACAGGCTCTGGATGAAGGATATCCACGTCGACAGTTTATGACCAGAGGAGTCCAATTGGAATTGCTAATAAAAAATTCTCATGATTGAAAGCACATTTGAAATGAGGTCTTTAGAGGTGTGGTAACCTCGTGTGCATAGAAGACTACCTCGCAGTGTATTACTTTGATTTAGTCTGTAAATGCTGATTAGTTTCCAATCAAATGGGTAGAAGGAACTAATGAATTTGGTTTATGTTGATTTGTGATGTATATGTTGTTTGTATATATGTTTGTAAGTTTTTAAAGAGAAACAAAAATAATGATATTTTCTCAAAAAATGTGTCTGTGGTATATGATTTGTTGTTTTGAATATGGCATATGAATTTACGATAGGACGATGTACTGTCAATAGGGTAATATGAAGTTCCCTATTAGTGAGTGGTTATAGATATTCTTTCCTCCTTGCCATCCCCCCTTTTTTCTACATTCTTAGTGTCCATTGGGTCGTTGGTCAGGGAGAGGATGAGTTGGGTGTTGTTGGCATAGGAAATGATATTGAGTCTGCGGCTCTTGATGACGTTGGCCAGGGGTGGCATGTAAATGTTGAAAACGGTTGGGCTGAGGGATGATCCTTGAGATACAGTGCAGCTGATGTTCTTGGGGAGTGAGGCATGTGGAGGGAGGATGACCTTCTGCCTTCTTCCTGTGGGGTAGGATGCAATCCACTTAAGAGTTGCTCCTTGGATTCCGATCTGGTGGAGTCTGTTGATCAGTGTGTGGTGGGATGCGGTGTTGAAAGCTGCTGAGAGGTCAAGGAAGATGAGGGCTGCTATTTCTCTGGGTCTATCAGCAATCTGATGGTCTAGCAGAAATCTCAATTCGTCCGTGGCTGCAACTATGGCTGTTTCAGTGCTGTGGTTAGCTCTGAAGCCAGATTGGGAGGGGTCCAGATGGTTGTGGTTATCCAGATGTCTAGTGAGCTGGATGTTGATCGCTTTCTCTATGACCTTGGCTGGAAAAGGGAGCAGGGAAATGTGTTGGTAGTTCTTAGGTTCTCCCGGGTCCGCCAATGGCTTCTTCCGCAGCAGCTTCATGTCGTGATGTTTACATTTCTTGGGGAAAAGTGGGCCGTGGTAATAGAGGAGTTGAGGACCTTGGAGAGTTCTTTACTGATGGTTTGATCGCCAAAGTTGAAAGTATGGTTTGGGCAGGGGTCTACTGGGGCTCTGGAGGGGATAGATCTCATGATGGATGCCATCTCCTTCTCAGTGAGGGTGTTCCACGAGGTGAGCTGGTGTGTGTGTGTGTGTCAGTTGGCAAGATGCAGTTGATGCTGTCCTCGGCGGGGGTTGGGGTGCTCAGCGGTTTTGTTCTTCCTGACAGAGGCAAGCATGACTCAGCGGCACAGGGTCTTGTTCCCATGTTGAGTGATGGGGGATAACATCCTCGACCCTTCATCCGAAACAGAGGATGCTGGGAACTACTCCTGTGGTGGTGTGTGGAGCCAGGTGGTAATATTTCGGTAGAGTGGAGATTGCGCTTTCTACACACTATTTCTCTGCTTGAGCTTTGCGAATAACATTCATGATGGTCCTCATGAACCTTTCAACCTCACCGTTGGCTTGAGGCCAGCAGGGGGGATCCAGTGGTGTTTGGTTCCTCTGGATGCCAAGTAGTTGGCGAGGTCCTGGTGTTAAAAGTTGGTCCATTATCTGTGCGGATCTCCTTGTGGGTGGCTATGATTTTTTCCAGCTTTGTAATCCTTATTATTGAAGTTTTGTAGAGCGCGCAGCTACTCAAAATGGGTTTCCCAGCGCTAGGCCTTCACAAGTTATGTTATCAGATTGATAGGCTGGTTTACTCAAACAGACAGGTTTTTAGTTGTTTTTGAAAGATGGAGACAGGCTGACAGGATTGTGGCATTGTGTTCCATAGTTTGGGTCCTTGGTAGGAGAACGCAGGGCCTTCTAGACATGTTCTTTTAACTCTAGGAATGGAAGAAAGGTTGTTGTTGGTAGATCACAGGGAGCGATGTGGTTGGGAGGGTGAGACCAGTTGGCTGAGATAACTAGGGCTAGTGTTTGTTCATAGTTTGCGCATGTGTCACAGTGTTTTAAATTGAATTCTTCTTTCCACTGGCAGCCAGTAGAGTTCAAGCAAAAGCTTAGCTGTGGGGGTGAGCTTTGGGGGGTTTAAAAGCAGTCTTGTGACAGCAGTTTGGACTAGCTTGAGTCGCTTGATAGCACCTTTAGTAATACCCAGATATAGAATGTTGCCATAATCCAGTCGGGAGAGAATCAGCACCTCTATTACTGTTCTTTGTGGTGGGGGCGGCGGTCAGCTGAGAATCTTTCTCAGCCATCTGAGCTTTCCAAAGCAAGAAGCTGCTACCTTTGTAATCTGGGTGTTCATTGAAAGCATGCTATCTATCCATATGCCGAGATTCTTGACAACTTGCTTTGGAATGGGGCAAGTCCTGAGAATCTTAGGCTATAGATGAGGGCCCCACAACTAGAGATGGTTGCCTACCACCAAGATTTCAGTCTTGTCACCATTCAATTTGAGATGATTAGTATTCATTCAGGCCAGCACTTTCGACATGCAGGTATTTAAGACACCTGCATTCTGGTGTTCCTGGGCTGCCAGAGAGACTATGATCTGGGTGTCCACCGCGTATAAGAACAGAGTCAGATCACAGCTGTCTACAATGTCAGCCAGAGGATGTGCATAAACATTAAACATAATTAGGCTGAGGGTCGATGCCTGCGGTACCCCATAGGACAATGGATACATCTGTGAGCAGTGCTGTTTCATATGAAATTGAAAACAGCGGTCCTGCAGAAAGGACTTGAACCATTGCAAGGCAATGCCACACACACCTATATCTTCTAATCTCCGCATTAAGAGGTTATGACTCACTGTGTCAAAGGCAGAACTTAGGTCCAATAAAATCAGAGCAGCGGTACCTCCTCTGTTCAACTATGCTTTAAGGATTGTCTCTTCCACGTAGGTGGTCTTCATGATTTCGACCTCTGCATACTTTGAAAAGACATTGATGACCACCAATAAATGTCTGCCATCTTGGAGACTGGCAAAATCTGCACTAGCGTGGTGCCACAAAACCTCCTGTGCTTGTTCCATGATGACTGGGGGAGGGAGTTCGCTTATTCCTGTGGCCTGGCAGAGTCGTATTGCTGGACTGTCTCTTCAACCTTCTCATCTAGGCCGGGAAACCAGACCTTGCTTCTCAATCTGCTTTTCATTTTGACTACTCGCTGGTGTGACCCATGGGCTAGGTCTACCATCTGATGAGTCAGACTGGCCAGGACAATGATTCCGGCCCCCTGAGTAGGCAATCTTCTGCCGTGATGATGGGTTAGTCTCTCATGTGATGCAGAGACTTTAATGTGCTATGGGCTTCGGCCATCTTTACAGGGAACACTGCCGCTATGGCTTGTTGGAGGCAGTCGTCTGCTCAGGTGGCTTCAATGATGTCAGTCAGAGATATGGGAATGGGGCGTGATTGTTCTATGACTACCCTGGCGTATTCTTCTGCATTCTCAGCGTCCTGCTCTTCTCAAAGCGTGGCAGAGAGGGCGTGTCTCAAGAGGGTTGTGAGCTCTGGGTCAATATTTTATGGAGTAGTGGTACTCCTGTAATTGGAGTATCCATTTGTCCATTTGTGGCCCCTTTGAACAGTGGAACTAACAACTTGTGATCAGTACTCACTGTGAACGGATGTCCATACAGGTAGATGTGGAAATGTCTGCAGCCCCAATGGATTGCTATGGCTTCCTTTTCAGTGTGTGAATATTGCTGCTCAGTAGGGGTCAGGGCATGGTTGGCATAGGCAACGGGGGCACACTACCCACACTGTTGCTTCTGGGACAGCACAGCTCCTCAACCTGTGGGTCTGGTGTCTACTGTTGGTTCAGTTTCCTTGCTGGTGTCAAATTAGACAAGGATGGTATCTTCAGATAGGGCCTGCTTGGTGTCTTGGAACAATTTCTCTTGTTTGGGGCCCCATTGCCAGGGGGTGGACGTCTTGGTGAGGTCAGGTAGCCGTTTGGTGAGTTAGATAAGGCTTTGCATGAAGCAGCAACAAAACGTGACCTCCCCAAGAAACTCCTGTCCCCAGTGACAGTGGATGGCACTCGTGCGGATTGAATGTCATAGGCTTGGCCGGGTCAGGAGGGACCCCCTTGGCTGAGAAGCGGCAAACCAAAAATATTTCTCCTCCTTCAGAAATTAACATCGACTCCATATCTACTTGGTTGGCCGCTTTCTTCTTGGGTTCTTTCCTGGGGATTGCTGAGTGGCAGACCTTGGAATAGTGGTTCATGTTGCCACATGCAGAGCATTTCCTCCTTTTGCCGGACAGTTTCCAGAGTGTAGGTGGGTCCTCCATACCATATACATGGTTTGGTGGCTTGGGGTGGCCTCTTTTATTGTGAGGCAGTGTGGTGGCTCCTACCTGGTTGACTGGCTCGTTCTTGATGGCGCAGTGGAGCGTGGTTTCCATGTGGACTGCTCGTGACTTCGACAGCCCCATCGACCGACCCCTGGTGAGGATGTCTGCCATCGTCTTGCGGGGCACTTGAAGGATGTGTTCACACAGCTTTACCGATGACCATCCCAGATAAACTGAGCCTGGATTTCCTCTTGCTCATCTGGAAGGTTGCACATGCCCCCTAGCACACTGGTGTTTCACCAAACATGTGAAGCCAGACTCAGCCTTTCTCAGGTCACAGGAGCTAAGGATGATTGTGTAACTAGACAACATGGTTTTCTTCAATCAGAAGAATATTTTAATAGATCAGGTACAGAGGGAGGTGGACCTTAAATGGAATCTGGCGTTAATGGTGAAAGTAGACAAATCGGATCTCTCGCTCTCCTTCTCACAGAATGGACTTTTGGGGTTTTCTAGTAAACTCTAAAAAAAGGCATATTGATGATACCGAAGGGGATCAGAAGAGTTAGGATCTGTCCAGACCTTTATTTCTCTAAGGCATCTGTCATGGATAATAGGCCTGTTAACCTCTTCCATACAGGTTATCTGTCTCAGTCCACTATCCTACAGAGCCCTACAAAGACTAAAAAACAGACACTTACATAAAAGGCTACGCTATTCTCAGATGATCCCTTTAAACACTGAGGCTAAAGATGAGGTGTCTTGGTAGCTTGCACATGTGGACAATTTTCTCTTAATGCCCCGAACTTGTATAAGAGTCAGATGTACGTCTTTGTGAATGGGGTGTAAGGTGTGGCAACCTTTAGACTGGAGGAAGATGCTCCAGCAAATAGTCATCAATGCACATAAACTGGGCAGAGCTTCTTGCAGCTCATTTGCAGTTCAAAGCCTGTTGAAAGGTGAAGTAAAGTGTGCACTTCTCCTCTACATGGACAGTGTGACAGCAGTTAGGTATGTCATCAAGTTAGCGGGGGGGCAGTCGAAAACATTGATGGAGCTAGCAAAAGCAGTGTGGCAATACTGGCTCAGACAGGATATCTCACTGTTAGCAGAATACATGCCAGGCTCAGTAAATGGGGTAGCAGATTGGTATTCCAGGAATGTACTGAACAGAAGCAATTGGAGTCTAGACTACCAGGTATTGAAGGTCTAGGAAGAACAGTGGGGACCTTGTTATATAGATATATTTGCATACAGACTCACAACTCAGTTGGACTGGTCCTTAAGTTGGAATACAGAGGTGATACACTATGTTTTCCCTCCCTTTGTCATGATATCAAGAAGCTTAGAGAAAATTTGCAGACAATAAGCAAGAGTAGTGATGGTGATGTCCCTATGGAGGAGACCGCCCTGGTACCCAACTCAGAACTTTTAGTTGAGTGGTTGGCTCTGCAACCAGTTTTCCAAGAGATGATGAAGAGTCCTTTCGGACATGTGCATCTGTTGGTTTCACAGAACAAGCTGGTTCTCATGGTATGGAACCTTTCAGGATGTTTTCAAATGTGGCAGGCCTTTCAAATGAGGCCACAGGTTACATCGAAGAGTCACAGGCCTCGAGCACAACCTAGGCTTACAGATAAGGCTGTGAACTTAAGAGCAGCTGGTGTCTGGAGAGGAGTCTGGATCCCATTTTAGCAGATGTTGTGGGATAATATATTTCTTAGCTTATTCAGCAGCAAATGAAAGGTGTTACCGGACTATTAATGAATACAGATCTGCGATTTCAGCAGGGCATCAGCAGGTTGATTGGAAACTGACTGGGGAGCATTATATTAATAAACCTCCTAGGCCCAGGGTTATGGTCATGTGGGATATTAATCTGGTGTTACATTTGTTTGAATCCTGGAAAATAATGATCTTTTATCACTTACTTGATTAGAAGTTGGTGATCTTATTATGTAGAGTATCTAATGTTAGAGGTTTAGATATTGAGGCAATGCAGTACACGCCAGATGGGGTATACTTCTACATTACTAGGAGAACTAACAAAACGTCCTCATTTGTAGAATTTCCAAGTTTCAATGTGCATCCTAATCTTAATGCGGTAAAATGCCTTAAGTTATTAATAGCCCGAAGAAAGCCTTATTTTTCAGTATCTTCCTCTACTCTGAGTAGATAGGTCAGTTGAGTTATGTTATGTCAAGTAATGATCACCTGTGAAAGAATCTAGGGTCTTGAACAGGTAAGTAGGCGAATGATCCTTGCAGTTATTCGAAGGTTCCAGATTTTCAACCTCTTGTGGAACTCAAGAAGTGAGAAGGAAGTCCTAATGTGCTGGGAGATCAAGTTCTATGTTTTAGGTGCACTGTAGGAGAAGGAGCGATATTCTCCTTTTTTGTGAATGTGGGGGCTGTATGCGGGCTGGTGGATGTTGGTGTTGGTCCGAACTCTGACAGCCACCAGGCAGAGTCCCAGGGGAGGTCTTGTTACCGAAATTCACGACTTGCGTCTTATCGGAATTGAGCTTCAGGCAGTTTGTCATCATCCAGTCTGCTAGCATAGTCATGCAGTCAGTGAAGTTGGTTCTGGAGGTGGCAGTCTTGTCCATCAGGGAGTTGAGTTGGGTGTTGTCAGTATATGAGGTGAAGGAGATGCCTTGAGATCGGATGATGTTGGATAGTGGGGTCATTTAGATGTTGAACAGGGTGGGCTGAGGGAAGATTCCTGGGGGACTCCGCAGATCAGTTTCTTGGTTCCTGATGTGAATGGTGGCATACTAATGCTTTGGGTTCTTCAAGTGATGAAGGAGTAGATCCATTGGAGTGCGGGTCCTTGGATGCCTATGTTGTGGAGTCATCTGATCAAAGTGTTGTGGGAGATGGTGTCGAAGGCTGTAGATAGGTTAGGTATGATTAGGGCTGCTGTTTCTCTGTGGTCCAGGATGGTCCTATTGTTTTTGGTGGCTGCGATGAGTGCGGTTTAAATGCTGTGGTTCTTTTGGAAGCCAGACTGGGTGTTGTCTAGTAGTATGTAGGTCTTGAAGAGGGTTAAGAGTTTTTTGTTCATGGCCTTCTCCATCACTTTAGATGGGTACAGGAGCAGGGATATTGGATGGAAGTTGCATAGTTGGTTTGGGTCGGCTAATGGTTTTTTGAGGAAAGTTTTGATTTCTGCATGTTTCAAGCCATCCGGGAATGTGGTGGATGTGATGGAGGTATTGATGATGTGGGAGAGGATGTGCTCATTGGGGAATGTTCTCAGTTGTAGATGTGGTTGGACCATGGGTCCATGGGGGCCCTTGAGTGGACGGTCTGCATTATTGATGCTGTGTCGTCTCTGATGAGGAGTGTCCATTTGGTCAGATGGTTGTCTTCGTTGGTAGTTGGCAGCTTGGCAATGAGGTCGACTGGTTCCGGTTGGGATGGGAAGTTGCTGTATATATTGGTGATTTTTCTTTGGAAAAAGTTTGATAGGTCATTGCAGAGTTTTTGTGAGGGGAGATGTTGATAGTTGCGGAAGGTGTGGTGAAGTCCTTTATGATTGGGAAGATCTCCTAGCTGCTGTTGGAGCATCCTTCAATGCTTCAGCTAGTGCACGTTTCTTGGTGTCTCGTAGATGCTAGTGGTAGCATCTGAGAGCAGCCTTGTAGGTAAATCTGTCTGCACATTAATTGCTGGTTCTCCATTTCCTTTCTAGTTGCTTCCAGTGTAATTTTGATTTTCAGAAGTCCTTTATGTACCAGCTGGCTTTCTTGTTGGATGTTCTTTGTTTGTTTGATTTGATGGGTGGGAGGGAGTTTGCACAGTCCTGATGAAGTTTGTGATATCCTTATCGAGGTCCTTTGTTGGGTTGGGTTGATCTGTGGTAAGGGCACTGAGCCAATCTGTTTCAGAGATTTTGCCCCAGCTGAGGCTGGGAAGGCTGGTGCTGGTGGGTGCATTGACTGCTGTGTGTTGATCTTGAAGTAGATAATGGAGTAGTCAGTCTATATGAATGGTGTGGTGGCTATGTATTTAATGGTGTCACTAGTAGTGAAGATGGGGTGCAGTATATGTCCATGGTGATTGTGTGGGACATGAGGCAAGCTGAGTGAAGTATGTTGCCCAGACATTCGAAGAGTGCTGTGGAGCAGTGGTCAGTCCTGTCTTGCAAGGGGAAGTTGAGGTTGCCGAGAAGTAGGTTGGCTCTGGAGTTGATGGTGAGTGGAGTGACGAAGTCGGTGATGAGATGAGAAAAGGTGGTTCGTGGTCCAGGTGGTTGGTAGGTGAGGGTCCCATGCAGGGTGAAGTTATCGGGAATTTGTAGTTTGAAGATTAGGTATTTCATGAATGGGGCGGCGGTTTCAGTGGAAGTCGAACACTAGGATTCTTTGAAGATGATTGTGAGTCCTCCTCCAGGCTTGTGGCTGTGATCTTGTCATGCGATCTTATAGCCTGAAAGTATTGCTGTGGCTATGTCAGGTGCGGATGTGGAGTAGAGCCAGGTTTCCGTGATGAAGACGAGGTCTGGTGTGTCGCTGCTTAGTAGGTCCCAGATTTCAGTTGCGTGTTTGCTAACTGATTGTGTGTTGAGCAGCATGTATGCGAGTGAGTGTTGTGTGGGTTTGTGGTAGCTTGGGATGTTAGCTGGGGTGGAGGTAATGTAGTTGGTTTGTGCTTGGGGGCATGTGTGGGTAACTGCATGAGAATCTGCAGTGGGAGCAGGTGAAGACTCCTACTTTGTTGTGTGGCGCGGTTCAGCAGCAGAAAGGAAAGAGGCATCCCGAGTCCATTGACCAAAGAAAGGCAGTGAAATAACTCAGGGGGTGATGAGACCAGGATTTCTGGTGTTGGACGTGGTCCAGGGGCAGACAGGCTTGTGTTTGGGGCACCTTTGGCATACAGAGGCACGTCAGCTGTGCAGTTGCACAGCGGCCACCATTAAATAGGTCCTGGGAGGGGGGAGGAGCGCAGGGGGTGGTGGACAGGGTTTACAGGAGCAGGAAGAACAGGCCGGGGGTGTAGATACAGATTATTTTGGTACCCATTCAGTTAAGGGGCCCATGGCTTCAAACTATTTCGGCAGGAGCATGATTAAAGGACAATTTGAAGGCTGCAGATTGATCCAGGTTATCCACATTTAAAACTTTCTACTGTGAACCTGTTGATCATGCTGCTATGTGTGTTATTAATGTGCATTGAACAAGCATATTATGAAGCCTACGTGGTGCATGATAAAGTCAGAGCCACACCGTCCAGTCGACAAAGGAGAGGGGCTGACCAAGAGATAAAGGAACAAGGCAGCCTGGTACTTACCCACCTGTGACGCAGGAAAAATAAAATGGCACCTGTGCATGCACACGAGAGAAGCAGCATCGAAAATACGTGCTGCTCAGCATGGGTGCACAACAAAGATAAATGAACCCTGAGGGAGATAATCGCCTAAAAGGAAGGCAGGACTTTGCGACCTATTAGCAGATTGGACTGAGAAGAGGGACCAATATGACAGATCTTGGTCCAGAGAAGGATCGTTTGAGCCACAGGACATGGCAGTAGTGGAGGATTGCATCAGGTATGAAGGATGATACTCTAGTTGGGACTATGCTGAGGAGAAACCAGTAGAGTTACCTAGAATGAGAATGTGCCTGTTACTGCAGAAAGGTGCAGTGTGGACTGTATATGTGCCATGGGCCGAGATGGACAAAGAAGGGTTGAGAACAAAGTTACTGTCACTGCTGGATGGGGCAGGGAATTGGATTACATTCTTTGAGAAAAAAACAGCATATATCAACCTAGCAATAGGAGAGATTAAGAGTCTGCTAAGCAGCCTTACTGGGGAGTAGACTAACACAGTGTTCACCCAAGCTCACATTACAGCAATCACACTAACAAATACCCAGCATGATGGGGCCACTTTTAACATGAACAAGCACCGGATATGGACTGCCCTGAGAGAAATATTCCCTGGCCGCCAAAATGTAGGAGGGCTAATGGCAGAGACCATGAATCCAGAGGAAAGCATAAATGATTTCCTAAATAGAATGAGGGAAAGATGGGGACAGGAAACCAACACGGACCCACAAGTCACATTTTTCTATAATATTTTAAAGAAAGGGTTACCCAGCAAGATACAGAGCGGGCTGGACAGCGTAATTGGTTTAGATGCCAAACCCTGGCAGATAATACAAACTCATATACTCCACTACCATAAGGAAAAGCAAGAAAAGGATAGAAGCAGGAGCAGACCCAGAGGGACGCAGCAAAATGAGTACAGCATAAGATGAAAAAGATTGCCCTCGATGGGGCAGCGATGGCCGCAGCCATGCAGATGGCACCAGCCACAATGGGGGCTCCACCACAAAACTTTAAAGGGTTCCAAACAGGTGGTCCAGGAACACAAACAGGTTATGGTAGTAGAGGCCAGGGAGGCTGGCCGCAACCAGACATTAGAGAGTGTTAATATTTCTGTAGCGGGGTCACCTGTTAGAGGCATGCCAGACAAAGGCATACCATGAGCAGGAAAAGCAGCAGAGGTTAGAGAATACGGGCCATCCAATGCAACAGGATATGGTTAACGTCCCTCCTCAGTACCAATCAATCAATCAAAGGACTTTATTTCAATCACTTTAGATCATAAAAGTACAACACAAAACAAGACACTTGTATAAAAAGTAAGAATAAAAATAAATAACACAGTACATACATAATAGATGAAACAACCAAATCTTAGACATTTTCATCTATTTAAACTCATTAAAATACCAGCATAGAAGAGATAAAACTTCTCTGTAAAATCTTTAAAATGTACATCTGTTCAATACTTTAAGATAGCAGTAAATGGGAAATGGAGGTCCTCCACATAAAATTTAGGAAGAGACTGTCCGCAACACAAGATAGCGGCATAAGAAAAATGGGATCCACAATCGAGACAGAGATGGAGGGTGAATTATACATGCTTTACACGTCTTATCCACATTGTCATAAAAAAATTAGCCAAGCACAGGCTAATCAGAACACATCATACACTTAGTCGCAGGGAGTCTGCCGTTCGCCACACAACTGCAGCAGGGATCAAGTAATTGGGCAAGCATGAACCCAGCACAACAGGGACCTGGGCCACAACCCCGGCAAAGTGTGGTGACAGTGTGATGAGGTAGTGCCTTCATGCACCCACAGAGCCAAAATCTACAGTAAAATAGACCCCCCAGTAGATGAAGACAAGTATTATCCCCCAGTACTTCACTTCCAATGAAAAAGACGACCAGCATCCCCCTACTCGCTTTCCCTAAAACTTGTATCAGAACAGAAAGGACTAATAGACAACATTGGAGGGGGGCAACATTATTTTTACTTGCTTCCAGGAATTCAGGGTTGCTGTGGGCTGTCGATCAGGTGTCCACATTAAAGTTCAGCAACAATGGTGATTCCGTGGGAGCACAGAATAATCAGGTTGCCTAAAGTGCCTACAGAAACTAGGCCCCATTCTGTTGCTGATCACCCAGGGCGGGGTTCACTGGGCACACCCCAGGAGCAGGGCAGTCTGGTGAGGGGGCTCGATAGCATCTAGAAGACTGTTCAAAAAGCAGACAACCAGGTCCCACAGCCAAAGCCTAATGCGATGCTTTCCAATCGCCAAGCCAAAAGATCCCTGTTTTCGGGCATCATGCCCACACTTAACAATTCCTTCATGGGGTTTAGTTCCGACAGTGCCCCTCAAATGGTCTAAAAGCCTCCGAATCAATGAAGGCCCCCATTTCAGTTACAAACGAAGCCATCCTCTGTGATGGGAACAAGGTTCTTCTTGCGCCTGGGATGACAGGACGCTAAAACTTCACAGCCTCCCCACGCGAGAGTCAATAAGTTAAGAGACCTCAGCGTAGGGTGACCAGATGTCCCAGATTTGCCCAAACAGTCCCAGTTTTTTGGTTATATGTCCTGGCAGAGTTTTGGTGCAGGAATAGGTGCCAGTCTTTTCAGAAATCAGTTTTATTAGCGCCTTTGATAGCCTGTGTAATTATGCCCCTCATTGCCCCGGGGTCTGTATTTGCTCCGTTGGGGAGCGCTGTCTTTTGAGTCATTCTGTGCTCTATTCTGCACCTCTCTGCGAAATGAAATTATAGTTCTCCTTCTATTTTTGTGAAATGTCCCGGTTTTTGGCTTTAAAAATCAGGTCACCCTACCTCAGTGTGATGAAGAGTTTGAAATTCCAGTTGGGAGTTCACCCAACCTTTCCTCCTTCCGGAGATCGACAGTATGAGCACCAATTTCATTAGGTAATCAGAGATTGTATCTTGTCTGAGGAACTCAAGAGACCCTAGCCAAAAGCTAGGGACACTGGGTCCACCAGAAACACTTATAGAAAGTGGGGTGTGGTCTGAATGAGAGTGGGGTGGCAGGGAAGGAGGCTTCCTAGTCTCCAACCCTGCTCCCGATGGGACGCGGGCACCAGGTGCACCGCTTGAAGGGTCACCTCTATTCCCAGCATAGTCCACTTACGATGCTCCAACCTTGCAGGTACCATCTAGGAAAAACAGTCAGCCCTGACTTCTAATCCCATGGGAGTCGTATAGGGGGAGAAAGGTACCTCAGAGCAGCCTCCAACTCACTTCCCGCGGGGCAAGGGAAACAATGAATGATGTGGCTGAAGTGAATGACAAAAACTAAGAGAAAAACACCCAAATTTAGCCCAAAAAGAAGATTCCAGGTAGGAAGGCAGGGTCTAGATCAGCCAAAGCCAGATATTTGATGACACAAGGGAGGGCCATGTTGCTCACCACCTGTCTGGAACAGGGAGATGCACAAATGTAAAAATGCATTCCTGGGGCATGTTGCAAGCACCAGCAATGCCAAATGGCAAAACAACCCCCTCTTTCCACATTTCTGCACACATGTATCAAACATACAAGAACTAAAAAAAACAACTCACAGCAAGCACAACTGGGGGTAATATCAAAACAGGTAGCCCCCAGCAGGCAAGTTGTCTCGGGAGGGGGCCATAAAGCAACCACGATCCTATGCACCCACCTGGTGATGCGTTTTTTTTTTTAACTAGTGACGCCCATAGAACCCCTGCTAAGACACAATACTATTTCTCCATGAACCCATGGGACCACTCCACAACATACCTATCACTGCCACCCAGAACCAAAATGTCGGTGAAGGTCCAAAAACACCCTAGTAGGATTAGGGGGGGGGCAACGGCTTATATTAATAAGATCTGTCTCGTGAAATACTGCTATAGTAATCACCCTTGCTCCCCTAATCACTGAAAGACTTATCCAACAGGGGTCACCTTCAAATACCTCACCAGATCGTGACTGGTAGGTTAATAGGATCACACCCATGGGGTAAAATACAGGTTCTCCAAAACCACTGAGAACGGAGCGTATGTAACTAGCTGAATGAAAAGTCAGAAAAGGACAAATAAGTACACCAACACTGACTTGTCATCAACCCCCACGACCCAAAGGAACAAGCATTGGCATAGCCAATAGGTCTCGCCTTTGGGACCTTATAAGTGTTTAGTTATCCAGCACAATATCCGTGGTGCAACAACATCAACTGTTGCATGGCTAAACACTTATAAGGTCCCAAAGGCGAGACCTATTGGCTATGCCAATGCTTGCTCTACTTTATCCCTGTCTTGGTAAACCCAATAGGCCTGGCTTTAATGTTCCAAATATAAGTTCTTCTAATGCGTGAAAAGCGCAATTTTGCATTCTTGTATTTGCATACATTAGCACATTAACGCCAGACTGCCATTGCCAATGCTAATTTTTATATCTCACAAAACTGTATGTTGGGATTTTAGAACACGCACTTGAAATATTGAAAAATAAACTACAACTCCAGGAATACAACATGCAATTGTCTAAAACTCCAGGACTGGTCAAGTTGTCACGGTGCCACTCTGCAGCACAGCACGCAGGCTCACCACACAAAAAACGTTGTTCCTATGCAAAGCACAAGCTGTTTCCTCACACAAGCCATAAACTCATCTACACATCAAACAGACTCACTCCTCTGGTTGACCCTCCTGCAGCGCACAGTCCCTCGCACGCGATTGCCACAGACACATTGCTCCCAGAGAGACAGCACATGGTGCTGCCCCCGCCCCCTTCACACACAGAGCACACGCATTCTATGTCTCTCGCATGAAAACACACACAGCTCACAGATGGCCGGCCCAATGACGTGTGAGATACCTCCAAGTGCTGATGTTATAATCCACTTTACAAGCTGACGGTCCTATTATGTTCGTTCGTCCTAAAGATAAAACTGCAAGTCCCGGCATGCAACCCACCGTTAGCTGCAAAGCCTAGAAAGGGAAAGATGGCACACGTGACAAGAGGTCACATGGCGGGTATGCACACAAAAACAATGTCCCTCAAAACTCTCCTTCCCAATCCCCCCGCCCCCACACACAAAGGACGCAACTACCTGGCATACAGTAGACAACGCCCAATATACACATTACACACAGCCATACCCCTCCCCCCCCAGTACAACCCCGCACACGGGACACTCACCCAGAAGATGATGTTGAAGGCGAAGAGGGAGTACTTGACGCAGCAGCTCACTTCTGCCCCCCTGTAAGGCTGCTGCTTGCTTGACATAGTGCAGGATGAGATGTGGGGGCAGGGGAGGTGAGCGGACACAGGGGGCAATCAGAGGGCACATACAATGACCAATGAATAGATCGGCGGCACACGATAATGTGGGCAGCAGCAACGCTTGACGGAGACTGCAGGGCCCTGGGTAGAGTGTCGGACTCTGCGAAGGAGGGAAATAGCTTGGCTACAGGAGGAATGAGTGTGTTGGCGCTATGAGTGTGTCCGGTCCCGAGAGACAGTGTCAAGTTATACCCGAAGGTGTCAGGGTTCAACTAAGAGTGTCGAGTATAGTAGGCGAGAGGCTCGGGCTCCAAGGGGTAGTGTGGCACTCTAGGCCCTGTGACAAGACAGTACTAGACAGTGTAAAAGAGCAGCTACCAAGTTCTAGGGAGCGTGTGTTACAGATTCATACTCTGAGTGTGTGTTAAACTATAGAAACTGAGTGTGTAAACTGCAGGAGGGGAGATTGCCGGGCTATATAGGAGGAGTGTGCCAGGCATAGAATTTTAGACTGCGAGAGACGGGAGCGTCAGGCTTAAGGGGTGGGTGTCATTTTCTAGTTGGGATGTGAGGCTTGAGGCGAAAGTGTCGGCCTCTAGAATAGAGCGTTACTCCAAGCGGTGAACATATCAGGGAGTGAGAGAACCCTTGGCTGTAGCAGAGTGTTCCAGGATTTCAGAGAAGAGATGTAAAACTCAAGAGGAATCGGAGTGGGGAGAACTAATGCTAAAAGAGTGCATCAGATTTGAGGGAGAGTGTTTTGGGGTCGAGGAGTATGGCATGTCAGTCTCTGTGAGCACCTTGTAACTGACTATAAAGGCAGGGGTTGATAGTCCTTAAATAAAAGAGCATTGTCGTCCCTCTGATGCGCCACATGCTCAGTCTCGTGTAAGGGGCAGGTTTAGGTTGCGTCTTTTGTGTGGAGAGAGCACTGGCCTCAGCAGTCACAGATTTTCAGGAGAGCAACATATGCACGTGTGAGCTTGGGCAAGTGCAAAATACAGGTTGTGGTGGTGAGAGGGCTCCACAGGCAGCAAGCAGTTTCTGGGAGTGAGGGTCCCGCAGGCACGTGAAGGCTTCTCAGGCTCGCAGGCAGCAGGATAGGCACGGCTGGCGTTATCGATTCACACTCTACTGCCCTCCAGTGGCGGAACTGCGTATCCCTTTGTAAAACAGTTTAAAAACAAGCAACGAAAGCTGTAAAGTAGAGGGTGCATGGCATTAGAGTGTGGGTGGCATTCAGAAGCTGATCTCACCGTGTGAAAGCAATATTTATTCTCGCTGCTGATTCAGCGGTAGCCCTCCTCAGCTCCCTCGGCGGCGGGAGCCTCGCGCCATATGTCAGTGCGCGGGCAGTGATAGCCGGACGCACGAGGTGTGGAGCTAGTTCTCCACAGAAGTCATCCCTCCACGTGACGACTGCTGCCCCAGGGCTTAAGCCTGCAATATTGGCACGCGCTAATGATCGTATTGTGTGGCGCTTATTTAAACATACTTTGAGTTTCACGAGGCTCCTACGCTCAGAGTAGCCACAGACTCAGTGGGAAAGAAGATCCCTTGGATCGAGAGAAGCCACCGGCAAGACCAACGGACAGCCGGAAACCGCTACCGAGAAAGTTACTGTTGCCTCCTTACATAGGTATTAGGCAGAAGTGTCACTGAACTCCCTGTGCGCCACTGAGATAAGGAACACAGAGTAAAATACATTAGCACATGTTGTGACACAGGCAGTGACGCGTACGGAAGCGCTATCCCAGCAGATGTGTTTTATTTGGAAGGACCGCAGTAGTCATCACTATTAAAACATTTTTAAAAAAACAAGCGCGCGCGCCACGCGCTGAAAGTAAAAAAAAAACACAAGTTTGACGAGGAGAGGAGGAGGCAGCAGGGGGAGGGGAGAGAGGAGGGGCCTGCGCCTGTTTCCCTTGCGGGAGCGAGCAGGAACCATCTGTTAATTACAAACAGATGGTTTCAAAGCTCGCTCCCGCAAGGGAATCGCCAAACGTGCACGCTTTGCCATTGAAAGCAATGCAAAGTGTGCACGTTTTTGGCAGAAAAAGGGAATCGATTGCTAAAGGTCTCCTATGCAGCGCATGCGCGCTGCGTAGGCGAGACCTAAAAAGGAACATTACTGAACTTGCACAAATGGAAGGACGAAAAACCCACAGGCCCTCAGTGAGGGGTCTGCTTAACACCCATGGCCCTCAAAAAAAATGTGTGGGTGCGCCATTCCAGCATGCAGTTGAGGCCTTCCATGGCGATGTCACCCTAGAACTAAAAAAAGAAAACTTTAATGAACTGGTCAAAAGGAACTCTGCCACCGGAGGAGCGCAGACAACTCCCAGGAGACCCATACCTAGAACTGCAGTGTTGCAACTAAAGTTATGTATATTTTAATGGCTATGTACGATCTGCCTACTATGGGTAGTCCTACACTTAAGTGCTACAGAGGAACTGTAGAGTCAAAAGAAGTTTACTAAAGGGGAACCACAGTGCCTGCATAGGGATCTCTCATATGTTACCTACAATTATACCAAACAGAACACTACCTTCTCACATACACTACACAGCACCCTTTTGTATAACACATGATACCAACACATGACCACGGTTGGCTCCCAAGCATCAGCCAGGTCATGTCATGTTATGTCTGCTCATTGATACCACATGCTGTAGGAGAAAATAGGCTTTTCTTGTCTGAAGAAGTAGGCCCCAAGAAAGCAAAATGCCTTATTCACCTCTACCTTTGAACAATATGGGCCAAGATTCAACCCAACAAGATAGAACCACACAAGGCAGTTGGAAACATAACCTGATATGACACCAACCCAACAGCGCTATAGATCCTAACTGAACCCACTGATATCCAAACCGAGCTGGACAGGATGCGTATGAAGGGTTACATAGAGGAAGATATCACATGGACCGAGATTTCCCAGAGAATAGATTTTTGGAGGTAGCCAAACCCCCAACTCATAGCACAAACATACCTGTTCCAGCGTCTGTCTGTGGACCAAGAGTGGCTCTTAGCGGAGCCGGGCCGTTTTCTTGAACAACAGACGGCCTCCCGACATAGAATTTCTATTTAGGGCCGTCCAGCTCGGGAATAAAAAGTGGAATGGGTCGCATGGGGGAGGGTTGAATGAAAGTATGACTACCCCATGTTGGGGAATTTGGGACACCAAGGTGGGTGGATACACTTGGTTAGAAGGGAAAGAACAACCCCTAATTGTATGGAAACTTACACTGTATTACTTATGTTTCAGAGGAAAAGGAACCCTTCCGATGGGCACGAATTCTAACTGCGGAGTGATATTATATATTCAGGATATGCAATGGGGCACCTCCTTACTACTGGCAATGAGGCGAGCATGCCTACACTCAGCTTGTTCCCAGATGGAGGGGAGTGTGTTCCCTGGTCACCATGCACAGCCCGACCCTGATCATTCCTGGAGAAGAGTTATCAGACTTGTACCAGCACCTGCTAAGGAAAAAGACAACCTTGCTGCACCAAGCTCATGAAAGGACAGCTGCGGACCATTTTGGCTAGGCACAGTTCAAAGACATTCCAGGAGAATTTAGACTGTTCACGGTAGCACAGCTGGGGGTGGGGTTTAATACTCTTCTTCACCTTACAGACAAAAGCTAATGCCCACTGGTTACAAATCACCCAGTGGGAAATGTTCAAAATGATGAACAGTACTGAGCTCTGCCTTAATTCTATCAAGGAAGAGATGCAAGCAATCTGCTGCCTAGTAATGCAGCACCGTTATGTACTGGACTTAATGGCGGCAATGGTGGAAGGGGTCTGTGCCAAAATCGGAGTAGCCTGCTTTACTTTCATCCCAGGGAATAACATGGACAATGTAACACTGAAGCTTGCCATTTAAGCACTGTACAGTCTACAAAGAAACATGCATAAAGAGTGAGGTGCGCCTGCGAAATGAGTGGTTTTCAAATTGGTTCTCCTGGCTCCCACAATGGATATCTGGTTTATGTAATTCACTGTTGCCAGTTATCATTATGTTGCTATTAGTATGTGGGGTTATACAATTGGGGATCACCTACTGTAAAAAACGCAGTCCTCCAACTGGGAAGAATGCAGGTAATTAGGAAGGTAGTTGTTGTCAAAAGCAAGCATAAGGAACAACAGTCCCCTAATGAAGTAACTGTCAAAATGAATGCGTTAGGTACTATAGTGGAAGAATGACCTAGAGGGGGGAATGTTAATATGGAAATCAATGCATTCATAGATAAAAATGAAATCTTGGCCTTATTAACAGAATCGCCCGTTCTGAACTCCACATCAACTTCAACTCGCAAATATGTAGCTAAGCAGACCCTGAGACCTAGGCCCAGGATTGCTGATTGATAGGTCACAGGTGTAAGGGTACATAGCTGGTAGGTAAACACTCGGGCAGGAAACTCTTGATCAATCTCACAGATATGAGCAAGTTCATCACAATGGTCAAGGGAGATTGCCCCAATAAAGCACACATGGCTGGAGGGGGTACGAGCACCCCGAAAAACATTATAAAGAGTCAAATGCCAATTGAGTTAGGAACACATAGCCAAGCAGGTCCTAGCACATGCAGTGATCATGTTCTCCCCATGCTGAACATCTAGACACATTTTCCACTGTCCACATTGTGTCCACGAGAGGTTGAGACCCACCTGTGGTAACTATTAGACAATTAATTTATGACTCCAAAGGCAGCAACCAACATTCCTCACTATATATTCTACGCCAGAAACTTTTATAACCTGTTGTGTTGTGTATAAAAGAAGGACGCACACCAATTGTAAATTGAGACAGTCCTCAGACCTTTTGCCTGTAACTGTTCTCCTGCCCATGTTTAATTAAACAAAATGTTCCTGTTTTGTCAAATGCCTCTTGTCTTCTGTTTTGTTGTACGATTTCGAACTCAAATAGCACAGCCACTCAAACATCGACTCACTCACTCATACAGCCTCTCAACAGAGCCACTCACTCACCCAAACAACCACTCACACACCCACATAACCACTTACATACCCATTCACACATCCATACAAACACTCACACAGATACCCCCTCACCCATACAGCCCCTCACACAGACACTCACTCTCCAGCCACTCACACACCTACTCAGATAACCAAACACCCACTCAAATAGCCACTCACCCATACAGCCACTTACACCCAGCCACTTACCCATACAGCCACTCACACAGCCACTCACTCACCCGTATACCTTTTCACATCCCCTTTATTCACCCATACAGCTACTCACATACCCACTAACACACCCATACAGCCATTAACACACAGTCGCACAGATACACACAGTCACACAGCCACTCACATAATATATGTTAGAAATAGTATCACTCATTAGTAGTGCGCAAAGTATACTAATTTAACTTTCGTGGTACCTTAGTATATATGTTTCACACTCATACATTTTTAGAAAACACTCACAATCACTGGATGATTTCATTAGTGATTTCATCAGTGATGCAATTTGAGATATCATCAGTGATGTCATCAGTGATGTTACTGACCAGTTCTTAAGTGGTGTAATATGTGAGGCCATAAGCAGTGCATTGCGGGGGCGCAACTATAGCTGCTGAATTTCTAAGGTTTTGTTTTTGTATAATCTGAGCCAAACTAAAATGTCCCTGTAACCTTTGTTTTTGTCAGTGAATATATATATATATATGTTGCTCACGAAAGACGCTGCAATGAGCCACTCCCCAGCCTACGATGCCGATGCCAGCGACGGAAGCAGCACCCGTCAATAATTTGCAGAAAGCAGGAACACAGCAGGAAATCCCACCAAGAAGTCCAGTGGCACACCAGAGGACAGTACACAGATTTTATTGTGCACACAAACAACAACGCGTTTTGGCGTTGCCTTTCTCAAGTATATATATATATGTTTTACCGACTCCGCTTCACCTTTTCAGAAACTCACGGCACCATAGAAGGTATGTTTTTTCTTTTATTAGATGCTGTCAATAACCATAGTGCTAACACACAGACGGACGGTCTACTCGTTTCGGCTCCCAGCCTTCTACTGGACCATATATAGACAGACAGACAGACAGACAGATAGAGATGTATATGTAGATATATTCAACAAAAAAACAAAGGTTACAGGGATGGTATAGTTAGGAAATAACATTAAAATACATAGAAATGTGCGGGAAAAAATAAAGGTTACAGGAACGTCATAGTTAGTAAATAGAATTAAAAAATCCTTTGAAATTCACTGAAAAAACCAAAGGTTGCAGGGACGGTATTGTCAGATTCAGATTTCACACACACAAAACCATAGAAATTCAGAAGATATATTATATATATATATATAGCCTGTTGAAGGCTACAGTCGAAATGCATTGGTCTAATCTTTATATAGAACATTAAATAAATGGATTTCTTGGACATCCGAAGCTGTGCCACTTGCTTCCTTCCCGTGCCAAGTTCAGAGGAGCAGTAACTGCGGGGTTGAGGTGGAGCCTTAATGACTATATATATATATGACTATATATATATAACTTAATTATACTTACTTTAAAATAAATAGACTATCAATGCATGGTAAATAAATAAGGCATATGCGTGGTAAAAAATGAGTGGTAAAGGCATGAGTGGTTTTTCCACTCCTTATATGTCATACAATCTTGATAAACACTAAACTACAATATTTTGATTACCTATTAGTAAGTAAGCAAACTTTATTTGCATCAGTTAATAAAAACCCTTGCATTCAATATACAGAAACATTCAGAATAAAGGAGTCATTTTTAAAGTAACAAATAAATATAGTAAAATGTGCCAGAATGTCCCTGTGTGCAGCCGGATGGACCAGTGGTGTAACGAAAGTTGAGGGGGCCCCCCTGCCACGTACACAAAGGGGCCCGCTCCGGATTTAATCCGGAGCTATTGGGCCTGAGTACTGTGCTGAGGGGGCCCCCTGTAGCTCGGCCCCCCCTGCAGCTCGGGGGCCCCCCCGCACCGCGGGGACTGCGGGGGCCTGTGTTACGCCCCTGGGCTGGACCATACTAATGTCCAAAGCACACCAAGTGAGAGGGTACATCGAACAATTGTACAGACATAACAGATAAAAACAGGGCAGCACCCCACATCATTTAGAAAGCTGCTTTAAAGTGAAATTGCAAATTACTAATGGCATAAGCGAGAGTATTCACACTTTATAGAGCGTACTTATAAGTTCACATGGGAGCCAGGATAGATGAGGGTGTGATGTGAATGTTCTCTTCCTGGCTAGTAGCATGGCCCTGGAGCAAGGGTGGAGTTTTTATTCTCTAATTGTCACTGACCGGGATCTGCAATTGTTACTGCTTACTTATCTTTCGTTCAAATCTGTTTAAGTATGGGGTCATCAGGTTGTAGGCAGAATATAACGGCCTGCCGACATGTACAAATCCCTTTGATTTTTTATATGCCTTTTCTTCCTTAAGCCATTTTTTGCCCTTGATCTCTCTCCTGCTCATTTCACTCTCTATTCTCCTTGTCTCCTTTGCCCTTTCACTCTGCTCCCTCCTGCTCATTCTTTCATAATTTTTGCTCATTTCCTTGACCCTCTTTGGCAATTCACGTCTGTTCTTTCATTATTTCTGCTCATTTATCACTCTTTTGTCTGTTTTCACTCTGCTCCCCTTGCGCATTTCTGACTTTTGCAAACAGAATAAACAATGGATGGAATGCTGAACAATGCCAAACTCTCACCCCCGATACAGAAATCTGGGCCTAAATCCATTGTTTGTTTTGCTCACCATGCCATTTCAGTTTGGACCCAGCCATATGCAAATGAGTCTTGCCCCTGCCCCCCATGGGAACAGTCCAGCCCGAACTGCCAGGCCAGGTCCTCCCCGGACTGGAAACAAGCATCTGTGGACGGGTTTCAGGGTATCACCCTCATCAGCCAGGACAGCTTGACTCCGGTAGCATGGTGAGCAGGGGACCCTCGTCTGGGCATACCCGTCAGATCATTTCTGACTTTTGTCTGTCTCCCCCTCTCCCCTTCCATGCACCTCCTGCTTTCCACCATTCCCTACTTGCTTCCAACCGTTTCTTCCCTGCCTTTTCTCCTGCCCCGCCCACCACCATCTCCATCCCCTCCCTCCTCCCAGGACCTACTTAATGGTGATGGGAGCTCGACAGCACAGCGGGCATGCCACTGGTGCACCAAACCTAAGCCTGTCTGCATTAGTGTGTACCTGGACTGTACCCAGCGCCACAACCCCTGGTCACTGACTACCCCAAATTTACACTGCCACCAAACTTCGCAACTCCGGACACCAACATAACCACTGCCACTACGCCTCACCCAAGTCAACGCTAGGACCTTTCTCCTGCACCCTCTGCAACTTCTCCTATAGCAGATCTTCCACTGGCAACAACCTCACAATGCACACAGAGACCTCGCCACACACACCCCCCTCACCTCACCAGCGACTCAAGTGCATGGTCCTGAACAGACGTTCACTATGCAAACAGGGTACCAAAATCTGGAACCTCATCAACTCTAGCACACTCGAGCTTCTCTTCCTGACCAAAACCTGGCTCACCTTAGCTCCCGAAATCACCTCAGTCATCCCATCGGGCTACAAGATCGTGCACTAAGACCAGCTCCGCAAGCCAGGAGGAGGACTTGCCATCATTCACAAAGACACCATCAACTCTTCCACCAACACCTCCTTCATGGAACACATGCATTTCAAATTTCATACCAACAAGAAAACAAGTTTAAGAGAACCCTCGCCTACCAAGCTCTCAGACCCCGGACCAACTTCAGCAACCTCATCATCAACTTCATCGCACTCCTATCCATCAGTTCTAATGACTACATTCTCCTCAACGACTTCAACTTCCCCCTAGAAGACACCACGCATCCCACCATCACTGCCCTGCTCGAAAGCCTGAACAACATTAGACTCGCCCAGTTCCTCCAGGGCCCAACTCACACAACACAACACATCCTAGGCCCCATCTTCTCATTTAGCAAAAAGTCTCCGTCACCCACATCCCACCTCTCTCCTGGTCAGACCACTGCATTTCGATGTGACCACACGCCAAACCACCCCAGCAGAAAGACCGAGCACACCGACACGCAGCTGGAGCAAAGTGACAGAAGAAGATTGGATCAGGACCCTTCAAACAGACCAGCCAAGTCCCACCAACGACCTCGACAATGACCCGCAGACCTGGCTCCCCAACCGCACCAACACACTCGTACCATTTAAAATCTACAGCAATAGAAGAAGCAGCAAACATGCAAGCTAGTACAGGTACAAACTCAGGGAGATCAAGGGCCAGTGAAAGCAACTAGAGAGGAAATGAAGAACCAACCAGGACCTCACCACCTGAACCAATTACAAGGCTGCTTTCAAATACTACCACCATCAACTGAGGAGTGCCAAGAAAAGGGCTCAGACCCTCAGAATCAAATCAAGTGGGAACAACTGCAAGAAACTCTTCTCCATTGTCAAGGAATTCTCAAACTCTGCAGCAGCAACCAACGTAATCACCCCATCAGAAGAACTTTGTTCCTTACTCACACCTTCAAGGCTCTGCATAACACCGGGCCCTCCTACCTTAACCACCGCCCACACTTCCACCGACCATCAAGACATCTTTGATCAGCATCTCTCTCACTCGCACACACCTTGCAGAAGCAAAAGCAAAGAACGCTCATTCTCCTACATTGCAGCCAAATACTAGAGCAACCTCCCTCAAAACATCAACTCCCCCTGGCTCTTCTAATCCAGCCATCTGTGACCTTCAAAGCCATCCCTGTACTGAGGCTCTGGCTCCACCCCTCTCACCTGCCCAGCACCTGGATACCCTCATGGGTGATTACCAGTGCTCTACACATCCACATAACATAACATGACATGACAAAGGAAAAGCGCTGCGGCTCTATGCAGATACCCAAAAGCCTATCCAAATACATACATGGAGCTCTAGGCATAGCCAAAGACTACAATATGACCTTCTCAGGAGACAAAGGGGAAGGCACAAAAGCAAGCAGACCAATCTCCTGAGCAGGATGAGTCATGGATGCAACCTTGGGCAGAACCTCAGAGTCAGGGCGAAGTACCACACCATCCTCAAGAACTCTGAAAAAAGATCTCAACAAAAGCGGAAAGGTGAGAGCCTCCAAAAATGTGGCCTTGAGAGTCTGTACTGTAAGTTTCACAGCCTCAAGAGGCTAACAAAACATGGTTCTAGAGTGGAAATAACTAAAGGCAACTATCAAGGCAGAGCAAGGGTATGAATCACAGGACAGGATTAAGAAAACCTCTTCTGAAGACAAGCTGCAAATGACTCACCCTCACCAAGCACACCTAAAGTTCCAGAAAAGAAAAAAAAGAAAAGTAGGGGTTCACTCAGCTGCATGAAGTGGAAAGAGATATAAATTAAACTCCTACTAGAGAACATCTGGAAACCTAAAATTCACTTAGGAATGCCCTCTCCCCACAGTGAAAAGAGTAGCATATTCTGTACAGTCGTGGCTAGATGTCTAGGGAGAATTTTGTTTTTTGGCAACCCAAACCACTCAACCTCCAATCTGACAAGCAAAGATGCTTAACTAGCAGACACTCCAAGGACCAGAGAGAAGAAACCAAAGGAATCACTTATACCAGCTCTAGTGCCATAGAGAAAAATGTAGATGAAACCAAAGACAAAGTGGCCCAAATGGACTCACCACAATCACAGTGATTGCTTGCTGATGATTAAGAAAAAGGGATATAAGGTAAACAGAGGTCAATAAGGCAAAGATAGGAGCAGAGTTTCAGCCCACAATGCAGGAAAGTGAGAGCAAAACCTTGGGAGGGGTTCATCATTCTCTGGACACGAACATATCTATAAACAGATTTCCAAGCCTCCTGCATATGACCCTGCCCTGAAGACATGAGGATTAAACTACAGATCCTCCAAAGTAGGACGCATCCTGCTTAGCCTGTCATCTTGACAACTACCCAACTCTGTGATGTAGACAGCTGATAGAAACAAAAGTGGGTTTACGGTCATGTCTCTAACAGCCACTAAGTTGAGAGAACTGGACTAGCTCCCATGCCTAGATTGTAGATACAAGTTACAGTCAGTGTATGTCCAAACTCCATAGGCACGACATCATTGCAGATGGAAAAGATGAAGTACACAAAGCTGGGATGACAGTTCTCTCCAATTCAAAGAACAGTACCCTGGTATTAAGGTCTGACACACTTGTGTTGAAATTCTTTATATAGTGGCCCCCTAACATAATATGCTTGCATCCATTGTGACCACTACAAGAACCCCTGGATGAAGATAAAATCCCCTAGCAAGGGATGTTGGATCCACCCACTATTGCAAGTGCTCACAAAGGGAGAGCTTTGAAGTGCTGAGAAGCACGGACCTGATGTTGATAAAAATGGACTAGAAAAGTGGAAGTTGAGGCAAGCCCAAGTTACAAAGATGAAACTAGAGGTCATGTGCCCATACACTATCAACCACAGGTGAACTGGACCAGAAGGATAAGCCAACTGATCCTCACACAGAAACACCATAGCAAAGTCTATCTAACATTGGACACCAATGAAGATCCTGTCCTGCCAAGGAACCAACTGACACTTTGGAAGATTCAAAATGCAACAATGCTGAATCAAGCAAGAAATTAAAACATTCATACCCCTCAAGGCCTCTTCCAGAGAGGAGCATGGAGGAGTCAGTCATCCAAGTAAGAAAAGAATGGATTTCATGATGATGAACAAGGGTTACAATGGGCACTGCTCTCTTGGTAAATATTCAAGGGGCAGACACAGGAACCAAAATGCAAATCATGGAATGCCTTGAATACATAAGCATTAGAATCTATGATGACTGGAAGCTAATTTGACATTAAGGCAAGCCTTTGTTTGATTGATGATCACCATGTACGCTCCTGATGCAATCAAAGGAGTTATATGTTAGAGAGTCTACATCCTAAAAGGCATTGAAGTCATTTATTTACTCTCCTCAGATTAATAATCAACTGTAATACTCCTGTCAATTTTGGGATCAGAAACACAATGGCATAGCCCCATGCATCATTACCTGCCAAAAGGATTTAAACCACAGCCCGTTTGTCTACTAGAGTTTAAAAAGCTATGGCCAAGGAATGGAAAGGACCACAGAGTCCAGAGGAGGATCACAGAATTCAATGTGATATCACCCTTGAATACTTGAAGGACCTAGCTGTCTTAAGCTGACATTTCCGGAGTGTCTGAGAACTGTTGAATATGACCTCCTACTGGCCAGTCACAGCCACTGCCGGCATAACTAGGGAGCTGAAAAAAGGGGCAAAGTAGCCTGCAAAGTCCTGTACTTGAGCATCATCAAAAGGTAACATTAGAGCGGTAGACTTCAATTGAGAGTCTGTGTGCGACTCTTTCAGTCTTGCTGCTACTGAAGCACCCTTGTTAAGGAAGCCGTCATGGCCACATTGAAAGAAATATTAGACAAGAACTCCACTAGCTGTTCCATTGATTCAAACTGAGTTGAACATTGAGATTTCACGTTCACACCTTTAAATAATTTCTTAATATCAGACTTCGGATAGTGAGAGGTGTAGGTAGCTTAGGTCCTCATGTGCAGGGCCTGATAGGAACCAGAGTAGACCTTCTGGAAGAATCTGTCTTCTTCTCTGCTTGGATCTTGGGAATGGCATGCTCACCCTTATAAATGGACACCAAGTTGGAAACCAGAGAGTTCACAGACACAGAGTACGGAGAAGATTCTCCGTGCTTTCAGTGGGGTATAGAATGGTCATAAACGTAAGCTTTATGATGCACTTATGTGCTTTCTATTTCCTAATAACAACATCATGTACATGCTGATGAAGGGGTAACCCAAACTGGGGGGAACAATGAGACTGCAGAAAAACAGGATCAATAAAGAAGACCAGAACCTTACACATAGGAATACTCATATTTTCACAGATCCAGGCAACGACCCCGGACTGCACCTTTTTGCCAGTGTGTTTGCCCCTCTAGCCGGCAAGGACAACATCTTCACCTCTATACTTTGTTGGTGAGAAGCAAGACTCAGAACACTTCTCAGTGGAAATAACTATTCAGGAAGAAAGTGGATTGTTAGAAGCCTCCTGAGCTGCCATATCTTTTGCACCCATGTGGTGGCTCTCCAGACCAAAGCCCTCCTGCTTATGTCTCAGAGACTTTCTATCACACTTGTGGATGAAAGGAAAAGGAGGGGGCAGAGTGCCAGAGGAGGAGGAATAGTGCAAATGTTTTTTCTCTTTTTAGAATGTTTGCCAATGATCTCCAATTAAATCCAGAAATCAGCAGGCACTTACCCTCATAACTGCAGTTCTTTTTGATATAGCTTCCTAGTGACCTTCAACCAATGGGACCCAAAACAGAAGATTACACATGCACACTAGCCAATCTTAAATCCGGCAGGATATACACACAGAAAAGGCAAAACACTCCCTCCATAGTCATACTTGTAGCACCAGGGAACACTGAAGGAAACAATGTGAAGGGCACACTGAAGCACACCCTCAGCCAGCACAAAAACAGGAGCACATTAAAACTGTTAAACACATTAAACTATTAAACTATTAAACACATTAGACTATTAAACACACTAAAACTACCAGTTTACTTGAAGATCGAGGTGTCACACAACAGTCTGCCCAAGATAGGATCTCATACACTAAACTGGTTAACTAGGAAGCTACATTTTTCATCTCATTGAACCCATGCCACTCCTGTATATGTAGCTAAAGTTTATAAATAAATTGGATTATTGTACTCGGAAGCAGAATCTTCCCTCTGGTTGCACCAACATCACTCCTGGGTGGATCACAGAGTGTTAATATAAAGACATATTTCAATTAAGAACCTTCTCCTCCCTGTCAGTTTCAAATCTGCACCACCCCTGGCTAGGCCCCATAGCCCTCTGCAAATTTGTTTCTTGTACTAGGTAGCCTCATCTTCGATTGTCGTCAAGCATGCCTGGGGGCGCCATCTTGGGCCGTGCTGCACGGTACCGGCCATGGTCCCCAAAAGGGCAGCAGGGGAAGTAATGAGACACAGGACACTCAACAGCAGCTCACTCAGTCGTCAGGCTGGGGCAGAGAAAATGGGTCAGAAGACTCTAGTGAGAATCGGAGAGCTCCGAGTAAGTGCGCCTCACAGAATGGAAGCCGGCTCTGACCCAAAGGGCATTTAGATCCTCTTGGTGTGATTTCATCTGTGTAGAAACATTTATTTTTAGGCCTTTTTAAAGCTAAAGGTGATTTTTCCTTCTCGGGATTTACCCTTAGTTCTTTCTACAAAGTTCTACAATGTTCTCCTTTTGAACCTTTAGAGGAGGCTTCAGTAAAATGTTTAACTTTAAAATTATGGTAATTACCCCCGCCCAATTGTTTTAACTTGAGGTGCTACTTTCCTTCCAAAGATTAATTGAGCTTTCCCCATACAGTTAGCGCAAGATTTTTTTTCCGTCTTTTTGTGCAAGTTCCTCTATAGATGCATAGTGTAATTCCTGTGGCTTTGGATGCTGTTAGAAGATGGAAAATCTATCTAGAGGATGATGGATTTTAGACAGACTGATTGTCTGCTCATTAGCTTTGGTACAGTAAAAGAGGGTCGAAATCCTCAGTCACTACTCTTTGTAGACGGATCAAGACAGTCATTTCTTTAGCTCATTTAAATGCTGGCAGGGATCTCCCAGGGTCAGTTCAAGTCAACTATACAAGAGGTATGACTGACTCTTGGGCCAAGTAGGGAGGCGTTTCAATTGTGGACATTTGCAGAGCTGCTGCTTGGGCTCCCCTTCTACATTCAAATCTCATTACAGCTTAAATGTAGCCCAGGGATCTCGAGTTACGTTTTGAAAAAGACATTTCTATCTAAAGCAGATTCATTGTAATCAAAGTAGGACTTATTAGCAAATGTCTGTAATAGCGTTTATTAGGGTGTGTTAATAAAGTTTTTTGTTTTGTTTTGTGCACCTTCTATTATCTCTCTTTGAGTAGTCCTGGACCACATCAGACCATGAAGTCATTCTGCTTTGGGATACCCTCAGGATAGTAAAGAAAGGGACGAAGAAGGCTATGCAGCGCTAATGTCTGGATTAAATAATGGTAATCTTCAATGCTCTGATTATTTCTTCCTGGTCCTTCCTCTCTGTATGTCTGAATTGTGAAGGGATTTAATAACATTTGTAAAAGTAAAAATCTGCCATTCTGGATTTTCAAAAATATGTAAACGGTCTCCTGTTATATTGCAGTACATCTTGTGCTATGTTATACTCACAGTCATTGTAGTACCGAGTGAATAGTTGTCTGGTTCATCCACAGTTAATTTTGTTCCATACCACAAACCAAGTGCATAGGTTGAAAATAAAATAAACTCAGAGATGCCCATTGATAAGAGTGTTGCAAAGGATTTCTTCATTCCAGCATTTCTGGCATCCCATAATTTAACCTCATACCTGAAAGAAACAAGATCGAAGTATCATTTATAGCATCACATTCAGAACAACAATTATATAAAAGCTTGGATGTCTCGCATTCCTCACAAAACAATTATGTCAGTAAACTATTTGCAGTTTCCTTTAATAACTATTGCTGCTGTAAATACAACTGCTGAGTAGTGTCACATAAGCATCCACAATCGATCATTTGCATAGGCAAAACCATTCATTACACTGGAATGATAAAATATTTAAACACAAAAATGAAAAAAAAATGCAAGTTATACTGCTTGCTAGAATAACAAATTACAAAAGAAATATATGATAGGCCAGTAAGGCAAATATTGCACACGAAGTTATAAAAACTCAGTTTTAGGGAATATATCTAGAACAGAAAAAAACAAGGTACATGATTTTACTGGAGATACTTGATGAGTGGGGCAGTTCACATCAGGGGCGCTCCCTTGTCACCATGGCTTTTTGGTTTCCTAGAGGGACTTGGAGCACCACTGTCGAGGTGCGGAATGTATTTGTCGCATAAAGTTTTGTCCCAAGGTATTTTTGGTTCCGATATTCTGTCTAAATACAACACATGTGAATGTCCTTCAATGTGCGTTGAATGGGGAAGTGGCAGGCAGATTGGGTGTGGTTAAATTGGATACGGGCAATCCCTCTTCTCAAAGTTTTCTTTCTGGCGAATGTCTGTGAACCATACAAAACGTGAACCAAATGGGCATAGTGATGAGCCCTTGGCTTTACTGTGTGGTTAACATGTTTCATGCCCTAGTCACCATGTGGGGTCAGAGGCATTTTCTCAGGACCAAAGGTAGCACAACATCTAATCTAGTAAGCTACTTTTCAGTACCAATACTGTATGTAAAGTGTCATCAAGTTGTGCTTTAGGTTGCAAGACATGTTATAAACAAAAGAAAATATTACAACTTAACTGATTTCCATGGTGCTCCCATGACCTGTACTAAAAAGGCACAAAAGACAGCATTTAAAAATGTTTTGGATAGAACGAACGTTTGTGCCTTTTTTTGCAGGTAAACAAAAACACACTTGCTTATGAGACCCAAGATGCACTGGCCTGCGGCACACGCGATCACAGCAAACCATGGTGTGCTGAGGTGCAATGGATCTCTTTTAACATGCAAAATAAATGCATCCCAATATAATCAAACACGTACCGATTTGGTAAGAATGAAAGGCCCTTTAGAGTAACTTGGAGCTGATGGCCCTAAAACCAACTGTACAGTGCAATGAGTAAGGGGAACCAAAGTGAAATAGTACCCCCATAAAAAAGACCAATTTCAAGTCAGCTTACCAGTGAGGAAAAAACCCAGGAAAGACTTGGGGCCAGACTTATGAAGCTTTTTTCAGCTCGTAAATGGCTCGATTCGCAGTAAAAACATTTTACAAAAAGAAAATCCTGTTTCGAGATTTTCTTTTTGAAAAGAAAAAAGATTACTGTTTATTACAGAGCTGCAAAAAATGCATTGATAGAAATCGCTGTGACAGCAGTTACTGCCAAAGCCTTTATAAATGACCACCTGCTAGGGTGCCATTTATAAAATTGGCGGGCAGAGTTTACCTGTAGGGCAGGAACATGACTTAGACTAGGTGCCCATAAGTGTGTCAATCATGGTCTTATTAAATGAGATTAAAGTTTCTGATGAAGATTGACCAGGTTGTAAAACCTCTAATAGAATATTGGTTTTGACTTCCATAGTTGGTAATTACAATCTCTCACTGTGCATCTCATCACCACAGCGAAAGAAGCACTCTCTTCTGTAGGTGGTCCTGGCAGAGAACACAACTCAGGGCCTGATTCACAAAGGCAAATTTACACGTTTTGTGTAAGTTTACGCCTTTTCCGTATTCATAAAACTGCATTTTAATAGTAGGTTTACAAGTACGGAGCCTCTGGAGAACTCCATGCATAAAAAGATAGGCCTGTCATAGAATCGCCATCCTCAAAAAGTTGGAGAAAATACTCCGAAGTGTTTTCATCATTGTCATCCCAAAAGGCTGGTTGAGAGTCTGAACCTAAAAGTTGGTGGAGTGCTGGGGTGCAGCTCAGAGATATAGGAATAGTTGTGTCTAAATCGGAATGAACTGTGGCTGGGTGCATCTGTATGGTGTTGAGATGTGACCTTGGTTCAGACAGAGATGGATCGGCTCAGAGTCAAATTAGATGATAGAGAAGGAGTTGTTTCCTGGTGCTGGCGGGGTCAGTCCAGTTGTTGATGTCACAGGAGTGAGTGTGGATTTTGGAGTCAAATTGGAAGTTGGCTCCTGCATCGGAGCAGAACTTGAGGTGGGTTTTAGATACACAGATGGTGCAGAGGGCGGACCCATTGGCTATGTCTAGACTTGAGGTCTCCTCGAATCCTTAGTGCCCAAAGTCGCACCAAAGGGAACTGGAAGGGGGCAGAAAATCCACAACATGGGCTCTCTTAAGGTCTCAATCTGTTGCAATGTCTCCAATGAAACCGTACATTCTGAGTGCATAGGAACCAGTTGCTCTTCAGCAGGCAACCAAGAGCATGACTGGGAGGGACCCCAATGTCCCAGTGACTTCTCAGATTGAAAGTAGTGGGACTGGGATGACTTACTGGAAAACTTGAACCACGATGATGACTTGCCACAGGAACATCTTCAAGAGCGGGAATAGTCTGTGACCTTTACTTTCATAGGGAACAGGATTTCCAAGACTTCTTACAGAGTTCGATTTTGTACAGCTTTGTGGTCCTGGATCACCATTGGATTTAAAAGGCTTCACTCCTCGCAGGACTTCGAATCGTGCACCTAACCCAAACACCAGAAGACATCTGAGGATTTGTCACAGGCACCTGTTTGTGATTTTTCCTACAAGACTTAAAGCCTCTAGTTTTTGAACAAAGCCCCTGCACACAGAAAATTAATTTGAAGAAAAATCTCGTCTCTTCATCAAGTTAGGTGTGAGCTCTGGATCAGTATACAAAGGTGCAGAAAGAAAGAACTGAAATCAGCGTGAAGGGGTGGTGCTTATTTTATGCTCTTATTGTCACTTCCAGGGTGGAATCAAGTTGGCACGGAGCGCCGTCATAGCACCTGCTGGTGTGCATGAGCACTGCTGTTGACATCAATCTGATCCAGTCTAACACCTGAGGATATTCTGAAGGTGATGAATCTGTGGTTAGAAGAATCCATCAGAATTGGGTAGAGCTTGAAACACAGTGGGGATTCTTAAAAATATATCAATATCACACTGTTACAATTAAGGCACTTAAGACTAAATATAACACGGGACAAGAGAAAGGATAATGACTGCCCCAGGCAATCCAGGACTCAAACCCTGTACAGAAGGAACATGATTACACATACAAGTACATTACAGTACCCTTACTAAGGTAGCCCTAAAGCAATACAGGGCAGGGAGCAGAGACAACATTTCTCAAAGAAAGCAAGCACACATAAAGCAGAAGAAAGTGGAATGTGAACATGGGACTAGCGAGACGAAAGGTAAAGACAATATGGAACAATGAAAGCGCAAGGAATCTAAGACCTGTAGCAAGCATTTAAGAGCAAGGTATCAGGATAAAACTTGAGTACAAACAAGGCAGGATAAGCACATGGATAGAATCAACAACTACAAGCTGTGGGAGGGCACATCTTGAGACAAAAACACTGGGACAAACACAGGGATTTTAGAAACTGTAACAGGGAAAGGACAAGGCTGCAAAGTAAACTAAAGGAGGCAAGAGAGGAAACACATACAATGAGCAGAAAAACAAGGAACAGAACCAAGAAATATGGTGAGCAGATAGAGGAGAAAAAGAAACAAAGAGGACACACAAATGGAAAACCAGATTAGAATCAGGGATACAAGAACAGAATAAAAGAGAAACAGTAGTGGGAAAAGAAACTATGAGCTAAGTCGAGTGGGAGAAAATCGGGAGCTGTACCTCACAGCAGACTAAAGGGAGAACAGAGAGACGAGCAAAATGCAATGCAGCGCTGGGAGACGTGCAGCTAGCTGAGCTGGAACAGGACACAGACTTAGGCAGAAGAAAGGCAAGAAATGGTCAGCAAAGAGGTCACAAGAATTCCAGTAAATAAAGGCAAAAAATCAATGCATAAACAAGGTGCATTAGGAGATAGATGTTTAAAGGCTGCTCCATGCAGCAGCAAGCACAGGGTAGAGTCACATGGCTGAACTAGCTGCACAAGACCAGCCATAGGTGAGTGTGTACTCCCATTCTCTCATAAATACTAGAAGAGATAAGCAATAGCAAAAGTAGCACTAATGAAACACTGCACCATGGAGCTGGTTCTTTACGAATACATAGCAGTGTTTTTGGGACCAGTTGACCATGGAAACAAGTGTAGGTTTTGAGTGTTTCCAAGACTAAAAGGTCATTGTTAGACCTGCCATCTTTAAAGTGGTCTTCCTCCAAACCTTTGGCCCACTTACCTCCTCTTTTTGCTGTATGTTTTTGTTGGCCTTAAGACTGAGCACATTAACACTGCTGACCAGTGCTAAAGTGAATGTGCTTCTCCCCTAAACATGGTAACATTGGTGTACACAATATGGCATATTTAGTTTACATATACGTCCCTTGTAAAATGGTATAGCATATGCCCAGGGCCTGTAATCTAAATGCCACTAGTGGCCTGCAGCACTGATTGTGCCACTCACACATGTATCCTTTCAAACCTGTCTCAGGCCTGCCATTGCAAGGCCTGTGTGTGCAATTTGCTGCCAATTCAACCTGGCATTTAAAACCACTTGCCAAGCCTTAAACTCCCCCTTTTTTACACATAGGTCACCCCTAAAGTAGGCCCTTTGTAGCCCTAAAGGCAAGGTGCTATGTAAGTAAAAGGTACAAAATGTATTTTTATGTTTTGCATGTCTTGGTAGTTACAAATGGTGAAATTCGTTTTTCACTACAGTGAGGCCTGCTCCTTTCATAGGTTAACATAGGGAATTCCTTAAAACACTTTTAAGCTGTAATTCCTGATCAGAAAGGAGTAGCTGATTACATGCCATATCTTTGAAATGGTAATGATAAATCCTCTTTACTGGTAAAGTTGGATTTAGCATTACTATTTTAGAAATGGCACTTTTAGTAAGTGGGTATTTCTCTGCTCTTACTGCTCTGTGTGCCTTGCAACCTGTCTCCAATACACATCTGGGTTGGGTGACAGCTACACTTTGTGAATTCCCTCCACACAGCCTCAAGCACAGGAAGGCTAGGTGTGGCTGAGATCCCATCTACATACATCTTCATTCTGATGGCCCTTTCTGGACAGGAAGGGAGGAAGGGGCTGACACTTACACTTCAATCAATAGTGGCCTAACCCCACAAAATAAACTGATTATCCTGGCAGACACGACTGGGTTGAAAGGATTCTTGTGCACTTCATAGGCCACTCTGTGAAGTCACCCCCACTTCAAAGGCACATTTGAGTATAAGTACCGTGCCTCTGACCCTACCAAGACAGTATACTATTGGACCTGCAAAGAACTCTGCCAGGAGTAAAGACTGCTGCGCTGCAAGGATTGTCAGTATGTTTGACTGCTGCTCTGTAAGAACTGTTTTTCTGTTTTGCTGTGCTGCCCTGCTGCCTACTGATCTCTGCCCTGCTGAGAACAATGCCTGGACCCATTTCACTTGAACCCAGAGTGACTCCAAGGGCTTGCTGGCTTGCCCCCTGTTCTGAAGTCTCATGGCTATCAAAGACTTCCTTCAGCCCTGCAACAGCACCTGGACTCTCCCATATGTGAGTCCTGCCCTACCAAGTTGTGTCAATCTAATCCTGGGCCCTTGAAAGTGAGCTTCTACTGTGTAGAACCATCAAAATCAACTCAGTGATGAATTGCGCTGATCAGAACCGCCGCATTGCCCTTCGACGCCGATGCAGGAGTTGATCGATGACATTGATTTGATGGATTACGCAACTCAACGATGATGGACAGTGCGCTTGAAGATGAAGCATCACCTGCATTGTAAAAGGGTTCCTTGACAAAGCCTTCATCGTCTGCGTGGCTCGGAACTAACACATTGAGTCTTCAATGTTGACAATTCCTCCATCTAAGATACTTTTTCAGCAGGACCTGTGTGAGTACTGTAGCCAGCCTACTCCTATTGTGGTTGGCCTGATCTTTGGATTTACCCTGGTCCAGCACGACCTGAAGTAACCCCTAAGTGCTATTTGCTTCGATGCACTAAATTTTGATTTTTTCTTCAAAAATGAATAACTCTGGTTCTGCTTATTGGATGTTTGTCATTTTGGTCTTGTTTTATTACTAAAATGATTATCTATTATTCTAAACCTGTGTGGAGTATTTTTGTGGTGTTTTCAGTGTGTGTGTGTGTGCGTGTTTGTGTGCGTGTGTGTGTGTGTGTGTGTTTTGCACAAATACTTTACACATCGCTTCTTCAGTTAAGCCCGACTACTCCGTGCCAAGCTACCAGAGGGTGAGCATAGGTTATATTTTAGTGTGTATCTACTTTACCCTGACTAGAGTGGTGGTTCCTGCTTGGACAGGGTGCATACCCCCTGCCAACCAGAAACCCCAGTTCTAACGGTCATGCATACAAAAGTCATATGAGTGTATGGGTGTTTTGGATTAATTCTGGTGTCAAATTCTCCACTATGATTAACCACACACAGCACCCCCAGAGGAAGAAAGATGGTACGGTAAAAATGGACAAAGGCATCACAAAATTCAAAATGGAGGCCCACTGCAACTTTGCTTGAATGAATTAATGTTTGAATGAAGAATAAATTGGGAGCTTGTACTGTGCATTTTTACTAAAAGGTGTCTTGACTCTGAAATGTATTTATACAGTTTAAATCAATAGCAGAAAAGAATTTTGCTCTTGCTGAAAAGGGAGTTTTCCTGGATTAAGCTTCAGAGGCCTATGATAAGAGTTCCAAAGAAAATCCCTGATGTATGAGAAGGATCAGCCTCCTTGTCTGGTCTTTCTTATCTGGGGAGTGGTGAGGAGCCATATGGTGGCTGACCTCAAACAACTGGATGGTGAGTAATAGCTGGGATGCATTTTGACTCAGCACTTGGGTAGCCTGAAGAACTGTTCAGAGCGGCTTGTAAGAAATTGTTTTGGTTATAAGTAGCCAATGAGGTTTGGATAGGAAAGAATCCATAGAAACAGCTTTTCTAACATTCAAAGAAGGATGTGTGCCCATATATTAGCTATTTCTAGCCTGGCTATTACATATTTAGGAAGGCCCATGCATATATCATTCCTGTAGTCTAGCCTAGAAATATTGAAACTTGCCTAACAATTCTCCTACGTTTCTGTTAAAGAAAGAGTGAAAGTCTTTAGAGTAACCTAAGAAGAGCAAAACAGGTGCTACTACTGTGTTGACCTGTTGAAATAAGAGTAGAATTTACATTAATATAACTCAGTGACTACAGAAAGAGGTTACAGTTGTCAATAAAGGGTCTAGCTCAGAAAGTCACCTAGTTGAGTTTCAAGCTGATTGAGGATTTCTAATGACCACAGCTTACGAGTTTAATTAATGCATCCATCCAGTTGGCAGCAAATGAGAGGGATTACCTGCAGATGAGTGACAAGCAAGCAGAAGGGTTGTCCAGATGTACCTAGATTTGTGTGCATTCACCAAGAACTGAAAGTCAATGTCTATTTTTGGAACTCCCAGTAGTGCAACATGTGTGTTGAAAAGTGTAGCACTGAAAGACGATCCCTCTGCAGACCTGCATCCTAGATGTATAAAGTCTGATTCACTTGGTGGTAAAAGACCAAGCCTGCAATCTGTCTGCAACACAATAGCAACTGCAAAACCTCTTTGTGAATCACTATTGATATACACCAAAAAAGCAAACTTAGCAAAATATATAAGGCACATAAAAAAACCTAGGGTAGTAAAGTTGTTCATTTGCTATTGTGGTTAAATTTCCTTATATGTTTTTCATTTTTGTATTTCTCTTAGTTGAATTGCCCTTGTGATCATTCATGCCATTCTGATGTCAAACATCCTTCTCTCAGAACTTTAACATTATGTTCAACTGTAATGTTATGTCATGTTTATACCATGTTTTGTTATGTTATGTTTTGTGGGTCTGTATAGTGCAACTTATCACCCGTGAGGGTATTCAGGCACTGCAGCAGGAGCGTGGGCCCGGGGGTGCTCCTAACTGAACAGCAAGGTCTTCAGCTTCTTATGGAAGTTGAGGAGTGGAGTAGCAGTTCTGATGTGTAGAGGAAGTGAGTTCCAGTTTTCGGCAGTGATGAAGGAGAAAGCGTGCCCTCATGTCTTGCATGGGATTTGTGCGAGGGAGGGATGGAGCTTAGTTGTCTGGTGGCATGGTAGAGTTAGATTCGGTCATTGAGGTAAGCTGATCCTATGTTGTGGAGGGCCTTGTAGGCGTGAATGAGCAGCTTGAACTTGCAGCATTTCTGGATGGGTAGGCAGTGAAGTACAGTGAGGTATAGAGTCATGTGGGCATTTCTGGGGCTGTCTCGGATGAGTCTGGCGGCGGTGTTTTGGGTGGTCTGAAGTCTCTACATGAGATGGTTGGAGATGCTGATGTAGTATGCATTGCCCCAGTCGAGTCTGTTGGTGATGAGGGCTTGAGTGACCGTGTATGTTCTGTGCATGGGTAGCCATTTGTGACTTCATCCAGCTGCTACATTCTTAGAATTTTCTGAAAGATCTTCAGACATGACCTGTTTGCTCATTGTAAGTTTGTCATCCAGGGCGATGCCGAGGTTTTTGGCATGGTCTGTGGATGTGGGCCTCAGGTCAGGTGGCCACCAGGAAGTGTGGCCACCAGGTGGCCCTTGGATACCTGAGTCCTGGAGTCTGTCAATGAGGGTGCCATGGGAGACAGTGTAGGACGCCGCCAAAAGGTCAAGCAGGATGAGCGCAGTGGTTTCTCTTGTGTCCAAGATGGATTGGATGTCATCCATTGCTGCCAGGAGGGCAGTTTCCATGCTGTGGTAGCTGCAGAACCCTGACTGGATGTAGTCCAGGAGGAAGTGCTGTTCGAGGTGGGCGGAGAGTTGCTTGTTGATCTCTTTTACCAGGACTTCGGCCAGCAAGGGCAGGAACGAGATGGGCCTGAATTTACTAAGGTCAATTAATCAATCAGTCGATTTGTGTAGCACAGATAATCACCCAAGAGAGTATCCAGGTGCTTGCAGGTTGCGAGAGATTCAGTCAAATAGCCAGGTCTTGAATGCTTTTTGGAATTCTGGTAGAGAAGGGGAGGTCCGGAGCTGCAGGGGGAGGCCGTTCCATGCCTTCGCTGCGAGGTAGTAGAAGGAGCGCTCTCCGCTTGAGCTTCTGTTGATGTGGGAGGGTGGGCGAGCGAGAGGGAAGCGGAGCATAGTTGTATGGCTGGTTGATGCAAGTTCAGGCTGTAGTTGATGGAGGCTGCTCCTAGATTGTCTAGGGCCTTGTAGTTGTGGGTCAACAGCTTGAACTGGTATCTGTTCTGTACTGGGAGCCAGGGGAGTTCCTTAAGGTGAAGGGTAATGTGGGTTCATCGAGGGAGGGTGAGGGCGAGTCTGACTGCGACATTCTGAATGGTCTGTAATCTTTGGAGGATGTGTGTAGTGATCCCCGAGTAGAGAGAATTGCTGTAGTCCAGTCTGCTAGTGATGAGTAGGGGTGAGTGAATAATTCCGGTCTGCCGGCAGAGTTTGCAGAGTTTTGCCCACAGTGCGGAGTTCCAAAAAACTGAGCATAGTGACACGGAGCAGAGTTTTTTCTCTCAAGCGGCTTGCCAACGTTAGGTTGCCAAACGCTCGTGAGAAAAAAGCGCACACTAGACCTCCTCCCGGCGAGACTTCTCAATATGGCAGGTCGCGACCACTCATGTCGAGAAATCTGCCACTCGCGTTGAGGAAGCTGCCGCTCGAATAGAATGTCTACTTGAGCGGTAGAAAGCAGCAGTGCCCTCTGGTGTGATGCGTAGAACCGCTTGCGCTGATTTTACAGCGCGGGACAAATTCCGGATGCTAAAACTCAGTGAGAGCAGCGTGACTTAACAGACTCTGCCGCAGGCGAAACTCAGTGGAATGCTGCTGAGTTTTTCCAGCATTTCACGGAGTTCCGCGGAGTAAAACTAGGTGAACTCCGCCCAGGCCTACTGATAAGGGCATGTGTGACCGTGTGTGTAGTGTTCACGGGGAGCCATTTGAAGATCTTTTGTAGCATGCACAGAGTGAAGAAGCAGGCAGAGGAGACTGCGTTGATCTGGGGCTTCATGATCAGCTTACTATTGAGGATGATGCCGAGGTTTCTGGCGCGGTCCATCACAGAGTGTGCTAGTCCCAGTTCCGTGGGCCACCAGGAAGGGTTCCGGGAAGTGGTGTTGTTGCCGAAGATCAGTACTTCCGTTTTGTCAGTGTTGAGCTTCAAGCAGTTGTCTTTCATCCATTTGGTGATGCTCGTCATGCACCTGTGGAAGCTGGTTCTCGTGGTGGCGGGGTCCTTGGAGAGGGAGAGGATGAGTTGAGTGTCGTTGGCGTTTATTATGATGTTGAGCCTGTGGGATCTGGAGATGTTGGCCAAGGGTGTCATGTAGTTATTGAAGAGGGTGGGGTTGAGGGATGAGTCCTTGGGGACAACGCAGATGATTTCCTTGGGGTTCGGGGTGAACAGAGGTAGACAGACTTTCTGAGTTCTTCCGGTTAGGAATGAGGTGATCACTCTGAGAACATTCCCTTGGATGTCGATGTCGTGTAGCCTAGCGACCAACTTGTGGTGGGATACGGTGTTGAATGCTGCTGAAAGGTTAAGGAGGATCGGTGTCGGGAAGATAGTTTTGATCAAGAAGTTTGGTGAGATGTTTGATGATGGCTTTCTCCAATACCTTGGCCAGGAAAGGAAGCAAGAAGATGGGCCGGTTGTTCTTAAGATGGCTGAGGTCTGCTCATGGTTTCTAGAATAGGGATTTGATCTCGGTGTGCTTCCACTCTTCTGGGAACGTGGCTGTAGTTATCAAGGTGTTGATCCGGGAGGTAAAGTTGGGGCTGATTCTGTCGCTTCAGTGGTTGAAGATGTGGTGTGGGAGGTGGTCATTGAGGGCTCCTGAGTGGATGGAGTTCATGAAGGAAGCAATTTCCTGGGGAGTGAGCATGTTCCATGTGGTCAGTTAGTGATCTGTGCTGTTTGCTGTAGATCTGTGTAGGTTAAGAAAGTCTGTAGGCTTGGGGTTTGAAGTTTTTGTAGATGGGGGTAATCTTGTTGGGGAAGAAATTGACGAGGTTGTCGCAGAACTCCTGCGAGGTGGTGATGCTGCTCTCTGTGGCTGCGGGGTTAGAAAACTCCCTGATGATGTTGAAGAGTTCCATGCTGTGGTTGGAGCTGGAATTGATGCAAGCAGCTAGGGCATGCCCCTTCTTCTCCCTCAGTAGCCAGTGGTAGAGGTTTAGGAAGTTCTTGAAGCAGAGCCTATCAGTGGTGTCCTTGCTTGTGCACCATCTTCTTTTCCATTATTTGCAGATGTTCTGAGTTCTTCAGTGTACCAGCTGGTTTGTTTTGTGTACCTTCTATGACTGCTGTCTTTGATGGGGGTGACGTTGTTGGCACATTTCATGATCCACGTTTTGAAGTTGCTGACACACCCTGTGTGAGGTACGTGGCAGAGTCGTGATTGGATCCATTGAGGGCGTCAATCCATTGTGTCTCTTATATTTTGCTCCAGCTGGGGTACTGGGCACTCTGTTGAGCGTAAACTGTGTTGAGTGAGCTAGTGATGTTGAAATGGATGATGAATTGGTTGGTCCAGGCATGTTTGGTGACATGGCTGTACTTGGCGCAGTTGCTGGAGGTGATTATGGGGTCTAGCGTGTGTCCTGCATTGTGTGTGGGTTTGTGGACGAGTTGGGCGAGTCCTATGTTGTTCAAGCATTCGAGGAGTTTGGTGGTGTTGGTGTTGTCATGATATTCAAGGTGGAAATTGAGGTCAGAGAGGGATATGAAATAATTAGAGTTAATGGTAAAGGATGGGATGATGATGGAGTTGCAGAAGCAGGTTTGCCAAAGATTTCTTCATGAGAGCTGTAACCTCTGCCTGTTTCTAGCTGTCTGGGAAGTTGCTGCTGGGGATGGAGGAGTCGATGATGAGGGTGAGGCTGGCACTTATCAGTTTGCTTCCCTGCTTGTACATGTGGTGTAGACAGGGATCTGCAGGTGACCCAGAGTGGATAGTCTGCATGGTTCTGGCTGTGTTCTCTTTGGTAAGGGGGGTTCCAGTTTGTTAGGAGGTGGGAACTCCTGGAGGTGGTGGGAGGTTGTGTGATGATGTCCTCTGTGGTGAGTTGGAGTATGAAGGTGGTGTAAAGTTTGAGTATTTTGTTGTAGAAAAAGTCAGAAATGTTGTCGCAGAAGAACTGTGACGGGATGATGGTGTTGGAGACTGTTGTAGGGTTTGTGAATTATTTGATGATGTTGAAGAGTTCTTTGTAGGGGTCTGAGCAGGATTCAAGTCTGAGCAAGAGGGCCTCTTTTCTGGCTTTTTTGAACTGAGTTTAATGGCTTCTGAGTGAGGATTTGTATTGGGTGCTTTAGGTGCTGTCACACCTAGTTTTCCATCTTCTTTCTCATTGTTTGCAATAGTGCTTTGAGTCTCTTAGTTCTTCACTGTACCAGCAGTTCTGGTTTGCCTGATTTTCTTCAGGGGGGGCCAGGGTGTTGGAGCAGTTTGAGATCCAGTGGTTGAAGGCAAATAGGTCATTATGTAAGTCACCTATGAGGATAGGCTGATTGGATCTGAGGGTGTGGATGCAGTCTGTTTCTGTTAGGTTGTTCTAGTTGCAGGTAAGGCGGGTGGTTGGTTTTGGTTTGCTGGGATTGGGTGGGGTGCATTGATGTAGAAGTGTACAAAAGAGTGGTCGGTCCATTTGAGCAGGGAGAGGTGGCTGAAGGTGATCTTCTTAGTGGCTGTGATGACTGGGTCAAAAATGTGACAGGCAATGTGGATTGGGCCTTGTACGAGCTGCATGAGTCTGATGTAGTTGAGGCTTTCTAGGAGGTCGGTGGTGTTGCAGTCTCTAGGGTCGTTAAGATGGACATTGAGGTCATCAAGCAGGAGGAAGTTGTTGGATTTTATGGTGATAGGATTGATGAAGTAGCTGAGGAGGCTGCTGAAGGTGGTGCAGGGTCGGGGCGGGCGGGCACTATGCGAGGGTGCCTTAGATTTTCAAGAAGTAGCTGAGACGCAGTTGGAAATGCAAGTGTTCCATTAGCATTGTTGGTTCATCCGTTGAGATAGTGCAGGTGATGGTGTCTTTGTGGATGATTTTGTAGCCAGAGTGTTGGCCACTGTGATGTCAGGGTGAATGATGGGTGGGGCCAAGTTTCAGTGAAAAATAGGATTTCTGGGGAGTGTGTGCCGATGAGGTCCCAAACCTTGGTGGTGTATTTTCAAAGACATGAGGTGTTGAGGAGTATGCAGGTGATGTGAGGTGTGATGTGTGCAGTGAGTGGCGTAGGAGAGATGCAGCAAGAGAAGCAGCAATGAGTACATGAGAAGAGTCCTACTATGCAATGCAGTGTGGTGTGGGGACAGAAGTTGGTTAAATGCCCAGTGTTGAGTGCTAGCAGGCCAGCTGAAGTGTAGCAGTGGCAGTCAGACAGACCAGGGTATGTGGCACTGGGCACGGTCTAGGCCTGGACAGGCACAAATGGGCTTGCCTTTGGCATGCCCTCTGCACGCACCCGCTGAGCAGTTGTACAGCGGCCGCCAATAAATAGGGTCTAGGAAGGGGAGGAGCACAGGGCGGGACTAGGGAGGGATGGGAAATCAGCAGGAGAAGGCACATGGGAGAAGAAGGGAATAAGCAGAAAAAGTGTAGGAGGGGATAGCACATTGCGAGGCTGCTGCAAATTGGTTGTTGTAGGCAGTGGCGTAACATAAAATGATGCCCCCACCCCTGCAGAATGTAAAGAGGGACACCTAAATCTTCCATTTTCATAAATATTCATTGGACTTGTGTGGAACAGGACCCTTCTGAAGGCTTTGGAAGACCCTGAAGGGCTGGAGTGTGCAGGGAGGGCCCTGCGCAGGAATGCATTGACCTGCACAGACCTCTAACTGAGGCCTGTGCTGATGCCTGTGCTGGGCCATGCATCCCTGCACTGGGACTTCCCCTTGTTGTGCCCCTGAATTATCTGTGATTCTTGGCAAATCACTAATTTCCAGGTGCCTAAATATTGAATGTAAAAGACACAATTGATGGACGGAATGCAGAACAAATCAAAACATTTACCCCCAGTCAAGAGATCTGGGTTAAATCCATCATTCTTTTGCTCACCATGCCACCCCAGTTTAGACCTGGCCATATACAAATCAGTCTTGACCCTGTGCCTCATGGGAACAGTCATGCCCGAACTGCCAAGCCAGGTCCTCCCTGGACCGGAAACAAGCATCCTAGGACTGGTTTCGGGGTTTCACTCCTCATCAGCCAGGATAACTTGAACCCAGTGACACAGTGAGCCCGGAACCCACGTCTGGGCATACCCGGCACACTTAGGGTGAGGAAGCAAAAGACACACAATTGATGGACGGAATGCAGAACAAATCAAAACATTCACCCCCAGTCAAGAGATCGGGGTTAAATCCATCATTCTTTTGCTTACCATGCCACCCCAGTTTAGACCTGGCCATATGCAAATCAGTCTTGACCCTGTGCCTCATGGGAACAGTCCAGCCCGAACTGCCAAGCCAGGTCCTCCCTGGACCAGAAACAAGCATCATAGGACCGGTTTCGGGGTTTCACCCCTCATCAGCCAGGATAGCTTGACTCCAGTGGCACAATGTATGTGACCTTGTTTAATGTTTAGTGTAACTGGTGTTCATGTAAAGGGCACCAATACCTTCGGGTCATGTTTGCACTATATAAAACTGTAAAAAACAAAATCAGGGCTTGCTACACAGTAAACACCTGGGAGGAATTGATCTTTCTTTGGACATGGAGTCCCATTTACTAACTGAAGGGGCCTTTTTTCAATTCTTCCAAAATGATTGTTCTTGTATTTTTCTACTTTTCAAGCTTCAAGCTACTGCACAAATGTGTGAAGGACACAGACTATTAACCTCTCAACAGCTGGGGCTCTTCCCAGTGTTGAGACATTTTTGGCTATTTGGGGTAGTTTGCACATAGGGCTCAACAACTTTTTTGGTATCCATGCCAAATTTTTGTCCTTTTTTTCCAACATCGCGGGGACTCTAAAAGTACCCAGGGTTTGTAGATTTCTGATACCACAGGTCTTCTGATGAACTGCTGATCACTTGTGCTGGTATGCCTAGTACCTGCGACTTGAAATGGCCCAAAGTGCAACATGGATACATCTCATTTTTCCACTCAAAACTGACCCATTTTTTGCCAAGTGGGTTGCTGTGGATTTTGGGCCCTAGCTCATCTGACAACTAAGAAAACCTAGCAAAGCTGTACATTGGTGAAAAGTAAATGCCTAGAGAAATCCAGGGTGGGGGAAATTGTGACAGAATCCCTTGCAAACCTCAAACTTTGACTTAAAAACACATTTTCCTCACATTTCTGTGATGAAAAGTTCTGGAATCTGCGGGGAGCTACAAACTTCCTTCCACCCAACATTCCCCTAAGTCATCTTATAAAAATGGTAGTGCACTTGTGTGGGTAGGCCTAGTACTCGCGACAAGAAACACACCAAAATGCAACATGGATACATTACATTTTTCCACTCAAAATGGACCAGTTTTTTGCAAAGTGGGTAGCTGTGGATTTTGGGCCCTAGCTCAGCCAGCACCTAGGGAAACCTAGCAAACGTGTACACTTTTTAAAACTAAATACCTAGGGAAATACAGGATGGGGTGATTTGCACGGCTCCCACCAGGCTGTTTTACCCAGACTCTCTTACAAACCTCAAACTTTGATTTAAAAAAAACACATTTTCCACACATTTCTTTGATGGAAAGTTCTGGAACTCGTGGGGAGCCATTAAGGTCCTTCTATCCAGCATTCCCCTAAGACTTCTGATAGGAATGGTATCTCACTTGTGTGGATAGACCTAGTGCCAGCGACAAGACACTTCCCAAAACGCAACATGGATACATCACATTTTTCCACTCAAAACTGGGCAGTTTTTTGCAAAGTAGGTAGCTGTGTATTTTGGGCCCTAGCTCAGCTGGCACCTAGGGAAACCTAGCAAACCTGTACATTTTTGAAAGCTAGACACATAGGGGAAACCAGGATGTGGTGACTTGTATGGATCTCACCAGGTTGTTGTACCCAGAATCCCTTGCAAACCTCAAACTGTGACTAAAAAAACACATTTTTCTCACATTTCCATGATGGAAAGCTCTGGAAAGCTCTGGAATCTACGAGGAGCCACACACTTCCTTCCATCCAGCTTCCATCACAGAAATGTAAGGAAAATGTATGATTTCAGGCAAAGTTTGAGGTTTGAAGGACACGGAGGGTAAGAAAACCTCATGGGATGTGCTCAAGGCTCACCACCCTAGAATTCCCTGGTTGTCTACTTCCGAAAAATGTTGGTGGTTGGTACATTTCCATGGGTGGCTGCCAAGCACGGGCCCAATTCCCAAAGCCAACCCTATTGCTGATCTCTCGACGTAGCACTTTAGGACCTTTTGTGTCAAGGTCTCTTGGCCCACCCAAACAAGTGAGGTACCATTTTTATTGAGAGACTTGGCGGAATGATGCGTGGTAGGAAATGTGTGGCTTCCTGCAGATTCCAGATGAATTCCTAACAGAAATGTGAGGAAAATGTGTGTTTTTAGTGAACATTTGAGGTTTTCAGGGCATTGTGTGTAGGAAAATGGTGTGGGTTGCATGTGAAGCACACCAACCTGGACTCCCCCAGACATCTACTTTTCAGAACTATCTGCGACTGGTAGGTTTTTCCAGGTGGCAGCCTACTCAAGCCCAAAAAGAGCAGCTGTTCGCCATTGCACATGGGACGATATTAGGAGTTAGCCACACTTTCCAGGCCCATATGTAAAAACAACACGCAAAAGAATCAAATGGTCTCTTGCTTTCCATTTGGATGGGATGCTTTAGTCTGCAGAGGAACAGAAATCCTGTTGAGGTGTTAGAGATGAGGGTGGGGCCTGATGTTAGGATGAACAAGATCCACCCCATTGACTTATCAAAAATATACATTGCTGCCATACAGTGGGCTTCTGGCCCCCTGGGGAGGGCAGAGGGGGGATAATTACCCCCATTTGCCCTCAGGGGACAGAAAGACTATTGCCCCATTTACTTGGTGGGGCCTGCCCAAGCCGAGCAGCCCCCAGCCCAATAGTTAAAACAAAAACCATTCCTTGTCATCTAGTGGACCTTCCCCCCCCATCCCCGGCCTGGGCAAATCAGAGGTAATTACCCTAATATGCCCCCCGAGGGCAGAAAGACTGTTTCCTCCTTTAGTTGGGGTGGCGGCATAACCATGCCCATTGTGAGCTGCCCTCATCCCTCTACTGTTACCTTTCCTGGCGTCTAGTGAGCTTCCTATCCCCTAGAGGGGCAGATGCCAGGTAATTACCCCCATCTGCACCTAAGGGTGGGCAGAAAGACTGTGTCCTCATTTATTTGCGGGGGGCATGGCCATGACATTGTTGGGCAGCACCCATCCTATATATCTATGTATTTGAATAACTCTGGTGCCTAGTGGGCTTTCCGTACCCACGGGGGGTAGAGATAGGGAGTAATTGTCCCAATCTGCTCCCTAAGGGGGGGGGCAGAAAGACTGTTGCCCCAATTATTTGGAGGAGAGGCATGGCCATGCCCATGGTGGGCAGTCCCCATCCCTCTTTTAAAAAAAATAATTCCCTGGTGTTTAGTGGGCTTACTGCCCCCCATGGAGGGCAGACAGGGTGTAATTGTCTCCATCTGCCCTCCAGAGGGTTCAGAAAGACCGAAATAAAATATTTACAAAGTGGGATCACAAGCTCTTGCCCTTACACTGATTGTAGTTAGGGCTGGACTGGGAACCGAAACCGGCCCTGGCAAACTGCTCAGCTGCCCCCCCCCCGGGGGGGCAGGGGAAGTGCGGCCGAGCTGTTTGCTAGGGCCGATTTCAGCCGATTTTGTTACAGGGGGCCGATATTGCTGGCCCCTGGTAACAAAAATGCCCCTCCCTGGGGGCCAAAACCGGCCCCCACTCTGGTGGCCCACCGGGGAAACGGCCGGTGCTCGCTACGGCCAGTCCGACCCTGATTGTAGTGCAGCAGAAGCGCAAAAGCCTTGTTGGTTTTAAGGTTTCCCTACTATTTTCATTCCGATACAATGTCATAGCCTAACAGCGGAATTGTGGCATATAGACGGTAGAGATGGATTACCCCAGAAAGGTGTTTATAATGTGCGAGGGAATCTCGTATTCCGAGCAAATATCTCCCAAATTTTACAGATATTTGTGATAGTCTTAAAGTGTACCTGCTTGAATTAATTGGTGCCAGAGTGTCAATGCCAATGAGGGAAAAAACAATGAAAATGAGGGGAAAGTAAAAAGACACTCAAAAAACTAGGGAAAAAGCAAGGAGAAAGCAGTAAGAATGAGAGAGAAGCAAGGAGAGACGCTCTCAAAAATGGGGGAAAAGCAAGAAGAGGGCACTCAAAAATGGGGAAAAGCAAGTGGAAAGCAGTCAACAAATGGGGTAAAGGAGGGAGAAGGAAATAAAAACTGAGGAAAAGGAAGGAGAAAGCAGTGAAAAAATGAGGGAAAAGCAAGGAGAAGACACTCGAAAATGGGGGGGAAAGCAAGGCAAAGGCATACAAAAACTGGGTAAAAAAAAGAAAACAGTCAGAAAATTGGTAAAAAGGAAGGTGAAAGCAGTGTAAAATGAGGGAAAAGCAAGGAGAAAGCACTCGAAAACATGGGAAAAAGCAAGGAGAAAGCAGTCAAAAAAGGGGGAGAAGGAAGGAGAAAGCAGTGAAAAATGAGGGAAAAACAAGGAGAAGACAAGAGTAAGAGCGATACAGCAGCATGGGGAGAGATGGACCCAGGACCTGCCCAAAGGGGTTGCGCTACACCTCCATTAAGTCGGTCCTGGGAGGAGGGAGGGTCACTGGGAGGCAGTGGGCGGGCTAGGCGGAAGTGGCAATGAGGGAAAAAACAAGGAGAAAGCAATGAAACCAAGGGAAAAGCAAGGAGAAAGCACTCAAAAAACTGAGGAAAAAGCAAGAAGAAATCAGTGCGAACACGGAAAAAGCAAGGAAAAGGCACTCACAAACAGGGGAAATAAAAGAAGAAGGCACTAAAAAATGGGGGGAAAAGCAAGGAGAAAGCAGTCAAAAAATAGGGAAAAGCAAGGAGAAGGTACTCAAAAACGGGGGAAAAAGCAAAAAGAAAGCAGTCAAAAAAGAGGAAAAAGGAAGGAGAAAGCATTGAAGAATAAGGGAAAAGCAAGAAGAAGGCACTCAAAAACAGGGTAAAAGGAAGGGGAACGCAGTGAAAAATGAGGAAAAAACAAGGAGAAAGCACTCAAAAAAATAGGGAAGAAGCAAGGAGAAGACAGGGGCAAGAGCGCTGCAGCAGCACAGGGAGAGCCTGGCCTGGGACCATATATACCAAAAGTTTCCAGTAAGCCCTAACAGCTATTTGATACACTACTTCACTGCAATCAGAGTTGTGGTCTGTGAAAAGACATCCAATTCAAAAGCCACCCAGAAATAGATCATAAAGTCTGGGAGTGACCAGCCCCCTCTTTTAGGAGGCAAATTATTAAGCTGAATAGCTTGCCTGGCTCTTGTATAACCCCATACGGAGCCTCTGACTGCCCCATCTAGCCACTTAAAGCAAGAATTAGGTACACGTAGTGGGACAGCACAGAAGAGTTCAACAAATTTAGGCAGAATAGATGTTGAAATGGCATTTGATGCTAATAGGAAGTCAGTTCCATAGCTGCATCTTTGTTAAACACTGATAAAGTAACTGCTCATAGCTGAGTTGCATTATGTGGCTTATACAGCTGGTGATCTTACTCCCTAGGTAAGTGGCTACCACAACAAAGCTTGCTTCTTTTTCCATAGGTGTATAGTTCAAAACTGCCTACATTTTTGCAAGTTTAGTCGATATGAATAGCCCCGAAACTCTCTGCCTCAGTTGCAATATGTTTGATGGCTTAAAGTGGATCAGATGAGTATACTACAACATTGTCAGCATAGACAGGGATTTTAATTTATACCCCATTTGAAAAAGCTGGTATTATATCTAGGTTTTTAGTTAAATGCTGTAGATAAGGCTCAGGATACATGGTAAACAATAACGAAATAATGGACACCCCTAACAGATGTCCCTAGATATCCTAAACAAAATAAACCTGTGTCGTGCTAAGACCAACTTATCCATTGGGTTTCAATAAAGGCTCTTCACCCGTTTTGAATGTTTATCACCAAATCTGCTGGTAGAGGTCTGAACTACCACTCTCTAGTGTGGGATGCTGCATAGGAAAAGCAGGGTCTTCTGTGGCAGGTCTTCTATGTTTGCTATCTGGATGATAGTTCATGTAAAGATACTGGTTTCACCCAGGTGCCAGAAGTGTATTAGTGTTAAAAGGTAAAAAAGGTTCCTGTAAGGTCTGCCCTGGCTGCGAGATCTCTGAGGACAGTTGTCTTAATCTCAGTGATGGGTAGTGCATGTCAAGGACCTCTGCTGCCCTCCTGATGATCATTGGAAATGAAGCCAATTCTTCTGTGGCTGTGCTAAGAGTGGGTGAGTGTAGGTCAGAGTATGGGGAGGTATTGAGTCCACTGGAATCCTGGAGTTCCAAAAATAGATACAATTATCAAGTAGCAGTGGTAAAGATCACCGATGTGGTGTGGATAGAGCCTGGTCATCATGCCATGATAAACTGTGGGTCACCTTGGGACCTCTGGCAAATATTGTATGACTGGCAGAACAAGTTGAAAGACGCAAATGTTTAGAATTGATCCAAAGTTGGGAGAATTAACTACTTCTGAAGTTTGCCAAACAACCAAGGGTATTTATTTAGTAATGATTTTATTAAGGAGATTGGTTGTTATGTGTAAGCATTTGCTTTGTTGGATAAGGCTCATTCTTTACTGATGAAGGTGTTTGGTCCCAGGCAGGAGCTACAGGAGTCACTTCAATGGCCATTGATACTACTTTGGACCATACTTCAACTGCCAACAATACATATAAACCAGGCTGATTTTCTTCCTACAGGAAGGGAGGAGAGGACATTTTGGGTTCAGTGCAGGACAAGCAAGGGAAAGGGAGTTCAAAGTAAGAGTACTCTCCCACCTCAGAAAAGTAGGGGGCGGGTTGGCCCTTGTTGCAGAAAATTGAATATTAATTTCAAGTGATCACTGGGTTCTTCAAACAGTCTGAGTGTTCATGTACAGTTCTATACTACTCCAGAGCAGACAATTTTTCTGACTCCAATTCAATTTTCCCGGTAGGGGATAGAGATAATTTGTATGGAAGTGCAGGAGTTGCTCCAGAAAGGGGCTATAAACATGTTCATTACATACAGACTGGTGTGTAATCAATATATTTTAGTCCAAAACAACATTACAACGTTTTGACCTGTAATAACTCTAAAAGTGCTCAACTAGACTGTCCCTTATAAAAACAATGAAGAAAATAGTCAGTTTCAGGGATACTCTCCTTTCAGGGGACTTGATCATTTATCTGGATTTGAGGGACACCTATTTGGTAGTTCCAGTTTGTCACAGACACAGGAAGTATCCACATATCCTTTGGTTAGGGCGTGTGTGCAGGTCAAATCCTTGCAGTTTGGTTTGCCCTCCGCTTTATGGTGCTTTACCAAGCTTATTAGACGAGTGGCAGCAGCTCTCTGGTCTCAGGGACTAAAGATGGTGGTATAATTGGACAATATGATATTCCTAGGACAGAAGATAGATCTCTTGATGAGATAGGTATAGATAGCCATAGGATTAATTCCGCCTCTAGGCTTTATTGTGAATGTGTAGAAGCCAGATCTAGAACCCATCAAAAGGATGGAATTTTGTGAGGGTTTTTAGTAGACTCAAACCAAGGTGTTGTTTTACTCCCAGATGCAAAGTTACAGGTGATAAAGGAGTTGAGGATGATGTTGGAGGGTTTCTCCCCGGCAGCTGCTGAGACTGGTGGGCCTTCTTTCATCCTAATTTCGGGCAATTGTTCCAGGATCCCTTTTTTTACAGGGCTCTCCAACATCTAAACATAAGGTATTTGAAAAGTGGTTTGGAAAACTCAAAGATGATTCTATTAGACAAAGAAGAAAAAGAGGAAATAAGCTGGTGGTCATGAAACCTGACTGACACCCCTCGTCGGCCCAGTCATGGCCACAGCAATCCCCCGATACAAGATCGCAAGACAGGACAAACAAATCAATAGTCAGAATTGTATTCATCTTCAAAGAATTCATTAAATGCTCTACCACCTTGGAAAGCACAGCAAGCAACATGCAGAACTTAAGCTTCAAACTACTCATCACTACCAACTACATTCTGAGCAGCACCTTCATTAGATAAACCCAATGAGACAATGCATCGATTTCAGCATCACCATTGAAGACTTTGTCTTCAATGGTGACTTGCCTCCCTGGCCTATGGTTGGTGGCTGAGGGTGTACCTAGGGTGCCCCCCTGTAAATCCATGCACTGTGTGGCAGGCACCATGGGATGCCTGCCACAGGGTGCAGGGTTTTACACATACCCCCATTTCTTTATGGGAGCCTGTATTACCGCCGGTTTATGGCCGTAACACAAGCTTCCATAGAGAAGTGTGAGTATATGACCAAACAGTGTTCAGTCGCATTGTAATCAGGCGGTCGGAATTGCGACTGGAGGATGGTCGGTCGCGAGACCGAAATGGTGTCGGTCAGAGACAACTCTGACCGACATCGTAATAAGCCCCTTTGTGCGTGGGAGGAGTGCAGTGCCATAGAGGAGCCCTCTCCCGCCCTCCAGTTGCCTGAACTGCTCCCCTCCTCACTCTGGGGATGCTGCATCTGCCACTGGGTGCCAGGGGCCTGAGTCCCCGAGCTGCACCTATTTTGAAACAACCAGAGGCCTAGGCAACACCACCATGGAGAATGACCCAGGATTCTGGGCCTGGACTCATTCGAGGCCCTACGAACAGAGGACCTTTGCCGCATCCCTCCACCCTAAATGTCCTTCCCTCGGGCAGAGGTGCCTACACCTTCTACAGGAAAAACAGAGGCAGCAACCCATGACTAGGCCTTTGCAGGCCCCCATTTTTGCTCTCTCCCTATCTTCAACGACCCACCCCCTGTGAAGCCATCCACTAGAACCCCATGGGGGGGCATACTCTCCATCTCATGCCACATCTGGTGACATCCCTGTTCCAGAATCAATGCAGGGATCTACAGTGTGGGGGGCCTGAATGCTATCAGCCCTCCTTGGGGAGCCACCTACCCACCTTATGTGCAAGATCTCACACATCTATTCTGCTGCACAGACCCACCAGAGGAGCCACCATGCTCCGGCAAGGCCATTGCACCCTGCACTAGTCTTCCAACCCCCAGGGCTCTGGCTCCGTGATCCTCCTGTTTGGGGGTAAATGTCCTCTCACCCCAGTCCCAATGGCAACAGACTAATTTCATGGGCGCTGCTCTATCTATCTTCTCAGCACCAGCTAGTCACATTCAGTACCCTCTACATGCCGAAGCACAAGCTAGCGGTTTGCCAATTGTACTTTCGGAAGCTGTAGCGTCCCACCAGCTCACGTCTGCACGATCCTCTGCATCATTGCCGGCCCCAGCAATGAATATGGAAGCCCTATTGAGGGAGATCTCATCTAGTGGAACCACCCTCTCCACTATGAATGGTAAAATAATGGAACTCATGACAGAGGTCAAATCTCTGTACCTTGATGTGAACACCTTTCATGCCAGTCTGGATACCCTTGACTGCTGTGTAGAGCAAATCAAAATGCAACACACTGCACTGCCGGATTGTCGAAAGGCCATAGCCTTATTACAAAAAGTCACAGATTTGGAAGACAGATCACAACAGGACAATATCTGCATTTTTAGGATCACAGAGAGAGCAAAAGAGGAAGACATGATGACTTTACTTGGATCTTTCCTACCTCAACTTTTGTCGCTTCACTTCCCTGAATCCTTTGAATTCCAGAGAGCACACAGGGTCCAATCTCGCTCTACAGCCTCCACTCAACCGCCCCGTCTGGTCATTGCCTGTCTTTGGTACCAACAGGCTAAAACCATCATCGAAGTGACAAAACACCCTCAGGCCTCGTTACTCCAGGATGGTCACTGTATCTCCATCTCAGCGGATTACCCCTTGGCCATTAACATTAAGCACAAGAAGTTTCTCCCCTCCGACGTAGACTCCGGCGTCAGAGACTTAAATATGGCCTTCTGGACCCAGCTCTGATGCGGGTCCCCTACAATGGATGGAACAGAGACTTCATTGACCCTGACGACATGAAATCCTTGCAGGATGGCCTCAAGAGCAAGACCTAATCAATGGACTATGAGACTCCATTGGATGCACCCAAAGTCTATGGATGGGATGGCCTGGGCCTTGTCCAGATTGCACTAACAACACCACCATTACTCGGCATTGCGGTACTGGGAATCAGATTGGCCAGGCCTTCATCAAGTGGTGGAGGCGCCTGCTCCCTGAAGGCCCACCACAAGTACTTTCCCCAGCTTGTGGTGCAAGATTCTCCCTCTCTGAGATACTGTGCCTTTATTTCACAGACTGTCTGGAACATATGCTCCTTAGCTGCACCTGAGTAAATCGACGTCATGGATCCCAGCCATCTGAGGCGGACGGGGGCAAGTATCATATTGTTTGACAGACCGTTCCTGGATGCAATGTTGTAAAGTTGTTGTGTTGTTGTTATGCTATTGTAATGTTTAGAACAATACTGACTCTCTCTGAGTAGACCGAGCTCATCCAAAGCCTCTCCTCTCCTTTAGCTTGCCGCCGCCCATAGTCCTAGCTACACTTCACAGGAATCTCTGGCTCCAGGCCATCTCCTTTTTCCCCACGCTGTGGCCCCCACATTCCTCAGCCTACAACTCCTGGCCAGATTGGCTACACTACAACCCAAGTTGCCTACACTGCTCCCCTTGGGCTCAGATCATGATGACCCAGATGCTCCCTCAACCCCCCATTCTTCTACTGGCAAACATTGCCCTCCCTCAACATGGAGCCCACAGGAGAGTGAGCGATAATGGGTGCAGGACTTAGCTTGACACACTACAGGAGATACTCCTATTCTCTCCCTTTTTTCTTTCACTTTTCTGCATTTATGTATCTTCTCCTTAAATCCATTCTTACCCCTAGTTGCACGTTCTAAAAAGTCTCCCTCAACCCCCACCACGAGGCCCAACTAGTTAGCCAGGAATCTCCACACGTATGCACAACAGCTCCCACCAGCACACCTGATCCTCTGAGGCACTTCCCAGAAGATGTCCATGTCACTCACAATAGCCACACTAAATGTCAATGGCATGTCACATTACATCGAATGGAACAAAGTCCTGTACTACTTGTGGATGGACTGGGTGGACATAGCCCTACTACAAAAAATACACCTGACCCCTGAAGAGTCACTGAAACTTAAATGGTACTGGATGAGTACAGTGATTAGTAGTAGTTGCCAGGCAGGGATTGAAGGAGCACTATTGCCCTCTCAGAGCAGCTCTAAGAAATGTGGGGTGGTCAACCTCATCAACGCACCCTCCCTTCCTGAATGTAAAAAGGCACTCTGAAATAGCATTCGTACTTATCTGAAGGACAACAAAGAATTGGTTGCATCCCACAGAACCCTCTGGACTGCTGGGAAGGCGACCCTGTGAGAGGCTCTGATGCGAGACTCCACTGTTGCCCTTCAGGCAGCTGAGGATGAGGTGAAGGCCCTAAGGACCCTTGCCCCTGCAACTGCTTGACCCTGGCCTACATCAGTCCATGTGGCCACCTTTCCTATCCACTCATTTGCGTAGGTCACTTTCTTCTTGGTTATGGACTCCCTGCAGCCTATTTTGGCCTCGCCCTACAATAGACCAGGCAAGTAAGGCTATTTAGGGGTTTGGTTCCTGGCTATTACTGTCAACGTGCATTGGACCATTGTCCTTGTTTTTCTCTTTCTTTTCCCTTCTCTTTTACCCTTTTTTAAGATTGTTTACTGTACACACCTGAAAGGGATCTGAGGTAGGGAATGCCCCCTATCCCCCCGCAGTGTTGGCTGTGCTTGTCCGGCCTGATGGTCTATGGACAACAGTGACTTCTATGTTCAAGCACAATATTTGATAATTTGAATGTCCCATTGCCTGTGTGTAGTTCTGTGTGTATCTCCACCTGACAGGTCTTCTGCTCCTACCCTTTGTCCCTCCCTCCCTCTACTACCCAGACCTCCGCCCAGGTATTCTAGAACACTTCCTACAGCCAGACCCCCTAACTCAACACCTATTCATGGAACTGCAGAGGACTGGCTTTGGTGGGCAGAAACCTCCAAGGTTCAGTTGCCCTTGGGGCCATGCTAGGGTTGCTACTCTTGTACTAGAGACTCCGCCAGCTCTCGATTTAATGATTTGCCCTTCCTCGCCTGACACTATGGTTCAATGCCTATTGCCTATTGCATTGTTTTTGAGACTAACCAATAAGTAAAATTTGCCAAAACAAAAAGAAATCCTGGTGAGTACGAGGTCTGTGGCTACGGTGAGAGCTGAGGTATTTTTTAGTTTTAAATCGCAGAGAGGTAGGCATTTCTCTGAGAATGAGGAGAGCCAGTGAAAGAGGAAAAAGAAGAGTAAATCGTGGATCAATAATAGTAGTATTCTGAACTACTGCAAGTGGCATGACATTGCTGCAGTGCTGATGATGGTAAATGCTGATGGTGAAAATTATACCACTGTTGAATCACCTAATTTTATCCATGAAGAATAAAGAAAAACAAAGACGCTCATCTTGGGTTTGGCAAATGCAGGGCATCCACCAATTATTTGTGCATATGTTGTCCACCATATTTAGAGTATATCCACATAAATACACTCAAAATCGGCTGGATGGACATCTACCAATTTTTGGTGGATATCCCACATCCACCAAACCTAAAATAAGCCTATACGCTAATGCATATTTGCATTCTTTTTTGCAAGTAAAATTCTCCACTGGAGAAAATTTCACAATCTTAAATGTTCTATATTGGAGTACAATGGCTAGCATTGCCTTTCTAGAGCATTCTTTGGGTTCTTCTTGAATCAAGTTGAAAATCAAACCCAAATTTGGGAGTCACCTTAGCGGAGTAGATTTCATACTTTTTAACCTTGTCCCAAGTTATTTGGGCCTAAAGCTGTTATTGATATGGCCAATATCTCAGTATTCCCCATTGGTATGCTAGGGTTCGTTCCATCTCACCTCACTGTCAAATTCACATCCTTTGTAAGTCTCTCTTCTTCGTTTCTTTTGTGATACAAATTATACCATTTCCATATTTATGTCCTTTATTCATCTGTGGACTTTTCAGTATCAGTCTAGGAATATCTCAAAACATTATTTATTCATTATTTTTCTAAAAGAATTTTAATTGCAATTTAACAAAACAAAAAAAATGGCAGATACATACATGGTCTTATTGTTTGGTCTCTCCCCAGACCTTTGCTTGACACTTAACACACATTACACTTTCACTTATTGTTAGACATGACAGCTTTTGGTATGGCCTTCACCCAAACTTTTTCCCTTCTCCTCTCCTGTTTGTTGAAATTCATTTTTGTTGGCTTTAGGACCCTGTGCACTTTTTTTCCACTGCTAGTGGTGAAGTGCTTATGCTCATTTCTTTGAACTTGGTAAAGTTGGCTTACACCTAATTGGAACATTTAATTTACCTGTAAGTCCCTAGTAACTTTTATTACATACACACAGGGCCTGTAAATTAAACGCTCCTACTGTCCATGCCGCACTTACTGTGCCCCCCACTTAAGTAGTTCTTTAAAACATGTATCAGGCCTGCCATTGCAGCATGTGTGAAGTTCAAAAATTGTCAATCTGACCTTATAAAATAAACCCTTTGCCAGGCCTAAAACTCCCTTTTGAATATATATCTCACTCCTTTGGTAGACCCTAAACAGGACAAGGATCATAGTATTTTAAAGATCAAAGATAGGGCATGTTTTTTTAAGTTTAACATGTCCCAGTAGTAAAAACATCCTAACATCCTAACCTTGTTTTCCCGTACTGTGAAGCTTATCTTTCCCACAGGAAAACACTGGGTTACCTTATTACATTTAATAAGTGCTAACGTTTGATTGGGATTAGGTAGAATTGTCATGTTTGGTCTCAGAAGAATTAATGGCTAAGTCAGATTTTAACAAATCAACAAGAAGAGAGAGAGGGTTTTCATGGAACTCGTCCTAGTCCCCTGGGAAATATTTAAATAAACAAGAAACGAACAGTTCCAGGCTAAATCTACCACATCCAGGAAGTTATAAAAACAAGAAAAATATTGTATGTTTTTAGGATTTAAAAAAAAAACTTTTTATAAGAACCCTCACCCACCAACCTAGTTGGTGGAATGCTTCATCATCGGATTCCCACCTGGGAAGCGATTGCCTCTTGTGTGTGCTTTGACGCCTGACTACAGCGGAGCGGGTTTTTGTAGTGCAAGACCGTGAAGACTGAGTTTATTCTAAAATTGCCTCAAGGATCCCCCTCCATGCTTGGAGACAATACTTCTTTAATAATGGGGTCTTTGGGCAAGGTTAAAAAGGAGTAAGAAGGGATGTTTTGTGTGATTAAATTGATCTCAAACATCTGTGAATTGGTCTATATGTTTTAGCCTAAAGTGCTCAATCGCTAGGCTTTCTTCAGGACCAGTGGTGCAAGTCCACATGCTAAGGTGTACTTGATGGTGAATTGTGAACCGAAAACTTACAGTTTTACTTAATGTATTGTATAGCATTCACGAAATGGCGAAATGACATGGATCCCGGCGGGGGCGGTGCCTATAGTCAGCCGCCCGTGTCTCTCACCAATTCTGGCCCCCGACACGAGTTCCCGGAGATTTTAACTCACAGTTCTGAAAATGTCACCTTTGGGAAGCTGGCATTTTCTTGTCCTAACTATTTGATGACTGAAGCCTTTGTACTATATCACATGACTGTGAATAGTTACCAAGTGGTTTTTGTATTTTCCTCTCAGACAAAGGAGGACTAGCTTTTAGCAGGATGGGCCTTCCTGCCTGGATGGGTGGGGCGGAACTGTTCCCTGGCCCACTTACATTTCAAAGAGGTAACTCGAGCACACTCACATAGAAACTTAACATCAGCCTACTGTCACCTTAGATGATTTCGAACCCAGGCAGGGGAAGGAAAGATCATTCCAGATCCAGATGTGGGGTAGTCTAGATGTTTCCCTCACTTCAAAGGCTGGTACCAGGTATACATATTGGACCTTCTGAGCCACTCTTCAGTACACTTCTAGATCTGCAGACATTACAGAAGAAGGGCTGGCTTGTTCCCTAGAGGACTACCCTACTGCTTGAGGCCTGCCTTGCTCCCCAGAGGACTGCCTGCTGCTTGAGACCTGCCTTGTTCCTCAGAGGACTGCTTTGCTGCTACAAGAGGGCTGTCCTGCTGCTTGAGGCTTACCTTTGTTACCCCAGCAGACTGACTTGCTGCTTGAGGCTTGCCTTGTTCCCCAGAGGATTGCCCTTCTGCTTGAGGCCTGGCTTGCTCTGTGGTGGGGAAGGCACCCTTTATCTCAGGCTAGCATGAGTGACTCCAAGGTTCAATTGGCTGACCTCCTGTTCAGAGCTACAGGGACAAAACAAGCTGCAGAGGCCTCCCTGAAACTGCCCAGCTGACCTGCTACAGCTGACCCTGCCTGGAACTGCAACTGGATCTGCCAGAGCCCTGCTTGCCTCTTCTAGAGTGAGCTCCTGGTCTCCAAGAGGTGCCTTCCCAGGTTCTGTACCCTTGACTGGCATCAATTGAGCTCCTCCTGTGAAATACTGCAGTATTGAACTCTCCGACTTTGAGAAGGTAACTTTTTCAGTGGGGCAAACCTGGTCCATGTATACTGCATGCACTCCATTGCAGTCAGCTTGAACTTGTGACTTTCCCCACAGACTAGCACGACCAGATGACCGTGTGAAAAGTGCTTTGTGCTTTTAGGCGTTTTACTTACCTAAAACATTTGAAATTGGTTATCTTTGGTTCTACTGATTAGGCTTTTGTCATTCTGATCTCATTATATTTATTAAAAGTTTCTCTATTTTCTAAATTATTTAGAGAATTTTCTTGTGTTTTCACTTTATTCTTTTTTTGTATGCTGCATATTTACTTTCCACAGTGCCTCTAATTGAAGCTTGACTGTTTTGTGCCAAGCTACCAGAGGGTTAAGCACAGGTTTATTTAGTGACTTCTGTGGTTCACCCTGGGAAGGCAATTTCTTCGCTAGGCTATACTACAGCGATACAAATGAATTAAATTCCCAGACTCATATGCATTTTTCATGCTTATCCCCTTCATATCAATACCTCCACATTAGAAAATCTGAAGAGGGCACTGATTCAATTTGTTTGGCAAGGCTCCATAGGTGGCCAGGAAGGTTTGTGTGCTGCATAAACACTTAACACAGTGCCTCTAAGATAAGCCTGACTGCTTTGTGCCAAGCTACCAGCATGAGTTACTTTACTGACTTTTGTGGTGCACCCTGACAAGGATTGTGGTTGTTGCCTAAGTTGGGCTTCCACCCCCATTAGCCAATTACCCTATTTCTTACATTCATGATTTAGCATTTTCTTCAATGCTCATCTAGATCCTATTCCACTTTTCATGTTAGTTATTAAATTGCTGTCATATTATAATATGTTATGGTGGTATGGTATGGTATGGTATGGTGTGGTATGGTATGGTGTGGTATGCTATGGTATGCTATGGTATGGCATGCTATGTTATGTTATGTGTTATAAATTTTGGCAATTGTAATAAATATATCCCTGGAAACCTGTCTTAGGGCAGAGGTGTGGAAACTGGAAACAGCAATATAATATGCAAACTGTTAGGGTAAGCACCAAAAACACCTAATGGACCCATCTCTTTTTAAGCCCTAAATGGACCAAACATTCCTTGCATAGAATCCCATGAGATACACTCAAAATATCACCTACATTAACACTGAATAATATACCACTGAGAAGTCTAAAATGAAATGGGGTGGATATATTTGTGGAGTTGAGACATCACACAGTCAGGTGTTTTTGTAAGTCCAAATACCAAAAAAACAGGGAGATGGAAAGATTTGTGAGCGCATGACCCTCTGCTTCCCCTAGAGACCCATAGTTGTGCACAATAATTTTGACCCTGGATGTACTCATATAATGTGTTCCTACTTTCAAATAACATATATCAGAGGACAAAACTATTGTTATTTTTATGAGCCCTCACCCACACTACTCATGTGGCATGCTTAATCATCGAGTTCACAACAGATGTGATTGTTTCAAGTGGGTGAGCTCAACCCCACTATTGGAAGGAGCACTTTGATGTCTATAAACTTCTAATACACTGTGTAGTGAGGGGATCTAAGGGCTTGCCTAAAATTGCCGATAGGAAAACCCAACTGGATTTTAGTCTCAGGAACCTAGGATGAATTCTAAAATTAATAGTGAATGTGTAGAAGCCAGATTTGGAACCCTCCAAAAGGATGTTATTTTGTGGGGTTTCTAGTAGACTCAAACCGAGGTGTTGTTTTACTCCCAGATGCAAAGTTACAGGTGATAAAGGAGTTGAGGATGATGTTGGCAGGTTTCTCTCCGGCAGCTGCTGAGACTGGTGGGCCTTCATTCATCCTAATTTCGGGCAATTGTTCCAGGATCCCTTTTTTACAGGGCTCTCCAACATCTAAAAATAAGGTATTTGCAAAGTGGTTTGTAAAACTCAAAGATGATTCTATTAGACAAAGAAGCACAAGAGGAAAGAAGCTGGTGGTCATGAAACGTGGCTGACACCCCTCATCGGCCCAGTCATGGCCACAGCAATCCCACCGATACAAGATTGCAAGACAGGAGAAACAAATCAATAGTCAAAGCCCTCACCACAGCGGTCATACAGCTGGCTTCATGGCCTTTCGGTTCACCCACAGAGTCCTAGCAGCCACCAGAGGCCCCCTCGACACCACTCACTGCAGACGTGTCATTCTTGCTGCCTCCCTATCAGCATGGGTCAGCTCTCGTCCCCCTTTGGCCCTGCAGCCCGGGCAGCACCTTCGATCATCAATCTGGCTCGGGTCGTTCCCGGCCTCTCCCAGGTGAGCGCGGGCAGCTGGTGGCTCCACGGACTTGAGCTCGCCAGCTCTGGGGCAAAAATCCTCCATCTCTGATATGGGGTACGGGGTCCGGGACATGCTCAATCAGCCCTCAGGGCCAGCACGGAGGTTCTGGTAGTCGCCAGACTCCCGCAGCTGCTAATATGCGCTCCTGCACGCTGCGGCAGCATCATTTTGCCATCCTCTGCAGTCACAGTCACTCGCCTGTGCTTTGCCCCCACCAATGAAGGGGGTCCAGCAGACCCCAGGTCCTCCCTTCACCAGGCCACGGAGTCAATTTCTCCACAGCCAGGGCCACTTTCAGGTGGGAATCAGGATTTTTAAATGCCTCGGAACTCTGAAGGGCCTGGGAGTACCAAGATGCATGTCCTACACCATGGACGCTTAGACCACGCTCCCCCCTCTTAATATATTGTTGATCATTTTTTAACTTGGGATTGCTGATGAGTCTGGTCAATTATAAATCTCTGTGGTGGCAGTAACTAGCATGGGGCATTTTACGAGGTCTGGTGATATAGATGTTCGGTTCTACTCAGAGAATTTGTCCAAATGAGGATTTGCACTGTCAGTTAACTGTCTAAAGGAATCCATTCATAGATGCCATTGCATATTAATCCATAGCATTGTGAAAAATGATGATTCATTCAGATTACCTGTTTAGTCATTGCCTTACACTAGCCTTTGTAAGTACAAGATCATTAGGCGATTTAGTACAAAAGATACTAGAAAGGCGATTAATAGTAGTTGTTAGACTTTAAAAATGAAATTATTGAACCATTCATCTATAATGAATAATAATCACCAGGCGGTGGAGGATGGACTTGTTTAAGCCCAGCAAAATTATACTAACATTATTGTTAGGCCTGTCAGACTCAGGGTGGTCTTCCCTTAAATCTTTTGCCTAACTTACCTCCATTGTTCTGCTGGAATTTGTTTTTGTTGGCTTTTGGACTCTGCTAACCAGTGCTAAGGTGCTTGTGCTCACTCCCCTAAACATGGTTTAATTGGCTCACACCTGATTGGCATATTTAATTTACTTATATATTCCTTGTAGTGTGGTATACCATCTACCCAGAATCTGTAAATTAATAGCTACTAGTGGTCCCGCAGCAGCCATTGTGCTACCCACTTATTAAGCACCTTAAAACATGTCCCAGGCCTTCATTTGCACATGAATGCAGTTTTAAACAGTTAATTCAACTTGGCAATATAACTCCCTCGCCAAGCCTTAAACTCCCCTTTTACTGCACATAAGTCACCCTTAAGGTAGGCTCTAGTTAATCCATGGGGCAGGATGTACTGGTAGTGAAAAACCCTTAAATTCCTTTTCCATTACTGTGAGGCCTACCTGTACCATAGGATGGCATTGAGTTGCCTTATTACATTTAATAAGTGCTAACTTTTGATTGGGACAAGGTAGCCAGTTTATGTTTGGTATTTATGAAATTGTATGAAAAATCCTCTTTAATAAGGTAAAGTCGGATTTTTTATTACAGTTTTGAAAATGCCACTTTTAGAAAATTCACAGTTTCCTGCCCTCAGCTCTTTTGTACCTTCAGCCCATCATGGGTCCCATGACTGAGAGTAACTGACAGCCTTTGAGAATTCCTCCAAGACAGTCACACAATAGAGGGAATAGGTATTCCTGACTGGGCCATCTGCTAGTAGAATAGGGGCGGAGCTGAGAAAAACTCCACTTGCAAGTGAACAGCCTGCACTCTGCCTTCACACAAAGGACTTATCACCTACACATTGTCACAGCAGCCAGCTTGGAGCCAGGGCAGGAGAGTCTGGAAAATCCATGCACTTCAGAGAGACTTTCTAGAATCTTCTCCCTCCTTCTGGAGGGAAGGGAATAAGGCATAAAAATAGGACTCAACTTGTAGAAAGGACTCTTAGATGACTGTCTGCTGCTGTGACCTGTTGTACACTCTGCAAGACTGCTTTGTAGTACCTGGAAGGACTACTTTGCTTCCTGGAGCCTGTCTTAAACCCTCAGAGGCCAGACCTGATGTTTGAGCCCTGGATCTTCACCTGAACCCAGGACTATCAGAGTGACTTGAAAGGGCTAGTATGCTGGCCTCCTGTACAGAGCCACCAGGGTATAAAAGGCAACCACCATTTTTAATCGAACTTGGACCCAGCCCGAGTGAGTCCTGAACCCCCAAGTGGTATCCCACCAGTCCTGGACCCTTGGTTGTGGTGCTAAAGGTGACCAGATTGCCAAAACCCCAAACTGAAGACGTACTGATTAGATTTTTGTTGTTTTGGTATTGAATAATTTATTAAAACTTACACTATGTTTATAAATTGGAGTGGTATTTTTCTTTTTGACTTTTTGTGTTTGACCCTGACAGGGTTTGTGACTGTTGCTTGACCAGTCAAGCAACAACCCAATTTCTCACAATACTACATAACACTTTTCTGATTTCTCTAATCTACAGATTGAAAAGGGGAAATATTATGCAGTTGTATTAAAAATGAATTGGTAATGTGTGCATCTGTTAAAGTTCTGTTATGAAAAACATCTTTAATTTAAAAATTGGTTCGCATTTGAAGACCAGAATTATGACTTGCATTATAAAACCGTTCTTCGAAAAGGAATATGTAAATTTGTAAAATGGTAGGTGTGCTGAGTAATTACTTTTAGACTATGTAATCTATTTGCCAGTCTTCTGATTTATCAAATGTATAGTTTTAAGAAGTCCATAATTAAGTAGATTAGTACATTGAAAGGATGGATTGCCAAAATCTCAACCTGTTACATCGGTTTTTAATAGCAGTGCTTTGGTGGATACTGAATGCTCGGTGCCTGAATATACTCTCTTGGACGAAAAGGATTGGTCACCAGAATTTGTGATGGATTGCCCAGAGGGAGAAAAGGTAATTTAGCGTGCTTTTTCTGACCTTGTCCCAGAGACAAAGAAGCATTCATAAGCCAAGGAGTGGGCTTTAGCGCTAGCTCCTGCATTATACCGCAACCATGTGGGGTGGGATGATGGCTCCTCTCATCACGTAATACAAGTGAGGTTGACCCCAAGTTGAACCCAAGACCGAAGTCCTCATCGTGTGCTCCTCCCCCTTCACCTGGGATGAATTTTGGTGGCATGCAGCGCTCGGAATCCCCCCATACCCGCGGACCACGCACAAAATCTCGGCATTATCTTGGCTCCTCGCTCTCAATGAACTGCCAAATCAATGCCATCACGTCTGCCTGCTTCCACACACTCCGCCTCTTTCATAAGATCTTCAGGTGGATCCCCACGAGTCCAAATAAAACAGGCGCCCATGCACTCATCAGCAGCTGACTCGACTACAGCAATGCACTCTACGCCGGCACCACCAGAAACTCCAAAAGAAACTGCAGAGCTTCCAGAACACCTCCGCCAGACTCATCCTGAACATCCCACGCCACAACCACATTACCGGCCACCTGAGAGACCTCCACTGGCTACATGTCAACAAGAGAATTATCTTCAAGCTTCTCACGCATGCCTACAACGCCCCCACAACGCCGGACTTGTATGCCTCAACCACTGCTTCTCCTTCTACACCCCCACCAGACAACTCCGCTCCGCCCAACTGGCCCTGGCTACCGTCCCTTGGATCCGCAAGACCATGGCTGGAGGAAGATCCTTCTCTTATCTCCCTGCAAAGACCTGGAACTCCCTGCCTCTGCACCTCAGGCAATCACGCACTTTAAGAAGGACCTCAATACCAGGCTCTTCGACTGAACCGCAAACCCTGCTCCCCCCAGCATCTTGAGACCCTCACAGGTGAGTAGTTGTGCTTTATAAGTCCTTGATTGATTGATTGAAGTTCAAGGACTATATCCCATTAAACATGAGGCTACAAAAAAAGTTAGAGAAATACTCACACAACTTAAATACCAAGGTGTAATAGAAAGTTGCACCTCCCCTATGAATAATCCTTTGTTTCCAGTAATGAAACCTGACCATTCATATCGTCTAATATTAAATTGCAGATACCTGACCACAGCTACACATACACTCACTAAACAAAATTCGCATAGGGTGGCAGTAATAAACAACATAATGCTAAAAAAATACAAAACATCCCTAGACATCTTGAATGGATTTTTCTGCCACAAAATAGCGCCTGAAAGGAGGTATTTGACCGCATTCAGTGCGGTGGGTTCTCAAAAGCAGTTCTGTCGCTTGGCCTCAAGGGTATAAGAACAGCTCTGGGTTGTTTTCAGTCCGGGTTGCAAAACGTTTGCAAGAGTATGATGACCAGGCATTGTCAAATCTAATTTAAAAAAATCAAAAATAGTCTACCTCAATGCCCTACTTTTAGGATATGAGCGGTCTGGTGAAGGCAAAAGCCTAGCAACACATTTCCCCAAGAAGTGTGCTCTTTTACAACCACCAAACACCTTACAGAAACTCCAATCAATTTTGGGTGTCCTGAATTTTGACAGAACTTACATTCCAGATTATGCAGAGCAGGTAAAACTGTTCTTCCACTTGAACACACTTATAGAAATGTGTAAAAACAACAAACCTGGTAATCTGTATCATTCCTGGTGCATCAGGATATACCTATGCTACATTCAATGAGGGAGATATTACACCAGTTGCATATAAATTGCATTTATACGCCAATGCTGAGATGTGTTTTGCACCGACAGAAAAGATTCTGATGGTGGTACAGACTGCTGTAGTGAGATAAAGATCTTTGGCTCAGGGGAAACACATTATTGCTGTGTCTCCGGTTCTACCCCCTGAGGCTTTGTGACAGCCCTTGAGGCTGTCACAAAGGCCAGCGTTACTAAGGCTAAGGCTTTACATCCGTGATGGATGCAGTGGGCTAACTCTCTCACCGCAACAGATGTAGACTACAGATTTGACTGTACACTATAAACACAAGCATACCTGCAATATGAAAATGAATACCCTCTGCCTAAAGATGTCGTGCCTCTTGGTCAGCATGATTACATTATCTATACTGACAGTTCTGCACAGCCTGCCGTAGGGACAAAACACCAATACTCTGCAGCGTGCTCCACTGTTAAGGGTAAAATTGAGAATTGTGAATTCTGCCCTCACAAAACCTACACATTGTCACAGGGTGATTGCACAGCTGGCAGAACTCAGGGATTTAATTCTGGCACTGGAGAATACGGATCCCGGATTCCCCACACTGATTGTGTGTGATTCATATTGTTGTGTCCAGTCTTAGAATGAGTACTTAGAATACTGCAGCCAGAATGGATTCAGAGATTCCAAAAAGTACACCATAAAGCACCAAATGCTTTGAGGACAGGTGGCAAAACTTAAAGCGTGCTGGTCACAGACTCATGTAATAAATACACTGAGTCATCAGCATGTAGGAATACACGTTATAGGGACTTCCAAGGCTGACAAAGTTGCAACAGCAACAGTGCAAACTGCTGCAGTCGCTGAAATTGCTCAAGTTGAAGTACGAGGATTGATCAAGATAGCATGGTGGATGTCAACACTGCACTCAATGGCACCCTCCTGCAGAAAAGCTTTCCTGCAAAATACTCCTACCAGTTAAGTGCTCAAAACATTCAGTTTGATCAGATTCCCGGAGCGGGAGATTGAGTGATACCAAATTCAGTTCGCAGGCTAGGACTGATCCTAGCAGCACAAGAGGGTCTAACATCTGCACATGCTTTGGTGGCAGCTACAATTTTATTATTGCAGCAAAGCTATTAGTGGTCAGGCCTCTACAAACAGACCAAATGTGATATCTGTAAGAAGATGAAAGGATCCACTGTGGCGTGTCCACCACAGACATCTCTGTTGATCTCAGACAAGCCTCTCGTTTGTGTTTCCCTGGACCACTGTGGCCTTTACAATCTGATGGGGCATACAAATACTTCTTAGTGGCTGTGGATTCCTGCTCTCCATTCCTATGGGTTTGGCTACAGCGATCGGCTAACACCCAAACTATTATAAAAGATTTGCAAGTCTTTATCTGGACATAGGCAGTAGCTACTTTCCATTCAGACCAGGGTCTGGCATTCGCCTCAAAGGCCTACAGAGACAGCATGGGAAAATTGGGTGTGGATGTGTGGTACTCCTCCCCCTATCATCCAGAGGGAAATGCGGTAGTAGAGAGGAAGAACCGGGACTTAAAGCAGAATTAACAGTGAGGGTATTAGGTTCAGGTCGCAGTTGGGTTCATCACCTGTACGGGGTCCAGAGAGCCCTAAAAAATCCCTGGGTGGCCAGACTCCATATGATGTCCAATTTGGGGTTATGATGTGGATACCAGATCTCAACAGTCCCAGCACAGTGGCGGCTGAAACACCGCTTGACATCAATGAACATTTGAGTGTTTTACAGTTTCTGAATAGGCCTGGTCGGTGAACTCCCCTCCGCTCGCGGAGTTTGCGGAGTTTTCGGAACTCCACATTACGTGGAGCTCGCGGAGATCCGAAACACTCCGCCCCGCGTAGCGTAGCAGAGTTTTTTTCCTCGCTCGCGTTCGTCAACGTCAAGTTGGCAAGCGCTAGCGAGGAAAATCTACCTCACAGCGAGATTTTTCCTTGTTCGCGATCGTCAACATCAAGTTGGCAAGCGCGAGCATGGAAAATAAACCTCCCGGCGAGATTTCTCAACGCGGGGGGTCAGGTTTCTCATTGGGAGTGGTCGCGTATGCTCGCGACTGCTCGCGTTGAGAAACTGCCCGTTTGCGTTGAGAAAGCTGCTGCTCTAGTAAAAACCTACTCGAGCGGCAGAAAGGAAAGCAGCACCCGCTTGCACTGTGCATGGTGCCATTTGCGATGATTGCACAGTGCGGACAAGCATCCGGCAGTGAAAATCACCGCAAACGGCATTTTTCTATCGCACTCCGCCGCTTGCAGAGCTCCGCGTAGCGCGGCAGAGTTTTTTTTTCACTTCGCGGAGTTTCACATAGCGCAACTCCGCGAACTCCACCCAGGGTTATTTCTGAACAACTTTCGAGAAGCTCAGAGCAACGCCCAGCAGAAATGTTATGCCACTGGAGGAGTAAAGGAAGTACTAGCAACCCCTGGTTGGATCCTCAAGATTGGTGAACTAGTCCGGGAGAAAATAGTGGACAAGAAAGAATTCGGGCCATCTTACAGAGCACCTGCACCTGTCCTTGCCATTGAAAATTTGAGAACATCTCTGGCCCCTTGTTGATTTGTGTCAATAGATCTCATCAAAAAACACTATGTGATCATTTCTACACAGTAGGACAAGAAGGCTCCTAGGTAGTTACCTGCCTCCTCTCACTACCCTACAGGAAGTCCCTATGGAAGCTTTGATCAATGATGAAGCCTATTCTCCCCTTCAGGGGACAGCTAACACTAAAGTATCACTTCTTTCTGTTACATCAACAAGCTCTTTGCAAACATCATGCACAGAAACACAGATTTCAATTTGACAAACAGACAAAGAAGGTGTCTACGGCAACATACCACCACGCCAGTCTACACCCAGTTCTCCAAAGAATCCAGAGCTACCAAAAATAGACCGAATAGCCTCTAGCTATTTCATTGACTTTGATAACTTCTCTACAGATTCATCTGACCCACCCGAGGTAGATTGCTTAAATTCTACATTTGGCTGAAAAAGACATACTTTATCCCTCCTTGCATATCGATTTGGATTACAATTTTGTTACTTTTCTTCTTCATTTGGATTGGCTTTGTGACAGTCTTTTTCTTGATCCTGAACGGACACTATCTCCCAGAACTCTCTGCTTTTGAACAGGTGAACTTGGTTTTGAAACCCCATTCTTCATCACACAAAATGCGAAGAGACCATTCCTTGGTGAACATTTCTGCTGTTCCAGTTCCCAATGGATTTGTTTGGGATAAGGCATAATATGATATATTTGATCCCACTGAATTGATCCAAATTCCATATGTAGTTAAAATTTCTCTGCATGAATTCATCACTCCTCGGTCTATCTCTGATGATTGGAACACTGATAGAGTATATGAAATGCTAGATGATCTGCAGCCTTCAACTGTTTTTCATGATAATGAGAAATGTTCTGTTTTCACAATTATGGTCACCATTTCCTGCATAAAGCAAGTACTCCACGTGCAGTATTAATTACACACAATGGGAACACGACCCTACACCAACAAAGGGTAGCGCAAAAGCATTTGCGCAGAAATTTACATACTTTTCAGGTCATAATACAGCTGGCCCAAAGTCTTATTTTTACAAACTAACACCCTCACGGGCTCAGAAAACTATGATCACTAGCACCAAGCTGATAAATTCTGTGTCCTGCATTTCCCAGTTGTCTCTACAAGGGTTTGACTTTTGGGAAGACAATGTTGATTAAAAATCCATTTGGGGAGGTAAAGATTGGCAGGTTCAGGGAACAGAGGCTTTATTTAGAGCATGCCTTATACCACAGCAAATGATTTTCCTGATCAAAACTGTGTAGCAAACATCCTGTCTTGGCTAAGATAGAAAGCTTAAATATACCAAACATTTCTACATTGGCACGATTTGCGAACTGGCAATAATTCACAAATTACATGGAGCAAAAATTAGACACTGTGCTTCGCAATGTATTAGTAGAAATTTATTGACTGTACAATTAATTAAAATCATTACAGTAAAACAGTTGGCGTAAAAGAGACTAAAATGCTTAAAATGTTAAAATCTTCAGTTTTTAGTGCGCTAATGTGCCCCTCTCCGCTCTTGCAAAATATGTGGCTGCCGGGGATAAAGTAGAAATCGGGTGTCCTCTCACAGGTTTATGAGCCCCAAGTGACCTTGAAAATGGACTATTTAAACAGTCTGCAGACCGTTCATCATGACGCTTCGTTGGGACCATACAATAGCACTGTGTTAGTTGTGCGGGTGGGGCGAGGGAGTGCCCTCAGTGTTGTTGGGAACCGGATTGCAGTCTTCCACTGGGCTTCCAGTGCTCGTTGCCTCGATCTGATTGTTGCCGTTCGCGGCCTTTAGTGCTAACCTAATCTGATGCGTGAGTTTCCCCAGTCTTGCAAGTATCATTGGGTTTGTTGTTGAGAAGCACAAGGCTGATGCTTCGCTGCAGGTCTTTATCCCTTTACTAATGCAGATCAGGCGCAAGAGCCGCCGGCGTTCGATGAAAAGGTTGGGGCAACAACATAGGAGGTGCAGCCAGGATTCCCTCGTATAGGGGCACAGTCTGCAGTTGATGGTTTCCCCCCTGCAGGCCCATGTCGGGTTAAAGTCAGCGATACCAAGTGTGCTTAATCTCATGAAGAGGATTTTACTTCGGGCTTGTGGTGTCAGAGCCTCGGTTAGGTAGGGCTGTGCTTTCCCTACCATGTAAGATTTGTTCAGCGGGTCCAAGTTGGAACTTACATGAAGGGTTTTGGAGTCTAGCTCAAAGGAAATTTCCCGCACTTGTCTATTTATGGCCTTTTTCCACGCGTTCAGTGGGATTTCCAGCATCGGTATGCTTGCTTCCTCAATCTTTAACGTGTTGACCGCTTTGCCAAGGCCGTAGTGCCAGGCCGAGCTTGGCCCCTCAAAAATAGATCTTAATTGATGTTTTAGAGAGTTGACCGGGGCCCTTGAGATCCTTAGGTATAGCATTATGAGCTCCCCTGGCACTTCAGATCTGGTCTTGCCAGGCCCAACTCCAATCTTAGTCTGTGTTTCCTCGCGGCCCTCGGGATATAAAGCACTGATTTATATGCCTTTGCTTGGGCTATGGTAAGGAGGGCATCCTGTAGCCCAGGGAAGGCCAGGTGGCCATAGCTGATGGCAGGGAGCAATTTTGCCTTTAAGACAGTCAGTATTGGGCCTGCAGAAGGACTTAGCAGGTTTTGGCTCAGTTGTTTTAGTAGGTGTGTGATCTTATTGGCCTTGATGGACTGCGGTTTCAAATGGACATTCGCCTTGGCCCGTTCCGTGAGCCACACCCCCAGATAGTTATACGAGGCCACAGTGTTAATTTGTTTATTTCCCATTAACCAGTGGGCTGTCTTTTTCCGGTGCAAATTTCCAAAAATGACGACCTTGGTCTTCCCCTGGTTAACTGTTATATTGTTGTCGTGGTTAGAACTATTCAGTGCGTTTAGGGCTCTTTGTAGGCCCACCTTCGTGTGGTCCATTATAACTGTGTCATCCGCGTATTGTAGCACCGGGAGCCTCACGCTTCCTAGTTTTGGTGCTACTAGACTGGCTCCTTCAATGCGTCACCCAGATCCGCAGTGTACAGGTTGAATAAGAGGGGAGCCAGCACGCACCCTTGTTTCAAGCCGTTGTTCGTTAGAATTTTGGGGGACACTGTACCGGCGCTCGTTTTGACCCTCACCCAAGTGTTTTCATATAGCGATGTAATTGCCCTCAGGAGGTTTGATGGAATGCCCCAATTTTCTAGTTTCCACCACAGTCTTCTGCGTACAACTTTATCGAAGGCAGTGGTGTAATCAATGAAGCAACAAAAGAGTGGAGGGTTGTTCTTCTTTGTTGCCTTGACGGATAAGTGCGTTAACGCCAGGACATTGTCCATGGTTGAAGACTGTGGCCTAAAGCCGGTCTGGTAGAATGGGATGATGCTCTTTTCCTCAGCCCAGGTTTCCAGATCTTTCAATAGCAGGCGGGCATATGCTTTGGCTTCAAGATCCAGCAGGGCTATGAGCCTGTAGTTTGATGGTTTTAAACGATCCCCTTTTTTGTATATTGGGACTAGAATGGAGCCCCTCCAGGAATCTGGGGTGTGACCTGTCAAGAAGGCATGATTATAAAGCGGGGTTAGTATTGTTGCCCAAAATTCAGGGTCCTTTTTGAAGACCAGGGCTGGTATCCCATTGGGCCCGGGGGCCCCGTCATTCCTCATGTTCTTGAGGGTCCTAATGACTATTTGGGGATTGATTTGGGCTAATGGCATGGGGGACGTCTCGTCCTCGGCGCTCTCTCCCATGGGGTGGGAGCCGTGGCTAGTCACCGATTCTCCTAACTTCACCATTGTGCTCTGTTTTTGGGACACGGGGTGGCTGGATTCTTCTGCGCTGCCTACGTTTGAGGGGGCGATTGAATATAGGAGCTTTACGTGAGTCAGCCAATCTTGCTCTGCAACTCCGTTTTCTCTTTGCGCTCCTCTACTACTTAGCCGATTTATATGTCTCCAAAGTCCTGATAGGTTCTTCTGCTTGAGCAGGGAGAAGACCTTGAGCCATTCCCTCTCTGTGTGGGCTTTTTTGTGTTCCCACAATTTCTTCCTTAGTGCTGCCCTTAGGGATGCGACGAAGGGACCTTCAACTTGTCTGCCCCCTCTTTTCTTTATTGCTACGGCCTTGCGCAGAAGCCGTTTGCTCTCGCATATGTCTTTGGTTGGGTAGGTGCTTCCCACAAATGGTTGCCCTTGGCGCCTGGGGCCTTGTGATTGGGGATAGCCCAGCCTCGCTTGTAAGTCCTCTACGACTTTCTTCCAAGCTTTTGTGGGTGACAGTGACGTAGGTGGGCATTCTTCCTGTTTCTGGTCCAGCCAGGTCTGAAGCTTATTGCCTGTATTGACCGTCCATTTTATCCTTCTCAGGACACTATGCTTTTCGTCCCCTCTTGACTCTCCAATGACTTGATGGATTATAGCGGTAGGTACTTCCAACTGGAACGCCGCTCTTAGTGGCCTGTGATCACTTTCCATCCTATCCTCGACTATATAGTATGCCAGACTATTTGCCAGTTCCTCGCTGACCATGATGTAATCTATTCTTGAGCCGTTCCGGAAGGTGGGTAAGGTGTGCCAGGTTTTCGAGGTTGCTTCTTTCAGAGCATGAGTTGTGGACAGCTTATGGTTGTCAAGGAGCTCGTGAAGAGGGGTAGTCTGGCCTGGTCCCCGAGGGAGGGATTCAGCTTTATCTAGTTCCTTTATATTAAAGTCGCCGACTAGAATAACCTGATGGGATTTATACTTATGTAGGAGCTTGTCTAGTTTCCGTGTCAGGGCATCCAGCTGATCTTTCAAGGTGGTCTGTGCTGGATTGATGTAGCAGTTTATTACCAATAGGCGCATTAGGTGCTGGTTGAGTTTTAGGCCTCCGATCTGAATGGCTTGCAGGCCAGTTGAGTGCAGGTTGATATCCGTAACTGCAAGGGCACTTGTATGTTTTATGAAGACTGATAGCCCGCCAGCCGGTCGGCCAAAGATGTTCCTTTTAGTTGCCGCGACGTGATGTTCATGGTACCCTGCCAGGGGGTGCTGGACAGCGCCCAAGTCTCTTGAAAGCAGAGTATGTCTCCAGTTTCCAGAAATTTTATCAAGTTTTCATTTTTACTGACTTTACTGATCCCTGCGATATTCCAAGAAATAATGGATAGTTGCTGCTTGGGCTGTGTTCCTCCCCTGGCCGTTCCCCTGCACAGTTTGGTCTTGCGATTGTTAGGGATGCTGTAGCCAGCCTCTTAAAATTCCAGATTGGTTCGTTGCAAGGGGAGTTGCGCAGATGACCCGTTGGTCGTTTTGGCAGGATATCCTGATTCCCGTGGGCTCCTTTAAGCCTGTCCAGCTTCTACCATTGGAGTGTGCGGTGTCGGTCCCGTGCAGCACCGACCAGGGCCCTTTGCCCCCGTTTGCTGGAGCCAGGACGTGTGGATATTTAGGGTGCGTCAGGATCTGAACATCGATGCCCCACTCCGCTAGTTTTATGGAGTTATTCAGAACGGCTTGTTGTATTCCTTTTTGTTTTGAGCCCAGCACTGTTGAATCGCCATGTGTGTCCCCCTTGATACTCTGGAATCTCACCCATTCTATGTCCCCGGATTGTGTTTGATCTAGGGGGGCGAGGTGTTTAAAGAGGCGAAGAATATTACTCCTATTGAGGATATCATGCTGGCCCGCGCTATAGAATCTTGGGGTGAAGACGATCTCGTAGACGGTTGTTGGGGTGCCCGGGGAGTGAGCCGCTTTCCCCCTTCCTAGGGCATCCTCAGGGAAAGTCGATCCAATACTTGTGCATCTCTGTGAGTTCATCGCGACGCCTGCTTTGGAGCTATTGCTCTGATCTTGGTTGCTCCTGTCGCTGAGCTGGAGCACACTGTTCAGCTGGGGTGGTTTTGTGACGTCCGGCTGCGACGATGTTATAGCCGTTACTTGCGTGAGGGTTGGCGCTGCAGGTGCTGTGCTTGTTCCCTCTTTTACTTTGTTGCCTGTCTGTCGGCCCGAGCTTGCTAAAAGCTTCTGTCCGTTTGCTATGGGGGTTCCTGGTGAGTTTAACTCCGTTTGCTGGTCTCCAGTGAGCAGGGCAATGGAGGGGTCCTTCTTGCCCCAATTTTTGGTGCTGAATATAGGGTAAAGTTGACTGATTTTAGCATCCCCTTGTGGGGGCGGTTGGTCGATCATTAATAGCTGCGATCGTCTCCTCTTAACTTTATTTTATTCTGTTGTTTCTTCAGCTTCTTTTTGCCCTTCTCGATAGAGTGGGTTCATGTAGGACCGTTTTGCTGATGATATGTTCCTGTGGGTCGATTGCCGAGTCACCGCTGCCACCGCTGCCCCTTCCTTCCCCGCAGTTGGGGCTCTGTGTCCCTTGGACTACTACGGGGCTATGGGCGGGATTCTTAGTCCTTGAGGCCGCCTTTTGATCTGTTCGGGCGGGTGGCTGCAGGCCGGGGGGGGCGCCTTCTGTCGCGGCCTGTGAATAGCTCTTCACACTGTCTTCTTTATTGCTCTGGGGCGGTGTCGCTCTGTTGCCTTTTGCCATCTCTATAATTCCCATAAGGACCTCAGGAAGCGACGCCCATTTTTCCATGAGGGATGAGCACGAGCAGGAACATTCTCCCCGGTTAGAGCCCAGAAACTGAACAATTATATTTTCTAGTTCTTCCACCCTTGAGCTTATGTTGACTAAGCGGCCTGCAATCGCTTGAAGGAGATCTATTTGAACTTCCATCTTAGATGACTGCCACAATAGAGCTCTATTAGTGGTGTTGTTTGTGACCATTGTAGGTGATTTCATATGGTCTACGTCGGGACTGTCATCTAGGGTGGAAGGATCAGCTTTTGTATTGGGAGCCCGTAGTGATGCTTGTAGCCCTAGCCCCAGCAGATTTGGGGTTAGTTCAAGAGTTCTTTCTATCTTTTGACCTAAATTTTGAAGGAACGACGCGGAGAGCTCTCCTGCTGCGGGGGATTCCAGGCGCAAGTCCGCTGAGTGGGGCCGTAGGCTCATAGGTGTTGGTGAGTGCACCGTGCACTCTGCAGCCTGGGAATCTTGGCTTTGGCTTTGGCTTTTAGAGTGGTGAATTTGCGCCCTTGTCTCTGTGGTTGCAGTGTGAACGCCTTTGATCGGAGTTGTCTCATGGTCCTTACCGATTGTGAGAATGTGCCCATTGTCTGTTGGTGTTGAGCGAATTTGGTCACTGATATATTCATTGGTCCGGACTGAGGTTAGTAGGTCGCAGGCTAAATTGACCGGTTCCTGCTCCTTGCTTGACGCTGCGCCGGGGAATAGGCCGAAGAATAGGCCGTCCTGGGATGCACTAAGGTGGTCTAAGGGCCTCTCGTGCTGCCTGTTGATGCTGCCCTTTTGAGAGGGATGTAAATTGTGTCCATTGGAGGGTGTGTCCTGGACTAGAGTCGCCTGCTGGCCCTTTGTAGTGCCCTGGTCGGAAAGGGGGGTGGCAATTTTCTTTAAAAAGTGTCTAATCGACCCCCTTTGGTCAATTTCTTCTAACGATGCGTCCTGGCTTTCTGTTAACGACTTGCTCCTTGTGATCCTTTTGGTGGAGGCATGTCGTTTGGCGAGTTCCTCTGGCGTTGTACGCGGTCGGCCCTTTTTCTGAGGGCCCATTTTGCTTTTGAAGCGCCAATGGGGCTTGCCTGTCTGGCAGAGAGTCAGAGAGTCAAAAAGTCTCCTGTGCTCCTGTGCGCCCCTTGGTGCTGTCCCTGGCGTGGAGCTGGGATCAAGATGCTGATGCTTGACGTGCAATGTGCGTGAGCCGGGGGGGGGGCCGCGCTCAGCTACACTCGGCTGCCGCTCCTTGTCAATACGTGCCTCGCAATGCCAGAGCTTCCCCAGGCTTCCAGGTGCTATGCGGGGCTGTGCGAGGGCTATGCAGGACAGCCCCTCGTTAAGTTGAAAGGCGGCAAAGCGGCAAGAAGTGGCAAGAGGTGGTGGGACGGTGAGATGACAACCCAGCGAGAAGCGGGAAGCAAGAAGCCGGCAAGGCGCAGTGACGGCGTTCACCCGATATCTCCCGATATCTCCTCGTTGCTCCTCGTTACTCCTCGTTGCTTGCTCAACTGCTACAGCGGCTGCTACCGCCAGCGCGGAGGCGCGGTGAGTGAGTGAGTGAATCACGGCGCTCTTGGCAGACGCGGAAACACGGACTGGATCTGGATCACTGGTCTCTGGAGAAGAGGGTAATGCATCGGATTCCAGGGGGCAGCGCGGCCATGGACACTAGAGGTGAAGATGAGAAGGGCGGACCGACTCCTGGGCTTTCACAGATCACACAAGAGCTTTGCTCAAATATTCTTCTGCAGGGGTCCCAGAGCACAGAGGTGACTTTGCTGCCAAGCTCCAGGGAGAACTTCTGCTCACGCCAAGGTCCCTGTGGTGAGTGCCAGTTGATGGTCCTCGCAGGCCGCGGCGTCTCCTCGCCGCTGGATGCCGATCCTCTGTGCGGTCCTTTGTGCCGCGGGCCTGTGGTTACCTCAGGGCCGCGACAGCCACAGGAGATGCAAAACCGGCTCAAAATGCAGCTGGATGCCGGAATGCCGGTCCGCGAATGCCGCGGTAGTAAATTGCCTCGGGAGCCGCGGAGCGGGCGGCCGCAGCTTCACCTCTCCTCTCCTCCTTCTGAAATTCGCGCCACTTTCGGGAAAACCTGGACTGAATCACTGCTATCCACTTCCTGTTATGTGATCTTAAACTGTCGCTCACTGTTGTTATCTGAATGTTTGCCTCCAAGAACAGCCTTGTAATGCGTTGCCAATGGCTCATACAATTCTTCAGACACCAAGTAAAGGGATGGTTAGTATGGCGATTAGCTACTAAAGGATGTCAGGATCATTTTCTGGGCGAGATCCATGGGTTTAAGATCAGTAGGCCGGACCCACGATATGAACAGACACAGCACTCGGGTGGTAACGACTTACAGTGTTGGAAAGTTATGCCTTGATTGGCTAAAAACCTCAACATTGTCACAGATGAAACAACACTTCTCCCTTCTTTCTGATGACATGAGATTACAGGACTTTTTACTAGGTCCTCAAAGACCTTGTCAAAAGCACTTTCTGTATGCAGTATACAATGAAATGTGCAAAATTTCACAGCAGGTAGCTGATTACGCAAAATTTAGAAAGGGCTTTGGCAGTAGTAGATAATGGTATGACTACTTTATCTACCAGAATTTACTCTCTGGGTAACATAGTGCCTTCTTCAAACTTGTATATGTTTGGCAGGTTCCAAGCAGTGGAACTGCAAGAGATGGAACAACATTGTTGGGCATTACCAGAGCTAGCACCAGTGCCATTGTATTAAGGCCAACACTGCTCTTTTTTTGTGTGTCTGTATTTGTATTTTGTAGCCAGACCAGCACGGTGAGGAAAGAGTGATTTATATAAAAAGAAATGTCTAGCCCTAATGATAACCGTGAGAAATTAGCTAAGGACTTGTTTAAACAGAGTAAAGAGTTGAATGTAGTGCAGGCTAAGGCACCTAACAAACACAGTTTGAAAACTTAATTTAAAAAATTAGAAAAACTGAAAAAGGCTGAACTATCCAAATTATGGGATGGGGTGACTTTCAAGAGTTACCTAGAAAACAAACGTATACCACGAGGGTTACGCATCCTTTTTTTCCAACATTTGATGATCTGGAGGAGGATCTTCTTAAGGAGTGGGAAGATAACCTCTATTCAGCACCATTTTGTATAATGCAGACTCTCATTAAAAATAATGAGAAAAAGGTAGAAAAGATAAAAGCTCAGATTATGACCTTAGATAGAGAGATCAGAGATATGAACGTAAAAGAGCTTACGGAGAAAAACTTTGAGATCTTAAAGGGTGTAATTAACAATCATCAATTACACATCATGGAGAGAAAATTAGGAAAGATACGAAGGGATGAGATGGATTACAACAGTGGCAGAATCTGTACTTTTACAAAACATTTTGATGGCGCATTAAGAACAAAAAATACACAAGATCATTAAGAGATTGTTGAGCTGAGCTCAGTAAATTACAGCAGCTCAGACTTGTCATTTAATGATGAACCTGGACCCAATAATAAACAGGTGCCCAAACTCACTCAGAGCTCTTCTTTTTCTGAAGTGCAACGAATACGGGTGGGCACCAGAAGAACTTCAGGAGAACAAGGCGAGGGGGGATGAAGCATAGGAAGTACAAGAGTGGTGACTCGCAATTAAACAAGGAACAAGAATTGAAGGTGACCACGAGTACTGTTTTAAATTTTGGGGGAATGGTAGGTCTAATCATGTTTCAGGTTGTGAACTTGCCCGATAGAGAACTTAATGATACAGAATTTAATGTGTTACAATGAGGTCTGACATTCTGGCCCAATTATCATTGTGATTATACCACTATACAAATTGACAATTATAAATTTGCAAGACGTCTGAAATTGAAAAGCTTTTTTGCCACATTGGAGTAACATAATGATAAAAAGAAGAGAAAAATAAAAAAGATCTGACCTTAGCATCTCTGATACAAGGGATTTACATGTGTTACTTTCTCTTAATGATGATGAAGAGTTTGATTTGTTAGTTGTTTATACAACGTTGGATGTAGAAATAGATTGTGACTGAAGTAGTAGCCTGTAATTGCCATCGAAATTTATGTCACAAGGCAGCCACTTTGCGGCTATAGACCTTTTTGTGAAGAAAAATAGAGGAACTGTGCAATTTAGAGGACAAGTCTGTGAACAAGGTTGAATACCACAGTAAGAGAGCCATCTGACCAACGATGAGAGAAAGGCCTTGAAAAGTCTGGGTACTGATGACTCTATAGTCATAAGAGAAACAAATAAGGGTGGGAACATTGTGGTCATCTGCAAAAGTGATTATAACAATGAGATTAGGAGACAGTTGAATCATGCCCACTGTTATACTAAATTACAAGCTAACCGCTTGACTAACACCCAATATATGATTTCAGAAAAGTTGCACTCTTGGAAAGAAATTGGACTTCTAGATGAAAATGAATTTAGATAATTCAGGGAGGTTAACCCCAGATATGCTTTCATATGCATTTTACCTAAAATCCACAAGTCCTGGACCTCCCCTCTTGGGAGGCCCTTTATTTCTGGCATTGACAGTCTCACTGAGCCCTCATCAGAGTATGTAGATTTATTCCTGAAACGCTTGGTTGTCCACCTACACTCTTACATAAGAGATACCATGGATCTATTGAATAACTTGAGTGATGTTGCATGGGATTCTAGAATGGTGTTTGTATCTTTGAACATGGTAGGACTTTATACCTGTATAGAAAATAATTTTGGTCTCATGACGTTAGATCATTTCTTAGCAAACAGGTTGTAATATGTGCCAGTTTGTCTGTAATAGACTTAAGGAATTCAGCTACAATAGAGAGAAAACATATCGTGCGTTGCAATTTATAAATTGCAATAGTGCTCATGTTGTTTATGCCATCTTGTGCAATTGTTCTAAAGTGTATATAGGAAGCACAAAGAGGCCCTTGAAGATAAGACTGCAGGAACATCACAGAGCAGTTATTCATCAGGATGTACGATCACCCCTTGCTCAACACAAACAAATGTCACCCTGGAAACCTTGATTTTAGATTCCATGGCATACAAAGGTTAGAGAGGGATACTAGGGGAGGTAACATCTAATTAAGTTTGAGACAAGCTGAGCCAAATTGGATCAGCAGATTGAGAAAGCTACAGAGAGGGCTGAATATTGAGAACAAATTACATAACTTTCGATGATGTCTTAGGAAGGTTGGCTCAGGGACTATTTGTTTATTTGAATAGTGTTTTTAAGTTGCTACACAGATTTTGCTGAGTTTTTGGTGAAATGTAGTGGGGTCCTTTACTACTGTAGAATTGATCTTGTTTCATTTTGTTGAAATCTAGATGGTCTATCATGAAATAGTTTTTTGCAAGCGACTCTTTGGTTTTAAGAAACCCGTCTTTTCACGTAAGATAGTTGAGTGAATTTGGTGTGCGAACCTGCAAGGAGCATGTCTGATACCTTTTGTTCTGGTCTGACTTTACCTTTGTTGATTCGGATGGGCTAGTAACACATAATTTCAATGAAGGAATGTATTTATAGAAATAACCTACTTGGTGGCGATCCAGTATTTTTTATACTTTCCTGACTAATCACAGAATTGGCAAAGGGTAGAGGAACGCTTTTTTACTTTGTTTATTTCCACTAATTCTAAAGGGCTGGTGGGATGCAATCCCTGTATGGGACTATACACACAGAGAGAAAATGCATAGGACGATCTTGTTTTTTCTAGGAGTAACGAGTTATAGAGGAGAGCTGTATTTTAATTGGAGCTGACATGCGTTCACATTGTGGTATTCTTTATGATGAGTTGTTGTATACTTATTCAATTTGCATGAACAACTAGTGGCGGGTGGTGATTGATGTGGCTCCCATCGGCTTATACGAAGGAGTGCACTTTGCGATTGATGACTATTGTAATTCATTATACCTTATTTGCATCCACTCTTGAATAGGAGCGTTTTATTGGCTCCTAGGGAGTAAAAGTTCCACGATTCGATGGACAGATTGAAATAGGAGAAACAATAGCATTAAATATGGACAGTTATGTAGCAAGAGAGTCTGATGTAAATCAATGATTGGTTTGATTTAAAGATTTTAGCTTATGATAGGTTGGCGCAAGCTAAGTATCTTTAAGACAAATGGTCACACTATTAAGAAACGCTAGAACTGGAACCAGAGCTCTATGTTACACTAAATGGTCAATGTGAAAACAATGTATGTGGTAGTTAATGCATTGTTGAGGCTTGCTTTGAAGCATGCATTCTGAGTGCACTCTTGTATGGGAGCCTATTATTGGCTGCTAGGAGTTATGAAGCTTTGTGATTGGACAGGAAGTCTAGAACAAACTATAATGAAACACACAACAGTATGAATGTGGAGGGTGATGTAACACAATAGTTCTATGTGAAACCACTGAATGGTTTGATTTGAAAATTACAGCCTGTGATATGATAGGTGGGTGAGAATTAACAACGAAAAGAAAATAGATACAATATAGCACTATGTGGACATAGAATATTGAGTGATTAGTGAAAAGTAAATTCTACGAGATGATTCAAATATGTGCAATTCATGATTAAAGAAGAGACTGCGTTGCAAACTTATCTGTCTTTTTGAGAACGTCTCATTGGTTACGAGGCGGTATGAGGGAATATGATTGGAACTGGAGCTCTGTGTCACAATGAATGATTGGTGTGAAGGTGTGAATGTGGGGAGTGATGTAGCGCCCTGCACTGCTTTAAGGGCTGTAGTCAGGTTGGCTCGTTTGAAGTTCTCATGGCGTGGAATGTAAGAGAAGCAATGGTGTATCCGGATACTAAGGTGGTTTATAATTGGCTAATGTGCTAACATTGGACATATGGCGAGACATTGACCATTGGATAATTCGAATTTTATGAGTATATCATTGGTGACAGGGAGCTATATAGGCTGATTGGGCATGCTTGCTCATTTTACAGGATATTCCCATTTGGTGCTAGTGCTACTGCACGCCTCATGGCCCTGACTCGATAGGTGAGGAGCGGAGACTCTATCTGAACAGGCTATTGAATTTACATTATAGGAGATGGTAAAGCAGGTTTTCTACAGGATGTTGGTTTATACTTTGGCATTGTAATGGATAGGACTAATTTAGTTTCAAATAGATGGATATATGATTTGTGGTGTCTCTCTGTACTTGGCTAAGCCTTAAGATGTTGATGGTTAACATTGTTTTAATGATTGCACATAAACTAAGGGATAGATTTATTTTCATACTTAGTTATTTTGTGCTCTTTTTCTTCAGAGCCCACTAGGGAGAGAGTGTTCTTACTCACTTCACGAAGATTCACCTCCTGTGGTATACTGTCTACAGAAAGGCAAAGTGAGTTTTAGCTATGAAACTTTTGCCCCTCTTATGTTTCTAACTAGATATCATTGGTTTTTGACATTTCTTTAATGAGTAGTTATAAACTAAGAAACAAGGCTTTTTCTTAAATGGATGTCTCTTTGACCCCCCTCCCTTTCTTATGTTGAGCCTGAGCCAGCACGCATGCGCTGCTCTGCGAGACTTGTTGTGGAGAAGTAGCGGATAGAAGCCCTGCCCACTCTCTGCCCATATTTGCCATTGGCTTGTGTCATTGTTTGTCCCAAATACTTGCTTCTGATTCGTAGATAGGCTTGTTAGTCCCTCCTTAGTACCGCCTCCTTTTCATTTGTCACCTCCCAAGGCTACTGGCCCCTTTACTTTGGTTGTTACACGGTCCGTCTTAAATCTGTGAGCACTATTTTCTTTAATGAGGTTTGTGCCTTCTTTACCCCCGCCCTCCCTCCTGTTGTCCGTGCCGTCTTCTGCCTGCCCTTCCTCCCGTTGTCCGTGCTGTCTCTCCCCCACCCCTCCCCGTTGTCCGTGCCTTCAAAATCCCCCCGCCCGCCTGCCCTCCCACCTCCCGTTGTCTGTCCCTTTTCCCCCACCCCCCACCCTCCCTCCTGTTGTCTGTGTCTTCAAAATCCCCCCACCCGCCCTCCCACCCTCCCGTTGTCCGTGCCTCCACCGCCCGCCCTCCCTCCCGTTATCCGTGATGGCAACCATTTGCAATGCAATAGGTCTCGCATAAATGCGACAACTATTGCATTGCAAATGCTTGTTTTAATGGACTTCGGCCACTGCGGCTGTGCCCACAAGCATCGCTGCCCTGAGTCTTGAATTTGGAAAACTTTAAAAAGCAATGAAGCTTGCAACCTTTTTAGTCTTGGAAATCAATGTGGAGTGAGTAGAGGGCGTGTGTGTGTGCGCCTCTCATACAAGGGTGCTAAATATATCGCACTGTCCCCAGACTTTTAAGTGCGCCTCTTTTCTATGAACTTGCCACTTCTGTCTGGAGCGAGATTTCGGAAACCGCCCACATAGCGCCAAACAACACCTCTGTGCTGCATGTAGCGCCAAACACCTCTGTGCTACACGTTGCGCCAAACAACCCCTCTATGCTGCTTTGTTTCATTGGTTTCTTCCAGGGATCAGAACTGCTCAGTTTCTGACAGCGAAAATCAGCATTCCGAATTCATCTATAATGAAAAAATGAACTATAATATTTCTTCCTTATGCTGTTTTTTTTTGGTAATGACTAACGCGGTGCTCATTTTTAGCACAAACCGAACTGTTTATTTAATCCTCCTGTTTAATCATACACCTCTTCAAAGTGGATGCTTTTTTATAAGAGCAGATGAGTTCTGGCACAACGGGATACTTAACTCCGCAGTCTACACTTGTGATCCTCACCATTTTATTGATTTTTTTAATTTGATTTTCCTTCATTTCGTTATGCTGCAAATATTCCACCAGAGGCGTAGCTTGGTCACTAAGAGTGCGTGCGGGGAAGGGGGGAAAATGTGAGCTTCAGATTTCCCAACAATCACGAGGGATAACATTAATTTTACAAGAAGCAGGGAGGGGGGCTTACGGAGCAGTAGGAAGGGAGAGGAGGGCGGATTGTGAGGGGACCATATAACTCCCAATATTTTATAAAATAACCATTTCTAAAACCTTTAAAATAGAGACAATAGTGTGTGTGTTTTTGTCTGCATGTGTATGTAAAAATCCCAAGTGAAAGCCAAGTGAGTTTTCCTTATTTAATCTTTGTTTGTTTTTGGTCGGTCTCTGAGACGAAATGTGGGACAGGCGGAGAGCCGTCAGTGCTTTTAAGTGACGCCTGAGGGTGTTGTGGCCCCTTTAACCTTGGGGTGACCTCTCTGATTTTTAACATCACTTTGGCAGCTTGCTTCCTTTCATACACAGCATGTCTGTAAGGATGACCCCTGCAATGCACATGACAGTCACAACCATACAAGCCATACAAGTCTTACTGCAAACCTCCTGAAACCGCCATCTTTTCGACTGAAATCTGGAGGGTGGGGGGAGTCTTTTGCATTTCTTGGCTCTAAGGCATGGAATCCCGTTCCTAGTACTAAGCGTTCCATCGAATCCAAAGCATCTTTTAACAAGCATTTGCAATCAGCCGTGGTCCGTACAGGTAACAGCGGTGGGGCCGGGTAAGGGGGGATTTTGAGGGACGATGCAGAGGGAAAATTAATTAATTATTTAATTTTCCCTCAGCATCGTCCCTCGAAATCCCCCCTTACCCAGCCCCACCGCCACACTGCAGTTACCTGCACGGACCGCGGCTGTTTGCAATGCAATAGTTCTCGCATTTGCGCGAGTAGGAGCTATTGGCATTGTAAATGACAATGCCTTTTATTGATGTTTTGGTCTTTAAAACATAAATGAAAGGTATTGTCATTTACAATGCAAATAGCTTAAACTCTCGCAAATGCGAGACCTATTGCATTACAAATGCTTGTTTCCTTAGATACCACTACTACTAGTGAACTTCAAAAGGCGAAAATCTTTTTGATTACTACCTGTACAAGTACAAAGTGATTAGTTTTATAGTATCTGTACTTTTGCTTCAAAACTTGAATAGACCCCTTTGGGGTTTTAATTTACTACTAGCGTAGTGTCAAAAGGCCAGGGCTTAATTGAGGTTTCCTAAAGAAATAATATTTGAGCTGTAAGGAGGCTAATACAAATAAATTGTTTTACTGCATGCAGCATGTACAAATAATGGACATTGACATGTTGAGAAATCATGTCATGATATATTTTCTTGTTCAGAATAAATATTGCTGATATTGGAACTGGATGATTGTTTAATATAGCATGTAATCAACTCACTTGTGGTTTGTGTCTATGACATATGTACATGATCATTATGTGTGGGGGGGGCATATGGTATTCATGTTAAATGTATGTGTTTTAAGTGATGTTGTATTGAATTTGTAGAGCTGTAAATAATGTGATATCACCTGAGGAATAAAGATGATCTTTTTGAAAAAATCAAAAAGTTTGGCTCCCTCCTCGCACTTGGATCAGAAGCTGAAAAATAAGTTTAGAACTGTTGTGAATGTGTACAGAAGGACTATTTCTAAGATATTGAGTGTTCCCTTTACCCGAAGGTCTTATCTTCTGCAATTGATAGCATACAGAGTGACATGTCTTTTTTACAACACGGGCAGTCGCAGCTTAGAGCTATAATGCTACTGAGTTGGAAACACCATATTGCCACTAGATTGTTTTTGCCATCTACCCTCACAAGAGAACAGACAGTCAAGGCAGAAAAAAATGCAACTTATACCATGTTACACATAGAGAAGCTAGAGAAACTGCCCTTCACTGTTGCTGAAACACCTTCCTCGGATTGGATAATCCACTGATTCATTTCTCTGCCAATTTCGACATTTCACTTCCAATACTGCTTACAACACCATCAAGTGGGCAGATATGAGGTGCTAAGAGAGGGGTATGTACATGAGTCATTGATCTTACCTTTCAAATGCCGATGTCAGAATAGGGAGACTTAGGTTTCTCTTAGCGGGACTGACTGCACCCACTTAGAGGGCTATATCAGCGTTAGGAATTTTAATGTTTTTAAATGCTTTTAGTTGGGAAATGTTTTAATTGTCTGTGTAACTGTAATCCTGATTTGATTAGACTGTAAAATCCTGATTTTATCATACTGTAAAATCGAATTGAATCTGAAATTGAACTTACTCTACATGGGCAGTAACTGCACAGCTCAGAGTATTCTCAGGGAGGTGGGAGCAGCTAAAACTTTGTTCCGCTTTTCTATCAAAACGGGACATCTAGAGCTGCCATTTTTTGGGCAGTGTGCGGTCTAGCTTCCCACTCTTGCCATGTGCTGAAATCAGTATGCAGCGCGGCTGAGCAGAAGGCACGCCGAAAGACAAGCCTGTCTGCGCCTGGCAGCATCCCAGAAAAACCCAATGCCAGCCATAATGCCTGTGGAACCTTAGAAGGTAATACTCTGTTCAAATTTAGTACAGACCAATTGATAAATCTTTTCCCCATGTGGAAATGCACTTAAGAGTCCTCATTGTCTAAGTGCCTGACAACCTTCCTTGTACACAGTGGGGTTTTCAACTCAACTCCGTCCAGCACCCCGACTCATCTAATTTGCCTCCCTTGCCTGAACCTAGTATTAACTCAGTTTTCTCTGCAGCACTAATTAGTGCATGGTCACTGCCTAAACACGCTTCTAATATTTTGATTTTTTATGTGATGAAATTCAGACGTACTGTTTCTGACTGAAACGTGGTAAATGGAATTTTCTAACCTGGCTATCACCTCTGCCATTCTGAAAGGTTATAAAATATATAATAAAGACCGCATAAGCATTACAGGGGGTGGCGTGGCTTTGATTTATCGAGATATTTTTGTCTGCACGGTAATCCCCACAGAGGACTTACAAGATGCTGAGGCTCTTGGTTTCTGCCTTTATCTATCACCTAATCAGTCTTTGGCCAGATTTTCTATTTATCGGCACCTGGGTCATGTGGGCTGTTTTCTTAACTCTCTGTCCAATTCCTTGGCCCATTTGGCCTTGAGATAGACCCGCTTCATTAGGAGATTGTAACCTCCATATGGAAAAAAAGGAGGATAGTGAGGTGGTTTCTTTATATGACACTACATCCTTCCTGGCATTGTCTCATTATCTAACTACAGACCCATATCCTTGCTTCCAGCTTTGTCAAAAGTATTGGAGAAGCATCTCAACTCCCAGCTTTCCCAATTCCTGGAAAGCAACAATTTATTACATCCTAGTCAGTCTGGCTTTTGCCCATGTTTCAGCACAAAGATGGCGCTAGTGGAGATGGCAGATTACATCAAGAGTACTTTAGACTCTGGGGCGAAGGCACTTTTGATAATGCTAGATCTCTCACCAGCCTTCGATACAGTACCCCATACAGCTCTACTGCCCTTTTTCATCGGGACCACGTGTATTGCTAGTTGAAGTACCCCAGGGCTCGGCTCTGAGCCCTACTTTATTTAACATCTACCTTGCTCCCTTTGCTCTACTTGCGGATACCTTGGGAGCAAAAATAATCGCTTAAGCTGATGAAACCCAGCTATTGGTTTCACGGGACTGCAATGCAGGGTTCCCTGGTGAAAAAAATAAGAACCTGTCTGCCAGCTGTTAACCAGTGGCTAACATACCATCAGCTCAAATGCAATGCAGAAAAAACAGAGCTGCTATTTTTTGGAGCGAAGGCCCAGGAAACATGGCAATCTTTCTGGTGAGCTGAAGGCCCTTTTCCAGGGTGTCAATTGAATTCTGTGAAGAATGTATTTATCAAATTTGATGATGACCTCTCTTTTTTACTGCAGGTGAATTCAGTGGTGGGGTCCTGCTTTGGATTACTGTGTGTCTTAAGAAAGTTTCTACCTTTTCTGTCCTCAGCCCGGAAACAAGTGATACAGGCGATGGTGTCATCTAGGCTGGACTATGGCAGTGCCTTGTATCTGGGCCTATGGGACTAACTCATCAACAAACTGCAGGTGGTCCAAAATGCAGCACCCCTGGGTTTGCCTCTAAGAGCACACTCCTGGGTTTGGCACTGAGAGCACACATGTCCCTGCACCTTAAGGCATTGCATTAGCTCCCCATAAAAACAGAATCTTATTTTCAGACTCTCGTTCTGGTCCATAGAGCCCTTAATCCGAGGGGCGCTGGATATCTTAGGGCACGTATCAGTTTATATGTTCCCTCTAGATGCCTGGTTCAGCGAAAGCTTTTTAGCCAGCACTCCTAGGATCAAGCGCTCTAGGGTTGGCAGCAGATCCTTCTCCTGTTTAGATCCGTCAGCCTGGAATAAACTTCCTTCTGAGATTCGAAGCATTACAGATATTTCTCAGTTTAGGAAGAGACTGAAGACTTGGTTCTTTAATCAAGACTAAACAGATTAGGCATTCTATGTGTGCATTGGTAGTGGTGCGTAGCTCCAGGACACTCCTTGGAGTAGCAGAGCTCTTTATAAATCCCTTTTCATTTAATTTTATTTAAGTTGATTTCATTTCACCGCAAGAGTACCTCGGGATATTCCTTAGTTTCCAGGGAAGTTACGCTTCATGGCTCATGTAATGCATCTAAGGCAAACTTGTCATGCTACTTGAAAGGTTCCCCGGCAGCTGTGATCCGTCCAGCTTTCATATTACTCTCGAATGGGAGTTACTTGATGCTGAATGATCAAGGCTGCTGTGGGATGAGACTGGTTATTGCCTATCTTGTAATAATCTCTGCAATTGTGATTTGCTGTACACAAGTACCGTTTCCACCTGCCCGTATAGTTACGAATGTGACACTTTGGCCTTTGATAAAGCTTACAAATGTGCGCTTTGATGCTTCAAGCTGACTGAAAGTGTTATTGTTCCAGAAAGATGTGGTCTTAACATCTGCAAGGGGACGTTTGATCTTCAAGTTGCAAGGTCCTCTTCTGAGATACAGTCACTACCCGGCACTAACTTCCCACACCATTTTGGGGAGCTTGTGCACCAGATTTTTAACATGTCTAATACGGCGGGAGTGGCACACTTTTTTAAGTTAATTGGCTCTGGGTTGGTTAGCACCTTCCAGACAGTCTTCAGAGACTCCGTGCTTGGAAGCATTTTTGGAGGCTTATTGATTGTCCTGTTCCTAGGTGTCGAGATTCTGCTTTTAATTTTTCTACTCTGCAATGAATGCCTCACTATGAGGCCAAATGGGGATAGCACTGCCACACATGCTCCTGTGTCTTGAACGCATAGTACAGTGCTTTGGCACACCCTTACTTCAGGAACTGAATGTCAAATGGTTTGTGTCCGTTCACCTGTCTGGCTACACTGCCTGCAGTCCATTTTCCACTGTCTGCTGTACTCTTTCGAGTGTGCCGGGGACATATACTTGGGATCACAATTGGTTCAACCCCCGGACATTGCCCAACTGGTGGGCCAGTTAATGGCTTACTTGTACTGTGGTCCCTCGAGCTTGCCATGGCTCCTGAATGCATATTAGGAGCCCTCCTGGGATGCGTCGGCTTCTGGTGATTTGGATCCGGACTCATCATCTGTAGAATCAGTACCGGCTGTTTCTCCCTTGCTGGTCACAGAGGTGGATGGACTGGAACATCTTTGCTCTATAGACCTGTTGCATTGGGTGCCTCTGGGATCATCATCTGTGGTTGCTGGGAACAGCAATGTTTTGTCTACTGCTCGGAACATGTAAATAATCTAGCAGTTTAACATACTAAATTGTTTTTTAAATTGTTTGGTACATTGCCTTTAAATGCATTTTTTTAATTTGCCTTTATACTTTTTAAATAAGGCTTTCGGTATGCTTTTATCTTCAAACTATCAGAGTGCCTTTTTTTTTATAGTTTTAAGGGTTTTTATGCTTTTACGTAGGTTTAGCATGGTATTTAGGTAGCTTTATTTAGTCGGATTACGCCCAAGAAGTGGGTGTCACACGGAGGTATTAATCCCAGTTAAAAAGCAGCTTCTTTACATGCTCATGTTCTTGAGTTATCACATATTTGCTGTGTACTCCATCCAAGCTGATGCATAGCTGTCCTTTGCATCTTCTTACAGTTTTCCTCATAGTGACAACATCAGCTCATTGTGTGAGTGAGTTGCAGGCACTGTCCACCCAGCAACAATACACTGCCTATTTTTCAGACAAACTGGTGCTTCAAATTAGAACAGCATTTCTGCCCAAGATTGTAATGCCTTTTCACTTCGGACAGTACATCACCCTTCTGGCATTCTTTTTTTCTCCTCATCCCTTGAAAGAGGGAGAAAGATTTCATTGCTTGCTTTCTAAAAGAACTTTCTGCTTTTACCTTGATCTCACCAAAGACCATTGGGAGGATGATCAGCTATTGGTTGGGTTCACAGGAACAAAGAAGGGCAATGCAGTACAGAAAAGAACCACATCAAGGTGGATAGTTCTCTGTGTCAATATTTGCTATACACTGGCTAAAAACAGCCTCCAGGGGGCTTGAGGACTCAGTCCACAAGTGGCAAGGCTGTTACCACTGCATTGACACATGGCGTGCTGGTCTGTTCACACTTTCATGAAGCATTACTGCCTGGATAGTCAGGTCCAATGGGAAGGGCACTTTGCCTATTCGGTCCTGCGGGACCTTTTGATCTGAGCCATTCCACAGACACAATACCTTGGGAGGTGCAGCTTTGGTATTCATTAAAAAGGTGAAGAATCTGTGTTTAGAAGTGTCTATTAGAAGTGTCACGTGGCCCACAGGAACATTGTCCTTTTTCACTAAGTTAGCATGAGCAAGTTGCAGCTTGTCTGCTGTTTTGCGCACGTTACTATGAGTCTTTATTTTTACAATACTTTCAATGACTGCTTTCACATGAGAACTCATCGCTGGGTTCGTTCTCTGCATGTTCCTGGGTTTTTGACTGAACATTATGTGCAAGGTCGAACAACAATGTCCCTTGTTATTTTGATCTGGCCAGACCTTAGCCCTTAGACAAAACATACCGATGCAGCTGTTGTTTGGTCAGCGTACTTGGGTTTTTAGTGGGGTACACGAATAGGTGACACACACTTGGAGAGGGACCGTTCCAGGGAGAAGAGCGAGACAACACCTACGATGTAGATCCACGATCTATAGGCTAACGTATGGGGTCTGCTGACAAAGCCCAGAGATCTTCTATTAAATAATAATACTTCGTCTTAGCAAGGGGAGGGAGGTTAGGCACTATAGTCTTTTTCTCCATTGTCTTTTTATGATGACATCTCCCTTCATGATTTATGGACTAGCTGCTATGCTGACTGTATTTGTACTATGCATTTTTCTGCTTGTTGTGGCATGTATACTGCATGTTAGGGCACATTAGTTAAAATAAGCATTTTAAACAGTTTCGGGTCTCCGTCAGATCTTATTGTGGACAAGTACAAGAGAGTGAGCGAAAGGGTGTGTCTTGTTACTGCGATTCCTGAGACAACTGGGAGTGTTGTGTTCTGGGGTGCCTAATTATTTGTTTCTCTGTGAGTGAGTAGGAAAGCAAGTGAGGCACTATAGCTAGTCGGTCCTGGGTTCGTGGGTACTAAGGTGGTAGGAAGACTCAGTCACTATATACTAAGGTCCCATATTCCTGCGCATAGTTCTGTGCTTGTGCAGAATACCTACAACATGGCGCCACCATCGCTTGGTCTGGTACTTATTCACGGGACCCCTGAGTAGCGCTTGTACTTGTCCACAATCCCCTCACACCGATTTCCGGAGACGTCCGCGGTGTGGGGATTAGCCTCCTACATTTGAGTTTTATAGGTTTTTCAAGCTTGAAATTTAAAAGATTATTCTTTCTCTATTGACCTGCTTTTGCGCTACTGTTCTTTTGAATTGCCATTCTGCATTTCTTATGGCAGTCGCTATTACATTGCCTAACCGCGTGGTGGTTGCCGCATTCTTGACTCAACGTGGAGTCCCCAATGTGGGGGCTACCATTATCTTTGTTGTCGAAGCAGATGCAGCTTACAGCTTCAAGGTTTTTTATTCTTGGGTTACATTTCCAGCAGTGGATGGGAATGATAATTTGTTTCATGAATATACAGCGGCCGCGGTTCCGCCGAATTTTTGTCCTTACGCTTTACTTGAAGTTCCGTTGACAGCCTGGCAGCATATCATATGGTTTAATGGCGCCCTTCCTCACCCTGTTTCAGTGGTCCGTTTAGGCCCCTTATCAGTTGATGAAGCCACTTGGCCGGTTTTAGGTGGTTTCACACTGCATCCAAAATATCTTAATGTTACACTCACAGAGCTCTTCAGTTACATACAACCCTCATTCATATACACAGAAGTGTCATTCAATTTATGTCACACAATATTCAAGTGGCTCCGGCTGGGGCCGCTCCACAGCCACCTTGACATGGTGGTGGTCTTGTCATAAGTCCCATCATGATTAATTCAGTGATGGGCAAGCGTCCTCAGAATAGGGATGACTTCCCTTACTGGCTTGCAGACAAATTTGAGCAACTCGAGGCTGTTTTTCCCCATACTACACCTGTTGAGAAACACAGGATCCTGAGAATGAGTTTACCTAGTGGTATTGTTCCCACTTTAGCTGATTGCACCACCTGGGGGACGGTGTTTGCTGCGGTGTATACACTATGCTTCGACCCCCCCTCCATGAGCGTTCTACCGAGCGTTCTGAAGAAGGTTCAAGATGAACAGAGGTCTGGTCCAGCCCTGGAATTGGGGATGAGATTAGTGGGCATGTTCTCTATTGTCTCCGATATGATTCTGGCCAATGTCAAAGGTGAGGCAGTTAGCTCACAGGTACGTCAACGCCTCTCGGCGGTGGCGGACATTGACCGGCAGCGCCAGTTGCGATTATTATGGCGGATCTGTATACATCATTGGGTCGCAATAGTTTGGGAGTAAGACCTTATACTCAGGTACAAAAAAAGCCTCCTCCTGATAAGGAGAGTCATCCAGTCTTTCCTAAAAAGACTTGGAATAAAAATCAGCAGCAGCAACAGCAGAAGCAGGCTTCTCGTGCTGGTTCGCCATCACCAGAAGCTTCTGACCGTAGATATGATTTGCGCAACCGTTCTAAAATTAAAACACCTGAGAGGTTACAGGTCCCTGATCCTCGTTCTCCTCGTTCCTTTCAGGAATCATCTGATCAACAGTTCGGTGGGGGTGAGCGTCAGGATCGCTAGACAAGGCGAGTCCATGCAGCAACGATGTGACCCGCAGCGCCAGTTTGATGGTCTCTCCAGTACCTGCTTTAGAAGCAGTTACGAAGGCTAGTGGCCCGAATTCCAAAGCCTTGCATTCACGTTGGATATAATGGGCTAGTTCTTTGACATCGGCTGATGTCAACTTTATCTTTGAACCGTCCTTGCACATGCAGGAGTTTTTTTCAGTATGAACAAGTTCATCCTCCTCCTTTATCATTACTCCTGCTTGATCAGTACAAATGCATTATTTACACTGATGGCTCTGCGCAGCCAGCCATTGGTTATAAACATGCTTATCCAGCAGCCTGCACAATTGTGGCAAGGTACGATTGTTGAGAGGGATTTTAAATGCTCCTTGGTGCACACACAGTCTCTTGGTGATTGCACGGCTCAATTGGCGGAGCTATGTGCTTTGGTTTTAGCTCTTGAATTTGCTGATCCTGATGTTCCTGCTCTTGTAGTGTGTGATTCGTTTTACTGTGTACAATCCTTCAAAAAAAACTTGTTCTTCGGGACACAAAATGTTTTTTGTGATTCTAAAGGTAGCGCAATTAAGCATAAAACGCTTTGGGTTAAAGTGGCCGCTCTTAAGGAGCGTTTGCCACTCACACATGTTATCCATACTTTAGGCCATCAACGTGTGGGAGCACACGCTGTTGGTAATTCACTGGCTGATTCACCTGGTGACTGCTGCTACATAGCAAGTGGCTACTGCAGATTTGGATGCCTAAATCTGCAGTATCCACTTGCTCAGTAGCACCAGTCACCAGGTCCATGAATAAAATTGATGATGATATTTTGGCAGCTATTGCTGCTGCGAAGGAGGGAACAGAGTATCCTCAAGGTTTCCCTTCATGTTACACTTATCACTTGTCGTCTTATCAAATTCCATTTCCAACTATTCCATCCATTGGGGATCGGCTGATTCCCAACGAGGACCGCAGACTTTCTTTAATAATAGCCGCACATGAAGGCGTTGCTTCTGCACATGCTGGAGTAAATGCAACAGTTTCTCTTTTGCAGCAACGTTTTTGGGGGCGTGGTTTATATCAACAGGCACGTAAATATGTTCTTTCTTGTGACATTTGTCAACAGATTAAGCCTTCTACTGTTGCACGCACACCACATACTCAACTTTACATCTCTAATCAGCCATTTGGCTGTATTTATCTTGATCACTGCGGTCCTTTGTCCTCAGACACTGCTTTTAAACATATTATAGTTGCAGTGGATTCGTGCACTAGGTTCCTTTGGGTTTGGCCGCAACGTAGTGCTGACGCTCGAACTGTCATTAGGAATTTGTGTGTCTTTGTCGGGACATTTGCCTGTGGCACCTTCCATTCTGACCAAGGTCCTGCGTTTGCCTCTAAGGCTTACAGGGATGCGATGAAGTCTCTGGGAGTGCAGGTACAATATTCATCTCCATACCGGCCTGAAGGCAATTCAGTTGTGGAGCGAATGAACCGTGACTTAAAGCAATCTTTGACAGCTAGGGTCTTAGGTACTGGCAGGAGTTGGCTGACTCATCTTTTTGGAGTCCAACGTCCCTAGACGATCTCTGGGTGGGCGGACCCCATACCAAATGCTCTTTGGCATTAAAATGTTTGTGCCAGACCTTGATGGTCTAGACGTTGTGGTGGCTGCCGCAACCTTTGACATAGATAATCATTGTGCTATGTTACAGGATCTACAAAAAGCGTGGGATTGACAAGCAAAAGCCCAGTTTCCATCTTGCGCAGATCCAGTGGTGCTGATTCCTGTTTCAAGCAGGCTTCCTAAAGTTGGAGATCTGGACAGAGAAAAGGTGAAGAACAAAAAAGAATTTGGCCCATCCTACCGTGCGCCGGTCAGAGTGCTTTGTTTGAAAAGTACCCGCACTGTGATCCTGCCTCCTTTACCTGGTCGTAAGGACAATCGTTACATTTCAATCGAACACGTCAAGCCACACCATATGGCCGATACTGCATAGTATGCCTCCAAGCATTCCACGTAGAGATCTTTCACTGAATCCGATGCCTTCTGTTTCTTTGACTACTCCCCAGCAAACCGAAGGGGAGATGGAAATTTCAACTGATTTATTGCCTGTTTTTCCTTCTACTTCCACATCTGCGGATATTGAGTATGCTTCTCCTCCAGTCGAGGTCATAATTGACATTCCTGAGAGTACCATACATGATCCATCAGATGCTGCACAACCCCCGTTGTTTCAGCTGGGGTCCAGTGGTTATTATATGGACCGTACTAGCTTTTCCTCTGACACATCTTACTCGTCCTCTTCGGTGCCAGAGCCCCCTACATGTACAAGTGTTTTCTTCACTTGGTTCAAAAAGACTTACTTGGTGCCGCCCTGGACATATATCTGGATGGTCCTTACGATGATATTCCTCTTAATGTGGATCGGATTTGTGACTGTGTTTTTCCTACTCATTAATGGCCATGATTTACCTGAATGCTCTGCTGTGAACTTTGTTGATGGAGTTCTGGTCCCTCACACCTCTTCCCATATAATGAAACGAGAGCAAGCCCTTGTCAATATATCAGCATTCCCTGTTGTTGATGGAATCGTCTGGGATAAAGTATCATGATATCCATGTCCGGACCGAAGTTTTGAACATTCCATATGTCTTCCACATTTCCTTGGGAGATGTGGTTTCACCAGACATGCATTCTGATGACTGGGATGTTGCCGTTCATTCATTGTTCTCTGATTTGAAATATTATGCTGCATTTGACACTGAAGATTTATATTTGAATTTGGCTAATTATGCAGATTTGTTCTGTTACCAACATTATGAGCATCGTTTTTTACACAAGACAAAAACACAGAGACCATTTTTTTATTACACCCAATGGGAGCATTGCCCAACACCGTTACAGGGCAGTTCGAAAGACCCAACAAAGTAAATTTGTGTATTTTTCTGGTTACAATCTCTCTGACCCAAAGTCCTATTTTTATAAATTGAAAATGCCGCCCCAAACAAAGTTTATGTTGACACACACTTAGCTGGTTTACTCCATGTCCTTCAGGAATGATTTGTCCGTGAAGGGTTATGAGCATTGGAAGGACACCATTGATTTAAAATCCATTTGGGGTACTAGAGATTGGCAAGTGCAGGGCACTAAAGCCTTGCATCGTGCATGTCTGATACCGTCTCAAATCATATTTTTAAATGATACTGTACAACAGACTACTTGTTTTGGTTTAGCAACGGCCAAAAATCTAAATATTCGCTCCATTCCATTATTGGCTCCATATGATAAATGGCAAACACACACGAACTACACAATTGAAGACTTAGCGGTCTAATTTCAGAATGGCACACTTAACTCTTCCTATATTGACCCCTTGGGATGGTTAGTGTGGCCGACGACTTCTAATGCATGTCAATTACATTTTATGAATACTACAACTGGTTTTACACAAAGTAGACCGATGCACGCTTCCCACATTCACATACAGTTACCACATATTCCGTGGGTAAATTATCTCAGCAATGGTTGGAGCATTCCTCACTATTGTCTGTGAAGCAACACCTTTCTCATTTGTCAGGTGACATCGATTTGGCAGATTTTCTTTTAGGTCCAAAGTCCCCTCAAACAAAACTTTTTATTTATTCCGCATATAATGAATTTTGGAAATTGTAGCTGGGTTCGTTCTCTGCATGTTCCTGGGATTTTGGCTGAACATTATGTGCAAGGTCGAACAACAATGTCTCTTGTTATTTTGTTCTGGCCAGACCTTAGCCCTTAGACAAAACATACAGATGCAGCTGTTGTTTGGTCAGCATACTTGGGTTTTTAGTGAGGTACAGGAATAGGTGACACACACTTGGAGAGGGACCTTTCCAGGGAGAAAAGCGAGACAGCACCTACGATGTAGATCCACCATCTATAGGCTAAGGTATGGGGTCTGCTGACAAAGCCCAGAGATCTTCTATTATATAATAATACTTTGTCTTAGCAAGGGGAGGGAGGATAGGCACTATAGTCTTTTTCTCCATTGTCTTTTTATGATGACTTCTTGCTTCATGATTTATGGACTACCTGCTATGCTGACTGTATTTGTACTATGCATTTTTCTGCTTGTTGTGGCACGTATACTGCATGTTAGGGCACATTAGTTAAAATAAGCATTTTAAACTGTTTTGTGTCTCCGTCAGATCTTATTGTGGACAAGTACAAGAGAGTGAACGAAAGGGTGTGTCTTGTTACCGCGATTCCTGAGAGATCGGGGAGTGTTGTGTTCTGAGGTGCCTAATCATTTGTTTCGCTGTGAGTGAGTAGGAGAGCAAGTGAGGCACTATAGCTAGTTGGTCCTGGGTTCGTAGGTACTAAGGTGGTAGAAAGACTCAGTCCCTATATACCAAGGTCCCATATTCCTTCACATAGTTTTGGGTTTGTGCAGAATCCCTGCAACAGAAGAGCAAGTTACTTGCCTTTGGTAATGCTCTTTCTGGTGGATACTCTAACCGCATATTTCTCACAGACCCACCCTCCTTCCAGTTCTATGAAATTAACTCTTTTCTTCACATAAAAAGATCACAAATTAGAGATCTGCACATTGTCTACTCTGATGTTATGTTATGTTGATTTGTATAGTGCACTAATCACCCGAGAGGATATTCAGCTGCTTGGGCGAGGTGTGTAGGTGTGTGGTCCTATAAAAAGCCAGATCTTCGATCATTAACTGATCAGGTATTGGCTCTGCATCTAACTATGCAGACGGGGATCAGAAGGACACTGACACCAGCGAGCAGGAGTGGCAATCAGATGTGGCTCCAGCATCATTTCTGGGGCAGGACAGAGTTGATGTGAAGCCACACAACGTCTTCTACGGGCGCAAGAGGAAATCCATCCGGGGGTTATTTACAAGGTGAGGAATATGCTGTTAGAGAATCCATCAGAAACAGTGCTCCTGAAGGTAAGTAACTTGTTCTTCTGCTCTTTTTTTTGCATCTTTTTAATTGCTTTACCTTAATGCTACTAGTTCGGTACACAGTATGTTAGGTTCTCTGTATTTATTTTCCCTTTTATATTGTGGCTTTAACTGTTTGTATAGTTTTATTATTGTTATTTATATATTTCACTGCTATAATGCTGTTTTATGAAAACAATATTGTCTGAAATTTTGGGTTATACTATGCACTACACCTCCCCACAGACAACTGAAGCAACCATATTATACCCTACAGAAGATAATATAGGTAAATACAGTCCAAATTCTCACAAATACTGTAGTTAGAGATTAATCAAACATTACCTTGAAACTGCTTTTTTTTGGCCATTAAAGGCAACAACTGTCCTTATTGCTGAGAGAATTTCTTCTGCTATTGCACCTGCTTTTGAATACGCAGATAATTCTTTGGCAGCCAATGATGCTAGGATCTGTTAAAGAGTCAATATGTGGAACTTTGTTATAGTAAATGTTTATGCTGTTGCATTGGTTGTACGTGTTGTATCTAGCTACATTATTCTCTTCTAATATAAGTTATGGCCTGAAGGAGACACTTTTAATTAACACTTTTAATTAACACAGATTTTCAATCTGCAAACGTCAATTGAGATAAAGAAAAAGACTTGAATTACACAATGTAGAACACATAAAATACAGCAATGGATCAATGTAGTTGGAGTGACCAAAAGGTCTGTAGAGGAAATATGTAAGACACCATCTGGCCTGTGATCCTGTTGCAAAGAGAGAGCAGCAAATAGAAGGAAGGAGGCAGAAGCTATTAGTGGAGGACAGAGCAAAGAACCACAGCCCATCCCTATGGAAGAAATGATTGAGTACATGTTGCAGCCAGAATCCATCTCAGGAGTGTCTGATTGACACTTTTGTAACTGGATCAGGTGCTCCAGGTTAGTTGTTTATAATTTACTTTCAAAAACATATAACCCTTTTATAAATGTTGGACTAAACATTTTAAATAATGGATAAAAGAAGTAAATGTCTTTTATTTAATGCATTACCAATTTAAAATATCTGCTAAGAACTTCCAACAACATTGATTGAAATATACAAGCGCTAAAAACAATGCATTATGGGTAATGTAGTCCAAATAAACACATTGACTAATTTTGCAAAGCAATTAGACAATTTCATTTGTAGGCTCAAGTCCCAGCAAATAAATACTGTTAATGGGTCATGCAGGTGTAACATAACCCTGAACAACAAAAATTAAACACTGTGGGGGTCATTACGATGATGGACGGACTTCAGTCCGTTCGCCATCGTATCGTTTTTGGGACCACCCGCCTACAAGCCGGCAGTCCCACAGTACGAATTTCAATGCGACCGCCACCGAGGCGGTCGCATTGCCTATGTTTTGCATTGTGGCGGGTGCTGCTGACTGCAGCACCCGCCACAATGCAAAAAAGGGACAATTTACATTTCCCTGAACTACATGGCAGACACCATGCAGTGCCTGCCACATGGTACAGGGATATGTAGGGGGCACCATAGGTGCCCCCTAGGTCCCATGTTCGGGAGCCAGGGGACTAGGGGTCCCGCTACGAGCCCCCAAAGTCCCTTTCCGCCTGCCTGTTCGTGGCGGGTTAACCTCCATGAACAGGCAGGCGGAAAGGGACATTGTAATCCCTACGGCAGTGCCTGGTAGGCACCGCCACCATTTTAGGGATTTGGAGGCCCTCCGCCACACCAGCGGGCCCAAGGAGCCCTTCAGATGCGTGACAGTCGACGTTTCTGACCGCCACAGAACCACCTGCCATCCTAATGTGGCGGGCGGGAATGGCCTTCCGATGGCGAGGAGACTGCCACCGACAGCCTATTGGTGGCGGTCTCTCTGCCATCGTAATGACCCCCTATATTAGTAACAATTTAACTTTGGGAACTTAAATATATGATGGTCATTAACATTAAATTGCTACTTTCATTTTGTTTTAAATTACAAAAACTCAATGTACTCCTACCACGCAAACACAAACACAATGAAGTAAAAAATGCAGACCATCTAATTAACATTACCACAAACACTGAAAGTGGAACAAGTATCCATTAGAACACAGCTGCATTAGTAGTGTATACTACAGCTATTGCAAATTCTGCACAAAATGAACCATAAACCTTACTTCCAGTTCCTATATGAAATTAAAAAAGAGGACCATAAACCCTACTATTAGTTCTAGAATGCAAGACCTCTGAGAAACATCACCTGCTCCTGCATAATGTAATGTATTGCAGCAATCCATACTCAAAATACAATGATAGCCGGACAGGGCAATATCAGAGTTGAGTCGAAGGGTTACCAAATTAGAAAGAACCATTTTTTAGGGCGATGAAGTAATGAGATCAAGCTTTGATGACTGAAATATGGCTGTTTAAGGTCAGGCCACACAAATGGTTGAACACCGAACATCACACAGGCACAAACAGAGATACAAGAACACTTGGCTGAACACATTTGGATGTTCAATGGTGTGGTTGGCTACAGTGATCTCAGCCATGTGTAGTAGAACAGCTAACATGCAAGTGGAGTTAGTGTATGACAGCGGTGATGTTGCAAAGAGCTCTGGACAAGTTACAAACACAGTTGAGGAAATGCAAACTGCTAATGCAGGAAATAGGCCACCAAGGTCCGTTGGAATAACTGAGGAGAGCTCAAGTGTGAGCAGTGTTTCTATTTGTGAGCACATCAAGGAGTACTTGAAGCCATATGTGTGGAAGCGCAAGGAAGGGTCACCCAGAGTTTGATTCAAAGACCAAGGGGCCTATTACGAGTTTGACAGTCCATAGGACCACCGAACCCGTGGTGTCGGTCTGACCACCATCACACTTGGAAGCACTTGCAGTATCACAAGTATGGCAGTCAGACTGCCACTGAACCAGTGCAACCTCCGCAGATCAAGGATCCAGCGGCGGTCTTTCTGCGTTCCGAGGGACAATATGCTGATGGTGCCGCACGGCACCGCCGAGCATTTTTGGAGTTGCCTGACTGCCACCCTTTTCATGGTGGTGCGACAAAAGGGCCCCCTTGTGCCTCTGGGTGTGGGGGTGCATGCAGGGGGGCACATTTAGTGTTCCCCTGTCAATATGCACACCAGTTACTGCACGGTGTGGCATGTATGCCACACCATGCAGGAAGGTGCAGGCAGCTCTCTAAGAGCGGCGGTCTGCCTGTTAGGCTCCTTAATGAGCCTGACAGACTGCCACTTTCAGACCGTTGCAGGACTGTTGCAGGACCGCCCGCCAAACAAGGAGAAAACTCTTGATCTGACGGGCACTAGCATTACCAGTTTAGCGATCCCACAACGGACAGTGCGTTGCATCGTCCGCTATGGGACCGCCAAACTCAATATAAGGTCCCAAGTACTGGCCGTCAAAGATGTAAATAGTGAATCATGCTAAAAGGATGGTCACTTAACTATAAAGATATTATTTTTATATACTTGGGTTAACATGAAAGAACATATGTATAAAAAACAAAATTTGGTTACTTGTGAGATGTCCATTCTCAACATAATCTTTGAATATACAGAGAAACGTGTACTTAATACATTTTATGTTATGTTTTTCTTTGCATTACTAACTTATGTTTCATTTACATTAAAAGTAGTTATTTGTGACATCACTCTATGCACATCCCTCTGCAGCTCTTGCACCATCAGATCCTAGAGGTGGCAAGCAAGGGGGAATATTTCATTGTAGTCTTCAAAATCCTCACTTGCTGGGTCAATGGGTAAATTCCTATGCACTGCTACATTGTGGAGAACTGCACATGTGGCTATAATTTTGTAGCACATTTTAGGGTCACAGTCAACAACACTCCCACTTTTATTCAGGCATCTGAATCTGTCCTTAGGTAGGCCAAATGTTCTCTTGATAATAATCCTTGCTTGTATGTTGGCACCATTGTATCTTCTTTGTCTAGGGGTTCTATGCTGAAAGTCGGGAGTCATAACCCATGACCTTAAAGAATATGCATTGTCACCTGAAATGTAACAAAGCTGTTTACTTTTTTAGGAAAAAATAACTTTACATGTGAATTACAAATACCTAACAACCAACTAACTCTATACTGTCTTCTGGGTAGCTGCTCATATACTGCACAGTGTCTAAATATGTAGAAGTTATGAGTGCTCCCAGGGTATCGTGCAACTAGGCTTGTATCAGACATTTTGCAATACATTCAACTTACGTGTTTAAATTTTTTTGCTTTTTTCTGTTTATCGTAAACATACTCTGTATCAGAGTGTAGACAAATTAAAAAATATATGTACCATCTACACATCTAAGCACTTCTGGGAAATGGGTGACAGCATAGAACTGAATTTTAGCTTTTTCGACTGTGCAGGGGTACTTGGAAATGAAATGTGGGCATGTATTCAAGATAACACTGCCACTAAGAAATTTTTGAAAACCCTGCATAATGCACTTTGAGAAGTCCCTCCTACAAATGCCACAAATCATGGATAGCTGGTGTTTGGATAAAATGTTGGGAAAAATATTGTGACACAAAAATATAGTCTGAAGAATATCAGGATTTCAAGAATATCATTGACCGGAATATTGAAGGTAAAATATAGTTTTTAGTGTTGTTCTAATATAGTTGTAAAAAATAGTGATGCAGAAAATATAGTTGCATGTAATATCGTTTGTAAGTGTAAATTAGTATGTAAATTATTGCAGTGTGTTTGATTGTATATGTTTATTAATTTTCTTACTTTTATTTTTGGTAAGATAGTTTATTAGTTATGAGATTGTTGAAATTTGTATTTTTAGTTGCATTAATGTATATAAATAATGAATGGATAAGAGTAGGGAGATTTTTAAAAATTGCATATTTTTACGTTACATTTATGGTAATAATTTTAATGATAAGAAAATTAATATTTGACATTTGCTAAATTGATTTTGTTACATTAATTAGTTGTATTGCATTTTATTATTCTTAATATAAAAAAGTTTGCAATATTTAAATAATTACAAAAATAAAAACATTTAAAATGGATTTTAATAAAGTAAAATAATTAGATAATATTTACATATAAAGATTTATAATTTAAAAATATTTCCAGGAAATAATTTTTAATTAAGCAAGTATTTTAAGTTTATTTTGGTATTTTAATACCTTTAATAAATGTTAATTTAATATTAAATAACATATGTTTAAAACCCCAAAATAAATGTATAAAATGTAACATATTAAAAAAAATGATAAATAAATAATATTTAACAATGTATTTTAATAAAGTAAAATAAGTAGAAATTATTTTTATATAAACTCATGAAATCATATAATTTTTTTGAAAAATATTTTAAAATAATACAAATATTTTAAATGTATTTTGTTTATATTAAGATTATATAATTTTACTTTTCTAAATAAGAAATTGTTTTTTTTTATGATTGTTAATTTTGGATTATGCTTTTTATGGTATAACGTTTAGGAATAGTAGTAAATATTTTTATAATTATATTAATTATTAATTGTAATAAAATATGTATTTTATATTTTTTTAAATAAGTATATATAGGGTTGTGTTTTTAGATTAAGGGGCTTATTTTGCTGTCGGGCGGAATTGCTTCTGCCTGACACCGTCTCAGTCCTGGGATCGACAGACACCCAGTCGGCGGTGTCGACCAACTCATTTCAATGCTACCGAACACTGTTTGGTCGCATGCTGCCTTTCCTCAATGGGAGCTTATGCTACGGCCGTAAACCAGTCATAACACAAGCTCCCATTGAGGAAAGGGAGGTGCAGTTGATCCCTGCACCCCATGGCAGGCGCCACAAGGTGCCTGCCACAAGGTGCAGGGATCAACAAGGCCTCTAACTGGAGGCCGTGCACCAAAGGGGGCCCTGCTGGGGGCCCCCAAACATGCTTTCCAACATGGTTTCCATGACAGACAGTCCAGCATGGAAAGCATGTTGGAAACCGTGCATCGTAATCTCAAGGGCGAATGACCCGTCCTTGAGATTACTGGCCGGCTTCCGACTGGCCGACAGGAAGCCAGCCAGAATGACCGCCGGTTTCCTTTCTGACCGCCTCCATCATAATGAGGCGGTCAGAAAGGAAACTGCGCGGCCCATTACGATGCGGCCCGGAAGGTTCCGACCGCAGGTCTGAGCCTTTATGGGCTGCATCGTAATCGGCCCCTAAATGTTATTACATTTTGTAGTTCAAAAATTATCTGTGAGTATGGAGTATTAATGGTGTATCTAAAATATTTAATTTGAATTACTTTCTTTAAAATGTTTTGGACTAAAATGTATATAGTAAATTTCACCTCTGTAGTTTCTAACACCTTCTTCAAATAGCCTTAGATTGGAGTGGAAATAGGAAATGTAACGCCTTTATTGTCAAACATCTTCCCCCAGTATGGTTACACTGGAGTGAGAATAGTATATGTTACCCCTTTAGTATCTAACACCTTGCTCCAATGGTTAGACTGGAGTTGGAATAGTCAATGTCACCCCTTTAGTGTCCACCACCTTCCCCAATATGGTTAGATTGGAGTGGGAATAGTAAATGTCATCCCTTTAGTGTCCAACACCTTCCCAAATATGGTTCAATGAGAGTGGGAATAGTAAATGTCAACATTTAGAGTCCAAAAAGAACGATTGATGGACAGAATGTTGAACAATTCACCCCAGTACAGGAATCTGGGCTTAAATCCATCATTTTTTGCTCGCCATGCTATTCCAGTTTAAACCCAGCCATATGCAAATCAGTCTTGACCCTGTTCCCCATGGGAACAGTCCAGCCCGACTGTCAGGCCAGGTCCTCCCTGGACCGGAAATAAGCATCCTGGGACCGGTTTCAGGGTTTTACCCCTCATCAGCCAGGCTAGCTTGACTCCAGTGCATGGAGAGTACGGGACCCACGTCTGGGAATACTCATCCCACTCGGGGTGACAAATGCAAAAAGAACAATTGATGGACAGAATGTTGATCAATGTCAAACATTCACCCCAGTAGAGAGATCTGGGCCTAATTCCATAGTTTTTTTGCTCCCCGTGCACTTCCAGTTTAAACCCAGCCATATGCAAATCAGCCGAGTGTGAAGCGGGGCATGTCCTCTGCTGCTGATTGGCAGCATGACGAGTTAGTAACTGGGAGACATACGCACGTCTTCCCGCACCTATCCAGCTGATGTGTGATAAATAGCCAGGGATTGCACAGGCCTCCAGTCTCAAAAGGAGCATTGGGTTGGCCTCCTCCATCCAATCCTGATGCATGAGAGCACCTGCAGGATTGGTAAGGTTTGCGTTGGCATGAACCAGGGGGACGATTACGATGTTGGGCGGAAAGCCTCCTCCTGACAGCCGGAATCTCCTAGACCATGGGCCCGATTCCGATGCGTTTAGGAAATCATTGTGACCGAATCAGTTTGGGAATGGTTTCCGACCGACTCGGATCGGGAGAGTCCGACCGACCGAGTATGATGCATCCGGATGCTTCCAGATACGATTTGTTTCGACTCCCATGGACTTCAATGGGAGCCTATATTCCGACCGAATGCATAGGCTCCCATTAAAGCAAAGGGGGCTGGGGAAAATCGGGCACCCTGTGGCAGCACCCCCTGGTGTCTGTCACACTGTGCATAGCAGGTAAGGGGGGCCCCATGGGTACCCCAAGGGCCCGATTGGGAAGGCTCCGGGTGCAGGGGGGCACGCTACGGGCCCCCAAAGTCTGATTCCGACTGCCGATTCGAGTCAGACGGCACGATTCGGAAAGGCTGTCTGAATCCAGCATCGTAATTGGTCGTTCGGAAACGCGGCCCATAGAGATGTACGATTCTGCTCCATACGGCTCTGTCATTCCGAATGCCATCAGGTTCGGCTTGGGATATTCCTAACGCCTAACGCGTATCATACTCGGTCGGTCGGAAACCTTTCCGATTCGGTCAGAAAGACACGTTCCCGATCCGATTCGGATGGAGCAAATGCCTTTAGGAGGCCTTCCTAACCGCATCGCAATCAGGCCCCATGTCGGAACCCTTCCGACCGTCTCGGTCGGATTGCAATCCAACCGACCGATTACGATGTTCGCGGTTGGATTGTAAACTGCACAGTGTTTCCGAATCGGTTCCGACCGGCTCTCGGAGAATACAGATTGCATTTCCGACCGAGCGATTACAATTTCGGTTCCCAACAGCCTTTCTGAGTCACCTGTCTGACACGAAAAGCCTTTCGGAAAGGGACTTTTGGGGCCCCTAGCAGGGCCCCCTCCATCCTGCGGCCTCCGGTGGGGGTCAAGGGGGAACCTAAGGGACCCCCGTGTAAAACCCTGCACTGTGTGGCAGGCACCATCGGAATCGGTCAGGGGGAACCGCAGACCGAGAGTAGGTCGGTCCCGATTCCGAGTTGGTGTTGGGAGGTGGAAACTCCGAACGACATCGTAATGAGGCCCCAGATGTTTCAGCAGACCTCGACCAGACTCAGACTGGAGCCTCAGAAGTAGAATCGCTGTTGCAAAAAAGGTAAACATTATAGCGAAACACTGAGGTTTGCTTTAGAACGCCGGCTGTTTACTAATTTTCAATCCCTCTTTTAAAAGCCTTATTTATGCATGTTGGTCTACATGTTCTGCTGCCAGGGCAAAACTACACTGCACCTATGCAAAGGTTATGGGCCATGGCCCAGTCACTCTTCCCCAATATAGAGACGATACTAGCAGCACTGGTTAAGAGTACCGAGACAGATGGAGCTGTGCTATATTAGTCTGTAAAAGCATTCATTCATTCCTGAACAATGCAGTTTTAGAAGCACCAGCGCTCAGAGCTTGAGGAGGTCCGGACCGTCTGGAACACAGCACCGAATAGTACAGAGGCAGGGGCTTTTGAGATGGTCACCCGCAGATTCTTTCACCCCTCCACTTTTCAAGTCCATCAGCCGCCACTGCAAATAACCTGTTAATTTGTCAATAACTATGTCTAATTGTAACATGTATTCAAACTTTAGATACCCTGTTTTTATGACCAATCTCTATAAGATTCTTGCAAATAGTATAATGTTAAACAAATTAATACTGATACATATCATTGGCAATAGCATTTGGTAGCTATATCGCAATTTAGAAATCAGAAAACTACTGACATTTTCTACCCCTCTGAACATGTGCACAGTGTCAGAGGGTGAGCAGGTGGGGGCTGAGGAGGTTGGGTGGAGGTGCGATGGGTTACAGCAGAGTTACTGCTTCCCTGTGCTGCTGAAGCTGAGCTATGTTGTTGCTGTAGCCCACAGGGCCTGCGGCAGTGATGACAAGTCTGGTGTACTAATAATTATGGATCCAGATTACTGAATTTAGATAAAAATACCTGAATGAAAATGATTTTGTTAGTTATAGGCAGATTGTCATCATATTATGAACAGGCTATTTAAAATCTGGTTAGTATTTGCATTACGTCAAAGCAAAGCGTGTGTTCTACTGCTGGGATGTAACAATGTTCCTATGCCGAGACTGGTAAACATGAAACAAAAATAAAGCAAAATACTTTCTTCATCTAACATGACAAGTGACTTTAAACAAATAGCACACCTCTAGGAAACCCTTTCCATACTTTAAAATGAACATTTCTTTTTTTACTGGAAAGAATTGTACTATAGAATTTGTTTAAAAATACACAACAATATTAGTGTAAGTGTATGAGACCAGTGAGCCCATCCAAGCACCTTAAGCAGTGGCAGCTGCTGGGTCCCACAGGTTTTGAACACGGTTTCACTAAACCATAAATAATACTGTTAGGGAACACAATGCCAGGGAGGTGTGGGAGGTGAGCTGACACCACAGCAAAGCAAACAGATATAATAAAAATAGAGGAAAACACAGAGATACAGTCAAACGGAAAATGTGAGCATGAGAGAAAGATAAGAGCTAGAAGGCAATATGGCGGCAGATGCGTCCAACATACCCGGGGGGAGCTTGGGGCAAGAACCCTCTTCGGCACCCTGTGTCACATTTATATGCAATTTAACAGCTACTTACCAATGCTGGTGTACAAAATCCTCGTCCTTCAAAAAGTTGTGATTTTAAATACATAGAGAGTCTTTTCTTCATGTTTATCACAGTGCTCACTGTCTTAGCCAGTCAGAGAGGTGCTGCATCTTGGAGCTTGGGCCCAGCGGGGATGGTAAGACTTGCTCTTGGCTGACTCCTGGCTGAAGCGTTTCTGGTTTGTGATTCCCTGATGATGTGGAGATGGTAGAGGAGGCACAGGCTCAGAGCCTCTGACATCCAGGGAGGCCCTCGGAGGAGAGTGGCTTTTTCATAGGCAGGCTATGTTTGGGGTTTGCCAGTCGAAGAAGGATCACAGTGTCCGCAGAACCCAGAAAGCGCTACTCCTGAACAATTCCTGTGTAGACACACTGGGGTATATTTATGAGCCAATCACTGGAGGGTCACTGTTCCTAATAAGGTTCCTAGCCCATTCGGCAGCTTGAAGTATAGGTGGAAAGATACCTCTCTTCCTTAATGGTCAAAGGTTAGATACAGAAAAGGGGGGAATTCCTCCTAATTGGAGAAGTGCACTCACACACCCATGAGGGTGTCATGCATCATCATTGGGTGTTTTCCTCCTCGTGGGGGTGGCGCGCAGTCCCCCACGGGCCCTGCGAGAGGGCTCTTTGGCAGAGATCTTTTCAGAGGAACACCGCAGTGGTGAGTGCGGGTGTGTGGGGATTGGTGCAGGTCGGTTAAAAATATCGTACTGGTACCCTCAGAGGTATTTATTCTTGGAAACCTATAGTGCCACATTGGGACATCTAGCTTGCTTGACCAGGACAAAGACAAAGTTTCAGGCTGACCGCGATTGAGCCCTGCTTGGATACCACTCGTGGTAGGCCTCGGTCGAGATTTTCCCTTCGGACGTAGAAAGTTTTTGGGAGCTTTTTCTGCTGGGGTCCCTCGATGCTCTTGACTAGTCCGGGTTTGATGAGAGTTTGTCGGCTTGCTTTCCAGGGAGCTCCCGGTCAAACTCTGGAAGTCGGAACTCTGGGGCTTTTCAGCGGGAAAAACCAGCAGAGCAGGCCGGCTCGCGGTTGAAGGTCGCTGGCTCGCGGTTGACGGCTTGGCTCTCGCGGTTGAGTCAGTCCCCCTCTGCAGCTTTTTTCCAAAGTTGATCGAAACTTCTTCAAACTTCTGGAACTTCTTCCTGAAGTTCCTCTGGGTGCTCCAAAGTGTCCAAAACACAATCCAAGAGTCTGTCATCTCCAAGATGATCCTTAAAAGCTTGGGACCCCCATTTCCACAATCTACTTGGACAAAACCCTTACAAATCCACTGGACACACTCCAGGCTGGGGATTCTTGGTGGTGATGGCACAAGTGAGCTCTGTTACCCTGTAGCTTGCAGGGAGTCCACTCTTTATTCCTCTTGAAGCAATGTACATACAAAGGGCTGTAGTCCCAGATAATTCAGCAAACGCAGTCAGTCAAAATGCAGGCCATGATGGTGCAAATCAAGTTTCCAGACTCGCAAACCTTCTTCTCTTAATTTCAAGTAGCAGATCTGATATGCTCTACACCTCTTACATATTTATTCTGTGGTCTCCTGGGGTAAGCAGGAGAGCACTCCTGTCCAATGAAGTGCAGGGAAACACCCCAGAGCATGACCTCTTCCTACAAAGTGTGACATAATCTCCTCCCAGAAGGCACTATTTTTCCAAAATGTGATACGACTGAACTTGCAGCAGAGGAGCAAGAACTAGTTAAACCAACCTCCAGTATGGCTCATTTCCATAGCTCTCCTCCCCCTACTATCTGCAAATTCTTCCCTTAATCCTGCCATCTGGCTGGGTCAGGGGGCTGGGGGTAGATAGACCTGGTATTCGCTGCCTGTCCTATCCCCTTTGAAGCTCCATGGTTTACGACCCCTCCTCCCTGCTCTGGCATTCCTGTGCAGCAGAGCTCTCGCTAAGAGATAGCCTCTCTCTGGGTGAGCAAGCAGCCTGGCTAATCCTCCTAACTCTAACCAATCAGAGGAGACCACAGGAAGGCTTAATTTTGGCAGACAGACAAAAAAGTCTTATAACTTCTTTTCTGTGTATTTTAGGATACATTCAACAATAGCATATTGTTGGATTTATCAATACAATTCTCCTATGTCCTAGAATTATATTTCTTGTTAATCCCTAGCAATAATTATGCATTAATAAACTATTGCCATGTTAACCTATGTGGCTGGGGATCTATAATGGGGAAAATGAAATGTGCAATTTCTCCAACACCAGGGCATATAAAACATCTTTTATAAGTACCCTGCTCATAGTTACAGGACCCCCCCCCCCCCACCCCTGGGACACCCAGGGGAGGCTTTAGGGGTCCTGAATATGCAAAAATAGTGCAGATCCTCACTCCACAGTGCTCCTAGCACAAAAGTCGATTTTGGGAAGCACTTTACTACAATGGGGGAAGTGAAATGTGCAATTTTGCTATCCCCAAGGCATATAAAACCTTCTTTATAAGGGCTCTCCTTAGAAGTACCTACCTCCCCACCCCTGCGACACCTAGGGGAGACTCTGAGGGTATTGAAAATGTCAAAATATTGTAGTTTATCACTTTTTAAGTGCCCCTACCAGCAAAGTCGAGTTTGGGCACAATTACATTTCAAAGCAGTGCTGCAACACAGGGGCTGCTTTTAAAACGACCTCAGGCTGTCAGCAGTGCACACATGAAAGTGCAGAAAGAGCTACTGGCCTCTAAACTGCCATGTCCTATTATATAGTAGGGATATAAAGGTAGTTTTAATCCCCTGCCCTATAATGTTCTAGGGAATTATAGGGTAGGTCATGTCAATTCTAAGTGTACCCTACTATATGGTGTACCCTCAGGTATGTGTGTGTTTTCACTGTGTTTTCAACATAGCACTGGCCCTGGGCCTTGTTAGGCAGAGCCCAGGGACAGTCAGAGTCAGTCATGGGGGTTCACAGGGCACACAGGATGACTTTGCAACATAGACCATCCCTCAAATGAAAGGTGATGGGTTACTAACCTACACCCTGGTAGTCCTCATCAGCTAAGTGGAAAAACCTGGAAAGTCCATCCCCATTGGCATGGGCAACCCCAGGTCTGTGTTCAACTGTAAAGTCCATTCCCTGTAGAGAAATGGACCACCTCAATAGCTTGGAATTCTCCCCTCTCATGAGCCATCTGAGAGGTCTGTGGTCGGTTTGAACACGAAAGTGAGTACCAAACAAATATGGCCTCAGCTTTATCAGGGACTACACCACAGCAATAGCCTCTCTCTCAATAATACTCCACCTCTGCTCTCTGGGAAGAAGTCGCCTGCTAATGAAGTCAACTGGCTGATTGAGGCCCTCCTTATTCACCTGTGACATTACCGACCCAATCCCTTGTTCTGAACCATCTGCCTGAACCACAAATTCCTTTGTGTAGTCAGCGACCAGTAACACTGGTGCTGAACACATAGCAGTTTTCAGATTGTCAAAAGCCTTCTGACAAATTCATTTTCTTGGGCCTCTTCTTAGAAGTCAGTTCTGTCAATGATTGGATAGAGCCCACTCCACGTGTCATGGAGGGTCCTGGGAGCCACAGGCTCCAACACCCACACCAACTCTCCTGGAGTATACTCAGGCATAGTAGCCTTCTGATCATACCACTGCTTCATGTGTTCCTGGCTGGTATCTAGTTCCCTGCCTGCCTTGTACATATACTCTGCCATTCGAGATCTTAGACCTAGCACATAGTCCAGCACATTATCCTCTGCTTCTTTGAGAGGCTTTTCCAAAGACTCTTTCAGCAGGCACAATGGCCCTCCCACAGGGTGTCCAAACAACAGCTCAAAGGGACTAAAACCAACCCCTTTTTGTGGAACCTCCCTGTAAGCAAACAGTAGGCATGGGAGGAGAACATCCCATCTCCTCATAAGTTTGTCAGGCAACCCATTGATCATGCCCTTCAGGGTCTTGTTGAACCTCTCCACCAGACCATTAGTCTGGGGGTGATATGGGGTGGTAAACTTGTAGTTAACACCGCATTCATCCCACATCACTTTCAGATAGCTGGACAGGAAGTTTGTGCCCCTATCTGAAACAACCTCTTTTGGACAACCCACTCTGGTGAACACACCAAGCAGAGCCCTAGCAACTGCAGAAGCAGCTGTTGTCCTAAGAGGTATTGCCTCACAGTACCTGGTGGCATGGTCCACCACCACCAAGATATACCTATTCTCTTATGCAGTAGGTGGGTTCAGGGGACAAACAATGTCAATCCCTACCGTCTCAAAGATAGTCCCAACCACTGGCAGTAGTATCAAGGGAGCCTTTGACTTGCCCTCTGCCTTGCCACTGGCCTGACAAGTGACAAAGGAGCTTCAAAACTCCTTTACCTTCTCAGACATATAGGACCAATGGAAATGGTTCACCAACCGGTTACAAGTCTTAGTCTGTCCCAAATGTCCTGCCAAGGGGATATCATGACCCAAGGTCAGGATGAACTCTCTGTACTTTTGAGGCACCACCAACCTCCTGGTGGCCCCTTCCTTGAGGTTACTGGCCTCAGGATAAAGCAGTCCACCTTCCCAGTAGATTCTGTGAAACCCACTGTCACCCCCCTCCTCTTGCTTAGAGGCAATCCACCTCAAGCTCTCAAGGGTGGGACAGTCTCTCTGTCCCTGAAAAACCTCCTCTCTGGACGGTCCACCTGCTCTTGTCAGGTCTACCAAATCTGACTGGGATCGAGTCCCTTCCTCAGAGGCCAGATCCTCCCCATCAGGGTCAGATTCCTCCTGCACCTCAGGAGTTCCCTGGGCTGGCTCACCAGACCCAGTGCCCTTGTCCTTCAATGCTTGACCCCTTGCTCTAAGGTCTAGGCACCCAGTCGTTCCCTTCCAGATAGTCTGTGACCTGGTCACAGCACATTCCCATTCAGGCAGCTCCAATATTCTCATATGGAGCACTCTCTCCAGCTCTGACCACTCAGATGGTTCAAGATCATTGCCCAGTAAACACTGGACTGGGAGTAGAGGAGACACATCTACTTTCTTAGGGCCTGTCACCCCTCCCCATTCCACATCCACCCTAGACATAGTATGGAACTTGGTACTGCTCTTTGCATAGGTCTCCTGGTGAAACTCACCAGGTAGCAATCTCTCTTGAGGCCCCAGGGTACCTAGGATCATAGTCACACTAGCCCCTGTGTCTCTTAGAGCCTCAACCTCAGTCCCATTCACTTGAGACCTCTGCCTGTACTTGTCCATGTTTGGGGGTAAGGCGGCTAGGGTTGCAATATTCACCCCACCGAGGGGCACTAAGGTTACTTCTGCTACTTCCCTACCCCTCTATGGGGCACTCTCCTCTCCCACACATATACCAGTACACCAGCAATCCTTGGGGATGACCCCTAGTGAGGGGCTTCTTTGTGCAGTCAGCATCTCCCTTCTTGTGCCCTGACTGACTGCAGTCAAAGCACTTTCCCACCTTTGAGGGATCAAAGAACCTACCATTCTTTTACTGATACCCCATCCCTTTGAATTTGGGTTGGCTCAGGCCCCCCTCCTTGTTCAGGTTTTTGTGGGTCTTTGGAGGACTCCTCCTGTTTTTGACATTCTTTCCCTTGGGCTTTCCCCTGGGGAGGGACCTGTCCTTCTTTCTTCTGGTCACCACACTGGTGCTGATTGGTAACCCGGGTTCTCACCCACTCATCAGCTGCCCTGACTAGGTCCCTAGGACTAGACAGCTTTGAGTCCACTAGGTACTGGCGTAACTTCTCTTCAGCACAATGAGTCAAAATATGTTCTCTCAAAAACAAATTATACAATCCCATATGTGTCTACTTTTTACCAACAATCCAGCCTTCTAGTGCCTTCTGTGAGGTGGCTAAAAAGCCTACCCACGACTGGGAGTTTACCCTCTGGGTGCCTCTGAATTTCCCCCTGTACTTCTCTGGGGTTAAACCAAATTTCTCAACTAAACATTGCCTCATGTGAGTAGAGGGTCAGGTACCTATCCCTTCCAGCTACTGGAATCAGTTCCCACAAGAGTAAACCCCAATGCTTGTGGCAGACCCCCACATCTCAAGGGCCCTTTCAAATGCAGTCAGCCATTTGTCAATGTCATCCCCCTCTGTGTACTATGCCCTTGGGAAGTCTGTGGTCAAACCCACCACTCCTAGACATCTCAATCTCTTCATCATTTTCTCTGCCATCATTTATTCTTGTGGCCTCCTCCCTCTCCCACTTCTTAGATAATTCCAGTTTCTCCCTCTCTAAGGCAATGAAAGCTAGCTGGGCCCCAAGCTGCCTCTCTGCAAGGGACAGTGGTGGCTCCTGTGTGTGGGGCCCTGCCCCCTCCCACCATCTGGAATTATGTACCTACTACTGGAAGCAATGGAAGAGGCATCAACCTCACCTTCCTGAATGATGCTGGAGAGTCAAATTTCCCCTCCCCTTGAACCTCTGCAGCTACCCCAGCCTATGCCTTCAGGGACTTAATCAACCCTGCCTTCCTAATCTTGTTGAATGTAGGCAGCCCCCTAAGCCTGCACAGTACCCTAAGCTCATCCATCTTGAGTTTAGTCAGTTTAGCTAGGTCCAGCTCCATGGCATCCCTAGTTTTGGGTCACAACAACTAGCAATCAGAATTAGAACAATTTTGGAAAAATCAAAACAATTGATTAAAAATCCCCATGGGCATGACCACTTCTTCCAAAGTGTGGCATAATCTCCCAGAAAACACTATTTCTCCAAAATTTGATATGGCTCTTCTTGCAGCAGAGGAGCAAGCATTAGTTAAACTAACCTCCAGTATGGCTCCTTCCCATTGCTCTCCTCACCCTGCCATCTGCAAATTCCTGCCTTAAGCCTGCCATCTGGCTTGGTCAGGGGGCTAGGGGGTAGATGGACCTGCTATTCTCTGCCGGTCATACCCCTCTTTGTAGATCCATGATTTACAACACCTCCCCCTGCTTTGGCATTTCTGTGTAGCAGAGCTCTCTATAAGAGATAGCTTCTCCCTGAGTGAGCCACGTATCACTTCATCAAAGCAACCTGGGTAATCTTCCTAACTCTGGCCAGAACACAGGAAGGCTGAATTTTGGCTTACAGATAAACAAGTCTTATAACTTCTTTTCTGTGTATTTTAGGATACATTCATCAATAGCATCTTGTTGGATTTGTTAATACCATTCTCCTAAGCCCTTGAAAGATATGTTTGTTAATCCATAGCCATAGTTATGCATTAATAAACTATTGCCATGTTAACCTATGTGGCTGGGGATCTACAAAGGGGAAAATGAAACGTCCAATTTCTTCAACACCAGGGCATATAAAACATCTTGTATAAGGACCCTGCTCATAGTTACAGGACCCCCCACCCCTGGGACACCTAGGGGAGGAGACTTTAGGGATCCTGAAAATGCAAAAATAGAGTAGATCCTCACCCCACAGTGCTCCTAGAACACTTTGGGGTGCACTTTACTGCAATGGGGGAAGTGAAATGTGCAATTTCTCTATCCCCAGGTCATATACAACCTCTTTTATAAGGGCTCTCCTTATAAGTACCTAACCACCCCTGAGACACCTAGGGGAGAATCTGGGGGTACCTACTAAGCAAACACAAGGAGATGATGGACGGAGTGCTGAAACTTTTCAGACACTCACCCCCAGTCACAGATCTGGGTTGAATCCATCATCATTCTTTAGCTCACTTTGCCACCCCAGTTCAGACACAGCTATATGCAAATCAGCCTTTACCCTGTCCCTCATGGGAACAGTCCAGCCCGAACTGCCAAGCCATGTCTTCCCTGGACCGGAAACAAGCATCCAGGGACCGGTTTCGGGCTAACAGCCCTCATCAGCCAGGCTAGCTTGAATCCAGTGGCAAAGTGAGCAAGGGACCCACGTCTGGGCATACCCTGCCAACTTAGGGCGAACGAAGCAAACACAAGGAGATGATGGACGGAGTGCTGAAACTTTTCAGACACTCACCCCCAGTCACAGATCTGGGTTGAATCCATCATCATTCTTTAGCTCACTTTGCCACCCCAGTTCAGACACAGCTATATGCAAATCAGCCTTGACCCTGTCCCTCATGGGAACAGTCCAGCCCGAACTGCCAAGCCATGTCTTCCCTGGACCGGAAACAAGCATCCTGTGACCGGTTTCGGGCTAACAGCCCTCATCAGCCAGGCTAGCTTGAATCCAGTGGCAAAGTGAGCAAGGGACCCACGTCTGGGCATACCCTGCCAACTTAGGATGAACGAAGCAAACACAAGGAGATGATGGACGGAGTGCTGAAACTTTTCAGACACTCACCCCCAGTCACAGATCTGGGTTGAATCCATCATCATTCTTTAGCTCACTTTGCCACCCCAGTTCAGACACAGCTATATGCAAATCAGCCTTGACCCTGTCCCTCATGGGAACAGTCCAGCCCGAACTGCCAAGCCATGTCTTCCCTGGACCGGAAACAAGCATCCTAGGACTGGTTTCGGGCTAACAGCCCTCATCAGCCAGGCTAGCTTGAATCCAGTGGCAAAGTGAGCAAGGGACCCACGTCTGGGCATACCCTGCCAACTTAGGGCGAACAAAGCAAACACAAGGAGATGATGGACGGAGTGCTGAAACTTTTCAGACACTCACCCCCAGTCACAGATCTGGGTTGAATCCATCATCATTCTTTAGCTCACTTTGCCACCCCAGTTCAGACACAGCTATATGCAAATCAGCCTTGACCCTGTCCCTCATGGGAACAGTCCAGCCCGAACTGCCAAGCCATGTCTTCCCTGGACCGGAAACAAGCATCCTGGGACCGGTACCTACTAAGCCAAAATATTGCTGTGTATCACTTTTTAAGTGTTCCTACCACCACAGTTGAGTTTGGGCACAATTTACATTTAAAAGCAGTGCTACAACACAGGGCTTATTTTAAAATGCCCTCAGCAGTGCACACTTGCAACTGCAGAAAGGGTTGCTGGCCTCTAAACTGCCATGCCCTATTATATAATGGGGCCTAAAAGGTAGTTTTAATACCCCTGCCCTATTATGTACTAGGGACTTAAAGGGTAGGCCATGTCAATTATAAGTGTACCCTAATATATAGTGTACCCTCATGTATGTATGTGTTTTCACTGTGTATTCAACATAGCACTGGCTCTGGGCCTGGTTAGGCAGAGCCCAGGGACAGTCAGAGTCAGTTACTACTAGTACCAGTGAGCAAAAATAATGGGGTTGCGCAGGGCACACAGGATGACTTTGCAACATAAGGGAATCCATTTACCTAATTTGGATGCAAGTTGAAATGCAGTCTTGAATGCCAAATCCATTGTTAAAAAGGATATAGCTGTCATTTCCAACATGTCTCCAGGTTCTGATTATGCACTTGCTGAAATATATAAATTGATAATCGATCATTTTGATCCTCTATTTTTGAAGTCCAGATGTACAAAAAAATTGCGACTCACAAATCGGCAAAATGGCTTTTTGCGATGTAATAAAGCCATTCGCAAACCAAAGTTTGTGTGGCAACTGTATTGCGAGTCGGTATTTTTGCGACCCAAGATAGTGAATCACAATTAAAAAATTCATAATTGCAATTCGCAACCGGTGTGTTAGAGACAGTCTGAAATAGCGACTAGTCACAAAAAGGCCTGTTACCACATGCAATTTACCACCAATTCAAACCAGGTGGTAATTGGGTGAAAAGCATAAAAACATGCCCAGAATGGGTTTCCACAATGGCTGCTCTGTATGTGATTGCAAGCAGGATGTGAATACCGGCTGCTCAGCAGAGGAGGAGGCAGAGACAAGAGAGGATTTTCAGAATCAAGCTGACCTTTTTTAACAAACAGAAGAAGAAATATATGACAAATAAAGGCTAAGTAGCAATTGTTATTTTGGAGATTATTGCCCTTTTAAAGCCACATCTACAAAAGTAGTACTCTGCGCAGCAATTCTATCCCCACTCATGCTCAGGTGTTGTGCTTGTCATACCTATTGGCCTCTGGCAGTTACCAGGGTGTGATTACAGTTGCAGGAGGGGTATCTCATAGTCTGTTTTTCCGTTTTTTCAGTGCATTCCTAGATGCCATGCTGCTTTATATCCACAGCCACATATACCTTCCCAGGAATGGCCAGGAAATGCAAAGTGCCAAATTGCACTTTTACAAGAGCGCCAAATTTCCCCATGTCATAGGGTGTACAGATGGGACACATGTGCCTATATGTCCTCCATTCCATCTTGAATATTTTTCAGGAACAGGAAAAATATGCATTTCCTCAATATTCAATTGGTATATAATGCCCACCATATAATAATTGATATTGTGTCACAATATCCAGGAAGCACCCATGACTTCTTCATGTGTAGCCACAGCGGAATATACAGACGGCTGGAAAGAGGGGAGTTTGATGATGGATATCTATTAGGTACTGAAAAGAAATGTAAATACAGATATGTTTTCTGGTGTTTCCTTGCAACATTTTTTGTAGGCTCACATTAATGTATGTTTTCCAGGTGATAGTGCGTATGCCCTATGTCCATGGATTCTCACAGCATTCCTTTCCTCCGCCTCCCAAAATGATTGGCAAAATTGCAGATCGTCACACCAGGAGTGTGATTGAGCGGACATTTGGCCTCCTGAAAGCTTGTTTCCAGTGCCAACAGAAAAGTGGGGGTGCATTATAATATGTCCCTGAAATTGCAAGTAAGATAGTAGCAACGTGTCCCATTCTACACAATATTGCCACCAGGAGATGCCTACACATCGAAGTTTCAGTCTCAGATTCAGAGGATGAAAACTCTGGTCCTGTTCAGCAGCCTAGAGTTGAGAGCAGAGCAGTGGAGGGAAGAAGGTGCAGGGGCCACATTGCCACACATTACTTTGGGAAGTACGTAAACAATAAAAAGGCACTGTGCATATTCATGAAACACAAATCCATGTTGATGCCTGTAAACAGAATTGCCTTTAATGTCAGGAATGTATTTAGGTGTTAGACAAAACAAACAGAAAAACAGCAAATAGTGCTCTACTGATTAAGTCACCAGACATGTGTTTACTGAAACATAATTGAAACACAGAAAAAAAATCAATGCTTCCTTCCAACGGGCGATGGGCTACATTCAGGTTATGTTGCAGCATGTGCCCAGATGCTGCTGCATCTCATTGACCTGGCATCTGTAGCGAACACACTGCTAATGCTAGATCGGTCCTCACTATCCTGACCTTCTCTAGCTGTACCACCTGCAATGCGGTCATTCCGCATTGCCTTAACTGCAGATGTTATTTGTTGCAACCCCCTTGAGACATTGCCACTAAAGTGGCCCATTTTTACCTGTAGATTTACAGTTCTTCTACACAGAGTTGATGTTGCATGTGCTATTCTTCCAACAGAATGGCTTAGGGTGTCCATTCTTGATGCACTTTGTCAATTACTCAATTTTTGACTGGAGTTAGTGTCTGCAAGTTTGACACGTCTTCTCTAGAGCAGCTACCATGCTGTCCATCTTTTGGGTAATTTGTTTTTGGTTTTTGGCCAATGGTCTGGAAACATTTACAAATCCAAATGAGATATTTTGTTGCATGCTTTGCAACTTCCTATTCATAAGTTCCATTGGATTTTTTTGCAGGCAATGAATATTTAACATGGAGTTTCCATCCCTCCAAACACGTGTGCATCCTCTACTAATTGTGGATTTGCTGGCAGTGTTTGTGACACAGTTCTTGATCTACGTTAGTCAGTCATGTCCCAAAAGATGCGGATGGTGTGGTGCCACTACCGGAGAAATTGCAGGACTCAGTTGGGGTTGGCTCTCATCCTCCTCTCCTGATGCAGGCTGGTGTGACACAACAGCACTTTTGGTGTGCCCATGTGATGTAAAGACACCACTATAGTTGTCAATTGGCTCTTCCACCTCATCCTTTTGAGTTGCTTCACCTCCCACTGACTCTAACCCTTTTGTGTGCTGTGCAGCTTCATCTGTGGTGCAGAGGAAACTTACAATTCCTTCTTTTGTGTAAGATTTTAATACAACTAATAAACACACCTAACATGACTTTGTTGTTTAGTCACAATAAAATTACACAAAAAAATCACTATGTTTCATGTATTATATGTCCCATAATGCACTGGTATGGCTGCAGTCAGCGTTTCCTTAAAATGTGTCTTTAGTTTTGCAACAACATTTTTAACGTACAATGGACATGCTGCACTTACATGGGTTGGGTCCTGTAGCTGAGGTGTCTATTTGGCCAAATATACCAACTGTCTCTGCCTCAAGGGTGCCTTTCATCAGTGTTTTGTTGGCTGTAGGCGGGGGTACTCTGGAAGGTTCTCCCTCTGTAGCACAACTCTCCGCCAGGCATGTGGCCACCTTTTCTTTGGTCCTCTACCTGAGTTTGTGCCATCTTTTTCTGATTTAATCAATAGACCACTGCGTGACTCTGACTGCATTGATTTTGGCCTGCATATCAAGCCAGATCTTTTTTTGTGCTTCAGGGACAGTCATGGAGGCCTTCCCAAACAGCAAATAATGATGATTGCAGGATTCCTCTGTTAGGATCTCAATCTCCTTCCCAGAAATTGTTAGTTTTTTTTCCTGCCTCATTATTTTGTGGGGGATTTTTCCAAGCCACCAAACACACAGATATCACCAGCAGTTTGCAGCACCTCCTCTCTCTCTGCTTCACTGGCAGGCAATGAGAAGCATTTCCTGGTTCACTGTGTTTACTATTGTGTTCACAATTTACAACCACGGTCACAATTTTGGAAATCGCAAAATGCAATCTCTAACACAGCAGCTTGCATGAATTGCGAGTTGTAAAGTGAGTCACTCTAAAATATGTACATACCAATTTATGATTGCCTAATTGCAAGTCGAAATTTTTTTTTGCAATTAAGTAATTGCTTAAAGGCTCATACGTACATCTGGCCCTAAGGGCCAGATGTACAAATCATTTTTTCGGTCAGAAACGGCCCGATCAGACGTTGCCAACCATAAAAATGCTTTTACATATGTACAAAACACAAATTGCACTTTGCAAACTTCTCCCTCCAAATAACGAATCTGAATGGAATGTATGAATGTTTTGCGACTGAATTGCGGTCGCAAAACATTCATATTTTGCCGACTCCTTGAAGGAGGTGGTAACTTATTCACAATTGCGAAGAGGTAGCCAAGAAATCCCTTCCGCTTTATGGAAAACAAATATTTTTTATGAACAAGCAGCTGTCTTACGGACCACAGCATACCCAAAAAAAAGAATCTTAGACGTTGAATTTTTTCTTTTTGAAAGCATAACGTTTTCCTTTACGGAAAACGGGATGCATTTTAAAAAAAGATTTATTTATTAAAAAGCAATCATAGACATTGTAGTCTACTGTCCCAGCAGGCCACCATCCCTGCGATGGCTGCAATTCCAAATGGGACTCAAACTGTGACCTATCTCATTAATATTTATGAGATAGGTCATTTGAGACCCACTAGACATTCCTATTTCAAAGTTGTACGTTTTCTTACATCAGGAATTGCGATTTCCTAATTCCTAGTCGGTAAGAATCACAATTCGGAAATCACAATTCTAGAATGTTGTACATGTAGCCCTAGTTGTTCTCCTTTATGGCACAGAGGTATAATAGCGGTTTTCATTAAAAAAAATATAGATCCACTTGATTGTCAATCATAACACTTTATATCATGGCTAACTGCAGACTCTGCAATATACACCAGGATTAATAGCATTATCAAAATAGTAATTTGGAATGAACAACTTGGTAAAGATGCCATCACACACACACAAACTTTGTAATCACATTGATCGACAAAGAGGGAATTTTAGAAGAACCTTTAAATATCATAATATTAGATGCTGAGACAGCCTTCGATCGATGAACCTGGCAATTGTTGTGGAAATTATTAAAAGAATTCAATATTAATTCTAAATTTATCAAGTTAATACAAGTAGTGATCAATCACCCATGGCTAGAATGTATGTACACCAGAAAGTATCTATCTCCATGACCATTGCCATAGGCATTAGCAAGGATGTCCGCTGTCACCTGCCCTGTACGTGTTTTACATGCAGTCATATATGAGGTGCCTGCAGTTACTTATACTTCCAGTACCAAATCTTCAAATTCGCTTTCCACTAGCTGTATACACTGACAAAGTGCTCGCCCTTACACATTCCCCCAACCCCAGTTTAAATATTATAGAAGAGGCTGTACATTTTGGTGATCTATCTGAATATAAATTCTATTCTGATAAGACTCATATTGTTTTAGTTGATAGGGCCGCTAATACAGACATACATGTTATACCAATGGCTAGATAGTTGGGCATTATCTTTGCACCCAAATTACATTTCTGCTTTTAATATAATTACATGTCTATTAGTACAGATCAAAGCCTTAATACCTAAATCGAAAAACTTGCTGATTTATCTAATAGGACGTATCTACTTGGTCAAGATGAATAATGGTCCATGCACTGCTGGTTCATGTTCCTAGCAGTTATTTTAGAAAGTTAGACTTGGCTCTTCCTAAATTTATTTGGAAAGAGAAAATAGCTTGCAGGTCTATCAAACAGTTGAAGCTACAAATGAATCGAGGAAGCTGGCCATTACCACAATGGAGGTTATAATACTCGACTAGTATAGGGAATAAAATTAAATTACTATGGATGATGATCCTACTAACTGGCTTCTAAAATACCTAAAGATAGCTAACCGCACTTTAGGGAGAATAAATATGGTATTGCCAAATTTTTCAAGAAAGTTACATTACAATCTATTTAAAATTTGAGTACAATTTAGGTTGAAATTAAACAATTTTGTAGATTCCGGAAATACATGCATATACACCTTTACCTAATAATCTCAAATTACCTGAATGCTTTGCAACCATTCAACTATTCAATTGGCACCAATCAGGAATCACCATTTAAAGGACTTATTTGACAATTGTTTTCTAAAATAATTTTTGGATTTGAGAAGTTAATTTGATTTGCATGTGTTATGCTAATTGTTATTTTAAAGATTTGTATACAGCGCACGTCCACCGGCCGGTTTCTTGGCACTGAGTATAGGAACATAACCTGCAGTTCAGAGTCCCATACATATGCTTGTGTAAAGAGCCATGTTTTTAGAAGTATTCTAAATTATGAATTACAGGTGGACATTCTGATATTAAGGGTGAAAGAGTTCCAGAGCCGGGGGGCCAATACAGAGAATCTGGAGCCTCCTAGTCTCTTCTTCCTCAAAAGAGGAATAGCCAGAAAATTGAGATGTGATGACCTCAATTCACGGGAAGGTGTGTATTTTTGAATTTTGGAAGAGATGAAAGCCAGGCGCTGTTTCACCAGCAGCCAAGGAAGTTCCCGTATCATGGAGGTGATGCAACACCTACTCGAGTGTTGGTAAATCAGCCTAGCTGCCTGGCTTTGTACCAGTTGCAATCTAGGCGTCACAAGGATGGAGCATGCGTGTTCCCATGCACCCACTCATGTATTTTAACATAAACCCACATTAAAAAGACTTGTAAACCTGGATTTGCACCAAAATGGTGCACCTGCCTGACAGAATCTTAACAAGGAGAAATACCTTTATTTCTCCTTGTTACCTCCTCTTTCCATGTGTGCTGCATTCTTCAGCACATATAGAAAGAGGATTGTGCCTTTAAGGATCGTTTTTTGCAGCAAGGTATCCCTTCCTGCATAAAAACAATCCTGCATGGGTGCCTACATTGGCGCTAGGCAGCACACAGTGCACCAGCACTGGGAGAGAGCAGAAATGCATCATGTCTTAGTAGATATGGTGCATTTCTGTGGTTTCTCACTTTAATGCAACACAGTGCAGCAAGTTGCCTTGCTCTATTGCAGTGTGTGCATGAAAGAAAAGTCAATCTGGTCCAAGAAGCATGCATGTTAAAAATGAACTCTGCAGATTTAAAATGAGAGTAAAGAAGTACTGTTTACCAACTCTCCCTCATCTATCTGGTCAGTGATTTTATCCAAAAGTGATATTTAGTTTGCTTGAACAGTGGGTGACAATGGGGCAGCTACCAAGAATCAGCAGATATACTATCCATCCACCTCTTCATTTCCCCGCCTCAGTAAGAGGCGAAGAAACTAATGTATTTTCAATAGCAGAGTCTCAGATTGGTCTGCTGTCATGAAAGGCCAGATGTCCTGTCTCAGAACCACCAGCTGCATAGTCCTGAATGGCTCTTCCTTTTTAGGGTAGCGCTTTAGAGACTTTATCTTAACTGCTTGTGATGGTCATGAAGTGCACTATGGTCCCAAGAAGGAAAAAATCATCAATCTCCCCAAGGGCTGGGGGGAAACTCCCAATGGACAGAGGCATTGATTTTACATTTTTTTTAAAACCTTGGTTACAGTCAGTCATGGTGGACTTTGACTAGCATTAAGTAATTTGCCTAAATGGGCTTCAATTGAAGTGGGGAATGGACTCTTGGCGAAAAATCCCTGCCGATCCAGGGGAGAAACATATATATATGAAACACTGAAACGCGTTCTGCTGTTCTGAAATAAATTAAGACTTGGATACCCTGCTGTGTCCCCTAATCTGCTTCTTGGATGGAAGGGATTTTGTGTGCTATATTAGCCACGGACAGGCAAGGGTACCCTTCCTGAAGAGTTCGGAGGTAACTGTGGCATCGTGGAGGTTTTGGTTTCAAGGTATTGAAAACCTCCGAACTGCCGCAGACGAAAAAGGCGGGAACCTGCTGTAATTAACAGACCGTGGCTGCATGGTGAGACACAGTTCACTGTAACATGGACTCCCGGTGTGTTTCAAATCGGTAATCCGTGGCAGGATGTAGGGGTCGAAGAGACTAATTATATTTTTGAAGTGATTTCTAGGGGCAACACAGCGAATGATTAATGTGCTGACTACGTTTATAATGGATAGCCCGTACTCTATATGAGGACATATGACTACGGGCTTTAAGAAAGACAGTTCTCCAGGAGGAATAAAAGTATGCTGGGAAATGCCATTCAGTAGAAAGTGCGGCAGTGCTTTCTTTAAATGAAAATGTGGTCAGCTGTGCTCCCGCCAATCGGAGTGAGGCAGCAAGTTTAAAGAGTGTGGATAAACGAGCCCCGAGATCACAAGCATTTGATAAAGGCACACTTGCTGAAACGCGTTATGCTGTTCTGAACTAAATTAAGTCTTGGATACCCCGCTGTGTCCCCCTAATCTGCTTCTTGAATGGAGGGATTTTGTGTGATATATATATATACGCTGGGTAGATAGGCACCAGTCCAGCAGAGGCAGGACCTCAAATGCCTGATTGACTTGGTGACTACCTGTGAAGATCTAAATAAGTCCCTATCTGAGAACATTAAATCAATACATCATTCACTTCAACAGCTCGAACTACAATGAATGAAATTAAGGAATGGCTCCGTCCCACTCGAACACTCCAAAAATACAATTTTCGGCGAACACATTATATGATATCTTGCTAACATTTTAAGCCAGTGATTTAGCTGCAGATTTTACACTATTGTTCAGAAAGTCAGGCATCACGTCTTCCTTCAAATCAACATTGGTTGAAAAATTAAGACTTTAAAAACTTGTAAATTCTTCTTTACAAAATGGATCTATTTAAACTTACCTTTAACCAAACTGCTGCTGATACTGCCAGGAGTGGGATGATTGATAAAATCACCAATGTCAATTTCCAGCCATACACAAATCCAAACACTATCCCTAACACAAAAGTGCAAAGCTGTTGTGCAAACACGCTAACTTTATCTCCAAGGCCATTGCGAATGGTGGTGATGTCCCTATATAAAAATACAGCCAGTGAGAGAAAAGGAGAGAGAGAAACAGGCAAAAAGTGAGGAGTGCAAATAAACACATTTTTTTGCAACACATGAATTTTAAACATGTATAAGCACTTACAGGTTAAACAATATGTGTTACATAAGATTCAACTAATGTTCTGCATAAGAAGCTATTGACCACATTCTGAGTAAACCAAATGGTTGTCCCGTTCTGAACATTCAAATGAATGTGCCAATTTAGGTTAATATGCTTAATTTTCAATTATTTAATAGTTTTGTTGGCACCACTGGGTAATTAGTATTCTGTGTGTTTTTTCATACAAGTATATATGAGTGTGGGGAATGAGAGTAGTAGTAGTTGGAGTAATACATTTAATAGGATTTGAACAAGTACATTTTAAAATGCTGATAACAATGTCCCCTAATACTTTTACAAATGTTCACTAAATAGGAGAACCATAGTCAAATAAATGGACAACCAGGAAATATTACAATATTAGACATTTCTTTCTTTCTTAATTCCATCAATCATACACAGTCCCTGACAACATGTGACAAATCCTTAATCTTTCTTAAACCATAGTGACAAGAATTAAATTCTGTTAATTTTCTTTCCACTTTGTAGAGCGTTTCTTGCAGGTTGAAACTATTTGCATGAAGTTTAATGCTCCAAGTTCTATAAAGCTGATACCAGATCACTGTAATAGCACTCACGTGCAGTTGAAATCTTAACTGAAATGTACAATATCAGTGAGCTGTGTGATTGTTCTTTCCACCAATCCCCAATTCGCCATATCATCTGTCAGGAACTGAGGTGATGTTTTGCGACAAGCATCACTGATAATAAGGTCAATCTTTCCAGGCTTGAGGATGGCGTTAGCTTACTACCTATATGCCCAGCCAATGAAAGGATTCGCCATCTCTTACAGAAAGTTCCTTATGTTTGCTTTAACATGCTTTTAGTTAAGACACTTACAAGCATATCTGAGTAGACTACGGTCTCAGAACTATGAAAAAGAAGACCTGTGTAGATAAACTGTGATCCTGTGCACACGCTGTTTGTTTACAGTGGACCTCGTCTAGGGTCCCCGATTGAGGGTTTAGGGTGTTAGTCTCCCTCACCTCTGCACCGCACAGATAATTCTCACAAAGAATAGCGTATAATTGGGAGGCGCCAGCTCCACACTTAGAAAACGCCCCGAGGTTCTTGTGTAAGACCTGTGTAGATGTTTAACCTATGCAGCCATTAGGGATTTCTAGAATTAGGCGGTTTCTGCCGTAGCTATTCCATTGCCCAGTCATGATCTAGAGTTTGTTCTCCAGGTCAGTGTCAATGTGACGGTGTGTGGCCCATTTACCATAGCTAGGAAAGTTTACCCAACGATAAGTATAAATGGACACCTACTTCACTTCTTCGCCGCAGGGGGCTCACTGCACATCATGTGCAACCTAGAAAAGGTTTAGTTTTTGACTGTTTTCCAGTACAAATAGCATTATGTAGGATTTATTCTCTCTGTATTGCACCCATTTAAAACTAAAAGAGGTGAATCACCAGCACATTGCATGGCCTATTAGGTTGCTTCATTAAGTTTTTGCAGGTACTAGACCCTTCTCCATTCCTACCATTTGATAAAATCTTCCATAAAAGAAAATGAGGAGAGGGGATAACATTTTTCTCTGCTAGACAACTTTCCTACCTGAGAAATATTTTGAGACACGGTCTATCCTGCTAGAAAGTAATCCCTCTATAGTACTTGACTACACTACTTTGGGTATACCAAACACAGTATCTACAACCCTAATTTTCTTCAGTTGTGTCCACAGTTTGCCATAACCAATGGCGTTTTGCTGTGTCGAAAATTCGACTTACAAACATCGATCCCTTATGCAGGTGTTTTTTATCACTATTGCATTGCAGGACAATACTGTGGTCTGTGGTGCTGTTGTCAGACCTAACCCTGCTTGACTCCCTGGAAAAATTAATATTTCTTCTGTCTGCTTAAGTAAAGGTGTAAGTCATTTGGTATTATATTTACACATTTGATCTAGTAGATATTTGATCATCAGGGTCAACCAAGTCCTCTTTTTGTCAAAATACATGATCAAACCGTATTGTCAAGAGTGAAGAACTTTTTTGAAGGACCTTATGATTTAGAACATGGCACCATCAAACCGGACTGTTTGCTCTATGGTCGACTTTAGACAATCTATGCCAGTACTGTTATCCTTCTTTATGGCTTTACAGCAATATAGATAATACCTAAACAACGGTATCCCATAATCCAGATAATTTAGCATACTGGCCACTAGCAGCACTCAGGGTGACCATGAGAGGTGTTAAAAGCTAGACTCTCAATCTCAGGTTTGGTTCATCTGTACTATGTTTTTTGTTACCCTTGGTCAACCATCTACAAACTGGTACTTCATTATATCTGCAGCAGCCTTGACTAAAGGGGTCAGAGATTATGTTTATGAGGAGATTTTGTTCTACTCACATTGGCAAACATGTTCATTCACAATTCCTTCATTCTCTTTAAATACCAGCATACCACACTGAATTTGTAACTTATTTTAGTGTATCTTAAATGTGCGATTGCAACTAATGTGCACAATTCATGCATCATTATTTGAAATCTTTTATCATAGTTTCAGTTTTCAGATTTCCTGGCGTTATTTGAGTGTTAAGCGTAGAAACCTTAGTCATTGTGCTCACAGTAGCCATGAGCTCCTTGAAATCAGATTGCTTTCTCTGTGTAGTTAGTCTTGTATATCTAATTTTCTTCATCAGAGACTGGTTGCATGAGATCAGACACAAGGGCAAGCTGGCCTTGGTCACTTTTAAGTACGAATGCCACTCTTAAAGCCTTGATTGGTGCACAGGAGCATCGGTTGACTTTAATATAGTTTATAGTGGATGATCTGCTCCTAAATTGCTAGGTCAGCATGGCTCACTTATCTTCTACCCAACATCTGTTTAGTTGTCAGGAGTCCACAAAATATTCAGCACCAAGTCTAAAGTCCTTTGTCAAGGAGAGACTTTTATTGACAGTATGACATTTAATTTAAGTCACCCATCAAGATAACTAAATGATCCCCTATAAGCTTCGCATCCACTATTCCATCAGGTACAAAGAAATAAACTGCCATCAAAACCCAAATGAATGTATATGTTTATTATGGGGACTTTCCTTTAAACAAAGCTTGCATGCAGACACACTTGAGGTTTTAAATATAAGTACTGCATTATTTTAATACATAATCCCCATTGGACCTCCCTTTTTGCAAGCCAAGTCTTTCTTGTGAATGTTTTGTGCTCCTTCGAAGCTAAAGTCATCCTCAGCCAAGGGTTCCTATTGGTCTATTATGCCATGCAATAATCTCTAATGTTCCCAGTCTTTATCTCCTTTTTTATGTTGCCCTCTGTGTTGCAGATATAAATGTGATACTCTTCTAGGGGTTTTCAAGTGGCCCTGCCTGACCTTAGGCTACATGGAAGAAACTGAGGTATACTGAATATGCTTTGAAATCAAAACTGTGATCTATCATCTATCATCAATTGAGGACCAAGAGGGACTTTGGCTTTCTTGAATTCATCTCTTCCTGGTCATTAGGCACTGATTATGGCTTTTCAGTAATGGGATTCTCAGCAGTGATAAAAATGCTGGTGTGAGAGATGTTTCCTGAAGGTCCCAAAATTTGAAAACTATGGGCCTTATTTGGAGTTTGGTGGATGGGATACTCCATCAAAATGTGTTGGCTATCCTGTCCCCCGTACTACTATACACTTATAACACAGCGGATTGGACATCCGCTACATTCGTGAAGGAGCGCCCCATTCCCCATTAGGGTTGAACAGGATGTACATATGTGCATAGCAAGGCTGATTAATTGAATGCACGTTTTGCACGTCTTCTTACCACACAATGTCATTATCTCACTTAAATATAGCACACAGGCAAAATCTCAATATATTAAACTTGTGGGTGACGGAGATCAGAGTACACAGAAAAAGTCGGAACTGAGAATCTCAAGTCTTGTGATGAAAGAAGCTTTCTTGGATGAACAAAGGGCTATGCTTTAAAAAGAAGGAACATGGTCGAATTTGCCGCACGCTCTATGAATTTCTGAATATCATGAAGCCAGTAGACTCAAATAGAAAAAATTGCTGTAATTGAATAGAGAAATAATCTAGGTTGCTGACACTATTGGATGTTGCATCCTGGACAGGAAGGAAAGGGCTTTCTGAAGGCAAAAGATGAAAAAACAGATGCAATATCATACTGCTTCTTCTTAGAGAGAGTTTGATCCAAGATTAGCCTGCATGACTTTACATTGGATGCAGGCTCCAAAGGACCACCTAATTCGGGAAGTTGAATGGGTCCATTCTATAGCAATGACCAGAATCACTGTTTGTTTCCAAATTGAGCTTTATAGAGTTGTGGTCAACAGCTGTTAGATGAATATCAAACTGTTATTGAGTTCTGCAACACAGTTGGTAGTATGCTGGAAAAGATAGATAATCAATGGAGTATCATCCACTTTAAGGTAATTCTGACAAACGGAATGAATAAGTACAGTGGGTCATTAATGGCCCTTTGCTCATAAATGATTTGAGCCATATCTCATGAGCCCATACATATTATCCCCCAAAGAAATATTTGAAAATGAAACAAAGGCCTGAATTTGATTCCCATCCTGGCCAGAGGCAATAATATTTCATAGCACATGGTCCACATAAAAATATGGTGGTCCCAGTAATGAGTCTGCAAAAAATAACTTATGATTGTGGACCACAAGGTACAAGTCAGATCACCACAGTGACCCTACTAAGTCACATGCTATAAGCACATTAGGATGCAAAAACTATGGTAACACTGTTGCTCTTTGGCACCATTTGCCTTCAAGGCCCAGTATTAGGTTAAAAGCATGTCACATTCGTTCAGCACTCATGTTTCTGGTAAGTAAATATCATGCCTTTTTCTCTGGATAAGTGCAAGTAGTAGCGTGAACAAATCAAATACCGATTGAGTGAACAAATTATGGAGGCAATTTCAAGGGTAATTCAGAAAGAGAATGTGAATAAATATGAAAGGATTACTGGTGTTAAAAGGGCCATATGGGAATGAAGGTACAGAACTAACTGAATAATTAAGGTAATAATTATAAAAATGATGTACTATTAACTGGCTGCAACAGTATGGTTGATTACAGTGGGTGTTTGAATTTTAGGTTCTTGAGACTTGTCCTGAGGAGGCCTTAGAATAACAAAGAAAAGCTTTGGCTCTGCTTCATACAAGCATGACCCTCTCAACTGGCATTGTTGGCCGTTTGTTGTATCATTTCACCTCCTTAGATGTGCTTGCATTGCAATTTATGAGGGACTATTAACATCTTAAAAGTACATTAAGGGGTGTGGACAGTGAGTCAACATGGCAAATGCAATTTCTTAGTGCTCCGCTTAAGCCCATTTTTTGCATTAAAGAAGCACCAGAATATTTATGAAACCTGACGGGCCCTGCTGCCATTCTTCTGGGGTGGGTACACCCCAAATGTAGCCAGAGGTGGAGGGTGAACACTGAAAATTAACTCCTCCTTCAACGCGCCACCTGATACATTTAAAATGGCAGCCCCTGCAAGGCACAAGGAGCTTTGTGGATAAAGATCCTCTATAACAGAAGTGAAAATTGATTGCCTCTCGCTATTTGTCTAGGCCGTGCAGCAGGGAGAGCCATGTTGACCTGCGTGTGGTGGGGCTCACTCTGCTGACCGGGGGCCACTGGACACTCTTTTGTTTCTGGGCCCACCACAACATTTACTGTAGATGTAGCGAGACAGAAGGCACCCCCACCCCCCGAGCACACCTGAATTATGACGCAATAACCTTCTTACTCATTATTTCTGGAGGGGTACTCCAGTCTCAATCCATCAGAAGAGGGTGAAACACTGGATAAATGCACCAGGTGGTGAAATAAGGAGGAATTCATAACACAGCCACACATGGCGTGTTAATACTCTGGCCCCGTAACAACTACCTCACCGTGCTTGTAGAGATTTGATGAACATGCACATTATAGAAGTGCAGCACATGTACTCACTGGGAGGTATAAAGGGGGCACTGGAAGGGCAGAATGGTGACTATGGGAAACACTGCACATAAAGTTCATGTTTTGGTCTACCTGAATGCCTGGAAAATGTTTGAAAGTTGCTACCTGGGTAATAGAATCATTCTGGCCTTCTGCAAGGTCAAACTCAAAAGAACCTGAGCATGTCAAATCGAAAATGGAGGCCAAGACTTCAAAAAAAGATGAATCTTCCTTTACAAATAGTGACTTAAAGTCAAGACTACAAGAAGAAAGAGAACAGTGAAAAAATTATCTGAGACTAGAACTAGAAGCTATGGGGAAGTGCATCAATGACACAATCTCAACACTTACTAAAGACATTGACCAACTAGGCAGGAAAGTAGTCAAATTGGAGACAGACGTATAAGAGCTTTCTCATGAACACACAGACCATGCTTGCAAGCTCATACCCCTGAAATCCAAGTGGATACTCCCCAGTTGAAATTTGAAGATTTGGAAATCAGAGCGAGGAGAGACAATGTCAGATTATTTCGGAAGAAGTAGATGGCACAGATATTATCGCCTATGTTCAGGCCATCTTTGGCTAGATTTTACAGCTGAAAGAAGGTGACCAGATAGAGTTGAGAAGACACATCTATTGGCTCCAAAACTAAAGAGCAACATCATCAGGCAGAGAGACATTGTAGTGATATTATCTCCATATCAGTAAAAATAGTCCATTCAACAAGAAGCACGCAGATCTTCCCCAGTGCAGTGTGGTGAAGGTAGATTCATAACCCTGCAATAAAACATATTGCAATTGACCCTTGAGAAACACAAAAAAATGAAAATCCTTACTGACAAGCCGAACAAGGAAAAATTTAGATTTTGGTGGACCTTCGCTGTGGTGTGATATTTCAAAAAGACTGAGCAACTCACCATGTGTACACAGCTGAATAGGAACTCCAATTTCTGGAAAGGGCCAATTTAAGTAAGGACTGCAACAGTTGAGAAGGGAGCCCAACCGGGTAAGAAAGTCAGTGATCTCCCTACTATTTAAAAAAGCACAAGGTAGCTCATCCTTGACGACAAGTTAGAAAGGAATGAGATCTCTGCCATGCAACTGGAGGTAGACCATAGGCTCTATGATTAGTGCAATATATGATGCCACTCATGCCATTTACATGAAGATAAGAGATTACAGTGGCCGTTCCTTAACACACAAAGACTTTAAGGACAATTCCGGGCAGTAGTTATATATACCATGATGCATCACAGTGGTAACAATATCTGTATTGATTTAATGCTTACAAATTTACTTTTGTGCTTTTTCTTTACAACAGTGAGATGTGATTTGTTTGAAGAATTACATTAAACTGCTGAGTTAACTGAGTTAGGGTGAGGGGGGACAAGGAGAGTTAGAAAGTGGGGATGACATGTAACCATGCATACAATACACAGAACCAACCCCATATTTGTAGCAAATATATCACATACTACATTCTGGGGCCTTTCATTGAGTGTGAAGGGGGATACTTCCCATTCCAAACAAGAAAACCATACCTTCCGCACATCTAAAAGAAAAGAAACTGTTACAGTTCAAGAAACCCACTTATAAAAAGGTGATTCCCAGGGTCATGCGAACATGGCGGCCGCATTTTAGGAAAGCTCCCCGGTGGTCGCCTGAATATCTATCATCATCCTCCCCACACTGCCCATAAAACGCTTCCAAAACCACCCCCGGATATCGGAGGAGACCTGGGCGGCAACAAACCTACCTATGCTGCTGGCCGGTCCGCGGGAAACATCTGTGCCAGTAATGCCGCAGTCCCGCATCACTCGCAAGATGGTGGCACCTTCTTCAGTGCTTGGGCGAGGGACTGTGGAGCGGACCCCGGCACCCTGACTAAAGGCATGTGATACGTCCAATTGACCGGGTGGTGGATCCAGACACGGCCGCCTCGGCTACAGTTTCAACCAATCCTGATTCCAGGCCGCTGCAGGATGACTAAGTGCAACACCTGACACCACAAGAGTGTTTCTGGGTCCCCGGGCCCGCGGTACTTGTCACGGAGATGGCGGCGCTCCAACCTACAGGTACGGTGGGGGCACAATGATTGTGTGGAGCTTTAAATCATGGAAAAGGCTGGCATCTTCAATGTGGTGGCCCCCCTCCCTAGAGTCATATGTACAACACACGGGCAGATGAGGGAGGGAGATAGAGGCACCACAAACACAGATGGAGTTGTTACCCTTCCCTAGGCCTCTCCCCGTATATGACTCCTGGCCTACTAAACGTGGACAACTCTGTGGCCCCCCAGGGACTGCCAGGTGTACAAAAATTGAACACTCACTTATGAGTCTGGCCGCTTCAAAACCTACTCCTACTTGGTTGCACAGCGATTATATTAGGCAAGAATCTTTTTGGTCCGTGGCTGGATGTAGGGCTGCAAGGCTACTTTGGAGTGGGCACTGACTCCTTGGGCCCAGATGATTGCATCTGTGTACGGGATGTCCCACTCTGCGTAATACCCAACACACGCCTCCTTTGGGGAACCATATATATGGAGGGCGTCCCTGTCATGGAGGCAGCCTGGCTATGCCTCGATGCGGCTTGCGGCAGGGTGGCAGTCCTATTGATGTCATAGTCCTATCGGCTACCCACCACCTTATCCATCAGCAGTATTGGTGATCCTCCCATGGGCTGCTGACTGCTCGTGCCGCCCCTCATTTTATCTCAGGGGAACTAGTGGGTTGAATCTCAGGCTATGGTACGCCATGTGACTTGCAAACTCAATATCTCCCAGCCAACATGACTGAAGAGAAACATCTTGTCATCGCAAAACAAAGCACCATGGATCAATACACACAGCATGGAGGTGCCGCGCAGAACCCCGGAGATGATGGCCCATTAGTGGCACCACCAGACAATGCAACACTCCTAGCAGCCATAACGCAGTCACGAGACATGCTAGATGGCAAGATGTTCGCCTTTGGTTCTGATTTCACCCTGCTCCGCCAAGATCTTAGACTTGCAGTGGAACGGATTACCGAGGCCAAGACGAGAGTCTTGGGAGTCAAGGACTCAGTGAGTACACTCCAGCTGATGGTGTGCAAGCTCGAGGTGGTGACCAAGGAACTGGCCCTGCGGGTTGAGGATAAACTAAGATTTATTGTGAGGGCCAATCCATAGTGCCTTCTTGACGCAGTGGCTCTGTATGATAATTTCCAGCTGAGGCCCTCTCCTCTTGCTTCGTGGTTGAATGCGCTCAGAGGGCACTGATCAAGAAACCTCCTCCGGGGGCATGACCTAGACCAGTGATTGCCTGAATCTTGAATTACATGGACAGGGATGCGATTCTCAAAAATGCTCGCTCACAAGATAAGAACGCCTACCAATCTTCTCTTATCATGATATTTCCAGATTATACTAAGATGGTTCAACAGCAGCGCCAGTCTTTCGTGGCCACCAAACAACACCTCCGTGATCTAAAACTGCAGTACATGCTTCTGTATCCAACGCGCCTGCAGGTCATCTTCAACTCACAAACTTATTTCTTTGAGACCCCAGAGGAAGTTTTCTGCTGGACTGATGAGAAGATGCCCTCGAGGCCGTGCATTGACTCAGACTCGTTGCAAGGCAAGGGGAGAATGGGAGAGACTGCCCCATAAACACCACGACAAAGAAGCGTGACAGATCCAAATCTTCCTAGTGGTGTAACAGATAAGATAGAGATTTGCAATGTTTGTTCATGGGGGTTGACAGGGAGCACAAATTTATCTTCCAGTAACAGATTGTGTAGACATTGGTTCAATTCATACTTCCATGATGGTGACTTTATATTCAGCAGTGTGGCATGTGAAGTAACCGACCTCCATTATGGAGATGGTGGTCGATCCTCTTCCAACGTTATCAACTTTATTGGGTTTGGGGATTCATTGGATGTGGACACTGGAGTTCCCTGTTGGAACATCATGTTCTTGCTGTCCACAATAGATACTTCTTGTTTGGTGAAGTATTTGGAAGGGGGAAGTTTGGGTAAAGTTATTGGTTATGCAGTGTTTACAAACACTGCCCCACCACTCATTACTACCCAGGTTTACACACAGTGACACAGACATGTATTCTATAATGCATTACATCGACTCTAGGACCTGACAACCCCTTGGGTCATCTGTGTGTAGTGTCGCAGAATGTTCTAGATAAGATCAAACATGGTGCAGTCCTAAAGTGTGCTAAAAGCTCTGGGGCACATATCTTGATGCTGCAGGAGACACATCCCCTTGGTACCAAAGCCACCTGTCTTGTCAGATATGGGTATCAAGTATTTCATACCAGTTTCGCTAGGTGGTCCAGGGGCACATGCATCATGATACAGAGAGGTATCCCCTTCCACCAGGCCAAGATTTGGTCAGACTGCCTGGGCAGATACACAGTGGGTAGAGGTAAGCTATACAGCTTATCCATTACTCTCTGTTGTGTATATGCCCTTACCAAATGGACAGACCTTTGTCGATTATTTGGTACATCTGTGGGGCAAACTTCCCAGTGGTTTGTCAGTAATCCGGTGGGGCTGGAATGATGTCATGGATCTGCAGTTGACAGGTGGCATAGACAGTGAGATGCTACCAAGCAGAGCAGATCCAGACTTGCAGCTATGACCTCCGTCTTGGGCCTCACTGACATTTGGTGGGCTCATCATCCCGCTGAGCTCAGCTACACTTATTTCTCCGCAACCCTTGGGTCTCTCTCCCGGTTGGACTATTTTCATATCCCTGCTTCATATATATACAGAGTATCGGATGTCGCCATTCTGGTGCGGGTAATGTCTGATCACTTATTTTGGATTACTTTTGCGTTACTTTTCAGTTACTTCGACTACTTGGGGTGATATGTCTAGATATCACACCGTGGATCTTACAAATCACAGGTAAGTATGACAGTTTTGGGTTTAAATCAAAGTCAATACAAAAGTCATTTCAACACTTAGAACATTTAAGGAGAAAAATACTAACATGGGTTCCTATGGGAGAAAAGAATGTTATACCTACAAGAATAGTGGTTAGGGGTTAGAACTAAGGTTCTTCAGATTCAAAGAGGCACTCGAGTTGCACCACCAGCGGCACTGGGTGCAGAGTGCAGTGTGCTAATGTTAGCCACTGGGGTTAGGGGGCACCTCGGTTGGGGGCTGTTCACGGGTAGGCCACTCGGTCTTGGGACTTAAGCTCCTAGGGTTAGGATCAGCACTGCAGGGGCCAACAATCAGCACAAAAGCTGCACCACCAGCGGCATGGAGGAGGGTGGATGCACAGTGCCAAGAAGACATCGGAAGCCCTGTTGGTTTCAATGGATGTCTCCAGTTCGGAAGAAGTACTGCAGGCTCAGTCAAGGAGAATTCCTGAGGGTGGCCAGTGGCAAGAGAGGTATGTTGGAGGGTTGAGGGATGCCGGGACACTGCCGGTTGGGCCACCCAAGGACGTGGGGCATCAGGTGCATGGGTGTCTTTAAACGTTGGGTGTTCCTTCCGGCTCCAGATGCGGTCGGGGAGACCCCTCTGGTTGAGGCTGCAGGTATAGGGTAGAAGTTCAAGGCAGGTCACGAATCACCAGATCCCAGGTCAGGTTTGCTGGGGAGACCTTGTGGTGTCGGGCCACTCAAACTCGGGCCGGCTGGATCCGGGTTCTGTGTAGAAGTCTTTAGTTGAGGAAATCTGGTGCTCACGGGAGACAGAGTCTGTTTAGGAAAGCCAGGGCAGATCCTCCTGGTTCTGGATGGCTGCTGGCTGCTGGCCACTCCAGGGTTTTTGCTGGGTGCAGGTCGAAGTTGGGACAGGTCGGTAGGGCTGGGGCAAAAGCAGTTAGTGTCCTCTTCTTTCTTGTACAGCACGGCTCTTCGGTCCTTCTTCTTTCTTCTTCAATCTGAGGAGGCAAGGTTCACGGCCTTACAGGGGTGTGCAGGATGGGACCAATCGGTCTCTTCCTTGAGGTGAGTACACCCCTTTTTATGCCACCCTTTGGTGGGAGGGGGCATGAGCCTCTCTCTGGTTATTTGGGTCCCCTCATTTTCAATATGGAGAGGACTAAGTTGTGTGCTTCACCTCGCCTCCACCACCTCATCAGTGTGGGTTTAATGTGCTGAGAGGTTTGCTACCAAACTTACCATGTTTCAGTAAAGCAATTATGGAGCTGTGGAGTTCGTAATGACTGACTCCCAGACCATATACTCTTTAGGGCCTTACTGCATTTACAAGGCCAAAGAATGGACTTAGACATTGTAAGGGTACAGTGCTCATGCGACTGTACCCTCACCTGTGGGCTAGTGCACCCTGCTAGAGGGGTGACTTACCTAAGCCACAGGCAGAGGGTTGCAGGCATGGCACACAGGGATGTGTGCCATGTTGACTCCACTTTTCTCTGTACCAAAACACGCAGCCTGCAATGGCAGTGTGTGAGTGTTAAGGTGTAGTGCTTCTAAGGGAGGCTCAATAGGTGCTGCAGCCCTTAGAGGCCTTCCCTGGTCACAGTGCCCTTGGTACCTATGGTACCTTTTATAAGGGGCTTACATGTGGCCAGAGATGTGCCAATTGTGGGTACAAAGGTACAGTTTTGAGAAGGAACAGAGGTGCTGGGACCTTGTTAGCAGGATCCCAACACACATTCAGTCAAATAGTATCAGGTATCTGACAAAACGTTAGGGGGTAACCATGCAAAAAGGCATACTCTCCAACAAACCTCCCCCAAACAAAAGGGGATGAGACTAACCTTTCCCAAGAGAGTCTTTATCATCTAAGTGGAAGAACCTGGAAAGTCGATCTGCATTGGCATGGGCAGTCCCAGGTCTGTGTTTCACTGTAAAGTCCATTACCTATAGGGAGATGGACCATCTCAAGAGTTTGGGGTTTTCCCCTTTCAATTGCATTAGCCATCTGAGAGGTCTATGGTTAGTTTGGATTAGGAATAGAGTCCCAAACAGGTAGGGTCTCAGCTTCTTCAGGGACCAATCCACAGAAAATGCCTCCCTTTCAATGGCATTCCAACGCTGCTCCCTCGGAAGTAGCCTTCTGCTAATAAAAGTAACAGGTTGGTCCTGGCCATCATCATTGGTATGGGATAGGACCGCTCCTAACCCTATCTCAGAGGCATCAGTCTGCACAATGAGTTGCTTGGAGTAGTCTGGAGCCTTGAGAATAGGTGCTGAGCACATTGCCTCTTTCAGGGTCAAAAGCCTTTTGACAGCCAACTGTCCAGTTCACTTTCTTGGGCATCTTCTTGAAGGTACGTTCTGTGTGGTGGGGGGGTCAGCATGGACCCATATCCCTTCACAAACCTCCTGTAATACCCAGTTAAGCCATGGAATGCCCTGACTTGTGTCTGGGTTGTGGGAGCCTCCCAGTCCAGAATGGTCTTGATCTTGGGTTGCAAGGGTAGTACCTGGCCTGCATCCACAAGGTGGCCTAAGTAAACAGTGCCGTGCCCTAGCTGGCATTTGGGTGCCTTAATAGTCAGGCCTGCAGTTTGCAGAGCCTGTAAAACCTTCCCCAGGTGGATCAGGAGGAGCGAAAGACAGCAATGTCAAGATATGCTGCACTAAAGCTCTCCAACCCAGCAAATACTTGGTTCACCAACCTTTGGAAGGTGGCAGAGGCATTCTTTAGATCAAAGGGCATAACAGTGAACTGATAATGCCCGTCAGGTATGGAAAATGCTGTTTTTTCCTTTGGCTCCTGGGGCCATGCCAATCTGCCAGTACCCTGCAGCCAAGTCAAAGATGCTGGGAAATTTGGCTGTCCCTAGTTTATGTATCAATTCATCAGCTCTGGGTATGAGGTGAGCATCTGTCTTAGGGACAGCAGTGAGTCTTCTATAAGCCACAGAGAACCCCATCTCTCTTTTTCCACCCTGGGGAAGAGGTTTGGGGACTAACACCACTGGGCTGGCCCAGGGACTTTCAGATGGGTTCAATAAACCCTAACTTCAGCATTTTGCTGACCTCAGCTTTGATGCTCTCCTTAACTTGGTCAGACTGTCGATAGATTTTGGTTTTGACAGGCAAGCTGTCTCCAGTGTCCACATCATGGGTACACTAGTGATTCTGACCAGGGGTTAGGGACATGAGCTTAGCATACTGTTGCAGCACATGCCTGCAGTCAGCCTGCCTTTGGGCAGTGAGGGTTTCTGAATAGATAACTCCATCCACTGACCCATCTTGGGAGCGGTAGGAGAGGAGGTCATGGAGAGGTTCACTCTCTTTTTCCTGATCCTCATCAGTGACCAACAGCATGGACTTATCAGCCTTGTCATAGTAAAGTTTCAGGTGGTTCACATCGATCACCCTCTTGGGGTGCCTGCTAGTGCCCAGGTTCACCAAGTACATGACCTCACTTTTCCTCTCTAGGATAGGGTAAGGGCCACTCCATTTGTCCTGGAGGGCCCTTGGTACCCCAGGTTCCAAAACCTACACCTGTTGCCCTGTTTGAAACTTCACCAGTGCAGCTTTTTGGTCATTCCACAGCTTCTGGAGCTGTTGGCTGGCCTCAAGATTTTTGGATGCCTTCTCCATGTACTCTGCCATCCTTGAGTGAAGGTCTAGCACATAGTCTACCACATCTTGTTTAGGTTCATGGAGAGGCCTCTCCCAACCTTCTTTTACAAGTGCAAGTGATCCCCTCACAAGGTGTCCAAACAGAAGTTGAAAGGGAGAAAACCCTACTCCCTTCCGAGGCACTTCGCTATAAGCGAAGAGCAGGCATGGCAAGAGGACATTGCATCTCTTTTGAAGTTTTTCAGGGAACCCCATGAGCATGCCTTTCCATGTCTTGTTGAACCTTTCAACAAGACCATTGGTTTGTGGGTGGTAAGTGGTAGTGAATTTGTAGTTCACTCCACATTAATCCCACATGTACTTCAGGTATGCAGACATGAGGTTGGTACTTCTGTCTGACAACACCTCCCAAGGAAACCCTACCATGGTGAAGACACCAATGAGGGCCTTAGCTACTGCAGGGGCTGTAGTAGTCCTAACGGAAATTGCTTCAGAATACCTGGTAGCATGATCCACTACTACCAGTATGAATTTGTTTCCTGAGGCTGTGGGTGGTTCCCGTGGACCCACTATGTCCACACCAACCATTTCAAAGGAAACCCCAACCACTGGTATTGGAATTAAGGGGGCCTTTGGGTGCCCACCTGTTTTGCCACTGGCTTGACAGGTTCACAAGAGCCGACAACCCCTTCACTTTCTGGGACATCTGGGGCCAGTAGAAATGGCTGACAAGCCTTTCCCAAGTTTTAATCTCGCACAAGTGCCCAGCTAGGGGGATGTCATGGACCAAAGTGAGTAAAAACTCCCTATACAGTTGAGGCACTATCACTCTCCTAGTAGCACCAGACTTTGAGTCTCTGGCCTCGGTGTATAGGAGTCCCTCTTCCCAATAGACCATATGGGAGCCACTGACATCTCCCTTTTCCTTGCTGTCTTATGCTGTTCCCTACAGGGTCCCCCTGGGCCAAGGAGCTCAACCTGGTAAGGTACAAGTTCCATGGGCTCAGTTCCCTATAGGGCTGACAAGACCTCTCCCTGAGGAGAGGGGTCCTGGGTTGGTTGCTGTGCAGAAGCTGGCTCTCCAGTCTTCTTGCCCTTCTATTGGGAGGTTGGGCCATCCTTTCAGGCTCCAACACTCCTTGTTCACCTTGAGCTTGAGGTTGTGCTTTTGTCTTCACAAACACTATCTCAGGGATTTGTAGCATGGCTGCATGTGTCTTTCTTTCTAACTCAGCCTATGCTGAGGTTTCCAGATCATTTCCAAGCAGACAGGCAGCTGTGAGTTTGGAGAGACCACTACCTGTTTCAGGCCAGCGCCCCCCCCAGTCTAATGTCACCATAGCCATGGCATGGTTAGTAGTGACACTGTCAGCATTGGTGACGGGATAGGTTTTTCCAGTCAGGTATTGATCTGGGGAACCAGTGTGTCTCTCACCATTGTGACACTAGCACCTGTATTTCACAGGGCGACTATCCTGGCCCCATTCACTAAGGGGTAGTGTAAGTACTTTTTTTAAATTGGGGGGCCAGACAGCCAAAGTGGCTAACCTTCCCACCTCTTCAGAGACTAGAACGGCCTCAGTGTGAACCTTGATTTGCTCTGGGCACACTGTTGATCACATCTGGAGATTTGCCACACCAGTAGAAACTGGAGGGGGACTAGAGACATTCTTGTTGGGAAAGGCAGCATCTCCAGTAGGATGTCTAACCTTCCTACAGGCACGACACCAGGCCTTTAAAGGATCAAAGGTTTTTCCCTTATATCTACCAGTGGACTGGGAAGACGTCTGGGACCCACCCTCCTGAACAGGTTTTTGGGGGCCTTTAGAAGACTCTTGGTTTTTATCTTTATTTGGATAACCCCTGTTCCCCTGGAGAGGTTTTGTAACCCCTCTCTTTTGGTCACCCCCAGTGGAAGTTTTGGTCACCCTTCTCTTGACCCAGTGGTTCTCCTTTTTTCCCAGTTCTTGGGGAGAAATTGGACCTAGGTTTACCAGATACTGATGCAACGTTTCGTTAAGTCAGTTACTTAATATGTGTTCCTTCATAAACAAATTATAAAGTCCTTCATAATTATGCACTTTACTTCAGTTAATCAGCCACCTAGTGTTTTTACTAAGTAGTCTACAAATTCCACCCAGGACAGACTCTGGGATTTCGTAGTCCCCTTGAATTTAATTATGTACTCCTCAGTTGTGAGTCCAAATCCCAAAATCAGGAGTCTGTCCCTGCTCTTACCAGTGAACAGTTCCCAAAGGAATGCCCCCCCCCCCCACTGAGTCTACCTCACTTTCCTGGCTATACAAGCCCTTTCAAAGGCTGTGAACCATTTGATGATATCATTACCATCCTCAAATTTAGGGACAACCCCTTTGGGGACTTTAGGTTCATAAGATCCTTCCTTCTCTTGGTTGTTTACATTTGCTGCCACCATTGATGTGCCCTAGGCCCATCTCTGTTCTTTCCTTTTCTAGAGCTAGGAGCCTAGTCTCTAACTCTAGTCATTTTGCCATCCTTACTAAAAGGTTGTCCTTTTCAGGGAAGTTGTCCTCACTGTCTTGTACAGAGTCATCCCTAACTCTCTAGGATTTAGTATCTGTACTCCTTGGTCTGGAGTGTTAGGGCACAAAATCCCCATCCTCACTAATTAGTGGAGGTGGTTGGTCTAAGACCTCATCATCCTCACTACTTTCTCCCCCTGCTTGAAGATCCTCAGCTTCAGCAGTGGGATGGGCCCTTGCATACCCTGCCAGGAACTCCTGGAGCTGTATTCTGGTAGGGTTCGACCCAGTTCTGAATTTTAGCTTTACAGAGAAGCCTTAACCCTCTAACCTCTAGGCTGGAGTAAGGGGCGAGGTCGAGCTCCTCAGCCATCCTCTCTGGGTTGCTCATTGTTTTACTCATTTGGGATTCTTTTAAGAAGACCTACACAAAACATTTGAAGTACTTCCCCGCTATCAAGACTTTTAGAAATTCAGAAAATAGTCAATTCAAAAAATGAGTTATGCTAAAGTCCATTTTTGGATTCTTGTTGTGTGATCAGGTGTTGACTAAGTTAGTCCAATAAGTGCAAAGTCGTAGATCCTACCGCTGATCCACCATGTAGGAAGCTGGCTCTGTATATACTATACCAAAGTAGGGTATAGTGTGTACAGAGTCCAGTGGATCCCCAGAGGTATAGCAGAGGCTAAATTAGATAATCACTAACAGCTCTATATGTGGTAGTGTGGTCAAGCAGTTAGACTCATCAGGAGGAGTGTTAAGCATTTATTGTATTCACTCAGATAAGAACTGATGGCACACACTCAGAGACTGAATCCAGACCAATTAGGTAAGTATAAAAAAGGTATACTTATGTTTTATTTCTAGAGGCAAGCAGGACTTGGCACAGCTAAAGAGAATATGCTTTCAAATGCAAAACCTTTCAAGAAAATTCAATTATTGTTGATCTTGGAATCGTCACAGGTTTGTATTTGCTTTTTTAAAACAGTTAAGAATTCATTGAAATTGCATTGTATTACTTTTGTGTTACTTTTCAGTTACTTTGACTTCTTGGGGAGATATGCTTAGATCTCACACCGTGGATCTTACAAATCACAGGTAAGTATGACACTTTTGGGTTCAAAGCAAACTTACTTTGGTTTCAATACAAAAGTCACTTCAAAACTTAGAACATTTTAGGAGAAAAATCCTAACCTAGGTTCCTATGGGAGAATAGAATGTTATTGGTTTGCAGGTAAGTAAACAACCTAGAAGAATAGTGGTTGGGCGTTAGAACCAAGGTTCCCCAAGGTGCAAAGAGGCACTCGAGTTACACCACCAGCAGCACTGTGGTGGCTGGGTGCAGAGTGCAGTGTGCCAATGTTAGCCAATAGGGCTAGGGGCACCTCGGTTGGGGGCTGCTCACGGGCAGGCCGCTCGGTTTTGGGAGCCAAGATCCTAGGGTTAGGATCAGCACTGCAGGGGCCAACAATCAGTACAAGAGCTGCACCACCAGCGGCACGGAGGCGGGCGGATGCAGGGTGCCAACTAAACGTCCGGACCCCTGTTGGTTTCAATGGAGGTCTCCAGTTCGGAAGAAGTCCTGCAGGCTTGGTCACAGAGGATTCCTGAGGGCAACCACTGGCAAGAGAGGTAAGTTGGAGGATTGAGAGATACCTGGACACCGTCGGTTCGGCCACCTTAGACCATAGGGCATCAGGTGCAGGGGTGTCTTTGGGTGTCAGGTGTTCTTACCAGCTCCGGTCACGGTTGGCGGGGCCCCTTAGTTTGAGGCTGCAAGCGGCGGGTAGAAAGTTGAGGCAGGTTGGGGATCACCAGATCAGGATTGCTGGGGAGAACAACTCGTGTAGTCGGCCACTTGAACTCGGGCAGTGGGCGTCGGGTGGAGAGTGGTGCAGAACCGCGGAGCCGGCTGGATCCAGGCTCTGTGTGGGAGTCTTTGGTTGAGCAAATCCGGTGCTCACGGAAGACAGAGTCTGTTTAAGAAAGAGCAGGGCAGGTCCTTCGGATTCTGGATAGCTGTTGGACATGCTGGGGTTTCGCTGGGTGCAGGACAAAGTCAGGACAGGGCGGTAGGGCTGGGGCCAAAGCAGTTGGTCTGCTCTTCTTCCTCGTACAGCACAGCTCTTCAGTCCTACTTCTTTCTTCTTTTTCAATCTGAGGAGGCAAGATTCAGGGTCACCCGTAAATTTAGGGGTGTTACAGGGGTGTGCAAGTTGGGACCAATAGGTCCCTTCCTTGGGGTGAGTATACCCTCTATTATGCTACCCTTTGGTGGGAGGGGGCATGGGCCTCTCTCTGGTTTGCTGGGTCCCCTCATCTTCAAGATGGAGCGGACTGAGATGTATGCTTCACCTCGCCTCCCCCAAATGAGGGTTGGGGTTGGCAAAGGTGGGCACACCTCTCTCCCTAACTTGATTTACCCGCCGATTCTTCTACCTGAATTAGGGGTCAGAGCGGGTAAGAGCCAGTTGCTGGGGGCAGCAAAAGACAGGGTCAGCTAACAAAGGCGGTAGGCATTTGAAACTTTCCCCTTTGTGGACCCAGCCCATCCTGGGGGAGGAGGCATGACACCTCTGCCCAGGATGGGCTTTGTTTCTGGACCCAGAGAGCAGAGGTCCTCTACTCAGGGGTCCAGACACCTGCCTTGTAGTGGCAAATGGCGGGTTGCCTTTCAGAAACCACACCGGGGCTGATCGTTTTTCAGGGGGGCATCTCTAAGATGCCCTCTGAGTGCATTTTACATTAAATCCTACACTGGCATAAGTGTGGGCTTAATGTGCTGAGACGTTTGCTACCAAACTTCCCAGGTTTCAGTAAAACCAATATGGAGCTGTGGAGTTCGTAATGACCCACTCCCGGACCATATACTCTTTAGGGCTTTTACTGCACTTACAAGGCCTAAGAATGGACTTAGACATTGTAGGGGTACAGTGCTCATGCAACTGTACCCTCACCTGTGGGATAGTGCACCCTGGTAGAGGGGTGTCTTACCTAGGCTACAGGAAGTGAGTTGCAGGCATGGCACACAGGCATGTGTAAATGTGGGTAGTTGCGCACTCCGTTTATCAAAGTATGTTAACTGCAAGTTGCCTAATATAAAAATACTTCAACTTTGTTATAGCGTGCTGGATAGGGATGAGGTAGCCTGCCTCATGATACAACAGTGTAAATAATTACAAGTGAAAGTGCACTTGTCTCCCTACCGCACTGCTTGCAATGGCTTTTTAAATCATTGAATACATTTAGGTTCACACCTTAAATCACAATTTTCACAGCAATTATAACAAAAATATCATTACTTCTTACTTTTGTTTATTAAAAACAATATATGCATGAAGTTTCAACATTTCTCACACACTTATCTTGCGTAGTGCATGAATTTCAAAATCAACAATTTTAAAGAAAATCATAATGTAAGTTCTTGTGATACTTCAAATTTTACAGAGCATAACTCTCACAAGATTGTTCCATTCCCAATGCATTTCGGGATATACAAATCCCTTCTTCAGGGGAGCTGTCAAAAAAATCATAAGGTATACAATTTTTATTGATAGCACAGGGAGGATTACCAATGTTTTTAATTGCAAAGATGTCACCCATGTGACGATTGACCTATCACACTCCAACCATAGTGCTGTTTAAACAGTGAATGTCATACGGTAAAATTGGTGATTTATATGCATGGTGCCCATCCGTGCAAACTGTACTGTTATTAATGCCTTTATATTATTCACTGCTCTGTTGTTGCCGTAGTGCATTCGTGTATACGAGATTAATATGTGCTCATGTTACGGTGTAAGAGTTAGTTGCCATTTAAAAAGCCATTGCAAGCAGTGCGGTAGGGGGCCAAGTGCACTTTCACTTGTAATTAGTTACACTGTTGTATCATGAGGCAGGCTACCTCACCCCTAACCAGCACGCTATAACAAAGTTGAAGTATTTTTATATTAGGCAACTTGCAGTTAACATACTTTGATAAACGGAGTGCACAACTACCCACATTTGCAATTTGACTTGAGCCACATTCTATAGTTGCTGCACCCACCATCTTCAAATATGTTGTTTGACTCCATTTCTAATATAATGGACAATCGGGCTGACACCAAGACTTATACCCAAGCAACATATATATACGCATTGATTGAGGACACCCAGGCACTCAACTCACAGGGAGGATCCGTGACACACCAACTCAGACAACTTGAATTTTATCTCGAAGAGTGCTGAATCAAAAATTACATGCTTCAACTCTAATACAGTACCACAAAGTACAGAGAATACCAAGGGGCCTACGTTTACCTTTTAAACCAATGTTGTATAGATTTCAATTCAATAAACAAATCATGGAAAATGGCATGCCATTTTAAACAAATGCTCCTTGGATTTGATATTACTTCTAGTGGAAGAGCTGTCGAAATCAATAAAAGAGCTTGAAGAAGAGATTACCACCATTAAAATGGATTTGAGTCCCCGTTGTGAAATTGAATTTTGGAATAACACTCTTAAAGATTTTAAATGAGAGATTAGATAGATACAGCAAAGATACCCAGGAACGCAAGCTCCGGAAATACAAGCAAGATACAATGGACTACAAATTAAATGAGGTCTACATCTGGGCGGAGGTGTACGCCCAGAGGAAACCCAGTTACAAACCAGCAACTTCATCTCAAGAAAGTATAGTGTCAGATCATGAATTGGCAGCTAAAATACAACCTTTACAACTAGACTCAGAACTCCAACCAGAGACACCAGTTGAATCAGGGATGTCGAACGTTCCACAGAAGTCTTTTTTAGAGGCAGGACAGGCCACAGGCCAAACACTAGATCAAGGTCATTCAAAAAGATCCGTAGAGGACAGAGAAAGAGATGCTATAAGGAAGAACTTGCGCAGCAAGACGAAACCCTGATAATCAATATTTCATCCAAGACATTGAACAAACATCAGATTGGAGTTCTCAACAAAGGCACGTCTTTTGTACCGACCTACCACACCAACAGAGCAGAATTGGATATAGCAGTATTTAAATTTATACACAATCTACGATTGCGCCACTATTTCACCAATATTGTACCAACATTATCACAAGGATTCATTGATTCAACAGAACGTGCAACTTCTGAATACAAGGAATTTAAACCAACTGTACTTACATGGCCCCAATCTCGCACAAAGTACTTGACGCCTTTGAAGTTTTAGTCAAAAAAGATTTGGCTGTCATGAATTTACAACCTAAGATTAGATCCAACTTCACTAAACACGAATATAAAATCTTGCAAAGCTTATCCCGAGACCATTCGCTCACATTCCAAATGGCAGATAAGGGTGGAGCATTGGTTATCATGGACACCACTTTCTATACCTCGAAAGTCCAAGAACACGCCATGGACACATCAACGTACCTCCTGTTGGAACATGACCCTACTACGGAGATTAAAAAAACACTCATAACTATTTTGGACAATGCAAGGGAACAAGAATGGATTTCTGACAACACCTACAGATTCTTAAACACATCTCACCCTAGACGCCCCAAGCTCTACATGTTACCTAAGGTACATAAAGACTTGTTGAATCCACCTTTCAGGCCCATAGAAAACATACATCAAAGACACTACTCATTTCTTACAACTCTTGCAAGAACTTAACTGCGACCATCATATCAATTCGATCTTGTGTACCATCGATGTAGCAGCATTGTACACTTCCATCCCCCTTTTAGTGGGCATGGAAGCATGTGAATGGGCATTACTATCACAAACATCATTGGCAGCCAACAAAGTGTTTGTTCTTCAATTATTACAATTTTGTATGCAGCATAGCTATTTCCAATGGAATGACCAGTTCTTTTTGCAGATCAGCGGCACATCAATGGGATTCGCTGGAGCTCCAGCATATGCGAATACTTTCATGTCAAAATTTGAGGAAGACCATATATTGAATGATGTTGAATGGAAAACCAATTTGATTTTCTATCGTCGTTTTATAAACGATATCTTCCTGATTTGGAATAGTTCTCACGAGAAACTGGTAACCAAAATCGCTGAATTGAATACTAAAAACAATCGGATCAAATTCACTTATCAAACAAGCACCATACAAATTTCATTCTTAGATGTACTTATCGTCAAAACCAGTGAAGTTATGAACACTTCAGTTTACCATAAAAAGACGGATCGTAACAATCTGCTTCTGTACACCAGCTTTCATTCTCCCAACTTAATACGGAATTTACCTTTCTTGCAAATCTTGAGGACCAAAAGAATATCGTCATCACCCGATGACTTCTTGACATCTCTTCAACAACAGGCGATGAAATTTCAACAAAGAGGGTATCCGGAACTGATCATCAACAACGCCATGATTAGAGCGGAAGCTATTCAAAGACAAGATTTACTGAAGACCAGGCAGAAGGTCACCCAAAACCGTATGGTTTTCGTATCTAAATATTCAACCAAATCATTGGCCATTAAAAAAGTGATCGTTCATCGTTGGGAACTTCTACAACACAAGCCAGATTTCATAGGTTTGTTTTTACAAAAGCCACTTTTTGCTTATACGCGTAGTCGCAACCTCAAAGAACTGTTATCCAGTACTAAACCTAAAATTAACCCCACAGAGATCAGTACGACAGGAATTGGCATGAGAAAATGTTATAACTGCGTACACTGCAATAATATTATTACAGGGGATACAATTGCGCATCCACACTCAGGTGAATCTATCAAACTCCGTCATACTACCGATTGTAACTCATCTTTTGTGATCTACGCTATCAAATGCCCTTGCGGCCTGATGTATATTGGGAAAACCAAGAGAAAAATAAAAATAAGAATTACGGAACACAAAAGCTTGATCCGCAATAAAAACCCTAATTCCAACCTGGCAACGCATTGGGCAGCGCTAAACCATAGCATACCACAATTGCGATTTTAATTTAGTTGTAGTTCCCTAGTAAATTGGTACTACCTGTGATCAGGGCCTCTAAATTAAATGCTACCAGTATGCCTGTAGCACTGATTGTGTCACCCACTTGGGTAGCTCTTTAAACATGTCTTAGGACTGCCACTGCATCCTCTGTGTGCAGTTTTACACTGAAATTTCAGCCTGGCAAAATAAACCTTTTGCCAGTCCCAAACCTTGTAAGTCACCCCTAGGGTAGGTCCTGGAATGTTCAGAGGGCAGGTTGCCATTTTAAAAAAAAGTCGGACATGTCCTTTTATTTTTACATGTCTTGGTAGTAAAAAAACTCTTAAATTCGTTTTTCACTACTGCAAGGCCTACCTCTCCCATAGGCTAACATTGGAGTTACACATTACTTCTTATAAGTAATAATTTCTAAATGGGAGTAGGTGCCCAGTTCTTGTTTGGTGTCTTTGGAATTGTAATGAAAAATCCTCTCTCATATTGAAGTCGGATTTTAAATTGCAATTTTTAAAATGTCACTTTTAGAAAGTTGACAGAACAAGGAACCTAGCTACCATTTTTTATGCTGCTATTTATTTAAACAGACAAAGGGCTAATTTCTTAGTTTAATTGGTCCTGGTTATTTATTTAACCGTTACTTCACATGTCATTATATTTTTTCGACATTCCATACACAACTTGAAACGGGAAATACACAATTATTTCATACACTGTTTGTTTCAGACATGTACAACACAATAAGTCAAACATAGAACGTAACATACTATACAAACCATTTGACAAATGATACGTGAGAAACATTTAGCATTGAATGCGGCAAAACAACACAAATTCATATATACACTAGTCAGTAGTTTCGAATTTTTCAAATATATGGCAATCACTTTATGTGTACTTCATATAATTCTTAAAGAATGCTAGCCATTGGGAACCAACATAAATGCAGACGGGGTTAACTTAATACTGTATTTCCCTCAGAGCTGCTTGCGTTCATGAATCACAGTTACTCAATGGTAAACGAAATGCCAACCCGTTTCGAATCCCAGTGGCACTCGTGGGACTCTCTTCAGGGCTTGTGACTTAGTGTTATCTGATTAATGGGCTCTTTTGCATCAACCTGGTGTGCTCATCTTCTCCTATGTGATATGGAAAAGAGAATTCCTCAGTTGTTGAACGGGAACATTTAGAATGCCTGTGTGTGATCTTGTTATCCGGCTTTTATCACTTTTAACGTGTTTCGAATCCCAGTGGCACTCGTGGGACACTCTTCAGGGCTTGTGACTTAGTGTTATCTAAAAAAATAATAAATATGCCCGCTATTATATACATGCTCTGACCCTTTCCTCGTGGTCACTTTTATGTAGTTATCATGAATGCTCAATGATACCTGATTAATGGGCTCATTTGCATCAACCTAGCGTGCTCATCTTCTCCTATGTGATATGGAAAAGTGAATTCCTCAGTTGTTGAACGGGAACGCTAAAAACAAATGTGGAATGCCATGATTAAGTGTCAAACTTTTGTGAAAGGACAATGCACAAAGTCATTGCGTGGTCACTACCACGTCTTACTTTAGAATGCCTGTGTGTGATATTGATATCCGGCTTTTATCACTTTTGAATCGTTCCTCACTGCGGGGCGCTTTCTTTCTAAAATGAACAAATAAACAGGCTAGCTTGTGATATCAATCGCGTGTTTAAAGCAAACTGCTCTGTTGCATCGCCTTTAAATGAATGACACAGGCGTACTTATTTAATCAGGCTGCCTTCATGTCATATTGGTGCTCCTTGTAACGCCAACTAGAAGATTTCTACGAAACTTCAGAAAAGAGCAAAAAGAGCTTGTAATGCTTATCGTATGTGAATCGCTTTCGGTTTAGCTGTGCGGTGCTCGAATTGAGCGCACAGGCTTACTTGAAAGAGTCCAGAGACTTCGTTGCACGTTAGTTCTCTGATCGCTGGCCGAGACAATAGCCTTTCTCACTCAAAACCGCAGTTTACTCGGTGACTTCCGGTTTTAGCTGGTTTTTAAATTCTTTCATAGCAGGGATGATTCCAGGTGGTTCATGGATGTTGTAGTTCATTAGACAGATCTCAAACTCATTATGGTTGTTTACACAAGGAGGTGATGAAAGTGTGGGCAACTTCTAGTATAGAGCAGTGGTTTTTGCACCCAAATTCATTTCAAATGCACTTTTCAAAATCCGAATTCTCAATAGTTGACCATATGGGAGGTTATCCCTTACATTTCTTGGGTGTGAGCTCTTATAATGGAGGATAGTATTTTTATCCGTTGGTTTTCTATGTAAGGTAGTTACCAGTTCCAGAACCAGAAACTGTTCTCGTAAAGAGGATTTTGAGATTCATGCTACAGCCTTTTGTGTCCAACTGAGAGACAGAGGATATCCCCACAAATTACTGAAGTACGAAATGAAAAGTGCATGGTATACACCACGGGAAGACCTTCTTAAGAAAAAAATCAAACCGCCCTTGGACAGATTGGTCTGTGCATTGACTTTTGGTCCACACACTAACCAATTTCGCCAAATAATCCTGAAGAATTGGCATCTCCTTCAAAGTTTGGAATGTTACTTTCCACTACCATTGTTTGCCATGAAAAAGAACGCCAGCATTGGCCAACAGATTGTACGAGCCGACATTACCCCGTCTCGCCAAAAGAAAGATCTAAGAGCACAATGGAACCTGAAACCCATTGAAGGTCATCACAAGTGTGGCAACTGTTCGGTCTGCGAATCAACAATAGAAGGAACAGAATTTACACATAATACTGTCAAATGGACTCGCAAGGAATTTTCTAATTGTAAAACAAAAAACATTGTTTAAGCAGTTATTTGCCCTTGCCCAAAAATATATATTGGCAAAACCAATCAGCAAGCCAACCAACGAATAGTTCAACATCGCTCAAGGATTAAGAAACAAGTCCTGACAGCTCCAATGGTAGCAAACGGTGTTGGCAGTGATTAAACATGACATCCGGGGAGGTGACATAGACGTAGCCCTATCACAGAAGGAAGCGTACCTCATATTAAAATACAACAGCACCATAAAAGGTTTGAATGAAATGTCCGAAATATCCAGGACATAATAGAATCTATGGTAACCTCTGCAACAATTGGGTATATTTACAACTAATACTCCCAGCATGCAACATAACACTTGCCAGGCAGTTAACGAAATGAATTTGGGTGCAAAAAACACTGCTCTATACTAGAAGTTGTCCAAACTTTTATCACCTCCTTGTGTAAACAGCCATAATGAGGTTGAGGTCTGTTAAATGAACTACAACATCCATGAACCACCTGGAATCATCCCTGCTATGAAAGAATTTAAAAACCCGCTAAAACCGGAAGTCACCGAGTAAGCTGCGGTTTTCAGTGAGAAAGGCTGCTGTCTCGGCCGGAGATCAGAGAACTAACGTGCAACGAAGTCTCCGGACTCTTTCAAGTAAGCCTGTGCTCTCAATTCGAGCACCATGCAGCGGAACAGAAACCGGTTCACATACGATAAGCATTACAAGCTCTTTTTGCTCTTTTCAGAAATTTCGTAGAAATCTTACAGTTGGCGTTACAAGGAGCACCAATATGACATGAAGGCAGCCTGATTAAATAAGTAAGCCTGTGTCATTCATTTAAAGGTGACACAACAGAGCAGTTTGCTTTAAACACACGATTGATATCACAAACTAGCTTGTTGATTTGTCCATTTTAGAAAGAAAGCACCCCGCAGTGAGGAACAATTCAAAAGTGATAAATGGCGGATAACAAGATCACACACAGGCATTCTAAAGTAAGACGTGGTAGTGACCACACAATGACTTTGTGCATTGTCCTTTCACAAACGTTTGACACTTAATCACGGCATTCCACATTTGTTTTTAGCGTTCCCGTTCAACAACTGAGGAATTCACTTTTCCATATCACATAGGAGAAGATGAGCACGCCAGGTTGATGCAAATGAGCCCATTAATCAGGTATCATTGAGCATTCATGATAACTACATAAAAGTGAATACGAGGAAAGGGTCAGAGCATGTATATAATAGCGGCCATATTTATTATTTATTTTAGATAACACTAAGTCACAAGCCCTGAAGAGAGTCCCACGAGTGCCACTGGGATTCGAAACGCGTTAAAAGTGATAAAAGCCGGATATCAAGATCACACACAGGCATTCTAAACGTTCCCGTTCAACAACTGAGGAATTCACTTTTCCATATCACATAGGAGAAGATGAGAACGCCAGGTTGATGCAAAAGAGCCCATTAATCAGATAACACTAAGTCACAAGTCCTGAAGAGAGTCCCACGAGTGCCACTGACATTCAAAACGCGTTGGCATTTCGTTTACCATTGAGGAACTGCGATTCATGAACGCAAGCAGCTGTGAGGGAAATACAATATTAAGTTAACTCCGTCTGCATTTATGTTGGTTCCCAATGGCTAGCAATCTTTAAGAATTGTATAAAGTACACATAAAGTGATTGCCATATATTTGAAAAAGTCAAAACTACTGACTAGTGTATATATGAATTTCTGTTGTTTTGCCGCATTCATTGCTAAATGTTTCTCACGTATCATTTGTCAAATGGTTTGTATAGTATGTTAAGTTCTATGTTTGACTTATTGTGTTGTACTTGTCTGAAACAAACAGTGTATGAAATAATTGTGTATTTCCCGTTTCAAGTCGTGTATGGAATGATGAAAAAATATAATGACATGTGAAGTAATGGTTAAATAAATAACCAGGACCAATGAAACTAAGAAATTAGCCCTTTATCTGTTTAAATAAATAGCAGCATAACAAATGGTAGCTAGGTTCCTTGTTCTGTCACTTTAATCAGGCCCTGTCTAGCTACTTGTTCTGGGCCCAGCCCCTTTATAAGGCACATTTAGAAAGTTGGCATTTTCCTGCCATAGCCATTTAGTGCCTACAGCCTTTCTCTGGATCACATGACTGGATGTAGCTGACAGTTGGGCATTGTGTATTCCTCCTAGATAGCCACACACAATAGAGAGCTTAGGTGTGCCTGGATGAGTCATCACTGGCAGGATGAGAGGGCGGAGCTAGGTATAGCCCTACTCACACTTGAATAGTCTGCGACCAGCCTCTACACAAAGGGCTGTATACTCCCTGTAGTTAGTCTGGAGCCAGGACAGGAAAGGCGGAAGCCTGTAGACTTCAAAGGGAAACCTCCAGGAGCTTCTCCCACTTCAATGGAAGGCCCAAGTATAAATATTGGACAACAGACACCAACTCCTCAGTACACTTCTGGACCTGTGGTTACTCTGACAGGGAGAAGGACTGCTGTGCTGCTGAAAAGACTGCCACTGTGCTGGACTGCTGCCCCGAAGGACTGCTGTCCACTGTGCTGGCCTGCTGCCCTCTTGCTTGGATGAGAAAGACTAGACCTGCATCTGTTGAACCAGCAGTGGCGTAGCTAGGGGGGGTGGGGGGCGGTCCGAACCAGATTGCATGAGTTTTGGGGGCGGCGCCCTCCCCCGCCATCACCTGCCATTTCAGGGCGGCAATAGCCCCCCTCCCATGCTCCTCAATGCGCTTGTGCGAGGGGGCGGAAACGGAGAAAATACTCACCAGCAACCCCCCGCTCTTCACTGCGGCCGCCACAGGGAAGCAAATGCAGAGACCACTACGGGCACCCATAGGGCTAGCTATGCCACTGTGAACCAGCAACCCTAGAGTGACTCCAAGGGCTAGTTGACTGGCCTCCTGACTAGAGCCTCTGGGACAGAAGGCCCCAACAACCTTGAACCCAGCACCTGAACTCTGCCATTTGTGAGACCTACCCTGCCAAGTGCTGCCAACCTATTCCTGGGCCCTTGAAAGTGGGTCTGAATATGCTCTGCCAGATCATCGATGGATCCAGCAGAACTGATGCATCACCTCTGCTGAGTGGCGCAATCCAGAGCAGAAACGATGCATTGCCTCTGCTGCGAGTGTTCTCCCAGTGCAAGGAATCCACATTGACCTTGCATCCCGCATTGGGCCTGCGCCTGTGCGAAGCTTTCCCGATGCAGCCCCTTGCATCCCAAATATCTCGTCGATGGCAGCCTTGATGACAACATTGGTTGTCGCATCACATCCTTGTAGCTCTTTAGAATAGACGCATTGCATCGCCCCAACTGCATGACGCATTCTTGGTGCAAGACTTCATATCGAAAGCCCTCATCGACGGGATCTTCGAGGGCGAAGCAGGACTTCGCATTGCAGCTCAGCAGCTCCTTGGTACTGAATTTCACCTTGGCTGAGCAAATCGTCCTCGATGTGGGACCTCGCAAAGCTCTGCAACCAGGACTTAAGGTACTCTTGTTCAAGAGGCCTAAATGGGTCCCTGAAGCTAGCCCGTGCTCCTTCGCGGTCGGCCTGAACTTGTGACTTTGTGCCGGTTCGGCTGACCAGATGGCTACAGTTGGTATTTTGTGCTTTTTTTGGCACTCTTTTCTCTGAAATCTTTAAAATTCCATATCTCTGGTTCTAGTGTTTGGATTTTTGTCATTTTGGTCTTGATTTATGTTTTGACATGTACCCTATTTTTCTAAATTGGTGTGGGATATTTTGTGTTTTCACTTTTCAAGAGTTGTATAAACACTTTACACATTGCTTCTAATTTAAACCTGGCTGCTCTGTGCCAAGCTACCAGATGGTTGAGCACAAGGTAATTTGGGGTTTGCTTGTGCCTCACCCTGACAAGGATGATTGTTGCTGCATGAGTTGTTTTTCACCACCCTCAACCAGTAACCCGACTTCTCACATGGCTCAACTAAGAATAATAGGACAATAATCCAAAAGAGAATCTGACCAGCCTTGGTTTCATATGGAGAGGGCGGTTTTAGGGAAATCCCTATGGGACTTAATTCAGATACCACGCAGACATAGACCACAGGATTCCTATTTCAGTCAGATTACAAATACACAACTTGAAGTGTGGTACAACATTGACCTAAAACATAATATCACAACTATTCTATTGCCCTTAACACCAGTACTGGGCAATCTGGAGTTTACACTGGCTTTAGGATTGACCTCCTACTCACATGGGATAGCAGTTCACTGTCAAATGATATCGGACCTGTTTCCTAAGTGAGGCATCAAATCCATTTTGGACTGTAAGAAAACATTTTGCCTCCCAGTACAGAAGCATTACTGATATCAGAAGATTTGGCACTGGCTGCTGCATCCACAAATGCGGGAAGGTGCAACTGGGACACTCACTCAGGGGCTAAAACTATGAACGACTTACCAAGGCACAAAGGGTTGGATATCAGCTCTATATAGATTTTAAACCACTAACCTGATGTAATCATCCAAGGATTACATGAAGAGTTGATCTAAAGACTTAGAGTGATTTGTCTGCTAGAGTTGGAAAACGTGGAGAGATATGTATAATTATAATCTTTCCATCTCTCACAGGGAACCAGCCTTAAAGATCATTATGGGGTAGGATTTGATGCCAACTATATTGTATAGGATGTTTCCAACAAACAAATGGTGGAGGAAAGGTAGATTGGAAGGTATATACTTGCATTGGTGGGGAGAATGGCCCATGGCACAAATGTTTGGGAACAGAGTTTTAGCAGCCATAAAAAAAGTACCAGGACATTCTGCACCAGCCGTCTTGGACAAGACAATTCTAGTGATGCAACCTATGGGGTGGGAAGGTGGATCATTGAGCAACTGGAAGCTTATCTATCTGCTCCTAAACATAGCACAAATGACAATCACTAAACACTGGAAGCAAAAATGAAGTCTGACATGGCATACATGGTGCTGGCAAATTTGGGAGACAATGGCAATGGAGCAGGTACTAAACATCTCAAACGTACAGAGAATCATGATATTACATTTTTTAGTAGATGCCTTGCATACAGACAGCAAAAATTTGCTGTTTTGTTTTTTCACTGCAACAGTTTCTATTAAAAACATTTTAGTCACAATTTAAAATGCAAGCCAGATCTGGTGGTATTACCAATGCTTATTTAATACTGGCGAGACATTGAAAATGCTTTTGAAATATAGTCTGGTCATCTTTCCAAAACTGCTTGGTCCTAGTGCAGTTTATGAAACCCAGCATCAATTGAGTGGAGGCTTGTAGAGGACAGGTTGGAACAGGTATTCTGATTTTTTTTACGTGTCTTTATTCCATCATTTGTGAATAACTGAAATTTACATTAAATGGATTGCATAATTAGTCAACAGAAGGTCAATAGTAGTTACATTATCTCTGTCTTAATCTGAGAAAAACTCTTTGGGCCTCATTACGAGTCTGGCGGTCCACGGACCGCCAGACTCGTGGGTGCAGGGCGGGGAGGTGGAGGTCTTCTGACCGCCCTATTATGACCAGCGCAGTCTGGCCACCCACCCTGGGACCACCACAACTGCCAGGGATCAGAGATCCCTCGCAGTGGGGCGGCAGTCTTGGGGCCGCAGCATGCTTGTCGGTCCCGCTCCTGTACCACCAAACTCGTAATGAGGCCCTTTGCCTTTACTACCTTAAGTAGTATTGCAGGGATCGGGGTTAGGAGACTTACTTCAATCAATTCCACTTGAGAAGCTAAAAGGTGTGTTTAAAAAGGAAGAAGGTGTGGTGTGGCCAACCCAATATGGTGCTGGCCCGTGAACTGGGAGCGCTCTCTCGGGACTGGTCCGCACGCTTCTGTAGCAGAGTCCTCCAGTGCCCTGACAGCCGGCTGAGATGGGTGTGAGCCTGGGAAGCCCCTGAACGACAAGAGGCCCCAAAGAATGCAGAGGCAATGGCGTGGGGAGCACAGCCATCTCGAAATGTGCAAGATGGCGGCGCCGTGGGAGTCCTGGAGCGTATGCTCACTGATTCCCCGTAAGCCAGGTCAGAGCACACAGCAGGCCCTACAGCTGCCAGCCCATCGGACACCGCTGAGAGGACTGTATTTGGAAAAAATGAATGAGTGCAAAATATCGAGTTGCAGAAATATTGAATTTTTTATATCGTGGCACATAAATATCGAGTGCAAAAATATAATTGACAAAAATATCTATTTTTTAGGGTAAAAAATATTGCTTTTGAAGTTTATGTGTTTAAATAATATTTTCATTGTATATGTTTTATATTGTTTGTGTAATTGTTGTTAATGTTTTTAAATATAGTTTGTAATTTTAAGTTATTTATATTTTTAATGTAATTGTAAAATAGTAATTTATAGTGTTGTAGCGGGTCGTGAGGTTTATAGGGGTCTTGTTATTATTATTTTTGAGTCTTATAAAGCACACAGCTACCCCAAGGAGTTTCCTGGTGTTAGATCCTGGTAAGGTGAAAAGAAAAATGGCTGCCATGCTAAAACAGCCGGATCTTAAATCCCTTGCGAAACTCAGCAAGGAAAGAGCAGTTTAGTAATGCTTCTGGAAGGTTGTTCCATAAATTTGGACCAAGGCATCCCTGTCTTCACACCCTGGTGGGAAGTTAATTAAGTATAATTAATGTATCATTTTTTTAAATTAATAATAATTATTTATTTGAATATTAAGTATGCAAATAGTGTAAATATTTTTTAGAATTATATTTTAGGTACTGGTTGTAGGGGTATAGGGTGGGAAGTTAATTAACTAATAATTGATTAATTATCAATTATTGATAAATTATTAATGAATTGATAAATATTTATGTACATTTTGTATTATTACACTTTTTTAATTCACATTTTAGGTACGGGTTGTTGGGTTTGTAGGGGTATAGGTTGGGAAGTTAATTAAATAATTTATTAATTATACAATATTTATTTATTTTTATTTAAATAATTGTTAATTATGTAAATTGTGTAATTATTATAATATTTTAAAGTCGAGACGTGTTAAATTTGTGTTGCTAGGTATGTGGGACTATAGTGTGGGAGTTTAATGAAATAAGTATTAAATAAAAGAAAAATCTTATATTAATTACTTTAAAAATGTATAATTCTTTTAATTTTTTTATTGTTTTTTTAATGTATATATTTTAAGTTAAAGTTTTATAATTTTGTGAAATTAATACTTGTATTAAAATAAGGTAAGTGAAGTGAAGTACTTTCCCTACTGTTGCACAGACTGGCATGGGAATATTACATTTTACCCCTTCTGAATCCAACGCTTTCCCTGCTGTTGCACAGACTGGAGTGGGAAAAGTAACTTTTACCCATCCTGAGTCCAACGTTTTCCCTACTGTTGCACCGACTGGGTCAGGAAAAGCAAATGTTACCCCTCCTGAGTCCAACACTTTCCCTATTGTTCCACCGACTGGATTGAGAATAGTACATTTTACCCCTCCTGAGTCCAATGCTTTCCCTACTGTTGCACATACTGGACTGGGAATAGTAGATTTTACCCCTCCTGAGTCCAATGCTTTCCCGACTATTGCACCGACGGGATGGGAATAGTACATTTTACCCCTCCTGAGTCCCACATTTTCCCTACTGTTGCACAGACTGGAGTGGGAACATTAAATTTGAACCCTCCTGAGTCCAACGCTTTCCCTACTGTTTCACAGACCGGAGTCGGAATAGTAGATTTTACCCCTCCTGAGTCCAATGCTTTCCCTACTATTGCACCGACTGGAGTGAGAATAGTGAATTTTACCAATCCTAAATGCTTTCCGTACTGTTGCATAGACTGGCAAGGGAATAGTATATGTATTATTCCTAGAATTTTATAGTTTTGTTTATATGTTTAATATTATATTATTGTTATGTTTCTGTATATTTAAAATTATAGTTTTTTAATTAGTAATGTTTGTAATATATAATATATTTTTTGTCAAATAAATCTACTTGTTATATTATTAAATAAAAAATTGTCGATTATAATATAAATAAAATTATTGTAATAATAGTATTACATTTATGTGTAAATAAACATACACACATACATGTATATGTGTGTGTGTTTGTGTAAATAAGTATATCTATATATATATTTTGTATATTGTTTATATATATTTAATTTACATTATATTATTGTTATATGATTAGGATGTCGGTCGGAGTTTCTTCCCTGCAGTTTTGAAACCATAATTACGATGCGGTTGTAATGGTCGCTTGTGCAGTGGTCGCAAACTGGCCGCAGCACAAGCTCCCATAGAGAAATGAGAGTTACTGTAAATCCCTGCACCGTGTGGCAGGCACACGGTGCAGGGATGTACAGGGGGCACCATAAGTATCCCCTTAGCCCCTTTCCAGAGGCCATGGTAGAAAGGGGGCCCTGCTAGGGGCTCTCTAAGTTACTTTCGGACAGGCTTTCCATTACAGTAAGCCCAACATGGAAAGCCTGTCGGAAACCGACATCATAATCCCAACGACCAAAACGCCATCCATCTGGGATCATGTTTCAGTTTCAGACTGCCCAGCAGGCTCCTTGAGCCCATCGGAAGCCAGCCGGAATGACCGGCCGGTTTTAATTCCAACCGACATCCTAATTAGGGCCTCTATGTTTACTATGTTTAACTATATATATATATCTTAAAAAATATATATTTTTGTATAGAATTTTCTATATTAGTGTAAAACAATGTTTTTTTATATGTTTGTCATTTACATTATAAGTATGGGCAAACTATATTTTTGTGCTCAATATGTTTTACCACAATATTTAGGGTTTCGGTACAATGGAGATGATAGTCAAATACTCCAAAACCTATTCCAGATCACATTAATCAAACAAGGGTCGTTTTGCCCCATCAGTTCTCATGCGACTATTAGGTCGAACACCACTGGGGGAGTCCTTTCCATATAATGTTTGATTGGCAGGGCAGATGCTGGTCCCTCAAGTCCCACGGAGAGGCCTGTTCAGTGTTAAACATCCCGCTCCCGGAGACTGAAGGGGATGCCCCACAAGAACCACCCCGCAGGAAGAGCCTTGAGTGTACCCAAGTATGAAGAGGCTGTAAAAGGAGTCTACTCAAGCAGGAGGAAATACTGGTGGGCCAACAGTCGTCACTTGAGCATGTGCACAAAGTTAGCGGACTGTCGTCCCTGGATTCACAGCAATCATCAACCCCCATCTCAGGCCAGAAGACGACCTCTGCCTGATCTTGGAGCTGGACCCCTGCTGTATCCATGTTGAGATATGGAGCAGCTCTGGAAGCAACTATGCTATGACTATTGATCTGTGCCAGTGGGTGACACCGGCCTGAGTGGGCGATGCCCTGGACCTGTGTTGACAAAGGCCTTATCCCCCTACAAGTTTGGTCCTTGTCTTCTTAATGGACTGTGGATGCTGCTCTGGGACCCTACAGAGAGTGTTCTCTGTACAGTACTACACATTCCAATTGTAACTATGTTCTTTGCATGTTTGTTGTTTTTATTTACATTTTTCTTGGGGCATTTCAGGTTTTGTAATGGATTAGCCGTCTGACCCCAACTGGGTCCCCAAGGTTCTTGTACGCCACTTGCACAACCGCCTAGTCTCCTAGCGACCCAACTATGTCCTCGAACACCTCCCATATCCTCATGTATTATGTCTGGGGCCTTAACAACACCACCAAGAGGTGCTCCATCCTACATGAACTGCCCCTTATCTGAGCAGATGTAGAGTTCCTACGGGTAACCCACCTACTAAAGCTAGACCACTCCCACTTGAAATCAAGGGACTACCCAGGCAAAACTGCTCTTCTGGGCACAAAAAATGGCTGGGTTGGGCATTCACAATACACTGGCACTGCCCCCTGGTAGAAGAGGGGTTACTCCGAGATGATGATGGGAGATGGATAGCAATTCGGTACTAACTGTGAGGCTGACCACTCATGCTAGCCTCTGTTTACAGCCCCAACCAGGGGCAAGAATTGTTCCTGACTGAGATGATTCATACCCTCGCAGCCTGGTTTGGCGCTCCCCTTATTATTGTTGGAGACCGATACCCTACATTTGATACAGATCACTCGGGGAGAGGTAGCTCAACTGACCTGTCTATGGCAGGCGGACACTAATAGAAGTCATGGGGCTAGGGGATGCATGGAGAACATGCCACACTCTTACGCGGACTACTCCTCACAAAACATACACACACCTTGACTACCTCCTCTTGGACAAGCACTTGCTCCCTAATCCGGCAGACTCTACCCAACACCCTATCACCCTCTCAGATCACGGACCAGTTTCCTGCGACCTGGCAGACATAGGGCCGCTGGGATCTAGACCCATTGGAGACTCTGGGATGACCTCCAGAAAGAACCGGTGAGGGTCAACAATATCACAAAAGGAATTAAGGACTACCTCCTCCATAACAATACTGGGAAGTAAGTGTGGCTACACTCTGAGATGCCCTAAAGGTGGTCCCAAGGCATGTTTATAGTAGAAGCCATACGTTTCCGCAAACTCTGAGAACTGTGCCTCAACTTGGGTGCAGAGCTCGAGACTGGCCATAAGAAAACACACTCCTCTAAAATATGGAGAAAGGTCTTAGCAGTTCGGGCCCGACTAAGGACCCTCGAAGCCGACAGGTCCACCTACCTTCCCACACAACTCTACAATTAATACTATGACCACAACAATAAGTCAGGTCGCATGATGGTGAACCTTCTACGGGCTCATCATGCTTAAAGCATTATATTGGAGGTCCAATTCTAGCAGGGCAGCATGTGCACAGATGACTGGGAAAAGACGGTGTGCTTCCACACCTACTATACCCAACTGTATAACTCCCAATGCACTGACCCCCAAGAGCATTTGCAATACCTTGCTGAGGCCCAACTACCAAAACTAAGCCCTTCTGATGGGGCGACCCTCGACAGGCCGCTAGAAAAGGAAGAAATTTTAGCAGCCATATCTAAGCTGTGACCCTCCAGGGCACCAGGCCCGGACAGCTTTACAACAGGTGTATTATAAATGCTGAGGCCCCGCGCAAATACCTGTGCCCCACAAAATATATGAAGAGATCCTTGAAAATATATTGAACAAAAGGACCCCCTGCTGAAAATTACAGTTCCTAGGGCAGGGAAAATATCAATATTGCAGAAAAGACCCCGGCAACCTCAGTCATTCCTATATTCAATCATACAAAATCTATGACTCAGAGAAGAGGTATTTTCTTTACATCCATATCTTTATTAACAATCAACAATAGAACATTTCTAATCATAAATATTTATGCTTTTTGTTCTGTACGTACCGGTAACTGTTCATGGCAGGTGAGAACACAATTTAGAACTGCACATAATCATTGGAGGTAGCAGGTTTACCTCTATAAGCTGATGTGAGCAAACACTTAATATAGAGTACTTATCCGCTGAGGCACACATCTACATTGTCGTCCCTAGTGATTCCTTTAGTCTACCCCAGTGAGGAGGCCTTTTATTCATCTAAACTTTCTTTTGATTCGAACATCTCCATTAACAAGGCTTGTTACCTACAGGATAAAGGTCTTAAAGTGGCTTTCCTGAAGAAGGCGCCTGTACACCAAAATGTGCGTTGAGATATATGGAATACAAGCCACACTGATGGAAAAATTTATAGTCAAATTTGGAGAAAATATAATGTATATCAAATGCACATTAAGATACATTGTGTCATACAGAATTACTTGTTGATAGAAATGAGATATACACAATACAAGCTAAATTAATTGAATATTTTGGAGTCAAATTTGGAGAAAATAAATTGCATATGAAATACACATAAAGACAAATTGTGTTTTAGAGAATTACTTGTTGATAGAAATTGTAACTGTGGTATACATAAGACCGAGACATAAAGACATTCTGAGAGACTTCATATGATTTTATTGCAAGATGAGGATGTATATATAAGTATGAAGGCATGGTGCGAATGTTGTTTGTTTAGTATGAATTTTAATTTGAGTAACGTGCAATATTGATCTACAAGACACTGTTTATCCATATGAAAGCGAACATAAATATTTATGATTAAAAATGTTCTATTGTTGATTATTAACAAAGATAATGATGTAAAGAAAATACCTCTTCTCTGAGCCATAGATTATGTATGAATGAATATATGAATGACTTCTCTCCTTAACACGGATTCCAAGATACTATTAAGATAGCTACCCTGAGGCTTCAACCCCTGATTGTGAATTTGGTGCATGCTTATCAATCGGGCTTCATTCCCACACGTCAAGTGGCGAGAATATGAAAAAGACCCTCTACTTACACAATGTCAGCACCACAGATGCCAAATAACCTATCATGGTCACCCTGAATGCTGAAAAAGCATTCAGCAGAGTCAACTGGGATTTCATGGCTGACATGCTGGGGGAGATTGGGGTAGGACATACATTCAGCTCATGGCTCCTAGCAGGGGACAAGGGCTAGAATCCGAGTCAATGGCCTTTTCTCTGAATTGGAACACATAAGCAAGGCACACAACAGGTATGCTCCCGCTCCCCCCCCCCTTCTTCGCCCTTACATTTGAACCACTAGCACAACACACCCAGAAAGACTCCCAGGTTAAGGGGATCTGGTTTGGCCACCAGGAACTTCAAATGACCATGTTCACCGAGGATACCCTCCTATCATTGACAGACCGAATAGCCTCCCTCCCCGGGTGCTGGAGGAATTACATTGCTATCATGAGATCTCGGGGTTCAAGATTAACCTTACCAAATCTGAAATCTTGAATGAATCAGCCCCTCTCAAACTGTTGTAAAACACGTGTAAGCGATTAACTCCCTCTGATGAGTGACACACATATTGATTAACAGGGCATGGCACTGGCTCCTACACTGGCAAAAACTAGAGATATAAATCTCCAGTGCTTGAAACTTGAACTTGAACTTAAAGTTGGAAACATCAATCCCTCTCATTCCTTGGCAGGATAAAAGCGTTAAGATATTGTACAAGGTACTATTCTTGTTTCAAACCCTAACTCCTCGAATACTGAGGGAATACATAGATGACCTCGAAACAGCCTGTGCCACTTTCATATGCAGGGGCAGGGCAGAAGGGTCAATAAGAGGCAGGGCTTGTTGCACCCTCGCTTGGGAGGCCTGAGGATCCCAACCTGGCTTATTACCACAATGCAACCCATCAATGCTACCTCATTCATTGGAAGTGGCGAGAAGCGGAGATGGGATTGTGCATAATTGGCCACACAATGGCAGCGGAACCCCTATGGAAAGTCCCCTGGCAAACCTGGCCCGAACCAAAAAAAAACGCATTATGTATGTCTCATCACAAAGGCAAACTTAGAGGTCTGGGACAGAGCGGGGGATAATTGGGGCCTCACCACATTCCTTTCCACATTCACACCACTTTGGGGCAACCGCAAATTCACTCTGGGACAGACTCCATCCAAAAAATTGGTAAGGGGGATGAAAAACATTGAGAGACATGTTCTAGCAGAGGTCAATCAATCTTTTGAACACTTAAAGAAGGAGTACCACCTCCCAGAGACTGAAAGATTTCATTACTTGTAAGTGCGCCACTGGCTAATACATCCTAGAATCAAGCAGGGGGATGAGAGCTTTAACACCATTTGAAAAGTATCTTCTACACTGCACAGACAATAAACATGCTATTTCAATCATATACCACATGCTACAGATTACAAGACACCCCACTAAACCTGCCTTCTAGCATACCTGGGAGATGGAATTAGGCATACATTAGACTATGACCAATGGGCAGAAATCCTGACCCCCAACTTTGCATCCCGCTCGCGAGGAAGAGACATCGTCTTTAAGATTCTATATCGGTGGCACTACACCCCGGCTCGTCTGAATAGATAGAGGAGGGATCAATCACACATTTACTATGGTCATGCCCGAAGAGACAGCCCTTCTGGACCTCCATACTGTCCACAATAGAACGTATCACTGGATCATACCTAGCCAAGTGCGCTGAAGTGATCCTGTTGGGGCGTCTGATACTTGACATTTACCCATTACATGGTTCACTAGGTAAATTCATATCCCACCTCCTTTTGGTGGATAAACAAACCATCTTGAGCCAATGGGGACAAAAAATCCTACCATCTGAACACAAGGAGATTGAAATACTGTGGTAAATTCTCAGCTTGGAGAAACTGTCTAACCTAGCACAAGTGGAGGAGAAAGCCTTCACCAAACAACGGGGGCATCTCCTAGACTACTTCATCAGGGGCTATAGGGAATTGTCATGCCTAAAATGTCTCTGAGAACTTAAACTACTCACTCCCTTCAAGCTCGAGGACTATTACGTCACAATCTACCAGCGCCATAGAGACTCACAGAGCCTGGCTGAGGCCGATAATGAAATTTAAGGGATCAAATGCACGGGGATACAGCACCACACTTCATAATTGGACCAAGGGACTGGGCGGAGATGAGGAGATAGCTTGGGGGAGGGAGGGAGTTATTCAGGAATTACCTGTTGTTCATTTTTAAGATGGGTGTGCTTACTTATGATATCCACTGGACGCTTGAACCAGGTGCCAAATAGTTAGTAAAAATGTATTCAAACCTAAAAAGTAAGAAGGTTCTTACTCAGTTAGTCTTCTATTCAGTGTCCCAGTCTTGGCTGTGTCAAACCACGACATTTCCTGATGGAGGATGGCATAGAACAACTTATGTCGGATCCTGGCTGTCTGTCGAGTTGCGGCAAGGAAAAAACTCCAGACTTGAAAGAAACTGGATACGAAAACAATAAAAGCAATTGCAGCAAAATACGAAGCATACCTGATGGATGGAAAAAAGGTAACTTTTTTGTAAATCCCAGAATAATATTTTCACAGGTTCAAAGTTGTTCACAATACTTTGTGTGGTTTAATATTGAATGCACTTGCTAAATACAGTGACTAAGTGATATAAAAAATACAAGGATCTTTTTGGATCAATCTACAGCAAAGCCATATACTCAAAAGAACATTAATGCAAGCTGCTGCAGGTGTTGTTGCAAAATAAATTCCTAACACTCAAATTAGGGCTTCTGAGCTAAGGCCAGAGCTCCTGAAGAGGATGAAGAACATCCTCAGCACTTAGAATGCATGAATCTACAGAGAGCACTGATAGTCTCCTGGTCAGTAGAGTCATGGCAGCCCTCATTTTCCTGGACCTCTATGCGGCACTCAAGACGGCATCCCACCCCATCCTTATCTGATGCCTACATGAGTTTGGAATCCAAGGAACCACTTTCTGCAGGATCAGCTCCTTCCTGTCCGGTAAGACACCAGCAGCCAGCTTGGCACCCTTATTTTTTGGATTCAGATCTCTATATCTCTGTTACATGGCCTAGGTTGCTTTTGTGGATCAGAAAAAATCAATTTTCTCTCCTCATGAGATCCAGTTTTGGGGAGTTATGATAGACTCAAATCTAAAAGCTCTTTGTAGTCCTGCTTTATTACAGGGCCCTTCAAAGTTTGAAGCAGGTTAATCCCACGACAGGTCTCCATTACTCCCAATGGATCTCTCTTGTTGAAGATGCAGGGGAAATGTTACTAAGGAATCTCTCCTAGATGGTGATGTGGAATGAAAAATTAATTGGTGGGCAGTCTCCAGGTATCACATTAGAGTCAGATTCCAGCAAGGACAGTTGGGAAGCGAGGTATCGAATAGTTGCAACAGAAAGAAAGTGGTCTGTGGAATCAAACTAGTGTATGTAAACTAATTAAACCATCTTGGAAGATCCTTTCCTATCAATGTTTGATAAGAGATCAACTGAATTGTTGTATCTTTCTTTGGATGGGTATTGTGTCAACTGTCCATTATGTAAACAACCAGGTTGGCAAAAGGTCCAAGGCCTTGGCAGACATGGCAACAGAATTTTTTCATCATTGTCATGTTACAAATTTAAGCAGATTATCATCCACTGCTGTCGAATGTTATGATGGGTTGGAACTCCAGGTTTGTAGATAACTGTTATTGATATCTGGATCAAAAACTGTTTGTTCTTCTCAGAAATCTTTGTTTTTTTCTGGTGGGCCACTTTACATTCGGCCTCTGAAGAAAGCTCTCTGAGTTCTAATGTTGGATGTCAGTTGTAGAGGATTTGATTGTTTCCTTCACCTGTAAACAAAGTTATAGGTTTACGCTTTCGCCCAGACTCTGGTTCATGTAATGGAGAGAACCATGTTAGGGTTGATAACTCCATTTTTGCTAGCTCAGGTATGTTATATTTATTTGTAAAGTGCACTATTACCCATGAGAGTCTCCTGGCACTGAGATAGTGTGTGTACAAAGCCTTAACAATGGTAGGTTGGTTAATTGAAAAGCCAAGTCTTCAGCTTCTTTCAGAATTCAAGAAGTGAGGAGAAGGCTCTGATTTGGACTGGGAGGTTGGTACATGCTTTAGGAGCGACATAAGAGAACATCCATCATCCTGATCTGAATCTGTATATGTGTGGGATGTGTGCGAGCAGGAGTCCTGCAGAGTGGAGGTGTCTGAGTGGTTGATGGAAAGAGATGTGGCCGTTCAGATAGATGGGTCTGAGTTCTGTAGTGCTTTGAATGTGTGTGTGAAGAGTTTGAATTGAGTACATTTATGTATTGGGAGCCAGTGTAGTTCCCTGAGTTGTGGTGTGATGTGGGTTCTGTGTGGGAGGTAAAGAACGAGTCTAGCTGCCAAGTTCTGGATGATTTGTAGTCTTCTAGTGAGTTGCTTGATGATCTCTGCATGCAGGGTGTTTGACATAGTCAAAACTGTTGGTGACTAGGGCATGAGGGACAGTCTTTCTAGTATATTTTTAGGAGCCTTTTGAAGATCTTCCTCAGCATCTTCAGGGTGTGAAAGCAGGGTGCAGTAACAGTGCTGACTTGTGGGTCATGTCCAGTTTGCTGTTGATGAATATTCCAAGTATCCTGGCGTGGGGTGTGGGTGTGGGACTGAGTTTGGCGGGTCACCAGTTGGAGTCCCACAGTGTGGTATTCTTGCCGCAGATCACTACTTCTGTCTTGTCAGTGTTGCGATTGAGACTCCATTCATCAGAGTGAGGAAGGACATTATGTCTGCAACCCTTATGACTACACTTTGCCAAATTTAGACATGACCAGCAGCCCAGTGGTCATATCTGTATATTGGAAGGAACTACTGTCACAAGGGTTCCTTTCAATCTACAAAAAGTTTGGGGGACAACTGCTGTCAGTTTTGAAGGTTGTTCAACAAACTTTCCCAACTTTTTAGTTTTCCTTAAACACCAATAGCTGGAGTTAACTTTTGAAAAATAAAAACTAATAAAGTCTACAACATGAGAGTTTTATCCCAGAGTCTGGGTACTTATTGTTTTTTCCTGGTATGATGCCCTTCCTCTGACGGTCCCTACTCAGTCGGGACATTGGAGAAAGCTTTCTCTTCACAGAGCCAGCAGGCGATACTTTGACAGATAACTTGAGATCTACCCATCTCTAAATGAGGCAGACAGACAAGGGTTTGGTGAGCAGGGTACTCTGTCATGTTTGTGACAGAGTACCCAGCCCTCCACACTCTAGATCAGGCCTGTAACCTTTACATTTCATGGTCATCTAGTCCTCGTATTAGTCACACACATGCATGCACAGTGCATCTTGCCTTATGTCTTAAGGTTTGTTAACAATGACCAGAAATTTCTAACAAGTATCAGATCACTAATTGCTTATGGATAAGGAATGCGGCAGTCTGGTGACTTTTTGATGAAGTCAGTAAAGTAGTTTAATATCACAATCCATTCAGTGAAATGGTTATAATCAATTAGAAAGATCGTTCTGTGAGTTATTTCATCTGCTGCTGAGAATAGTGTGCAACCTGCAGATCCCATAATTAACTCCAAGCATGCAGTGCTTAATTTGCAAAAAGGTAAGTGCCAGGGCCCTTCTCAGGACGCCACTGCATCTTGCACAACCCATTGCCTCTGTCAGTGCTGACAATGACAGAACTACTAACCACCACACTCCTACAAGTGTGACAATTCAGACTATTCCAGGAATAAGAATGGTGTCGGCGGCGTAGTGTCCTATTATCATGTGCAGTAGGACACTTGTGGTCCTCGGCAGACTCCTTTCTAAGTTACTTAATCAGTTGGGGTGTGTCTGGGTGTGGTCAATAAAGGTTATGACACAATGCGTTCAGTTAACAGTTGCATGCTGAAGAATAAGGACGTGTTACAGAGCTCCATGTGCGGCATGGTCATTTACGTGCTCCAGAGCTGGGGAAGACACTACATCTGGCGATGAGTAGGGGATACATGCCCCGAGGAACTTAGACTGCTCTCCCTGAAAGTTTTCTGTGGTCCAGCAAACTGCTTGGACGTGCCATGTGCGCCCAAAGAAACAATCTACGGTTGGCGTATTCTGGAGTCAATGTATCGATCTAGCTCCTACAAGGCCCTCAAAGAAGGTGAAGGCCCTACAGAGGAGCACAGTTAAAAAGCCCGCCAGAAGACCACTGATAATGCCGAAAGAAGAGATACTGTGCCACAGCCAACACATAGCCATCGTCCGTACAAAGCAGAAGCGCTAAAGGCAGCAACAACCAGATGCAAGAAAGCGATTAAAGCAGAGACGACTAGGCGCAAAGATACACAAGAGGCAGTGACAATCAAGTACTAGAAACGAGAGTTTACTCACTGGTCGAGAGTTTAAGGACTTTCTTAGTCGCTTGAACTTCCAGCATCAGAAAAGCACACCTCTCTGGCCACAGGCAAATGGCGTTGTGGAACGATTTAAGGGCACCCTGAAGAAAGTGGTTCAGCACACTCTGCTAGAAGGAATTTCTCTCATCAGCCTTATGTCCAGCTCTGTGTGCTTATCGGTCAACTCCCCATTCTACAACAGATGAAAGCCCTGCCACCTTGCTGTTTGGGTAAGCCATTGGGACCAAGTTACTGCAGTGGACCACGAGTCGAGTGATATACACTGATGAGATTTGTGTCCCAGGTGCTGCTCACATAAAGCAAAATGAAGACTTATGCGGATAGGCACAGATGCGCTCGGGACACAGTGTTTGAGAAAGGAGATTGAGTCCTAGTCAAACAAAAACAGAAGTGCAAGACTGACGCTCAGTTTGAGGCTGATAACTTGAGAGTTGTGACAAGTAAAGGACATATGGTGACCACTAAACGTCCGGGAAAGTCCATTAAGAAACTCATTGCATTTCAAGCATCTGCCTTGATGTTCGTCAGCCCCAGGCCTTACGAGTGAGATAAGTCCACCTGAGTGCCCAAGTCAAGCATCTGAATCTACTTCTAGAATGCCTGTGCAACTCCTTCACCATGTACGATTCAATCTGGAAGATTGGTGCGTGCACCTCAACGACTCCTTGAGGAACTCTAATGTATATGTGTTGTTCGTACTTTTTATTTAACAAGGGGAGAGATGTAGTGTTGTGTGATCATGTGCAGTAGGACCCTTGTGGTCCTCTGGGGACTTCTTACAAAGTTGCGTAATCAGTTGGGGTGTGACTGGGTGTGGTCAATAAAGTTTATGATGCAATGCGTTCATTTAACGGTTGCATGACGAAGAATAAAGATGTGTGTTGCAGAGCTTTGTGTGCGGTGTGGTCATTTACGTGCTTCAGAGCTGGGGAGGACTCTACAAGCGTCAGCTAATATTCATTTTTAATGCACAATGAATGATTAAACAACTGTTGTTTTGCTTATCTTAGAGTCAGACAACAGCGCTACCATGTGGTAAACAGTCATTATCCCCTCATGGGTCCTCCTCGTCCCAGTCCTTACAACGTGAGGCAGTCCTGCCTCCAACCAGCCAATCAAAACGCCAGAAAAACACAAGTCGAAGGTCACATAAACCCCTCCCACCGCCATGCCTGTTTTTTTCTTCCTCCGAAGGCGGTCGGAAAGCTGGTGCTCCGTGTCCTGTTGCTGTTTCCGGTTTTGCTGTGGATGTTTTGTGGTGCCATGAGTTTTAAAGATGCACTTTTTGTTGAAGGTCTTTTATTTATGCATGTGTTGTTTTCTGCTTTTGTATTTGTGCGGCTGTACCGGTGCTCCGGTCAGCCGCGCTCCTGCTCCTGGGTCAGGACGCTCCCCGCACATGTGCTGGGCTGGGAGCTTTCCTGGTGTCCTGGCCCCGGGTCGTTCCGGTGCTGGAGGTTGCTAGCAGCGTCCGGCCCCCGCGGTCATGCTTGTTTGATGTATGGCTGTGGGTTGAGACTGCAGGGCTGCCTTTTTAGCTGGTTTCCAAGTCTCATAACACGAGATTTGGTTCATTGGAGGCAGTACTTAATGGAGGTTGCTGGGCACTTCCTTTTTCTGTGTTGGGAGTTTCCTGTGGGGTTTACTCCTTTTTGCTCGCCATGAGTGATGGGGCTTCTTCTCCGGTGCCTGCAAAGGCAGTTTCCAAACAGCATAATGTCCAGGACCTGCAAGAGGATGATGTTTTGCAGATTTCTAGGGCTGACTGCCAGGAGTTGATCAATTCTGCTGTCCAGTCTGCGCTGCTGGAGCCTGCGGCAAAGAGGTCCAAGGATGATGAGAAGGACATGGACAATTCCCCTAAGGGAAAGTACGTCCAGGGCAAGGTTTTTTCGGACATGCTGGTCCATATACGGTAGGTGCTTGGTTTTGACCCTAAATCATTGTCTGATGAGGGGTTTTACTATCAGTATAGTTCCTCTGTGGTGGATGACCTTCCCTTCCATGATGTCCTAATACTGACTAAGGAATGGCTTGAGGTTGACAAGCAGGGTATTCCTCGCTTTCTGGGGAAGCGGTATCATCTGGCGGACTTTGACACCCAGTTTCCTCTGGGTCCCACTGGCGTAGCAAGGGGGGGGCGGAGGGGGCGGTACGCCCCGGGCGGCACGAGATTTGGGGGCGGCAGGTAAATTTATCGCCAGCACCCCCCCCCCCCCGCTCTTAGGCGCTCGGCGGCGGCAAAAGGCAGGGTCCGCCACGGGCGGCAGAGTGCCTAGCTACGCCACTGCCGGGTCCCAAAGTGAATTCTCTTTTGTCCTCTATGGCTTCCGCTTCATCTTCCTCTTTGTCATCGGAAGAGGCTTGCCTGGCGGACCCGGTGGAGCAGAAGGTGGAGTCTGCTCTCAAGTGTTCTTACGCAGCTTCTCATTTTGGGGTGCGTGCTAGCACTTATGCAGCCTATGCCTCTCAGGTCCTTCTGAAGGATTTTGAGAAGTTGTTTGACTGTCTGCAGAATCAGGGGAACCCTACTCCTGTGTCGGCTCAGATGGAGGTCTTGGCGCAGTTCCTCTTGAATGTGACTTTTGATTCCTTGTGGGCCTTCTCCTCGCCTGCCGGGGCGGCGGTGGCCTCTCTGGACCAAGCCTTGGCATCTTGAAGCTGCTCAGAAGGTCTTGGTTCATAAGCTGCCTTTTGAGGGCCCCCGACTCTTTGGGGACAATTTGAATGTGATGGTGCAACGCTCTGCGGAGGAGAAGAAGATGTTGAAGCCTTTTCAGCCTGTCCCTAAGAAGAAGTCCTTTATTCATAAGCAGGAGTTTCAGGGGGCTTTGTCTTCTCAGCCCTTTTGTGGTCGGGCCCATGGTCGGGGGGCCGCGTTCCATTATAAATCCCGGCTTCAGCAGCAGCAGCATCCTGCTGGTGCGGGACAGAAGTGACTATGCCGCAGTGGGGGCTCGGCTCCGTTTGTTTCTGGACCATTGGTCAGCTCTGATTTCCGACCAGTGGGTCTTGTCTGTCATCTGGTTGGGTTACCAGATTCCCTTCCGAGGTCCTCCCCCTCTGGATTACTTTCAAATTACCCCATTGTCAAGAGACCCCATACGGCGATCGGCCATGTTGTCCGGCGTCGCCATGTTGGTGTCAAAGGGGGCTGTTGTACCGGTTCCAGTGGAGGAGGTGGGCCTGGGGTTCTATTCCCATCTGTTTCTGGTCCCAAAGCCAGATGGTTCCTTCCGCCCGATTCTGAATCTCCGGTCTTTGAACAAGTTGGTGAGGTTGGATAATTTTCGGATGGTGACCTTGCAGTCCGTCATTCCCCTCATCCAGGAGAGCGATTTTTTGGCTTCTCTGGACTTGGAACACGCCTATTTTCATGTTCCAGTCCATCCTGCCAGTCAGCGCTTCCTGAGGTTTGCTGTCCAGGGGATGCATTTCCAGTTTCAGGTTTTGCCGTTCGACTTCTCCACTGCTCCCAGGACTTTTACCAAGGTATTGGCTCCTGCTGTGGGGGTTTTGCAGCATCAGGGTTTCTCTGTGTTTCCCTATATTTATGATTGTTTGATCTCTGCTTCCTCCTTTCCTAAGGCTCTTCTGGCGGTGGAGGCTACGTTGACCCTGTACCAGGATCTGGAGTTCAAGTTGAATCTGGCCAAGTCTCATCTGAATCTTGTTCAGAGACTTCAGTTCATCGGGGGTCTGTTCGACACCTCTCTGGGGGCGGTGTTTCTCCCTCCTGTTTGGATCCTTTCCCTGCAGACTCTGTTGCCAGATCTGTTGAATCGTCCCTCTGCCAGATCTGTTGAATCGTCCCTCTGCCAGATCTGTTGAATCGTGTTTGGTTGCGGGTCCAGGCGTTGATGGCTGCCACCACTGCTGTGGTTCCTTGGGCTCGCCTTCATCTCAAGCCCTTTGTGACTCATCTGTTGGCTCGGTGGGACTCCTCCCGGGTGGATTACGAGACGCTGGTTCCTCTCTCTCCTGCTCTGGTTCGGGACTTGGATTGGTGGCTTTGCACTCCCAATCTGGAGAAGGGGGTGCGGTTTTGTCTTCCACCTCCCCTTTTGTTGACCACGGATGCCAGTCTTTGGGGTTGGGGGGCCACGTTGGGGTCCTTGGAGGCCAAGGGTCAGTGGTCTCGGAGGGACAGCATCCGTTCCTCGAACTGGCGGGAATTGGCGGCCATCTGGGAGGCAGTGAAGTTCTTTCAGGTTCGTCTCCACGGGACAAATCTGTTGGTTCGTACTGACAATCAGGTGGCTCGTTGTTACTTGAACCGTCAGGGGGGGACCAAGTGCGCGTCTCTGAATCTGCTGGCCTCCATGATTTGTGCTTGGGCGGAATCTCACCTGTTGGCCTTGAGGGCTGTGTACATTCTGGGGCAGTTGAATTTTCATGCGGACGCTTTGAGCTGCGATCTTCCATCCTCTGTTCTGTACCACCTTTCTCTTCCTCTGTTCCAGGCCCTTTGTCTTCGGTTCGGGACTCCCTGGCTCGATCTCTTTGCCTCACCTCACAACACTCTTCTCCCCAGGTTTTGTTCAGAGGTGATGTGTCCTCAGGCTTGGGCGGTGGATGCTCTTTCGATTCCCTGGCCTTCGGGCCTTCTGTATGCCTTTCCTCCTATTCCCCTCCTCCCGAGGGTGCTGCAGAAGATTCGGGTGAAGAGGGTGTCGGTCCTGTTGATTGCTCCCTTCTGGCCTCGCCGCCTTTGGTTTCCTCTCCTGTTGTGGCTGGCGGGGGCCGGTTTGTCCGGCTTCCTGTGGTTCCGGCTCCTCTTCAGTTTCCGCTCCTGTCTCTGCCTTGTCTTCGTCGTTTGCAACTGACGGCCTGGCTCTTGAGTGGTTGACATTGGAGTCTTTGGGCTGTTCTTCTGTGGTGGCTCGTGACATTCAGTTGTCGCGTTGACCTTCGACCCTTAAATGCTATGGTCGCCATTGGGGCTCTTTTGTCTCTTGGTGTTCTTCGCATGGTGTGGATCCTGTGCTTGGGGATCCTGCTTCTGTGATGGATTTTCTCCGGGATGGTTTTTTGAAGGGCTTTTCCCCTTCCACTTTGTCTGCTCAGTGGGCGGCGGTTCATGCTTGTTGGGGTCCTGGGGCTTCCTTGGAGGTTGTTGCCCCTTTGGTGAGTCGGCTTCCTCTGAGCTTTAGGCTTTGTCGTCCGGTCTCTCCTGTGCTCGTGCCTTCTTGGGATTTCCCTACTGTTTTTCGGGGTCTGTAGTTGCCCCCTTTTGAGCCCTTGTTGGAGGCGGACTTGTTGTGGTTGTCTGCTAAGGTGGCTTTTTTGCTGGCCATCACATCCGCTCGTCGGTTGGGTGAGTTGGGTGCCTTGCTCATTTCCTTCCCTTATTTGCAGTTCCTGCAGGATCGGGTTGTTTTATGGCTTGATCCGGCTTTTCTGCCGAAGGTCTCTTCCAAGTTCCATTTGCAGCAAGAGGTGATACTTCCTGATTTGCCTGCGGAGGGGGATTCCTTTGTTCCTTCTTCTTTGGATGTTCGGAGGGCTCTTCAGATTTACCTCCAGCGTTCGCTGGAGTTTCGGCTTTCTCCTGCCCTGTTTGTCTCCTGTGGGGATGTGGCTAAAGGGAAGAAGGTTTCCTCTTCTACGATCAGTTGATGGGTGCGTTTGGTGGTCTGTCAATTCTATAAGTCTGTGGGTCTGCCTCCTCTGTCTCAAGTGCAGGGTCGTTCGACACGTTCTGTGTCTGCTTCCTGGGCTGAGGCGGCGGGGGTCTCTATCCAGGAGATTTGTAGGGCGGCCACCTGGCAGTCCCGTCACACATTTGTCAGGCATTATCGTCTTGATGTTTTACATGCCTCTGTTGACAGTTTTGCTGTTGGCATATTGAACGCTGCTGTTCGTTGATCATTTATTTGATTAAAGTTTTGTACTTTTTGCATGGATCCCTGGTGTCCTGCGTTTTTTCTTTCTGGTTCTCTGCTTGTGAGTTCCTCACGTTGTAAGGACTGGGACGAGGAGGACCCATGAGGGGGTAATGTCTTGTTACTTACCGGTACTCTTCATTACCCCGATTAGGGTCCTCCTCGTCCCAGTCCTCATCCCTCCCTCCCTCCCGCTGTGTTTATGTCTGGGACTTGTTGATAACAGGCATGGCGGTGGGTGGGAGGGGTTTATGTGACCTTCGACTTGTGTTTTTCTGGCGTTTTGATTCGCTAGTTGGAGGCAGGACTGCCTCACGTTGTAAGGACTGGGAAGAGGAGGACCCTAATCGAGGTAATGAAGATTACCAGTAAGTAACAAGACATTAGTGCAGGTGCTGAGAATTAAGTACTGAGCACCAGAAACCACTGTCTCAAATTATGCACTGCAAGCATGTCTGATTTAACTTTCATCTTGGGAGGTTGATAAAAAGAGTATAATTGAAAGCGATCTTAGTAGTATTTTTTCTCAGCGCAATTGAGTCAATCATGAGATTGTTGTGTAAGCAAGATTGTCTAATATGATTAGTTAAAGTGAGACCGAAGAATCAGAAAATTATTTTTTTGTTTTTGTACATGATCAAATGAATCGAAGTTTGCAAAGAAAAGAGGTTGCATCTGGAGGAATTAAATAAAGACAGAAACAGATTACAAATAAAAACAAATGGCCTGGGGTACATTGTTCTCTAGAGATGCATTTCAGGCAATATTCAATTTGACTTTTAAATCAGTGTCAGTCCTGCGGTTTTTATTCACCTGTATAATATTTGAAATAAATATCATGAGAAGGACAGTGCGTTTTTAAGAAAGTTCACTTACGTTATAATTTGTGAGCAGCTTGCAAGCATTTAGCAATTTGTGAAAATTGGACTTAAACTTACTTTGACATTTCGGCTTCAAGATCTATCCCTGAAGAAACGCTGCATTCGGAACTGTTTGATGCTGCCTCTGAAAATTATCAGAAAAATATATGTTTTTCCAAACTGACAAAATTGTTTGTATTATAGCAAATAAGTACAACACCTGTGTAACAAATAAATTAAATTATGAACTTGTCATCATGTTTATTATCCAGGCCCTCTTCAGCCCCCTACACTAGCTGGCATTGAGGAGACTTTACCAAGTAATTTAGAGCGATGAGTCGAGGGTAAGAGTTAAGAAAATAGAGACTCTGTAGTATGTTTTTCTAAGGGAGTAGGTTCACTGATGGAATAGATGGGGTTTATGATCATTTAGACTGGGCAATCTGTAGGCAAATGTACTGTAGGCTGAGGCCTATTACATCTACATCCTTGGGGTATCATTTGCAAGGTGTTCCATTTAATTGTTTACTGCCTCACTGCAGAGAATACATCATTGAAAATTAAGGATGGTTGTCAAACTGTATTGCAAATCTATCCATCATCCCTCCATCCACCTCCCACCTGCCACCCACCACACTCGCCGAAGTGAGTACGGCATAGTAAGGGTGGACAGATTTATAACCATGCGTGTGTTTATGGCGATATAGGAAAACAATTGGCTAAGTGGAGTAGCTCGAGTTTTCACATTTTTGCCAAATTATCATGTGCCACTAGTCCTGACCATTTTCTGCTCAACCATGTCTCTGGTTGGACGCCCCAGAGCACGAAATGGCATCCCAAAAGATGCACTTCCCCAGGGAACAACAGTAGGTGTCAAGGAGAACAGAGTTTGTATATGACACGCAGTATTTGATAGAGGGCAAAGCTGTGTTCTATTTTCCTGTAGCAAAGAATCATCTTCCCTTACAAAAACTAAGAAACTGCTGAAGCCCGTCCTAAAATCTGCGTTGGCTGGCCATAGGCCATAATGTTACAATAAAATGTATTTAGGAAGGAGGGATTGTGAAAGGAGTGCAGAGACGGAGTTAAACAGCGGATTCTGATAGAACAAGCACTTGCAGTGCAATAGGTCTCATATTTGCGACAGTTTGAGCTATTGGCATTGTAAATGAATGAATGAATGAAAAAATGTATTGTTCAGTTAATAAAAACTTACAATATAACACATTTATACACATTTCATACGTATTACCATTATTAAACAATTTTTTAAAAGACACGATTAAAATAAGAGTTAGTCCCGCAATAAGAACACTCAATTCATCTAATTAAAACGTGTAAAAACCTACATGTAAAATGCATGTACTTGTGACACAATTCGCCTACTATTTCCTCTTCCCTACAGTACCCCGTTTATTCTGTTCGTTACTAACTTGTTACACACTATGAATAGATCTAACCATTCTTAATGTGTACCATACAGAGCGCCCTAGTCAGTTTATTATTGACACCTAGCGTTACCGAGTGAACCTACCACAAGCAAAGCTTTCAGGTACAAAGTGCCTATTAAAAAATCCTCGCAAGGCTTGCCAATGCTAAGCCCTAATTATTTCACGGTATTCCAAATACTCGTGTATTGAGAACATTGCTACACTCGTTTAAGATTTACCTACCCTTCTAGGTAATTTATCTGCCCTTTTATTTATGTGTTTATAAAACCTGCGAGAGGCGAGTAGACGCCGCTTGCAGGTTTTGTAAACACATAAAATAAAAGGTATTATCATTTACAATGTCAATAGATCAAACTCTCGCAAATGCGAGACCTATTGCACTATAAGTGCTTGTTGCCTTTAGGTTTACCCGTATTTCTGCAAACTATCTCCTGCATGCAAATAAATGGCAATTGTAGATTTTAGGTTATGCTTGAGAAATATGTTTTAATTATCTGGTACACTACTTTATGCTTCAAACAATCGTTTCTCGAGAACAGTGTGGTTTTTCTACCACTATGCTGCTTTTCCTCGTTCTGATGTTTGCAAAATGTTGTGCAACAAGTGGAAATGACGTGTATACCGTTTCTTTACTTCAATGTGTTGATTCATGCATTTTGGCAGAATTCCTACAACCTACTGCCACTGTTCTGACAAGCGCAGGGCCAAATAAATGACACTATTATGAATAATGTGATATTGTTTTTTCAAGGAATTCCCAACCTGAACCCCGAGTTGTTTAAAGCATATTGCACTTTAAAAACTAACTTATTGCTTATTTTATGTAAAAATATATATAAATATCAAAATATAGCAGTTTTGATGTGATTTGCGCCTCATTAAACTCACTTAAAATGGCAGAGGTATTTATTTGCTACCTGCGGAGTGTGGTGTTGCTGTAAAAGTACCACAGAGTGAAAATCCCGCACAATAGAAGCAGAAAATATAAGAACTGAAAGTTGTCCTGCAGTGAGCACTGCCACTTAAACACTAAAAATAAACCAAGCTATGTCCATTCTTCGAATGACAGAAATTAAAATCTGGGACCAGGGTGACTTGCGGGGTTGTCTTTCAGATGTGTAAACCATATGTATGTGAAAACTTATTTTTTCAGGAAAACGTAACCTAAAAGCTGAAATAAATCGAGAGCCATCCACTTAGAAAGAGACTGACGTGACACAAGTGGCATTTCTCAGCAAAAATCTAAAACCGAAACCATTGGTCATGGGCAAGCACTGTTGATAGCTGGCACTTGCTCTGTGCTGCTACATTGAATTGCTTTATGTCATCTGACGTCACTGGCACCTGCGCTGAAATTCAGAGTGACCGGGTAGTAGGGTGGAGTGAGCATTGTGAACTGAACTAGCACACCCTCTGTGCACTTCACAGAAATACTTTCATACAAGGGGAGGGGCGAGCCACTCCGCCCCTGCAAGCAGCAAGCACCAGGCATGCTGCTGCGACCTTTCCAGATGGCGCCTCCCTTCGCAGCTCAGGTGGCAGACTGGGTGGGGGTCAAACAGAGGCCTCGTCTGGTAGGGGCGATTCGTGCTGAAAGGGTATAAGTGTGTGTGATACAATAGGAACACTCACATCCTTCTACTGTATCCCGATGGCTCACTGCTTATACTTCATGTCACTGTAGTATGCCATGGCTCCCCGCCATAGGATCCTCCATCTGATGCCCACTAGGAGCTAGAGGAATGTATGTTGAGAAGAGTGTATTCAGTAGATGTCAATCTAAAACTGAGGAGCATATTCACAAGGAGCTATCGCCGAATTAACGGCACTTTATCGCAGCCAAAGTCGTGATAAATTTACCCCCCCATTCACAAGCCAGTGATAACAGCCCACAGCACCAGTTTACCCGCGATAGCAGCCGCAAAAAACATCGCCACAGAGGACCCTCGCAAATATTGATAATGAGATGGAGAGTAGGCGTTCCCGTGACAAAAGCAGAGACAACAGCACACCTCAACATTCACAACGACCAGCCACATCCGCGATAAAAACACAAAACAGGCGATAAGGCGCGTTAGCACCAGGAAATCTACACCTGCTCTGACCTGGTGTAAACTCGGACGGCAGCCAGCACCACAAAAGGGAGCACAGCCCAGGGCCACATCCGAAGGGCAACAGATACCATGGAGCAACTCATCATGCGGCCCGGACACCCAAGAGGGCCACAACACCCACCGCCACCACCCCAGGACCCCATCCCACACCCGGAACACCCCCCCCCCCGGGACCACCCCCAACCCCGGACTAAGAAATTGCACACCAACACCACGAATCCCAAAACAAACATTTTGCCTGATGTCTCACAAGCAGGAAAATAAACATACATGCGTGGCCCGAAAATGGAGAATCAGTCATACAGCAATGCAATCACCAACACAAAACAAGACCAAATACAAGAGAAGAAGGTGTGCCATGCGCCCAACAAAGGAAAGAGAGGGAGAGAGCGAGGGAGAGAGACGGAGTGAGATAGCAGAAGCAGCGCAAGGCCGCTCGGGCACCTGGCTCCACATGCCAACATGTGTGTGTGCATCGCCATCCGTACACCATGAGCCCAAGGCCGTGTCCCAATCTCAGCGCCAAACCCACATCACATTCCGAAAATGAAAGTCGTAGTCAGACAAACATCAGGGATGAATGCACCATTGTCCCAATGCAGAATGCGGGAGGACACCTGCACCTTTGACCTTGGTCCAGAATGCGCCTGGAACACCCCGATAGAGATGCAATGGCAGATGGGGACGACTCCCACACCACGCATTCCGCAAATGAACCATCCGACTCATCCACAGCCCAAACATAGAAGCCCCTGCCTGTGGTACCCCCGCATGGGATGCCCTTGACACTCACGGAAACAGCAACCCATAACCCACAACGTTGCACACACATACGAATCATTGCTCAGAGCTGTGGCATATCCTCCACACAACTGCCACAGTCCAGAGGAGTGCCTGTACACGAGACGCACCAACGCAATGGCAGGCCATACCGGGCACCTGCACAACCCCCGTCACGTGGAACAGTACCGTGCACGTATGCTGCATGTACTGGGCGCACTGCCACTGGCAGTGCTGCGGATCAGTTACAGGCTCAGCTTCCGCATTGCCCACGTCACCTGCGTCCAGCCCTGGTTCCACTGCCGAACATGCACATTCGAGTGTCCCATGGATGTCTGCCTATCCAACACAACTGTTGATGAATTGGACTATGACCTGGGTCTGCGCCCCTGTTGGATCACGAACAGGAGTGTAACAGAGACAGCCGTGCATGGATGCCTTGACATACTGCGTATGTGTTGGTAGTTGTGCATGGGAGATTGTACAATTTCTTGTGTGCAGTGACCACATCGAGGCGCTCCCCTATTGGGCTGTGTTGCGGATCGGTGAGACGGCGTGGGCTGAGCACACCTGCCTGGACCACCTAATGGATTGGCTCACCCTGGTGTTCCTTGAACACGACAACGACGTACTATTGGAACACATTGCACATGAAGCTGCATGGGCATTCATGGACGAGTAACTGCGTTCCTGCAGCCACATCCAATGCCACGCACAGCACATGGCCCAACAACTTGTTGCATCGTGGGGATTGCTCACATATTCCACCACAACAGAGGACACGTCTGCCTTCTCTCGGGCTCTGATTGCATGTGCGTGGAATAACACGTGTGTACACACACCTGTGCAAGGCGACGCAGGTCCATGGTCGGAGCAACACAGCGTCATCTGGCAACGTTGCCAATTCGGACACACTGCTGGGTGAGAGCACACACATGGCAATGTAGCACGACATGTGAACCTGTCGGACCCTCACACCTGATCACTGTCGGCAGAGCAGACAATCGGCTCACCCCGGAGGCAGAGCACCATGCAGACCCCACGTGCAGTGAGTCGTGCCCCCTCACACGGGGCAATGTGCAGACGCCAAACAACACATGACTCATCCAGCAAGGCAAGGTGGGCTGTGAGTGTTGCCATCCATGATGAATGTTGTCCATTTCAGCCCCACCATCAACTGAACCTTGAGATGTACCCATGCTGCGTGTAAGTGTCTTAAGCATGTCCCTGCCTGTTGTGGCTGTTGCCTCGTCCGTACTGACACGCACATGCCAATAAAGCCTATGCCACTCCACTGGTGTCTAACTGTGAGGTGTGTTCTTTAGATTGTCCACTCGTGTGCCACAATGAGCATCGTCCCAACACAGGGAGGAACTGACTGACGCATGTGCAATGGGGGGGTGTCCCTTTGGCAAGCTCCGCCACTGTGAGCCAGACATTGTTTTCGGATAGGTGCTGGACGACGTGTGCACTTACATGACTCCAGCTATGTGTGTATGGTGTCCAACCTCTGACCATGTGGAGCAATGTCATACATCACAACAGAGTGTGTCCAAACAGATGTGTGTAAGTCGGTCTGCGACGTGAAGTTCTGCTGTCACACGTGGTGCGGGATACCACTCCTGGCCTGCCACCGTTTTGGTCACTCCTACACATGGCCCTATTCAACACATGGACATGTGCCTACATTGGGGTGTTGTGAGATTGCTGTTGATGTGCAATGGGGACACAGCCAGTACTCACCTTCCCAGTCATCCAATTGGCCATGTGTCTCAGGGATAGAAATGCGCATAGATGTCAGTTACCAGGGTGTACCTTCATGTGCAATCATCCTCCCCACATCCAGCCATACTTCCATCGTGAGTGAACATAATGATGACACATCTGTGTGATTAAGAATGTTTTATTCACATTCAGGTGATTGACGGAGCTGGAGCTGTACCTGGCCATCCAAGCCGACATCACATGGAGGCCCAGTGGTGGGCCAACCAGAGTCCTCTGGGATTGGGAAGAGGGAGAGTGCAGTCCGCAGCAGGATTGCTGAGGGATTGGCCAGCGGTGCAGAAATGGCAGTCCGTGTCGGGGTCCGGGTGAATGTCGCAGGGTGTTCTGGAGGTCAGTAGGAGGTATTTCCCAGGGCATGATGCATAGGTCATGACCAGGCAGGGACAGGCCATATGGCAGTGATGGATGCTACTGCCTCCTTCCTCACACAGTAGTTCCCATCCCCTTCTCACTCCCCTGATACGGGTTCTGTGTCCGGTGTGTGCGGCGGGGTGATGGCTGCATCGCTGTGTGCCCCTGACAAATCAGACTGCGTAGGTGATGGGGCAGCATCACAGTGTGACATGGACACATCAGGGGTCGGAGCTGTGTGTGTCGATGTTCCCGCTGCAGTCATCTGGGAAGGGCTCAGTGGCAGCAATGGCAAGTTGGAGTACTGCAGGGCATTGCTGTTCCCAGCCACTGCTCGCTGGTGTCCAGCCGTGGCGGACATCCTTCCAGCCTGCATCTGCTCCATGGTGTCCATTGCCCTCCGCATCTGTGCCAACTCTGTGCTGTCATAGCTGGTGCCTGTCTGACCAGACAGTGCTTGTATTAGACTCATGGCACCAGCGAGGTTAGCCAAGGTCTGTGGCAGAGCATGGTGCGTACAGGGGGTGTCCGATAGGGACTGTACGTGGTTCCTGATGGGACTCAGACACCCATGTATGGCATCGAGTTTGGCTGCCACGAGCTCGAAACCCACCCGCAGCTGATGAGCCAACTCCACCTGGCAACCCAACACACGCCGTTGGAATTCCATGTATTGGTCGGGGTGGTCCTGGGAAACAGCCGTGGTGGTGTGTGTTTCCTGCTGTGTGGTCTGTGCAGGTGGTGGGGTCACCTCGAGGCAGCTGGCCTGGCCTGCTCCTGGGGGTGGGGTGCAGAGGCTGTCCAACATGCGTTGGAGGGTGTCTTGACAGGTGTGCAGGTTGTCCTCTTCATCATCAATGGTGGGATGTGTGGTGTGCTCTGCAGGGGGTGTTGCTTGTCCCTCTGCAATGTAAAGGGGAGATGCAGGTTAACAGAGTTTCACATGTATGGTGATGATTTGCAGATGTATACATTCAGACTGCATGCCAATGTACATTGTGACTGATTGGGGGTGCTGGCTATTTGATGGCAGTCAGTGTGTTTTTCGAGTACATGACGGATGTGTGGTAGTACCCGTACATTATCATCACACAGTGTCAGGCAATGCCAGATGTCTGGTGGCAGCACACCATCCATGCCTGTAGAAGCAAGAGTATTCATCCCCAAAGATGTAATTAAGGAGTTCCACAAGCATGAAGATATTGGGCAATGGTTTAAGGCCTATGAGGTGGCCATGACCTCCCACCGGGTCCCTGAGAAGGATTGGGGAGCGGGGTTGTGGGGGTGGTTTCTCAGTGATGGGCGGGACACCTTATTAGACTTGCCCTCTGAGGACCAGAATTCCTATTCCACATGAAGGAAGCCTTGATGACCAGGTATGGGTTGAACCCAGAGCTTTATAGACAAAGGTTTGGAAATTGTAAGAAACTGGAGTCAAGTACTTGTGTGGAATATGTGTCTTTTTCTTGCAGAGCATTGGATGGTTGGGTGAAGGGTAGCAAAGTGAATAATTTTGAAGCGCTCCATGATTTGATTGCATGGGAGCACTTGTCCACTAATTGTTTTCCAGAGCTACGACAGCACCTGATTGATAGTAAGCTGACTATCCCTAGGAAGCTTGCTGAGGAGGCGGACCGCTGGGTTAGTACCTGGGTCCACAAGGGTCATGTGGGAGACTTTGCCAAAGGTGGGCAGGGTCCCCAGCAGAAGAGTGGGGGGGACAAGGGTAAACAGAGGGCGTTCCAGAAAGGGCCCCAAAGTAATCCCCAAGGGAACCAAGGGAAGGGTTCCCAGCCTCCCCATGAGAAGAAGTCAGGGGCACCGACAGATAAGCCTGTTCAAAAGGGGCCCAGGACCTGTTATACTTGTGGTCAGATGGGCCACTGCTTCTGGGATCCCAAGTGTCCCCTGAAAGGAAAGACAGCACCCACTGGTGCACCGCCCGGCAGATGGCTAGTGTAGCCCTGGGGGAGGAGTTGGGTGCCCAAGGTGGGTGGGGTCCCGCAGAGATGTCCCTGCGCTCTTTAGGAGACAGTGAGATGGTCCCTAGGACCCAGCTGCCTGATAACACTAAGAAATACAGGCAGTGGGTGACCATCAAAGGCCATAGGGTGGAGGCTCTGAGAGACACCAGAGCCAGTGTGACAGCTGTCAGTTGTCGGCTGGTGTCTGAAGAGCAGGTGATCCCCCATGCATTTCACCCTGTAGTTGCCGCTGACAACTCAGAGAGCCACTGTAAGGTGGCCCAGGTTCCCTTTGAGTGGGGGGGGTCTCAGGTACCTTTCAAGTAGTTGTGAGGCCAGCCATGCCTGTTGACTGTCTGCTAGGCAATGATTTGGAAAGCTCCCCTTGGGCTAAGGTAGAGCGAAGAGCTCATTTGGAGATGTTGGGTCTGCCTGAGTGGGCGTGTGTCACCACACGGTCCATGGCAGCCAGCAAGGGTATTCAAGAGGACCTGGAGCCTAAAAGAGTGGCCCAGGTGCCTGCCTTAAAGAGAAGAGGCAGGGGGCGTGGGAAACCAGCCCTCCGAAGTTCCCACAGTCCAGGAGGAGGCAGACCTTGAGGGGGATGCCCTGGAACCTACAGGGGAACAAGTAGCTGAACTGGGGGACCTGCCTGAGCTGACCCATTGGCATCAGGAAGGAGGACCCTCCAGGGAAGAGTTTTGCGAGGAGCAGAAGAAGTGCCCTTCTCTTGTGGGTTTGCAGCAACAGGCCACAAACCAGGCAGCAGGTGATCAGTCTGGATCACATTGGATCTACTGGGAGAATGGTCTCCTGTATAGCGAGCCTAAGGTTGCTGAGCCTGGGTCAGCCCGTGTGCTGGTGGTACCCCAGCGCTTCAGAGCCTTCCTACTGGGTCTGGCTCATAATGTGCCTTTAGCAGGACATTTGGGGCAAGACAAGACCTTTGAACGGCTTGTCACCCACTTTTATTGGCCCAAAATGCGCAACAGTTCAGATACTCATTGCAGGACCTGTCAGACTTGCCAGGCAAGTGGTAAGAGTGGGAGGAAGCAAAAGGCTCCTCTCCAACCGTTCCCTGTGGTCAGCACCCCCTTTGAAAGGGTGGGCATTGACATTGTGGGGCCTCTGGATCCCAAGACAGCCATGGGCAACATGTTCATCCTGGTCCTGGTGGACCATGCCACCCGGTACCCGGAAGCCATCCCTCTCCGGACTGTGATGCCCCACGAGGTGGGACGTGCATTGATGGGGATTTTCTTCCATGTGGGGTTCCCCAGAGAGGTGGTGGCAGACCGTGGTACCAACTTCATATCTAAGTATATGAAGTCCCTGTGGCAGGAGTGCGGTTAACCTACAAGTTCACCACTCCTTACCACCCCCAAGGTAATGGGCTGGTTGAGAGATTCAACCGGACCCTAAAAGGCATGATTATTGGTCTTGAGGAACCTATGAGGCGTAAGTGGGATGTCCTCTTGCCATGCCTTCTGTGTGCTTACAGAGACGTGCCATAGAAGTCCTGAGGGTTCAGTCCCTTTGAACTGCTGTATGGTCACCCTGTAAGAGGACCTCTGAGTTTGGTAAAGTAAGGCTGGGAGAAAGCCCCCAGTAAACCTCCCCAGGATGTCTATAGCTACATGCTGGCCTTCAGAAACCAAACTCGGCATTTCAGACAACTCGCTCAGGCGAATCTGGAAGCCAGCCAGGAGGAGATTAAACGGTGGTATGATCAGAATGCCACTCTGATCGAGTTTCAGCCTGGGCAGAAAGTGTGGGTCATGGCCCCCGTGGAGCCTTGCCCGCTCCTGGATAAGTGGACCGGACCATTTGAGGTGGTGGACCGCAAGAGTGATGTCACCTACTTGGTGGACTTGCGGTCTCCTAGGAACCCTTTGCAGGTCCTGCATGTAAACCGCCTGAAGCCCCACTTGAAGAGGTCCGAAGTGGGCATGCTCCTAGCGACAGATGATGGAATGGAGGAGGAGACTGAGCCTCTTCCTGACCTCCTGTCTGCAACAGAGCAAGATGGGTCAGTGGACGGTGTGAACCTCTCTCCCACCCTGACCCCTGAGCAGCAGGATGACTGTCGCCAACTGTTGGGACAGTTTCCTTATCTGTTCTCCCTGACTATCGGTGTCACTGAGTGGTGCATCCATGATGTGGACACTGGGGACAGTCCTCCTGTAAAACACAAAACTTACAGAGTGACAGACAGGGTGAGAGCTTGCATCAAGGAGGAGGTCTCCAAGATATTTGCCTTAGGGGTGATTGAGTCCTCTAACAGCCCTTGGGCCAGCCCAGTGGTCTTGGTCCCAAAGGCTGCCGTGCCTGGTGCCACACCCGAACTCCGGTTCTGTGTGGACTACCGAGGACTCAATTCAGTCACCAGGACTGACGCGCACCCCATCCCCAGAGCTAATGAACTCATTGATCGGTTAGGGGCTGCCCGGTACCTCAGTATGTTTGACTTAACGTCTGGGTACTGGCAGATCGCCTTAACTGATGGGGCAGAAGAGAGGTACGCATTCTTCACACCAGATGGGCACTACCAATTCCGGGTTATGCCCTTTGGGATGAAGAATGCCCCCGCCACCTTTTTAGAGGTTGGTCAACCAGGTGTTGGCTGGACTGGAAGATTTCAGTGCCGCCTACCTGGATGACATTGCAGTGTTCAGCGCCAGTTGGGAAGAACATCTGCGCCACCTCTGGGAAGTGTTGATGGCACTGCGGAGGGCAGGCCTCACGATCAAGGCGAGTAAGTGCCAGATCGGGCAGGGTTCCGTGGTGTACTTGGGACACCAGGTTGGGAGCGGCCAGGTGGTGCCCCTACAGCCCAAGATTGAGACCATCCTGGCTTGGGAACCCCCCAAGACCCAGACAGAGGTGAGAGCCTTTTTAGGACTCACAGGGTACTACAGGAGGTTTTTCAAGGGGTATGGCAGCATTGTTGCACCCTTGACAGAGCTGACTTCCAGGAAGCAGCCCAAGAAAGTGAACTGGACTGACACCTGTCAGAAAGCTTTTGATGCCCTGAAGACTGCCATGTCCACGGCGCCCGTGCTTCAGGCGCCCAACTTCTCAGAGGAATTGATTGTCCAGACAGACACTTCAGAGCATGGTGTGGGGGCTGTACTTTCACAGATGAATGAGGAGGGCCTAGACCAACCTGTAGCCTTCATTAGTAGGAGGTTACTTCCACGGGAACAGAGGTGGAGTGCAATTGAGCGTGAGGCATTTGCTGTGGTCTGGGCCCTGAAGAAGTTGAGACCATACTTGTTTGGGACTCACTTCCGGGTTCAGACAGACCACAGGCCCCTCAGATGGTTGATGCAGATGAGAGGTGAAAATCCGAAGATGTTGAGGTAGTCCATTTCCCTACAGGGGATGGACTTCACGGTGGAACACCGCCCTAGTACAGAACACGCCAATGCTCTTTGTTTGTCCAGATTTTTCCGCCTTAGTGAAGAGAACTCCCAAGAGGTAGGGTAGTTCTCCCCACATTTCAGCTGGAGGGGACACGTGTTAGACCTGGCACCATTGGCGTGGGTTTCCTTCCATTTTTTTGCTGTTGCCTCCTGTGTTTTGATATGTTTTTGCTGCTCTAGATGGCTGTGGGCACTTTGCCACTGCTATTCAGTGCCAAAGTGCAAGTGCTCTCTATTGTAAATTGTTGTAATGGATTAGTGACTCCATGATTGGCTTATTTGATTTACTTGTCAGACCCTAGTACAGTGCACCATGTGTGCCCAGGGCCTGTAAAGCAAATGCTGCTGGTGGGCTTGCAGCACTGGTTGTGCCACCCACAGAAGCAGCTTGTAAAATGTGGCTCAGGCCTGCCATTGCAGAGCCTGTGTGCAGTCTGGGACTGCCATGTCGACTTGGCAAGTGCACCCACTTGCCAGTCCCTAAACCTTCCCTTTTCTACATGTTAGTCACCCCTAAGGTAGGCCCAAGGTAACCCTGTGGGCAGGGTGCATTGTATGTGAAAGGTAGGACATGCCCTGATGTATGTGGCATGTCCTGATAGTGAATTACAGCCAATTTCGTTTTTCACTATTGCAAGGCTATCTGTTCCCATAGGCCAGAATGAGCAGTTTAATTATAACATCTTATAAACATAACTGACCCAAGGAACAAGATGGGAAAATAAAGTTTAGTATGCCTGAACTCAGAATGTTAAAATACATCTTTTAGTGTGGGTGATTGTTACATTCTGTGTTTGAAAATACCACTTTTAGAAAGTAGGTATTTTCTTGCCTAACCATCCAGTATGCCTCTGCTAGGTTTGTGTATTCCATGTCTGGTTTGTGAGTGACAGGGGGCTGGAGAGGGCTTTGGCTCCAGCAGTCTGATGAGTCAGGGCTGGGCTGAATAGAGCCTACATAGGATAGAGAGTAGGGGGAGGAGATTTCCTTTCACTTGCCTGAACCTTCATAGAATAGAGAGTAGGGGGAGGAGTTTTCCTTTCAGCTACCTGGGCCAGGTCTGCTTTCAACAATGCTGTCTCCACCTCCTGCCAGGAATCTGCACCAGGGAGGACAGAACTGGTTTTGACTAGGTACAGACACTCTCTGCCTTCAGAGAACAAAGGATTTAGTAGTATAAATATTGGGGCCCAGACCCCAGAACTTCAGATCACTTCTGGGAATCAAGACGAACCTTTGCAAGACTGCGTGTCGCTGGGAGCTGGAAGCGCGATGCAACGAGGAAGAAGCGTGTTGCCGCCGCAGCTGTTGCCGTCGCATCACCGAAGAAGCGTGTCGCCGCCGCAGCAGTTTGCCGTCGCATCACTGAAGAAGCCTGTCGCATGACCGGAGCAGCATGCTGCCACCACAGAGGTTGCCGTCGCATCACTGGAGAAGCGCGTCACAGGGCCTGTCGCGGCTCAAGAAACCATCAAGTTCGCCGCATGGCCACCGGGCATGCACGCATCACATCCAAGTTATCGAATTGCATCAAAGACGCCATTTTGTCGCATCGCACCGGATCGTCGCATCGCATCGAGGCGCCATCTTGTCGCATCGCACCGGATCACAGTAAGAAACAGACGCTTCGCCTCCTCTCCGGTAAGGAACAGACGCATCACCTCCCCTGCGCTGCAGTAAGGAACAGGTGCGCCGCCTCCCCGAAGCAAGGAACTGACGATCGCTCTTCCTGCGACCCTTTTGTTTATGTTGCGTTACGCATCCAAGGTACTTTGAGAGTAAAGTGTCGCATTTACCATCTACATTGAACTAAGCTTTTTCTACCATTTGGAAGTCATATTTTTGAGTATTGTATCGTGGATTTTTGTCGTTTGGTCTTGTGTTAAGTCTAGATAAAGATTACTTATTTTTTTCTAAACTGGTGTGGTGTCCATTTGTAGTGTTTTCACTGTATTAATGTATGTGTTCACAAATGCCTTACACACTGCCTCTGAGATAAGCCTGCCAGCTCGTGCCAAGCTACGAAGGGGGTGAGCAGGGGTTATTTTAGGAGTGTGGCCCCATTACCCTGACTAGAAGCAAGGGCCCCTACTTGGTCAAAGGTACCCACCTCTGCCAACTAGAGACCCCCATTTCTAACACCCAGCCATTATGCCACACTCTTTTTTAATTTGAATAATGACTGAAGAGCAACATAAATGTTCATTGTGAAACCACACTGTTATCACTTACAGCTGCAGCTTGCACAGTATTTAAAAGCGAGTTTAATTTTGGTCAGTCTGACTGTAATTGAAGACACTCATATGATATTGAAGGTTATTGTGCTGTAACATCTTAGTACGTTTCTTAAGGTGGTCCAAATAGAAGGTTACCAGAATCAAATTTCCCAATGACCCACGAGGCTCCTGTAAAAGGGAAAGTGGCCGAACTCCTACTGGAAATCTCGGGAGCCTAAAGGAACAGACACCAATGCAAGCCCGTAGCAGCAGAAAGCTGGGCTCTGAATTTTACACACTGCCTTGTAAACACACGTCTGCCTCCATTTCTGAGCGCCCTGTAACATGAACTCAGGTGGCTGTTCAGACTGGTACAAGAGGATTTTATGCCAGGACAACCATTGAAACAAAAACAAGCGTATTAGGCAGAGTATATAAGTATTTTTTTGCTAAAAACAAAACATGTATTGATTCATATATCATTTACGGGCGTATTCTATTTTCTTTTGCTACAAATAGTCCCTCAACAAATGTTATTAAATAATAATACAGATTACATATTTAAGCCCCATAAACACTATTTGATTTGCTCATGCTTTTAAAATGACAGACATATATAATTGGCGTCTCAAAAAATAATCATTGTTTTAAAAAAAAGCTATATTTGCGTGTTTTGAAACTTGCCACCCCAAACAAATGTCTGGAAAGTCCTACAGATATGGCGCAATACAAGCAAACAACAACTTGGAAGCTTGGAAACTAGCGTCCTGTTTTAGTGTGAAGCTTATCATCTGTAGATTTTGGGCACATCACTCAACGTCTTAGTGAAAACAACATTCACAGATGCTGGTCACACCAAAGATTAAAATCTTTAGGGCTATGCTAATTCTCTCTTTAGTCGAGAATAGGTGTCTCCTTGCTGTACACGTTTACATAAAATTTAACACTTTCTCACCAGTCCAGACTTTGTGTCTGTGATTTGGTGTTGTTCCAGGGTTGGGGGGGCTACAGATGGATTAAAATGTCAGAATTATTTTAAAGGAAGGCTTTAGCCTTCCTTGCATGTAAAGTAATTGAAATGCGCTCACACCTATTTTAGTTGCAAAGCAAGTATGTTGCGGCAACAAGTTTAACAGCCTAAAAGGGTTTCTTTATCTCCCAAATAGTGTGCGGAGGTACATTGTTTTCATCAGCCACAACTCGTTCGCAGCCACTCTATACCTTGGTTACAAACTGAAGAGCTGTTAGTTCCTTTTAAAGATTTATTTGTGCTCCTTTTGTTAGTCTGTATGTGATGGTATCTGTAAGTAGGTTTCCCTATGTATGCATGGATGTCTGTATGTGTTCTGATTTATATTTGTATATTTTCCTGTAATCTATGCCAATATATGCATGAATGTTACACAGCTCTCTGTGCATGCACTATTCATAAATCATATCAAAACCGGATGCTTCGAATTACAACACGCAAATAAATGTAAACTCCCTTTGCGATTACTGTGCTGTTTAATGGTATGCCGGCGGATAATATACTGCATGGCTACACATTTATAAGATCCAAAAGGTGAGACCTTTTGGCTATGCCAATGCTTGTTTCTTAGGTCTCCCAACCTCCCTTCCCTTCCCCTAGCTTGCTCACTCCAATATTCTGCGCTATATTAGCATACAGAATAGGGGCTGTTGAGAGAGAGACCATCTTAAGCATCTAGCTGATCCTGCGGATTTGTCCTGCTGACAGGGTGAAACAGATATTGTTCCCACCTGGAAGGAGCATGCAAAGAAAGCTGCCCCATCTGAGTGAAAGCAATACCAGCCCCTGTACCATGTGGGGAACTGGTTGGGGCCACAGGGGCTTTGAGACTCCCCCTGCTGAGCTCAACTTGTGTTTTGTGGATGCCATGGGTGGACAACCAGACACCCAACTGTGGCCATGGGGAATGGGGTCCCAAAGGCCAAAGAAGGCTCAGGGAAGGTGGAAGCACACAGCTCTCCTTAATTATAGAATTAAGCCCGGGGGATGGGGTACCCAGTGCCTAATAAGGGTTCTGGTGGGAAGTCCCGCATGTGCCCCTCCCTTTAGAATTCTGCCATGGGGTTGGTTTTCCAAGGCCTAATAAGCCTTGGTGAGGGAGGCAAAGCAGCCCCCTCCCCATTTTTATGACATTGGACTCCGGGGATGAGGTCCTGCGGCCACAATAGGCTTGGGGAGGGGTGTCACTTGGCCCCACCCTTAATTATGGTAATCAAACCCAAGGGGATGGAGTCCCCGGGCTAATTTGGGCTTGGGGATGTTGGCCACTTGCCCCCTTCTGAAATAGTAAGGCAGTTAGCCCCATGGGAAGGGGTCCCTGGGGCCTTTTAATGCTTGGAAAGGGAGGCCTTGCATTTGGCCTCCCCTCTTTTATTTACATTTTGCCACTGGGAATGGGGTCCCTAGGGCCTAATTAGACTCAGGGAGGGATGCCTCGTGCCTCCTTGCTTGATAATCACTTGACCCCAGGTGATGGGGTTCCCGGGGACATTTTTTAGGCTGGGGCCTCCCCTCCCCTTGGGCTGTAGGCTCTGGGAGGAGGGCCTAGTGCCCCCCTTTCTTTTCTACCTCAGCCCCGGGGATGAGGTCCTCGGGCCTCTAAAAATATCCATCATCCCCTGGGCCCTACTCCACCCCTGGGGATGCTTATTTCTTGTTATTTTTGCAGGGCAAAATTTTGTAAACATTTTTGGGGGGAACCCCACCAACATGGTCTAGGATGTCAGGATATCCCTACCCTGCCCCCTATGTCTTTTTTTTGCATTTGTTTAGGACTCTGACTAAGTCCAAAGTTCTAAGATGGCTGCTACCACTTCCTGGTTGATGTGGTAGCAGCCAATCAGCTCTGCGGATTCTCAGTGGTATGAAATATACAAAGTTTTTGAGCATTATTAGCTCACAAATTATTAAATGAACTTACACCAAATCACAAAGGCACTCTTTCTGGACCAAGATCTAGCTTTCTGCCAAATTTGGTGTAATCCCTTCAGCAGTTTGGGCTGTAGCTGTATCTAATGTTCTTATGGAAAAATGAATAGGGAAAAGGCGTTATATTAGACCCCCTTTTTTCTTAGCCCACACTTGAAGGATCACCCCAAATCTTTCCATGTGCAAACTAGTAAAAAAATAGCACTATTTTGGAAAGTTTTATGGAAATTTGTCGAAAAGCGCAAAAGGTATTGGCAGCAAAAAAGGTATTTCCTATGGAAACACGATCCTAACTATAACTATCCAGTGGCGACCGGCATTGCGTAATATATACATACATATATATCACCAGTGTCACCAGTAGGTAGCTATAGGTTGGACCGAGTTTCCATAGGAAAAGCATTTTTGTTTAGCTAATAAATTTGGTTTGACGAATCTTCACGGAATTTTCAAAACTTGTTTGCCACTCACTTCAGCTGCTGTCTGGAAAGTGGCACAGTGGTTTGTCAAGCAGGGGTCGAGAAAAAGGGGGATCCCAAAACCTGTTTTCCCAATGCAATTTCCCTTAGAGATTTAGACATGACTACAGCCCAAACCGCTGAACAGAATTAGACCAAATATGGCAGAATGCTAGATCGTGGTCAAGAAAGATCTCTTTTTATTATTTGGTGTAAATCCATTCAGTAGTTGTTGAGTTATTAAAGAAAAAAGATTTATGTATATCTAGTGACACAGAGGGTCCGCAGATCCAACAGATCTCATGGTGAGATCTGATTGGCTGCCATCATTTCAACCAGGAAGTGGTGGCAGCCATCTTGGGAGTCGGAATCAGCCAAGTCCTAAGAAAAAACATAGATAAAAAACAAGGAGGCAGGGTAGGAATACCCTGACCCCGCAGGCCTGGTGACGGGGTCCAACAGGGACCCTACTGGGGGCCCAAAACATTTCTTTTTTTTATTTTCCCATGAATTCTCAGAAGATCTGTAGATCCAAGGGAAAAAAATAAAAAACAAGAGCAGTTATGCTTGTTTATACTAGCCCCCAGGTGGTCCAAGTCCGGGGGGGTTAATAATTATATAATGGGTAGGGGGAGCCACAGGGTCCCCCCTCCCAGGTCACATTCGCCCCCGTAACCCCATCCCCCGAGGCCCGGCCATGCTTTCAATAGCGAGGTGGGCCCCCTTACGGAGCCATGAATGGCCCTAGAGACCTCATACCCCAGGTTATAGTTACCTTAGGGCATGAGTTACAGTTTCTTCAGATAAGCATAACTATAACAGCTGAATTTCTATGGTTTTATGTGTGGAAAATCTGAACCTAACTATAACGTCCCTGTACCTTTGTTTTCCAAGTGATATATATAATCCAAACAAAGAACCGCCGCACTACAAGAACTTGTCTAAATTATATTTTATTGTCACACATCCTTACAGACCCCCTGTCAAAGCAATTCATATGGGAAGCTGTTACGAATGAGAATAATTTGCTCCAATGACAAAGACCCAAGTGAGAAATGCAATGAAGTCTCCAAGAGATTTGCAAGAAGACGATATAAATGGGGTGACATCAAAAAAGGGGTAGAACGAGTTAAACATACCACACGTATGCAAACTCTAATCTCAAAAAATATAAACCAACTAAAAGATACATCAGCTGAAATAGAAATACGAATGATTCTTGCATATAGTAAGGAAAGCCAAGATATAGTGAGTATTATTAAAAACATTGGCATCTTAAATGTAATGATCAAGATATTGGGGACAAGTTGGGACTGATACCCCAATAACATATAGAAAAGCAGCACCACTTAATCATCGCTTAGTGTGAAGTCACTTTAGGAATACACCTGACACAACCTGGTGTCGCAAAAATCTATTTGGATTCGTAACATGCTCAAACTGTAAAGCATGTAAAATTGGAAAAACACAAAACAACTCATGAACAAATAAAACAAACCAATAATGATCAAAAAGAAGTAATATGCAATTCACAATTAGTGGCATACATTATTGAATGTGAGTGTGGTCTTCACTATGTCGGGAGCACAAAGTGCACCCTCAAGAAAAGGATTGTGGAACACATAGAAGCAGTGAAATTAAAAGATGTGAGCTATGCTGTAGCCAGACACCAAATTAAATATCATTAAAGTAACTGGAAATCATTAACCTATTATAGTATTGACATAACAAAAAAATTAACAGAAAAAAACAGCTCCTAAAATTAGAGTCTACATATATAATTAGACTCCACCACAAACAACCGTTCGGACGTAATAATGATGAAGAAATGCATGTACATCTATAAAATAAGAAGGTTAATTCACCCATTTGCAGAGGATAATGAGTTGAATATTGAGTGTAATAACCTAAAATAGTAAATGTGACAAAACATTAATATACATGTGATTCTTGCATTAAAAACGTAAGAACAATGCTTAAACATCACATGGGTTCTGAAGGATGGAAGTGAAATAAGGCCACAAACAAGGACCTTTGAGTCAGATACTTAAATCCTGCAACTCGATTCCATATGGGTGATACAGGATAGAAAGGCCACTGAGGCCTACTGTGAACACTTTGCAAAGATATTGTAGAAACACACGAACCATGAAATTATGAAATCGTGCAACAAGAAAATGTTCACATTTAATTGTTAATTTGTGAGTTGGATAAAAATAATACATTTGTAAAATATTTGTGTGTTAAAGGCAATCTGGAGAGAAAAAATTTAAATAATCAGTGACTTGCTATGAAATATTTCCTTTTTTGTTTCTAACATTAATTTTTTTTGTTTAAGATTTACATTTTATTTGGCATAGTGTATGCCAAATTCACATGTCCCAGAATGCCGCATGGGAAACAGGGCAATTTGTAATTAACGATAGGCTCACCACCATGAGAAAGACCGCAAAGGTCTTAGACCGCAAAGGTCTAGGGGAGAGGATGTAGCCTAACGGCTAGGGTGGTTGACCTCAAATCTGGGGGAACCGGGTTTGAGCCTCGGCAATGACGCTCAATATCCTGTGATTCTGGGCAAATCACTTAATCTCCCTGTGCCTAACAAAAATGAGTGTGTCCTTGTGTAAGCAACTGGTGCTCATGTAAAGTGCTCTGATACCCGATACCTTCGGGTCAAGTTCACGCTATATAAAACTCCGGAAACAAAAAGTCAAAATGCATTGGTGCAGTCACTTGTGTGTGACAATAAAATAATATTAAGACAAGTTCCTGTAGTGCAGCGGTTGTTTGTTTGGAGGAAATGTACATGGGAGGTTCAGTCTTCCTTCTCTGCCGCACCAGCTGAGGCGTGCACACTCTGATAATCAATGACCGCTTTGCTAGCTACTATTTATATATATAAAACATATACATGCATATATATATATCTATAAAGTTCCGAGCTAAACTTTGCTAGAAAAACAGACATTTGAGGTGAGCAGATTCAGAGTGTCGCTTGTATTGTAGGGTGCTCTATACCAGAGCTGCTTCCCACCTAAACTTGGGAACCACCCAGAGTTCTCTGCTTCTTTTTGCATAATTTATGCATCACTCTAACCCTAAAAGGGTTTTGTTTTGACTAATACTGGTTGCTCCCTTGTGTCTGGAGAAAGCTAAAGATCTCAGTAGAGCTATAATGATAGTGAAACATAAGCCAGGGTTTGCTTATATTCATTCCAGGTTGGCTTGGATGCCATTTATACAACTCCAAAGCTGTCATACTGTGCCTGGAGTGGTAAAATGCTTTTGTTATTTTACAGCTCAGTGTGGATGGCACTGTGCTAATCCTATGCTTAAAGACTTTGCTGTAGAAATGGCAAAATACTTTGGGGCTTATTTATGATGGCTTTGCATCATGCTTGCATCCCCGAATTGGTACATGCACGGCGCAAACCTCTCAGTCATATTTATGAAGCCATGTGTGGCTTTGAATGACTTCACAAATATGGAGTAATGCAATGCAGCACAAATCACTGCATTACATATATATATATGTGTGTATATATATATAGATATATATATACACACTCACATGTCCTATCACATACTAGAGACTCACAGGTAGGTTGTCAGTACCAATTGTAATTACACCTAATTGCCATATACCTGTTACACAAAGCACTGGCCTTGGGCCTGGTTAGCAGAGGCCAGAGCACAATCAGAGTAGGTAACCACCAGTATCAGTCCAAAAATGGGGGTGATCAGGGCAAAAAGGATGTCTTTCTCACATACATATATATATATATACACACACACACACACATACATATTTGTATATATATATTTATATATATATTCACTGAACAGACCTAAGGTTACAGGGATGATATAGTTAAGCTCAGATTTCACTTGTACAAAACCAGCAAAATTCAGCTTTTATAGTTAGTGAGCTAACTATAACTCGCGCCCCGTAATAAACTGCTTCTGACTTTACATATTATATTACTCATAACATGGTCAGTGACATCACTGATGACATCTCAAATGACATCACCCATGACATAACTGATGACATGATCCAGTGACTGTGAGTGTTTTTAAAAATGTTATGAGGGTTTAATATATATACCAAGGGGTATTGGTGAATCAGTGGGTGTATGGGTGCCTTTATGGGTGATTCAGTGGGTGTGTGACTGTATAAGTGAGTGATGACGTTTCTCAGTGAATGTATGGGTGAGTGACTGATTGTGTGAATGTCTGTATCAGTTGGTGTCTAAGTGGCTGTAGGGGTGTGCTAGTAGGTACATGAGTAGCTGTATGGGTGAGCGATTGGTTGTCTGAGTACCTGTATGGGTGTGTGAGTGTCTGTGTGGATGGGTGTAGTGGCATGTGACTGACTGTATGGATGAGTGAGTGAGTGGGTGAGTCAGTGGCTGTATGGGTTAGTGAGTGCGTGTGTGAGAGACTGTATGGTTGAGCGAGTGTGTGTATGACTGTTTTGGTGAATGAGTGAATGTGACAGTGGTACGTGGGTGAGTAACTGCATATGGGAAAGGAAGTATAGTGTTGGGATATATGAATGACTGTATGGATGAGTGAGTGATTGTGAGAGTGGCTGTATGGGTGAGTGTTTTCTTGTGTAAATGACTGTATAGGTGAGTGAGTGCATGTTAGTATCTGTATGGGTAATTGAGTGGGTGGGTGTGTAACTATACGGGTGTGTAAGTGGCTGTGTGATTGACTCTATGGGTTAGGGAGTAGATGTGTGAGTAGCTCTATGGGTGACTGACAGTGATATCATTTGAGTGATGTGAGCAGGGATGTCACTGACCATGTCATGAGTAATGTAATATGTGAAGTCATAAGCAGGACATAGCAGGGGTGCGATTTATAGTTAGCTAACTAACTATAATGGCTGAATTTCACTGTTTTTGTACAAGTGAAATAGGAGTCTAACTATAACGTCTCTGTAACATTTGTTTTTTTAGTGAATTTCTAAGGTTTTTTTAGATGGTGATTCCTAACTATAACGTCCTTGTAACCTTTGGTTTTTCCAGTGAATTTCGATGGTTTTTAAGTAGTAGTCGCGTTTGCAGAGTGGTGGAGAAAGGGGGCTGGGCCTCCAACCAGCTCTCAGGGATCCCACAATGTAGGACTTACAGGAGGTACCAGGAGGGCTTCTTGGCCCCCAAGGTCCCTCAGGAGTAAAGTGGACAGGGACATTATAGTTAGGAAATAGAATTTAAAAAATCTTAGAAATTCACTGAAAAAAACAAAGGCTACAGGGACATTATAGTTAGGAAATAAAAATTAAAAAACCTTAGAAATTCATTGAAAAAAACAAAGGTTACAGGGACGTTATAGTTAGGCTCAGGTTTCACTCACACAAAACCAGTGAAATTCCTCAGTTATAGTGTGCTGAGCTGGTGCACTATTAGTAGGGGGATGAAGTCCTCTTAGCTATTGAGGGTCCTTGAGGGCAACTACCACTCCGGTTACCTCCAGTAGGACCCACACAGTTGGATTGCTGAGAGGTCCCCTTTCTCCACCACTCTGCAAACGTGCCTCATGGCACACTACTGGTTGTAGAAAAAAGTCCACTTTAATCCTGAGGCCCTCGGGAGTAAAGTGGACTTCATCCCCCCATCAGCAGTGCGCAAGGAGGTGCATTCACAGAGAGGTGAAGAAAGGGGGCAGGTTGGCGGCAGTTTTTTGTTTGTTTATTATTTCTTAATTTTTTAGGAAGGTGACTCATGGCCCCCTTCCCTGGGCCATTTTGGGCCCCTGGGACCCTACCCCCCCAGGCCAACCCTTTTTCTATGGGGAGGCAGGCCATGTGGCCCCCCTCTCCGGGTCGATTTTGGCCCCGGAAACCCCATCCCGGGGCCAGGACTACATTTTTTTTATTTGTTTTTACTTTTTTAATGGGAGGGGGGTCGAGTGGCACCCCTCCCTGGCTGATTTTGGCCCTGGGGACCCCATCCTCTGGGGCCAGGCCTCCTCTTTTTCAATTTAAAAAAAAATAATTGATGGGAGGGTGGACGTGCGGCACCCTCCCAGGCCGATTCGGGCCCCAGGACAACATTTCCCAGAGCCCGGCCTCTAGTCTGGGTGCGCTTGTAGTTCCCGCCATGCCATAGCAAACAGCAATGTCTGGGGTAGGCACACCGGGACATTGCGGGAGCCGGCCCTGGGGGGGTGGCAGTCCCCTGGGCCAGCTATGGCTCCAGGAGGGGGGACTTGCAAATGCAAATGCCAACGGGAATGCTTTGATTGGCTGGACCCAACCTGAACAGAAGGTTATGCCGCCATTTTATCTATTGGGAACGGTTCTTGGGGCTGAAAGTTTGTGTGAAAGCCCACATTAGGGGTCAGGGTGGAGATGCTCTGACCCCATGGTTGAGAAATGGGGGTGTTAGTGACACAAGTTGTGTCCAAAATTGATTTTTTTTAATTGTGCACGACATGCGCGATGACACCACGACCGTCAGCGCGTCCTCCCATGTACTGTCACAGGAACGTCGCTACTCTCGTGATGTCATCGCGAATTTTGGTGGAAATATGAAAAAAATATAGCAGTGAATCATTAATACGCATTGTTATAGAGATATTGAGACTCTGATAAATGTTTTTATAGAATGAGTTATATAGTGAGTTATGTACTGTGATGGTTTGAATTAATTATATAGTTATCATTTTTTAATGTGGCGGTGGCTATTGAATTTCTGCTATTGCTTTGAGCTTTCACAACATAACCGCGGGGATCGCGATGACCAAAGTCATTGCGATCTCGGGCCTCACCGCGAGAACCAAAAATAGGTTTTAGAGATGGTTGTTCTGGAGATACACTAGAAAAACATGAGTTTGAAGTGTACAGTAATAAACCCCTAATTTGTAAAATACTGTAATATGTGTGCATATATGTATTTTCACTGGAAAAGGCGCGATCGTCGCGGGTCATTGCGGCATCCCAAATAACCGCGATAATGGAAAATAGGTCTCAAAGATGGTTTTTAAAGCAACTTAGTAGAAAAATATGAGTTTAAACTTGAATTGAAAGAAGCATGTATATAGTAATATGTGTAGGGCAATGTTCAGAATGGATTTTTTTTACATATTATTTTTGGATGTGTTGGGGGCCATTGAAAGTCTGCTTTTGTTCCCCATTTTTGCGACGTGTCCGTGGAGATCGCGATGTTGTCGCAAATATCCCTAAAAACTAAAGAAAAAAAAGCCCTTTAGAAAAAAACTTCACAATATTTCGGGTACTAGGGTGGCTTCGACAAGAGCTGTTGCGTTGGTTGTGTGTATATGGCTGCTGTACATAAGACCGGATGCAGAGTTTAAGGTTACTTAGAAACACCCTGTTGCTTTCATCTGTAAAGTGCACTCCATCATTTCTATAAATTCCATGCATGGCAAAATGCACATTGTTGTATAGATACAGCCCATGCGATGGTCTCTGAGGAATGCAGAAACAGTTTTATTAACATGTTTCCTGGCTTTGTCAATCTGTGGACAGAATTGATTAGACCACTTCCATTTGTCTTTGGCATATATTTGGGTACATACTTGTGGCCTACTGGTTCCACTGGGTTTCTAGGTACACTGAGCTAAGACTGTATTGGGGGGGAGGGGTGTTTAAAAAGTTGAGGAGTAATGACATAATTTAAGTAATGGCAAATGTTAATTTTCAACTTAGGACTATGTAATAAACTGTTGTGTAGTATTTAAATTCCAGAAAAATGGAGCTAGATATAGGTTCGAACTCCCATTTTTGTTTCGCGATGACTCTGCGCTTATCGCGAAGACATTGCGCAAAATGTGCCGACAGGAACCTTGTTTTGAAAGAGAGGGAAAGGGTTAACAGATGCTAACCATTCACAAGTGGAGATGCAGTAGTCTACAATCAAAGACATGATTTCATTTGCTGCTTTTCTCATGATGATAGAGTGGAAAGTTGAAGAGGTTGCCATTGTAGAGTTGCTTTGTATGAGTGTCATATGCCGGTGCAGGCCCATTATCATTTTTCCTATGTTAGCATTAGTGCTTTGCAAGCTGTCCTCGGCTTTGCACACGGGCCCTATCAGGCTTATTTGTTTTATATCATAGTGTACTTTCACACAAAACACACTATTGTTATCCCTCTGTTCTTTTCCTGGGATTTAGTCTGCGCATGTAGACAAGGTCGAACAACAATGCCCCATGTTATTCTGTTCTGGTTAGGCTTCAGCAAAAAGACAAAAACATGCAAATGCAGCTGTTGTTTGGGAACACATACTTTTGTCATATAGGTATGCACAAATAGGTTACACACACGTGGAGAGGGATCTTTCCAGGGAAAAGATCGTGACAAGCATCTCAGATGAAGAACTTTCATCTGTGTATACTGAGGTACGGGGTCTGCTGCTAACACCAAGAGATCTTCTGATATATAATCATTTTGCTTCCTTCTGTATAAGGGGAGGGAGGTTAAGTAATACTGTTGTATTTAATGACTGCTCCATTTATGATTTATGGACTCCTTGCTATGCCAACAATATTTGTGTTAGGCATTTTCCTACTTGTTGTGGCACGTATACTGCATACCAGAGCACGATAGTTAAAATAAACATTTTAAACTTTCCTCGTGTCTCTCTCAGACCTTATTGTGGACGAATATGGGTGTGTTAGCGAAAGAATGTGTCCTGCAACCGCGATTCCTGAGAGCGTCGGGAGTGTTGTATTCTGGGGTGTTTAATCACTTGCTCCTCTGTGAGTGAGTAGGATGGCAATTGAGACACTATAGCTAGTTGGTCCTGGGCTCATGGGTACTCAGGTGGTAGGATGTATCAGTCCCTGCCTACTAAGGCCCCATAATCCCAAGCATAGTACTGTGACTCCGCAGAATCTCAGCAACAAGTGATGCATCATTCTTGGTTTTTACAAATCTTAACAGTGTCAAAACTATCCAGAAAGAGCTAAAACAACAATATAATCTACTAACTCAATTCACTGGTATGTATATAACTTTGTAATTATTTTAAAAATGTACATTAGAAATGAAGATGTATATGGGAGTTTGATTAAAAGGAGTATCACAGTGATGTGAAAAAAAATATAAAATGAACTGTATCTATTAGAGGGTATGTGTTTAAGAGGTTAATGGTGAATGCTTTGGGAAGTAAGAGAAAAATGAATTAGTGCCTCCTTATTGCATTGTGTATTTTATTGAAAAATAACAGTATATTCTTGTGGAAAGCTACAATAAGAAACTAAGAATGTTTTAAATGTCTAAACATCATGTGCAGAATAAATACATCTTTTATCTGCATTCTGGGAGTTGTAGTACTTTTAGTAACATTATTTAACAGGAATAGTGTAGTGAGAAATAAAAGATGAGAGCATGTTGTCCGCCTGTATATGAATTAGAAAGAAGTAACACTTGTTAGGTTTATATTGGGAAGTGTCTTTCAATGTGGTTTTTAACTTATATGACCACTTTGCATATGCTTATATGGTGATATATGGTTTTTGTGCTTGCACATAACTATATATACGGTGGGACATTTGATTTTACTTTAAGATGCAGAGAGGTATATATTTTTGGAAAGATAGCTTGAAGGTGTACATCTATTAAGAAATCGCATATATGTTTACATGGTGATATATGTTCTTTAAGGCTGATGAAAATTTCATGTATAAGGTGAGGGTAGTGTTTTTTTTTAAACATGGTTTGTTTAAAATTGAGGAGGATTAATAGTGCAGAATGCCTCAAGAGTTATTGTGATAGCTTCATTTCGGGTGTAACTTTTGTTTGAGATATGCTGAATATATGTTTTAGAAGCAGAGGAAGTATTTGAGAAATGATGTAGGTATGCCACTTGCAACAGGTTTTGTACTTTGAAAGTTTTCAAAATGCTGTTTTCTGTCTTAGAAACTTAATGATGCATGTGCACGCTCAGTAACAAAGCAATGTATGCTTCTAGAGAGCCATGTATGCAATTATATATCAAGTGTAATACCTAGATTTCACTCACACATAGCTCAGAAGAAAAGCATATATACAGTAAAACAAGTAGCTTGATACTGAAAGAAGGAGATAACCAATGAGTCAGAGATATAGTGACAACTGTTATGTATCTGACAGCAATGAAAGTACTTTCACAGTCAGTCAGGCAGTATTCAGGCACTCATGAAATCACCCAGTCAATACTCAGGCAGTCATCAAATCAGTGATTCACTATCCATGGAATTATTCAATTACCCAGACACTACACATGTGCTCTTGCAATCAGGCAGGCAGAAATCATGTAGTCATTGAACTATGCAGGCACGACGTATACATTCATCTAATCACCTAGGTACTAACTATTGACGTATACCATTAAAAGGCTGTAACTATGCAATCATAATAATATTTGCACAGAACCTGTGCAGCCATCTAAACACCGACCTACAAAACATGTAGTCATTGAAATACTGAGGCACAAACGTGCACTGATGAACCACTCAGGCACTACTCATGCACTCATCTAATTACATAGAGAGTACCATTGTAGTGGACCTACAGTAATAGTCTTACACTAATACAATCACCCCATCAGTACACTTACTTTCATCCAATCTCTCAAGCTTCAACAATGGAATCACGCAGTCACAAAGCCACTAGTCATTCATGCATCTAATTAGCCCGGCACCACTGATGCACTTATTCAATTCTCCCGGCACTACCCATGTAGTTATCTAAACATCCAGGCACTACCTGTTCACTCAACCAAAAACAAATGGGCAGCAGCTAATCACTGAAACACTTATTGCACTCATCCAATAGGCTAGGTGCTGTGCATGGGCTTAAACAATCATGTATGCACTATCCATACACTCTATAAATCACCTATATATTATGTATGCACTCTTGCAATTATCCAGGCACTAGAATTGCACTAATTTAATCATCCCAACAGTATCTATGCATGTATTGAATTATTGAAGCATTAATCACTCACATTTGTTTAATCATTCAGGCTCGACTCATGCATTCATCCAAACATCCAGATACTAGTGGTATACTCATGCAAACACACAGGCAGTAAGTATGCAGATATGGAATGACCCATGGAGTTGTGAAAAAGTCAGTGAATCATCTACGCACTACTTGTATTCTCATGGAATAACCTAGCCACTACCTACGCACTCATTCAATCTTCCAGGGAGTGTTGATGTATTCAACCACAAACCCATGTATTTACAAGTTTTACTGAGGAATATGTAGTCTTTTAGAACCATGTGAGGAATTATATATGCAACCTGTCACACATTCTTTGCAAGTACTTGGAAGAATTAGTAAGATATATGGTTGGATATGGATTAATGTGCAGATTTTAAATGCAGCATTTACCAAAATTTTAATCTGATACATTTAAGCAGAAAAGTACTGAGATACTAAATACACCAGTGACACAGTGGTAGAGAGGAAGTAAATAGCTCTTATGGTGTGTTTTTGGATTTACAGTGTTGAGACACTCTATGTACTTCTACACTTGGGTAATGTGGCGCAGAGCCGCAAGCCATTTGGCTGTGCCGTGCTGCATTACTTTCAAAGCACAGGGATGCGTTATACGTACAATATGATGAATCCCTGTGCTCTCCCCTGCGCTGGTGCACAACTGGCTGTCATGCTCCAATGGAGGCACCCTTGCAGCATGGTGCAAGGGTGCCTGTGTCGCAGGGATGATTGTTTTTGTGCAGGAAGGCACACCTTCCTGCACAAAAACAATCAAGAGAAGTGTTTTCTTCTTTCTATGTGTTCTGCAGAATGCAGCATGCATAGAAAGAGGAAACAAAGAGGAGAAATAAAAGTATTTCTCCTTGTGCCTCCCTAGACCTCCCCTGGGGAGGCGTAGAATTCTGATGTATTCTCAGGTGTACGAATCGTTGTAAATCTGGGAATGTGGCAAAATGCATCGGTGTTGCGTGGGTAGACCCACAGCAAAACCCATGGCACGCTCCTTTCACACAAAATGCTGCGTGAAAAGGGCCCGTATTTACAAGGCCACGGAAAGCCACGCAGAGTGGCTGTACGTGGCCTTGTAAATATGGAGCATCACACTATGCCAATGGTGTGACGCTTTGGCATATGGAGCTTGTAAATACGCTCCCTCGGCTTGATGTTCATTTTAAAATTGACTACAGAAGGGATAAACTGGTCTTTCACCATGTATAAGTTAGAAGTGAGATATGGTGCCGCTGTGTTGTAGGACAGAGTGCTAAAATGTTAAAAGGTAACTAATAAATAAAGTTTGGTCTTTTGCTTTGGGTTTGCTGTATTGAAGTAAGTGCATATAGTAATATAGCTAGGCTCATCTGTAGATTTAAAACTCTGTCATACCATAAAAACTGTTTTTGTATTATGTGTAAGTCAGTACTAAAGTAGTTTGTATGTTGGCTAGGGCAAAAATGTAAATAGTCCTGTTTTTTTTACAGAACAAGATATACATAACTACACACAATTCGAATGCCTACAAAAGCTCAGACAAAAAAGCAACAGAAGCAACTTCAGTATCTCTGCAGATATGAGTTACAAAAAGGGCAAAATGCAGAAAAAGTACTGCAAGTAAAAAGAGCGACTGGTAAGAGGACAAAGTGATTTCTTAAAAATATATGTGGACATTTGCAAAGATTACAAAAAAAAGAAAATACCATTATGATTATGAGAAACAACAAGAGTGGACAAAGTGTACATTGGAAGAAGAGAAAAGATTGTAACAAACATGGACACAACATAACCAGGAGACAGAAGCAGTTTAAGGAAATAAGAGCCAGGATGTTTCATAGTAGAGTGGATGTAAATTTAGTGAGAAATTTAAAAAAGTGTAAAAGAAGGAGAGATGCAGTGAAACAGAAAGAATGAGCTGAGAGAGTAATTAATAAGGCCTTTTGCTTTGAAGAGGAAGCTTTTCATTTTGATTCTAAATAGAATGAAGGCTTTTGACAAAATAGTGTTGTGCATGAGGAGACAAAACCAGAAGAAAAGATTAGTGATTGGAAGCAACTTTAGTACAGTTTTTAGTGGAGAATGGATACATACTTCTTGTACAGAGCCTTTATTTAATGAAGAAAGCTATATCCAGGATAACAGATTAGTTCATGCTATTGATCAAAGAGGACGATGTTAAGAAATGAAAAATGGTAGTCCTATAGCAAAAGAGGTGATGGTACCTAGAAATGTAGAAGAAGTTATTGCAGAAGAGGTACAAGGAAGGCGTAGTCAGGGTCCAGTATACAAATGAAATTGTAGGTGTTTGTAGTATTAGACAGCAATCCATTTACATGTTAAGAAAATTCCAATGTATCTTTTCAAGGTGAAGTTTAAAACACAAAATAAGTTATACCACGCAACAATGCAAACCTTAGTAAGGAGGCTGTACTATGTGAAAACTCCTGCTTTGTGTTTAGGAGAAATTAATAGAGCACTTTTGCATGGTAGTGTGGCAGACATAGAAAAGGTTTGTGCTGATGTGCAGTTTAATTTTTTTGGTTCTGAGCAGGATTCTTGGGAAAATGAAGAGTTGTTAAGAGGAGGAGTTGCAGAACAGGACACACATATTACAGAAGAGATTACAAAAGTTAACACAGTGTTGTCTAAAAAACCAGAGTATGTTTGTATGTGTTGTCAATGTACTTACTAGCAGATTTAAACACGGACTGTTGACTTATCTTTAAAAAGTGAAAAAGTAAATAACAATAATTGGCAAATGTTACCTGTGTATTTATTTTTAGAGGGACGGTTGAGTTGTCTATACGGCAAGTTACATGGGCGTAGGAAGTGTGGGAGATGTGGGGGATATATCCCCCCCAGAGTTTGGAGTGGGGGGGACATGGGGGACAAGGGTGGGGGGGACAAGGGGACAAAATAATTTCCCCTCTCCATTCTGTGATTCGCAGGGCCATTAGCGCATGAAAGCGCTACCTAGAATGGCCCTGCACTTGACCTGTGACCTGCCTCCAGTTGCCTGTGATCAAGTGTGAAACGCCCATAGGACTAACAGGGCTTTACCCCTCCTCCTCCTTCCGTCCTGTACTCAGCAGGGGCTGCTGTAGCATGAGCTGCTGTGGGCTGGGCAGTGTCTGGAGTGTTATCTTCACACCTGAGTTTTTAACAGGTCTTTAAAAGACCGTTTACATCCCTTTGGCACTGGTTATGGAGGCTTTGTTTGTTTTGTTCACTGGTTCCAGTACCCCCTGGGTCTTGTCTCTAGTGTGTATATAAGAAGACACAAACGCTTGCAAATATCATACAAAAAGAAATACGTTACATTGAATATCAACATGTTCAGCACGCCATTCTATTGCTCAAAGGGAAACTCTCTCTCTTTATTGAGTGAACTGCATAAAGTTTGCCTTGCTGTTAAACGAAGAGAGAAACAACTTTCAAACAGTTATCTTTCAGAAAAATTAACCACTGTCTCATAGTCAAATCAAAGACGTGGTAAGGGGTCCATGGCAGAGAGAAGGTCATAATGTGATGATGTCAGGCGGTTCCTGATCCAGCGGCCATTTTTACAGGCACTGTCTTAGGAAAGGTTGCAGAGATATTCCGGGGATGCTAGGAGCAGAGTTTCGGTATTTTATGTTTTCCCTCCTCGCCATAGTCATCCTCATCTTGCACAGTCAAGTACAGTGGCTTGCAACATTCCGGAGTTGCAAGTGGTACTGCGGTACAGGATTCGGCTACCAGAAGGAGAGCTTTAATGCTACATACACCTCACTTTCCACTGCCACTTCCGACTTCATGGATTTCTTTGCTCGGGCAGTCATGTTTGGTTTGATCCACTGAAATCCAGGTTCGCTTATGGTGTAGCCGAACCTGCTGACAGAAGGGGACCTTTGTAATGCAATAATCATTTTTGAATGTAACCTGTCCAAACGATCCATTCAAAATCACTGTGTCAGTTTCTCAAAATTCACAAGACACTTTAAAAAAAAATCAAACTATCAGATGCTTATGTCATACATTGGGCCATATTCTCAAGAACGGCGATAACATTATCGCCGCTTTAGCGGCAGGAAACTGCAGCTAAAGTGATGATAAAGCCCCTTATTGCCGCTTTAGCGGCAGTTTCCTGCCGCTTTAGCGGCAGTTTCCTGCCGCTAAGCGGCGATAATGTTATCGCCGTTCTTGAGAATATGGCCTATTGTGTTTTAATAGAAAGTCAACTACCTACATCACAATGCTTTTTTGTCGCAAAATGTATATATCTTTAAAATGTGATACCTAAAAGTCATGTCTTGTGCCTTTATCTTTCTGTCATGTGCAGCTAAGCGAGCTGGCTAGCAGAGCTTGTTGAAGGCCCACACTGTGGCCTACTTTTCACCCTGTGCTTCCTGGGTCTGCTCTCTGAAGATGGAGAGGGCTCCAAAGTGCTGCATCCGTGCGCAGCCTCGGCAGTGTGCTGGTAAGCTCCATGCATCGCTACAGAGGGGAGGTAACCTGGCCAGAGGGCCTCTGCTGCCGCCACATCTGACCTAGGGCAACGGGATGCCTGCACGACAATATGGCAGCCCGCCTTCCTGGGCCTGCTGGTAACCTGTGGCCTGTACCAGGAGCTCATCACCTTCTTAACACACAAGAGACTCCCCATGGTGGCATTCACACTCAGGGACCTGTCCAACCTATTCATGGGCCAGAAGATCTTCCAGATCCCCAACTCAGCTTCAACCCCCTGGTGGATGGTGGCAGCGCACTGATTACCGGTCCTCTGAAGTCCTGTTAGTGGACCTGCCGTGGAGCCTGTGCACCTCTGGCTCTGTGACTTGCTGTAAGTATTTAAATTCCTAATTGGGCATCGTGTACTGCAAGGACCCTGAGCACGAGGTGCCGAAGCTGCAAGATGAGTGCACATATAAGGGACTACAGTGGGGAGCTGGCTCACCTGCACACTGCTACTTGTCCTCGGGGTGGCATCCAAGGTCACCCCCATTATGTGCATTCATCGCAGTCCTAGTGGCTGACTCTGGGTGAGAGGTGGCCAGAGCACCATTGGGCATGGAACCCATCTTCCCTCCACCCAGGATGCTAATGCTGAAACAATCATGAGCATAGGAAGTGTGGGGGACATGGGAGTTATATCCCCTCCAGATTTTTGAGTGGGTGACACGGGGGACAAGGGTGGGAGGGACGAGGGGACAAAAGAGTTTCCCCTCTCCCTTCTGTGATTCGCAGGGGCATTAGCGCACGCAAGCGCTACCCAGAATGGTCCTGCACTTGACCTGTGACCTGCCTCCAGTTGCGTGTGATCAGGTGGGCAACACCCATAGGACTAAAAGGGCTTTATTGACCCCTCCCCCTTCTGTCCTGTACTCAGCTGGGGCTGCTGTAGCTTGAGCTGCTGTGGGCTGGGCAGTGTCTGGAGTGTTATCTTCACACCCGAGTTTTTCACAGGTCTTTAAAAGACCATTTACATCCCTTTGGAACTGGTTAAGGATGCTTTGTTTGTTTTGTTCACTGGTTCCAGTACCCCCTTGGTCCCCACTCTGCCTATTGACTATTCCCTACATTTGTATTTTATTTGTACTGTCACTGTGGGAGAATGCATTTTGTAAAAAGGCATCTTACGAGTAGGGATGTCATTTTCAAAAGAAAAACACCGGCCATTTGTTGCTGTTTAAAGAGTGTGTAAAGGCCTCATCTTGAAACTAAATAGGGCTGTATATAAAATGGTAGCCATTCATTTGAAACATGACTTTTCTGTCTTTGTTTCCTTTTGTTTAGTTAAACTTAAACTGTAATTATTAGTCATGAGCATTAATGCAGCCCTATAACACATTCAAAAGTGCTTTCTATTTGTATTTGCTGTTTGAAGTATGCACAGATCAGTGCTAATAATTCCTGCTGTAGGTGATTTTGCTTATTTTTGTACTGGCTGGGACAGCAAAATACCGGTGATGCAGTAGAAATCCGATCAGCTGGCAACCCTAATGAGGAGACTGAAAGTTTGTTGCAGGATCAGCACATTTATTTCCTCCAGCCTCCATCCCTGATTGATGCCATAATAGCAATAGTTTAACGTATCTGAAACCCCACGCCAGTTGTCAATACAATGCTAAGTGACTCCGGGTGTCTTGGTGTACATCCTGCATTCAGACAACTCACTCCTCATTCTAATCACTCACCCTTCACTTTCACGCTCACCCTGCATTCACAGCGATCACAGTGCTCACCATGCACTCACGTCGTTCACCCTCCTCCTAACCTGCACTCATGAGCACACCGCTCATCCTGCACGCACACTCCACTCCACTCACTTGTCACTTTCACTGCTCACCCTACACTCACAGCGATCATACTGCACTCACGATGTTACCCAACACTCACACCATTCTTCCTCCTCTTACCCTGTGGTAATACAAGCATACCGCCCACCTTGCACTTACAGTGACCACACTGCACTCATATCCCTCTTCATAAACTCACGCTGTTCTCCCTCCACTTACCCTGCGGTCACATCAGCACACCGCTCACACTGCACTCACAGTGATCACACTGCACTCACACCACTCAGCATGCACTCATGCTTTTCACCCTGCACTTACAAGAGCACACCACTCACCCTTCACTCATATAACACTTCACTCACCTGTCACTCTCACTGCTCACTTTGCAATCTCACTCAAACAAGCACATTTCCCACCATGCATTCATTCCTCCCACTCTGCGCTTTCAACCCGCACCCAAACTCATATGTCACATCACTCACCCTGCAGTCACTCCTCTCACCCTATTCTCACACTGTCACATTACTCACTGTGCACTCACATAGGCACTCCTGTCACTCACACAGCTCACCCTTCACTCACATCTTCACTCACATGGGCACAGCCCTAACCCTGCACTCACACCACACAAACAAGCACTGCACTCACCCTGGAGTCACACCACTCACCCTGCACTTCCTCTTCTCACCCTGCACTCACACTGACAAACCTCTCAGCCTGAATTCATACAGGCACTCTGTTCATCCTGCCTGCACACAGGGACAATAGTCTGCCAGAACTCTTAGGGAAACACCACTCACTCTGCACTAAGTCCTCTCACCATATACTCACCAGTCACACTCACAGATCACCCTTCACTCTCGCTGCTCATCCTGCACCACACACAGGCACACCACTCATCCTGCATTTAACCTGCTCACACCAACCTGCACTCTCTCCTCTCACTCTGCACACACTCCTCTCACCCGACACTCATATGGGCCCTCCTGTCACAATGCATTCATGCAGCTCACCTGACACTCACATCTGCACATTTTTCACCATTTGCTCATACCACTCATGCTGCATTCACTCACACTATTTACCATCACCCAGCACTTACATGAGCACACCTCTTATTCTGCACAAACAAAAATTACACAACTATCAGGAATCAACACATATTTCTACAAAAGCACCCATAGAATACCTGCTCTTTCCTTGCCTACTTAAGATGCCTACTTAAGATGCCTACTTAATTTCATCTTCAACAACGGGGCTGGTGAAAGAGGAGAAAGTGGACTGAGAATGTGGGATGGCACAAGGAGGGAGACTAGGGTTGAGGCTTTGGGGTGCTCGATCGAGGATCGTGTGACATCTTCAGCCATTCCTAGCTTTCCATTCACCACAATGCTTTATTCCGGGACACACATTTTGTTTTACCTTGCAAGTTGGGTCTCAAAAACCCCAAAATGTAAAGTGTTACTGGATGAAATCCATGGTTGCTGAAGAAGTCAACCACTTTATAAGGTCGGTTGAATGCTGTGATATTACATGTTAGAATGTGGATTTGTTCATTTTCAATACTGTAACCACTTGAGCCACGTGTGATATCAAATATAAGCCCTGCACAGCTATTTTAAGGGAGTGCACTTTTCATTCACATCATACTTGTAACAACCATCGACAAGGTAATATCTTATTATTTTTTAAAAGCTTATACAGAATATGTTTTTATTAAGTTTCACTAAAAGGCAAGGCAGGTATAGCAGAAGCAGCAGGGCAAGCTTTTCTAACACAAAAAAGCAAATTGACTAATGGTAGTGTGAGTGGCAATGTGTCTGTGTGTGAGTGTGACAGAGTACTTAGGTATGAAAGAGTGCAAGAGATATAATGAGAATGTGTGTGTGAGAGAATGTGTGTGTGTGTATGTCTGTGTCTGTGTGTGTGTGCTAAGCATGCTGATGGTTTGGCATATTGGAGGTTATTCTCACCTTATGGACAAGAGCACTAATCGCATATGTTTGAGAGATGTTACCTATGGCAAACTGTAGGCCCTGATATGCTTCTTTGAAGACACCATCATTGGCTGTGGAGACTCGAGCTGTCTAACTGAGAAAGCCGCTAACCCAGCCATACGCAGTGGCAGGGACACAGAACACGCGCCACCACACCTGGTCGGTGGCCTTGACATAATGCACGTAATTCTTAGCATATGGGGTGAATTCATAGCAAATGTTGTAACTGATATTTGTGGTAACTCTTGCCTTAAGATTTCCTGTACTCATTTTATAGGGGGTGTCAATGGCAAAATACTGACCCTTGTATACCGGAGGGAATTTTTAGAGGTACCCATGACTGTGGCTGAAGTATCCAGGGTACATTTCTGGCACTGTCATATTAAATAAACTCCTTGGCATAAGGGGCTCACCCATGAAAAAATGAGGACCTTGGTATAGTGGAAGTTATTTCTGACTTAAGACATTTGAAAAAAATATCTGATCTACTAGGAAAAGCCAGGTTTCCCTGGTGCACCATTAAAGTACTGAACTATTTCATTAATGCCCTATAAGGGTCTGCAGTTTTAGAAATGTGATCCCTAAAATTTCAGAAATTCTCAGAGGAGAAGTATACTCTCCCTTAAATCATCTACAAGAACTATGTTAAATTGTTTTGCCTGCTAGATTTGGGGAAGTATTACACCCCACCACTTGAATAGATCTTTTTCCTCATATAATGGCTAGAGGTTAGCTCTGACCCCATTTCTGGAAATGTTTGTCCTGCCCCACAGCTGGGAACAGGACTGGCTTTAGGGCGGTGCAACCGGTGCAGCCACACCTGGCATTGACTTTGGTGAGGGGCACTTTGTTTAAAAATAAGTTTTGGTTTAAAAGCACATGAACTTCCTTGAGCATAAGGCAGTTTTCAGGCAACAATAAACATGACAAGATAATTCTGGTGATTTATGTTCCTACTAGTGAGCGTTCCGAATTTTGTCTAGTGGAAGTTTTGGATCATCGTAAAGTAGCGCAAAGGGTTAATTTGCCTGCTGCATAAAATGTGTACCATGCAGATCACAGAACTGAGTGTGAGTGAACTATGAGTAGCACTATAAAAAATATACATGATTTTTCCACATTTGGTCTAATTACTTAGTGAATGTAAGAAACAATAGAGCATACATGCAAACTGTGACTACATGCCTGCCTTTCTCAATATTTCACTTCAAAACAATGCAATTGTATTTGTTCAATGGGTGTACGGTCTCACGCAACGGGCGATTTGTATAGGGTCACTGGAAAGTCCACAAGGTTGTCCCTGTCCCCCCCAGAAATGTAGTGTCTCCTACGCCCCTGCTAGTTAGGCTCACAAAGCTTTCACATAACATTCACTTTGGGCGTGCACAAAATATGCAGAGGTTAAAAAATGGGTGTGTGCACACAGGAAGTAGAGAACATGGAGCGTTACTAGGCATATGTGCACCAGAGCTTCCGGAGGTCAGACAGAGATTGTGTGCACACACCTTGAGGATGGGGTCTGACAGAGTCACACAGAGCATGGGGGGCAGGGGCTGGGAAGGCAAAGACTGTGGATTTGGGATGGAAAAGACGGTGGATAAGTAAAATGATTCTGGGAGAGTGCATGGGCCCTATATGTACTCACGCAGATTTGGAAGTAGATTTGTGAGATCATGGGGTGGGCTGCGCTGCTCGCTTAAGCGGCTAGCGGGGTATGTGAACAGAGCCCAGTCGGGCGGGTGGCATATGGACGTGCGCCTAGAAGTGCATGGAGGGCAGATGTGCCCATAGAGCTGGGTGGCACAGACTGTGGTTGGGTTACTTGAAACAGCGAGGACATGCCCTGGGAAGGACATGGTCTCTCCACACAGAACCTGGAAGGATACAGCTGTGTGCAGAGCTGTAATTCTGTCTGATAATAAGCTGGGATCTTCTGTGCATGCTCTCCCCCTGGTCCTTCATTCTCATTCCCTTCTCGCAGATATTAATAAAAATAATAAGCTCAAATCATATTGTCCATATTCCCGGATGACCGGACAACTGCCTCCGTGGATCCTGGGCTCTCCCTTCAGCTATGACACATTCTCCCCTCCCTGTATCGTGACTAGAATTTTCTCATCCCCTGTAATCATTTGCCCCTCACTGAGCCACCATAGTGCAGCACAACCTACACGTGACATGTCCCACTAATCCTTTGGAAAAACCTCCCACAATCAGTGCTGAGAAACAGTAGACCTAGCGATTGGCAAGAAAAAGCCCCACCTCCTCCCCGCCGCGTGACACTGGCAACTCGTTCACCAGTCGCTGGCTGCGCCTGCTCCACTATGGTGAGAGCTTCCTTTTTCATCCTTCTCTCGCTAGAGTGTGTGCTGCATGGGCTGGCTCCGATCTTAACTCCGACTTCATCCCCAGTGGAAATGAAACAGTGGTCCATTTCCCTGGGTGTTTCTCTTTCAGTGTACTCTACACCCATTATCACTTGGGGGTGGGCTGTCACGCGGCAGAGGCGGAGTGCTTGCTGAACTCTGGGCTCCAAGCAGAGCGCGGAGTAGGCAAACTCTGATGGTGGAGTAGAGCCCACCACCCACTCCTACTTTAGAAGTTTCCGTTTACAGTCCTGAAGGGGGATTGCTGTCATAACCTGGTGTACTGCTAGAACTGTGACTTCTCCACAAACATTAATCAGAACTATCAAAGAGACTGTCTCAAATTGACCCATTAATTTTATTCCTAAATCTAGAGTAGGTGCAGCCCATGCTCGTTCTGTGGCTGTTTTAGCACCTCAGTAGCACCACTAATGAGGGTGCATTGTGCATAGTAATATATTTACTGGCAAATATAGTTTGCCAAGTGCACTATTCTATGGGTGGTAACATCCCAAGTGGAAGACACATAGTTAAAATCCAGTGCCTATCCTAGGACTTCTTCCAACAATTTAGTTTTGCAAGTAATCCAGAATGGAATTTCATCTCGTTTTATGGGTGGTTTGTCCTCTGTAGCATTAATAGTCTGTGGACCAATTCACCTCCACTGTGGGATGTGCACGTTGTGCATGTACTGAAGCAAATGGTCCTGTAGGAGTCAATTGTAGAACATAAACAGCCACTACCTGGTTTAGTAACTGTTACTTCTGCAATCTGCAGATTTACTTTAGTAGGAAATAGTGCACACCCAGCCAATACAGGCCAGGTAGTCATCAATTCCAAACAGGCCCTTTCTAATGTTTTGAATTTCAATGGGGCCTGTTTACCACCAAACTGTGCTTGATATACTTCATTTCCAAATAGGGCTGCCACGTTGCAGAAGGCTTCTTAATTAGCTGAGAGTGGAGCAGCGCTGTATGTATGAAAGGTCCCAGGGTAGGGATGAACAGTATCAAACTCAATCCACGAATAGAATATTTCAAAAGGGTATGCATCATTACCCCACCCCCATGTTAGAGATAACCTTAGCAAGGAGGTGTTGTCTAACCCGTGCCTTGAAATGTACCGTTATCGGAACAGGAGTAACATGGGCTGCTATCAGTAAACAGACTTGAAACATGAGATTCAAAACATGAGCTCAAAATCGGGGATGGCCTTTTATAAATCAAGAATCTGACAAATCATGAGTAGATGGGAGAGGTATCCAGTATTACAGCTGACGTCTCTGTTAGCTGTAATAATTGATTTCTTGAGTGATTCACTCAAACATACTTAAAGGTCTAGAAGAGCATGCCCTATAGCAGGCCACAAAAAGATCCTACAGAACAACGCCCTGAACTAGGCTTTCTATACCTCCTGGCACCAATGACTTTGTCAATGTGCCAAGACGAGACAGAAAGCCAGTTGGACTGGAAGTACCCCACAGCCTACTGAGCAGTAATCAGTGAGATGGATTTCAGGTAACGATCAGTTACATCAAATCAAATGAAATCAAATCAACTTTATTCGATTCAGACAAAGAATCATAAAAGCTTACAGTTCAGTACAAATTTAAAAATGAGAAGAGTTAATCAAATCATTAAAAAACAGGTACAGTAAAAACGCTTACCGATTTAAAATGCAGCAGTTAAAAACTTCCTTTTAGTGATAACAGACCTCAAAAATCTTGCCACTACCACACATGTAAACAAGTCCGGGAGCAATTGTAAGTATAAGTAGGCTGGTCTGCATTGTCTAAAATGTAACGATTTCATTAGAAGCTTTATAAAAATAATCCTTAGGTCTGTATACAATTTGCAGAAAAACAGTACATGAATAGCTGATTGTTTAGAGATCTGGTCGCAAGGACAGCATATTAATTGACGAGACCAGTTGTTAGTAGTGGGAAAGGTTGTCAAACGATGAAAAATATCTAGCCCAAAACGTGTCAATACAAATCTATGTTGAGCATTTAAAACACCAATTAAATACGGTTGCATCGTATAGCAGGTCAGTACCATTTGGTTATATTGTACGGTGGGCTTCACAAGTTCCGATGTTAATCTCTTTTCCTCTAAGTTGTTCAGGCATATTTTCTTTAAAGATGCTCTTGATATATGCAACAGAGATTCAGGATTATCGTAATATTCAGAATGACAAATATCCTGCATAAAATTCTTTATGTACTTCAGCCATGGAATTTTCAATGCATGGTCGGCAACACAACAGTCCTGTACAATGGCTCTGTTAAAGCCCGTGTGGTCCGATGTCCAGAGCTTGTGCCATAGGAGCACTGGCTGCATCCTTATTAAATCTTCTAAATAAGTTACGCCCAACTCTGCATGACACACGAAGTTTAAGCAACTGGTTGGGAGCCCCAAAAGATTTTTAAGAAACCCATTTTCTACCAGCTGTAAGGAATCGACATCTACGTGTCCCCACAACTCAGAGCCGTACATCGCTACTGATCGGCATTTGGCGTTATAAATGCTCATCATATCCCTGGGAGATTTGCGTCCCATTTTCCTAGAAAAATTATTCAGACCCGCAATTGATCTGAGGAGCTGCATTCTTCTCGATTTCACTGCACTTTTCCAGTTACCATTACTATCGAATAGGATTCCCAAATATGAGAAAGTTGATGTTTGGGGTAAAATGTCATTTCCTATTAAAATCTTGCGTCCCTTGCCTACCTTTCGACCAGCTTTCATAACGTACGTTTTACCTATGTTGATTAAAAGACCCAGGTTCTCCATGAAATGTACAAATTTATCTAAAAGATGCTGAAGGGCATTAGGGGTGCGGGCCATAAGTACTGCATCATCCGCATACAATAATATTGGTACTGGCCTGTTGCCGATTAGGGGCAGATCGATACAGGAGTCCACAAGGGTGCTGCCCAAGCCATTGATATATAAGTTAAATAAGAACGGCGCGAGCACACACCCCTGATGGACCCCCTTCTTAATGTCAACAGGGCTTGTGCATTCACCATTCATACCATATCGGATCTTGGCAGAGCTCATTGAATACAAATATCTGAGGAAATTGATCAGTTACATAAAGTATCACAGGAGTATTTAGCGGAATCCAAGAAAGGCACACTCAAGAACACTAGGAAGCAATGGATATAGTTTAGAGATGTATTTTAAGATGAAAATCATATCTTAGTGCACATTATATGTGTAGTAACTATTACCAACATTAGATTGTGTTTCATCAGTGAACCGCTTGTGGTTATTGATGAGTTAATGAGAGCTGACCCCTGATACAGTCTGAAATGGATTGGGAATATCAAACTGCTGGGAATAATGTTCATCATAACTATGAGATAGTTCAATATATATGGTTATGAAATCATTTGGAAGATATAAATAACTGGAAAACATTGATAAACTATGAATAAAGAAGTACCTTGAACATCAATATACAAAGGACTAAATTGTTTAATTTGATTCATCTGTTAGCTGCCAAGAAGCAGTGAACCTGCAACCAATCTTACGTTCTCTCACTTTGAGCCTGAATAAACTAAGCACTAATGAGAAGCCACACAATGTGTGCATGGGCGTAGGAAGTGTGGGGGATGTGGGGGATATATCCCCCCCAGATTTTGGAGTGGAGGGGACATGGGGGACAAGGGTGGGGGGGACAAGGGGACAAAATAATTTCCCCTCTCCATTCTGTGATTCACAGGGCCATTAGCGCATGAAAGCGCTACCTAGAATGGCCCTGCACTTGACCTGTGACCTGCCTCCAGTTGCCTGTGAGAAAGTGTGAAACGCCCATAGGACTAACAGGGCTTTACCCCTCCTCCTCCTTCCGTCCTGTACTCAGCAGGGGCTGCTGTAGCATGAGCTGCTGTGGGCTGGGCAGTGTCTGGAGTGTTATCTTCACACCTGAGTTTTTAACAGGTCTTTAAAAGACCGTTTACATCCCTTTGGCACTGGTTATGGAGGCTTTGTTTGTTTTGTTCACTGGTTCCAGTACCCCCTGGGTCTTGTCTCTAGTGTGTATATAAGAAGACACAAACGCTTGCAAATTTCATACAAAAAGAAATACGTTACATTGAATATCAACATGTTCAGCACGCCATTCTATTGCTCAAAGGGAAACTCTCTCTCTCTTATTGAGTGAACTGCATAAAGTTTGCCTTGCTGTTAAACGAAGAGAGAAACAACTTTCAAACAGTTATCTTTCAGAAAAATTAACCACTGTCTCATAGTCAAGTCAAAGACATGGTAAGGGGTCCATGGCAGAGAGAAGGTCATAATGTGATGATGTCAGGCGGTTCCTGATCCAGCGGCCATTTTTACAGGCACTGTCTTAGGAAAGGTTGCAGAGATGTTCCGGGGATGCTAGGAGCAGAGTTTCGGTATTTTATGTTTTCCCTCCTCGCCATAGTCATCCTCATCTTGCACAGTGGCTTGCAACATTCCGGAGTTGCAAGTGGTACTGCGGTACAGGATTCGGCTACCAGAAGGAGAGCTTTAATGCTACATACACCTCACTTTCCACTGCCACTTCCGACTTCATGGATTTCTTTGCTCGGGCAGTCATGTTTGGTTTGATCCACTGAAATCCAGGTTCGCTTATGGTGTAGCCGAACCTGCTGACAGAAGGGGACCTTTGTAATGCAATAATCATTTTTGAATGTAACCTGTCCAAACGATCCATTCAAAATCACTGTGTCAGTTTCTCAAAATTCACAAGACACTTTAAAAAAAAATCAAACTATCAGATGCTTATGTCATACATTGGGCCATATTCTCAAGAACGGCGATAACATTATCGCCGCTTTATCGGCAGGAAACTGCAGCTAAAGTGATGATAAAGCCCCTTATCGCCGCTTTAGCTGCAGTTTCCTGTCGCTAAGCGGCGATAATGTTATCGCCGTTCTTGAGAATATGGCCCATTGTGTTTTAATAGAAAGTCAACTACCTACATCACAATGCTTTTTTGTCGCAAAATGTATATATCTTTAAAATGTGATACCTAAAAGTCATGTCTTGTACATTTATCTTTCTGTCATGTGCAGCTAAGCGAGCTGCCTAGCAGAGCTTTTTGAGGGCCCACACTGTGGCCTACTTTTCACCCTGTGCTTCCTGGGTCTGCTCTCTGAAGATGGAGAGGGCTCCAAAGCGCTGCATCCGTGCGCAGCCTCGGCAGCGTGCTGGTAAGCTCCATGCATCGCTACAGAGGGGAGGTAACCTGGCCAGAGGACCTCTGCTGCCGCCACATCTGACCTAGGGCAACGGGATGCCTGCACGACAAGATGGCAGCCCGCCTTCCTGGGCCTGCTGGTAACCTGTGGCCTGTCCCAGGAGCTCATCACCTTCTTAACACACAAGAGACTCCCCATGGTGGCGTTCACACTCAGGGACCTGTCCAACCTATTCATGGGCCAGAAGATCTTCCAGATCCCCAACTCAGCTTCAACCCCCTGGTGGATGGTGGCAGCGCACTGATTACCGGTCCTCTGTAGTCCTGTTAGTGGACCTGCCGTGGAGCCTGTGCACCTCTGGCTCTGTGACTTGCTGTAATATTTAAATTCCTAATTGGGCATCGTGTACTGCAAGGACTCTGAGCACGAGGTGCCGAAGCTGCAAGATGAGTGCACATATAAGGGACTTCAGTGGGGAGCTGGCTCACCTGCACACTGCTACTTGTCCTCGGGGTGGCATCCAAGGTCACCCCCATTATGTGCATTCATCGCAGTCCTAGTGGCTGACTCTGAGTGAGAGGTGGCCAGAGCACCATGGGGCATGGAACCCATCTTCCCTCCACCCAGGATGCTAATGCTGAAACAATAATGAGCATAGGAAGTGTGGGGGACATGGGAGTTATATCCCCTCCAGATTTTTGAGTGGGTGACACAGGGGACAAGGGTGGGAGGGATGAGGGGACAAAAGAGTTTCCCCTCTCCCTTCTGTTATTCGCAGGGGCATTGGCGCACGAAAGCGCTACCCAGAATGGTCCTGCACTTGACCTGTGACCTGCCTCCAGTTGCCTGTGATCAGGTGGGCAACACCCATAGGACTAAAAGGGCTTTATTGACCCCTCCCCCTTCTGTCCTGTACTCAGCTGGGGCTGCTGTAGCTTGAGCTGCTGTGGGCTGGGCAGTGTCTGGAGTGTTATCTTCATACCCGAGTTTTTCACAGGTCTTTAAAAGACCATTTACATCCCTTTGGAACTGGTTAAGGATGCTTTGTTTGTTTTGTTCACTGGTTCCAGTACCCCCTTGGTCCCCACTCTGCCTATTGACTATTCCCTACATTTGTATTTTATTTGTACTGTCACTGTGGGAGAATGCATTTTGTAAAAAGGCATCTCACGAGTAGGGATGTCATTTTCAAAAGAAAAACACCGGCCATTTGTTGTTGTTTAAAGAGTGTGTAAAGGCCTCATCTTGAAACTAAATAGGGCTGTATATAAAATGGTAGCCATTCATTTGAAACATGACTTTTCTGTCTTTGTTTCCTTTTGTTTAGTTAAACTTAAACTGTAATTATTAGTCATGAGCATTAATGCAGCCCTATAACACATTCAAAAGTGCTTTCTATTTGTATTTGCTGCTTGAAGTATGCACAGATCAGTGCTAATAATTCCTGCTGTAGGTGATTTTGCTTATTTTTGTACTGGCTGGGACAGCAAAATACCGGTGATGCAGTAGAAATCCGATCATCTGGCAACCCTAATGAGGAGACTGAAAGTTTGTTGCAGGATCAGCACATTTATTTCCTCCAGCCTCCATCCCTGATTGATGCCATAATAGCAACAGTTTAACATATCTGAAACCCCAGGCCAGTTGTCAATACAATGCTAAGTGACTCCGGGTGTCTTGGTGTACATCCTGCATTCAGACAACTCACTCCTCATTCTAATCACTCACCCTTCACTTTCACGCTCACCCTGCATTCACAGCGATCACAGCGCTCACCATGCACTCACGTTGTTCACCCTCCTCCTAACCTGCACTCATGAGCACACCGCTCATCCTGCACGCACACTCCACTCCACTCACTTGTCACTTTCACTGCTCACCCTACACTCACAGCGATCATACTGCACTCACGATGTTACCCAACACTAACACCATTCTTCCTCCTCTTACCCTGTGGTAATACAAGCATACCGCCCACCTTGCACTTACAGCGACCACACTGCACTCATATCCCTCTCCATGAACTCACGCTGTTCTCCCTCCACTTACCCTGCGGTCACATCAGCACACCGCTCACACTGCACTCACAGTGATCACACTGCACTCACACCACTCAGCATGCCCTCATGCTTTTTACCCTGCACTTACAAGAGCACACCACTCACCCTTCACTCATATAACACTTCACTCACCTGTCACTCTCACTGCTCACTTTGCAATCTCACTGAAACAAGCACATTTCCCATCATGCATTCATTCCTCCCACTCTGCGCTTTCAACCCGCACCCAAACTCATATGTCACATCACTCACCCTGCAGTCACTCCTCTCACCCTACTCTCACACTGTCACATTGCTCACTGTGCACTCACATAGGCAAGCCTGTCACTCACACAGCTCACCCTTCACTCACATCTTCACTCACATGGGCACAGCCCTAACCCTGCACTCACACCACACAAACAAGCACTGCACTCACCCTGGAGTCACACCACTCACCCTGCACTTCCTCTTCTCACCCTGCACTCACACTGACAAACCTCTCAGCCTGAATTCATACAGGCACTCTGTGCATCCTGCCTGCACACAGGGACAATAGACTGCCAGAACTCATAGGGAAACACCACTCACTCTGCACTAACTCCTCTCACCATATACTCACCAGTCACACTCACAGATCACCCTTCACTCTCGCTGCTCATCCTGCACCACACACAGGCACACCACTCATCCTGCATTTAACCTGCTCACACCACCCTGCACTCTCTCCTCTCACTCTGCACACACTCCTCTCACCCGACACTCATATGGGCCCTCCTGTCACAATGCATTCATGCAGCTCACCTGACACTCACATCTGCACATTTTTCACCATTTGCTGACACCACTCATGCTGCATTCACTCACACTATTCACCATCACCCAGCACTTACATGAGCACACCTCTTATTCTGCACAAACATAAATTACACAACTATCAGGAATCTACACATATTTCTACAAAAGCACCTATAGAATACCTGCTCTTTCCTTGCCTACTTAAGATGCCTACTTAAGATGCCTACTTAATTTCATCTTCAACAACGGGGCTGGTGAAAGAGGAGAAAGTGGACTGAGAATGTGGGATGGCTCAAGGAGGGAGACTAGGGTTGAGGCTTTGGGGTGCTCGATCGAGGATCGTGTGACATCTTCAGCCATTCCTAGCTTTCCATTCACCACAATGCTTTATTCCGGGACACACATTTTGTTTTACATTGCAAGTTGGGTCTCAAAAACCCGAAAATGTAAAGTGTTACTGGATGAAATCCATGGTTGCTGAAGAAGTCAACCACTTTATAAGGTCGGTTGAATGATGTGATATTACATGTTAGAACGTGGATTTGTTCATTTTCAATACTGTAACCACTTGATCCACGTGTGATATCAAATATAAGCCCTGCACAGCTATTTTAAGGGAGTGCACTTTTCATTCACATCATACTTGTAACAACCATCGACAAGGTAATATCTTATTATTTTTTAAAAGCTTATACAGAATATGTTTTTATTAAGTTTCACTAAAAGGCAAGGCAGGTATAGCAGAAGCAGCAGGGCAAGCTTTTCTAACACAAAAAAGCAAATTGACTAATGGTAGTGTGAGTGGCAATGTGTCTGTGTGTGAGTGTGACAGAGTACTTAGGTATGAAAGAGTGCAAGAGATATAGTGAGAATGTATGTGTGAGAGAATGTGTGTGTGTATGTCTGTGTCTGTGTGTGTGTGCTAAGCATGCTGATGGTTTGGCATATTGGAGGTTATTCTCACCTTATGGACAAGGGCACTAATCGCATATGGTTGAGAGATGTTACCTATGGCAAACTGTAGGCCATGGTAATATTCTTTGAAGACACCATCATTGGCTGTGGAGACTCGAGCTGTCTAACTGAGAAAGCTGCTAACCCAGCCATACGCAGTGGCAGGGACACAGAACACGCGCCACCACACCTGGTCGGTGGCCTTGACATAATGCACGTAATTCTTAGCATATGGGGTGAATTCATAGCAAATGTTGTAACTGATATTTGTGGTAACTCTTGCCTTAAAATTTCCTGTACTCATTTTATAGGGGGTGTCAATGGCAAAATGCTGACCCTTGTATACCGGAGGGAATTTTTAGAGGTACCCATGACTGTGGCTGAAGTATCCATGGTACATTTCTGGCACTGTCATATTAAATAAACTCCTTGGCATAAGGGGCTCACCCATGAAAAAATGAGGACCTTGGTATAGTGGAAGTTATTTCTGACTTAAGACATTTGAAAAAAATATCTGATCTACTCCTAGGAAAAGCCAGGTTTCCCTGGTGCACCATTAAAGTATACTGAACTATTTCATTAATGCCCTATAAGGGTCTGCAGTTTTTAGAAATGTGATCCCTAAAATTTCAGAAATTCTCAGAGGAGAAGTATACTCTCCCTTAAATCATCTACAAGAACTATGTTAAATTGTTTTGCCTGCTAGGATTTGGGGGAAGTATTACACCCCACCACTTGATTAGATCTTTTTCCTCATATAATGGCTAAAGGTTAGCTCTGACCCCATTTCTGGAAATGTGTGTCCTGCCCCACAGCTGGGAACAGGACTGGCTTTAGGGTGGTGCAACCGGTGCAGCCACACCTGGCATTGACTTTGGTGGGGGGCACTTTGTTTAAAAATAAGTTTTGGTTTAAAAGCACATGAACTTCCTTGAGCATAAGGCAGTTTTCAGGCAACAATAAACATGTCAAGATAATTCTGGTGATTTATGCTCCTACTAGTGAGCGTTCCGAATTTTGTCTAGTGGAAGTTTTGGATCATCGTAAAGTAGCGCAAAGGGTTAATTTGCCTGCTGCATAAAAATGTGTACCATGCAGATCACAGAACTGAGTGTGAGTGAACTATGAGTAGCACTATAAAAAATATACATGATTTTTCCACATTTGGTCTAATTACTTAGTGAATGTAAGAAACAATAAAGCATACATGCAAACTGTGACTACATGCCTGCCTTTCTCAATATTTCACTTCAAAACGATGCAATTGTATTTGTTCAATGGGTGTACGGTCTCACGCAACGGGCAATTTGTATAGGGTCACTGGAAAGTCCACAAGGTTGTCCCTGTCCCCCCCAGAAATGTAGTGTCTCCTACGCCCCTGGCAAGTTATTTGTAAGTAGTTTTATAATAAATATAAGACAATAAAATGAACAACACAGATATTAGATACCCATTTTGTAAAATAATAAAATGCCTGCTAATGTAGAACAAGCATTGGCATAGCCAATAGGTCTCACCTTTGGGACCTTAGAAGTGGTTAGCCAGAGGTTTTGGCTTGGCCTTTGTTTTTAAGCTATGTTGTAGAGCAGTGTGGCTGTTGTGCAGCATGTTGAAAAGTTGTAATAAACAAGACTGGCCACATTATTTTGTAGGCACATGCATGCATGACCACATGAAATTACGCAGTCACCTTTTTTTACTTTTGTGATCCAAAAAGGAATGCAATAGCTCTTGCATTTGCTTGAGTTAGAGCTATTGGCATTGTAAATGATAATGTCTTTTACCCATGTGTTGTAGACTGTATGTATGTGCTGTGTAGTGGAATTATGTGAGCTGGATTGGAATTGTTAGTTGTGGAACTGTGTGGCGTGGAATTGTGTGGTATGGAGTGGATTTGTGTAGTGGAATTATGTGACATGGTATAAAGTTGAAATATGTGGATAGCAATTATGTGGTATTGAGCATATTGGAATTGTGTGAAGTGGTAGTGGGTGTGATGGTGTGCAATTATGTGAAATGGTATTTTGGGATGTGGAATGGTATGTAGTGGAGTTTAATTAAGTGGGTGTGCTGTTGAATTTTGTAGCATGATGTGGAATTATATGGTTTGGATTGGATGTATGATGTATTATGTAATTGTGTTGTTGTGTTGAATTATGGGGTTTGTTGGTGAATTGTGTAGTGTGGAATGGAAATGTGAGGAGTTGAATTGCGTGGTATGGAACTGTGACTGCTTGATGTTGAGTGAAAGAGCAATGTGATAGAGAAATAAGAGAAGGAAGGGAAAAAAGGAGGAAGGAATTAAGAGAAGGAAGGGAGTAAAGATGAGAGGATGTGAGAGAGGAAGGGAGGGAGGGAAAGACGGAGTGAGGGAAAGAAAGAGAAAAAAAGGATAGAAGAGAAACCAAGAAGAAAAAAAGAAAGGACTTACTGAATAGCAGAAGGGCAAGATATGAGTGACTGGAATAAGTGAAATTGAAATAAGGTTTGAGGAAATAAGGCTTGGTATAGGATTAAGGAGTGAAGAGAGGGATTAAGATGGCGAGAAGGAAGGAGGAGGGAAGGAGGTAATGAAGAAAGATATGGTGGCAGAGAGGATGACTGACAGAAGGGATAGAAGAAGTAAAGAGGAAGAAAGGGTTTGAGGGAAGGAGGAATGTAGGAAGGGGGAAGAAATGGTTGAAGTAATTAAGAGTGGGAAAAGGAGGGAGGGTTAGGAACGAAGGAAGGTAAGGAAGGAAGCAAGGGGGATTAAGGAGGCCAATAAGGAAGAGAGGAACAAGGGAATAAGGAGGAGAGAGAAAAACTGTGTAATTAGGTCTGGGATAGGAAGTCAATCAGTCAGTGCTGGAGTGCAGTGGTTGGAAATGCAGTCATGTATTCTAGATAAAAGAAAATGGCATATATCAGTTGATATGTTGCTCAGCCTGTTACTGTTCTTCTACGCCTCTTGTTGCTCTGTATTGCCATTCTGTTAGAAATGGTAGCATGACCAAAACACATGCTTGTAATACCATGAACATTGATACCGAAAAATTACCTCCATAAAATATAATGAAGAGTTTATATGCAGGAGCTACTTTGAGGTATTTGTGAACAAACTGCATACTCTTTTCTATTCATTTACGACATAACTGCATAGCTGCTAAGAGATTCTCTCCATAGAGACTATGTTAAGTGCTTGTTCTGTGGTGGTGGCACTTTTAAGTTCGGCTTGCTTCTGCTATCTACCTAATATGAGGCCTAGCAAAGACTTCTCCTATCTCTCTCTCTCACACACACCACACTAAATGGCAAATGAACAGAAACACTGGGGATCAGATGATGCCCATTTTGTACTTTTTACCTCAAACACCCACCTACAGGTACAACCTCTGTACAAAATGAGGGACAGGGCAAAGTGGTTCCAAAGCTTATGCTTGTAATATTGCACCTTGTTTATTCACAAACTATCTACAATACACGTTTTACCAACACACAGTACTTAATACTAAAGCACACTGTACATAGAAGCTCTGGCGAAGCTTATTGCTAAAGCTTTTTAAAGGCATTTTTAACAATAGGATGGTAGATGGGGCAAACACAAGGGATCTGGTTTAAATTAAGAAACACTTGGAGGGTAAAGAAAATTCCATTGTTTATCAATGTTTTGAATAGTTTAATGAAGTAACACTGTCAACGGAAAACGAGGACGTTGTTTTGTGTCATTTATGATTGTGTTGCAGCTTACAGTCCTACAGGTGTCGCCTGCAGCTGCACTGGTGCAGACTTGTAAGATTGTCATCTTCCTGTCACTACTGTAATTACCCAGAGCATCGTTCAGTGGCATGCGCCAACCCACCACCCAAAGTGCAAATTATGTAACACTTGCTTAGTGTTATTTTCAGTTTCAAGAAAAAAAAGGGACTAGTGTCTTTCTTAAGAATACTTGCCAACAGCGTATGCAAACAGAGCAAAAGGAAAATGCAACAAAAAGCCAGTCACACTTTCCTCCCCTTAAAGAAGAAACAATCACGGTGTAAAGGCACACACCATTTGACACCTCTGATCCACTAACACCAAGCAACAACTATAAACGAGCTTAGGGTCAAGAGCTGAATACATCTCAGCGTGCGCTGAAGCAAAGAGGAAGAAAGTGGCTCGTGGCAATAGCAGAAGGAGCCAGGGCAGACGACTCATCACGTTCCTGTACTGGCACTCTTGACTTCCAAAAACAAGCACTGACGAGTGGGAGCGACGGCGGAAAGTAAACATTTAAAAGAAGCCAGTGTGATTGCTTCATCGGTGTTGCGCTGCAGAGCTTCAATGCCCAGAGGCGAGGATGGCCAACAAAAACAATCCCTTAGTGAAATCTCCTCAGCTGAAACAGGCACCCAAAGGAGGCATAGTTGAGAGGAATGGACCAAGAGAAGGCCAGCATTGCGGATTGGCACAAGAAAAAAACAATGGCAATTGGTGGGTTTGCCAGAGCCTATAGAGGAGGATACAACAGGTCGATCGAGGCATGACCTAAAAACTATAAAGGGCCAAAAATAAAAAAACATCAACATTTATTATTCTTTGCAGCATTGCGAAGGGCCGTTCTGGACTGCTCTCCAGCACTCACTACAACTCCACAATCCATGCAGTGTGATGCCATCGGGAAAAACTGTGGAGCTTAATCTTGAAGTTGAGATTGGATCTTTTGAATGGAGTCTCTGCTTTGGTGTTGTTGTGGCTGCTATTGAAGTCGAGGGTCCTTCAGCTTTGCGTTGCCTTCTTGCTGCTCACTATGAACTCCTCTTATGAAATGTGCAAATAATATAAAAGGGGAAAAAAATTGCATGTATGATTTTTGGCACCATTGTGACTATCTGTAACACATTGCTCACCAGCTCTTATAACACTACGTGGCAATTCTTGAAAACTCTGAAGCCATATCTGTAGTAGTAGTCTGTACTTCTGAAGGGACTTTCTGGCCAGGGATTGTTGCTGCTGCTACTGTTGTAGATGGTCCTCCAGCTTCCCTCTGCTTGATCGGCAGTTGTAGATGCTTTCTATGATAAGTTTTAAGATGATATAACATGAACGTTGTCCCACATAAGCCCAAAAAAAGTCTCTAGCCAAAATCTACCACCTGCTCACAATAAAGTTCTGGAAAAGAAGATTAAAAAAGGAGGAGTGGGTGTATACTTCATATTCATTTTACTAAAAAGTATATTATCCAATGATATTCCCTAATTTCCCGGTCATGTGATGTTCGTAGATTGTGCATTGCACTAGTTTTGCAGCAGTTTTTAATTCCCCATGAGTTTGGGTAACAATGTGTAGCTTGATGGGTGTTTGGTAGTTATGTTCTATTCATGAGCTCAGATGTTGAGTTATTTTTTGAAACTGTTGTTTTTTATAAATGCGTTGTTAAAATAAAGTTAAACCAATATGTTACTAAACAGCTAGACTTTGTGTAAAATATGTCAAAATATCTGTTTTACACTTTGTCCTTTGTATTCGGGACTGCTGATGTCATTGCGACCTATTTACACCAAATTTGGCAGAAAGCTAGATCTTGGTCCAGAAAGAGTGCTTTTTGTAATTTGGTGTATATCTGTTCAGTAGTTTTCAAGCTATTAACGAAAAAGGATTTAGGTATATCTAGAGACAGGGATCCACTGCAGATCCACCGTGGATCCATGTACCAACAGGAATGTGTGATTGGCTGCCACAACCTGAGAGAAAAGTTACAGCTGCCATTTTCTCAATCGGAAATCAAAAACAACAGTGTGCAGCGCAAAATGCACTCAATGATACCTCGAAACAATGATATACAACTAGTTTAGACAGAATTTTGAAACCATGTGTGTGCAACAAGGTGACGGTTCTGCATACCGCCAAATTCGAGCAAGAAAACAAACAACCCAGAAACTATCTGGGGATACTTGAGTGCACTACAAAATACGCACTCATAAAAGAGTGTCAACAAAAGTTATCAGTAGTCATCTAGAGTTTCAAGTAGTTATGAACAACAGTTGACAGTGGATACAAAGTAAATTGCACGAAATGTTCTTCCAAATGGAAACAAATAGAGGAGAACTGTGTAGGTCTCTCAGCTTTTTATTCAATCCAGTAGCAGAAGAGACGCGATGAATTCAATCAAAAGTTGCTTGATGCAGCTTAAATAATGAAAAGATTGCTTGATGCAGCTTGAATAATAACAATTTGAAAAAAGATCCCAATGCATTTCGGGCCAAGTAGGCGGCCCTTCTTCAGGGAACTGTGAATATCAAATAACATAATCACAATCTAAATAACTCAGCGTCTGATCAACATTATTGTGAAGAACGATATGAGGAGCATTGTTTTAAAGAGAAGGGCTCGAGAGGATTGTCAAAGTGTCAGGATTAGGAAATAGCACACAGATACCAAACGAGAGATGAACCAGAAAGTGAAATACCCAATCGTAAAAGAAACACCGTGAAGTCACGTGCTACTAAAGTGCTAACACTGAAGGTGAACGTTTTTACGTGTGCGAAAAAGTTAAATAAAACATAATCACCACGGTATCACCTACGAACACAAGAGGCGTCAAAATGAATGATACTCTGTGAACTACGGAAAAGTGAAAGTGCGCAAAGGCTTACCAATAGTGCGTGTGAGGATTACCTCAATGCTGCTTGAAGAAACACAACCGCTCAGTTAACACTGGAGGGCTATGAAACGGGAACTAAACAGACACGAAAAAGCGTGTCAATCAAACAGGACGCTACCAGAGGAAAGCAAAGGTAGTGAAGTTCCAAACAAAGTAAACTCACCAAAGCGTGACAATACCGCGAGTGCGGGTAACTTCTCAGTTCTCAACCCGAGAGACGAATAAGCGAAGTGCGTGCGCAAATAAAAACGTAAAAACGTAAAAAAGCATGGAAACAAAAATGGGGACTACCCAGCAAAACGCGTGGGCGAAAACGACTGTAGTTGAAAAAAGACTGTGGTAGAAAAAACTGTGGTGGAAAAAATAATGGTGGAAAAACAACATGCAAGTAAATAAATATAACATGCGAATAAAGATCAGGAAATAAAAAATTGACGAAATTCAGAGTTAGTGGAAGCAACAGTGACACAAACAATTGAAACGAAAGAATGCAAGAATGACAAAATGACAATAAAGTTAAATTGACAAAAGAAAACAGTGATACGTAATATTGAAATTGACAAAAGAGAACAGTAATCCATGACATTGAAACTGCTAAATTAACAACATATCTAAGAGGCTAACCATATAATTGAATACAATTATACATCACAAGTATACTCAAATAAAGAAATAGAGACAACATGTAGGTATTGGTCAGAACTTGCATGAAAAAACAAATACATCATGATATAGTAGTAGTATCTCAAAAATAGTTGTAAAAACAATTATAAAAACAGTTACAAGAAACAAGAAAATTCACATTTATCATTCAACCCGTTCGGCACAAGACTCTCCATGAACCATATCCAATGTAATTCACGTTGCGACAGAAAACGTGTCATATCTCTACCTGCTGTCTCTTTGACAAGTTCTACCACACTGAATCTCAGCTGCGCAATAGTGTGGTGTTTTTCTAGCCAGTGTTGGGCAAGGGGAGAGCTTAACGTGTTGGTCCTTATTCTGCTTTTGTGTTCTGTGATCCGAGTGCGTAAATTTCTCTCAGTTTTGCCAACATAGTAAAATCCGCAAGGGCATTTAATCACATAAATGACGAATTTGCTATTGCAGTTAGCTGTAAAATTCAATGAGATATTTTTGCCTGAGCGTGGATGGGATATGCACGTGCCTACCATGGCGTTGTTACAATGAGAACAATTGAGACATTTGATCATACCCTTGTGAGTTATGTTCTGACCAGTAATGGGTTTAGAAAGTAGTTCTTTTAAATTACAAGAACGTTTGTATGCGAAAAGAGGAGGATGTTGGAAAAGGCCTTGAAAATCTGATTCAGATTGCAACAGATCCCATCTATTAAGTACAATACGCTTAATTTGTTGTGAGTGCGTGGAGAAGGTAGATACAAAAACCTCTCTGGATATAGATGGCTTATGGGACTTCTTTAATAGCAGATCTCTATCAACTGCAAGGGCTCGGGTTTCAGCCTTGTCAAGTATATGAATAGGGTAACCCCTTTTTTGAAATTTCAATTTGTACTGTTTTATAGTGTGTACACATGTCTCAGGATCAGATGTTATTCTTTTAATCCTAGTGAATTGTGAGTACGGTAAATGTCTTTTCAATGGAAGTGGGTGAAAACTCTGGAATAACAGAGAATTATTGCGATCAGTCTTTTTCCGAAACACACTCGTTGAGATGACAGAACCTTGACGTTTAATACATACATCAAGAAATGAAATAGTGCTAGCCTCAATACTAGAAGTGAATTGAATCCTGGGATTAATTTCATTCAATGAAGAAATGCAATTTTCTAAAACATGACGAGGTCCTTGCCAGATGATGAGAATATCGTCAATATAGCGGCGATATAACTTAAGGTGGTTTGTCCAAATCACATCAGAAAAGATAAACTCAGTCTCAAATTTAAGCATAAAGATATTAGCATAACTGGGAGCCCCGGAAAACCCCATGGATGTGCCATTAGTTTGAGCATAAAACTGACCTTTCCAAGTGAAATAGCAATGAAAGAGACAGAAATGTAAAAGTTCGAGCAGGAAAATCTTGTTAGCTGACGGCACATCATGATTGAGTAAAGCCCATTCAATTGATTCAAGGCCATCAAGATGAGGAATGGAAGTGTATAATGCAACCACATCGATAGTGCATAACCATGTTTCTTCACTCTCAGGAATTTCTACCTCTTTTAATACTGTAAGCAAATGGGTGGTGTCTTGCAAATATGATTTACATGACTGCACAATCGGTTGCAAAAATACATCTAGATATTTACCCAATGGTTCATGCAATGAACCGCACCCTGACACAATCGGTCTGAGAGGTGGATTTTTGAGATCTTTATGAATTTTCGGGAGCATATATAGTCCCGGTCTTCGTGGAAATTCAGTCCATAAATATTCTTTAGTTTTTTAGAAATCCATTTCATTTCACAAGCTTTGGTCAGTATAGAAAGAAGAACTTCTTGAAAAGCCCTAGTAGGGTCCTCATTTAACAACATGTATGTGGTCTCATCACTCAACATGGATAAGATGTTGCTTTCATACATATTGCGATCCATGACTACTAGAGCACCACCTTTGTCAGCCTTTGTGAAGTGTAAGTTCGCATTATTTCTTAGAGCTCTTAAAGCTGCTCTATCGCACTGTGACATGTTTTGCAACAAAGGTTTAGTGGATGTCTTTGATAGTTTTAGCAAATCTTGTTTGATTATAGTCTCAAATGTGTCGATGGTTTTATGTGAAATAGGTGAAGTAAACACACTCTTGGGCTTGAACTCACGATATTCTGAAACTTGTGTAGCGTCTATGCTGAAATTGCTGGAAGAAAAGAAATATCGTAAGCGAAGTTTTCGTGTGAACTTGTATAGAGCTATTTCAGCGTCTAAAGAAGTCGAATGAAAAGTCGGCACAAAAGAACTGCCTTTCTCTAAAAGTGACAATTGTGTATGAGATAGATTTGATGAAGAAATGTTTATCACTAATGTTTCTTTTGCCGTTGCGATCTGCCTGATTTTGCTGAATCTGTGACCTCGACGGGTTTGTTTACATCTAGTGTCACTGGTGTGGGAGGATTGTTGGCAGCTGGACTTGTGTCTAAAAAAGACACCTTAGATGCATTAGTAGATGCTGCATTAGCAGAAGTGGAAGCAACTGGCATAGATGCTGATGGACGTGTAAGCTGAGTATCAGTGCTTGACGCTATACTTTCATCAGATGAAGTAGTGCCTGGTTTATTCCATGCCCGTTTTTGGGCATAGACCTCCGCCCAAGTATAAACTTCATCGAGTTTATAGTCGATCGTATCTCGACGAAACTTTCTGATCTTTCTTTCATGAATTTCTTTTGCGTAATTATCCAACCTCTTATTAATGTCAATCAAAGTAGTCTGCCATTCTGCCGCTTCCATACGAGTAGCTAAAATGTCTTGCAATTCTTTAATTTCGAATTCAAGCCCAGATATTACTTGAGACAGTTCCTCTACAATTAGTAAAATGAGATCTAAGGAACATTTATTTAAAATGGCATACCATTTATCCATAAATTTGCGATTCATTTTGAATAACATAGGTTTAATGGCTAAACGGAGACCTCTAGGGATCCGACTGGCTTTATGATATTGTATGAGGGTAGTGGCATGAAGTCTCTGATTAATCTCACGTCTAAGGAGATACTCTAACTGTCTGAGTTGTTGTTGAACAGGTCCCTTGGGCGGAGGTCTATGCCCAAAAACGGGCATGGAATAAACCAGGCACTATGGGCTCATTCGAGAGGTTAGATCATTTGATTCCACACAGGGACCTGTTCAACAACAACTCAGACAGTTAGAGTATCTCCTTAGACGTGAGATTAATCAGAGACTTCATGCCACTACCCTCATACAATATCATAAAGCCAGTCGGATCCCTAGAGGTCTCCGTTTAGCCATTAAACCTATGTTATTCAAAATGAATCGCAAATTTATGGATAAATGGTATGCCATTTTAAATAAATGTTCCTTAGATCTCATTTACTAATTGTAGAGGAACTGTCTCAAGTACTATCTGGGCTTGAATTCGAAATTAAAGAATTGCAAGACATTTTAGCTACTCGTATGGAAGCGGCAGAATGGCAGACCACTTTGATTGACATTAATAAGAGGTTGGATAATTACGCAAAAGAAATTCACGAAAGAAAGATCAGAAAGTTTCGTCGAGATACGATCGACTATAAACTCGATGAAGTTTATACTTAGGCGGAGGTCTATGCCCAAAAACGGGCATGGAATAAACCAGGCACTACTTCATCTGATGAAAGTATAGCGTCAAGCACTGACACTCAGCTTACACGTCCACCAGCATCTATGCCAGTTGCTTCCACTTCTGCTAATGCAGTATCTACCAATGCATCTAAGGTGTCTTTTTTAGACACAAGTCCAGCTGCCAACAATCCTCCCACACCAGCGACACTAGATGCAAACAAACCCGTCGAGGCCACAGATTCAGCAAAATCAGGCAGATCGCAACGGCAAAAGAAACATTAGTGATAAACATTTCTTCATCAAATTTATCTCATACACAATTGTCACTTTTAGAGAAAGGCAGTTCTTTTGTGCCGACTTTTCATTCGACCTCTTTAGACGCTGAAATAGCTCTATACAAGTTCACACGAAAACTTCGCTTACGATATTTCTTTTCTTCCAGTAATTTCAGCATAGACGCCTCACAAGTTTCAGAATATCGTGAGTTCAAGCCCAAGAGTGTGTTTACTTCACCTATTTCACATAAAACCATCGACACATTTGAGACTATGATCAAACAAGATTTGCTAAAACTATTAAAGACATCCACTAAACCCTCATTGCAAAACATGTCACAGTGCGATAGAGCAGCTTTAAGAGCTCTAAGAAATAATGCGAACTTACACTTCACAAAGGCTGACAAAGGTGGTGCTCTAGTAGTCATGGATCGCAATATGTATGAAAGCAACATCTTATCCATGTTGAGCGATGAGAACACATACATGTTGTTAAATGAGGACCCTACCAGGGCTTTTCAAGAAGTTCTTCTTTCTATACTGACCAAAGCTTGTGAAATGAAATGGATTTCTAAAAAAACTAAAGAATATTTATGGACTGAATTTCCACGAAGACCGGGACTGTACATGCTCCCGAAAATTCATAAAGATCTCAAAAATCCACCTCTCAGACCGATTGTGTCAGGGTGCGGTTCATTGCATGAACCATTGGGTAAATATCTAGATGTATTTTTGCAACCGAATTGTGCAGTCATGTAAATCATATTTGCAAGACACCACCCATTTGCTTACAGTATTAAAAGAGGTAGAAATCCCTGAGAGTGAAGAAACATGGTTATGCACTATCGATGTGGTTGCATTATATACTTCCATTCCTCATCTTGATGGCCTTGAATCAATTGAATGGGCTTTACTCAATCATGATGTGCCGTCAGCTAACAAGATTTTCCTGCTCGAACTTTTACATTTCTGTCTCTTTCATTGCTATTTCACTTGGAAAGGTCAGTTTTATGCTCAAACTAATGGCACATCCATGGGGTTTTCCGGGGCTCCCAGTTATGCCAATATCTTTATGCTTAAATTTGAGACTGAGTTTATCTATTCTGATGTGGTTTGGACAAACCATCTTAAGTTATATCGCCGCTATATTGACGATATTCTCATCATCTGGCAAGGACCTCGTCATGTTTTAGAAAATTGCATTTCTTCATTGAATGAAATCAATCCCAGGATTCAATTCACTTCTAGTATTGAGGCTAGTACTATTTCATTTCTTGATGTGTGTATTAAACGTCAAGGTTCTGTCATCTCAACAAGTGTGTTTCGGAAAAGACTGATCGCAATAATTCTCTGTTATTCCAGAGTTTTCACCCACTTCCATTGAAAAGACATTTGCCGTACTCACAATTCACCAGGATTAAAAGAATAACATCTGATCCTGAGACATGTGTACACACTATAAAACAGTACAAATTGAAATTTCAAAAAGGGGTTACCCTACTCATATACTTGACAAGGCTGAAACCTGAGCCCTTGCAGTTGATAGAGATCTGCTATTAAAGAAGTCACATAAGCCATCTATATCCAGAGAGGTTTTTGTATCTACCTTCTCCACGCACTCACAACAAATTAAGCGTATTGTACTTAATAGATGGGATCTGTTGCAATCTGAATCAGATTTTCCAGGCCTTTTCCAACATCCTCCTCTTTTCGCATACAAACGTTCTTGTAATTTAAAAGAATTACTTTCTAAACCCATGACTGGTCAGAACATCACTCACAAGGGTATGATCAAATGTCTCAATTGTTCTCATTGTATCAACGCCATGGTAGGCACGTGTATATCCCATCCACGCTCAGGCAAGAATATCTTATTGAATTTTACAGCTAACTGCAATAGTAAATTCGTCATTTATGTGATTAAATGCCCTTGCGGACTTTACTATGTTGGCAAAACTGAGAGAAATTTACGCACTCGGATTACAGAACACAAAAGCAGAATAAGGACCAACACGTTAAGCTCTCCCCTTGCTCAACATTGGCTAGAAAAACACCATACCATTGCGCAGCTGAGATTCAGTGTGGTAGAACTTGTCAAAGAGACAGCAGGCAGAGATATGACACGTTTTCTGTCGCAACGTGAATTACATTGGATATGGTTCATGGAGAGTCTTGTGCCGAACGGGTTGAATGATAAATGTGAATTTTCTTGTTTCTTGTAACTGTTTTTATAATTGTTTTTACAACTATTTTTGAGACATTAACACTATATCATGACGTATTTGTTTTTCTATGTAAGTTCTGACCAATACCTACATGTTGTCTCTATTTCTTTATTTGAGTATACTGGTGATGTATACTTGTATTCAATTACATGGTTAGTCTCTTAGATATGTTGTTAATTTAGCTGTTTCAATGTCATGGATTACTGTTCTCCTTTGTCAATTTCAATATTACGTATCACTGTTTTCTTTTGTCAATTTAACTTTATTGTTAGTTTGTCATTCTTGCATTCTTTCGTTTCAATTGTTTGTTTCACTGTTGCTTTCACTAATTCTGAATTTCGTAAATTTTATATGTCTAATCTTTACATCGTTATTTTCATGATCTATTTATTTGCATGTTGTTTTTCCACCATTTTTTCCCACCACAGTTTTCTCTACCATAGTCTTTTTTCAACTATAGTCGTTTTCGCCCATGCGTTTTGCTGGGTAGTCCCCATTTTGTTTCCATGCTTTTTTACGTTTTACGTTTTTATTTGCGCACGCACTTCGCTTACTCGTCTCTCATGTTGAGAATTGAGAAGTCACCCGCACTCGCGGTATTGTCACGCTTTGGTGAGTTTACTTTGTAACTTCGCTACCTTTGCTTTCCTCTGGTAGCGTCCTGTTTGATTGACAAGCTTTTTCGTGTCTGTTTAGTTCCCGTTTCATAGCCCTCCAGTGTTAACTGAGCGGTTGTGTTTCTTCAAGCAGCATTGAGGTTATCCTCACATGCACTATTGGTAAGCCTTTGCGCACCTTCACTTTTCCGTAGTTCACAGAGCATCATTCATTTTGACGCTTCTTGTGTTTGTAGGTGATACCGTGGTGAAGATGTTTTATTTAACTTTATGTTTTATCGATCTTTTCCGCACACGTAAAAACGTTCACCTTCAGTGTTAGTACTTTAGTAGCACGTGACTTCACGGTGTTTCTTTTACGATTGGGTATTTCACTTTCTGGTTCATCTCTCGTTTGGTATCTGTGTGCTATTTTCTAATCCTGACACTTTGACAATCCTCTCGAGCTCTTCTCTTTAAAATAATGCTCCTCATATCGTTCTTCATAATAATGTTGATCAGACGCTGAGTTATTTAGATTGTGATTATGTTATTTGATATTCACAGTTCCCCTGAAGAAGGGCCGCCTACTTGGCCCGAAATGCATTGGGATCTTTTTTCAAATTGTTATTATTCAAGCTGCATCAAGCAATTTTTTCAGTATTTAAGCTGTATCAAGCAACTTTTGATTGAATTCATCGCGTCTCTTCTGCTACTGGATTGAATAAAAAGCTGAGAGACCTACACAGTTCTCCTCTATTTGTTTCCATTTGGAAGAACATTTTGTGCAATTTTCTTTGTATCCACGGTCAACTGTTGTTCATAACTACTTGAAACTCTAGAAGACTACTGATAACTTTTGTTGACACTCTTTTATGAGTGCGTATTTTGTAGTGCACTCAAGTATCCCCAGATAGTTTCTGGGTTGTTTGTTTTCTTGCTCGAATTTGGCGGTATGCAGAACCGTCACCTTGTTGCACACACATGGTTTCAAAATTCTGTCTAAACTAGTTGTATATCATTGTTTCTAGGTATCATTGAGTGCATTTTGCGCTGCACACTGTTGTTTTTGATTTCAAATTGTCCTGCACCGCAGCCTTTGCACCATTAAAATGTCATTTGAGGACATTGCACACTTAACTGAACATAAAGCTGAAACGAAAGCTTATACTCCTACTGAAGCTAGTAATATTTATGGGCTCATTCGAGAGGTCAGATCATTTGATTCCACACAGGGACCTGTTCAACAACAACTTAGACAGTTAGAGTATCTCCTTAGACGTGAGATTAATCAGAGACTTCATGCCACTACCCTCATACAATATCATAAAGCCAGTCGGATCCCTAGAGGTCTCCGTTTAGCCATTAAACCTATGTTATTCAAAATGAATCGCAAATTTATGGATAAATGGTATGCCATTTTAAATAAATGTTCCCTAGATCTCATTTTACTAATTGTAGAGGAACTGTCTCAAGTACTATCTGGGCTTGAATTCGAAATTAAAGAATTGCAAGACATTTTAGCTACTCGTATGGAAGCGGCAGAATGGCAGACCACTTTGATTGACATTAATAAGAGGTTGGATAATTACGCAAAAGAAATTCACGAAAGAAAGATCAGAAAGTTTCGTCGAGATACGATCGACTATAAACTCGATGAAGTTTATACTTGGGCGGAGGTCTATGCCCAAAACGGGCATGGAATAAACCAGGCACTACTTCATCTGATGAAAGTATAGCGTCAAGCACTGACACTCAGCTTACACGTCCACCAGCATCTATGCCAGTTGCTTCCACTTCTGCTAATGCAGTATCTACCAATGCATCTAAGGTGTCTTTTTTAGACACAAGTCCAGCTGCCAACAATCCTCCCACACCAGCGACACTAGATGCAAACAAACCCGTCGAGGCCACAGATTCAGCAAAATCAGGCAGATCGCAACGGCAAAAGAAACATTAGTGATAAACATTTCTTCATCAAATTTATCTCATACACAATTGTCACTTTTAGAGAAAGGCAGTTCTTTTGTGCCGACTTTTCATTCGACCTCTTTAGACGCTGAAATAGCTCTATACAAGTTCACACGAAAACTTCGCTTACGATATTTCTTTTCTTCCAGTAATTTCAGCATAGACGCCTCACAAGTTTCAGAATATCGTGAGTTCAAGCCCAAGAGTGTGTTTACTTCACCTATTTCACATAAAACCATCGACACATTTGAGACTATGATCAAACAAGATTTGCTAAAACTATTAAAGACATCCACTAAACCCTCATTGCAAAACATGTCACAGTGCGATAGAGCAGCTTTAAGAGCTCTAAGAAATAATGCGAACTTACACTTCACAAAGGCTGACAAAGGTGGTGCTCTAGTAGTCATGGATCGCAATATGTATGAAAGCAACATCTTATCCATGTTGAGCGATGAGAACACATACATGTTGTTAAATGAGGACCCTACCAGGGCTTTTCAAGAAGTTCTTCTTTCTATACTGACCAAAGCTTGTGAAATGAAATGGATTTCTAAAAAAACTAAAGAATATTTATGGACTGAATTTCCACGAAGACCGGGACTGTACATGCTCCCGAAAATTCATAAAGATCTCAAAAATCCACCTCTCAGACCGATTGTGTCAGGGTGCGGTTCATTGCATGAACCATTGGGTAAATATCTAGATGTATTTTTGCAACCGATTGTGCAGTCATGTAAATCATATTTGCAAGACACCACCCATTTGCTTACAGTATTAAAAGAGGTAGAAATCCCTGAGAGTGAAGAAACATGGTTATGCACTATCGATGTGGTTGCATTATATACTTCCATTCCTCATCTTGATGGCCTTGAATCAATTGAATGGGCTTTACTCAATCATGATGTGCCGTCAGCTAACAAGATTTTCCTGCTCGAACTTTTACATTTCTGTCTCTTTCATTGCTATTTCACTTGGAAAGGTCAGTTTTATGCTCAAACTAATGGCACATCCATGGGGTTTTCCGGGGCTCCCAGTTATGCCAATATCTTTATGCTTAAATTTGAGACTGAGTTTATCTATTCTGATGTGGTTTGGACAAACCATCTTAAGTTATATCGCCGCTATATTGACGATATTCTCATCATCTGGCAAGGACCTCGTCATGTTTTAGAAAATTGCATTTCTTCATTGAATGAAATCAATCCCAGGATTCAATTCACTTCTAGTATTGAGGCTAGTACTATTTCATTTCTTGATGTGTGTATTAAACGTCAAGGTTCTGTCATCTCAACAAGTGTGTTTCGGAAAAAGACTGATCGCAATAATTCTCTGTTATTCCAGAGTTTTCACCCACTTCCATTGAAAAGACATTTGCCGTACTCACAATTCACCAGGATTAAAAGAATAACATCTGATCCTGAGACATGTGTACACACTATAAAACAGTACAAATTGAAATTTCAAAAAGGGGTTACCCTACTCATATACTTGACAAGGCTGAAACCCGAGCCCTTGCAGTTGATAGAGATCTGCTATTAAAGAAGTCACATAAGCCATCTATATCCAGAGAGGTTTTGTATCTACCTTCTCCACGCACTCACAACAAATTAAGCGTATTGTACTTAATAGATGGGATCTGTTGCAATCTGAATCAGATTTTCAAGGCCTTTTCCAACATCCTCCTCTTTTCGCATACAAACGTTCTTGTAATTTAAAAGAATTACTTTCTAAACCCATGACTGGTCAGAACATCACTCACAAGGGTATGATCAAATGTCTCAATTGTTCTCATTGTAACAACGCCATGGTAGGCACGTGTATATCCCATCCACGCTCAGGCAAGAATATCTTATTGAATTTTACAGCTAACTGCAATAGTAAATTCGTCATTTATGTGATTAAATGCCCTTGCGGACTTTACTATGTTGGCAAAACTGAGAGAAATTTACGCACTCGGATTACAGAACACAAAAGCAGAATAAGGACCAACACGTTAAGCTCTCCCCTTGCTCAACATTGGCTAGAAAAACACCATACCATTGCGCAGCTGAGATTCAGTGTGGTAGAACTTGTCAAAGAGACAGCAGGCAGAGATATGACACGTTTTCTGTCGCAACGTGAATTACATTGGATATGGTTCATGGAGAGTCTTGTGCCGAACGGGTTGAATGATAAATGTGAATTTTCTTGTTTCTTGTAACTGTTTTTATAATTGTTTTTACAACTATTTTTGAGACATTAACACTATATCATGACGTATTTGTTTTTCTATGTAAGTTCTGACCAATACCTACATGTTGTCTCTATTTCTTTATTTGAGTATACTGGTGATGTATACTTGTATTCAATTACATGGTTAGTCTCTTAGATATGTTGTTAATTTAGCTGTTTCAATGTCATGGATTACTGTTCTCCTTTGTCAATTTCAATATTACGTATCACTGTTTTCTTTTGTCAATTTAACTTTATTGTTAGTTTGTCATTCTTGCATTCTTTCGTTTCAATTGTTTGTTTCACTGTTGCTTTCACTAATTCTGAATTTCGTAAATTTTATATGTTAATTTTACATGTTATTTTCTGATCTTTATTTGCATGTTATATTTATTTATTTGCATGTTGTTTTTCCACCATTTTTTCCCACCACAGTTTTCTCTACCATAGTCTTTTTTCAACTATAGTCGTTTTCGCCCATGCGTTTTGCTGGGTAGTCCCCATTTTTGTTTCCATGCTTTTTTACGTTTTTACGTTTCGTTTATTTGCGCACGCACTTCGCTTACTCGTCTCTCAGGTTGAGAACTGAGAAGTCACCCGCACTCGCGGTATTGTCACGCTTTGGTGAGTTTACTTTGTTTGGAACTTAATACCTTTGCTTTCCTCTGGTAGCGTCCTGTTTGATTGACAAGCTTTTTCGTGTCTGTTTAGTTCCCGTTTCATAGCCCTCCAGTGTTAACTGAGCGGTTGTGTTTCTTCAAGCAGCATTGAGGTAATCCTCACATGCACTATTGGTAAGCCTTTGCGCACTTTCACTTTTCCGTAGTTCACAGAGTATCATTCATTTTGACGCCTCTTGTGTTTGTAGGTGATACCGTGGTGCAGTATGTTTTATTTAACTTTATGTTTTATCGATCTTTTCCGCACACGTAAAAACGTTCACCTTCAGTGTTAGTACTTTAGTAGCACGTGACTTCACGGTGTTTCTTTTACGATTGGGTATTTCACTTTCTGGTTCATCTCTCGTTTGGTATCTGTGTGCTATTTCCTAATCCTGACACTTTGACAATCCTCTCGAGCTCTTCTCTTTAAAATAATGCTCCTCATATCGTTCTTCACAATAATGTTGATCAGACGCTGAGTTATTTAGATTGTGATTATGTTATTTGATATTCACAATTCCCCTGAAGAAGGGCCGCCTACTTGGCCCGAAATGCATTGGGATCTTTTTCAAATTGTTATTATTCAAGATGCATCAAGCAATCTTTTAATTATTTAAGCTGCATCAAGCAACTTTTGATTGAATTCATCGCGTCTCTTCTGCTACTGGATTGAATAAAAAGCTGAGAGACCTACACAGTTCTCCTCTATTTGTTTCCATTTGGAAGAACATTTCGTGCAATTTTCTTTGTATCCACGGTCAACTGTTGTTCATAACTACTTGAAACTCTAGATGACTACTGATAACTTTTGTTGACACTCTTTTATGAGTGCGTATTTTGTAGTGCACTCAAGTATCCCCAGATATTTTCTCAATTGGGCCATGGTCCCCGGGGGTAATAAAGTGTAAGTAGGATATAAGGGATCAGGATAGAGGTATCTTGAACCCATGGGACTGATGATGGGTCTGTGAGGGACCCGTCATGGACAAAAATTGCCAAAAATGTTTTTGGGGGGAGCACGAGGAACTGCGGATCCACCACAGGGCTCAGCGTGGCCCCCATGTGAATCCGTGAAGGATCCACAGGTCCAGATCCCAATTTTAAAAGAAATGCACACACATACAACCACTCACACACCCACTCAGCCATCCATACAGCCAGTCACACACCCACTCAGAGACCCATACAACTACTCACACACCCACTTAAAGATCCAGAGAACCACTAACATACCCACTTACAGACCCACACAGGCACTCGCACACCCACTCACACACCCATGTACACACCCATGCAGCCACTCACATACCCACAAAATCACTCACACACCCACAAACAGACCTACCTAGCCAGTCACACACACTCACACACCCACTTACACACCCACACAAACATACACACACCCACTCACACACCCACTCAGAGACCCAGAATACCACTCAGACACCCATACAGCCACTCACACATCCACTCAGAGATTCAGAAAACCACTCACACACCTACTTACACACTCATACAGACACTCACAGACCTACAGAGGCACTTACACCCACATTCACATACCATACAGCCACTCACATACCCACTCAAAGACCCACACCGACACTCACATGCCCACTTACAGACCCATACAGTTAGTAACACACATACTGACACCCACCACATACTCACACACCCAAACAACCACTCACACACCCAGGTTACAGGGACATTATAGTCAGGAAATGGCATTAAAGAAACTGAAAACACAAAGGTTACAATAACGTTATAATTAGAAAACAGCATTAAAAATCTGTAGAAATTCACTGAAAAAATAAAAGGTTACAGGAACATTATAGTTAGGAAATAGAATTAAAAAAACCTTAGAAGTTCACTAAGAACCAAAGGTTTCAGAGACATTATAGTTAGCTTCAGATTTTGCGAACACAAAAGCATAGAAATTCTGCAGTTATAGATATAGTTATCTTAAGTAACTATAACTTGTACCCTAAGTTAACTATAAATTGCGCCCTTGCCATGCAATGCTAATTACCCCACAGATTACATCACATCACTCATGACAACTTCTATGATAATAACACTGCAACATTTGCAGTCAAATTATTGATGAGAAAACTGTGCATGGCAGTGCACAAGTTATAATTACCCTAGGGCATGAGTTATAGTTACTTGATATATATATATTACCTACTGGCGGTTGCCAGTAGGTAGTTATAGTTAGGACCTCGTTTCTATTCAAAAAGCGTTTTTTCTTTTCCCAATAACTTGCCTGTTGACGAATCTTCGCGAAATTTTCAAAACTAGTGGGGCGCTCCGGTCAGCTCCTGTCTTGAAAGTTTCGGGGTGATTCGTCAAGCGGGGGCCGAGAAAGAAGGGGGGTCCCAAAACACGTTTTCCCCATGTTAATTTCCATAGGAAACTTTAGACAAAGCTACAGCCCGAACTGCTGAACGGAATTACACCAAATTTGGCAAAAAGGTAGGTCTTGGTTCAGAAAGAGCCCTTTTTTAAATGGTGTAAATCCGTTCAGTAGTTCAGGAGAAATTAGAAAAAGAAAAGTTTCGAAATCTGTGGGCGTGGTGGGTTCGCGAACCCTCCTGGGCACGAGCACACTCTGATTGGCTGCCAACACTCCAAACCAGGAAGTGTTGGCAGCCATCTTGTGACTCGGTAGAACTGAGTCACAAGAAAACAGTAAAACAAAGATAAAAAACAAGAAAAGGGGGCAGGGAAGAAACACCATGACCCTCTAGGCCTGCTCAGGGGGTCCCACAAGGACCCCCAGGGCCCAAAAAGCATTTTTTTTAAAAATAATTTCAGCGGGATTCGCGTTGGGGTTGCGAATCCCGCCGATTTTTTTTTAAAAATTAAACACGGACTCCCACGCTTTATTTTAATGAGGCCCCCGGGTGGGCCAGGTCCTGGGGGCATTGTTGAAAAATAATAGCGGGGGCCTGTGGGGGCCCCCACAGCCCCAGGGACTGCCACCTCCCGGGGGCTTCATTAAATAAGGGTGGGGGGACCTCGCAGGCCCCCCAAAGCCCCGGGGACCGCCACCTCCCCGGGGCTGTGATAATTAATGAGTGTGGGGGGGCTCAAGCCCCCCCACACTGCCCCAGGGACCACCACCTCCCCAGGGCACTTTGTATTTAAATATGGGGGTCCGTTACAGACCCCCGAGCCCCGGGGACCACCACCTCCCCGGGGCTTTGCAAACATTGAGAGGGGGGCCGCGCCACCCCCCTCCTGGAGCCCTTGATGGCCCTGGGGACTGCCACCCCCCAGGGCCGGCTCCTGCAGTATCCCGGGGTGCCCACTCCCAGGACATTGCCGTTTGCTATGGCAGGGTGGAAGCTGCTTTGCTTCATTGAAACGAGAGCAGGATTGCTTTTCCACAAGGGGAGCTGCATGTCAGCAGCTCCCCTTGTTGAAAAGCAATGCCGGCTCCCGCAGGAGGCGGGGAGCCGGCAGGGACTGTTGGGGCATTGGGGCTCCCCTCACGGTCCCCAACAGAAAGGGCCGGCCTCAGGGGATGGGGTCCCAGTGGCCAGAAGTGGCCACAAATAGAGCTGCGTTGCAGAGAGGTGGTCCGAGGCCTCGCCCCTTTTTACACCACTCTGCAAACGCGACTTCTGGTGCACAGAAGCCGCGTTTGCAGTGTGGTGTTAAAAGGGACGTGGCCTCGGAACACCTCTCTGCAACGCAGCTCTGTGGCGCTTAATGGAGGTACCTGGTGGGCTAGTTGGCCCCCAGGGACCCTCAGGATTCAAGGGGACTTAATCCCCCAATTTACAATGCGTCAGGGGGCACGTTTGCTCAGTGGTGCAGGGAGGGGCGGGGCCTGATACAACAAGTTAGCAATCTTGCTGTGTGGGTCTTACTGGAGGTAATAAAGGGGTAGTTGGCCCCCAAGGTTGACGTTGGGGGCTAACTACTCCTCCTGTTACCTCCAGTAAATCCCACACAGTGGGATTGCTAAAAGGTGTTTGGAGGCCACGCTCACCTTTTCTCCACCACTCTGAAAGCTTGAGTCTGCTATGTTATAGTTTAGAAATTAGCATTTAAAAAACCTTTGAAATTCAATGAAAAAACCACAGGTTTCATGGACGTTATAGTTAGAAATTAGCATTTAAAAAACCTTAGAAATTCACTGAAAAAACGTTATAGTTACTTGGACATTTCACTCGTACAAAACCACAGAAATTCCGCCGTTATAGTTAGTTCAGCTAACTATAACTCGTGCCCCTGCAATGCACTGCTGATGACGTCACATATTACATCATTCATGACATGGTCAGTGACATCACTGATGACATCTCAAATGACATCACTGATGACATCACTACATACACACTCACTGATTCCTTTTTTTTTTAATACATTTTTTTAATTTTATGCCGTCAGGTATATGAATGAATGAATGAATATACTTTATTCGATTTCAGTTCATAATAAAATCCTAAAAGCCACATTAAAACCATTTATAAAAATATATCCATACACGATACAAATTTATCTATACTCTGTTCTATATTATCTAAACGACTGCATTTTAATAGGACTCCTATCTGTTAATTGCACTAAATTCCTAACATGTCCTTAGCGTTTTGACTCATAAATACACATGTTAAATTTAAAAAAATAGAGGCCATTACCTAATAAAATTCTTTCTTTTTTTTATTATACTTTTCAAAAGGCCACTCATGATCATTACACAATAAACATTTTCCAATAATTGCAAGTATAAAAATGCTGGGCGGCATTGCCTCCAGCCTCCTAATCTTAACAGAGGCATAATCCATCTAGCTCTTTCCTTTGCATATATTTTACAGAAGAGAATCACGTGGATAGTTGATTGCTTTGAGATATTATCACACGGACAGTGACACAATTTCCTAGACCAATCATTAACCGAAGGGAAACTGACCAAGCGATGGAAACAGTCAAACCTAAACCGTGTCAGAAGATATCTATCGTACCCTCCAATACACCAGACCAAATAGGGCTGGATACGATAGGTTGTCAAAGTCAGATAATGCTGGGTCACCGTGCATTTATTCATCTCCTGTGCGGCTCTTAGGGACTCTAAATGTGTCATGCAAAGAGATTTAAAATCTTTCCTAGATATTGAATTCATGGTTTCTGGTACATTATAAAAATCATAACAGTTGATATCCAATAAAAATTTCCTAATATAATTCAGCCATTTAATTCTACAGGCATAATCCAGTTTCATTACATCCTTAATAATATCTCTGTTCAGTCCAGTATAGGTAGATGTCCAAACTCGATACCATAATAATAAAGGTTGCAATCTAATCATATCCGTAATATATGGGATCCCTAATTCACTATGACAATTAAAAACTGGGGAGCTCTGTGGGACCGCTAAAATAAATCTTAAAAAAGTATTTTCGACTAATTGGATTAGGGAAACATCATAAAAACCCCAGATTCCTGCCCCATACATTGCAACACTCATACACTTAGCCTGATAAATTTTGAGGAGAATCTCCGGGGGTCTTTTACCCATTTTGTTTGCAAAGCTAACCACTGCCGCTACAGACCTCTTAAAAAGGAGACTCCTACTCTTAATTGCAGCTCCCCAGGAGCCAGTACGCTCAAACAGAACACCCAAGTAAGAGAACGTACTGGTTGAATCTATCCTATCTTTCCCAACTAACAGAGTTCTACCTTTGCTTCTCCCCCTCCCACATGTCATAACAAATGTTTTTTTTTACATTAAGTTTTAATCCTCGGTTATCCATAAAACTGATATACGAGGCAAGTGCTCTCTGGAGGCCTAGCTGTGTTCTGGCCATAAGGACCGCATCATCCGCGTAGAGAAGAGAGACTATCGGCTTACTGCTAACCTGAGGTGGATCTCTCGCCCCTGCCACCAATTCCTCTTCTAGAGCGTTCGTATACAGAGAGAAGAGGAACGGGGCCAGGACGCAGCCTTGTCTCACACCCTTCTCCACGCGGAAAGACGCCGTACATTCACCCCTTAACCCATATCTCACCTTTGCACTAGCCCCCGAATATAATTGTATTAAGAATTGTACAATAATTGGGTCAACTTTTAAATCTGTCAGAATTTCCCACAATCTAGCGTGATTGACACAATCAAATGCGGCCGTGAGGTCTACGAAGGCCACGTAAAGCTTACCTTCCTTTGCTTGCGTATATTTCCCCATTATGAGGCTCAAATTTAAAAACTGCTCATTAGTCCCCAACCCCTGTCTAAAACCGTATTGGACCGCACTCAAAATATTATTATCCTCTGCCCACAGTTGTAATCTATTTAAGACAATCCTGCCAGCTACCTTCACCAAAGCATCTAAAAGCGATATTGGTCGGTAGCAGGCAGGGTTGTTCCGATCCCCTTTTTAAAAATCGGTATAATCACTGATTCCGACCAAGACCTAATAAAACCCCTTGCACAACAAGCTTCAAACACCCGAGTTAACAAAGGGGACCATAACTTTGGGATCGATTTAAATAGATCCATCGGGACCCCATCAGGACCTGGTGCCTTACATCCTTTACTGGCATTAATGGCCTCTAGCACCTCTTCATGCAAGATGTGCATCTCTATAGGCCGAAAACCATCCGATTCTTCCCCATGCTCAGGGTCAGGGTCCAAAGAGTTTCCTACCTTCTCCTTACAGCTATATACATTAGAAAAGAAGTCTATCCAAGATTTTTCGTCGATAGCAACCTCAATCCTAGCTCCATCGTTATTAGAAAAGAACGGGGCATTAACTGCCTGCCAGAATGTGCTACTATCCTTTCTTAATGAAGCTTCAAGGAGAGTATCCCACGCTAAATCTTTAAGTTCTTTCTTCCTTACTTTTCTGGCAAGATTATAGGCCCTTCTACTTTCTCTAATCTCCTCCCGATCTCTCACCGGTCTATGAAGAGCGTTTTTTAGTCCTGTATAAGTCCTGGTACAGTTGGAATCAAACCAGCCATTTTCCTTAATAATAGGACCCTTACTCTGTGCTGTAAGCAAGTTTTGGACCACATTACTAATATTGGCAAATGCACTCAAGGTATCATCAAAAGCAGTGTCATCTTGTAAGCATGCTAAGATGTTATCGTATGCTTTGGTGATGATCTGCTTAATGAGCATCTCTGGTTCCTTAGTACCCCAACGCACGGAATATCCATTCTGGCGACCTACGGCTATATTTTGGACCCACGCCAAACTGTTTTTATTAGAATAAAAACCCCATTTAGGGGGAGTAATAGTAAGACTTAAGGGCAAATGATCACTTAGCACATTATGATGTGTTTTAAATTTATCAATCCAGGTGGCGTAACGGTTGGGAACGATGATAAAATCAATTATAGATTCACAGCCTCTACCAATAAAAGTGTGATCAAAATCCACCAAAGGGGAACATAACAGGTTCGCAAAACCCAGCTCATGTGTGGCCATTAGATCATTAAACTTCTCACCCCTGTCAGTATGAACAAAATGAGTTATCGGATCATTCTCTTCATTTACTACACCACATTGCCCGGATCCGGCTTGAGTACATATATTTACATTAAAATCACCTCCCCAAATCGTGATCACATCGATGCCTATTAAGGCCCCTAACTTATCCATTTCCTCACTAAAGGACTTTAAAATGTCACATAGTTGATCTTTCTCCATATTGTTGTAAAAGTTAACTATGGACACGGCTATATTACAGTTCAAGTAAATAATAACAAATTGATAGAATGCTGTACTTTTACCATTTTCAATTCTTAAGACCCCCAGTAAATTTGAGATATAAACACATATCCCACCTTTATGTCTCCCATGGGTTGACCGTATTGCTGGCATATGGTACGTCTTGTACCCATCAATATTAACTTCATCCAACAGCCAAGTCTCCTGAAAACATAGGATATCAAAGCTGCGGATGAAGTCTATCCAGATGGAATTATTCAACTTAGAATGCAAACCTGCGATGTTCCAGAAAAGCACTACGATATCCTTGGGTGCTCTATCAGTTCGATTGATGTTGGCCAAGCTTTTCAAGGTCTGCCCCAAGGTCTCCGTCCTCCCCAGACCGCTCACTACACCTTCATCACTATTGTCAACAGACAGGGATTCATCCATTCCCAACCCTCCAATCAATATCTCACTCTGATCAATGATGGATTCCATAATATGAGGTGTTACACTTCTCTCCTGTATAATTTGAGATGTTAATCTTTCCTCATCAATGTATTGATCAGAAGTGTCAGAGAGTCAATCATTCTCATCTAGCGATTGAAGGGGCCCAAATCTATTTGACACCTCTAAATTATAGGTTGAATGAACAGTGGGGTGGGTAAAAGAATGCGGATTTAAGTACCCATTAGATGTACTAGGCTGATAAAAATAGCCTAAAGGGAGGACTTGTATACCTGACGCCATATTATTAGTTTTATTGCTTCTAAAAAGAATTTCTCGAACCAATAAAGGATTCCCCAAAGAAAGAACAACACAGTCCCCAGGAAAAACTTTCCTACTTATACCCACCCAAGCAACACGTCTTACCATCTTAAAGGCATGAAACATCTCTCTAGTTAAGCCCACTCTTTGCCCCAAACAATGAATAACACAATTCCTCAGGGCTATCCATGATTCGTTACTTTCATCAGAATGAGGGGGCACATTAGTCAAAACGACTGTATAAGGAATGGCAGCAGGGGGCAAATTTAAATTTAAATTCTGCAATCTAGACGGATACTCATACTTATTTATACTATGCGGCCTTGGGTTCGGGCAAAGATCATTCACCGAAAGTCCACCTTGCTGTTCTAATGGTCTTCCTTTTACTGCCTCACATAGAGCCACCTCCTTTGGCAGTGGTTTACTTCTAGGAGTTTCAGTAGGACTCTTAGGTCCCGAAACACCAAACTTCCTGGCCCTCTCCACATGCTGGCTGGCAGGACTAATTAAGGTAACTGATGAGGACTGGTTAGATGGCTTTAAAACACTACCCTCTCTGTCCTCATTTATCTTGGTAATATTTACTTCCCTTGCATAATTCATATGTTGGTTCTTAATAATATTTTCCAACCCCACTTCTATTTTACTTAATCTTGCCTCTAAAGTACCAATCGATAGTCTGATATACTTAGTGAGGTCGGTTATCAAACTTACTATCCCGTTACTTTCAATAGAAGAGGGGGCGTTACTCTTGCTTTTATTACGTGTAACTGAGTCTTTATCTTTACCTTTACCTTTACCTTTGTGATTTAACGGGGTACCTTTCCCCTGCTGTTTATCGTCTTTAACCTTATGTATTGGGGGTACAGGGGAGGCCTGGTGGATAATTGGCAGTAGATTTCCAGGTAGTACCTTCGCAATGGAGTTACAAGATCTTTTAGATGGAGGAAGTAGCTCTGGATCAGGATCGCTAAGTGATAACTCATCTCTGTTAGGCTGGATACAACCATTTTGGGGCTCCTCAACCACATTAATTATGGTAACCGCGTCCGTACTCTCATTATGATGTAGGTCAGTTGTAATACTACTTATTAAGGCACCCTGTGCGTCCTTAGATAGAGACTCCTCAACGGTGGATATCTGCTTTTCAAGAGCTCCAACCGCCCCCGTCAGGTATTTCAACAGGGTCATATTAGCATCTTTTGGTTTGTTTGTTGATAGCACAGTTTGCCCAGGGTTCAATGTACGTAGCTTCCTTTTACCCATATCTACAAATTCTCTCCAACTAGAAAACTGCTAAATACGCCGGTCCTTATACCCCTCTAATAATGGAAGTGTATCTCTCTAACCTATTTGCGTTCCCCCTACTTCTCAGCGTCAATTCTGTAGCAAGATCAAGTGAATACCTTATGTACCTTATAAAAACCCTCTTTCTTATAATACAATAATATAAGGCAAATATCTAAATACAGTTATTTTAAATGTCTCTAATCTTACTCTTTTTAAAAGTATAGCCCAGCCCAGTCTCTTTCAATCTCCTTCAATCTCTGCCGCTATAGAATGGCAGGATGGAAGTGCCCCCCTCACCAACGTAGCAGAGGAGCAGAGGAGGCAATACAAAGACTCCTATAACACCCTAGAGCTCATAGTCCCACCAAGATGGCTGACAGCACCAAAAAGTCACGGATGAACGTTCCAGCAACTATAATTAAGAGGGGACACTCTGGGCTTATGCTCCCGCCAGAAAGTGCAGGCTCAAGTCAAGATAAAGTAGAGAAAATGCCCCCTTCAGTTCCAACACGTACAATAACTCAAGTTATGACTTACGTATCCCTACTCCGTGGGATCAGTGGAGGATTTTTCTTCCGGGCATTTTTAGTGTAGCAGGTGACAATAATGTGGCCAAGCCCGGCCTCTATCGGTCTATGACGGGCTAAGACGGGCCCGTCTTGGCCCAATCTTCGCCCGGGCTGAGCCCGCGCGCGTTCCGCGTCGCGGGACCGCCACCGCCAATTTAAAGCCCCTCCGGGGGCCGGATCTAAAGTGCAAAGTGCGTTTAGTGCAATGAAGCCCAGGGACACAGGCAAAAGTCCTTCAGAGCAGTCTCCCGCGTCGCGGGACCGCCGCCGCCAATTTAAAGCCCCTCCGGGGGCCGGATCTAAAGTGCAAAGTGCGTTTCGTGCAATGAAGCCCAGGGACACAGGCAAAAGTCCTTCAGAGCAGTCTCCGCGTCGCGGGACCGCCGCCGCCAATTTAAAGCCCCTCCGGGGGCCGGATCTAAAGTGCAAAATGCGTTTAGTGCAATGAAGCCCAGGGACACAGGCAAAAGTCCTTCAGAGCAGTCTCCCGCGTCGCGGGACCGCCGCCGCCAATTTAAAGCCCCTCCGGGGGCCGGATCTAAAGTGCAAAGTGCGTTTAGTGCAATGAAGCCCAGGGACACAGGCAAAAGTCCTTCAGAGCAGTCTCCCGCGTCGCGGGACCGCCGCCGCCAATTTGAAGCCCCTCCGGGGGCCGGATCTAAAGTGCAAAGTGCGTTTAGTGCAATGAAGCCCAGGGACACAGGCAAAAGTCCTTCAGAGCAGTCTCCCGCGTCGCTGGACCGCCGCCGCCAATTTGAAGCCCCTCCGGGGGCCGGATCTAAAGTGCAAAGTGCGTTTAGTGCAATGAAGCCCAGGGACACAGGCAAAAGTCCTTCAGAGCCGTCAGGTATATCATAAAGCACAAAGAAAAGGTATTTACACATCTAGATTCAAACATTATAATACAGTATACTCTTTAAGTTAACGAATTACAGATAAGCTTCAACACCCTCCGCATGCTCCGCAAGATCTACAGGTGGATCCCCACTGACACAAGAAGAACGGTCACCCAGGCTCTCGTCAGTAGCAGGCTGGACTACGGAAACGCCCTCTACGCGGGAGCCCCGGCCAAACTGCTGAAACGACTGCAACGCATACAGAACGCCTCTGCCCGCCTGATCCTCGACATCCCCCGACACAGCCACATCACACCCCACCTAAGAGACCTGCACTGGCTACCTGTCAACAAGAGGATCACCTTCAAGCTCCTCACCCACGCACACAAGGCACTCCACGACACCGGACCAGCATACCTCAATAGACGACTCACCTTCTACACCCCGAACCGCCAGCTCCGCTCCGCCGACCGCGCCCTCGCTACCATCCCCCGCATCCGAAAAACGACCTCCGGCGGCAGATCGTTCTCCTACCTCGCCGCCAAGACCTGGAACACCCTCCCCATCCTCCTACGGCAGACCCAAGACCTACTAACCTTCAGGAGGCTACTCAAGACCTGGCTATTCGAGCAGTAGCAGCACCCCCTCCTAGCGCCTTGAGACCCTCACGGGTGAGTAGTGCGCTCTACAAATTCCTGATTGATTGATTTATTGAGAAGCAAAAACATCAGATTAGGTTATTTTCCCTTTTTTTACAGGTACAAACACAGATTATTCGATTCCTGTTCTACTTGCCGGCTCCCCGTGGCTTCTTATAAGCAAGTTTGTCATGGGTGCCCAGATCTTACCCCCTTTCACTCTAGCTCGGTGGCCCTTGTTCTTATAGAGAGCCATTTCCAGAACATGTATACTCAATAAGCGATGTAGCCAGGCAGTATATGCAGGGGGTTTCGAATCCTTCCATGCTGTAGCTGTCAATAATCTTGCTACCGCTATTTTAATGAACACAAAGCAAGATGGCGGCAGGCAAGGCTGCTGCAGCAGCTCGATGGTGTGATCCTGTGAGCCCCTTCCTGTGAATATGAATATCTGCCCCTGATGTTCTTTGGAGGATGACCCTACCCATGCTGAACCTGCTGCTCAAAATTGTAGAAGATAAGATCAATCACGGAGCATATTTCTTAGAAACAGCGGCTTTATAACAAGAAAAGACCCTTACCTGCTGGCGGATATGGCAGTCGTTGAGCTTTAGCTGCGGTTCTGGCTGTAGGCAGCAAGGATCTCTGCCTGATCTGCTGGGAGAGCAACGCTGTGGGGATCTAGAGATCCGAAAGGGCCTCCGACAACACGGGCAAAAGCAGGAAAGAATTAGACCACAGATAGTCCACCTACGGGGGTCGCAACTGCAACACTGGTGAAACCCTGAACACTGGAGGATAGTGCGGCCGCAACTGGTATGGGAGCAGGAACGACGCGATTGCCAGGACGACGAGGCCAAATTCTGGCCCGGAAGGATCCTCTGGGGAAAACATTGCCCCAGCAACGTCCGGCCGGTCCAACAATTGTGGAACTGCTTGCCGGTTCGAAGAGCCTCGAGAAACAGAAAAGGCAGACGCAGGCGAACGCTGACGAAGATGAAGCGACAGGAGTGTCGATGGAGGTTGAGACGGGGGCAGCGAAAGGTGACTTAGCCAAACAGGATTCTGGACCCTTAACAACCGGAGAATCTGGGCAGGTAATGGAGGAGGTGGGGGGAGATGCCCCGATCGTGCTCACCATACCCGAGGTACCCGGTATACCCGGTGCCCTAAGTGCGCCCACTCTAACTAACTCTGCAAAACCAGGTTTAATGGAGACTGCTGAGACCTGGGGGGATCGGGTGGAGAAGAGCATGGTAGATGCTACTGGTATCGTTGAGGGGGGGCAGGATGGAGGAGATCATCCACAGCAGGCAGGGGACATGCGAGCCCAGCGTAATGATAACATAGCCCAGGCAACTCTGGCAGAAGCTAAGCCGAGTAAATACTTTGATTCATCGTTAGGTCAAACCATCTGTAAGGGGAAAAGCTCTGAAAGCTCCATGCAAAAGAAAAAAACACAGACAACAGGTGTTATGGCTGACGGTTTATCTCACGCGTGGCCCAAACACTTTCCACAAAAGATCCATCAGGGGAAAGAAACGGATATAGAAGCAACGGACTATTTCTATTCACTGTCAGATGACACAAAATCAGTGGTTGGATCGGTATCCTCGACAAGTGGTAGCGAAGTAGAAATAGAAGAAGAAAGTGAAAGCCCCCATGATACTAGCGGAAGGGATTCCGCTGCAACGCTACGGAGGTCGAAGAAAACTGCGGCTCTCTCAGCCCGAACTAAGATGGGAGAGCAAGATCTGAACTGGGATTACTCACCCTCTAGCCTGCTGGTGGGGGACACAACTAAATCTCCCCTCAATACGGAATTGGTGCCCGCAGCAACTTTGGATGCAATTTTGCAATCAGTCATGGCCCATCGGGAGGAGTCCAGAAAAGATAATAGGCGCTCCCAAGCGGCTATTCGAAAAGTCCAAGGCTCAGTTCGCAAAATAGCCAAAGTATGCAGCGAAATTTCGGATCGTTTGACTGATCTTGAAACAAGAACTGGTATGATTGAGTCCGAAATGGTGTCAACTCAGCTGCAGAATACATCACATGAGGCTAGACTCACAGATGTGCAGTGGAAGCTCGAAGATCAAGAGAACCGCCAACGAAGAAACAATCTGCAGTTCCTGGGTATTCCTGAGGACAAAAGGGTACGGATATCCGTCGCTACATTTGTCGATCTTTTAGCCAAGGTTGGAACTGGGCCCAGGAAATCCAACGAGCACACCGGGTCCCCTTGGTGATGAAACAGCAGGCAGGTGCTGACCTCAGACCTCGAGCAGTGCTCGTGTTATTTTGGAAACTATCTCCTTCGACATATATAAATATATAAATATATATAGATATGGATAGATTCACTGAAAAAACCATAGGTTTCAGGGACGTTATAGTTAGAAATTAGCATTTAAAAAACCTTTGAAATTTTAGTTGGACATTTCTCTTCTACAAAATCATAGAAATTGCCCCGTTATAGTTAGTTTAGCTAACTATAACTCGGGCACCCGCAATGCACTTCTGATGACGTCACATATTACATCATTCATGACATGGTCAGTGACATCGCTGATGACATCACTGATGACATCTCAAATGACATCACTGATGACATCATCCACGTGAATATCTGATGCACCTCCTCACACTCTAATATAACCTTTGATACACCCACTGTAAAATACAGACTACCATTTTCGGAACCATCGACACACCAATACCAGTTACTACATACGCACTCACTGATTCTAAGGTCTACACATACATCCACTCATTCACTTATAAAGTCACTCATACATGCAGTCACTCATCAATACAACAGTATCATAAGCACTCATAGACCTATACAGACACTCACACACCACCACTCATCCATGGAGTTACTCACACAGCTACTCAGTCATGCAAAGAATCAATCACACTTCCATTTACTGACCTATACAGTTATACACACACCACATCACTTATTAAAACAGAAACAAACGCATACTTACTCTCTTATACAATCACTGATACAAGTACACACTCATCCATACAGCCACTCTCACAATCACTGACTCTCACGTATAGTCATTTATATACTCCAACTCTCACATACACTGCCTTTTACATATGTAGTTACTTGGACATGTACCACTGAGACATCCATTCTCTCACCAACACACCCATACACACACTCACCCACCCATACAGCTGTTTGCACATGCACTCTTGAACCCATACACCCAGTGAATCAACCACTCACACAACCACTCACACATCTATGCACAGAGTCACACACCTCCCACCTACCCACACACACACTCAGGCACCCATACAAATAGGCAACCAATCAATAGCCCATATAGACATTCATGTAGCTACTGACCAACCCATGCAGCAGCTTAAACAACAACACACAGACTGATACAGACATTCACACAGTTTAGTCACTAACCCATGCATTCAGTAAGACACATGTAATCACTCACTTAAACAGTCAGTCACGCACCTACTAAATCCTCCATCCAGTCACTTATACACCCACTCATTGTTCAATACACCTTGGCATATATATAATACATATTTAAACTTTAAAGAAACACACAGTCACTGGATGATGTCATCAGTGATGGCATCAGTGATGTCATTTGAGATGTCATCAGTGATGTCACTGACCATGTCATGAATGATGTAATATGTGACATCATCAGAAGTGCATTGTGGGTGAGCGAGTTATAGTTAGCTGAACTAACTATAACGGGGCAATTTCTATGGTTTTGTAGAAGAGAAATGTCCAACTAACTATAACGTCCCTGAAACCTATGGTTTTTTCCAGTGAATTTCAAAGGTTTTTTAAATGCTAATTTCTAACTATAACGCCCCTGAAACCTATGGTTTTTTCAGTGAATTTCAAAGGTTTTTAAATGCTAATTTCTAACTATGACATACCAGTCGCGTTTCCAGAGTGGTGGAGAAAGGTGAGCGTGGCCTCCGAAACACCTCTTAGCAATCCCACTGTGTGGTATTTACTGGAGGTAACAGGAGGAGTAGCTAGCCCCCAACGTCAACCTTGGTGGCCAACTAACCCTTTTATTACCACCAGTAAGTCCCACACAGCAGGATTGCTAACTTCTTATATCAGGCCCCGCCCCCTCCCTGAACCACTCTGCAATTGTGCCCCCTAGCACGTTGTAAGTTGGGGGATTAAGTCCCCTTGAATACTGAGGGTCCCTGGGGGCCAAGTAGCCCACCAGGTACCTCCAGGAAGCGGCACAGAGCTGCGTTGCAGAGAGGTGTTCCGAGGCCACGTCCCTTTTTACACCTCTCTGCAACGCAGCTCATGGGCGCTTACTGGAGGTACCTAATGGGCTAGTTGGACCCAAGGGAACCTCAGTATTCAAGGGGACTTAATCCCCCAACTTACAACACGCTAGAGGGCCCGTTTGCACAGTGGTGCAGGGAGGGGGCGGGGCCTGATGTGACAAGTGTGCAAATGTGCCCTGTGGCACGTTTTAAGTTGGGGGATTAAGTCCCCTTGAATCCTGAGGGTCCCTGGGGGCCAACCAGCCCACCAGGAACCTCCAGTAAGCGCCACACAGCTGTGTTGCAGAGAGGTGTAAAAAGGGGCGTGGCCTCAGACCACCTCTCTGCAACGCAGCCCTGTGGCGCAAACTGAAGGTACCTGGTGGGCTAGTTGGCCCCCAGGGACCCTCAGAATTGAAGGGGACTTAATCCCCCAACTTACAACGCGCCAGGGGGCCCGATTGCACACTTGCCATATCAGGCCCCGCTCCCTCCCTGCACCACTGTGCAAACGCACCCCCTGGCGTGTTGTAAGTTGGGGGATTAAGTCCCCTTGAATCCTAAGGGTGCCTGTGGGCCAACTAGCCCACCAGGTACCTCCAGTAAGCGCCAGAGAGCTGCGTTGCAGAGTGGTGTAAAAAGGGGCGTGGCCTCAGACCACCTCTCTGCAGTGCAGCTCTGTGGGCAAACTGAAGGTACCTGGTGGGCTAGTTGGCCCACAGGCACCCTTAGGATTCAAGCCCCCACTGTCCCACTGGCTCCCCGCCTCCTGCGGGAGCCGGCATTGCTTTTCCACACGGGGAGCTGCTAACATTGTGGAAAAGCAATCTGCTTTGGAGTTTGGAAGCGAGAGCAGGAAACCTGCTCTCACTTCCAAAATCCAAAGCAGAGTTTGCTATGACAGGGCGGGAGCCGCACGGCTCCCGCCCTGTCATAGCAAACAGCAGTGTCCCGGGGTGGGCACCCTGGGACACTTCAGGAGCTGGCCCTGGGGGGTGGCAGTCCCCAGGGCCATGAAGGGCTCCAGGAGGGGGGCCACGCGGCCCCCCTCCATACCATTGCAAAGCCCTGGGGAGGTAGTGGTCCCCGGGGCTCAGGGGTCTGTAACGGACCCCCACATTTGCATACTTAGTGCCCCAGGGAGGTGGTGGTCCCCGGGGTGTGTGGGGGGGCTCGAGCCCCCCCACACAGGTTATTTTTTTTAAAACTAGAGCCCGGGGGAGGTGGTGGTCCCTGGGGCTGCGGGGGGGCTACGTGCCCCCGTGTTTTTATCATCAAAGCCCCAGGGAGGTGGTGGTCCCCGGGGCATGTGGGGGGGCACGAGCCCCCACACAGATTATTATTATTTTTTTAAATAGAGCCCCGGGGAGGTGGCGGTCCCCGGGGCTGCAGGGGTGTGCGTGCCCCCGCAAAACATAAATGAAGCCCCAGGGAGGTGGCAGTCCTCGGGCTGCGGGGGCCCCCGTGGGCCCCCGCGGGCCCCCGCTATGCATTTTCTGCATGCCCCTGGGACCTGGCCCACTCGGGGGCTTAAAAATAACCCAGCGCGAATTCTGCCGTTTAAAAAAAAAATGCTTTTTTTGGCCCTGGGGGTCCCTGCGGGACCCCCTGAGCAGGCCTAGGGGGGTCAGGGTGTTTCTACCCTGCCCCCTTTTCTTGTTTTTCACCTTTGTTTCACTGTTTTCTTGTGACTCGGTTCTACCGAGTCACAAGATGGCTGCCAACAATTCCTGGTTTGGAGTGTTGGCAGCCAATCACAGTGAAGCTCGTGGTAGGGAGGGTTCGCGAATCCACCGCGTCCCTAGATATCGAAACTTTTATTTTTTGAATTTCTCAGCAACTACTGAACGGATTTACACCATTTAAAAAAAGGGTCGCTTTCTGAACCAAGCACTACCTTTTTGTCAAATTTGGTATAATTCCGTTCAGCAGTTCGGGCTGTAGCCTTGGCTAAAATTTCCTATGGAAAATTGATTATCCACCTTTTATGTTTTGAATTTCTCAGGAACTACTGAACGGATTTACACCATTTAACAAAAAGGACTCTTTCTGAACCAAGGGCTACTTTGTTGCCAAATTTGGTGTAATTCCGTTCAGCAGTTCAGGCTGTAGCTGTGCCTAAAGTTTCCTATGGAAAATAACATGGGGAAAACGTGTTTTGGGATCCTCCTTTTTTCTCGGCCCCCGCTAGACGAATCACCCCGAAACTTTCAAGACAGGAGCTGACCGGAGCGGGCCACTAGTTTTGAAAATTTCGCGAAGATTCGTCAACCGGCGCCAAAGATATTGGGAAAACAAAAAACGCTTTTCCTATGGAAACTAGGTCCTAACTATAACTACCTACTGGCGACCGCCAGTAGGTAATATATATATATATATAACTCACGCCCCCGCAATGCACTGCTGATGACGTCACATATTACATCACTCATGACGTTGATGACATCACTGATGACATCTCAAATGCGAAATGTGATCCACACGTTTCGGCTCATCCAAACCTTGATAACGATGCAAGACGTCATTGTAGCTTCCTTATTTAAATGTACAAATGCCTCCAGTCGCCAACATTAACAAAGGACTACATATTACTTTAATCCAAAAAGCTAGCAGCCATATTGGCCTGGTCACGATGTAAGAATTCAGGAATTGATACAATAAAGAAAAGAAAACAAGTGTTAATATGCACACAATGTCATTTCAGCATATCTTGCCTGTGACTGCCGTACCTGTATGTTCGTCAACGTGACTTGTTCATAATAAACATACTTAGGATTGCAAACATCAACATAAACAATGGACTACACATTACTTTAAAGTGAAAGGCTATCGGCCATATTGATCTGGGCACGTTGCGTATTATAATGGTTCATACACGAAAGAAAAGAAAAGGGGTGTTAATATACACTCACTATCCATAAATAAAGTTCTAGCGATTATAGTTCCATTCCATTCACAGCTCATTTGAGATGTCATGAGTGATGTCATGAGTGATGTCACTGACCATGTCATGAATGATGTAATGTCTGAGGTCATAAGCAGTGCATTGCGGGGTGTAAGTTATAGTTAGCTCAGGCAACTATAACTGCTGAATTTCACTGGTTTTGCACGAGTGAAATCTGAGTCTAACTATAACATCCCTGTAATCTTTGTTTTTTCCGTGAATTTCTAGTTTTTTTAACGTTAAGTAAGATGCCTATCACAATGGATGGTGGGGGGTTGGAAGCAGGACCTGGCCTGGCATTGTGCTGCCCCCACCCAAGCTTGCTGCTCCTGCCTCCCCTCCTCCTTGCCATCCATTGTCCAAGTCCATGCCCCTGCTCCCTCATTACAGCCCTGTGTGGCTGTTGTTCTGCCACTGGCCTTCCCGCTTTCTCTGAACAGTTAGCTTGCTGTCCCATCCACCTCTTCCCTATCCTCTGTTGTCTGAATCCATGCACTAGCCTTCTCCCTCCTGCCATGCATGGTCTGATGTGCTGCCACTGCCCTCCATTTAGCATGATGTCCCAGTCCACTCCTCCTGCCCTCCATTGCCCAATTCTATGCCCCATCATTGACCTCCTGCTTAGCCTCTGTGCTTAGCTTGCTGCCCCTACTCTCCTTCCCCCTGCCCTCCGATGTCTGTGTGCATGCCCCTGCTCCTTTTTGCCCACCATGTTCCATGGACCTGCCCCTCCTATCTACTCTGAGTGTTATGTTGAGCTGCCACTCCCCTCCCACCTGCCTAGCATTGTCAGATGACTGTAACCTGTCCCTGCCACCTCCACCCTGCCTGTCCACACTCCATGCCCCTATCCCCTTCCTCCTGTCCTCCATGGTCCATTTTACTGCCACACCCTTCTGCCCTCCCTGGTCTGTTGTGCTGCAACTGCTCCTCCTGCCTTCCCCACGTGGTCTGTTGTGAGGCCCCTTCCCCTGAACTCTCTTGTCTGTGCCCAGCTCCTACCCCTCCCTTCTATCCTCCATGGTCCTTTCTGCATGCACCTGCCCCCTCCTTCTCGCCCATCATGGCCATTGTGCTGCCACTAACCCTCCCACTTGCCATGCATGGTCTTCTGTGCTGCCACAGCCCCTCCCACCTGCCTTGTGTGGTCAGCTAGCTGCCCCTGACCCCCTCCCACCTTCCCTCCATGGTCTGTATGTATGCCATTATAGTCTCACTGTTGCTCTCCATGGTGTGTCTTGCTTCTAGTGCCCATCCTGCCTGACCTCCATTGTCAGCTTGCTGCTCCTGCCCTGCCCCCTTGCCCCCTGCCCTCTGTTTTCCATGTTCAGACCCCTATTCCCTCCCTCCTGGCTTGTCTGTTCCATTGTAATGCCCCTGATCCCTACCTCCTGCCCTTTATGGTCCATTATGCTGCAGCTTTCTCTCCTGTCTGTCCATTATCAGCTAGCTGCCATTGCCTCTTTCCCCTCTGTTCTCTGTTGTCCATGTGCATGGTCCTGTCCCCTCCCTATTGCTTTCCATGGATTGTTGTGCTGCACTCCCATCCCGCATGCCCTGTGTGGTGTATTGTGCTGCTGCAAACCCTGATGCCTGCCCTGTAAGGTCAGTTTGGTGCACCTGTCCATGTACCTCCTGTCCTCTGTTACCCGAGTCCATGTCCCTACCCCAATTCCTCCTGCCTTCCATGATCCAATTTACCATCCTTGCTAACATTTTGAACTTGGTAAGAGGGAGATTTTGAAGAAAAAAAACTGGGGTATTGATTTTCCCCCTTGACTTACATTGAAAAAGAGGAGATTGTAGACAGGAGACAGATTAAAAAAAGCCCATTTGGGCTTAAAAACATTGGGCGTTTCCTGGCTGAATCGGGTCTGTTGGCATGTATGGTTGTACTACCACTGCCTCTTCCTTCTGCCCACAATGGTCTATTATATTGCCACAGCCTCTCTTGCCTGTCCTGCATTGTTGGTTTGTTGCCCCTGCCCCCCTTTCCACTGCCCTCCATAGTCTGTTGTGCTGCCACTGCCCTTCCTGCCTGCCCCGTGTGGTCAAATTGTTGCCTCTGCACCCTCCTACCTGCCTCTCAACAGTATCCTATTGAACAACTAGATTGCTAACATTCTATATTTATTACAAAAGTGTGGCACACCTGACGTCATCTTGATGTAATCAAAACTGTAATACCTAGAGCATTTCCTTTAGAAATTACAGAAATGAGAGGGTCTTATTTGCATCGAAATTATGTTTAGTGCTCTAAAAAACTAAAATGAGGACATATTTTCTGAGTTTTCAAATAGCGACAAAGCACTTTTAAATTATTTGTTATCTTTATGTTTTTTATCCAGTTGACCACTTGATTAAAAGTTGCACTTAGGGGAGAGGATGTGGTATTACTTCCAGAGCTGCAGACTTTGCAACTGGGGAACCAGGTTGGAGTTTCTGCTTCAGCTCGACATTCTGTGATTCTGGTCAAATCACTTAATCTCCCCATGTCTACAACCAACATGAATTTGTCCTTGTGTGATGTAACCAATGCTCATGTAAAGCACTCCAATACCTGACCAGTCTGCACTATATAAAACTGCAAACGTGGGCTACATCTGGGTGATCTTTGTGCTACATTTGGGCTCTTTTGTCTCTGGTGGCCATCTTGGGAGATTTATTTGTTATGAAGTTTCCTAATTTCCTCATTTACTGCAGTCTCCTCAGTAGGAAATGCTTTCAGTTTTTTACTTTGATTCTATCAAGAAGGCATTCAGATGTGTCACACATTCGCCATAAATTCTGAATGTTAGCACTCTAGTTGCTCATTAGATCACTGTAGTAAAGCTACTGCTCACTAGGGAAGTCTGCTGCTGGTATTGAAAGTGCATGTTTCAGTCTGCATGTCAGAATTTTTTAATGAAATAGAAGAGGATTTGAGAAGTCACTCAAAATGTGCCCTAATTTTTCTTTCTTCAGCACTAATCATAATTTCTATGGCAAAATGAACCCCTCAGTTTGTTCCTTTTTAAATTAAATGTTTTATGTGTTACCAGTTTATTCCAATCAAGATGGCTTCAGGTGTGCCATACTTTTGTCATAAGTAAGACTGTTAGCGCTCTAGTTGTTCTTTAGAACACCTAGGACATTCTGTCATTGGGCTATACGTGGGCTACATCTGGGTGATATTTGTGCTACATTTGGGCTCTTTTGTCTCTGGTGGCCATCTTGGGAGACTTATTTGTTATGAAGTTTCCTAATTTACTACAGTCTCCTCAGTAGGAAATACTTTCAGTTTTTTACTTTGATTCCATCAAGAAGGCATTCAGATGTGTCACACATTTGCCATAAATTCAGAATGTTAGCACTCTAGTTGCTCATTAGATCACTGTAGTAAAGCTACTGCTCACCAGGTAAGTCTGCTGCTGGTATTGAAAGTGCATGTTTCAGTCTGCATGTCAGAATTTTTTAATGAAATAGAAGAGGATTTGAGAAGTCACTCAAAATGTGCCCTAATTTTTCTTTCTGCAGCACTAATCATAATTTCTATGGCAAAATAAACCCCCTCATTTTGTTCCTTTTTAAATTAAATGTTTTAAGTGTTACCACTTTATTCCAATCAAGATGGCTTCAGGTATGCCATACTTTTGTCATAAATAAGACTGTTAGCGCTCTAGTTGTTCTTTAGAACACTCTGGGAAGCTGCAGTAGAACACAAAGGAATCAACTGACAGTCTCTGCCCTTGTTGGATGTACATGTTTACTGAGAATGTCAGACTTCATTCACACATGACTGAGAAAGACAATGTGAATTTACAGAAAATATGCTCTCATTTTATCTTCTAGATCACCTTCCAAACCTCTATGGGAAAAGTATGAGAAAATAGTTTTCTCTCAAACATGATTCATGATATCCCAGCAGAAGGCTTTTTCACAGGGTAAAATCACCTTAGAACACACCACAATTCCTAAAATTAGTATGGTACCATCAACAAATGATTTATAATGTAACTAAAGTCTTATCACCTTTTATACGTTCTCCTTTTGGAGACCCTCAAAACCTTCCATTCACTACAATGCATTTTAATGGGGTGCTATCATGTATATTGGTCCCAAGATGACTGCCAACACTTCTTGGATGAAGTGCTGACAGCCAATCAGATCTCACGATGAGATGTGTGGTTAGGCTCCGCCCAGATATATATATTTATTTTTCCTTTAATATTTCAAAAACTACTGAACGGATTTACACCATTTAAAAAAAAGGGCAATTTCTGAACCAAGAGCTACCTTTTTGCCAAATTTAGTGTAATTCCGTTCAGCAGTTCGGGCTGTAGCCTTGTCTAAAGTTTCCTATGGAAATTAACATGTGGAAAATGCGTTTTGGGACCCCCCTTTTTTCTCGGCCCCGCTTGATGAATCACCCTGAAACGTTCAAGACAGGAGCTGACTGGAGCGCCCCATTAGTTTTGAAAATTTCGCGAAGATTCGTCAAACGGCACCAAAGATATTGGCAAAAGAAAAAACGTTTTTTGAATAGAAACAAGGTCCTAACTATAACTACCTACTGGCGACCGCCAGTAGGTAATATATCTATATATATGTATATAGAGATGGATGGATGGATAGATAGGTAGATAGATAGATAGATAGATAGATAGATAGATAGATAGATAGATAGATAGATAGATAGATTTCCCCCACAGCCCCAACAAGAGTATGCCCTGCTGCCCTCCCAGGACACCCACCTATAAGTGTGAGGGCTGGTCTGTGGACGATGGGGTCCCTGGGCTAAAATCGTCCCGGGGAGGGGACTCGTGTGCCCCCTCGCCCTAAAAACCAAACTGGGCCCTGGGGGATTGGGTCCCTAGACCGGGGAGAGGGGTCATATGCCCTCTCACCCTAAAAATCAGGCCAGGGCCAAGGGGATGGAGTCTCCTGGGCTGAATTCAGCCTAAGGAGAGCACTCCCCCTCAAAATCATGCCAGGGAAGGAGGCCCCGTGGCCTAAATCAGCCCTGAGAGGGGGGCCGCATGCTCCTCCCAATGGCATAACAATAGCCCCCACAGCACTGATCATATATCCTGTTTACCCGGTCACATTGTAGCAGTTAAAAAATCATACACAGTAAGAGATGTGGCTCTAATGTTCACTAACCCATGCCACGATGGCCTACTTCAAAACTATTTCTGAATCAAATCTCCTATCCTTAGAACTGATTTAGACCATTTGGACCCCTTGCAACCAGGACCCTATATTTAAAGTGTAGCCTGGGCACTTTAGCATGTCTTCATTTCCTTTTTTTGCTTCAACTAGTCACTGCGAAATACATATTTTTAAATATGATTTTGTGGTTGCAGTGTACAGGCTATACAATAAGAAGATGTCTGCTGGGAGTATAATAACATGATTTGTAGGGTGACAAATTTATTTTAAAAAAATTAAATGCTGGATTTTGATTTTATCACTATTGTGACACTGCTATCAGTGTTACTCCATAGAAGAAACCAATGATTTTCTAATATTCTTTTGTCAAATATAATTGAGTCACATTCCACGTGGGTCATACCTCCTCCTATAAATCTGGGTGTACACTCTCACCAGGCAGACCATTTGACTTGAAAGAAAACGTTATCTGTTTTAATATTTCCAAATATTATTCGAGGGGCCCTTTCACTGAATCTACTCACTGTTGGCCATTAGTGATATCATAAATGATGTCATAGAACATGTCATGAGTGATGTCATATGTGAGGTCATAAGCTGTGCATAGGGGTGCGCAAGTTATAATTAGCGCTGTTAACTATAACTGGCGAATTTCAGTGGTTTCTTTAGTGCAAAATGTTAATGTTGTCACTGACAAATTCACCTGACTATAACATTCTTTTAACCTTTGTGATATATAGATATATTACACAGTGGCGGTTGCCACTGTGTAGTTATACTTAGGTCAGCGTTTCCATAGTAAGTGCCCTTTTTGTTTTTCTAATAGCATTCACGCTGTTTGATCAATCTTGCCCTAGATTGTGCACTGAAAGTTTTGGGGTGATCCATCAGGCAGGAGTCGAGAAAAAGGGGGAGTTGCAAATGCATTTTTTAAGAAGCACTACCTCAAAAACTGCCCATCAGAATGTCACAAAATTTGGCAGGAAGCTATATCTTGGTTCACAAATTGTCCTTTTGGATTTGGTGTAAATCTGTTCAGCAGTTTTTGAGAAATTATAAAAATAATTGTATATCTAGAAAGTTGGTGTTTAGATATGCTCTGATTTGCCATTTTAAAGGTCCTAGTCAATGCTGAATGGTTGGTAACAATCTGAACAATATGTTTTGACAGCCATTACAAGACTCTGGGGATGGTCCCTGTCATGCACATCATTTAGGGGTTGCCAGGGGTCACTGCTGCAACTCCCGGCATGCCCTTTGTGACCCCTGGCTTTGCAACCCCTAGCTTCAGAAGTGGCAAAATCAGTGGCAGGAACAGAAGCAGCTCATCATTATGTTATGTTATGTTATTGGTATTTCTAAAGCGCAAACGGTTACCCAAGGGTGTCCTGGCGCTAACTGCTTTCCTCTGGGAATTAAGATATAAACACAAGTTATAGATTAAAAAGCCATGTCTTCAGTTGCTTCCTAAAAAGTAGCAGATCAGTGGAGTTTCTCAAATAGAAGGGAAGATCATTCCAGGCTTTTGCTGCACAAGCTAAAAAGCTTCTTCCACCCCATGAAGCTTTTTTTATGGCTGGTACTGATACCAACTTTGCCCCGGAGGAGCGTAGTGTTCTTATTGGTTGGTACCATTATGGAAGTCGGTGGGGGCTTCACTCACCTCGTTTTTTTGTCAATTTTGATCATACTAATAGTGAATATTATTACATTTTTCGCTATTAGTTTAATAAAAAAATTGCTGGAATATATAATCTTCCATGGCCACTGAGGTAAGTAAAAAATGCTTTTAAATGTATGAATGTTGTGTGCTTGTTTGCAGCTTTGAATGTGTTTATATAAGAGAGTGTGTGTATGTGTGAATGTGTGCATGAGTAGGCAGAGTGTGTAAGTATTTGTGAGTGTGTGTATATGTGTGAATACATGTATATGTATAAGCAAATGTATGTGTGAGTGAAAGTGAAGGTCAAGGGGCATATGAAATCACTTCTGCTGCCCCTAGCATTTTGGTGAATTGATGCCCATAGTCCCTGCGTCCTGAAAATAAATTAAAAAAATATGTACGGGGGAAGAATGAGCACACCCAGGCCCCAAAGGGCAGGTGGGGGGGGTTCCAAAGGGCTCCCCCCTTTATTATCTGGCCACAATATGGACAATATGCTGTGGCCGCACTTACAGGATTCTGGGGCATAGTCCCCATTGAAATACATTGTAGGTAATAGCTGGTTTTGAGAGTTACAAAAAGTAGTACATATAAAGGGTAATGAAAGATTTTAGTTACAATTCAAATCATGTGTTGGTGGTACCATACAATTTTAGGAATTTTGGTGTTTTCTAAGGTTATTTTACCCTGTGAAAAATGTTGACCCTTTGCTGGGATTTTGTGAATCATGTTTGAGAGAACTGTTTTCTCTCATGATTTTCTCAAAATGGTTATGAAAGGTGCTGAAGAAGCTAAAATGAGAACATGTTTTCTGTAGATTCACACTATCTTTCTCAGCCATGTGAGAGTAAAGTCTGACATTCTAGGTAAAACATATACTTCAAACAGCAGCAGCCTGTCAGTCGATTCCCTTGTGTTCTACTGCAGCCTCCCAGAGTGTTTTAAGGAACAACTAGAGTGATAATAGTTTTACTTATGACAAAAGGGTGCAAGTCCTAAAGTCATCTTGAGTGAGTCAAACTAGTAAAATTTAAAACATTTAATTTAGAATGGAATAAAATGGGGTTCATTTTGCCATAGTAATTATGGTTAGTGCTGCAGAAAGCAAAATTAAGACACATTTTAAATGAGTTCTCTAATAGCTTCTTCATCTATCTAATTAAAACACTCTGACATGTAGACTGAAAGCCGCACTTTCAACACCAACAGTAGACTGCCAGTTCACTCCCTGGTGATCAACTGCAGCTTTAGCACAGTGTTCTAATGAGCAACTACAGTTCCATCTTGATTGCATTGAAGAGGAAAACTGAAAGCATTTTCTATTGCAGATACTGCAGGTCATTAGGAAGTTAGGGGGCTTCATAGCAAGAAAGTCTCCCAAGATGCTTACTAGTTAAAAAGAGCCCAAATGTATACCAAAATACCACCCCCAAATGTAGCCCAAGTATAGCCCAATGGCAGAAATTTGCAAAATGATATTTTAAATTTTATTTTTTGTAGTTTCATATAGCACGGACATGACACAAAGGTATTGGAGTACTTTACATGAGAACACATTCATTTTGGTTTTAGGCACATGGAGATATAGGTATTTGCCCAGTCAATGCTCAAACTAGCCACTGAAACTCGAACCTGGTTTTCCTGTTATAAAGTCAGCAGCTCTGGCAGCAACACCATATCCTCTTCCATAAGTGCAACAAATAATCAAGTGATCAACTGGATAAAAAAAACATAAATATAGCGAATGATTTAAAAAGTGCTTTGTCGCTATTTGAGAACTCAGAACACGTGTCCTCATTTCAGTTTTTTAGATGACTAACCAAAATTTCTATGGGAAAAGACCCCACTCTTTTTTATCATCTCTAAAGGAAATGCTTTAGGTTTACAGTTTTGATGCCATCAAGATGACTTCAGGTGTGCCACACTTTTGTAATAAATACAGAATGTTAGCAATCTAGTTGATCATTAGAACACTATGGGGAGGCAGAGGTTAGGCACGTGGACTCAGACAATAAAGGGCAAGGAGAAATGGGGGCAGAGGCAGCAAGCAAGTTGACCTCCCTAGGCAGGCGGGAAGGGCAGTGGCAGCACAATGGACCATGGCGGGCAGAGGGGGGCAGGGGAAAGGGGGGCAGGGGAAGCAAACCAAACCATGCAGAACAGGCAAGAGATGCTGTGGCAACACAACTGACCATTGAGGGTTGAAAGAAGAGGCAGTGGCAGTACATCCATAAATGCCAACAGACCTGATTCAGGAAGGAGACTCCTGATTTTTGTAAGCCCAAAAGGACTTTCTTTTAGCTGTCTCCCACCTAAAATCTCCTCTTTTTCAACATATGGCAATGGGGAAAATCAATTCCACTGATTTTCTTTTCAAAATCGCCCTCTTACCAAGTTTGAAATGTTGGTATGTATGGAACACTGGACCATGGAGGACAGGGTGAATGGGGTAAGGGCAGGGGTTCGGACAATAGGGTGGCAGGAGGGAGGTGGCTGAGGCACCAAACTGACCTTACAAGGCAAGCATCAAGGATTGTGGCAGTACAATACGCCATACAGGGTAAGCGGGAAGGCAGTGCAGCACAACGTTCTATGGAAAGCATTAGGGAGGGGACAGGGCCATGCACATGGAGAACAGGGGACGGGGAAGGAGGCAAGGGCAGCAAGCTGACCATACAGGGCAGGTGGGAAGGGAAAAGGCAGCACAACGGACCATGGAGGGCAGAGGAAAGGGGGACAGGGGCAGCAAAGGAAACCATGCTGGACAGGCAAGAGAAGCTGTGGCCACACAACGGACCATTGAGGGTTGAAAGGAGAGGCAGTGGCAGTACAACCATAAATGCCAACAAACCCGATTCAGGCAGGAGACTCCTGATTTTTGTAAGCCCAAAAGGGCATTCTTTTAGCTGTTTCCCATCTAAAATCTCCTCTTTTTCCATGTAAATCAATGGGGAAAATCGATTTCCCCGATTTTCTTTTCAAAATCTTCCTCTTACCAAGTTTGAAATGTTGGCATGTATGGAACAATGGAGGGCAGGGTGAATGGGGGCATAAGGGTTCAGACAATACGGGGCAGGAGGGAGGTGGCAGAGGCACCAAACTGACCTTACAGAGCAAGTATCAAGGGTTGTAGTAGCACAATACACCACACAGAAAATGTAGGAGGGCAGTGCAGCACAACATTCCATGGAAAGCAATAGGGATGGGACAGAGCCCTGAACAAGTACAACACGGCAGGGAGGAAGGTGGCAAGGGCAGCAAGCTGGCCACAGAGGGAAGGCAGGAGGGTCTGTTGCGGCAAAACGGACCATGGAGTGCAGGCGGAAGGGGGCAGGTTTCACATCGAGAGACCATGGAAGGCAGGAGGGAAGGGATAGGGGCCTGCACGTGGACAACGAAGGGCAGGTGGCAGGAGGGAATAGGGGGAGCAGCAAGCTGACTATGTAGGAAAGCCATGATGGGCATTGGAAGCACAACACACCATGGAGGACAACAGGGATCCTATAGGGCATACATGCAGACAATGGAGGGAAAGTGGGGAGGGTCAGGGGAAGCAAGCTAAGCATAAAGGACAGGTGGGAGGGGCAGTGGTAGAACAAAAGGCAATGCACAGCAAGCGGGAGGGTTATTGGCAGCACAAGAGCCATAGTAGCCAAGAGGGAAGGGGCAGGGGCATGCACAAAGGACCATGAACGGCAAAAGGTAGGGGCTGGACACAGACAACAGAGGGCAGGGGAGGGGTGTAGGAGCTTCATAACAGACCATGGACGGTGGGCAGGAGTAGCAGTTACAACACAACAGAGCATGGAGAGCAGAAAGGAGCACGGGCCCTGCATCCAACCCCCCCCACCCACAATGCATTGTTATGGACATCTTGCTGCACATTAAACAAAACAGGGAAATTCACTGAACAAACCGGCAGTTAAAGTGACATTATAGTTAGGAATTGTAAAAATATCTAAATTTACATGTAAAAAAAACTTCAAAATTTAATAAAAATTCAAAGGTAGAGGGATGCTCTACTTAGGTGAAAATCTTATGAAAAACATACCATTTTAAACCACAAACAAATCACTGAAATTCACCAGTTGTAGTCATCTCAAGTAACTATAGTGTGTGCCCTGGAGTAACTATAAATTGTGCCCCTGCCATGCACAGTATTGTCAACGATGATGGCATTTCAGATGTGATTAAGGATGTGATAAATGTAGCCAATGAGTATGTCATGAGTGATTTATTATGCAAGGGTAAAAGCAAGGGGATGGGGTCCCTGGGGTCAATGAAGAGTCGGGAGAGAGCTGCATGTCCCCCTCCTCTTAATATATATGTGTTGGCCAAAGGGAATGGGGTCCCCAGGGCCCAAAGGAAAACGCTACACTGTGCACACCAATGGCTTTGCACAATGTGGGGCTGGCAGTCTGCTGGGGGTTTTGCCACAAGGTTTGGCGGCAGGTCAAGCCTTGTGGCCAAACCTCCCCCTTTTGGCTAAAGGCTATTTGCAGGATTTGGAGTTGGCTGCCCATGGGGAGTTTGAAGGGGGGAATGGCTCAAAGACAGGCCCTGTGGCTAACCCCACATCCTGCATGACCAAAGGCCATTTGTGGCATTGAGTTGGCTGCCTCTGAGTGGCAGCTTGCAGCGAACCCCAGGCAACGTGAGATGAAAGGCCTTGTGCATCATGGGGTTGGCTGCCTACGGGAGTGGTTGGCTGCCTCCAAGTGGGATAGCCACAGCTAACTCCCTGCTGTGCACAGCCAAAGGCTGTGTGCAGCATGAGGTTGGGTACCTGTGGGGGTTTGCAGCAGGGCTTGATCACAAGTCATGTCCTGTAGCTACCCACCCGCCACGCACAGCTTCAGGCAGTGGGTGGCGGGGTGTTGACTTTACCTACAATTATAAAGTATTACTTTACAGTAAACAACTCTAGAAATTCACTGAAGAAACCAAAGGTTATAGAAATGTTATAGGTAGGTGAATATGTCAGTAAAAACATCATAGTTTTGAACTAAAAAAACACAGAAATTCACCAGTTATAATTAGCAGAGCTAACTGTGACTTACAAGCCCGCCATGCACTGCTTATGACCTCACATATTACATCACTCATGACATGGTCTATGACAACATTTATGACATCACTGATGACATCCAAAAGACATCATTGATGACATCACTGATGACATAATTCAATCTTCTTTTGTACACATTACTCTATAAATAGTATGGTATTAGAGGCCTGAAAATAGGTACAAAATAGCTCAGAATAATACAAAACATCATTAAGGCCATCAAAGATACAACTCTCATAGGTGTAGCAAGCATATCTAAAAGCAACATTGACCCTATAGCATACACTTCGTGGGTTGCCTAGTTCAAATTAACAATCAACCACATGTTACTGTGAACAGTGTTTGCTCTATGGAGGAAGTTTACTCTGTACCATACTGTTTGCAGAAGGTGAAACTTGCATAAAAAAAACACCACAGAGTATTAAACAGTGCCTACTAAGAATAGTGGACACAATTCACTTAAAATAGCCAAGGGCTGAATGTGCTAAAGATAATTTTACCTGCAGCCATCAAACTGTGGTGAAAATATTACAGATAGCCCATCTTCTGAAGCAAAAGAAGCACATTTACATAGGTTAGTACCTGGTGCTCACAGTTTTCTATGTTGTTTAGAAACCCCAGCTCATCCTCTCATTTTCAGAAGAGCCCTTCACCACAAGGGCCAACTTCTGCAGATGCATGGCAAGCGTCACCGACTGGAAGTAAGACAACTGCCTGAAACTCAACACAGACAAGACGGAAGTGCTGCTTTTTGGGAACAACACCTCCCTGTGGAACGACTCCTGGTGGCCTGCCAAACTAGGACCCGCACCCACGCCAATAGATAATGTCTCAACCTCGACATCATCCTGGATAGCAATCTCACCATAAAAAAACAGATCAACGCAGTATACTCCACCTACCTCCTCCCTCTTCACATGCACCACAAAATCTTCAAATGGCTGCCTGTCAACACCAGATTAACCATCACCAAAGCCCTAGTCACCAGCCAGCTGGGCTACAGCAATGCACTCTACACAGGAATCACCTTGCACCTCCTGAAGAGACTACAGACCATACAGAACTCAGCGGCCAAACTCATCCTTGACCTCCCCAAGCAGACCCACATCACCCTCCTCCTCAGGAAGCTCCACTAGCTCCGCAATGTCACTTCAAAATGTTGATCCGCACATAAAAAGCCCTGCACAACCAAGGACCAGCATACATCAACCACCCCATGAACTTTCAACAACCCCCCTGACACCTGTGCTCTGCCTCCCTTTACCTCACTCACACCCCTCACATACATTGAATCAACAGCAGGGGATATTCCTTTTCCTACCTTGCAGCTAAATCATGGAAGGACCTCCCCTTTCACCTCTGGACCTGATCATTTCTGCTGGAATTCAGGAAAGAACTCAAGACCTGGCTGTTCAGCTGAGCCCCACCTCCACAGCAGAATTCTCAATGCCTGGATACCCTCACAAGTGATTAGCTGCGCTATACAAATCTGGTTTGAGAAACTGTCACTAATAACTCCAGGTTTCTTACAATACTTAGTATCTACTATGTAGAATCTTTGCCCTGTTGAAAACTTTTTCTACAGAACCAAAAACTTGCGTGGAACATACTAGACACAAGTCGTCAACTGTCATCTGTACACAGAGTTACTCTTCAATACAAAGATTTATTATGTGTTCAATACCTCTAGACTCATGATACATTAGTAGCACATGTGTTTGGTAAACACTTACACCTATTAGCTGGAAACAGGGTGTTCAAAATTAGGTAGAAAAGTAATATGATAGCTACTTGCGACTATGTAAACTCTAAAACTAACACACATTGGATGATGTCATTAGTGATGTCATCAATGATGTCATTTGAAATGTCATAAATGATGTCATAGAACACGTCATGAGTGTTGTAATATGGGAGGTCCTAAGCAGTGAATGGTGGTGGCACAAGTTATAGATAACTCTGCTAATTATAGCTGGTGGGGTTTCTGTGTTTTTTTTAGTTCAAAACTTTAATGATGTCACTGACATAGTGTCAGTCAGTCAATAAAACTTTATTCGGTCATCAGACCATAAAAGTAGAAGTACATATCTACATCACATTGGCGATTTAAAATTATAATAAAAGATATTTAAAAGCCTGCACGAGACATAAGCCTAACAATTCTTCTTTGTGAGCATATTCGTTTCCTTCTATCAAAAGATTATTAAAAATAACCGTAAAACTGTCTGTCAAACAATTCATGATACCTAATTCAAAAGCTTTATTACAGTGAGTGAAGAAGATAGACTAGTCTCGTAGTGCTACAGCTGGCATAAAAAGGGAGAGTGTGGGCGCCTAAAAAGATCGTTCAGTGGGGTAAATTTATCAGGTTCAATTCCCTCGCCAACAAAATCTAGACATGTAAGGATAAGGCTGGGGTTCATCTCTGGGCCTTCCTTCTAATTCCCCACATGTGACCCAGGAACACAAATAATGGTCTTGCATCTGATTTTAGTATGCGCAAGGCTGCACTAGAGTCACGAGTTCCCAGTTGCTTACAAATGGGGGTTATCCATCTGGCCTTGGGTTTGGTGTATTCATTGCAGACAAAAAAGACATGATCTATTGATTTGGTCGGGGATGGACAGCCTTTGTTAAGGGCAACATTACATAACCAGGAAATTGTGATTGAAGTTACGGGCAGGTTGCCGTGCCTAAATTGTATATATAATTTCCTGTCTGCCGGCACCTTGATGAGATCAAAATAACTTTCCAGGGAGCAACTAACTTTAAAGTCCCTAAATTCCTCAGTTAATTTGCCCCGCTTGCTGTCCCTAGAATCGTTCTGCTCTACCCAGTCCCAATACAACACTTAGATTTATTTCTTGGTGAGCGGTGGTGGACAATTAACACTATGCCCTATTAGCCCAATACTAGAGATGAGGTTTCTAATGTGCTTGATCCATCCTATTTTATTCGATGTATCCAAAGAAAAAACCTCGTCGAAGGCAACCGCGTACGAGGATAGTTCTGGGGTGGTAACAAGCCTCTGCCAGAATAGGAGCGGGCGAAACTTCACTAGATCCTTGACAGGTCTGATGCCCATGTCAAGCTTCAAGGGGCAGAGTGGTGTACTTGCTGGAAGGGACACTAGGTTCCTAAATAACTGATTCTCAGTTGCTATAAGATTGCTTGGCTTTTCAAAACCCCAGAGCTCTGCTCCATAGAGGGCACTGCTCATGGCCTTACATTTATATAACTCCAAGGCTGGTGCAACTGGTTTTGTGTAGGAGCAACAGGATTGCAAATTACCTAAAATTCTCAAAGAAACGTATGCAACTCTAGGTAGAGATAATTTGGGAGCCAGACCTGGAAACCACTAATAAAGAGTAATTCTGAAAAGGATAACTCAAAGCAAGCATCCAAATCTTCTATAAAGAAGAAGTGGGACAATAAGAAAAATAAAGAGAAGGCTAAATCACGGGATGGGTCTCCTCAACAGGAAGGCACTCAGAAGTGCTATAACCTGCATAACGGACAATCTAAATGAAAACAACAAAACTAAAGGTTAGTTGAGATTTGAAAATCTTTTGTGAAGTGATACCTTAAGAGATAGAGTTAATATTAGACTAAAGCCTTATTATTTGTTAGTTTATAAGTACCATATCTGCCGGTACCATTCATCAGACTAGTGTGAATGCCTGCTGCAGTGTTGCTTTTGAGTAGACAAGTCACGGCATGTTTGACTCTACACGCTCTCTCCATCCCAACCCCCTTCTCCCTGGGATTTGCCACCGGAACAGTGTCTCCTCCTGTAAGCCAAGGGAAAGTCTCCAGAGGGTTCAGGAACTAGCGTCGCCGCACCATTGGAATCATCTGGGATCCAGGTAGGTGGCTTATGACAGAAGGCTAAGCCACACACCTAACATTCTTTTCGGGCGGTACCATGACCAATCAATAACCAAATTTTCACGGACGATCTAGCTCGTGCCTTATCAGGGGACCTCAATGACGCTAACAGTCTGTCTGAGTTAATGCAGCAGTTGCAACTAGATCTGAATAGGTTAAAAGCAGAAAATGCTAAACTTAAGGAAGAGTTGCAAAATGAGAGAGAACACATTTCACACAATGGAGGGAAACTAAATCCAAGGATAATTGCCCAGTTTTGACCCAGCCTGTGTTTGGAGAACCATTTCAGAGAGGGGCGTTTACAACTACTGACCAGAATCTGCATGTATCTCTCCACCCACTCCTGTGTCCTTAGCAGCTCCAGAACACTTGCATGGTGACAGTACTAAATTTTCAGCCTTTATGAGTCAATGCCAATTACATTTCCTATGCAAACCTCAGGCATTCCCAAATGACACTGCTAAAGTAGCGTTTGTAATCTCTTATTTGGGAGGTGTATCCACTAACTGGGAAATTCCTTTAATAGAAACAAATGATTCCCTTTTGTACAACTATTCTGCTTTTAAGGTTGCCATGACTAAGTTATTTGCAAAACATGTTTTTATCCAAGCAAGTGAAAATGAGTTATTAAACCTATGACAAGGTTCTAAGGAACTGCTGACTTGTGTCACTACTTTCAACCGACTGGTGATGGAAAAGCACAGGCCGTAATAGAAGAGAACATCCTTATTCTATCGAGGATTAAGAGATGGCCTTAAAGATTACCTCCCACACATCGTTGATCTGTCTGAAGATTGTGCAGAATTTATTGATCTTGTGGTTAAACTAGAGCACCGATTGGGTGATAGAAAGAGTGACCGATCTCACAGTGACACCAAAGTAATTGTTCTCAAAACCGAGAAGAAGGAATCAGACAGTAAGACTTTTGCTACTAAACCTATCCCACAGTGGAGACACATAATATTCAGGCTTATTGACTAAGGGTCCACAGGCAATTTCTTAGATCTGACCTTAGCTGCCAAGCTCAGGCTCAAAAAAGTTCCCAAAGAAAAACCTGAGCTTGTGTGAGCAGCAGATGGTTCAGAGTTGTCCTCTGGACTAATTTGTTTTCAGAGAGTGGCTCTAACTTTAGTGTGCGATAATGGACAAACTGAACGACATGTTTTGATCTAATAGACACTCCCACCTTTGGGGTAATTTTGGCAGTGCCTTGGCTAGAACAACATAATCCAAAAATCGATTGTGTACGCTGAACCGTAACCTTAGACTCACCATTCTTCACTACTATCTGCTACCAAGAGGCTCCAGAGGTGGGAATACCTCTGCACTGCGCTTTGTCCAAGGAACAGAAAACCTTAATCTACTCAAAGAATACCATGACTTTCAAGATGTTTTCGACCCTGTGAAAGCTACTTAAATGCCCTTACACAGAGCCTTTAATTGCCACATAGATGTCCTCCTGGGAGCAACACTGCCCTGCAGTAGAGTTTATGCATTGACAGAACCTGAAATTCAATATCTACGCAAATATCTGCATGAACTACTAGAGATAGGTTTTACATGCCACTCCATGTCACCTGTGTCTTCCCCATTCTTCTTTGTACCCAAGAAGAATGGGAAGTTGAGGGCTTGTGTTGATTACAGGGCGGTCAATAAGGTGACTATTAAGAACCGCTATCCTCTCCCGTTAATTCTGGTGCTACTTGATCAGGTCAGAAATTCCACCATTTACACAAAACTAGATTTACAGGGAGCTTACCACTTAAGCCGTGTGCGAGAAGGCAATGAATGGAAAACTGCCTTTAGGACTGGGTAAGGGCTGTTTGAGTATACTGTTATGCCTTCGGGCTATGCAATGCTCGTCAGCATTTTAATATTTCATTAACGAGGTCTGAGGGAGTTTTTGGATGTTTGTGCAATCATCTATGACATTCTGATTTACTCAAACTCAGAACAAGAACATGTACAGCATGCACGCGCCACCTTGCAGTGCTTTAGGGAAAATGCTAAATTAGATAAATGTTCCTTTCATGTACAGTCAGTAGAGTTTCTGGGTATCACTTATCTCTAACAGGCATAACTATGGACCCCAAAAAGGTAGAAGCCATTACCAATTAGCCAACTCCAACAAATGTCAAGGAAATTCAACAGATACTTAACTTTGCCAATTTTTATTGTTGTTTCATCCTGCACTTTTCAGAGATAGTGGTGCCCATAACACAGCTTCTAAAAAAGGGTAATTATTTGGGTGGTCTCCAGAAGCCAATCAGTTGTTGCAAGTGTTAAAAACTAAATTCACCACTGCACCCATTCTTCAGCATCCCAATCCAGACCAGCCCTATTACGTCGAAGCCAATGCTTCGCAGATAGCGTAGGAGGAATTTTATCTATAAAAAAAACAAGAACTGGCCACATGCATCCCATAGTCTTTTATTCCAAAAAAGTTCTGCCAGCGGAGCAAAATTATATGGTGGCTGTAAGAGAACTTCTGGCCATCAAACTGGTGTTCACTGAATGGAGGCATTACCTACAGGGGGCTAAGCATACAGTCACAATATTTACATAAACATTTACAATTCTTTAGCTCCGTCAGGGCTCTCACCCCCGTCAAATGTGATGGCTGCATTTCTTTAGTGGGTATGATTTCATCATCACCTATCACACAGGCACCAAGCAGTTACAGTCTGATGTTCTTTCTAGACTGGGGTATGCTCACTCTTCCCGTTCCACATCAGACTCCCTTACTATCGTTCCAATGGAAAAGATAGTCACAGTCTGCGAGGGTGACACCTTTATTGTAGCCTTACATGAAGAATATAAAAAACTAAAGGCCAAAGAAGGGATCAAAACACCTAATCATACTAACATGGACAAGCTGTTCCTTCATGCTCAAAAACAGTACATCCCTACTATAGAATCAAGACATCAGGTAATTCAGTGGAATCACAGCACAGCATTAGCAAGGTACCAAGGTATAACGAAAACCCTAAGGAATTGCCAAACAACCTTCTGGTGGAAAAACATGTGGAAGGATGTCCAAGAATATGTATCTGGTTGCCCAACCTGTGCACGAAATAAGAACACTCAACCTGCACCTGCTGGCTTATTACAGCCTCTGCCTTTACCCCCAGTTCCTTGGCACACCATTAGTCTGGATTTTATTACTAACCTTCCAGTAAGCAATACCTTCACTACCATTTTAGTAGTTGTTGACATGTTATCAAAAGTGGCACATTTCATCACCCTCAAAAAGACACCCACCGCTGCAGAATTTAGTCAAATATTCATTGATCATATCGTAAGACTGCATAGCCTGCCGACTAAGATCATCTCAGATCACGGAGTTCAATTCACATCTAAATTTTGGAGAATACTCTGTGATAAGTTAGGAATAGAGGTAGCCTTGTCATCTGCCTTCCACCTACAGACCAACGGGCAAACTAAACGGGTCAACCAATCCCTAGAAACTAAACTAAGATGCTTGTTATCCACGTACACAGGACAATCGGATCAGGGCTTACCCTTGGCTGAATTAACTTATAATAACAGTACCCACTCAGCCACAAACTACACACCTTTCTTCTTCATGTCAGGACAACATCCTTGATTATGAACAAAAAGCAAGTGGTATAAAGGAATAAATACAAAATAGTTAGCGAGTAGAGTACATTTAATTACCCTCTCCACAATTGTTATTCTTGATGAACTTTATCAACTATATTATTATAGTTGATAAAGTTCATCAAGAATAACAATTGTGGAGAGGGTAATTAAATGTACTCTACTCGCTAACTGTTTTGTATTTATTCCTTTATACCACTTGCTTTTTGTTCATAATCATGTCCTATGCCCAGGTATAATAGGGTCATTTGGGTATACCCCTGTTGATTCTGCCTTAGGACAACATCCTTGGGCCCTTTCCATTGATATATCAGGAGTTTCTACTATGCTACCTTAACTCACAGAAAGATGAGAGCACCTGCATGAGATTCAAAAACACACTAGGACAAGTTTAGCAAAAGAAAATTGGTCATGAAAGCACAAGCTGACAACCATAGAACCCCAGCACCTATATACAAGGAAGGAGACAGAGTATGGTTATCAACAGAACACCTACAACTAGAAGGCCCAAGGAAACTACAACCACAGTTTATAGGTCCTCATGACATTATCAAGATAATTAATCCAGTCACAGTCAAGGTACAGCTTTCCCCTGAATACACTATCCACCCAGTGTTTCACGTTTCACTGATCAAGTCATACCACCCCGCCACACCACACGAAAAGCACCCTACGCCCACCCGTTCTGATTAATGGCCAACAAGAGTACGAAGTTCATCGTATATTGGACTCTAAATGATCTCTGGGGAAACTATATTACCTTATAGATTAGAAGGGTTATGACCCTTCTGAGCTTTCCTGGGAACCGGCCTCCTCGGTTGCTGCCACTCCTCTGGTGAGACAATTACATGCCCTTCGCCCCACCAAACCATGACCTGTAAGACTGCCTTAAAGAGATGCGACTATCTGGATTCCTGCGACAGCTCACCTCTCTTGACTATCACAATATACCGGCTTGACTCATATCATTCCACTTAACACTTGAATAAACAAACATCTTGTACCCTGACTTTTGACCATACTATATGCTGTTGGTAATACCTAGCTGGAGCTAGTGTTCCCCGGTTTGTTAGAAAAGGCTTGATAGCTTTTAAAAATGTTGGTCGGGTTTCAGTCACCACAGAAACATCCAGAAAATCCACCAGAATAAGCATCAAGCAACCAGCATAGTTGACCTCAGCGTGAACCTTCTGGAAGACAGCCCTCATCAAATTAATACCCTGCACATGTTCCTTGCTCTAAGCATTTAGAGCATGACCTTTGTGAATATTCTAAAACACCTTCTATAAGACAGCTTCATCAAATTAATCATCTACACCTGTCCCTTGCTATAAGCAATTAGAACGTGACCTTTGTGAACATTCAAGAAAACTTTCTAGAAGACAGCCTCATCAAATTAATCCTCTGCACCTGTTCCTTGCTATGAGCAATTAGAACGCGACCTTCGTGAACATTCTAAAGCACCTTGTAGAAGGAAGGCTCATCAAGTTAATTATCTGCACCTGTTCCTTGTTATAAACAATTAGAATGTGATCTTTATGAACGTTCTAAAGCAGTCTTATTTAAAGACTGTCCACACTATCCCCCTTCGCTTAGCCTCTTTGCCTGCCACTTATCTGTTTCCCAGCTTCCAGGACTCTGTCTTGCCAGCTCCCTTGATCCTCCCAATTCCACCTCACCGCAAAGAATGTCCTGCCTTAGTCTCGCACCTGGATAGAAAAAAGAAGAAGAAGAAAAGGAGAGACGCATTAACAGACTTGATTTTACTGCGGGCTGAGCTCACTCACAAAATTGTGCTGCAAACAAAGGTAACCAGTGTTTTGTCAACTTGTACATACTGTTGGCAGGGCTCTGCCAGAGAGGACTTGGATGAAGCTAACCCCGTCCAAATGTGCTTGTGGCTTTGATGCTGAAACCATACTCTACAGTTTCGAGAACTTTGATGAAGGGGCCTCTACGGACAATCTAAATGAAAACAAAACAACCAAACTAAAGGTTGGTTGAGATTTGCAAAGCTTTTGTGAAGTAATACCTTAAGAGATAGAGTTAATACTAAAGCCTTATTATTTGTTTGTTTATAGGTACCATATCTGCCGGTACCATTCATCAGACTGGTGTGAATGCCTGCTGCAGTGTTTCTGTTGAGTAGACCAGCCACAACATCTTTGACTGTACACGCTCTCTCCATCCCAACCCTCTTCCCCCTAGGATTTGCCAGCCACCGGAGCAGTGTCTCCTCCTGTAAACTGAGGGCAAGTCTCGGGAGGATTTGGGAACTAGCGCCGCTGCCCCATTGGAATCATCTGGGATCCTGGTAGGTGGCTTATGACAGTGATGTCTGCAAGCATTTTAGAATTCATTCAGGGGAAAAGATTACAGCTAAATATGTGCAGTGTAATATCTGTGGTATACAGTTACCCAGCAGCACTGCTAAGAAGTATTCAATTGGAAGCACTTAAGAACAATTCACGAAGGGTGTTCAACTGAATGATGCAGGAGAAAGTAGAAGCAGCAGAATATTCCACCTTTACAACTCCGCTTGGAGAACCTTTATCAGCTGCAGTCGTCACAATACCAGCAGCCTGGGAAGATTTGAGTCAGATGGCTACTTGCTGTGCAAATATTTATCACTGTAAAAAGGTGTTCTGTGGGTCCATTTTCCCTTCTACTATTCTCAGGTTGTATACTCATACACCACAAATGATGTACTGTTGAAATAATCATAATTGACTAGTTGAGAGCAAACAACCATAAAGATTGCAGTAAAATAAAAAACTGCTATGTGTATATAAGTAGATGTATGCATGTGTAATTAGGTCGGTCACTGACTGTACGGGGTTTTGAGTGGGTCTGTCAGTACCTGTGTGAATGACTATATAGATGTGTGACGGAGAAGGAGTGAAAATAAAAGTGAAAAATGTTATTAAAAAACACCTAATTTGACAAAGAGGCAGAAACATTTTAAAGGAATACAAATAAGAATGTTTAAAAGTAGAGTAATACAGAAGTTGGTACGGAAAAAGGGACACTAAGACATGAAGAGTAGCAATCAAACAAAAATAATATATTGAGAGTGTGGTTGATAAAGTGTTTGCTCTGGAGCGCAACCTATTTATTTTTATACTAAACAAAATGAAAACAGTGGATAAAACAGTGTTGTCTACGAAGAAAAAAAAGAAAAAAAGGCTTCTTAATAAAAGTAATTTTTGCATAATTTTCAAAGGAGAATGGAAGCGTAATCTACTACTGAGCCTTTCTTTAATGAAGAAAGCTACTTACAAGAGAATTAATTAGTGTATGCAGTTGAAACAACTGGCCAATGTTATGAAGTAGAAGACAGTAGTCCCATTGCAAAAGAAGAAATGGTTCCTAGAAATGTAGAAGAAGAAATAGGTGAAGAGGTACAAGAAAGGTGTAGACATGCTCCTGTGTATACATTGGAGTGCAGTAGTATTTTTAGTATTTGCCAGGAATAATTTGAAACAGTACGACCTCACTCATGTACTTGCAGTGCTGCTGTTTATTTACTTTATCTCTGCAAATATTTGGATGAATGAGTATTGGTATCATTGTCATGTTGAGCTTAAGTAAATGTTGTGAAGTTTATTAACACCAACTTGGGTTCTCACCCTTAGCTGTGCAGAATATCCATGGGATCACTTAAATTACTTTCTGAGAGAAGCAAAATCTAACATTAAAGGTATCATCCATAATCAGAAAGGGCTAAAAGGTAGAGTTGTGTATTTACCTTCAGATGTTAAACGCAATATTAAAACTGCGGGTCTAGAGAGAGATTTGGAAGAACCGCTTGTTATTCTAGTGAATGGTGGGCCCACAGAAACAAAAAAATCTGGCAGGAACTAGTGGATGCAAATAAGGTGAGGAAAGCTACATTATATCTTAAAGACAATAACATCTACTATAAATATGCAGATGTTGTCTAACATGGAAGTGGCATGAAGGAGGAAATGTTGCCTTCAAGTGGACAGTTTGAAAAAGTGGATAGAAGTAGATCTGAAAAAATATATGAGCATTACAATATCTATCCACTATATTCGAAAGAGATTATTGGGGATGCCATTAAACTGTATCAGATGAAACAAGCTAAAAGAACTCCAATGAGTGTCTGGAGAAAAGTTTAGAGGCTCAATATTTTCCCCAACTATTCTGAACTGGACTAGGCGGACAGTATGATGAACACCCTGTGCAAATACCTGCAGCAGAGTACAAGTCAACAAGATTATATTCGGATGACCCTAGATTTCATATTCCATAGGTATTCCATCTGTTTGAAACAAGTTGCTTCTTCTCAGTTCTCTTTGGAAAAAAGGAAAAGTATAAAACTGTTACAAACACCTTCTTAAAAAACATCAGTACTTTTAACAAACATTTCAAAAGTGCCCCACAAAATCCTCCCAACGGTAGTGACACAGTTTATGACTAGCCCTGAATTTGAACCGGCACTTCTCTGGCGGTTAATTAACACTTACTGACAAAAGTCACATTTATAGTAGGATACCTCAACCTCTTTCTCTTCTCTAGAGCAGTATGTTGTCCCTTCCATCACCATGAATATGACTTCAAAGCTACCTCTACAATCTTCCTCAGAGATCCTCTGTACCATTACAGCTACTTCTTATGCAAGAAATAACCTCTGTATATGAACCCCCTCCTTAAAGTCAGGCACCAAGTCTCTGAATATATGAACCCTTTTTTCTGCACTGGACACAGTAGAGAAGTGCCCACCATTTCTGCCAGACTCTAACAGCTAGTTGGCCTTCAGGTGCACCTCCTTGAAACTCCAACCAGCAATACCCTTTTCTTCTTCAAGGCTCTCTTAACCTCAACTTTTCTAACCCCTGCACACAGCTGGGCCAGCTGCAGTCTCAGGTTCCACTCAGCCTCTCTGTCCTTGAGGTCCTCGGGGGACTGGGTTTGGGAGGAGACAGCACTTCCTGCATGGTATCCAATAGAGAAATCTCTCTCTGGGAGATCCCCTCTCTTCTCTGGAGGCTGTACCCACTAAATTCTCCACTCCTCACCCTCCCTCTGAAACCCACTACCCTTTGGGGCCGTAATTCTGAGCTCAACTGCAATCAGAGTTCTCCCTTTTCAAGAGTGCTGAAGTAGTCCGTTTCAAAGTCTTCTTGTGGTGCAGATTGCATTCTGCGGATGTCCCCCCAGGCTCTAAGGGCAAACTAGTACTCAAACCTGGACGTGACTTGAGTAAATGGATGTGAGAGTGAGTGTGGCAGTCACTGTCTGGCTATATGAGTGATGGGTACATAACTGCTTTTGTGGGAGTTTAGCTGGGTAAGTACCTCCCTGACTGTGTGAGCATGTGCAAATTATATACTATTAAATTATATACTATACGCAAACCCCCACATCTAATTTCAAACATATTCATTCATACTAGCATAATAAAATTAATATACATCAAGTACAACAATGCCTCTTTCTCCTTTCCTGCTCACTGTATTTTTAGTTAACATTTTCATCTAAGCACCCTTCTATTTTGACTTCTAGTATGCTGTCTAGAAGCTACCGATTTTCTTTCACCTTCATATTCTCACTATTTGTTTTCTAAATATAGTTTTATATACTACAACCTAATTATATTACCTGTAAAAGCTCTTTGCTGTTCTCTCTGTTTTGTTTCTATGTCTGGTAACATCTGTTTTCATTCGAAATCTCCAGTCAGAACTCCTGCAAACCACCTCCTTTCTCAGTAGAAAAAGAGCTAAAATGGCTACCCTCACCATGTGCTCTTACTTATGCTGCTCTATTTAGTAAATCACAGGCTTCCTTTCATCTTTCTTTTTTGTTATACCACTTCTAAAGGATCAGTATTTCTTTACCCCTTTCCATGTTTCCTTTGAAGAGGCCCAATTTGGTTGGGTTTTTCCATAAATCCACGGATCCACAATGACGCTCAGTGCGGCCACCGCGTAAAACTTCACGGCGAGGTTCGCGGATTTACACTGTGGGCTGTGCTGAGCAACCTGATAGGTCTGCATATCTCGCGAGTGACCCCCAAAACATTTTCTGGCATTTTACTGCCCATAAATCATGCTTTCACCTAACTTAAAACATACACAAGGGTTTAGGAAAGCTCTCACCTGACCCATCCAATTAGTATGCAAGCAACTTTTCAATCTCGGAGTACCCTTTCCTAAGATATAAAATGTCATGTGA